>OX421494.1:29564684-31039077 GCA_949126835.1 Anisus vortex
TTCACACACGCACTCATTTACGAACACACACTCATTCACACTCACACACACATTCACACACACACACTCACACATACACACACTCATTCACACACACACTCATTCACACACACACTCATTCACACACACACTCATTCACACACACACACACACTCATTCACACACACACACTCATTCACACACACACTCATTCACACACACACTCATTCACACACACACACTTATTCACACACACACACTCATTCACAGATACATTTATTCACACACATACATTCACACTCACTCTCATTCACACACACATACTCATTCACACACACACTCAAACACACACACTCATTCACACACACAATCATTCACACACACACACTAATTCACACACACACACACTCATTCACACACACACACTCAATCACACACACTCATTTACACACACACATTCATTCACACACACACTCATTCACACAAACACACTCTTTTACACACACATACACTCTTTCACACACACACTCATTCACACACACACACACTCATTCACACTCACACTCATTCACACACAATCCTTCACACACACACGCATTTACACACCACACTCATTCACACACACACTCATTCACACACACACACTCATTCACACACACACACACTCATTCACACACACACACACTCATTCACACACACACACTTATTCACACACACACTCATTCTTTCACACACACTCATTCACACACACAATCATTCACACATACACACTCATTCACCCACACACACTCATTCACACACACACTCATTCACACACACTCATTCACACTTACACTCATTCATACACACACACTCATTCACACACACACACACTCATTCTTACACACACTCATTCACACACACACACACTTATTCACACACACACACTCATTCACACACACACACACTCATTACACACACACTTACTCACAAACGCACACATTCACACACACACACTCATTCAGACACACACTCATTTACACACACACACACACACACTCTTTCACACACACTCATTCACACACACTCATTCACATACACTCATTCACACACACACACTCATTCATACACACACTCATACACACACACTCATTCACACTTACACTCATTCTCACACACACTCATTCACACACACACTTATTCACACACACACTCATTCATACACACACACATCCATCAGCATCAGGCCAATGTGGAGTAAATATGCAGCCCACTCATTCACACACACTTATTCACACACACACTCATTCACACACACTCATTCACACACACTCACTTATTCACAAACACACACTCATTCACACACACACTCATTAACACACGCACTCATTTACGAACACACACTCATTCACACACACACACTCACACATACACACACTCATTCACACACACACTCATTCACACACACACACTCATTCACACACACACACCCATTCACACACACACTCATTTACACACACAATCATTCACACACACACTCATTCACGGATACATTTATTTACACACATACATTCACACTCACTCTCATTTACACACACACACCCATTTACACACACTCATTCACACACACACACTCAAACACACACACTCATTCACACACACACTCATTCATACACAAACACTCATTCACACACACACACTCATTCACACACACACACTCAATCACACACACACATTCATTCACACACACACTCATTCACACACACACACTCATTCACACACACACACACACTCATTCACACACACACAAACACTCATTTACACACACACACACTCTTTCACACACACACTCATTCACACACACACACACTCATTCACACTCACACTCATTCACACACAATCCTTCACACGCACACACTCATTCACCCACACACACTCATTCATACACACTCATTCACACACACACTCATTCACACACACACTCATTCACACACACACTCTCATTCACACACACTCATTCACACACACATTCATTCACACACACATTCATTCACACACACACTCACTCATACACACACACTCATTCACACACACACACTCATTTACACACACACACACTCTTTCACACACACACTCACACATACACACACTCATTCACACATACACTCATTCACACACACACACTCATTCACACACACACACACTCATTCACACACACACACTCATTCACACACACACTCATTCACACACACACTCATTCACACACACACACTTATTCACACACACACACTCATTCACAGATACATTTATTCACACACATACATTCACACTCACTCTCATTCACACACACATACTCATTCACACACACACACTAAAACACACACACTCATTCACACACACAATCATTCACACACACACTAATTCACACACACACACACTTATTCACACACACACACTCATTCACAGATACATTTATTCACACACATACATTCACACTCACTCTCATTCACACACACATACTCATTCACACACACACACTAAAACACACACACTCATTCACACACACAATCATTCACACACACACTAATTCACACACACACACACTCATTCACACACACACACACTCAATCACACACACTCATTTACACACACACATTCATTCACACACACACTCATTCACACAAACACACTCTTTTACACACACTGACACTCTTTCACACACACACTCATTCACACACACACACACTCATTCACACTCACACTCATTCACACACAATCCTTCACACACACACGCATTCTCACACCACACTCATTCACACACACACTCATTCACACACACACACTCATTCACACACACACACTCATTCACACACACACACACTCATTCACACACACACACTCATTCACACACACACTCATTCATACACACACACTCATTCACACACACAATCATTCACACATACACACTCATTCACCTACACACACTCATTCACACACACACACTCATTCACACACACTCATTCACACTTACACTCATTCATACACACACACTCATTCACACACACACACACACTCATTCTTACACACACTCATTCACATACACACACACTTATTCACACACACACACTCATTCACACACACACACTCATTACACACACACTCACTCACAAACGCACACATTCACACACACACTCATTCAGACACACACTCATTTACACACACACACACACACTCTTTCACACACACACTCATTCACACACACTCATTCACACACACACACTCATTCACACACACACACTCATTCATACACACACTCATTCACACACACACTCATTCACACTTACACTCATTCTCACACTCACTCATTCACACACACACTTATTCACACACACACTCATTCATACACACACACATCCATCAGCATCAGGCCAATGTGGAATAAATATGCAGCCCACTCATTCACACACACTTATTCACACACACTCATTCACACACACTCATTCACACACACACACACTTATTCACAAACACACACTCATTCACACACACACTCATTCACACACGCACTCATTTACGAACACACACTCATTCACACACGCACTCATTTACGAACACACACTCATTCACACACACACACTCACACATACACACACTCATTCACACACACACTCATTCACACACACACACTCATTCACACACACACACTCATTCACACACACACTCATTTACACACACAATCATTCACACACACACACTCATTCACAGATATATTTATTTACACACATACATTCACACTCACTCTCATTTACACACACACACCCATTTACACACACTCATTCACACACACACACTCAAACACACACACTCATTCACACACACACTCATTCATACACAAACACTCATTCACACACACACACTCATTCACACACACACACTCAATCACACACACTCATTTACACACACACATTCATTCACACACACACTCATTCACACACACACACTCATTCACACACACACACTCATTTACACACACACTCTTTCACACACACACTCATTCACACACACACACACACTCATTCACACTCACACCCATTCACACACAATCCTTCACACGCACACACTCATTCACCCACACACACTCATTCACACACACTCATTCACACACACACTCATTCACACACACACTCTCATTCACACACACTCATTCACACACACATTCATTCACACACACATTCATTCACACACACACTCATTCATACACACACACTCATTCACACACACACACTCATTTACACACACACACACACTCTTTCACACACACACTCATTCACACACACACACACTCATTCACACACAATCCTTCACACGCACACACTCATTCACCCACACACACTCATTCACACACACTCATTCACACACACACTCATTCACACACACACTCATTCACACACACACTCTCATTCACACACACTCATTCACACACACATTCATTCACACACACATTCATTCACACACACACTCATTCACACACACACACTCATTCACACACACACACTCATTTACACACACACACACTCTTTCACACACACACTCATTCACACACACACACTCATTCACACTCACACTCATTCACAAACAATCCTTCACACGCACACACTCATTCACCCACACACACTCATTCACACACACTCATTCACACACACACTCATTCACACACACACTCATTCACACACACACTCTCATTCACACACACATTCATTCACACACACATTCATTCACACACACACTCATTCATACACACACACATCCATCAGCATCAGGCCAATGTGGAGTAAATATGCAGCCCACATCCGTTCAATTCATGATGTTTTGTAAAACCTGTTATAAACTGTTTTTGTTGTTTTTGTGTTGCTGTAATGTTTTGTCATGTATTGATCTGACACAGGATAGAAAACCTAAAAAGCATATTATACACTTTTGCTTTACATTAATAATTAAATACCAGAACGTTTTAAAAAATAAAAGAAATAATATAAATATAGCGAAATTTCTTTTGTGATGGCCTTTTTTATTTCATTTCGGACTTCTTAAAGTTTAGTCGTAAAAATAGAAATAAATGTCCAAACTTCTATCTTTTATCATTTTTAACTAAAACAAATCGTAATGGGTTTCATTTCACGCTGGAGAAAAAACAAATTTTTGCCCTTGTTTTGCCAATTTATTAGCTTATATTTAATCCATAAAAGTAAAAGAAAAGGTATTAGTCATATAGTGAGATTGTATTAAAGTGCGATCATAAAAAAAAACAAGCCAAACTTTTAGCGATGGCTTGTTTATTGCTAAAATTTAAATAGATTTTAAATAGTAACAGTGAATGTCGCACTTTACTTGCATTGTCAACTGTAAGCTAGACATTCTTTTTTATGCATTATAATCATACTCTGACCGTAAGAAATTTAAGGACAATTTTCAGAGCGTTCGTTACATGAGAACAAAAATGTTTATGTTTGTCTTTGTACGTTCTTTTCGTTTTTTGCATTTTATTTCTACACTTTCAAGTTTAATGGTAAATTTCCAATTATTCATTAACAAATTGTAATTTAGAAATAAAATACCTGATCTATACACAAACTATTATCATATTTTAAAAAAAGTAAAGCATCCCGTCGGGCCAAATTGATCCATGCAAAAGGTGAAGCAGCGTTTACCAATTTCTGTGGCCGTGGCTTAGTAGGGGATTGTGTTGCCAGCACAATACCCAGCCGCTTTTACTTTACCACAACTAAAGTCAGGTACCCATCAGAGCTCAGGTGTAGCAGGGACACCCGGCAGACCCAAGAACAAATTCTAGCCTTCATCAGGATTCGTACCCAGGACCTTCGGCACGCCAGCCGAACGCGCTGCCGCTCGGCCACCATGCCGTCTCCCTATAATATGGTAACTGATTTTAACTTTCTTTAAACCCCTACTTTCTTACTAATATGTTAGGTCGGCTATTGGTTCATTTATTTCATTTGTCCTATGTTTGTAATGTTTTGATCATCAATTAGTTTTTATATTTCTTAGCCTAGAGACTATATCCGTGTTCTTAGTTGTATGTTAAATGCGCTCTGAGCTTACATTATGTTTGTTGGCAGCGCTATACAAATATTAGGCCTATTATTATTTTATTATACTATTTCGGGACAAAACTTTAATTAAAATAACAACAACAAAAGTACAACCAATTTTATAATTATTAGTTTAATATTGTAGCACTATGTTTTTGTTTGTGGGTTAGTGTATGTTTAAAGATTTAATTCACAGTCGAAGTGGAAACCAAAAAGAAACATTAAAAGATATATATGGCGACAATTAAAAATAAACGTATTTAATTTGAGTGTAACGTATTTAATTTGAGTGTAACGTATTTAATTTGAGTGTGGGGCTGAGAAAGGAAGGATAGAGGAGTCGGGGGTGAGAGGAAAGAGGGAGGGGGGTCTAGAGACCACAACAGCCGCGGCAGAAACGTGGGTTGAAAGTTTTTGTAAAAAAAAAGTGTTAGTCTGCGTCAGATGTCATCGACACTGCCGGGCTATCGTTCCTACTAATCTCGCTTTCTCCTTCTCTCGGCCATACCGTCGATTAGTTTAATTAAAACAACTTGTGAGGATTGAATGAGCTTGTCGTCTGATTCATCGGACCAGGGATGCTCTAGTTGTTTTGCTGGAGGAAAATTTTCTTAATAGCCTGCTGATGCCTTTATTGATGTCATTTTTTTTTTGGACGATTCGACTTGTTAGCTTTTCTGTTTTTTATATATTTCATAATGTTTGTTAACAGTTCTCGCTTTAAAATTTTATGCGATTCAAATTGTTAGCGTTGTTTATTTTAAAGTAATTTATATTGTTATCACTTTTGAAATATCGATACTGTTAGCTTTTCTTTGTACGAATGCCTGTTTCCGAGTTGGGCGACATGGAGGACGGTACAATTCACAAAACTGTTCCTGAACTTCCAATTTTGAAAGTTCCTCAAACTGAAACCAGAATAAATGTAAGTGTCTTCTTAATGATCTGTATGCGACCATGGTCTTTTTTTTTCATTTGTTCCCTCACACAGGATGTGTTCAATGTTTTATTACAGAGTTTGTTAAATATAAGTTTTGAATAATGTGGAAATCAATGCCATGCATTCAATTTATAGATTTTTTCCCTGTTCATTTTTTTATTATCACCTCAGTAAAACCTGGATAACTAACTATATTATGCTCATTTGAGAACCACAAACAAGGACATGGGATTGGCAGTGAGTGGGGGGTGATATATCCACCGTAGACAATTAATAAAACACATTTTTTTTTAAATATTGATTGTCATTTTTACATTATCTAAGAACAGATTTATTGCAATAGAGAGTGGAAAATTATCACTTTTCAATCATCTGTTATTTTACCATGTAAATGACCTTGATTGCTATCTAAGGAGTGCCCATTAAAAAAAAAAGAAATATATTCGGCTTCCATAATATGAGGGCAGTCATAAATGGGAAAGTGTTTTTTGTGTGTGAGTTTGGTTAAATGTGTATGTCAAATATTTTTATTATTGAAATAGTCCCCCCCCCCCACCTAGTTTATCTTTTTTTGTTCATTCGTGCCTCATACTAAACATTATGTAAGATGGCCGAACATAGTATACATACTCACAGGGAAATTAATTAGACTGAATCAAACTCAAGTTAGAATTTGTTTTTATTTGTTTGCAGATCCGATTTTTTTTTTAAATTGTCTACATAATTTAAACATTGTAATACATAATTTTAATAGCATTTCGACAATGTAGGCATCATTTAGAAGACCGGATAACTGTAAAAATTCTAAACATTAAGCACTTTCACAAATAGCTTTTCTATTGCCTACAATGAATGAACAGCCGACAAGCTACACATAATTTTCAAAATTAAAACAAGTGTATGCAACAGCTTGTTACAGTTTATAAAGCTTCTTATAAAGCAATTCTGTGCATTTCATACGTTAAATGTTAAAAATAAAATACCAGAAATTGAAATGCCCGGACCGCTAGTTAAAGGTGATCATAATGTGAAATGTCACCTGTCGGACTTTTTCATTTACGTTTCATGTCAACTAATTGTGCCATTATGCGTCTCCATCTGGCTAGCGTCCTTTGTTTTCTAAAGTGAAATTATTGCATGAAATGTTTTGATCTGTATCCTGCTAATACTTTATAGTGACGATATAATTTCAAGGGTATTGATCATAATCTCATATTTTGCATAAAGATTACCGAATCTAAAGGAGTGGGAAAAGTATTCCTCCGAAAGCCTTCCATTCACAATTTTATTTTTTTACGAAGACAGCCTGAAGCCGACAATCTCAGCTTACATGTTGGCGGCCTGTGTATGACATTTTAGAGAGAGTGGATAATCAAACACGCTCCGAGTTTTGGTGAAAATGTTTCCGTGGTCCGAATCATCCATGATGTGAAGGTCAGTACAATGAGGTTCGGCTCTTTGAGAGTCAGATTGTCACTTTCATATCAGTCTGTGATTGAACAATCTGTGTGGTGTGAACCCCTTACATTTGAAGACACCCCTTTCTGCTGCCGAAGTCTTGGCGCTAGTCTAATTAGTAAAGCACCCCAGCAGCTGAAGCTGTGCATGAAGTGAACTTTTGACTTTCGACATTAGCAACCGCTATTGGGCGCGTTCGGTTAGCGTACAAAATGCCACAGGTTCGAATCCTGATGAATACTAGGATTTGTTCCCGGGTCTGAAGTTATTCACGGAGTCTAACCAGCTCTGTATGTCTTTTTTCTAAGATGTCGGCAATTTTTTATAGGGATTTTTCGCGTTAACTGCGTTTTTGTGTGTTTTTTGGGTTTGTTGCTAAATTTTCGTAAGGCTTTTTGACCCACTTCCCGGCATCCTATTAATCTGTATCTTAGCACATAGACTCGTTGCTGATAACAACCCATTCTTTTACATGTACAGCCCCATTTTCCCACACCAACCCTGATTTTTCCATTACACTTTACATTACACTTTTTACATTTTAAAATCATGTAAACTTCGCTTTCTTTTTTTGGAAGCTAATAATAATTTTCTAAAAATCGAAAGTTTTCATCGCAAAACAAAAACAACATAAAATAAAAATAAAAATCCATTTGAAGGATTTATATGAAATCCTTTGTGTTTTCTTTAAGGGCTGTTTAATCACCGGTATAATTGATATTTAAACAAGCCCTTATCATCTTAGCGCGAAATTTACGTGCGCTCTCAAAAGAATATTATTTGGTCCTTAGCCTATCTTGGTGTTTACGGCTAGTTCTGCATTTTTTTAAAGGATGTTAAGTTTATTTTTCCTGACCAGCTCCTACAAATGGAATGATTCAATTTATATGTCTTTCTTAGTTTCTGTTATACCACAAAAATGTCATTTGGTATGTAGCCAATCTCATGCCATTATTCAATGTGTTTTGTTTTGCACTCTAAATGTTGGTCAGGGTTCCGGATGTTTTGAAAACGTCGAGATTTTGTGTCCTTTACTTGTTTCTTGTTTTGTCTGTTTTTTTTTCTTCCGTTTTCTTGTTTGTTTTAATCTTCGTTTGTCATTTGACATTTTATGTTTTGTTGCTGTTTTCAAAACAATTTCAGAGACGCAGGTAAAGGTTGAATTGAGTTCAAGGCCAAGAGGTAACATGCCATAATTTGTATAAACGTTGAAAGCTTGCTTGGCTCCCCCACCCCTCACGATCCTGCCCTTAAGACATAATTAGTATTGTCTTCACGCCAAAACGTAAATTCGACCTTCGAGCAATTGTGTCAAGTGTTTTTACACGGAAAACCCGCGATTGAAAACTTTATTGTGCTTTAAATCTACAATTCAATTGGCTGTCATTCTATACTATATAGTCGAGTTTTCTCATTGTTTTTTTTTTGTTTGTTCTTTTTGCATTTTAGAGGAAATGAAAAGGAACAGAAAAACAAAAATATGGATGTTTTTTTTTTTTATAGTATTTTGTCGACACTGTCCTTAGTTTTTTTAGTATTTTGTCGACACTGTCCTTAGTTTTTTAGTATTTTGTCGACACTGTCCTTAGTTTTTTAGTATTTTGTCGACACTGTCCTTAGTTTTTTAGTATTTTGTCGACACTGTCCTTAGTTTTTTAGTATTTTGTCGACACTGTCCTTAGTTTTTTAGTATTTTGTCGACACTGTCCTTAGTTTTTTAGTATTTTGTCGACACTGTCCTTAGTTTTTTAGTATTTTGTCGACACTGTCCTTAGTTTTTTAGTATTTTGTCGACACTGTCCTTAGTTTTTTAGTATTTTGTCGACACTGTCCTTAGTTTTTTAGTATTTTGTCGACACTGTCCTTAGTTTTTTAGTATTTTGTCGACACTGTCCTTAGTTTTTTAGTATTTTGTCGACACTGTCCTTAGTTTTTTAGTATTTTGTCGACACTGTCCTTAGTTTTTTAGTATTTTGTCGACACTGTCCTTAGTTTTTTAGTATTTTGTCGACACTGTCCTTAGTTTTTTAGTATTTTGTCGACACTGTCCTTAGTTTTTTTTAGTATTTTGTCGACACTGTCCTTAGTTTTTTAGTATTTTGTCGACACTGTCCTTAGTTTTTTAGTATTTTGTCGACATTGTCCTTAGTTTTTTTAGTATTTTGTCGACACTGTCCTTAGTTTTTTAGTATTTTGTCGACACTGTCCTTAGTTTTTTTGTATTTTTTCGACATTGTCCTTTGTCAAACGTAAAGAAAAAAAATATCTTTAAAAAAAATAAGCAACAACAGAAAATTCTGCTTAAAGTACTTATATAAAAGTATCACTGCGGAATAATACTGAGCTTATACCAAACGTGGTGGAGTTGTTATACTCTACGTTGGTACATTTATTTTACGCAGTGAATGCGTCACGACAATCCCGAAGAGTTCGAGTTCCAGACCTGGTAAAACGCCAGGATTGTTTTTCCCGGGTCTGGAGGGTGTCCGCCACCGTGTCGCTGTCTGCTGCTTACACAATTGTGTTCAACATAGCTAACTAGCGGATAAAGGAGTGTGGTTTTATTGCTTTACTATCTGTTTCCGCAAATTGCAAACCACACCTATCCAAAGATGGACGAATTCACCCTTTACTTAATTTATAGCCCTACCAGTCTGCAAACCACACTTAATGTATATTTTACCTTTCCACAAATCGCCAACCCTTTTTCCAATGCTCACCTTTTTTAACTTTGAGCAAATCGCCGACCGTACCATTTCGTAAATTTTACCTTTTCCGGAAATCACCAACCCTATGTTTCATATGATCGTAACATTTTACCTTTTCCGGAAATCCCTACCATCTCGAAGATCATCAGTGTTACCTTTTCCGGAAATGGCCAACCCTATCTTACCAAAGATCGTCAGTTTTACTTTTTCCGGAAATCGCTAACCCTACATTTCTGAAGATCGTCAAATTTATCTTAGATCTTACAAAACAAGCCGACCTTAAATTTGCCGCTACGAATAGGGAGAAGCGACGGACAAAGTAATTTATTGTTGTTTGCTGGTTGTTTTCTTTCCTATCAAGATGTGGCCATCGTATAATTAAATTGATTCACTTGCGCAATCCCAGTCTGAAATCCGAACCTGTAATTAGGTCAGCCCAGGTCAAGTCTTTCATTGTGTCTTGTTTGCTCAATGGATAACTTGGACAGACTGATGTTTAAAAATAAAAAACCAATTAGGATGCCCGAGCCAGTGTCCATGTAATAACATAATTACATGACCGTCTGTCCGGTGGAGTTATTTATTGCGTCATGACACTAAACGTAACCACATTTTATTTTTACGTCTGGGTGTATTAATATAGAACTAATATTAAGGACCTTTAATTAAGGACATCCACACACCAATGCTGGTCGTATTTGGGTGTTGTTGGTCTGGGGCGTGTGGAAAGGAGGGATTATTAAAACGGGCCCGGAATTTACTAACTTTAAACTTCGATAACTTAAAAATTAGCTTTTCTAAATGTGTGATGTGGATAAATGGATTAGACAGCCAGTCCATCGGTGACTGTAACAAGTACTGGTCACAAAATAACTGTTTGTTATTTTACTAAGACAGGTAGTTTCGATGTTGAAGAAAAACCAAATGCCAGAAGTTAGACTTTTTTTTTTTACTTGCACGAAGTACGGCAGGCACAGTGGTCTAGCGGCAGCGCACTGGATGAACATTTCTAGGGTCGTGGGATTTTTCGACGATCCTAGGGAGAAGGTGTATCCCTGATTCTGGCCAATTCTTAACTTAGTCAGGACAAAAAAAAAGTAAAGGTGTCCAGACATCACACTAGCTTCATTCTCCTCCTTATGTACGCAGTAGCCCCTGGAAACTAGTGACGACGCTGCTTTGCTATCACACCAACCCAATCTGTCTTTAAGATCGTCAATTTTATAGGGTCACACTTGGTATGAGAAAGGACACTTTACGTACTCATCCATGATCTTGTTTTAAAATAACACAACTTTGATTTCTACACGTTGGCTTATTTCCCTTTGTTTTATACTCTTCTGTTCCAGTCGACCACCAACGGTGACGTCAGCAACGGCGATCGTCTGCGGAAGAAACACGACGCCGACGTCGAGCACTCTGGGCCTGAGCCCGAATCCGGAAAACTTAGGTCAAAGGTCAAAAAGTGCTGCCAGAGGACCTTCACGATTCCGAACTTTGTCAGCAAATTCCCGATTGTCCAATGGCTTCCTAAGTACAGGTCAGTTCATCTCCCGTTTATTTTCTTCGTTTTGTTGAGAACAAAGAGGTGGTGGCCGGTCAACTGTGTCTGCATTTAAATAATAGCAATGGCGAAGGTTCGGTGTGAGAGGGCGAGGGAGGGTGTGTTAAAAGAATGTGATGTCACTTCAAAAACTGTGCATTCAAGAAGTTTCACTTAATTAATGACATTAATTATATTGTTTAATGTAATACTTTTACTCCAATGAAATAAATACAAGTGAATTCAAACATGCTAATTTCAGACATGGAATTATTTGTAGGATTTGGGGTGGGGGGGGGGGAGGGGGTACAGAGCTTGTGACAGCACATTGGAAAGGGACATTACTTTTTGTGACGAACGGGGGAGGGGAGGCTAACAATTGTAAAAAAAATCGCCCGACGTAATTTATGGACGGACCAATAGAGAGAAGGTGAATGTAGATGAACGGGGGGGGGGGGGGGGGAAATCACCGCCCTTGCACAAAAGTATTAGAAATATATACATAAATAAAAAAAAAAAAATTCCTTTTAGTTTTAAATTGGTATGGTTTTGAAAGTAAAGTTTGCATGCTCTTTTTATATAAACAAAAATATATATATAGGCCCACGGGCTATTTTCAGTAAAAGCTTTTACATATTGGTTTTAACAATTTTCGTTTTCATGGTAGCAAGGAATATCAATCCTCCACTGAAGCATATTGCTGTTCTTGAGAATTTGAAAAATGAAAATAAATAGAATGAACTGGTTTTGTTTTCTAGAACCAGACAAGACACTTAAGCAGTGAATTAAAAACTCTTTTATTACTGCCAGGGATTTTCCCGCCATTGTAATGGTTACTTTTGTCATGTCAATTTGTCATCATTTGTTACTTCAGGTGTAATACATTCCAAAGTGACCTCATTGCTGGTCTGACCGTCGGTCTGACTGTCATTCCACAAGGATTAGCCTACGCCCAGGTCGCTAATCTTCCACCACAGGTAATTACTTTTTTTTTATCTTTAACCACACCTGCTATTTTTTTTTATGGTACACATTATGATAAATTTCAAGAAATTTTACCGATCAAGTGATTTCCTTGATTAAGCAATAAGTCATCTTATGTAACATATACTCATGGTGGTCTTTGTGTTGTGAGTTCGATTTCTAAGATGGGTTCCAATCCTGGTCACAGTGGCAAGCCTCAGTCATCCTAAAGGGAGAGCAATAAAGGTCTATAAATAGCACCATTTGGCTCATACAACCCTTAAGACTGAAAAACTAGTAGCTTAAGTCTTCACCATTAAATCTCAAAAGGAATTTTAAAAAAGTATCGAAATTGCTAAACAAGCATCTTCTAATACAGCAGTTTGAAGGATCAGCACTTATAGGAGTATAGCAGTAAGCATTACTGAGTATATTGTATACAGTAGGCCTACCTAATTGTCATTGTTCACACCTCCTACCATTAAACGAAGTAGTAAGCGTAGAATGCTTCGTTTGCAAATCATTTTTGTCCTCAGAGCTGGAATTTCTAGTATACTAAGACTTTTGGATTAAAATTCACCCCGGATATGCAACTCCTATGTTGTGTGTGGTGCTGCTAAATTTCCTGTATAGTTCAATGGCAAGCTGGTTACTGTGTAGGGAATTATCTGACCACCATCATTGTCTAGCCTCATTTATCTTCTCTGGTGTAGGATTTTAGTCGGGACCAAAGAGCTTTGTTTATATAGTTCTGGCCTCTGGCTGGATTGTGGGGAAGGGTGCCTCGGGACTCAAGGAGCTTAGAACGATTGTTAATTAAAACTCTAAAACCCTTAGAATGATTGTTTATTATACCTCTAAAGACCCTAGAACAATTTGTCTATTTTAGCATTAAATAATTTTTAACATTTCTGAAAAAAAAAAGGTCTTATTCTGCACAAATGTCAAACTGATCATACACCATTGTGTTTCAGTATGGACTGTATTCAGCCTTTGTTGGCTGCTTTGTGTACTGTGTGCTGGGCACTTCCAAAGACATCACTCTGGGGCCAACTGCCATCTTGTCACTGATGACGGGCATGTTTGCCACCTCTGTGTCTCCGGAGCTGCCAGGTGGGGGCAAGGACCCAACAATTGCCATACTCCTGACATTCTTCTGTGGCATATTTCAACTCATATTAGGCATTTTAAAACTTGGTATGATTTTGACTTCACATTTTTACTTAATCAGTCAAAAATGAAATACCGTAACATAAGAAATAGACCCATAACTTTTTAAATTATATTTTTTACAGCCTGGACTAATACTAATCACCAGTGCTTTTTTTCTAATGTAAAGCACTGGAACTATGTTCCGGCACCTTTTTCCCATATACTGTTGTATATCACATGTTTACTACACTAATTTTAATGTTAATTCTTTATGACACGACGGACATAAATAGGAGTTCCGTTACCTTTTTTTTTAAAGAAAAAAAGCACTGATAAGCACAATTTTATAAATTCTACAATAGATGTTTTGCTGAATATTTTTTTCTGTCACAGAATTTAACAATTGTATGTATGTGGTTAGACGCTTAGTGGGTGTTTTTGTGTTTGAGAAAATCTTAAGAAAGTGATTTTTTTTTTCAATTCTGACATTTTCTTTCAATGACTACTCTGATTCTAGAGCTCACATGAACATTAAGATATGGTTATTTCATATACTTTTTATGTTATTTCGATCTCAGGTATACTGGTCAATTTTATCTCCTATCCTGTTATAAATGCCTTTACTTCAGCCGCAGCCATCACTATTGGTTTTGGCCAAGTAAAAGTAAGTATTTCTTTTTTTTTTTAAATCTGTGTTTTTTAAACAATCATACCATCCACTTTTAAAAGCTACGCTAGTCTTTTATATTTATTTATCAATATGTTATCCCCAAAAAAACTTTAAACTTTTCAGAATCTTTTGGGCCTAAAGAAAATTCCAGATAATTTTATTGACATGGTGTATCAAACTTTTAAAAAGCTGCCAGAAACCAGGTAACAAACACTCTGTAATATCCCTAACCCTAAAATATTTTGTTTGCCGAACAATTGTGTTTTAAAGATATCTATATATCTATCTATATATATATATATATATAATTGATATCAGTGATTTATATATAATTCATTATTTATCACTAGGTTATTTAAAGTTTTGTTTTGTAAATTTAATATCAACTCAACAAGGAATCTAGTAGTTTTATGCAAGTACGCAGCCTAACGCTGATTTTAAAAAATATACTCTATCTATTTACTGTTTGCATATTTGTTTCTTAACATGCATGTAATGTAGGTTCTTTGTAGGCATAGATCTTTTAAAAACTATTCAAAATCATTTGTGAAAATCTTGTTACTAATTATACTAAATACTAATAATACTATAGTGAGTTCTAATATAACATGTCCCCTTAAAGGATTTAAAACTTTCTATTGCTTTATTGTCTTGTAAACACAACTCTTTTTCAGTATTTTAATTCATCCGTTGGTTTCCAACAAGTTTTTGACTTTGTGAGAAATAAACATTCATGACATAAATGGACATTCTCTTGTTTTATTATTGGATGCTTTGACTGTATTTCAGTGTTTGGGATATGACAATGGGTCTCATCAGTTTTGTCATTGTCATGTTATTGAAACGACTCAGAGACATTAAATGGTCAGATGAACCTGATAATGAGGTTCCCATGTCTAAAATTGTGTTGCGCAAATTCCTTTGGATTGTTGGAACAGGTGAAGACATTTTTTTTTAAGTTAACCATTATTGAAAAATAGGGAAGAATAACATTAACTCACCATGTATCATGCCTGGATAGTTAGTTCATTATTTATAGTTTAGTTTATAGATTACTTCATAGTGTGTAACATGTTTAAAAAAATAATAGTTCAATAAAAAAAAAAGTAAAGAATTCAAATATAATAAATTATTTTCAAATAAAAAAATCCGAAATTTTTTACTATTTTTTGTATCAGCTTGCAACGCCATTGTGGTTATCTCTGCTGCTGGTGTTGTCGTTATCCTGGAAGAACATGGTTTGAATGGTACGGTGGCTGTCACTGGGCACATCAAACCAGGGATGCCGGATGTGTCTCTGCCCAAATTTGAAGTTGACACTGGCAATGTGACACTTTCAACTGGACAGATTTTTTCAGTGAGTCATTGCAAATTACTCAAAACTCTTTATTTTATCTTTTCTGTGTAAAACTCTTTATTGTATCTTTTGTGTGTAAAACTCTTTATTTTATCTTTTGTGTGTAAAACTCTTTATTTTACCTTTTGTGTGTAAAACTCTTTATTTTATCTTTTGTGTGTAAAACTCTTTATTTTATCTTTTGTGTGTAAAACTCTTTATTGTATCTTTTGTGTGTAAAACTCTTTATTTTATCTTTTGTGTGTAAAACTCTTTATTTTATCTTTTGTGTGTAAAACTCTTTATTGTATCTTTTGTGTGTAAAACTCTTTATTGTATCTTTTGTGTGTAAAACTCTTTATTGTATCTTTTGTGTGTAAAACTCTTTATTGTATCTTTTGTGTGTAAAACTAAGGGTATGTACAGATAAACATACTTGATTTTTTACATTTTTCCAATCATTTATCTCTTTGGTTGAAATTTTGATGGTTTATGTTTACAACTAAATCAGTTACAACCTTACAACTATTTAACATATTCTGTATGGATATTTAAAAAAAAAACTACTGCAAAAAGTCAAGTAAAGGATTTAGTTCCCTGGTAGACAGTTTTGGATCAGAGTTTACACATTGTAACTAGAGTACAACCAGCTTATAGGTCCATTAATAATGTCTCATAAATTGGTCCATTTTTGTATGTTCCTTAAATGCATTTTTCTTTTCTCATTCAATAAACATATTTTTCTTTCTTCCAGAGGCTTGGAACAGGTCTGGCCATTGTTCCTATTTTGGCTGTGGTGGAAACTATGGCCATTGGGAAAGCTTTTGGTAACTAAAAGACTTTTTGAGTATTGATATTAATATTGTTTAGTAATTATAAACAGAAATAAATAAGTAGAAGGATGAATTCATCTAGATATTTGGCCATTAGGTAACCTACATTTTTAAACATTATTTGAATCAGCTTGCAACGTCATTGTAACCAACATAGTGAACTTGCAGTACTCTAACCTACCGGTAATACCAGTATGGGAAGTCCATTAATTACGTCAACAAAATAAAAAAAATTTAATTGGATGGTTTCGCTTTAATTAAACCCGCAATCAGTATAATTTTATTACAAGAGCTGCCACTAAGTTTAAGTGTGAATTGATAAACTGAACAAGAAACAGTTTTGTTAAAAATAACATAAAATCACTGTAGGCTGAAAGGCAGCTTGCATTTGGTTGGGCAACTTTAAAGCTCATGAAAGAGTCTTAAAAAAAAAGGATAAATTCTTTTCTTGTACAAATGATCACCTGTTTATCAATTAAATTCTTAACATGTTAATACTATTAAAAAAATGTATTTGTCTTAATGTCTACAAAACAAAATAGTAAAAAAAAAGCCAAGCCGGACATTTTAAAGGTTTTGTGCCGGACGGAGGACAAGAGTCCATAAAGGAGGACATGTCCTCCTTTTGCCGGACGTCTGACAGCCCTAGTCTAGTGAGACAGGGTGGCTGGAATAACAAAGGAACGCAAACACACCAACAAACTGTCTGCAGAGTATGTTCAGAAACCCAGTTTTTTGCCGCTGAGTACATCTAAATTAGGCGCCAGAGACTGGTGTTCGTTATGTAAGCGATGGCTGGAAACTGCAATAGAACTGAAAACAACAATAAGGGCCTAGGTCCTCTCTGAGACTATAAAAAATGATTGCACAACTTTCAATGAAGTGTATTGTGTGAATGTCCAAAATATTTCATTCAGAAAAATAATTCCTGGCTCACCACATGAAGTACGAAATACTTAGCCTGCCTTATTTCCGTTTAACATCCCTAATTCTGATATAGACATATAAGTTTGCTGACTACGTTATTATAGGTGAAACAATAAAATTAGGTCGATTAGGCTACATAGTTCCATTTAGTAATTTTTACGTTTTAATTTATAATTTTCTGTAAAAAAATTGTATGAGATAAAAATGTATTAGTATCAGTGGCGTCTCCAAGATTGCAAGGTGTGGGTGGCAATAGGCTAAATAGTGCAAGGTAGGAGAGGTAGGGGACAGCGAAGGCAACTACAGTGTGTACAATGTGTGTGTGGGGACAATAATGCAAGTAGAAAACGTGAACATAGCTAGGCCTATGGTTAAAACAGAAGGCTGTAATTAAAAACTGGTGCACAATTTCCCTCTTACTATATAACAATTAACATTGTAGCCTACCAAAAGCTCATTAGTGAAACGTAAAAATTTTTGAAAAGATTAAATATTTATATGAAAAGAACAATAGTAAACAAAAAAGAAAGAAATGTTGTTAAGATCCTCGGATTGGAAAAAATGTGGGAGGGGCGAGCAGAGCCTTTACAAGCTTATGTAGGGCCTCAGGGAAAAAGTTTCAGCGGCCGCCCCCTTGCATAGGCCTACTGTAACTGCTTGTTTAAAGCTATATTTGCCATATTTATACTACATTTGCCGCCCCCCTAGAAGTGTCGCCCCCGGGCATATGCCCCCCTCTGCCCTCCCCTATGTGAGGGCACTGGGGGCGAGTGAGGGGCATAGGAACCATGCTACACCTCTTTAGTGGCTACACCTATGAGAGTTATAGACAATTTGAAATCCTTTAAACAAGTTTAAAGATTTATTACAATAAAGTATAGTATAGTATAAACCTTTCCTTTTCAAATCTATTTTAAACATAAAAGCAAGCATCTAAAATTTTGTTACTTGTTTTGAGGGGGGGGGGGGTAACCAATTGTTGACGTAATTATATAGGGGGGTCTCTGAAAGTTTGACAGTTGTTTACAAGGTGGAGGGGGGAAGGTAAAAATCGCCAAAAAATTGTCTACTTTCAGCAAGAATAAACAAGTACAAGATTGACCCAACACAAGAACTTGTGGCTATTGGGATGTCCAACATCATTAGTTCATTCTTTCAGTCATATCCAATTACTGGTAGCTTTTCAAGGTATGTTAAGACTCAACTTTAAAAAACTGTTTTTGAAAAGTTTTTTAAATTGTTAACTTTATGCCCCAAAGTTATTTTTAATTTTTATTAACTGTAAATGACAAGAGTGGCAAATCTAATCGTTTTCCGAGACTATGTGGGCAAGGATGATGATGAAATGTTTAAATGTATTGTTTTCTTTCTTCAATTGACCAGGACTGCGGTCAACTCTCAGTGTGGTGTGCGCACACCGATGGGCGGTGTGTGGACAGGTGGGCTGGTCATTCTGGCTCTCTGCGTACTCACCCCGTGGTTCTATTACATTCCAAAATCAGCTCTGGCGGCTGTTATCATATCTGCTATACTACCCATGGTGGAATATCACACAGTTGTAGTACTTTGGAAAGCCAACAGTGAGTTTGGTCAAAACAGTATTTATATGTGTAATTACGATGGCCTAAAGCCATTTTAGAATCAGCAGATTGTTTTATTGTAAAATGTAAATCTTCAATAAATATTCTTTGAAATTAAGCATGCTTGTTTTAATATTGAGGAAATTTAAGAATACACCATTTAATATAAATAAATTATTATAAATATTATGAAAAATGTAGCTAAAAATGAGACTTTATTTTACATTTCAGAGTTTGATCTTGTGCCGTACTTCATTACTTTTATCTGTTCACTACTTATTGGTATTGAGGTAATATAATATTGAAAATTAATATCCTATAGATTTCAAATATAAATTATTATTTTTTTATTTGTTATAGCCTTTTGTTCTATTAAATATAACTTTCTTTTGGTTGAAAGAGAAGCGATAAATTGTTGGGTTAGGTTTATTCTTTATTCATTAATGTGATATTAAAATATATTTTCTAGTATTGAGACAAAGCTAAATATTCTGTTTATTAATAAGTATAAGTGAATGTTGAGTAAGTGGACTATTTTCTGTTTCAAGGGAAGTAATCAAGTATTCATTCCAATGTTTATTCCATTCTGTCTTTTTAGTATGGAATCCTTATAGGTGTTGGAGTCTCTCTCATTATGATTCTTTATCCCACTGCACGTCCAAAGATTAAAGTAAGTCACAATGTACACTGTTAGCATTATTAGTGTATTGTATATCTTATAAGTTTACAGACGTTCCTTCTAGATAGAAGATTATTACGTCCACTAGGCCCAAAACTCCTGCAGGGCGACAGGGATCCGTCGGTGGCAGGGCTAGAACCCCCGACCTGTCAGTTGGTTTTTGGTTGACAGTCCGGTGAACTAACCGCTGGACCAGCTGGCTTCACGGACCAGCTGGCTTCACTATAGCATTATTAGTGTATTGCATAGCATTATTAGTGTATTGTATAGCATTATTAGTGTATTGTATAGCATTATTAGTGTATTGTATAGCATTATTAGTGTATTGTATAGCATTATTAGTGTGTTGTATAGCATTATTAGTGTGTTGTATAAGCATTATTAGTGTATTGTATAGCATTATTAGTGTATTGTATAAATACAGAATGAAAATGGTTTCAACTTATTCACCTTCACCTATCCCATAAATAAAGCAAGCAGTAAAAGTTTAGAATATTTTTGGACTTAAAGGTCATCAACATACTTCCTTAAACAACCTGTTCACATTATAATTTATTATTGCTAAGTTTATGTTATAGGACACCAATTTATTTTCTAAAAAAAAGACAGACACTCGCTCAAACACATTTTAATTATTGGATATATCATGTTTTTTTTTTTTAACTTAATATTATACATATTTTTAATGTTAATTATCTTTTTATTATACCAAATGTTAATTATTGTTAATTGCAGTACTCAACCAAACAAGGCGTGCTAATTGTAACACCAATGCAAGGGTTAAACTTTCCTGCTGCAGAGTATATAGAGATTCAGGCATTTGAAAAATCAATGGAAGGTAAATATGCTCATGGCTCATGATTAGAAAGAATGTAGAAAATGTTTTTAAGTGCTCCTGACACTTTAATTAATAAAATATACAAATATATGACCAAGAAACTCTTTATGTGGTAAATCAATCCTTAGTTTAGGTTCCAGTAAAGCTTGCTCATCTATAGCATTGTGTGGGTAACACAATACCTTACTGATTTTAAAACCTTCTCCTATTAATATCAGTGAATACAGTGGTCTAATGGCAGAGTGTTGGGCTGCTATAAAGATATTTTGTGTTCTAAGTAGAATCCTGGGAAAAATTGAATTTGTTTAAAGCCAAGATATGCAAGGCATCCTTGGTTTTAACTAGGTGTGTCAGGTATCACATATCACTTGCAGAAAGAAACTAGGCTGGATGTCACATGATTTCCATGTATGACTTGGTCTCCGAATGAAGTTAACTCTGCTTTAGATAGACCTTTAGTCCAAAAATGTCATTGCCATGTTTTTAACTTATAATTGACAAATTTCCCATTTCAGCTGAGTACATCTGGGCTAAAAAAATCAGTGCTCTTCCACTCAAACCACATGTAATAACTAAAATTTAACAACAACAAAAAAACAATAAAATCATGTAAACAATTTGTAAATATTAAAAATGTATAGTCATTCACTTTTGTGTTATTTCACCTTGCAGCGGACAAGCCAAGAAATATAATCCTCAACATGGAATATTTAACTGATGTTGATTACACTGTAATCCAGTCTCTGAACACTTTACTGTTTGACTGCACACATCATGGCATGAAGCTGGTACTGGCCAGTGGTCAGGTAGGTCACTAGTCAAACGCTAATCTTTCCTATATAGCGCATACTGCCAGAACTATTGTCAAAATGTGTTTCTAGTGTCAACATTGGTGATTTAAAAGGTTTGAGTCAAAGTCTTATGTTTTTTTCAGATTTTTTTTTCCATGCATATGCACATTGTGACGTAGAAGTCCAGTAGAAATTCTCACCTATTCTTCCCACTCCTTTATTACCTCCCCTGTGAACCCGTGTTCATATTGTTTAAGTTTTGAAATCAACGCATGTCCCATTGGCCAGAGCAGTCACAGGCTTGAATAGGTGAGCCAGTCAAGATTCTGTTCATATTCTATGGAAAAATGGAGCTTTAACAGTGTACCAACTCCTGAAATATTTCCCCTGTAGTGAGCCTAGGCCACTCCCCTGGCTATTGTCAGACAATAAGTAGTCAATGTAAAGCAATTATTTATTTTTATTCTGGTAGTGCTGTATAATCAAAGTATTTATACATTTAATAATCTGTGAACAGAGGCACTATTTAAAATACTCTGAAAACCATACAGTAATCAAAATACGATTTGAGAAAAAAATATAAATCACATCTTTCTTTTAATTTATATAATCCTTATTATCTTTGCAAGTTTTTCTTTTGCTTAGTATGAAGCAAATGTAAACTCAGTATTAGATTAATCTATTGCTGGATGAAAAATACTAAGATATTCCTTGGGTTTATATTTATTGTATTTTGTCTCCAGCCGAGAGTTTACAAACAGTTACAGTTATCTGGCATCAAGAATTTAATCATATTTTCTTCACTCTCAGAAGCTTTGGATGAATTGATCACTCAAGGTAAATACCACAAATATATATTTATACTTTTTTTGTCCTATATCTTATAAGTATAATAAAATTGTACAATTACTATAAAATCTGTCCACAAAATGGTAATATAATATACAATTAAATATTAGTGTTTTTTTTAATAAAATTCTACTACAGGTGACCCAAAGTTTTGCTTCAACACATGCACTCATGTAAAGATATAAAGATTTTATTTTATGAGTTTAATGATTTAATTTATATTTTGCATTTATTGTTTATTACGTCTTGATTTAACAAGTTTTCTTTTTAATAACTTCTTCCTTTGAATAACCTGATCAGTGTTTTATTAAAATGTAGAATGAATATGAAAAATTTAATTAAAGTAATTTAATTTATAAACTCCACATTCTTCGTGACATAATGTATGGTAAATCTTAAATCCATATACAAAAATTGAAATGAATGAAAACTATTCATATACAACATTTCACTTTTAAACAAGATACATTTTTACCTAAAATTTAATCATAAAATCAATTTAAGCCATCCATTATATTATATTCATTATGAGCACAATTTTACTAACACCTGCTGAATTCTAATTTAGTATTTTCTATAATCTTAATTCACTTTCTCTTTTCTACATTCTTATGTTGCCTATTGGCTTTTAATCACATTTTTTTTTAATTTAATTTGATTTAACATTGCTCTGGATTGCTCTGATTTGGGTCAAAAATAAAATGTTAATTTAGAAGGATGCAAGCAACAACTAAAACAAGGCATTGTAGCTACAAAAAATGGATTGTTTTGAATCAAACTAGTAACTAGTAACTAGTGGTGCCTTCTCTATGGAACAGTCTGGTGCTCTCTCTATGGAACAGTCTATCTCAAACACTGAGAGAATCTGGGACAAGAGAATCTTTTAAAAAGAACTTAAAGACCTTTCTCTTTGGCTAGTACATCTGCAACTGCAAATCACACCAAGAGCGCATTGAGCATGCTAATTTAATAGCATGGATAGAAGCGCTATAAGAAATGCCCATTCTTATCTTATCTTAACATTTGTAATGAATTTAAGCACAGAATGAATGTGAGGGAACAGTATAACAGTTAGAGCTGCTAGGTTTTCCACACTTTTGACAACTCTCCATTTGTAGCCATTGCATCATGTAGATGTTTATTTATTTTAAATACCGAACGAATTTCACTTTTAGGACATTTTTGTTTATCATCAAAGCGTTTTAAAATGTTTTAAAATGAAATTTAGTCAAATGGAAATTTGGTGAGGTGGGGAGTATCTGTACATTTCAACATTCTTTTGTTTGTGTATGTACAGACCAAAATTTAATAAGCAGTTGGAAAAAGAAAGTGTAGGAATAACTACAACAATAAGACAAATAGTTTGATTCAGATTAATCACTGTCATTCTATATATTTCAAATTTGTGACATAATTTGTTTGTGTTGTCATTTTCTTTTCCTAGGAGATTGTGTGGCAGCTGTAGGAGGAGATGATCTTGAACCATATATGACCCATCTTTGAATATGCTCAGGGACTTTATCCACAATTTAATGTTGCATATATGTTGTACATAATAATATATGAACTATGCCAGTTTCACTTTATGTACTTGTCAAAAGCCTTTTAATTATCCCAAAATAGTTACATATGGGGTCATTGATTTCAGTTGATTCATTTGTAAGCCAAAGAGCATTCATTGTGTGTCCCACAATTCATTATGGCAATGTGCCACTGTATTGAAATGCAGACGCGGTGTCTAGCCGAATCATTCAGGGTCTTAGGGAAGGGCTAGTTTGCGTCTCTCCATTGCGTACATCAAAGATGACAAGTAAAAAGATTCATGTTAATTGTAACTGTAACTTAACAATTTGTTTGATGTTGTTTTTATTGCAAGCCATAGTTGGTATTTAGAATCACAATATCTAAGACTAAATAGTGTTAGCAAGGCATTTCAGGAACTGTTTTTGTGCAAATCCAACATTATTTATTAAAAAATATGGCCATTAGTACCAAAAAAAAGGTCTTCTACTTGAAGTAAGGATTACCTTCCAACTTCCAACCAACAAACCGAAATCCGGTTTTGAAAATCAAAACTTGTTTTGAAACCCAGTATTCCGGTTTTTGTTTAACATCCCTAGTTCAAATGTTGCATTAAATTATACATAGAATATGGGTATTGTTTATAAACCAAATTCACTTCATTCTTATATTACTATAAGCGCTTGAAATTTATTTCTGCAAAATATGGGTAATATTTAAAACAATTTCTATAATTGCCACAACAAAAGTATTTTTTGTTTTTTTTTGTTTGGGATTTGTATAGATCTACATATTTAACATAACAAACTATTCTCGATCACACATCCAGTTATTTTAGAATGTTCATATCAATTCTGAAAAATCCAGACACAGGGTCATATAAGATGTGCAATATATTTCCTCTGAGAAACTTAAACCTTTGATGAAAATCTGTCAAGTTTAATTTTGTAAAGTTTGTTTTTCAGCTCATATTACATTCCATGTTAATCTACAGTTGTTCTGATATTTTATTTTAAATAACCAATTACAACGTTGAGTCTTCTACTGATATTTCTTTTAAAAATTATTCATACAACAAGTTATTCACATTTTACTAAAACAAAAATGATTTTATTTTTACTATTTTCATTTAAATATTATGTTTAAAGAAAAAAAAAACTACTTTGAAAAATAAGCTTAAAATATACACAATTAGAGTATTTTAATTTGAAATATACTAAATAACAATAGAGAGTTCCTTGAAAAATACTGCACACTTTTCAAATGTTTATTAACATTATAAGGCATTGTCTTTGTACATGAAATATTTTCATTGATCTCTGGTTGTTTTAAAACTATTGTAACAAATACCCAATAACAGTTTCTTCAAATACTTAATGAGCCACCTGAAACTTTACCTACCTTTTTCATCCAGCTAAAACTGTCCCTGTCTTGACAATACACCTGACAATACAGTTTAGTTTCTGATCACTCTGTTTCAGTATGTAGCTAACATCATCTGTTGAAAGTAGTAATAGCATTTTTAGTACTGCGGGTGTCACATAATTCTTTGTTGAAACAAAATTTTATCTATTTCTATTAATTTTTTACTTTATTTATAAATACATACCCCACTATATGCACAGTAAAATCTTATATATAAAAACATATTAATTATTCATTTACACATATACATATATGTATTATGTGTGTATTATCTTAAGGCATGTTGTCTTTAAATTTGCATTATATGCAGAGAGAGAAGTTATTATGTTGTTGAAATTTCACATAAGTGTCAGAATGTACATTTGTAAATAATAAAATATTTCCTGAATATTGAGGGGTAAATTTTGTAAAAAATGTTAGCGTGGGTTTAAGTGGGTATTCATCATTAGGTCATTCCTTGCAGAGCAAATAGGTCAAATTGTCTTTCATAAGTAGGTAATGAGGGTCAGTCAGGGTTTGCCTGGTTTTTAATTGCTCATCTCAATCATGATTAGAGGCAGATCTTTAAAGTTTATTCACACAATAAGGTTTGATTAGGTCTGTCGTTGTATTTGGTCAGTCATAAATTCTTCTGTATAGAAGGACCATCTGTATATATATATATATATGACAAGTTCTTTATGTGGCTTTATAATAAGCTGTGAAATAAATATTGTTGGTGGTGATGTACATCTTGTTGTGCAATTTGAAACCATTTTAATGTGCCAATATGTCTATATGATATTAATATATGTTTTGAAAATATTTTATACATATATATACATATATACAAATATACATGTATATATGCGTATATTATATATATCATATATATGTTATAATCTAGGTTATTTTTTAAAGAAATGTGTTATCTATTATTTATATTATGTTGATTACAATTTGAAAGATTTGAATAAAGTTTTGTTTCTAAAACATGAAAAGAAAATCTTGAATGATAAAATAATAAGCCTTCAGTGTTTTGTTTATTTTCTTTTAAATTAAATTTTTGTTTGTTTAATTATTAATTATTGTTTAATTATTACACTTGTTTGTCAAATGTTAACTGGTCTGTAGACTGTTTATTGATTGACTGAAGTATAAATACTATGACCTATATAGGTCTCGACTGTTTCAATAATACCACTAATGAGAAATGAAGGAATATTAATTTTTACAATGGGATAAATAGAAATAGCCTATACTTAAAGTGGATATAGGCGTAGGCCTACCATGTAACCCCCCCCCCCCCCCCGCAGTGTGTTGCGCCACCTTTCTCCCCATCGTCACAACTAAAAAAAAAAGTCTTAAAAGATGTCACAAAGCTCTGAAAGCATTTCTTTTTAACGATGTTTGATATATATATATATTGCATTCCCATAACATCACCCCTGCGAGATTGACAATCAAGACTATAAATATGACTATAAACACGTAAAGTTGTTCAGTAAGTAAAATTTGTTTTATGTAAAAAATTCTTTTAAAGATGCATTTTTGTTTGTTTCATGTGACATCCAATCGGTTAACCCCCCCCCCTCCCCTTTTTTTCCCCTTACACCCTGGACATCAATTATGAACGGCCCCTATTATAACCTTTTTTTTAAATAAGCTTGTGCAGTAAATTTTAAAGTAAACAATGTAAAGTTTTCCCAAACGATGGAACCTTAGTCTTGCAGGATTTATAAATATATAAGGTTATATTATATGCCTATATAGAATTAGATTCGAGGCTAGGTCTATATTTTTCAGACTTTATAGCACGTAACAAAGAAAAGAAAAGCAAACGGCTGGAAAGTGTTGACATTGGCTATAGGGATACTGTAATGTTACTCTAATACGTGTCTACAGTAACAATATTATACTACAATCTAGAAAAACGTTCTGTTTCTTGGCGTTGACTTCAATACACGTTAAAATATTGTAGACCTACACTATTTATGCATTCCAATTTTAGATAGATCAATGCCAGCTTCAGAGTTACCATGGTGCAAAATTATATGCACACATATTTCTCTCTTTAACGACTGGTTTGCATATTCTTTAACATTATCTTATTTATATAAGCGTAGCTAGGGGAGGGGGTCCGAATTTGAAAGTCCCCCCGGGTATCTACTTGAGGGGGGCCCCAAAAGGAGTGTCCGAATTTGCTTTTTCTCATATAATAATGTCGAATGTCAAAATGCAGGGGCCGTTAAAGAGACTAAGCCCCCCGGGCCCCCAAATCCCTAGCAACGGCACTGTTAACATTAATTTTTGAGTAACATGAAAAATAAAGTATCCCGTCAGACCAAATGTATCCATAGGGCGGTGATACTAGGTGATTGTGTGGCCAGCACTATGCATATCCGCCTTTACTTTACCCCAACTAAGGTCAGATACCCATCAGAGCTGGGTAGACTTCGGGACACCCTCAAATCCTGGGAAAAAATCCTAGCATCCACCAGGATTCGAACCCAGGATCCTACGCTTGGATCGCCACGCAGAATAGGTATAGACAGGGCCGGCTCTACCATATAGGCGAACCAGGCGGCTGCCTAGGGCGCAAAATTTTTGGGGACGCAAAATTGAGGATTTATTTTTAATTTGGGTATTTAAAAATATAAACTATATTAAAGTTTAGTGCTTCTGCGCGCTACTAGCATAGGCAAATGAATGAATAGGTAATGAAAGGTGAAGGGTATTTTATTTAAATTGCCTTAGAAAATAGGAAAGCTTGCCTAACAGTAGCCTACTTAGTTTGGCAACCACGCTGTGCGTAGCGGAGTGCAAAAAGTCACCCCCTCACTTCCCCCGGCCACACCCTGGATGCGATGCGGCGGCGGAATATCATAGTGAAGTGAGTGAAGTGACGTGACAGTGACCTTCAAGTCAGTTCGTGAATCGTAAGTCACGAGGGCGCTGAGTTGTTTGC
The DNA here is from genome assembly GCA_949126835.1 of Anisus vortex. Classification (NCBI taxonomy): domain Eukaryota; kingdom Metazoa; phylum Mollusca; class Gastropoda; family Planorbidae; genus Anisus; species Anisus vortex. The sequence continues at coordinate 29,593,913 of OX421494.1, forward strand.
ATTGGCAGTGCAGTTGTTTTTTTTTCAGACTGTTAATTACGAAAACGAGTACCGTTACATTAAATCCCCTAAGTGACCCTAAGTGGCACAAGATGGTCCAGACGAATTGATGCACTAATACCTCTGCGGTACCATTTATCTCATGCTTGTGATGCTTTGGAAGAAATTTCTAAAGACACTAATTGGATCTAGTGGCAATATTGCGAAGATAGAAGCACTTGGGTTACTTAAAAATATCTCAGACTTCAAGTTTATTGTTGCACTTGTCACATAGCACAACATTTTGTTTCATGTAAACATAACTATTAAGACACTGCAACAAAAGGACTTGAGTCCCCAGAGAGCAGATAGTCACCTGGTGTCTTTGAATTTTTGTACAACATTCCTGACCTTAAAAACAAAACTAGACCAGAGTTTAAGTCGATGTGCAAAAACTTGGAAAAAAAAAACATTAACAATTGAAAAAGATGAAGGTTTGAATGAATCTGACATTGCTGCTGTACGACAGTGATCTGAACTTAGAGCAATTTATCATCATCTCCATGACTCAGTATCAAACCCTGAAGAAGTCCTAAACTACATATACCTACAGAACCTTGAAAATGGATTTCTTATCATTTGTGTAGCCCTTCGTATTTTGCTTACGTTGCCACTTTCCGTAGCTAGTGCTGAACGAAGTTTTTCAATATTTAAGCTAATTAAAACCTATCTGTGTAGTACAATATGTCAGGAGAGACTTGCGGGTCTTGCGACAATTTCTATTGAAAGTGAGATAGCAAGACAGTTAGACTCAAAAGCCCTCATTCAAGAATTTGCTCAGCAGAAAGCAAGAAAAGTAGCCTACCACTAGGGTTTTAGTCTTGAATATAAATACTGGTGATCAGTATTTAAAAGTGACTTTTATACCGTAGTTAAGAAAACAATAATCCAATATCAAACAATATCAAGTATTCTTTGTGTATTTTTTAAGTATTATAAAAACATAAAAAAATATCTATAATATAACTGTGAGTTTCGGTTTGTTATTAAGAGAACTGTACATAATGCAGGTATAAAACCTATAAACCCATATATATATTGTAAAACTGTGTGTTATGTACATTTTCTAATAATAATTTAGATTTCTAATTATTAATTTATAATGCAAAACGATTGTTACTTTTCATTCAACTGTTTTATTTACATTTCACAGTCATCAATCAAAGGTTAGGCTATAAAATAAAAATCTTTGTTGGGCTATAAAAATTATTAACAAAAACAGATTTTCGAAGTTCCATACGTGAAAGACCTCGCCGAAGGCACTTTAATGAGGGCGCAGATTTTTTTTCGCCTAGGGCGCCAAAAACCCTAGAGCCGGCCCTGGGTATAGAACAGAATGTGCAATCCTATATACGCAGTCACTAAAAGTGAAGCTAAGATTCCGCCATTTTTTGACGCAATGCAGCAGTTGCTATAATAGACACGCTACTAGATCTATAGTAAAATGAGACAGGATATCTAGGCCTACCATAAATAAAAAGGCTTTTTTCTTACTGATATCTACTCTTAGCAATCTTAGGACTAAAGCAAGGCTACTAATATTATGTAATCTGAATTAATATGAGGTTGTTACACCTTTTGAACTTACCGTTGTTTATCCTTTATGATTATGGAGTCAGGAAAAACATATGCTTATTTGTACGATATAATCAATCGTTTTCGCATCATTGTTGAAGCTTATTACAAAACATTTTTGGTACCTTTAGCCTGAAACATTAACTTTGGGTGTTCGGTGTGTAGATTTCAAGAAAAAAACATTGTAAATAAGCATAAATTAATATAGAGCTGCGTTTAAACAGTATAGCGTCGGTATTACTTCCGGAAACAGAAAAAAATGCTTTTGCGCATTCTGTTCTATACCTATTCTGTGGATCGCCAGTAGAACGCGCTGCCGCTCGGCTACCGTGCCCCCTATGAGTATTTATGAGTCTTCATTTTGTAGAATATTGTAGGACATAATAGGCTTAAAACTTTAGTTGGGCTTTTAAAGTTTTTTTTCGAGTATTTTACGTAAGTTTAAAACAAAGTAAAACATCTAATATGATTATATAGCATTCTTCTGACCAGTCTTAAATCTTATGCATGCATATGTTTTGGATGTAACATCACTTCCGATCCTATTCGCTAAATTTGATTTAAAAAATGGCTGCCTTCTGCTATACATTCTGACATACTCACTTTTAATATCGAAGACATAATCCTCACAATAATACTTATAGCCTTTGATTATTTTTAGTCGGCCTGAACTTGCAGTTGAAAGTGCAATGAATTTCTCAACATCCGTGAATGTTAAGTCAGTAACAAGGCTTTCAATCGTAATGGTTTCCATTGTAAGCAAAACAAAATGAAACCGGAAGTTCCACAATGCACTTGAAATATGCCGAAAAGATAATTATACTATTGTTTACGGAAATATAGCGGAAATGAATTTGCATCTGTCATGTATATTGTTTTTCCAAGAATTGGAACACGCAATGTTTATTCCTCTCTCTCTCTCTTTTCTTACTACACACCATATTAGGACGTTTAGTAGGAAAATAAAAGGTTCTAGGTAATGTTGGGATTCTGTGTTGATCTCAAATTCTCAGAGTCTGGGAACGACTCATTATTTAATAGGGGAAGTTCCTATCGTTTTTGTTATGAGTTTTGTAATGATACCATGATTTTCACCCCTACTGGTAATGGGTCTATCCCTTGCACCACTCGGATAGTATTTAATGATTTGTTTTGTCTGAAAGACAGAGAGTTTCAAAATATGTTCCTTTGAGAACGTTTGTGTTTGCACTATTTTATTCTAACTGTACATATTAGATATATTGTATATATTGAACATACCACCTGAAATAAACTATCAACAACAGTTACACTGAAGCTTCCTTGTCAAGTTACTATCCTATTGTGTTGAATACATTACTATAAGATTTATCTACTACCATAATGTACAAGAAAGGAAATGTTGGAATACAAATACTGAATTTGTGCCCAGGACTATAAGAAGAGTTCGTGTAATACTGAAACATAAATACTAATAATTAAAGTCTCCCCTAGGACTAACGAGAATTATCAGCAAGATCTACACAGCTCTGGCCACAAGGGGATTGTGGACGTAACAAAATTTGGGGGCTCGTCCGGGATATTTGAGTTCTACTTTTCCTGACCTAGGATTGACAAGATTTGGTAGTCTCGTTCGGTAGATTTGAGTTCTACTTTTCTTGATCTAGGATTGGAAAAAATGTGTTGATCTCGTCTGGAAAATTTGAGTTATATTTTTTTTTCCTGACCTATAAATATTTTGTGACATTAGTAGTACTGAGAGCGGCATATTTGTGTTTCGTTTTCTAGGACTGTGAAACTATTCTTTTTAAAAAGAGGAGAGAACTGGTTTGCGTTTTTATTCCTTGGGAAGTGTGAAGATTCCACGAAGTATTTAATATTATATTGTGCAAATTTCTGGACAAATCGTAAGTTGGAACTTTATATTTTATTATACAATATATACTACTCTACTATAACAAATATTTCGAACGCTATACTATGGCTTCGAATATATCAAGTGAGGAACTTAATGCCATGTCATTTGCTGAACTAAAAGAATTAGCTGAGTCCTTTGGGATTGAGGCAGGACAGGCAAGACCTAATCGTAATCGTTTGACCAAAGAAATTATGACATGTTTAAAGGGCAGAATGTCATGAACACTGGTAGTGTAGTTGAAGTGGGACAGAACGATATCAATGAAGGTTATGTAGCTCCCAGTGGGGGCGAGGTAATTGCCCACGGAGACGAGGTAAGAAATATGTCATCTAGATCATCAAACAATGATGAAGATGAAGGGTTGAGTGAAAACCTAAAATTCCAATTAGCTATGAAGAGAATGGAATTGGAAAGAATTAGGATAGAAATTGAAAGCAGAGAAAGGATAGAGATGGCACGCATGAACAGACCTGACCATCGTAGGGACAGCAATGGTATGGATATCAGCGCAATGAAGCAACACTTGCCTATATTCAGAGAAGAAGATGTTCAAGATTTCTTTTTGCTTTTTGAGAGGATAGCTGTAGATTATCAGTTCCCTGATGATAAGATGGCTTTATTGTTAAGGTCAACTCTCAACAAAGGAAAAGCATTGGACGTAGTGTTGAGTTTAACACCCGAGGAAATAAATGACTATGAAGTAATCAAAGATAGGGTGCTAAAAAGTTATTCCCTGACACCAGAAAAATATAGAAAGCTATTTAGAGACAGAAAGAAGGCATATGATCAAACTCATGTAGACTTTTTGAGACAAAAGGAGAAAATGTTAGAACAGTGGCTAAGGTCACAGAATGTAAGTGAGTTTGATAAACTCAAGAACCTAATATTGTTTGAGGAATTCAATGATTGTATTCGAGTGGATATTAAAACCCACATCTCAGACCGAGGGGTTGAAGATGTGCATGAAGCTGCTAGATTGGCAGATAACTATGCCATAATTCACGCCAGCATAAAGCCATATTATGCTGACAAACCCAAAGTGCACAAACCAGAGCCCAAGGAGGCTAGTAAACCAAAAGAGACAAGTGAAAACAATAATAAGAACAGTGGTGTAAATAATAATAGTAACTTAGTTCATTTCAGGAAGCAGACAGATGTAAATAAAGCAAAGGTGGTATGTTTCAATTGCAAGAAAGAGGGCCACATGAAGAAAGATTGTTGGATCCTTACCAAGAAGCAAGGTGCTATTCTACACTGTGCCAGAGTGCAGAAAGATAGCAAGCAGACAGAAGAAGTGTGCAACACAGGGCAGGGCCCTCGAGAGAGAAAAAAGATGCCGGTACGATATTTTTTCTGGGCCCCCTCCCCCCCCCCCACCAACACACTTTTTTTCTCTCTAACACTATAGTCATATCTAGATGATTTTTTTTAAAATTTGTATTGCATACGTTGGAAAAATCAGGAATCTTTTTTAAAAGGTCTGTGGATCATTTTGTGAAACAGTCATAAGTGTTACCATTTACCATTAGAGTGTAATCATTTCAATCACAGCCTTACAGGTCTATTACAAAAATACATTAATCAAGTACATAGTTCTTAGTTTAAATTGTTGTAGATCTAATTGTTCCTCCGCTTCAGTATTAATCAGAATTGATCTTGCAAATATTACAAAGATGTGTAAAATGGGAAAAGTGACTCTCACTGATGATTGATGAGTAATTTGGTTGAAAAGAACAAGAGAAGTATTGGAGGTGTTAAAGTTGGACAATTAAATTGTCAATTAACTTGTCATAATTCATTTTAAATTAATTTTAATATTGATTAATTTGAATGTGAAAATTGAGAGATTAAATTGAGAATATGATACACATGTTAAGGTAAGCTACTTGTAGTTTTCACAGCTACTTGATTGAATAATTAGGGACCTAGGCTATCTATGACAGGTGAAACTCTGTAATAAATAAATAGCAATATTATATGAAGTGAATTAAAAAGACTTCAAGTTCAATGCGTTTTAAATTGTATTTATATAAAGTTTAAACGATTAACAACTTCACAACTTTTCAATAGCCTACGGTAGGACTACTATAACAAAAAAGTTCAGAAATATACATCTTAATCGCATTTTATGCATGTCTGTCGAATCATTAATTATTTACAAATATACCGAAATCATTTATCTTTTGAATGCATACCGTTTCGTGAAAAGAAATAGTCAACAGAAAATACATGAATGATAAAATAAACAGAGAAGAAAAAGACTAGTTTTATTCAAACAGGGCTGCCTCAAATTGTGTGCCTTTTTCTTGGCAAAACTACGAATACAGTGTCAAAGTTTGTTTGTCTTGCAATGCCAGACTCAATACTGAGCCTAGCCAAGTTGTTCAGGCGATCCTGACTCATGGTGGACCTAAGGTACTTTTTGATGAGCTTAAGTTTACTGAAGCTCCTCTCAGCTACTGTGGCTACTGGTGTTGTAAGGGACATCCTCGAACTGACACTTATGTTAGGAAAAATATTTTCTGATTTAGAATTTGCCAAAGCATTTAACAGTTCCAACGCACCCAACTGTTCTTTACCAAAATTTGCATAGTGAACCATTGTTATGTGAATTATTTCCTGAAGAATTATAGAAGTAGCGTCTGTAATGTAAAAGATAAGAAGAAAGTCTTCATAACTTATGTCATTAGAATACGTTTCTGCTAACATAGCAGCTTTATACTTCAAGTCTTTTTCTGACATCTTTTGGTAGTTCCAAAGAAAGCTGAATGTGTCAGAAATATCTTTGACTGAACTGTAAGCCCTTTAATAACACTATCAAATACAACATAAAATATGTGATTTCGAAAGGGCTTCCTCGGGTCATTCTTCTGTTTCATTCATATCAGTCACATTTTCATCAGGTGTATCCTCATCATAAAATCTTGTTCTTTTTCTGGCAGTTTTATTACAGCTCCTAAACAATTGTATTTCTATCTGCAGGTTGGCTGCAACAAGCTTAGCTTCATTCCACATTGCTTTCCGACTGTTTCCCAAAGCCCCTAGTTGTGCATATTATAAGCTTTCTATGTTTGCAACTTCCATAGGCCTATCTATAGTCGCATCACAAGCTTGAATGAATTCGTTGTAAAAGTCAATAGAGACTAGTATACTGTGCCACACGACTGACATTATGATGCAAGTAAAAGAACCGACATAACATATAGATTTTATGGATTTCGTTTCTGGTTTACGGAGTAAGATTCAGCTTTAACAGGTCTTCCAAAGCCAACTCAACACTTGGTAGATGAGTTACAAATTGTTTTACACTTTCCCTTCAATCTGACCATATGGTGCTAGAAATGCCAAGAAGCTTTGACAGTATTTTTCACATATTGATGCTACAACTGAATAATGTGTAGTTACAAATGTCTAAAATTATGATAGGGGCCTACCTGCTAATTCCCCTCTTGGCTACCGCACAGGAGATCATTAAAGTGTAAAAGGATCGACTAACTATTAACTAACTAGCTTTGACTGCCGTACTAGTATGCAGCGATATAGAGTATGTATAGGCCTAGGCTACTAAGCTAACAGGGAGAACTGTAAGCCTTTAAGGCTCATAGGTCTATATTTGTAAGTGTTTCTGGAGAAAAATAATAAAAAGAGATCCTAAATTTATCAAAAATAATTAGGCCCTATATTACAACTAAAGGCTTCGATTGCACATTTAACCAAATGTTAAAGTAGGCTACACATTCAAAGAATATCAAAATTAAGGGCCTCCAGCGCCACGTGAGATTGTAGGAGGTTTTAGGGCATCTCCTCTTAGCTTAATAGCGACAATTAAAAAAATACTTGCGTAATTGCCAATAAAATGTTTAATTTTAATATTCGTTGGCTTCATGGGCCCCCTAAACTCTCTTGGGCCCCGGTACGGCGTACCGGCTGTACCCCCCTCTCGTGGGGTCAAGAAACTCAAAAGAAATGCGGCCGGCATCGCCCATAGTTGTGGAGTCGATGATTTTTTGAGAACAGTCTATCTAAGGTAAAAGAGAATAGCTGTACTCAATCTATTATGCTTTCAGAAGGCCGTGAGGAACAGATGGTTCCTGAAGTCCCGGAAGAGGACGACCTATCCGATTTTCGACCCTTTGTCTACGAGGGGACAGTGTCGACAGAAGTCGATGTACTCAGCAAGAAGAAAATACAGATATTACGTGACACGGGTTCTGCTGTCAGCGTGATCCTGGAGGGCAGTGTGCCGTTAACAGATGCCACCAGTACCGGTGAGTCTATTGTGCTGAGAGGTGCTAGTATGGAGGCTGTGGAAGCTCCACTGCACAGAATAAAACTCGAGTCGGATATTTTTACAGGTAACATCGTAGTGGGAGTGTGGCGCGCACTACCCGTCAAAGGCGTTTCCATGATATTAGGAAATGACATTATGGGCGGCAGAGTCACTGTCGAGCCCATGGTTAAAGTGTTGGAGACAAAGATGGCGGAGGACAAAAACCTACGTCCTGCCAATGAACGCCCAACATGTGCACTGACAAGAGCAATGCAGAAAAAGAAGTCGGTAAAGACTCCTGCTACGCCGTGTAGTGCAACGAAAGATGTGTTTGTCTGTTCTGAAGACACACATGCGAATGAAACAGTGATAACAGAAACACCTGACATCGATTTAAGTGCTACGTTCTTTGCTGAACTAACAACTGGTGATGCAACCGAGAACGATAACATTTTGTCACCAAAGCAGAAATTGGTGAAAGAACAATTGAATGACGAAGTAATAATGCAACTCAGAATGAAAGCTGTTGATGAAAAGACTGCAGATGCAATGGCGGAATGTTTCTACATGAAAGATGAAGTGTTGATGAGAAAGTCGAAACCGCTCAACTCAGGTACAAACGAGTGGGACAGTATTCACCAGATTGTAATACCTAAGTGCTATCGTCAAGATATACTGCGTATGGCGCATGATCGTTCTTTCGCTGGTCACATGGGAGTCCGAAAAACGCACCACCGTATCCTCCCTTACTTCTACTGGCCAGGACTGAGAAGAGATGTCGAACAATACTGCAAGACTTGCCACGTATGCCAAATGGTAGGACGTCCTAACCAACGAATTCCTGTCGCTCCACTCCAGCCGATACCAGCGTTCGACGAACCATTCAGTCATATACTCATTGATTGCGTGGGCCCGTTGCCGAAAACAAAAGCCGGTTTTCAATACCTGCTCACAGTCATGTGTTCATCCACTCGCTTCCCGGAAGCCATTCCGTTGCGGAACATAACAACAGTGAAGGTGGTAGACGCCCTGACAAATTTCTTCACACGTTATGGCCTACCGAAGACAGTACAGTCCGACCAGGGGACTAACTTTACTTCGAACATTTTCAAACAAGTCATGGAACAATTAGGGATAAGCCATAGGCTATCAAGTGCCTATCATCCTGAGAGCCAGGGAGCTCTGGAAAGGTTTCATCAGACATTAAAATCGATGCTTAAAAAGTACTGTTATGAAAACGAGAAAGACTGGGATAAGGGTGTGCCTTATGTACTGTTCGCTGCAAGGGAGGCCACTCAGGAATCCCTGGGGTTTAGCCCATTCGAACTTGTGTATGGACACTCAGTCAGAGGTCCGTTGAAACTTCTACATGAAACTTGGCTAACGGACAGTGAACCGATTGGACTTTTGTCATATGTAGATAAATTTAAAAATAGGCTTTATCATGCTTTTAACCATGTGAAGATTCATTTTCCACAGATGCAGGAGCGTATGAGACAGAACTATGACCGTAAAGCTACAGCTAGAACTTTTGCACCAGGTGACAAAGTTCTTGTGTTTCTACCTTTGCAAAATCAGCCTTTAAGTGCAAAGTTTAGTGGACCCTATGAGATAGAGTCAAAGCTTGGCGAGGTCAATTATTTGATAAAGACTCCTGACCGGAGACAAAAACAGAGGGTATGCCATATTAATTTACTTAAGCCCTATGTTTCCAGGGAAAAGAGTAAATCACGGGAGGTCCCCATGATTTCATTAGCTAGGGTCCCGACGGATTTATCTAGGATAGAATATAAGTTTGCAGAAAGTAAACTTAATAATACAGATGCCCTTAAGAGTTTAGATACAAGGCTAGAACATCTTCCGGTAGAAAATAAGGAGAAGATTATTGAGCTGGTACATGAAAATAAGTCAATGTTTACAAATGTTCCCAGTAGGACACATGTCATAGAGCACGATATAGTTTTAACCGAGGGTGCCAGGTCTATTAAACAGCATCCATTTGACCCCATCAGACCTGAGCATATTAAATTAAATGTAAAGTATATGTTAGAAGATGACATAGGAGAAAAATGTGATAGCAAATGGTCTACACCCTGTGTGATGGTACCAAAAGCCGACCACACACTGCAGTTTTATAGAGACCTTGGGAAATTAAGTAATTTGACAAAGACCGACTGGTATCCCATTCCCCGTATCATCGACAAGATAGAGACAAGGTCATAGCTGATACTCTATCTCGGGTGCTACATGATTGACTGAATAACCCAATACTTCTTTTTCAGATCATCTCACTTATTCATTAAGAATGTGTCATGATAACCTATCATTCGTTTGAATTTTGATTATGGAATACCTATAGAATACTTGTATCATACAGAAGTCAAGTCTTTCGAAAGTATTAATAATTCTTATAATCATGTATAATATTGATGTTCTGATATATTTTAAATTCATTTGATTATGGAAAAGAAATTCCATTTAAATGTTGATGCATGATGCAATAAATATATAATATGCACGTATTTACTTGATATGGATGGATAAAAGTAATTGTCATCACATGCAATTAAGTGGGAAAACTTTGAGCTAGTTGATTTATTATCTTGTTTTATTTTAGTTAATGAATGGAACTAAATAATAATATGTACAATTTTTATCTTAGAAAGAGATGTAATATCAATTGGTATAAATTAATAGATAATATTGGAAATCTATTGCTAAATTGTTATATCATGGTAATAGAATGGGAAAAACTAGTGGATATTCACTATGTTGTATATAGGTTGTTATATATTCCATATATCCGGGAATGGAGGGAAACAAAGGTACCTAAAGGTGGGCACTCATTCAACCCTGAACAATCTTTTATATTAAACTTTCAAATTTGCCAAAAACGCATAATAGTGGATTACATTTTAATATTGAGATTACTGTAGTAATCGTAACTAAAGCGTATTTTCTCCTCATATTTGAGAAAAGGGGAAGTATCATCATCTTAGGTATGCACCCTGTTAATGTCAAGTTGACACTGTAATTTAAAGGGGAAGTAACCTATAGTTTTATTCGAGTTATGTATTACTTATCTTTTGGTTGGTATATTAGAAGTAAACTGTTGAAAATTGACAGAGTTTGAGCAATGTTATATTTGTTTAAATAGATTAAGACTTTTTTGCTAATTTTTGGTGGAAATCCACACAACTGTACATAGTTAAAATAAGAATGACTAGAATATTTTTGAATTATTTGTACTTGTTGAGACATTAGTTAATATTAATATTAACGGGGAAATATTTGTCCATCACGTTATAATCACAATTACCATTGGGTAGTGACACTTTTTATAATTTAGTTGTGCCAGTGAGCCATGTTTGCTTAAATTGTCTTATAATCTTCCATTGATTGATGGTTGTTAAAACGATAGTGTTAAGTACGAAAAATGTACCATGTTGAGTATTACTTGGGTAATTATGGTACATTATTTCTTTCATTGGGTGGGGGCGTGTCATGTATATTGTTTTTCCAAGAATTGGAACACGCAATGTTTATTCCTCGCTCTCTCTCTTTTCTTACTACACACCATATTAGGACGTTTAGTAGGAAAATAAAAGGTTCTAGGTAATGTTGGGATTCTGTGTTGATCTAGAATTCTCAGAGTCTGGGAACGACTCATTATTTAATAGGGGAAGTTCCTATCGTTTTTGTTATGAGTTTTGTAATGATACCATGATTTTCACCCCTACTGGTAATGGGTCTATCCCTTGCACCACTCGGATAGTATTTAATGATTTGTTTTGTCTGAAAGACAGAGAGTTTCAAAATATGTTCCTTTGAGAACGTTTGTGTTTGCACTATTTTATTCTAACTGTACATAATAGATATATTGTATATATTGAACATACCACCTGAAATAAACTATCAACAACAGTTACACTGAAGCTTCCTTGTCAAGTTACTATCCTATTGTGTTGAATACATTACTATAAGATTTATCTACTACCATAATGTACAAGAAAGGAAATGTTGGAATACAAATACTGAATTTGTGCCCAGGACTATAAGAAGAGTTCGTGTAATACTGAAACATAAATACTAATAATTAAAGTCTCCCCTAGGACTAACGAGAATTATCAGCAAGATCTACACAGCTCTGGCCACAAGGGGATTGTGGACGTAACACATCCAAATTGCCTAGTTAAGACTCATCAATACTCAAAGTCTTGCGTGTGTAAACCACCGATATGCTCCCCGGGCCACAGTACAGGTTTACGATCAAGCTACCAAGATAATGATCCGGCGTCCTACGGGATGGCAAGTCTCGGATCTTGGTGTGCCTCCACCCCTTTGATCGATCCCTTAACAATGTTACTCCCTGCACGTAAGAGCCGGAATGTTCGTTCGGTATTTTTTTAGACAATTATAGAACCATCGTATATGGAAACTGATATGTTTTGTTTTAATTCTAAACACGGATCTCGCATTCTTTATAAACTGCTTTCAGCCAGTATAAAAATGAGTAGTATACTACTGGTATTTGGATTTATAAAGTACACATTTATTGTGAAACTCCAACCATTGAGTTGAAAATAGTTTAACGCATAGAAGAAATAAAACGACCCACACATTCTGACTTCCAATGAATATTCTTCAGACTATATTAATTTATCTTGGTTATAAGGGTAAGTAAAACAGCGTGCAGAACACGAGTCATAATAAATATAGATATAATTTCTCATCTATGGTGCACAATTGATTTTTAAGGCCACTGCACCTAGGCCTTTGTAAGGTCTTCGTCAGCCATATCTGGATATATAGACCCTCTCATATTCGTAAAAGGCTTATTAAAGGTAAAGATTTTTATCAACTAAACAGATAAGGAGCGCCTGTAACGAAATGATAAGAACAATAATGAAACCAAATGTTTTGAAACAGTCTTTGTCAATATTAGTTACTTTTTTTTTTTACTTAAGCTGGCAATTCGGTAAGTTATTCACAGAACCACAGAACTAATACATAGCTAATACGTGTCGATGTACAGTAAGGGCATGGTCATTTTTAATAGGGTAATAGACATGTTTGAAAATGAGGAAAAATAAAATCTTCAATGTTGAGAGGAGTGTTAACCCATATCTTGCTGAGGTCTTTTTTTGTGTGTGTCTTGATTTTAACTTTTGTTTTAGAATTTTATAGAAAGTCATATTCTAGTGTAATACACAAACGAAAGCTTGTTTGTGAAATGGTTTTCTTACTTTTAGAAAAATTTAGATTTTTTAAAACAAAATGGCCTTTAAAAATGGCGCCAGCAGAAAATGCTACCGTGACATTGCATTTTGCAGAAGAAACAGATCTAAGTTAAAATTGAAAATGTTTAATCATAGACTATAATAAGATGGACCGCTTGTTCTATTTTTAGAGCTTATATCAACTTTTTTTCCGTGCGCAAACAATAAGGCTGTCCTAAATTACTTCTCCGCTCCTCGTTGTTTGTTAAATGTTTCCGCTTTATACAACTTTCGATTTTAATTGTAATTTTTCATTGAGAAAATCGAAGCGATTCAATAAAACGGAAGTGCAAAGGAAACAACGAATCGGAAATTCCGAAAATCAGTGTTTCGAGTCATCATATAGCAGAAATACTAAAGCAAGCGGTCCATGTATATTATAGTATATGGTTTAATTTATAGCATTGTTTTTCTGTGCACCGGATTTGTCTTCTGGGCAGTGGATTGATCTTTTGGACATTGGATAGGTCTTCTAAGCAACGGATTGTTGTTGTTATTGTTTTTTTACAAGGTCTTCTGGACACGAAATTAGTCTTCTGTTTAACAGATAGGTTTATGTGGGCAGAATATTTTTTAATTTTTGTGTAAATTTTTTTTTTGGAGCTGGGGCGTTAAATTGCAAGGGAGAGGGGGGAGTCCAGCTCTTTCCCAAAAATGTAAAAAATAAATAATTTTGGCGTCAATTAAAAGGAGAATTTGAAACCTTGCAAAGATCCGGGTATCTTTTCTTATTGCTGGGACTTGGCTATTGGTCTTTCTCTAGTGTAGGCACCAATAGTCTACACAGTGTAACGGCGTGACCTTTCCGCACGGTTAACTTTCGTCTCGACTGAGAACACACGGTCTACTCTGAATTTTGTTTACTAAAGGAATACGTGAAAGTACAAGCCACGAATTCGGTCATGATTAAACATTCACAGTATGGAAAAAAAAATGTGATACAAGTTTTTGACTTCTCATAGTCGGAATAACAAGTTAGAGATAGGGGCGATTTTCGGGAGAGGAAAGGAAAGTAAATGCAACATCATTTGTTGGGAAAAACTAGGCGATTACAAGTCTCAAGGCTAACTAAATTACATAATAATTAAAGTTTTACAAATAATATTATGTAAGTATTGAAATAAATGATTTAGCCGAAAAGTTCAATTGGTCTGAATAAAATTGTGAGGGATTTTCTCAATGAGGATAAAAACAATTGAACGTAACGGTTGCTGGGTATTCTGCAGGCCACACAATTTTCTCATTAGCAATCTCTACGGAAACAGACAAAATGGGTTGAGTGTATATTTAAATATATATCAGTGGCGTAACCAGGCTTTCCAAAGGTTTCAATTCTAATTTTCTTAATAAAATATTTATTCATAATCAAGAATTATATCGATGGCTTATCAAAACAATTGCACAGCATGTTCAAAAATATTTAAATGAAAAGCCAAACTAATCGAAATTGAGAAGAAATTAATGGCTGTAAATTGATATGATTATAAATAGGCCTAGGCCTACATAGAATAGGCATTCTTTTTTAAAAAATATTTAAATGAAAAGCCAAACTAATCGAAATTAGGAAGAAATTAATGGCCGTAAATTGATATAATTATAAATAGGCTTAGGCCTACATAGAATAGGCTTATTTTGTAGACTTTTTTGAAGGAATAATAATGTAAACATATTTAAAATATAATAATGTAAATATAAACTCTATTTAAAAGATATTGATTCTGTGTAATTGATTTAGAGAAATTCATTTATGTAAACAAAAAAATAACATTAAAAAATCTCAGTTTTGGAAAATGTGGATTTTACAGAAAAGATTGGGTGGTGGAGGTGGATACTTAGCCCCCATTTGACCCCCATTCGACCCCTAAACTCGTGGCTACGCCTATATTTCAATGTCGGGTGTATTGTAGAACGAAATATACAGGTCCTTCCAGGTATATTTAATAATGGTTCTAGATCGGTTCATATTTGAAGAAAAGAATGTTCACCTAATTTTTTTCCCAAATGTTGCGTACACTTAAGGTTACATAGACCTAGGAATATTGACAATATAGGCCTAAAAACTGATTTGTGAAGGCTAAGTTATGCAACGTCTGATATGCATGACGTTATACAAACCTAGAGTCTCATAGTGCTAATTTTAGAACGGGGAAAATTAGTTTTGAGGCTCATGACTATAGAAATTCAATTTACAGATAAAAAAAAATTCATGACTATGGCTATTTTTCTGCCCTTTCAGCACTGACATCGTTAGTGAAACATTTATAAAGAAAGAAACACGGATGAAAAGATAGTTTAAAGAGTAAATGAGTAATCTATACACAAAGCATTAAGTTCTGGAGAAATACAACATAATGGTTTAATATAAAGACATACAGATAAAAACAGTTTTTTTAAATACAATTGCCATTAATTAATAAAAAGGTCTTTTTTTTTAATAGGCATGGGGTGCTGGAACTGCTAGGGGACAGCATAATATTATTATTTCTAATTTTTATCAAAATGCAAAGGGCTAGACTTAATTTACTAATAAATATAGATCTATATATATTTTAAAAAGGTGCGTAAATAAAATAGATAAAACATAATAAAATATATAATCCAATAATAATATATTCTTTAGAAGTCTTTTTGATCAAAATAGAATATGAAAAAAAGATTTCAATAGAGGCTAATGGAGTTCTTGAAATTTCATGAAACAGAAATTTAAATGTTAGTCCTTTTTAAAGATAGCATTTAAAAAATATAATAACTGATGAAATAAGGATTACTTGAACAAGTTACTCATATTAGACTATATGTAATGAATTGTGAAAGTTTCCTCTTGTTTGTGTTAAACTAGTTTTTATCCCTTGGATTAAAGATACCTTTTTAAAGTTCTTTAGGCCTTAAATAGAATGATATATAGGTCTGTTGCGAGTCAAAGACCTCAAAACTGGATGTCATACTATCATGCGTTCTGTGCATGTTTACTCTGGAAAGTGGAAATGAATTTCAATTTCGAAAGATGGCCTGGTTTAAGCGTTTGTGGCTAAGGTCTTTGCTTTGTGTATGTAAGTGTGTGTATGTGTATGAAGTTTGTGTGTGTGAAGGTCTGTGTTTCGTGTGTGTATATATGTCTGTTCCACGTGTGTGTATCTGTACTGCATGTGTGTGTGTCTGTACTCTATGTGTGTTTATGTGTACCGGTGTAAAAAGGCAATGAAAACCCTAGGGTAAAATACACCAGCTTTTACTGTTTGTTATTGAAAATCCCAGCACGCCTTCCCCCTTCCCATCTCCCCCTTCCCCCCCCCCCTCCTCCGATGTCTTCCGGGATACGGCCATCTCTACCTCGCCGCTCCACCCACATTTCTGGACCGAAAACTTTTAGTCCCCTTCAATACAATATCAAGTTTCATACGCCCCTCCCCTCCTCCCTCTGTTTTCTTTCTCCCCTCCCCCCAACACCCCTAAGCTTACCCCCAAGACTTTCTTAATCCGAAACGCGATTGGAAGTAATTTTTCTGGCGTATCGCTTAATTTACCATCATAACACATCCACATAGGTCATTTACAATGACTGTAGGAATAAAACAAACATTATAATCAACAAACGCATCAAGAAAGGGTTCATAGAATGTAGTCTATACAACAAAACTCAACAACAAACACGGTTTCTAACATCAAGACTCTTTCAACAAGTTTGTCTGTATTGGAACTATTACATTTGTGCTTAAATATTCTTGGACGTTTTTAGACAACAACAAGCAGCAATTCATTACTGTGTTATTTTTTAATTATGTCCGGTGAAAACAGTGACACTCTGAGACGGAGACAGGAGAATGGACATCAGGGGTCTAATGGACTGTCCCTGGACATGGACACAGTAAGCCCAAATAGTGTTATTTCAACGATTTCGTTAAATTATAACAATAAATTCACATACATGAAAAATTTAAATATTATCAATATATATTCCACTTTTCTTATTAACAATCAAATACAATTTGTCCATGTGTAGGAATATTTGTTATACATATAACTTGGGTGCATATAAGTTGAAAAAAAAAGATTACAAATATATTTCTTTTTTTTATAGTTCATTAAATACACAAGTTACATATATAATGTATTTATTGCTTCTTGCTTCGTCGTAAATATCGTATATTTTTATCGTGTCGTATATACTATTAAGCGTACATTTTTTTCGCATTTAACACGCATCTTTAGTATCATATCTTATCTTATCACCCCCCACCCAACTTATCCTTGTTATTTGAAAAATACTTCTAAGTTTCTGAGTATTATTTTTTTCGCCTGGTAGAAATTTATCCGGTCTTATGTAGGGCCTATTGATTTTATTATGAAGAAAATTATAACTTTATCAACAATGGATCAATAACATATTTATTATAATCGAAATTATACTTAACCATGACTTTAAAAAGTTTTAAGTTACTTAAAATATTTATCGAGATTGTATTCATAATAACAACTTAATGTATCCCGTCGGACCAAATTGATCCATAGGGCCGCTAAAGCAGCGTTCACCAGCTTCTGTGGCGATTTACTAGGTGATTGTGTGGCCAACAACTATGCGCAGCCGCCTTGTATTTTACCCCAACTAAGGTCATGTACCCATCAGAGGCTGGGTAGACTCAGAGACACCTTCCAATCTCGGGAAAAATCCTAGTCTTTACCATGATTCGAACCCAGGACTTTCGGTACGCCCCCTTTCCACAGCAACCAAATGTAAACGCCACCAAATGAAACGAACATGACAGCTTATGGTAAAAAAAATATGTATAAAATTCAACGCGCAATACTCTTAACCATAATCATTCAACCATGGGAGTAGCCTGCAATTTGCGTCATCACTATACCTAAATTAGTTATAACTGGCCAGCGGTCATTGCACCATCTAGTCTTAACGCGATGATATCCGATAAGGTCATAATATTCTGAAGTAAAAAATTTTTGTAATCTGTTCACGCCATCGTTACATGAACACATCGAACCTTGTGTGTTGACTGTATGTGTTTTTTTCTTTAATTAATTGAACTTCTTTATATGGCCTTTAGGCGAATACAACGAGGTTCAGCCTAAAATAATTAATAATTTGTCGAGATGTTTCGTTTCTGTGTGTAAAGCGTGTTGACTGCCCAAAGCGACACATTGTTGGCGTAGTGGTTGGGAAAAGGAAAGGGGAGGGGGAGGAAATATAAATAATAAAATCGTTAAAAACCATCAGAGAACACGAGAGACCTAGACTATATACACAACTTTTGTTTTGTCCAGCAAGGCGTGAAGACTAAAAATGCCAGATCACGCCAAAGACCAATTGTTTGACTGATGATGAATGACATTTGTTTCTTCTTGTTTAGGTTTTGGTTGTTTTTATTTGCAATTTGATTTTTTCTAAATCAGAAATATTAAACGTTACCGTTCTGTGCATTCTAGCCATTTATTAAGAATATCCTAAACATTCAGACAATAATAAAAAATAATAATAATGACCATTAGCATATAGTGTACTCGTTTTCTTGATCATGGTGGCGGAGGGTGCGGTAAGGTAAGGTTATAGCCTATAGTTGACAGATCATTATATTACATTTATATACACGTTATTGGGCCTAAGCTTTTTAAACTAATTTTCATTGAAATCTTCTTTGTAATTATTGTATTACTAGTGCTTATGCCCGTCAAAATGACGGATAAACTAATGACTACAATGTGTTTTGTTAAGAGAGAAAGCAAAAAGACTATTGCACTACAAACTGGAGTGAGAACGTTTATTTAAAATATATCTCGAGATTGTATTCATAATAACAACTTAATGTATCCCGTCAGACCAAATTGATCCATAGGGTCGGTAAAGCAGCGTTCACCAGCTTCTGTGGCGATTTACTAGGTGATTGTGTGGCCAACAACTATGCACAGTCCCGCCCACTTCGTTCGGCTTCTGACGCGCTTACTCTGCGGATCCCTCGTGTGAGGCTAGTGTCCGCAGGCGAACGTTCATTTTCCTACGCAGGACAGTCCGCTTGGAATCACCTCCCACTACAGCTTCGCCAGAGCCCTAGCTATGACACCTTCAGGAGCCGGCTGAAGACTCACCTATTTTGTCAGCAGAATTAGCGTATTACTACATATTTCGTTGTCTGTCTGTATTCTGTAACTGTCGTCTGCGCATAGAACTGTCACCAACCGGATATGCGCTATATAAGCACCGTTATTATTATTATTATTATTATTATTATTATTATTATTATTGTATTATTCATTAGTGGATCTAATACCGTCATAAATTATTATGTTATCTTTGGTTTTCCATTGAAAGGTTCTGCTATATGATATGATATTCGTTTAAAAAAAAGTCGTCCTTTTAAAACCTGTATTTACGCTATCATTTTTTTCAATGCATTGCAATATATATTATCAGATTTTGGGGATATGAAAAGAGATAGTGTTGGCAATAAATAAATGCATGAGAAAAATCCTTCGAATCTCCTACCTAGAACACAGGACTAATGAGTATGTCTGGGACAGAATATCTTCAATAGCGAGCCCTCAAGAAACCATAGTGGCCACAATAAAGCAACGGAAGCTGACATGGTTCAGTCATATGGTGCGGAAAAATAACCTGCCTAAGACCATCCACCAAGGCACTGTAGAAGGTGGACGTTGGAGAGGCCGTCAACGGAAATGCTGGTTCGATAATATTAAGGATTGGACAAAGCTGCAAATGACTGAACTATTGACAGCCGCTCAAGATAGGCGAAAATGGAGAAAGATGACTGCTGAGGTTCCGTTCGCTCCCCCCAACGACCACAAAGGTCAAGGATATTTGTGTGTGTTTTGTTGTGATTAACAGCATATCAGATTTCGGGGACATGAAAAGAGATAATGTTGGCAATAAACCCCAAAACTTTGCGTAAATAAAAGGAAAAAAACAAACAACAACGCAATGATGACAAACCTACAAATAAACAAACGAATGCATGTATTGTGTAGAATGAAATCAGAACTTTGTCAGAAATTTGAGAACCTTGCAATAAGATTCTGAACTTTTGTTTACTAGCGTAAAACGTACAGGGAAAAGCATTACTTCCTATGATCATGTGTGTCCATATTATTATTGTATTTAAAGCTGATGTTTGCTGGCGTCAATTGTTGACCTTGACCCCGTTATTCACCGACACGAAACTGTTTTTACTTCTTGACACCGGCTCCTATTGAATTAAACACCTTTGTTGACAAAAGTAACTTTTCTGGCGTTTTTACTTTAATTCACGCATAACAAACAGATAGAGACAAGGTTCCGGTTCAAGAAGAACTACTTTTAGCCCGCTGGACAAGTGAAGCGGAATTTGGTCATTGTCCATCTTTCCTTCCAATGCATAAAGTGTCTGAAATCTGTGACATTCACACAGAGGTGATCAAAAACCTCTGAGATTAAACCAGGCACTTTCTAGTTAAATTGTAAATTGAATTGTTTTATACTAAACGCTATTGTGTTTGGTCAAGTGCGCTAATTTGTTAACGAATCCGATACTTTCTGGTTGAATTCAATCAATTCTTTACCCGTGGGCCTCAAAGACTGGCGAAGTCTGTAAACCGCCGATACATTCACATTAGGAATGCACCGGCGGGTGAACGCATGCCGGACAGCCCCTCCTGCGCTTCCGAGATTCATTTCACCGCCAAGGGGCCCCGAGCCTAGGTGGGGAGGAATCAATGAGAGCAGTAGTCCGTAACAAAACCCCGCCCTATTGCCTGGATGCCCATACCTGGGAGTTGTGCCAACCGGTGGCATTGCAGGTGTTATGGCGAGCCACCAGGATAATAACGCGAGGGGAATTCCGTAGTTTGTGCATGGGCTGTGGAGACCGTACCCTATGTGCCTTGGGGTGACTGGCGCCCGGACTGAACCTTGATGTGCCCCTCCCCTTTGGTTCACCCCTGTGCATCGTTACGACCAGGACTCAAGAGTTATTTCAAATTCGATTGAATTCAATAGCTTTTTACATCCAGTACTTTCTATTACATCCGGTAAATTTTGGTCGAATTCAATAGTTTAATTGTTCTGTGCTGAACCGGATACGTTCTAGCCGAATGTGATAATTTCTTCGTGACTTTGGTACTTTCTTCACAACAGTCTCCCTTTCTACCACCATTTTGACTCATGCTAGTCTCTCTCTCTTATGTTATTGATGTATTCAGTTGTAAAGACCAGCACTCTCTCAGGTACTTCATTGCAATTTCTATTCAGACGTATTTTTACATATGCGCTGCCCTATCTTACATCTCATCATTTTTCTAGTCACCAGACTCCAACAACGAAAGAGATCAGACGCCAGATTCGGATCACACAGGACAAGACATCAATGGCAATTTCGACGTAGACTATGGTGGCCCCAAGGTCCCTCTGAAGACTCAGATAGTCAAGTTTTGTCGGAAGACGATTACTTTGCAGAACTTTCTGAACAAATTTCCGATAATAAAGTGGCTACCGAAATACAGGTAAAGAATTATTAAACAATAGACTTCAAATCTTTAGCACTGAGATGCAGTTCATAGAGCGTTCGCTAGGGGCGGAGCTTAAGTTTTTTAGTGACGTCATTTGTAAATTGAGGAACAAATATGGCACATGGTGAAGTTTCTTATCATGCCAAATTCACATATGAATATTGGCTATCCTACTAAAAAAAAAGGAGGTAAATAGTAGTACTGTAGATTAATTGATTAATGTGATTAGGCTAGGGCCGGCTAGACCTATTTACACTTCAATTTCACTTTATAGGCCTACACTTTTAATGTTTCGTAGGCTAGGCTAATGTCTAAGTAGGTTAGCTACGATGTCAAGTGATAGTGTTGGTGAATAGGCTATCTAGTCAAGTCAATAATACGCTCACATCGTCTATGATCAATGTCTATGATAATAATAAAATAGCCTATTTTATTTAACATACATAATACAGCTTAAATCTCAATAAGACTTAAAACACAACACATCATTTAAAAAAAGCTCGAGCCTATATGAAACTTTATTAATACAGCGGCCATTGTTACTTGTACACCATTACACAAAATAAACACAAATCACGTGCTTTTTGTCACTTGATTGCAATCGCCCTATTAGAAATCCAAATCCATACACTGGAAAATAAAATTAAAAAAAAAGTGCAGACTTACTATAAAAATAAACAACATAATTTACATATTCCTACTCTCAAAAATTAGTTTTGACTAAAATATAACATTTATCTCTTCAAAATGCTTGTGCATGTTATTATTCTACCTAATTACATGCTCTTTTTTTAAAGGTTTGTAATACGACCACGTGATAAAAATTGATAAATAAACTTTTTTTAAAAAATGTTCTTTGATTATTATTCTTATCAATACCTATGGGAAATATTGGTGCTGACAAACTTGGCGTAGCAGTGAGGGTGGGAACGCCATTAATTTCACAGTGTGATTCCTTATGTTAAAAGACTGAAAAAAAGTATCCCGTCAGACCAAATTGGTCCATAGGGCCGGTGAAGCAGCGTTCACCAGTTTCCGTGGCCACGGCATACAAGGTGATTGTGTGGCCAGCACTATGCACAGCCGCCTTTACTTTACCCCAACTAAGGTCAGGTACCCATCAGAGCTGGGTAGACTCAGGGACACCCTCAAATCCTGGGAAAAAATCCTAACCTGCACCAGGATTCGAACCCAGGACCCTTGGATCGCCAGTCGAACGCGTGCCCCCTTAAAAAGACTGAAGGAGATCCAATATTACCTAACCGCCAAAATATCAATGTACTACTTTAACTACCGTATGCTTTCTTTTCTCATTAGATGTGGACATTTACAAGCAGATCTTATTGCAGGACTTACCGTTGGCTTAACTGTAATACCACAGGGCTTGGCTTATGCTCAAGTTGCAAATTTACCTGCACAGGTAAAAGATTAGAGTTGCTTTTTAACACATGGATCTATTGTATGGTTAGGTTTATAAGATTCGAGGGAAAGGATCAATTTTCGTACAAAAATCCTGTAAAAAAAAAATCCGAAATAAAAATCCACCTCTGACTTGGAGAGGAGATGTGTCCAAGAGTATAGGCGTTTTTTTAAATCACTTTACCTTAACGGTCGTTGGTGTGAGCTATTGGACTTTGCGTGTACATAAGTCATTTTAGTGGGACTGGTAGACTTGGCGGCGCCCATCCAAGTCAGCGTTGGAATTTTTTTTTTCGGATTGTCTGCGCTGCGGGTCGAACCCATGATGTCGAGCTCGTGGGTCAAGCTCACTGTCGACTTAGTATATGCATACAATGAGGCTAATAATAAAAATACTTATAAGCCAACAGTTGATAGGCTATTAGAGAGAGAGAGCGAGAGAGAGAGCGAGAGAGAGAGAGAGTCTTTACGAGATTTGCTCGTACTTATCTTATATATACATATACATACATGCGTTAAAAGTAGATAGACATAAGAAGAGATAGACGATACTGGAGTAGACAGGCAGATTGACACACAGGTGGATAGAAAGATAGACAGCAAGATAGACAAACAAACAGACAAACAGATAGATAGATAAACAAACAGAAATACCGATGGGCCGATAGATAGATCAGATAAACAGAAAGATTGATAGATAAAGAGACATATTCATAAATAGATGGATAGATAGATAAACCGACAGAGAGGTAGATAGACAGACAGACAGATAGAGAAATAAATATAGAAATAGTTTGATAGATAAACAGATGGACAGATAGATAGTTAGACAAACAGACAGACATATAGATAGATAAATAGATAGATAAATAGAAAGACAAACTGACAGACACACAGATAGATAGATAGATAGATAGATAGATAGATAGATAGATAGATAGATAGATAGATAGATAGATAGATAGACAGATAGATAGATTGATAACTGCAATATTTTCCATTGCTACCAGTATGGACTCTACTCTGCATTCGTTGGCTGTTTTGTTTATTGTATTCTGGGCTCAGCCAAAGACATCACCATGGGCCCTACAGCAATCATGTCCCTCATGACCGCTACATTTGGCACGGCCCTGTCTCCAGTTCTACCCTCCGGAGAACGGGATCCGACTATGACGGTCGTGCTGACGTTACTGTCAGGAATCATAGAGCTGGTCATGGGATTCCTGAAGCTTGGTATGTTGCTTTCATATATTATAGAATTATTGAACGGTTTAACGATAGTTACCAGAACATAAATGAGAGATAATGGTTTGTGGGGCCGTCCATAATTGACGTCAAGCAATTTCAGCAAATTTCGAACCCCATTAACCCATCGTCTTAAAGAGTCAAACCCCATTCCAATATGACGTCTCAGAGCTCTTCGGCCTCCCCTTCCCCCCCCCCCCCCCCAAACCCGTTTTATTTCCAATTTCTGAGTTCTAGACCGGATGTTGGCAACCTTTTTGATAATAGTGTGCCAAAGTAGGATTTCTAATTCGTTCAGCCTGCCAACACCTAAATGTCATCCTGCACTAGCACTCTATTTAATTTAGAACAGACTTGGATAAGCTTTTTTGTAGGGGGGGGGGCTTCCGCGTGCCATTCAAAATTGCTCCGCCCTCGGATGGAAAGTGTTAAGATACTACAACATTGTTTGCTGCAGTGGTTCCCAAGTTTCCAATAACATGAGTTAAATGTGGGAATCGATGAAATTGTGACATGGGAAAGGTACTAAGAGCTTAATAACCACTAGTTAATATAATCATTTACAGAGATAATTGAGCTGTATTCATTTATGTTGAAACTATAGCTAGAATGCATATAGGCCTAACTATTGTAAATACATATTTTCAGCTGGCATAGTGGTGTTTGAGGATTAAACTTTCATTGTTATTACAAGTGAATTTTGTGAATAATTGACTTTATAAATCACCATAGACATCGAAGCGATAACAATTTGAAATACAACTGTCTTTACTTATGAAATATTCTGCAGGTATTTTGGTCAACTTCATCTCCTATCCGGTCATCTCTGCCTTCACGTCAGCAGCTGCCATTACTATAGCCATCGGGCAAATTAAGGTGCTTTATTATAAAGTCTATTGATCATAGCAATAGTAACACTTAGATAATAGGACCTTTATAATGTATTTAAGTCTACTTTTTTGGAGAATAAATATCCAATATTTTAATATACCATATATATATATATATATAATAAGCAATAACCAAATAAAAGTGACACAAACATTATTTTAATTGTATGATTCTGTGCAACTATACTATAAGCCTTTATTTTAAATTTGTGTCAAAGACTTTGAAATGTTTCTAATATTATAATTTTTAAGTTGCCCTGTATAAAAACCTTTTATTTTTGCCTAAATGAGAAGAGAATCAAAATTAGCAATTTGAAATTACAACAACATAGGCCCTACTTTCAAAAAACAGAAATAAATACTGGAGGTATTTTTAAAAATACGAATTGAATACACTTTCTCGTGTTCGCAATTAAAACCCATGCAGCTAAACCACTACCCTAATCTAGTTTTGATTACATGAAATGTAAACTGTTCCCGATAATCCCATAAGTAATTTGATAACTGATTAATGAATTAGATTTTTTTCATAAGCTAGATTATTTTTCGTGCGTTTCTTTTCAGACTTTGCTGGGACTTAAAAATATACCCAATGACTTTCTACCAATGGTCTATGAGACTTGTAAGAAGATGCCTCAAACAAAGTAAGTTTGGCGTGTGTTTTCTACTTGTAGAGAAAGTTTAAATATAAGATTCGCTTTATTTATGTAAAACCTTTAGAATTGTCGGTTAAGTAGAGGTCTTTGGTTCCCATCAAATGGATATTTATTACTTGAAAGCTTTGTCAAAATTCTCAGAAGAGACACAAATTGCTGAAAGTTGACCAAGAAATGAGAAATGTAGCTGATTAAAAACACATAGAACAATTTCTCCGTAAAAATTACCACGCCTGTCACATTTATTTTTAGCTATCTAATTGTTTATGTTCCACCGGAAAAAAAGTGTCTAATGGTATCGTGGACAATAAAAAGTATTAAGAAAAACTGGTCTATCTTGTAGTTCTGTTTATTCTTATGTTGTATTCGTATAGCGGTAAACATTGATAGCCTATAAGCTCTTTTCATTTGTATTTCAATATGTTAATCGAGACTGGAATAAAAAAATCATTTTGAACAATTAAAGAAGCTTTTTTAAAAAATACTTTATATATATTTCGCACAAAGTTTTGCCATTTTTCTTTTAGCGGTTGAAAAAATATTCGGAAAGCTACTTCACGTCATCACATAGAGCTGAAACTACGGTCTTGTGCTCATATTAGAACCTAGGACACGAACCTATGTCTCTCTGGAAACAATAGTTAACTAGGTCCATGTCTTGTTCTTATATATTCCATCTTTCTTTCAGAATCTGTCTTGCTCTTCATAAGGACGAATAGTTGTCTAAGAATAGAAACCAATATTTTAGATAGCTGCGAATTCACCCTAAGGGAACCATTTTTCCTGTTTATACTACTGCTTGCATCTTTCTTTCAGAATCTGGGACATGACAATGGGTATCTCTAGCTTTGTGGTTCTTATTCTGATGAAGAAACTGCGTGAAATAAAGTTTAAAAAAGATCCTAATCAGCCATTGGCTACCTGGAAGAGAGTTTTGATGAAAACATTTTGGATAATCAGCATATGTAAGTAAACACAAGACAACCAAAGACCCCCATTGCATATCTTTTACACATATTGAACTATTTTTTTGGCGTTTTGTTTCCTTTTTACAACCATGTTTACTATATTTTTAATGCCCCATTTGTTAATTTAGATCATTTAAATTATTTTTTTTATACATATTACAAAATAATAGACCTATAGGCCTACCTGAGATTTTTTCTTAAATTCTCTTAATTTACAACAAAACGACTTTTTATATCTATTTTTCAAAATACAAAAATAAAATGCAGCATAAATCGATCGGAATATTAAACTCCTTAAAGAATTTCTTGAGCTATGTTGTGTTAAGCTATCGAAAAACCTGTATGAAATAGTGGTTTAATCATTTCATTATTGTTCCACATAGCGGCCAATGTTATAGTCGTCATAATCACATCCGGTATAGTCGCCATCCTGGAGTACAACGGCTTGAAGAATGTCCTCTCTGTGACAGGAAAGATTAAAGCAGGGATGCCAGATTTTACCCCACCAAAATTTGAAATTAACAAAGGAAACATCACCATGTCAAGTACGGAACTGCTTTCTGTGAGTTGCTTACGTATTTATAAATGACTTACGCCAGTCATCGGCAACCATAGACACATTTATCTTTCCTGGCATGCATAGTGCTTTAAAATGGCGCGCCGAAAGTTGCTCAAAATCTTGTTGTTTTTTTTTAAATAAAAGACGTACGGTACACAATGCAATGGTAATAATGAAGTGTATTTGTGGTTGAATATGTTGACTGCAACCCCTGATGTAACAGACCAAACGAAACCATGAGGCGATTACTGGAACTTTATACACCCAGGCTCAAATTACACGGGCTTCTATAAAACCAGGTTTAAATGAAATGAATAGTTAGCATATGAATCCTATGATCCAATGAAAGAGTGGAACATTTTCCATGACCCATTATCTTAATAGGCAGGCCCGGATTTCTGTCTAGGCCTACATAAGCTCAAAAGCTTGGCTTGCCTTATCAAAAAGCTTTAGCAAAAATAATATTATAATAAATATTTTACTACATTTTTCCAAAAACAGGGCGCTCATAATATAACTTACAGCCCTGCTCTTCTTAGCCGAACATTAAGCAATGGTGAAACACGGCTTCGACCTTGGCTCATATTTTCGAAGAGCAAGGTCGTAGTGTTTTGCGCCACTTGTAAGATGCTTGTGAAATTAGGGTCGCTAGCTAATGAAGGGTAAAATGACTGGAAAAACGCACTTCAAAGAGTGAAGGAACATGAGGATTCGGACGAACACAGGTCAGAACTTGTGACGCTATTAGCTAGGAAGAATGCTGTCGGTAGAGTTGACAAGAGTCTTGTTCTTCAAACGGAAGAAGAAATAAAATACTGACATGGAATTTTGAGTCGCATTGTGGCTGTTTTGAGGTCACTTTCTGCATGCGGATTGCCGTTTAGAGGCTTCCAAGAGAGATTTGGATAAAAAATCCGTGGGAACTATGTTATGACCCTAGAACTTTTGGCTGAGCTCGATCCTTTTCTGGACGTACACATGAAACGCCACGGTAACAAAGGAAGTGGTACAACATCATCAGTCAAAAATATGCGATGAAATGATCAATATCATGGCAGTAAAGGTAATACATTTTTAATACAATCGTGACTTAGATATTTCTTTATCTCTGTGGACTCTATTCAGGACATTTCTCGTGTAGATCAACTTACTTTCATAGCGAGATATGTCTCTGAAGACGGATGTCCTGTTGAACGATTTTTTAAATTCATTCCAAATTGTGGCTAAAGTCGTCCTAGAGACATTGAAAAATCACGACTTGGAAATCGCCGATTGCCCTTACGACAATGTTAGCAATATGCCTGGGGCAGTCTTATGACAATGCTAGCAATATGTCAGGTGTATCTTCTGGTCTTCAAGAGAGAATAAAACAAATTAACCCTCTGATAGATTTCGTTCCCTGTCCGGCTCACTCACTGAATCTTGTTGGATCATGTGCGGCCGAGTCTTGAAAAGCTGCTGTATCTTTCTTCGGTATGTTGCAGCAATTGTATAGTTTGTTTTCGGCATCAACAAACAGATGGGAAATTTTGCTGTCGAAACTGAAGTCAAATTCAACAGTCGTGAAGAGTCTTTCTCGGAAAAGATGGTCTCCTTGAGCTGACGCCTGCCGAAGTCTATGTTGCTCCTGGGATGAGATCATGGCAGCTCTTCAGATAATTGCCAATGATGCAATTGAAAAACCATCCACGCTTATTGAAAAATCCGGTGAAAATAGCTATGCATATGACATGCAGAGGAAACGTAAGTGTAAAGTCCAGTTCGACGAAGAAAAAGGAAACGAGACCGAACTCTCTGGCAGGGACAAATTCAGAGTTACCATTTTTAACGTCATTATAGACAGACTAACTACAAAATTACGGCGACGCGGAACTGCTTATGAGTTAAGTAAAAAGTTTGACATCCGTGAAGGAGCCAGAAACCTTATAACTTTTTATCCGGGAGATTTGGATAGGACTTTGGAAAACGCGTCTATGCACCAGCAAGGCCATTTGTCGTCGAATGATGAAGTTATGGAGTTACTGTCACGTAAGCTACACAAATACTTATCGGAAAAATGGTTTTGGACATTTATCCCAACGTAGGAATTGCGCTCCAAATGCTGTTATGTACACCAGCGTCAAACTGCTCAGCAGAACGGTCGTTTTCAGCACTACGGAGAGTAAAGAATTACTTAAGATCTAACCTAGGAGAGAACAGGCTCAATTCATACTCTGTAATGTACATAGAGTCAGAAATAATGCAATTGACTATGATAATGTCATTCATTATACATTTTATAGAATAACGTAACTATAATAACATAAACTGTATTATTCTGATGTTTATTAAAGTCATTAAAGTCGATAAAAAATTATATGTTCTGTACTAGTGCATTAAATTTGCTAAATTTCCAAAATAGTTTCGAGATGGTGGGGGGGGGGGGGGGGGGGGGGGCAAAAGTCAAGTTCCTAGTAGGGATGTTAAACGAAAACCGGAATACCGAATTCCGGTTTTGAATCTGAAAACCGGTTTTGATTTTTAAAACCGGATTTCGGTTTCTTGGTTGGAAGGTAATCATTACTTCAAGTAGCACACTCTTAATTTTTTTTATTGGTTCTGATAGAATTATTTAAAAAAAAATAATAATGTTGGATTCACGCAAAACAATTCTTGAAATGCCTTGCTAACCTTATTTAGTCTTAGATATTGTGTTTCTTTTTTTGTTTCTCCAAATACCAACTATGGCTTGCGATAAAAACAACATCAAATCAAATGTCGGCTCATCGTTTAGATGTGCGCTACTGTTTGATGTGCCTCAAATGCGGCAGGGATTGCCCCTCCCGGGTTGGCCTACAAAGCCATTCTCAGCGGCGCAGTTGGATACCTCACCCATGAAGCTACACCATTTTCTCTCGAGACAGACGACTACTCTTTGATGTACGCAAACTACTTTTGTCCTGTAACCCTGCACAATTCGGCTAGATACCGCGTCTGTGCTTTATTATTAACGGCAGCATTAAATACACATTCTTTTTACTTTTGATTGGTGCTACGTGATCCTATTCAATACATTATTTTACAAGTCTAAAAGCACAGTGCACAAATTATCACTATTGAAAGCTATGATCGGTTTTAATCAATTAGCCCTTTTTTTTTAGTTCTAAAGAATGTTATGGTAAAGTGTACAAAATCATAATGTATTCACAAAAATCAACCTCTTGAATGCTCTGCAAACACGTATTAAGTTTGAACTATTTTTCAAATACACCTACAAAACTACGCACATTTGTCTTTTCCGGCCTGTGACTTGTGACATTGCGGGGGGGGGGGGGAATTGAAATCCGGTGTTAAACCGGTTTTATAGAACCGAAAACCGGTTTTGAAAACAAACCGGTTTTAACATCCCTAGTTCCTAGGGGCCCTGGGGGTCTCTGAATCCGGGCCTGTTAATAGGTCGAACCATGTTATTGATGTGATAATTATTCGATTGATCATAATCCTTAATCGTGTGTTGCCATTGAGCAACAGACAATCACTGCCACACCTCTATTTACTGTTATTTTGGGTTTATTGCAGTGTCTTAGAGTCTTAGAGTGACCCTCCTCCACGAAATGAGTCGCTAAGTACCCCGAGCTATTTTAAGCTACAGCCAGAAAATTTGTTGTAGGGCTATAAAATATATAAACCAAAATAATGTTACAATTATACAATAAGAGATAACTGAAATTGTATAAAGATTGTAGCCAACTTATGAAATTTCGCAGTAATTGGGGATTAATAAATTTAAGATAAATTGGTAGGAAGGGGATAATATAAGGGATTAGGTTTATCGATCCCTTGATGTTATCTATATTTGTTTATATTATTTCACGAAATAGTTTATGTGTATGTATGTAAGTTATTTTCTCTGGGTCAAAAGGTTAAAGAGTAACCTACATCAAATAAGCCTATCATTTTCTTATTGTGGAGTTTTAACAACAAGTAGAGCGAGGCTGAGGATGTGAAGTAGAGAAATGGCGTGTCTACGACAAAGTGAATTTTGGATGCCTTAAGAAATATTTGACTGCATATGTGGATAACCCCTTTTGCATCTTTTTGTTTTGAACAGAACCTTGGAGCAGGTCTCGGCATTGTGCCTTTACTGGCCATTATAGAAACCATGGCCATTGGGAAAGCATTTGGTGAGTGACAAAATTTATGTCAATTTAATGAAACAAGCATAATGACAAATTGAAATGTTTTTATTAAAATGTAGCGATTTTTTTCTTCCATTCGTGTTATCTGAGAATATGTCTCAATAGATACCGGACGAGCCTTCCGGTTCTTGCGTCCAGGGCGTAACGATGGTTAAGTGTGAACTAATGGGGGGGGGGACACACCAAGATTCTTTCAGGGCGCCAGCCACCCCGCGGCACGCCAAAGGCGTGGCGTACCGTGTAACATAGGGTACGGTCAGGCCCCACGAGAGGGGGGTACAGCCGGTACGCCGTACCGGGGCCCATAAGAGTTTAGGGGGGCCCATGAATATTAAAATTTAAAATTAAATTGGCAATTACGCAAGTGACTGACAAGATTAACAGAAGGCGGGAATACATTACACGGAAGAGATACGTAGTAAACATACAAACTGGATAGTTATTGTAATGTTTAAACATGTACATATACATTCTTTAGTCATAAAATATTATATAATCTTCAACTACATTTTGTAATTTGAATGTAAAGAAACTGGTGATCGCCCTATGAACAGTTTGGTCCGAAGGGTACTTTACTTATTAATGTAAAGAAAACGGGTTAATTATCTCCCTTCAATTCAATTCTCCAAATTTGATGCTAGTTATACCAAACGAGTTAATTGTTTTAATATAACTAGTGTACTTCTGAAAATGCTCATCTATCTTAAATTGCCTTAAATTAGGGAAAGAGTTAAATGTTTTTAAATTGATTTCACGGAAAATATGTCCAGCTTCAATGTAAATCCATTCCAGTGGCCCAACACTTACTTCAAGTGCTTTTCGGCCCAGTCTTGTAAATAGAAGTTTAACTCACTGAAACGTGTCGCCATGTCATTTAGAAACATCGGCTTCAACAGTCAGTTCGTCTAATTCAATACCGGAAATATATTTTTTAATTAAGATACACCCTAATTGCTTCCAGGCAAGAAAGGAATCTATCCAAGACTTTACCTAGACTCCGTATCACCTAGAAGAGACTCGAAAAACTATAAAATTGACTATCTTAACAAAAGATTCAATCACAGATCGCAAGTCCAATGATGATAGCTTTGCATACAAACATTCCTGAACTAAAACAGTCGACATCCAGTGTGATTCCCATGCAGTACGCCATGCAGCACCCACTAATTATGCTGACATACGTTGTT
Source organism: Anisus vortex (assembly GCA_949126835.1). Taxonomy (NCBI): domain Eukaryota; kingdom Metazoa; phylum Mollusca; class Gastropoda; family Planorbidae; genus Anisus; species Anisus vortex. Next base: position 29,626,583 of record OX421494.1, read on the forward strand.
TTCACTTGCATTAAATTATAATATTCTTGGAGGTCTCTCGCGTGCCACTGAAAATCGTTCTGCGTGCCAAGTCTGGCACGTGTTCCTTAGGTTGCCGACCCCTGCTATAGAGGACAGAAAGACAACGAGTAAAGTTGGCCTAGTAATAATACAGAAGACATTAAACTCTTATTTAGAAATGCAACACAAAAACAATCTGTTACAATGCTCAGATAAACATAAGGACAAAAACACTTTCCTTATCTCTTATGCGAACTTATACGATAACAAATGCACACAAGTACGTACTTTTTCATCCCGAGTGGCATTCGGGCTTGGAATGGGTTGCCTGAACAGTCCAGGAAAACCAGTCACTTATCATTTAAAACACTAATAGAAATTCAGGACTAGAGTCAAACCATGGACGTGCATAGGACGCAATAATATTCTTTATAGAAGGAGCTTATGTAATGAATAAGATAATAGATACATTGATCAGACATCGTAAAGCCCTATGGCCCCCATCCATTATATTATAACGATATATTATCGGCAGATTTTGGGTGTATGCCATCTATCATAGCATATATACAACTTATCCCTTGTTGACCACTAATGAACCGTTTCTTATCATCACAGTGTTTATTTAATGCTTCGATCGTGTGTAGACCTGTACTTTTAAGGATGTACATATCTGGGGTAACGGTGTGCTCTCTACCAAGGAGTTCTTTTCAACCAAATTAATCATCAATCATCAGTGAGAGTCACATTTCCCATTTTTCACACTTTTGTAATATTATTTGCATGATCAATACTGAAGCAGAGAAACAATTACAATAATTTAAAATAAGAACTATGTACTTGATTACTATGATTAGGAGTATTTTTAATAGACATGTAAAGCTGTGATTGAAGTGATTGCACTCTAGACTAATGGTATATGGTAACATTTATTAATATGACAGTTTCACAAAATTGTCCACAGACCTTTTAAAAAGATTCATGATTTTTCATAAATCATCTAGATATGACTAGTGTTTGGTAGTAAAAAAAAAGTGGTGGGGGAAGGGGGGCCCAGAAAAGATCTCGTACCGGCATCTTTTTTTTTCTCTCGAGGGCCCTGGGTACGGTCTCCGCAGCCCATGCACAAACTGTGGAATTCCCATCGGCTCATTATCGTGGTGGCTGCAATGTCGCCCGTCCGCTTGGAATGCCCTCCCACTACAGCTTTGACAGAGCCCTAGCTTCGACACCTTCAGGAGCCGGCTGAAAACGCACCTATTCAAGTAGCAGTGTACTATCTTTCATGTATAAATTTTTGTCTTATATTCGTTGTCTGTACTCTGTCTGTGACTGTTGACATCGCATAGAACTGTTCCAGACGGGATATGCGCAATTGTTATTGTTATTATTAAATAGGCCTATGTATGGGCATCCAGACACCAGGGCGCGTTTTGAGACGGACTGCTGCGCTCATTGCTTCCTCCCCACCGAGGCTTGGGCCTCTTTGCGGTACAACGAACCTTGGCCGCGCAGCAGGGACTGTGCACCATGCGTTCGCCCACCGGTGTATTCTTAATGTAAACATATCGGCGGAATACACACTTCTCCAGTCTTTGAGGCCCATGGGTACAGAAGTGAAATATGCATGATTACCACATGATTACCACATGATTACCACATGATTACCACATGATTACCACATGATTACCACATGATTACCACATGATTACCACATGATTACCACATGATTACCACATGATTACCACATGATTACCACATGATTACCACATGATTACCACATGATTACCACATGATTACCACATGATTACCACATGATTACCACATGATTACCACATGATTACCACATGATTACCACATGATTACCACATCCTTGTCTTAAACAATGGTTTCGGTATAGTTTTGTATTTTAAAAAATATAGTTTGCTTAATGATATAATCGCTATGTATTTTTTTACCTGACTACTTCAAGCGACCCATTTAATGCCACTCGGGAATAAAGAGTACTTTTGGGAATGCCACTTACTTTTATACTCTCGCAACTGACTAAATGTGTATAAGATTTGTTTAAAATGTGTAGCCTATTCAATGAGTATAAAATGTGTAGCCTATAAAATTAATTCTTATAAAATGTGTATAATATGCGTATAAAATATATATAATTATGTGTTATTTTGTATTTATAATCCTGGTTTGTAAAAAAAACAACACCCAAAGGATCCAAAAGTATAAGAATGACAATCAATTTCACATTTAATTAAAAAAGACACTAATAAAATGTGCACAGGGATTAGAGCATAGGTTCTCAACCTTTTTCGGCTCACCGCCCCCTTTTACAATTTTTTTCCGCTCACCACTCCCCCCCTCTATTTTCTTTTAGCGCTCACTCCCCCCCCCCCCTTTCCGCCCGTCTAGACTATAGTTTCCGCAATTTGTTTAGGCGGACTAGACTTTTTGTGTGCTTAATTATCTTTAAAAAGAACTGAAAAGGAAACATATTATAGGAAGTAATATATAAAACAATTGCCTACTCAAAAAGTTTAAAGTTTAAATAAATCAATATTAATGTGAATCGTTTGCCTGGTGTGTTTCTGGCACTGATTGCTAGCAATTTGTCTATTTTTATTTCAATATCGGTTGCAAAAGCCTTAGGTCTAATAATCAGTAGGCTAATGTTTGTTATATTACAAAACAGAACTTGTTCGGAATCACTATTGAATCAAATATGGAAACATGTTGTAATTAAAGGGAGATAATTAGCCAGCTTTATATGAGCTAATATTTCTATTTTTTTTCTTTTATAAAAAATAAATGGCTTACAATTTATATTTAATTTGTAAAAAATATTTGAAAATTATATAAATATTATATGACTAAAGAATTTTTAATGTATATTTTCAAGCATTACAATAACTACCCAGTTTGTATGATTACAACTTATCTATACCGCTTAACTTTATTGGATATCATTGATATGCGAGGGTTTCAAACTCATTCAGGACATCTTGGTAAAACAGATCATAATATCATTAATATTAGCACATGCTAGAGCGACAGTGATCGGTCAGCAGGGTTGACAGTCCGGTGAACCAGCCACAGGACCAACCGGCCGCATACCATATTTGCCAAATAGTGACCCCTACTTCATCGACAAGTCATTGCGATTCCTATTTCTTATTAATATAATAATATGTAGGCATACTGTTGGGGGATATCAGATATTTAGCAACAACTGCATTTACATCACATTACATCCAAAAACGAATCGATTCAAATAGCTGAGGTGTTCAAATTATATCAGGTACGTTTGTACCGCCCACTTGCCCTTCACCGCCCCCCAATCGCCCTCGGGAATGGCATCGCCCCCTTAAAGCTTCTCACCGCCCCCCGGGGGGGGGGGGCGATATCGCCCCAGTTGAGAACCTGTGGATTAGAGCGACAAACATACAACAAAAACTCAAACAGAAAAATATTTGTTCCTTTAAAAATTATTATTTGTATAATACTATGCAATGCTTTTTTTTTGCGCGGGGGGGGGGGGGGGGGCGAAGCAATTACTTTAGCTTGTCACGAAGATATTTAAAAGCGTCCTTAAGAGTGACATAGACTTGATTGCAAGGTAGAGAGTTTAAGTAGCGCAAAGTAGTGGAACATAGGAGAAGCAAAGGGGACAGTATGCCTATAAAGTGGTCTAACTCAGGCATGTCAAATGTGTGGCCCGCGGGCCGCATGCGGCCCTTTGCAAGCACGCGTGCGGCCCGCACAAAGTATACTGCAAGTGTCTCATTTAATAGCGAAAATTGCAGTTTTAATACTTTCGTATTAATATAACCGCATTGCCACGCCAAAAGAGTACAACTTAAAAAGACATTATGAAACCAACCTTCGATCCTACGATTAATATGAGGGCTTAATGCATGTTTCAAGACTCAAGGAATGGAAGGCTAACTTGATACAGCAACAGACGTGTTTTACAAAAATAGATCAAGCCAATGTCGCTTCCTTTACTGCAAGTTATGAACTCAGCCGAATGGTCGCCATTAGTGGGAAATCTTACATTGAAGGAGATTTCGTAAAGCATTGCCTTATAAAAGCGGCTGACATTGTGTGTCCACAGATGGCACAGTTATTTAAGAATATTTCGTTAACCAGGAACACTGTTGCTGGACGGATTGAAATTTTTTTCTATTGATGAGACCTTTGACATCTCTGGAATAGCACAGCTTGCAGTTTTTTATGGGCCTGTGACCGTGAATTTAATATTTATGAAGAACTGATCGAACTAATCCCAATGCATGACATTACAACGAGCAGATTCCGCATGACTATTATTTTGATTTGAGAAAACTTGTGTGTTTATCTACTGACGGTGCTGCGATTATGGTTGGCAGAAATAATGGTGTTGCTGGCAAGTTGCGAAGAAAAATTGAGAACTCGTATCCAGATTCATCATTTGCACAATTTCACTGAATTATTCATCAGCAAAATTTGTGTTCAAAGACTTTAAAATTGAATCATGCGCTTAGTGTGGTCACAAAAACAGTGAACTTTATTAAATGCAATGCACTCAATCATCAATTCAGTCAGCTGTTAGAAGAAATGGATAGTCAGTTCACCAATGTCCCATTCTACACAGCAGTCCGTATGTTGTCATGTCACAAAATGCTGAAACGATTTCATTTGCTGAGACCAGAAATTGCTTTTTTTTTGGAGATGAAAGGTGGAAACACAGATGAAATAAAAGATGAAAGTTGGATCCACGATCTAACGTTTGCTGTGGACATTACAGCGCATTTAAGTGATCTTAATTTGAAATTGGAAGGCAAAAACAAACTCATCACTCAATTGAACGACGACATCAAGAATTTCATTACAAAACTAAGCTTATGGAAGACACAGTTGTCACGTGAAAATTTGATTCATTTTCTAAACTGCAAAGAACTAAAAAACCAGGACAATGCTGAATCTGTATTTACCTTTGCTAAATATGAGAGTCACATAGAGTTATTGTCAAAAGAGTTCCAGGAAAAATTTAGTAATTTCTCATCTTTTGAATACCATTTTGCATTATTCTCGGCACCATTTAACTTTGATGTTGTCAAAGCAGAGGAAAATTTGCAGATGGAGCTATTAGAAATGCAGTCTGATTCTACACTCAAAGCAAAGTATCTAGAAGTCGAGATACCTGGCTCCTATTCATACATTCCTGAAAAGTTTACAAACTTCAGAAAGTTTTGAACTAGGATTATGGCAATGTTCATGTGAACAGTTATTTTCCTTTATGAAATTAACAAAAACTTCTCAAAGATCAATCCTGACCGATGAACACTTGTTATCCCTGATGAAGGTCGGAACTGCAAATACATTTCAGCCATTTATACGAAAAATTGTCATGAAAAAGAGGCATCAAAACACTGATTAAAGTGTAAAAATGATTGAATGTTCTTAAATGTTGGATTACAAATGTTATATTTGGCGTTGTGGGGCGTTAGCTTATTAAAGCCGTTATATTAGGCGTGCAAATAAATTAAATATAATTCAATAAGATTACAGTGTTTCTCAGATGTGTTGGTGTGGCCCGCCGGTATACTCTAAGTATCTTATGCGGCCCATGGTGCTTTTTGAGTTTGACACGCCTGGTCTAACTAGGAAGGACACAATTGTAACGGTGAAAATAGTTTACGATTGGGAAAATTGGGGCGGGGGCGGTGGGGGGTAATACTTCTGATTTGATGCACAATTTTCCCATAAACTACAGAAATACTAATTTTTAATCTAATTATTTAAGAATTGAAACGTAAAGGTTAGATTAGATCTAATTAAATATACTTTTTAAATATGTTTTAATATTTCTACTTAAAAAAATGTAGGCATTCAATATTTACAATCATGTTACGACCTTAATGTAATACTATTTTCTATTGGTTAGCTCGGATCAACAATTACAAGCTTGACCCAACACAAGAACTCATTGCCATCGGTACAGCTAATATATTGAGTTCGTTTGTATCCTCTTATCCAATAACGGGCAGCTTCTCAAGGTACGTAACCATGAAAATATCTTTATTTCATATATATTATTAGGGTTTTCTCCCCTGCATTTAAAAAACAACGACGACACATAATATATTTCACATAAGCTTATAATATATATTTCAAAATAAAGATTTAAGCCCACAGAAGCGAAGTGACGCTAAAATCTATCAAGAGCTTAGTCTCCTTTATAACATCCTTAGACTCTAATCTATCAGCATGCGTCCGCTTCAATACTGGAATAGGCCTACTTAGCTAATGTAGATCAGTTTCAACACTGTCTTCTGTTTGCATTAGAGCCCTTTTTACCCCAAACGGCGTAGGCGGCTCTTCAGACAGACAAATGCTGACAAGGGCATCACATTTCAGGAGGCGACAAAAAACGCAGTCTTTAACTATCACATCGTCAACAGTGACCATTTTTCGTTTCTGTCTCTAGATTACTATTAGTTTGTATACCAGTATAGCCTACATACCGGTAGGCCTATATAAATATTTGGAATGCTAACTACTCATCACAGACATATTATATATGTCACTGTTATAGTTATTATAGAAAGTACGCATGTTGTTAGATGAGGAATAAGAATGGTGTGCATGTTATTATTATGTACGAGATTGCACCATGATATGAAAGGGAAGTACGCATGTGATATAGCAACGCTGGATCCAAGATACATGTCAGTTGAGATTTGGACTGTACATAAACAAGACGTGTATGAAATGGGTCTTCGTCCAAGTTTATCAGTCAAGAACAGAAAGTATTGTTGTGTTGATCTAGTGTATACCAGTGTTGCAGCGACTAATTGATTAAAGAATTGAGTATTGATTTGAGGAGCCTTCGTTCACACTTTATGAACTAACTGTGTGTATTAGTCCTGTGACAATATATATGTATATATATATATATATATATATATATATATATATATATATATATATATATATATATATATATATAAATATCTAATGTCTACTATATTACATGTATGATATACTATATGTAAATATTATAAGATGAGATACGATTTCTTTATTGATCTTAACAAATGGACATTTGTCTTGAATACAGACGTAATTTAATGACTACGCCGTCACTTATCTAGAATCTTGTCCATTACATCGTGTATCTTCTTCTCCTACAGGACAGCGGTGAACTCTCAAAGTGGCGTCCGCACCCCTCTAGGGGGTATATTTACAGGTGGCCTGGTCATACTGGCACTGTGTGTACTGACCCCTTGGTTCTACTATATACCCAAGTCTGCCCTGGCAGCTGTCATTATATCTGCTGTGATACAGATGGTTGAATATCACGTGGTTATTCAACTGTGGCGAGCCAATAGTAAGTTAGTTGTGGCTGTTTGATATTTATAGAGTCTGTTTATGGAGATGTTGGCAGTACATTTAATTATCACTTGTTTGGAATAACTAACGATACAAGTGGTAGGCAAATATTTTAGGTAGACAGTGGAAAGACTAGATAGATAGATATATAGATAGATAGATAGATAGACATATAACTAGACGGATAGAAAGATATATATATAAATAGAGATATATAGAAAAAAAGATATATAGATACATAGATATATAGATTTATAGATATATATTTTTATGTTTACTAAACATAGATAGATGAATAGATAAATATATAGAAATATAGACAGATAGATAGATGTAAATAAGAAAGGCCGATAGAAAGATACTTAGATTTAAAGCTGGATGGATGTAAAATGGATAGATGGGTAGCTGGGTAGATGTCTATATAGATTGATAGTTAGACGAAAGGATGAATGGGTGGACGAACGGACGAACAGAACGTGGTAAACGTTAGGAGAGAGGGAAGACTAAATAGATAGATAGATGGATGGATGTATAGATGTATAGATAGATAGATAGATGGATGTATAGATGTATAGATAGATAGATAGATGGATGTATAGATGTATATATAGATAGATGGATGGATGTATAGATGTATAGATAGATAGATAGATGGATGTATAGATGTATAGATAGATAGATGGATGGATGTATAGATGTATATATAGATAGATAGATGGATGTATAGATGTATAGATAGATAGATGGATGTATAGATGTATAGATAGATAGATGGATGTATAGATGTATAGATAGATAGATAGATGGATGTATAGATGTATATATAGATAGATGGATGGATGTATAGATGTATAGATAGATAGATAGATGGATGTATAGATGTATAGATAGATAGATAGATGGATGTATAGATGTATAGATAGATAGATGGATGGATGTATAGATGTATATATAGATAGATAGATGGATGTATAGATGTATAGATAGATAGATAGATGGATGTATAGATGTATATATAGATAGATAGATGGATGTATAGATGTATATATATACTGTACAAACATAGTGATACACATATATTCATGTCATACTATATATGTTTTCTTCTTTTGAACAGAACTGGATCTCATTCCATACTTCATAACGTTTATATGTTCACTAATTGTTGGAATAGAAGTAAGATTTACTTTGTTATTTGTTATTATTTTATTTGTTATACTTAGTGACAATATTATTTGTTATACTTAGTGACAATATAATTTGTTATACTTAGTGGCAATATTATTAAATTAGGTTTAAAATATCCTAAAAAGTAGGCATAAATGAAATAACTCAACTTGTTAACAAAATATATGATACTGGTAAGATCCCCTCAAGCTTAAGCAGATCAATTTTCATCACAATACCCAAGAAACCTGGAGCAACAGAGTGTGAATCACACAGAACAATTAGCTTAATGAATCATGTCACAAAAATACTCCTCAGAATAATCATGGAAAGAATAAGAAGTAAAATCCGTCCGGAAATTTCAGAAACCCAGTTTGGATTCGTTGCAGATAAAAACACAAGAAATGCTATTTTCACCTTATCTATGTTAATTGAAAGATGCATCCAGATGCAAAAAGACCTGTATCTATGCTTTATAGATTATTCTAAGGCATTTGACAAAGTCAAACATCAAGATCTATTTAACATATTACAAGATCTGGACATAGATGGTAAAGACCTCAGAATAATAAGAAATCTATACTGGGAGCAAGAAGCTGCCATTAGATATGAAGGGGAGTTAAGTGCATTCAAACCAATAAAGAGAGGAGTAAGACAGGGATGTGTTTTATCACCAGACCTCTTCAACATCTACAGTGAAATAATACTCCGGAATATCGAACACCTAGATGGTATTAAAGTTGGAGGAAAGAATATAAATAATCTGAGATATGCAGATGACACAGTACTAATAGCAGAATCAGAAAGTGCCCTGCAAACTATTCTAAATAAGGTGGTAGAAGAGAGCCGACTTAAAGGATTAACACTCAATCTCAGTAAGACCGAAGTAATGGTAATCTCTAAGAAAAGACAACCTCCAAGATGCTCTTTATCCAGTGAAGGTGAAAACATCAAGCAAATCAATTCTTTCCAGTATCTAGGCTATACAATAACACAGGAAGGCAAATGCAATAAAGAAATAAAGAGAAGAATCGCAATAGCTAAAAACAGCTTCATGAGCTTAAGCAGTATCATGAAAAACAGGAATATCAGAATATGTACCAAAATGCGCATACTGAAGGGGTATGTTTGGTCTGTTCTTCTATATGGATGTGAATGTTGGACTATTGATAATGAAACAAGGAAAAGATTGGAGGCAGTAGAAATGTGGTTTCTAAGAAGGATGATGAGAATATCATGGACTGAAAAGAAATCTAATGCAGAGGTGTTGAAAACAGCATGTACCTCAAGAGAACTCATTAACACCATTAGGAATAGACAGATGAAATTTCTAGGACACATCTATAGGAAAAATGGTATAGAAAGGCTGGCTTTGTGTGGGAAAATATCTGGTAAGAGAGACAGAGGAAGACAAAGGCTAACATATGTAGAAAGCCTGAACGAATGGGCCACGAACAACAACATAAGTAATAATAACTTTCTGCAAAAAGCTAACAACAGGAAAGAATGGAGAGTCATGACCGCCGATGTCTGTTCCAGACCTGGCACATAAAGAAGAAGAAGAAAATATCCTCAGGAGAATAACTCTCATTTGTGTATGTTTAGCATTCACACAAGTAAGAAAACAACAATCCATCGGAATGAATTGAGTTACGTCCCATTCTCTAGTTGTTTATTTTTATACTTCAATCAAGTGGCAAGCTTCCGGTACCATTAATGAAACAGCTTTAGTACTGTAATGGTTCCGAAAAGCATCTCACATGACTCCCTTAACGAAAAAAAATGTCATATAGACCCCCATCATTCATTAAATAATAACATATCAGCAGATTATATATTACAGAAAACACCAGCCATTAATCATGTTGAAATTAGGTTTATTAGAAAAATGGCCTTTTGAAATGAAATAATGTAAGGTATTTAAACTTCTAATGTAATTATTTAAATAAATGTTTATCGTTAATCGATTATTTTGAGTTTATAAATTGGAAGTGTTATAAATTCTACAGTATGGCATTCTGATTGGGATAGGATTCTCTCTTTTAATGCTGCTCTATCCGACAGCCCGTCCAAAAATAAAGGTAATTAATATGATACTGAGTACTGCTACATCGGGCTGCTATATTGTTATGATATATTTTAGTGCTACACTTTACTCTTACAATGCACTCTTTATTGCAACATTATTCTGTCAAACCATACTGCTGAACGACTACGCTGGTAAACTACACTGTACATATACACTGGCTGTAAAGATACACTGGCTGTACAGATACACTGACTGTATAGATACACTGGCTGTACATATAGACTAACTGTACTGATACACTTTACTGTACTGATATACTGACTGTACAGATACACTGATTGTACAGATAGTCTGACTGTACAGATACACTGACTGTACAGATATACTGACTGTACAGATACTTTGACTGTACAGATATTCTGACTGTACATATATACCGACTGTACAGATACAGTGACTATACAGATATACTGACTGTACAGATATACTGACTGTACAGATACACTGACTGTACATATATACTGACTGTACAGATACACTGACTGTACAGATACACTGACTATACAGATACACTGACTGTACATATACAATGACTGTACAGATACACTTACTGTACAGATACACTGACTGTACGGATACACTGACTGTACATATACACTGACTGTAAAGATACATTGACTGTACAGATACTCTGACTTTACAGATACACTGACTGTACAGATACACTGACTGTACAGGTACACTGACTGTACAGATACACTAACTCTACAGATACACTTACTGTACAGATACACTGACTGTACGGATACACTGACTGTACAGATACACTGACTATACAGATACATTGACTGTACTGATACACTTTACTGTACAGATACACTGACTGTACGGATAAACTTACTGTACAGATACACTGACTGTACAGATACACTGACTGTACGGATACACTTACTGTACAGATACACTGACTGTACAGAAACACTGACTGTACAGAAACATTGACTGTACAGGAACACTGACTGTACAGAAACACTGACTGTACAGAAAAACTGACTGTACAGATACACAGACTGTACATATACACTGACTGTACATATACACTGACTGTACATATACACTGACTGTACATATACACTGACTGTACATATACACTGACTGTACATATACACTGACTGTACATATACACTGACTGTACATATACGCTGACTGTACATATACGCTGACTGTACAAATACACTTACTGTACAGATACACTGACTGTACAGATACACTGAGTGTACATATACACTGACTGTACAGATACGCTGACTGCACAGATACGCTGACTGTACATATAAGCTGACTGTACAGATACACTGACTGTACATATACACTGAATGTACATATACGCTGACTGTACAGATACGCTAACTGTACATATACGCTGACTGTACAAATACATTGACTGTACCGATACACTGACTGTACATATACACTGACTGTACATATACACTGACTGTACATATACACTGACTGTAAAGATACATTGACTGTACAGATATACTGACTGTACAGATACACTGACGGTACAGATATACTGACTGTACGGATATACTGACTGTACGGATACACTTACTGTACAGTTACACTGACTGTACAGATACACTGACAGTACAGAAACACTGACTGTACAGATACACTGACTGTACAGATACACTGACTGTACAGATACACTGACTGTACAGATATACTGACTGTACAGATACACTGACTGTACATATACACTGACTGTACATATACACTGACTGTACATATACACTGACTGTAAAGATACATTGACTGTACAGATATACTGACTGTACAGATACACTGACGGTACAGATATACTGACTGTACGGATATACTGACTGTACGGATACACTTACTGTACAGTTACACTGACTGTACAGATACACTGACAGTACAGAAACACTGACTGTACAGTTACACTGACTGTACAGATACACTGACAGTACAGAAACACTGACTGTACAGATACACTGACTGTACAGATACACTGACTGTACAGATACACTGACTGTACAGATATACTGACTGTACAGATACACTGACTGTACATATACACTGACTGTACAGATACACTGACTGTACATATACGCTGACTGTACATATACGCTGACTGTACAGATACACTTACTGTACGGATACACTGACTGTATGGATACACTGGCTGTACATATACACTGACTGTACATATACACTGACTGTAAAGATACACTGACTTTACAGATACTCTGACGTTACAGATACACTGACTGTACAGGTACACTGACTGTACAGATACACTGACTCTACAAATACACTTACTGTACAGATACACTGACTGTACGGATACACTGACTGTACAGATACACTGACTATACAGATACACTGACTGTACTGATACACTTTACTGTACAAATACACTGACTGTACGGATACACTCACTGTACAGATACACTGACTGTACAGATATACTGACTGTACAGATACACTGACTGTGCAGATATACTGACTGTACAGATTTACTGACTGTACGGATACACTTACTGTACAGATACACTTACTGTACAAAAACACTGACTGTACAGAAACCCTGACTGTACAGAAACACTGACTGTACAGAAACACTGACTGTACAGAAAAACTGACTGTACAGATACACTGACTGTACATATACACTGACTGTACATATACACTGACTGTACATATACACTGACTGTAAAGATACACTGACTGTACATATACACTGACTGTAACTATACGCTGACTGTACAAATACACTTACTGTACAGATACACTGACTGTACAGATACACTGACTGTATATATACACTGACTAAACAGATACGCTGACTGTACAGATACGCTGACTGTACATATACGCTGACTGTACAGATACATATACTGTACAGATACACTGACTGTACATATACACTGACTGTACATATACACTGACTGTACATATACACTGACTGTAAAGATACACTGACTGTAAAGATACATTGACTGTACAGATATACTGACTGTACAGATACACTGACGGTACAGATATACTGACTGTACGGATATACTGACTGTACGGATACACTTACTGTACAGTTACACTGACTGTACAGATACACTGACTGTACAGAAACACTGACTGTACAGATACACTGACTGTACAGATACACTGACTGTACAGATACACTGACTGTACAGAAACACTGACTGTACAGATACACTGACTGTATAGAAACACTAACTGTACTGATACACTTTACTGTACATATACACTGACTGTACAGATACACTGACTGTACAGATACACTTTACTGTACAGAAACACTGACTGTACAGATACACTGACTGTACAGAAACACTAACTGTACTGATACACTTTACTCTACATATACACTGACTGTATAGATACACTGTCTGTACGGATACACTGACTGTACAGATACACTGATTGTACAGATACACTTACTGTACAGATACACTTACTGTACTGATACACTTTACTGTACATATACACTGACTGTATAGATACACTGACAGTACAGATACACTTTACCGCTAAACTGCTATAACCAAGAAGATGGGGTGCAGTGATACACAAGAAGTTCAAAGAGGAGGTCCATGAAATACAGTACGAATTAAAAAATAATACCCATAAGCTCCATCTATTAAGTTCAAAAGAGACCCACTGTTAGCCTTGCTCCTGCATATTACAATATTCTCGGTTGTCTTGTACACTGCTTCCCTGTGCTATTACTTCTACACTAAACAGTAACTACGTCATCACTAACAATTTTATAAGATCAAAAACACTCAATATATTAACTTAAACTTTGATGTCCCCAAGTATGTGGGGAAAAAAACAGTTTAAACCAAAAAAAAATAATTATAATAAAAAAGAACAAATACAGTTGATTGGATGCAAAATGCGTTAAAGATTTTCTCAGATTTGTGATTCACAAACCTTATATCAATTACCACTTAAGTCACCTCTCTGAATGGCAGGCCTATTCTTAGTATTTACAGCTGCATTAGGCCTACTTGATAAAGGTTAAACCGTCGATGTACTAACCACTAAATAAATTTAGTTTATTGACACCCTTCTTCAAAGAAAATCATTGCACCTTATTCGATTTTCCAAATAAAAGGCTGTGTCGACTTGGGTACGAATTTTTATTAGAACATTCTTCTTTCTTTGAAACGGATACAAATTTAGTTAATATTGTATAAAATTTGATTCGACCTAATCACTCCTCTTACTGTATTTCATTAGTATTCATACACTCAAGGTTTTCTTGTCGTAACTCCAATGCAAGGACTTTATTTTCCAGCGGCTGAGTTTCTGGAAATACAGGCCATGGAACGAGCATTATCAGGTAAAATCACTAGAAGAAATTCAAATTGCATTGTAAAGTTTTCTTATTGGGAATTTCAGTGTGAAAGTCTGGGGAGATTTTCTCTAGAGCATCACTTACGAAGGATTTTGGTGTCAAAGTCTCCGTGCATCTGTGCTGATCCTGGAAGACTTTCGGCAGGGCATCAATCTGTTCTTGTGCTATAAGGAAGAAGAAAAACATGAATATAGTATTACTAATTTGCCTTTTGACAATTCCCTAATGATGGTCATTTCTATAGTGCAGTCTCTGAATTATATGACATTTGGTCAGAGCGTTTTTGTCCACAATTACTGTGGATATAATCCAAATTACAATTCATACACCATTTTCATACAAAAGTCTCTAAACTCAGCGCCATGCTTTTCTATCAGACCAAAGTAGTTTTAAACAAAAAGCGTTGAAGCAATTTAAGACATAGCATGAAAAGGGCTAAACGGAATAAAGACAACGATGTCTTATTGATCAGTAGTGTAACTAGAGAGATTAGGAAGGGCGAAGGTGGCGGTCTATCCAGGCGCCCAAATTCAATTAGGCGTAAAACTGAAATAAGAAAAATAAAAAAACGTCTATATAAGTTTACTTGCTAAAACAAAATGAAAACTAACATATTATACGGCGCCATGCTTTCTACCCCGCTCCAGGCGCCATTTTAAACTGCTTAAGTGTAAAGTTAAGAACACAATTGTTGTACATAGAATTCCCAAACTTATTATAATTAGAATCTTTATTTCATTTACTGTACCCATTCATGTGTGTTGCTACAGTAAGCATAGGTCTACATGTAAAGCATTGCTCCAATTTATCACAATATTTCACTTGGACCTATCTCAAATGATCCTCTTTCATGCTTACTTGGAAGCCGAGCTGACGTAATTACGTTTCCTAATTGTCAATTCATCTTTGTTTTGAACGGCTTAATATATCGTTTAACCCTTACCTTAATCAGGACGTAGCAATTATAAAAAATCGTTAGCAATAAATAGAGGGACGGGCTGTTTTATTAGTATTAAATTTGTCTCATTTATTTATTTAATTTTTGTTATTAATAGGGTGGAAAATGAAGTAAAGGGTGGACATTTGTTATGTTAACTTGTGTCCAATGTTTATATTATTATGGCGTAAACTTGGTGGATCGACTTCGCAATCAATTTATTTATTTTATTGTTTGTGTGTAGAGGATAAAGCCCACTACATTGTCCTGGATTTACAGCACATTGCAGACGTAGACTACACGGCCATGAACTCATTAAAAATACTCTCGGAAGATTGTGAGCGAAACAATTTAAAATTGATTGTAGCCAATGGAAGGGTGAGTTGCATATATCCGTATTTGTGCATATTGGTGTGTGTGTGTGTAAGTTCATGTGTGTGTAAGTGTTTCTGTGTGAGTGATTGCACCTTTAAAAAGGAAAAATGTTCCATTGGAATTTTCAGATGAAGCAAAATCGTTGAATGAAACCTACCCGGGAAGACAATCTCAATGTTTTTTTTATGGAACCGTTAAGTGAAAATAATTACCTTGAAAAAACTAAGATCTATGTGAACTGAGTTTATTAGTGTCTGAAAAAAAAATGTCATGAGCGCCAAAATGCTGGCGCTAAAATGTCCTGCTACGGATTGCGTAATGGGTCGTGGTGGCCGAGCGGCAGTGCGTTCGACTGGCGTTCCGAAATTTCTGGGTTCGTATCCTGGTAAAGGCTAGAATTTGTTTCGGGGGACTGGAGGGTGTTCCTGAGTCTACCCAGCTTTGAATGGTAACTGACATTCGTTAGGGTAAAGTATAGGCGGATGGGCATTGTGCTGGCCACACATCTCCTCGTATGGTGAGCCTGCTCCACCGGCCCTTTGATCAATTTGGTCCAAAGTGTACTGTACTACGGCTTGCGTACATGCATGTGCGCTCGTGTGTGTGTGTAAATTAGTACCAAACTCCAATGCTGAAAATGATAATGATGATGTTCTAAACTAAAGACTTATTTTATCTGACTAACGTTCTGTACCATTCACAGCCCAATGTGAACAAACAGATGAAACATGCAGAGATTAAACACTTGGTAATAGTGAAGACAGTGAAGACAGCAGTGTCTCACTTCAGTAAGCGTGGTAAGTTTACACCGACCTACTGTTTGTAGCTGCCATTTAATCCATTATAATGTTTGAGTGTCCTTCATATTAGGGAGTCATTGGTTAATAAGTAACTGTATATACAATCTGTTGTTGATATTTTTATCTTCGAGGTATAAATCAACTAGATTTAAATTGTGTGCGTGTTAGTGTTAGTATGTTTAATGTGGGTGTGTTTGTTTGTGTGTGTTTAATGTGTGTTTATTTGTGTGTGTATGTTTCTGTGTTTGTTTGTGTGTGTTGTGTGTGTTTGTATGTGTGTGTTTAATGTGTGTGTGTGAGTGTTTAATGTGTGTGTGTTTGTTTGTGTTTAATGCGTGTGTGTTTGTGAGTGTGTTCAATGTGTGTGTGTTTGTTTGTGTGTGTGTGTTTAATGTGTGTGTGTTTGTTCGTGTTTGTGTGTTTGTGTGTGTAGGCTATACATATTCATGAGAATAAGAATTAAAAAAAATTATATTGTTTTGTTAGCTTTTTTTTATTAAAATACAATTAAAAGGGAAATATCCTGTTTCTATGAGAATAGACCGATAGCCATTCACCTTTTAATAGTTCTAAATGTTTTCAGTACCAGTTAGTGCTTAGAGAGTGTGTTGCCTTCTCGGTGCACCGTAAAAGTCACAGACGTGACAGGAATTCGAAGTGAACGATCACAAAATGAAATATAATGAAACCAATAAAAATAGAAACTGTTAATTTGCCATTTGCAAATTTAAGAGGGGCGCGGTAGCCAAGTCGCAGCGGCAGGTCCTGGGTTCGAATCCGGTGAAGGCTAAGATTTGTTCTTAGGTCTGGAGGGTGTTCAGGAGTCTACCCAGCTCTGATGGGTACCTGACATTAGTTGGGGTAACGTAAAGAAGGCTGGGCATTGTACTGGCCACACAATCCTCTAGTATGCCGTGGCCACAGATATTGTGAACGCTGCTTCACCGGCGCTATGGATCAAATACTTAACTTTTTTTTGCTTACTACTTAGCCTATTTGATTTAAAACAATAAAATACGTGCCACTTGGTAATCGAGTTATTGGTAACCTTTTATTGACAATAATTAGTTTATTGTTGTTGTTTTTATCTAATAGAACGATTTATATTGAGAACATGTAAAAATACATGTTGTGTGTATGTGTGTGTAAGTGTGTATGTATGTGTCTTGGCATGCAAGCACGTGTGTGTAGGCCTATTTAGTTAGGAGTTTTCGGTCATCAACTGCGGAGTAAAACTTAACCCTTGAATAGTTATCCACTAAGTTGTCAATAAAAGAGGTAGTAGTACATTGTGAGGCTCGCTGTTGAGAAAGAGTTAAGGCTTGTGTAAAAAAAAAAAGCTTTCCCGTTGGACACGTCGTACAAAAGTTTTTGTTTATCTTCAGCGACACAGGAGAATGGCGTCAGTGTCACAGCTGCCAGTGGCACGAGTGAATCATTCACTAGACTTTGATGTCAGGTACTCGACTGACGCATGCACCAAGAAAATTGAACTCTGTACCGAATGTAGCAGGAAAAAGATATCTAGACGCTTTAGACAAGCAGTGACCGTTTTAGGGCTAGATATCCTAAATGTTGCTCATTGTATATAGAGTTAAACCTACACAAATATATGTTATATTCAAGATAATTAAGTATTATGCACTTTTTTTTAACACTATTTTATGTATTTCATTGAATGTCTGTACATATGTTTTTGAGTAATAAAGTATACAAAGGTATATTTTATATGTTTAAGAATTATGTTTTCTTTTACTCTTTTCCTATATATATGTATATATATTAATATTATGCCCCTAGAGAGTTTTGTTACTAGAGGTAAATAAACACGTACACACACAATACCAGGATTAACACGAAAAACTGTATTCTTGTAGCAGGAGTAGGCAACCAACGGCGCGCGTGTGGTGATTTTCATTGGCACGCGGAACACCCTTAAAAAAGACAATTCAAGTATCTTCTACAAGAAAAGAGCAGGATGACTTTAGGCTGTTGGCACGCTAAATGAATAAGAAATCCTACTCTGACACACACTTATGAAAAGGTTTGCCGACCCCTGCACTAAACGACGACAACAATTCACACGTAAGAAAGCACGTAAGACCAGACATAGACAACACATGGTAATCACACACATATAATACATATAAATACACATACAGACACCCCACATACCAGGACCTTTACTTTCTACATAAGAAAAAGTTTGTTCGTTTGTTTCCTTTATTGTCTGTGATAATACTCGAGGGATAATCTTCAGACAAATTTATTATTGTGGGTTATCACTCCGTGTTGTTAAACTGTTCCCAGCACTAGTAAATCTCAGAATACAATCAATAAGTGCAGGCATAGTTTCTACAACTCAATGCACTACACTGTGTCTTGTATATATATTGTTATATGTGTATAACATGTTTAAATAGTTTTCATATTGTATCAAAAAGTCTCTCGATGATTCTGTTAGAGTTATTTATTTAAATTTTTAATTGGCGTCGAGATTATTTGTGTACAATTGTAGAGATAGTTATTGATTATGACGTAATAACACCAATACTATGTTCTCTTGTAGTCTCTACAAGTTTCTAGTACACATCGTCTTTTGCATTCTCAAAACTTCGGGGAAAATCCATTCTAACAGTTTCTGCACCAAAATTATTACATAAGGCATGCAGAGGTCCAGTTATGGTGTTGTTGTACTGCATAGCGATAAAAAAACAACAACTACTCATTAATGGTCAGTGAAGTGGAATGTTATTATTGAACATAAGTTCACATTTTAAATTCTTCTTTAAACAGTCATCGAGTAGCTTTGAGTGTATTATTTTAAAGTAAACCAGACCCTAGGCAGGCGACAAAAACAAAAAACAAAACAATATATATAGAAAGAGATTAGCCTTGTAGGATGTACAAAAGACCGATGATAAGTTACAATCTACATAAAATAATGAGATGGGTTAGGATTTTTTCTCGCTTTCTTTCCTTTTACTTGCTCTCTCACTATCTCTCCATCTCGTTTTTTTCCACTTTATCTGTTTCTCTCTTTCTCTCTATCATTCACTTCTTCTATCTAAGTTTCTATCTTCCTACCTATTTATCACGACCCCACATTATTTCTAGCTTCTCTCCTTCCCCACCCTTACAATTTTTTTCTTGTTCATTTCGTACATACATACATACAATTAATTAGTTGTTTAAAAAATGCAACATGCGCTAGACAAATAAACATGTCGGAAATCCCCCCTACTCCCCAAATCCACTTTTCGGAAAACCCTATTCTAAAAAGAAAACAATTTTAATCCCATTTCCTTAATATTAATAGTCGACCATATCCGCGTTGGAAAGACTTTATGTACACATCGTGAGCATACATTATCATGAACTTTCACCATATATCTCGTTTTGTTTGTTTGTTATGTGCAACTATTAGATGTCCTTATACAATGATAATGTTTTCATCGTCCATACAGCATCGGCTACCGTATAATTAAGCTAAAAACAAGTAAAAATATTAATAGCTCTTCTAGTCAGTCAGATATAAGAGACTTTTTTTAACATTTCACTTGTATAAAAGTAACTTACCCTCCTTTTTTGATCTGTTGCGGGCCATAGGGCTAGTGAATCAGTGTTTGTCCCTTGGCGCCCTGTGTAACCCACCCTTTGTCGCAGGTACCTAGAGCCGGCTTTTATTTATTTTTCCTCAACCGGTTTAAAGAAATTTTCTACAACCGGATAAGGTTTATAGTTTAGTAGGTAATTTCTTAATAGGTTTAAAACGTCACATTCAAAATAAGTTACAAACACGCTTTTGCATACAATTTTACAGCGATCAATTTAAGATCAAATAACTTAAAAAAATGTATGTTAAAAAAACAATTTTTAGACGATTGAACTAATTTTGTCATTCTGATTTCTCATTTAACTAATGAATTAAAAATGAATTGATTTAATAGGTTTCGACGTACGTGGAGAATGTGTGGCCAGCACGAAGCCCAGACAAACAACGTGTGTCGTATACTCAACATATCTTAAAAACGTCAAGACTTTAAGGATATGAACCAGTGATTTCTGCATGATAATGCAATGTAATACCAGGATAACCATAGCATCCTGTAGTTTACTTTTCACCACAAATACATTTTGTCCACAATGAAGTAATACTTTTAATGTACCAAAACACGCATCCAGTTTTTTTTTTTACATTTGATGTAGTCTCCCTGTACTAAACAATATCAATCTGTCACAGTGATTCCCAAAACGGGTTCCCATGGAGCCCTAAATATCCGTGAGAAATGTCAACGTTTCTGAAAGATTATGAGCATTGGGATTAGAATGATATTGTCAGCTTTAATTACACAACGTACACGTTCTATCCATTTCCTTGATTGTTTATGTTGTCCAAGGAACCTGAAAAATTGCTGATGATGCCCCCCCCCTTCCCTAAAAATAAAAATTGGAGTTTGTTAATCGTTGATTAAACCAAGATTCTAGGATATGAAAGTGGTTGCCGTGACTACGGCGATTTTCAAAGCTGCTTCCTTTGGATCGACTTTTGATGAAGAAAAAAAAAACACACATTGCCTTTTCTCCGAATTTAAAAGTCCAGGGTGTAGAGAGTAGGTTATCTAAGCCAATGTTCGAGGCCGCCATGAGGCATGCCAAGGGGGTTGGGGGGGGGGGGGAGAAGCCGTATGTTTGCTATGCACATGCGCTAAACTCCCCCCCCCCCCCCGCCCTTTGCGTAATTCCACCGGATCATCAAACGAGACGGCATTACACCGTATCCTTTCACTTTCGCCCGGAAGTACAAATAATAAACTATAGCACTGGTCATCCAGACACCGGGCTCGGAGAGATGGTTATGGTTGCGCCTATTGCTTCCTCCACACCAAGTTTCGATAGGCTCTCGTCCGTGTGCATTGATCTTTGGATGCGCAACGGGAAACTTACCCCTAAACCTTAGCCCCCCACCGGTATAATCTTAATATGAGCGTATTGGTAGTTTTCACGCTTCGCCAGCATCGACGTCCATGGATACAAAAGAGCATTTTCCCCGGAAGAATCCGTAGAGTGATCGATGTACTTATAATATAGCTTCAGAACAAATGTTTTTTTGCACATGAAATAAATTCATTAAGAACAAAACACAATAGACTATATTCTTCTCCGATGTAATGTGTTATGAATATAATATAATAAATAAAAATGATAAATGCATTATGCGCTTTTAATTTCCTAAGTCAACGGAAGAGCAGTGGACTCAAACGATATAATCTCGTTTTACTTATTATAAGTGAATAGTATAAGTGTTGTTATTTCTTATAAACCTAGGATGACCACAGTAGAGAAGTTAATTATCCCATCATCGGACCAATTTCATCGTTGACCAGTTTCTTTGACCACGGCATACTGGGAGAATTTGTGACCAGCACAACGCCAAGCCGCCCTTGACCATAGTGGTCAACGTTTAAAATGTAAAATCTGGACAGTTCTGATTTATTTCAAAGGCATTAAGAGTAGGCCCCCTTCACGTGTTTTATTTGATGTCGTTAAAAAAGATTATGCGGTATGTGCAAAAAACTAACACGGTATGTCTTTTTTGTAAAACGTGTGTGTGTGTGCGTGCGTATGTGGTAATCTGTCGTCAAAACAACTAGATCAAAGAAACTTAATACGTCATAATTATAACGTAAAGGACGTCACACACTCACACACTCACCAAAAACGTTTTTTTTTTATGAAATGAAAACAAAAAGAAAACATGTAAAATTAAACAACAACTTTCCATAACTAGTACTAAGTATTTCAACCAAGCGTGAATTGACGCACATCTGATGACGTAGAACACACGTGCTCGGGCCACGTGTAGAGAGAATAACACGTAGACAGACACTCATGAGGCTCCAATGTGTGTACAGAACCGACACAGCCAACACAAACACTCATGGCGCTAGCTCCCTTGCAATATAGAATATAGAAGCTATGCACAGAGCTCAATTATTTATGTACTTATGAAATGTAGGCCTACACCAAGTGATAGATCTGTATGCATTTGTACTAAGCGTAAGCGGCTTAGATAGAATTTCAAGGTTGGGGGGGGGGGAGGGGGGCTAGACTGCAGGAATTGCTCATGGGAAATCTGAGCATCTGTACAAATTCATCCTTAACTAAAAAACAAAACAACATAAAAATTTTAAAAAAAAGAAACAAACAAACAAGAAAAACAAGGCTATGCATGATATAGCATTTTGTTTATGTTAGTGTACCGAATTTCTCAGGTCCGAAGCCTAGTGAAAGCTAGGATTTGTTCCCGGATTCCCGGATCAGCAGGGTGTCCCTGAGTCTACCAAATAGTTAGTGCCATGAGCAGGGGCCAAGTAAAAAAAAAAGCGGTTGTGCATTGTGCTTGCCACAAAATCTCCTTGTATGCCGTGGTTGCGGAAACGTGTGAACGCTGCTTGACAGGTCTTAGAAATAAAATTTGTCTGATAGGGATGTTTTATTCATTTTTTTTTATTAAATATTTTAAAAAGTGAATGCAAATGTATTTAACAAATCTATGAACTTTAAATAACCGTCTTAAGAGCTCAGAATAACTTATAAGCTCACACAACTGCCCCTATAAAAAATAAAACAAACAAAACTTTAGTCATGTTTGTTTTGAAAATCCTACTCTCTCTTGAAGAATTAGGAAGGAATGTGGACGCCTTGCGCTCAACACCCATCCCCCGACAGACCCCCCCCCCCCGATCCTAGACCGTCGCTATACTACATATGAACACGAATATAAAGAATAACATGTAGTAATCGCTGTAATAAAACTAGTTACTTTATAATTTTAACAAAGACATTGAAAGGATGAGGTAGTCTTGTATAATTGAATTAATGTTTATGACAAAAAGTAAGTTACCTTGTATTTAAAGTATAACCAACATTGGTTGTTTATGGTAATGACAAAACGGAGTTATCCTTTATTTATTTTATTGTCTACGGTGTGCGTTGGAACGGTTCAACCACAACAAGTCCAGTGACGTTTTTTTTTTTTTTAAATCCCACTTAGACGTCAGTCTCTCATGATGACCCAGGGAGAAAAGATTGGATTTGAACTCGAGATAGACTGCCAAGTGAACACTTTGGCGCTAGACCATAGCTGCCAAAAGTTAAATGGTGGTAATAATCGGGCATTATGTTGTTAACATTGTTGCTGTGTTAATGGAGAACAATGGGGTAGATATTTTACAGATGCATGGATGGATGGATTGATTAGTAGACATAAAGGCAGATAGATAAATAGCAGATACAAATATATACAAATTAAAATATAGAAAGAGAGTTAAATAGATAGAAAGATATATAGATACTGAGATAGATAGATAGATAGATAGATAGATAGATAGATAGATAGATAGATAGATAGATAGATAGATAGGACAGACAAACCGACCCATGGACAGAAATATACCAGACGTTCACTAAGTCCTTCAATCACACACTTTGATTTATCATCATCGTACGCCACATATAAGCTGACGACCCTGTCTTAAGTAAATAAAGCTTACAGCGGGATAGCACAAGTACGTTATAAATATTCTAGCAAGCACCATTACATAAAATATATGCGTATAATAGCTGTAAATCTCACCTTTAACTGCCCTATTATTTATCCAACAGCTTAGATATCTTAAACAGTTGGGGTAAAGCCACTTGAGTTTATTAACTTTATACATACAAAGTTCAACTGTTGTCTTTTTTTTTTTACTTTATTATAAATCTTTATTGGTTAGTCGTTTTAAAAAAATAAAAGGAAAGTTTGTTGATTTCGAAGTGTATAATAAACACTTACAAATAACATAGACCCGAGATGAATGACGTAGAAACATAGAAATCGATAGAATTCTGCCAAGTTGTTTTGAATAGTAATGTAGTGGTTATATTTTGTACATATCAATAAGTTCAATTATAATGTAGTCATGGGTGTACTTACTTTCAATCTTGTATACTTCTATCTTTTTTATATCACAAACACTAATACTATACAGAAAATTTGATCCCTGCCGGCCTGCAGGAGTTTTGAGCTTAGGACCTTATAATCTTCTATCTTGAAGGAATGTCTGTAAACTTAAAAGTCATTTCGGCCAATGCCTGGTTTTATTCTAGAGTAACCTTTTGATTAGGGATTTAACTGATGTTAGGTTGTTCATTTTTCTTACAGGTTAACCCTTTCCATGCCAAGATGCCCTCGAGAAGAGAGAGAACTTATAAGCGTTTGTTCAATAATCTGGAATATCCTGACGTCATGTTGATTATTGTAATGGATTATTTTCTTGTATTTAAAAAAATCCTTTATATTAACTTCGCAAACTTTTTTTTCTACTTTCCTGTCTGCCTTATTGACGACTGACCCGACCTTGGGAAAAGTTATTGATCCACATCCCTTCATCCCATCAATCTAAAACTAAAACATAAATGTTAAGCCCTGGGCAACACACACTTGCACATTTTTATCCCCGTCCCCTGACCCTAACGAAAAGAAATCAGTTTTTAATCTTTTCTTTTCCTTACACTCCATTATTCGTATGGGTACATGAGTATGTCGCTCCTAATAAACACTGGGAACATTTTTTTTTTTCTGAATGTACATATGAGGCCATTTTGTTTATTTTGTTTCCAGTTACTCAGATGGACTGGACAGGACAGCATCGCGCTTTCATTGTGCAAACGTTTATCAAGAACGAGTCGGTAACTGCAACACAAAGAGCATTCATTCCATGCACACTTTGGGCTTGGTAGACTTGATCCCGTACCTACTCGATTATATTTTTGGGTTACCAACTTCAGAGTTAGTGGATCCGCATTGAAACAAAATTATCTGGCCGGCCGCGGACAGCCGGAAGTCTGGAAAATGTGGACGCGGTGAATGTTTCAATTCAACAGTCTACACGAAGTTCAGCACGGGAACACTTCCCCGCTCTTGACCTTTCCATTAAAAGTGTCTGCAAATGCATCCATACAAAATGATATTGGTCATTATTGGTACTGGAACTAAAGGATGGTCATGTTTACAAATTCCAAAGTACACATGAAACGCTCTTTGCGTTGTAGTTACTCAGAAGAAACATTAGGAGACCAATTTCAGCAGGTTAATTTCATCAAGCAAAAACTACAGAGAATCTTCATCTATAAAGCTGGAATTATATTCGTTATCGAGAGAAGGTGATATATATATATATATATATATATATATATATATATATATATATATATATATATATATATATATATATATATATATATATATATATTCTTCAAATTTAATCATTAGTTTATATGCTTTACATGAATACTGAACATTTTTTTTATTAGTCTTAACTCATGGATTCCCAAATATGGCTCTTCAAAATCTGAGAAATTTCAATGTTCTGCTCAGACACTAGATATTGTACTTTTTTACGTTTAGGTTACATATATTCGTTTTCTCTAAGTTTCTGAATTCCGGATCTAACCTAGTCATCAGTAATCGAAATTGAGATTTATAGCCAAAAACCTTTAGATCCTAACTACAACAGTGTTTTTTTTATTTGAACCATTTTTATTATAGTGATAGAATGTTGAAGACTAAGCAATTAGTAACAGTTTTGTCCTTGGTCTAATTAGGAAAAAAAATCTTTCATGTGAGAATCATTGCATTCACTCTCTCTATTCGGCCCTCTCTCTCTCTTCCTCTCTTTCTTTCTTACTCACACTCTCTCTCCCTCTTTCTCTCTCACTTTCTTTCTTCTGCCCTCTCTCTTCCCCTCTTTCTCTTCCTCTCTCTCACTCTCGCTTTCTCACCCCCTCTCTCTCACTCTTTCTCTCTCCTCTGCCCCCCTCTCTCTCTCTAAAAGGTATCTTCTCTTGTTACATCATCGAAATTCAAAATGATTCCAGTATGTATGTTATTGTGTTCAGAGTTCAGGTATTTATCTCTTTCTTTCATAATTACTGTGGTATTTTTCATTCTTTTTCTGCCATCAGCTTATGAAAGCGAAACATGTCAGAATACATGTGGAAGTATAATAAATATATATTTAGATATGATCTAAAAGTTTCAAGAAGCCGTTACTGAAATACTTGATTTGGGTATTATGTCAGACTTTAGGATTCAGCGTTACCCTTTAGCGCACGTGAACTCAGGAGTGTATCACGACAGTTGGGGAGACTTCAAATCGTTTTGCTGCCTCGTTGACTTCTTGTGGCTGTCTGCGTCATTCTTAAATATCATTTTTAATAAACTTACATTCCTTGATAACAATTGAAAGGTAACGTTTTCAGGGTCAGAGGTCATGGTCTTTGGTAGAAACTGACGTCAATGCAAGAAAACTATTGATAAATATAGGTTCAGAGGAGGAGCTTGGCAAGAAGCGATGCTAATATTATGCACTAGTTTGTATACAATTAAACACATATTCTTTTAAGCTCCGCCCACCCTCACCCTCCGGGCACTGTTTCACTCATTGCACTGGACATCCTAAAAAATATAAATAGTTGACACAAATTTTGTTTATCTCTCTAAATACTGATTACGTTTTATAAGAGTATTTCAAGACTATAGTTCCACTACTAGTTCTTTTTATTTCATAATTTAGACACTTGGATATTAATTAACATTGGTTACTTCAATTCGCCTTTCTCAATAATTTGAGTTTTGCATTTCGCATTGTGTAGAAAGTTCAGATATATATTTAGTGTTCTGACCATAGGTCATGGTGTTTACAACCGATCAAGGATCAAACAAACCTGCTCAAAATGGTGGGCATGATGACCACTCGGACATTATTAAGAAACCACTGGACACGAGTGTTCATATGGGAGCCAAGGTGAGCGAAAAAGGATTATACTATCTTTGAAAATATTGCAATGTTAAGATAAAGAAAAGATGCAATGTAAGGATATAGAAAAGATGTGCAAATATACTATCTTTGAAAATATTGCAATGTTAAGATACAGAAAAGATTTGCAAATAAACTATATTTGAAAATATTGCAATATTAAGATAAAGAAAAGATGTGCAAATATACTATCTTTGAAAATATTGCAATGTTAAGATACAGAAAAGATGTGCAAATAAACTACCCGTTTAAAAATATTGCAATGTTAAGATATAGAAAAGATGAGCAAATACTCTATCTTTGAAAATATTGCAATGTTATGATAAAGAAAAGATGTGCAAATACATTATCTTTGAAAATATTGCAATGTTAAGATAAAGAAAAGTATGCATTAAATTTGAAAATATTACAAATGATAAGATAAAAAAAGGTGAGCAAATGCATCAGATCTATATGTGAATATATTTATTGGAAAGATAGAAATATATTTTAATAAAAAACTTGATGACATTTAATTTTTGTTTTAGAATGTTGGGCTGGTGGTTATGTGTGAGTGATGATGGAAAGTTTTCATGTGGATTAGTCATGCATTAACATAATCGTGTTTGAAGGGTTGAACATTTGATTTTGCTTAGTTATTCATTGGGGTAAACAGAGTGTAATTATGGCCTTATTAAACTGTACAATGTGGCCTATCCATTGAAATTATTGTATGGTCAAGGTAATGATTCCATACAATTATTGACAATGGTGATCTGTTTATATTATTATACACAAATCACATTTTCATAACAGTTACTTTTAAATTTTAGCATGACTTCTAGAAAAATAAGAATACAAATATTTTTTTAAAAAAGAGCGCATTTATTACTCAGCAGGAAGATCCCGTCGTATCGGCGGGGAAAAAATGCGAAAAACACGAAAAAATGTGGAAACAACGTTTTTTCTCCGACGATACGACGTAGGGTGCCCGCTGGGTAGTTTCTTGGTAAAATTCAATGCAACCTACAATTAAATTCAAAGTCGTATATAAAAAAGAATTTTTTGTTCTCCATACAACAAACAAAAAAATCATTCTCTTTTCTACTATACAAAATATTAGCATAGACAAATGTCATCCTAGAAAGTAAAATGTCAGTAGGCGCCCTTAAATTCCGTTCTTTTATTCGCCCAGGTAGCGAGACTTGTAACGAGGGCAGAGAAATCACACTTGAGCCTTTATGTATATTTGTATAGGCTTATTATATATATGGCCAAATTGCTAAATATGGATCTAAGTTTCGCGCTGAAAGAAAAATTGCATCACTCATGTTCTCACATACCTAAAAAAAAAGATTGAGTGCTAATAGGTGAACGTTTGATTTTAAAAACAATTATTATTTGTGTGCAAAATTTTAAGATTGTTGTTTTTTCGTTTAATTAAAATTACAGAATAGGTATACACACCTATTCTGTGATTAAAACAAAGTTATAAAACAACAAATTTGAATAAAATTCGAATTAACTTTTAAACTCTACATTTTTTTTCATCTTTTGCCCATTTTTTTCTTTTTAATTTTCTCTGGACCGTAAACCATCTTATCTTATGTTTGATCAAGTGTTGGTGACACCCGATAGTCCATGTACTGGCAAGGGCGAATTAAGGGGACTGCTGACCCAGCTACGAATGAGGGCCCCCAAAATTTTAGGAAGGTTTTGAGCGGGATATTACACTTTTATCTGTAGATCTATGATCCTGCATTTACTTATCTCCAAATTTTACATAAATATATTTTAATGGTGCTTTATTTAAACTGAAATCCTTTGGTTACAGTGACTATATATACACAGGAACTATAATTATACTGCTATCCTGTGTTCTTAAGATATCTTTTATTCAAAGTGATTATTTGTTTACACTGATCACATAAGTATAGAATCACTTATGATATATGGTGGTCCAAAGTTCAATTCTGATTTTCATTCCAAAGTTATCGGGTTTAAATCCCTGTTAAACTTCAGGTGTTTCCCTGGACTATAGAGTGTCCCTAGGTCTTTTCTGTTATTAATGGTACCTGAGATTTTGATTGGGGAATAATAACGGCAGCTGGGCATTGTGATAGCCACACAATACCCTTTTAGCCCGTGTCCTCGGAAAGTGGTGCACGCTACCTCACTAGCATATTGTAGAAATTCTAAAGTACATTTTTCATATATGTACAGGGATCTAATGTTAAGAATGAAGTAACAGATACAGTTAGCTCACCGTTTTAAAAGGCGTTGATGCTAGGCAAAAATAATCTGTGCTTTTATTCAAAACTGTTATCAATGAAGGGATAATAATAGCAGTTGTAAATAAAATACATCCTAACATCATAGACCAAAATAGACGTATTAACATATAGACATATTTTAAATGCATAGATAGATTAGAGATAGATACAAAAAATCACAGATAGATAGCTAATATAGGCATAGATGTGAACATCTATAAGAACATAAACATATTAAGATATCTTATATGGGCATGGAGTATATACGTAGAGATATTGAAAAATAGACAGATATATAGACAAACAAAGACATAATTAAGGCACAGATTGGTACAGATATACTAACAGAGACATATTATAGTTATAAGCACATATATAATGGAGATAGCAGTGGCGTAGCCAGGAATGCAAATGTGGGGGTGGGGTCTCGGCGGTGGCGAATAGGGCAATTAGTGTTAAATAGAGGAAATTGGGATGGAGCAAGGGAGAGACTATTTTATAAAAAGGAGAGGGGGGGGATATTGCAAAGTGTGTGAGTGTGTGTGTGTGAGTGTGTGTGGGGGGGTGCACGGTAACTAAAGCAACATTTCCAAGAAACTATTGAAAAACTAATATTTTATTTAATTATCACTATTTGTATTGTAAAAATAAATCAATTTAAATATTTCAGTGTTTTAATTTTCTCATTTGGTAAATAATAAATACATGAGGCAAAATGTAGGCCTATAAATCTATGCCTAAAAACTATTATAGAAAAAAAAAAGAAACACTAACGCAGTGTAGAAAAGGTGCCATGCCGGTTGGCGTAGGCAATCGTGTCTTTCCGCGTATAGTTTCTTCTAGCAAACTCTAGAATTTCTGTTGTTTTTGCCATACCATGCCATTTCGTTAGATCATCAAGTATCTTCCTTCTCTGTCTTCCTCGCGTTTCTTTCCCGCCAGCTTTCCGGTTATTATGATGTTTTCTATGTTTTCTTTTCTTATTGTGTGGCCTACTAACGTTGATTACCTCTTCATGGTCTTATTCTCTATTAGCATTTGACAGTTTGAGCACCTCCACATTAGATGTTTTCTCTGTCCTTGCCACTCGCTGTATTCTTCTATAAAACCACATCGTTGCACTTTCCAAATATGCATTTATTTTTTCTGTCATTGTCCATGCTTTGCAGCTATATAATAGAATTGGCTCTATGTATCACTTTAGTACTTTGTTTCTTGTCTCTATCGCTAATGATATCTTTGTTAGTATGTTTTTCATTTTCATTAAGGCACTCTTAGCTTGTGCGATTCTAGCTTTGATTTCTGTCGCACAGCGCCCATCTGGTGTAATAAGTGTCCCCAAATATTTGAATATATCTACTTGCTTTATTTCATTGTTGTTAATTTTTACTTTGCATACAGGGTTGCCAGCCTTCTATGATATAGTATAGAGAAAAGTAAAATACAATGAGACAGATCTATACCATAATATATATAGACAGAGATAGACAGTGATATACAGCAGTGAAGAAAGATAAAGGTATAACTGTTGCATAACTTTTGTCTAAAGATTAACTTTATCCACAGCCTTATAATAGTGATATTAACGGATCATCCTTCAGCGTCAGCCCCAGCACCAACACGGGGATTTCCTCATCCACCTCTCAGCTCGGGATATTCGACGATGTGGAAGTTACGCCTATCCCAATCAAGGAGCGGCTCAAGGGCTGCTGCCGCTCTTGCTTCACACTAAACACTCTGAAAAAGAAACTACCGATTATCGTCTGGTTACCTCAATATAAGTAAGTACACGTGTTGTTTGTTTTTAGTAAAGGATTTTCCCGTTTCTTTTCTTTTCTTTTTACACTAAGCAATGATGTAGAAGTACATAGATCGCTTATTACCGGACATTGTGGAAATTAGATTCATCATCATAATCAAACATCAATGACAAGAACAAGAAGGAAATGAACAAGCGGGACATGTTTGTTCATGTTCAGTTTATTGCAATACAATTAGAATGTGACATATTCTTTATAGAGATTTACCAAATGACATTTTGTTCAAAGAACTATTGCTCATATTTTCAACAAACAAAATTGGTCTTCTGCCACACGGTAATGATCTGCCTCAACTAGGAAATAATTTAATATAATTTAATAATATCTGCCACGTCTGATACTTTAAATATAGGCCAATGATATGCCTAACTTGGAAGTGAAGTGTCATTTCCCACAATAACCAATGCTAAATGGCTATGCTGCGTGATCTATAGACGGTATTCTTCATCATTAATGCTAAGAAACTAATGACAGAAATGATTGCGTGCTATATTTGGGTGTGTCTCTTTTGTTTTTCTGACAGCTTGCTCAAATTCGCCTATGACATTGTCGCTGGTGTGACTGTGGGATTAACTATTATTCCTCAAGCCATAGCATTCGCTGGAATTGCAGGCTTAGCGCCTCAGGTAAAATAAATGAATCGAATTGTATTTTTTCTTCTCTTCTGAACGAGAGAATGTAGGACATGTAACAAATTAGTAAAATTTAGCTATAAAATAATATTAAAAGTGAAAAGCATTAAAATAAACTGAAATGAATTATGAAAGTATAAAGACAGTGATAACAAGAAACTTAGAACAAATGTTAAAGTAAATCGTACACTAAATCACTATTTAAACTTGGGTAAAAATACGACACAGTTTAATAGAGACCTTCTATAAGGATTTAACAGAAAAAAATAAAGACCCCCACCCCACATACTATAATAAAAGATATTTATATATACTAAACAAACATGAGTTTGGAATGGTTTACATTACAGTAAAAACAAAACAGACGCGTAATTATCAGCTCTTAATGAAACTTGGATCAAATTAACACTCAGAGCATATCGAAATTCGCAGTTTGCCAAATATAGATCTACATTTTTAACGACAGTCATCATATTTATATGTATGACAATTGTTTTAAAAAAAATATACATTCATTTTTAGTGCCATTAGTTTAACTAAAATAACTTTTTTGTAATTCGCTACACATTGTGGATAAAATTAAATCTTATTTTGTGCATATTCTTCTATCTCAGTATGGCTTGTACTCATCCGTGATCTGTTGTTTCGTGTACGTTCTGATGGGATCAGCCAAAGACATCACTCTAGGACCCAGCGCTATCACCTCTCTGCTGACATTCTCTTTCGCCACGTCCATGGCTCCAAAACTGCCCAATGGAGACAACGACCCGACAATGGCTATAATGTTGACTTTTACTACCGGACTGATCCAACTTGCCATGGGATTCTTTAAACTCGGTAAAATGGCATTCGTTTGGATTCAGTTACATAGAAATATTTATGTTCAGGTAATTTGACACCTTGTTTTTTTTTTCTATTGTTGTTTCCAGGAATAATTGTCAGCTATATCTCTTTCCCTGTCATCAACGCTTTTTCGTCTGCTGCCGCTATCACCATTGCTGTCAGTCAGTTAAAGGTAAGTCTAGCTGTCAATTCTAACACATAATGTATCTTAAGTCAGTTAAAGGTAAGTCTAGCTGTCAATTCTAACACATAATGTATCTTAAGTCAGTTAAGGAGGACACGTAGAGCCCTGTAACAATATTTCACGTCTGCGCGAGAAAGCAATTTTCTTAGGGTTCTAAAAATAAAAAAGACAGTTTTGGAACGTAAAAAAAGACATAGATAACTGGATGCTTTTATAATGTATATTGAAATTTGTGTGTGGTTTTGTGCGTTTTGTTCTTGTTAGTTTGTTTTTCTTGTTCTTATTGTGTCTTATTTTCAAAGTTGGGTATTTAAAATGTTTAATGTTTGCTTAGACGTTAAAAAAAAATCTA
Organism: Anisus vortex; assembly: GCA_949126835.1. Taxonomy (NCBI): domain Eukaryota; kingdom Metazoa; phylum Mollusca; class Gastropoda; family Planorbidae; genus Anisus; species Anisus vortex. The sequence continues at coordinate 29,660,627 of OX421494.1, forward strand.
TTTTGATAATTGATTATTAAATTAGTTACAAAATTAACAAAAAATAGGATTCGTTACAATATTTACAATGGCTATTCTTAGTTAAATCAAACGAATATTATAAGTAATATAATATGATAGGATTCGTTACAATATTTACAATGGCTATTCTTAATTAAATCAAACGAATATTATAAGTAATATAATATGATAGGATTCGTTACAATATTTACAATGGCTATTCTTAATTAAATCAAACGAATATTATAAGTAATATAACATGCCACCCTGTCATAATACTTTCGGTAATTCAGCTACGAACAGAGAAAGATTACCAATACTAATAGACCTATACTTCCAATCAGGCCCCACGAGAGGGGGGTACAGCCGGTACGCCGTACCGGGGGCCCATAAGAGTTGAGGGGGCCCATGAAAATTAAAATTTAAAATTGAATTGGCAATTACGCAAGTATTTTTTAATTGTTGCAATTAAGCTAAGAGCAGATACCCCAAAACCTCCTACAATATCACGTGGCGCTGGGGGCCCTTAATTCTGGTTTTCTTTGAATGTAGGCCTATGCTTTTGTTAAATATGCAAAGAAGCCTCTAGTTGTCATATATGGGCCTAGATCTAATTATTTTCGACAGCATTCGATATCTCTTTTTTTTTATTTTTCTCCAGAGATACTTACAAATATAGACCTATGAGCCTTACAGGCTTACAGTTCTCCCTGTTAGCTTAGTAGCCTAGGCCTAAATACTATATGTCGCTGCATATACATGTACTAGTAAGGCAGTCAAAGCTAGTTATTCGATCCTTTTACACTTTAATGATTTCCTGTTGAAGGTATCATAATTTTAGACAAATGTATTGAAAATTTAAAACACATTGTTTTTGGTCAGTTAACAAAATGTGTTTTAGGAAGAGTTTAAAAAAAAAAAATGTATATATGTCAATTGTATTGCCACAGCAAATCTAACCTTACATTTGACTACACAACATACATTACTGGCGAATATTTACAACTCACAAGAGTAACACCAATAGTTAAAACTAGAAACACTAGAGGACAAAAGGGCAAAGAGTAAAATAGTAATAATACATAAGGCATTAAACTCTAATTTAGAAATACAACCCAATAACAATCTGTTACGATGCTCAAATAAACATAAGGACAAAGACACTTTCTTTGCGAACTTATACGCACAAACGCACACAAGTACTTTTTCATCCCGAGTGGCATATGGGCATGGAATGTGTTGCCTGAATAAACCAGGAAAAACAGTAACTTATCATTTTAAACACTAATAGAAATGCAGGACTAGACTCAAACCATGGACGTGCGTTAGACGCAATAATTTCACTAATGTTCTTTGTAGACGGAGCTTATGTAATGAATAAGATAATAGGTACATTGATCAGACATGGTAAACATGGTAAACGTTACATCCATTATATAATAACCATACATTATCGGCAGTTTTTGGGTGTATGTCATCTATAAAATCCTAAATACAACTTATCCCCTTTTGACCACTAATGAACCGTTTATTAAGATAAGATAAGAATGGGCACTTATTATAGCGGTTCTATCCATGCTATTAAATTAGCATGCTCAGTGTTCTCTTTGTGTGACTTGCAATGGCAGATGTATTAGCCAAAGAGAAAGGTCTTTAAGTTCTTTTTAAAAGATTCTCTTGTCCCAGACTCTTTCTCATTGGGTTCTTTAAAGCTTCGATCGTGTGTAGACCTGTACTATTTAGGATGCACCTATCTGGGGTAACGGTGTGCTCTCTATCAAGGAGTTTTTTTCAACCAAATTAATCATCAATCATCAGTGAGAGTCATTTTTCCCATTTTACATAGGCTATCTTTGTAATATTATTTGCAAGATCAATACTGAAGCGTAGGAACAATTACAATAATCTAAACTAAAATCTATGTACTTGATTAATAGACCTTTAAGGCTTTGATTGAAATGATTACACTCACAAAATGGTCCACAGACCTTTTAAAAAAGATTCCTGATTGTTCCAACGTATGTAATCACGGGTCGGCAACCTTTTGATAACAGTGTGCCAAAGTAGGATTTCTAAATCTTTCAGCGTGTCAACAACCTAAAAGTTAAACTGCTCCATTATACGTTATAAAAATTATTTTAACTCCGTAGCAAGACCAAGGCCAAAAGCAAAGGAAAATATTTATCCAGAAAATCGTTTTATATTTATTACAAAATAAACGTGTTTGAGATTATCATCCGTTTTATTTGCATTAATTTGTATCCTACAATATTTTATTAGTAAACTTTCACATTTATGGTAATTATTGCCTATTGTATAATCATTTGGTAGTCAAGATGAGGATCCAACCACTTATCTATAAAAAGAATGGATTGCGCCTTCTTAATAGGGCGTTTGCAATCACGTGACAAAAAGCACGTGATTTGTGTTTACTTTGTGTAATGGTGTACAAGTAACAATGGCCGCTGTATTAATAAAGTTTCATATAGGCTCGAGCTTTTTTAAAATGATGTGTTGTGTTTTAAGTCTTATTAAGATTTAAGATGTATTATGTATGTTAAATAAAATAGGCTATTTTATTATTATCATAGACATAGATCATAGACGGTGTGAGCCTATTAGTGACTTGACTAGATAGCCTATTCACCAACACTATCACTTGACATCGTAGCTGCCCTACTTAGACATTAGCCTAGCCTACGAAACATTAAAAGTGTAGGCCTATAAAGTGAATTTGAAAGTGTAAATAGGTCTAGCCGGCCCTAGCCTAATCACATTAATCAATTAATCTGAAGTACTACTATTTACCTCCTTTTTTTTAGTAGGATAGCCAATATTCATATGCGAATTTGGCATGGTAAGAAACTTCACCATATGCCATATCTGTTCCTCAATTTAAAAATGGCGTCACTAGAAAACTTAAGCTCCGCCCATAGCGAACGCTCTTTAAATTGGTTTGAGCAATGTGAAGAAAAGCACTGATCTATAGAAGAAAGGAAAAACTAAAAATTTCCACTGCACTTACCGATATAAACAAAATTGTGTATAAAACTTACTGTGCCACTGATCTATAAATAGATCGGAACGGAACACAATATGCAAATGGATTGTTGCTGTCAAGCTTCTGACTTCTTATTAATAATATAAAACTAACAATAATACGATCAAAAGAAAACCAATACCAAACAATAAAAAAAAGTTAATAATAAAAAAAGTAGACAGCAATATTTCGCAGTACGGAAAAACCCGGTCCCGAACACACACTAAATTTGAAAGCATTTCAAAGGGACATCATTTGGAAACTGCGCCCATTGTATAACCTTAACATACAGTGATTAATAATAGGTCTAAGTTTATTTAAAAAAATAAATTAACGAATTAAACAATATTGTTAAAAAAATAAAACTTTATTTTGGAGAACGTTTCCATTTTATACATTTAACTTTTAACCCGATTAGCCATTTTTAAAGAAAAAAAGAAACATATTCGAAAAATTAGCTCAAATAAAACGGGTTATTATCTACCTTTAATTTTTTTTAAAAACGTTTCCACATTTGAGTCAATAGTGATGGCTAAAAAAGTTATGTTTGTAAATGCAACTCACTGAATTGTATCACTATGTCATTCAGAAACATCGGCTTCCACAGTCAGTTTTCCTCATTCAGAACCGCAAAATGTTGTCTTGTTTTTTTAAAAAAACACCAAGTCTTGGAGGTCTCTCGCGTGCCATTGAAAATCGCTCTGCGTGCCAAGTTTGGCCGCGTCTCTAGGGTTGCCGGCCCCTGATATAAATGAATCATCTAGATATGACTAGCGTTAGAAAAAAAGTGTGGTGGGGGGGGGGCAGAAAAGATCTCGTACTGGCATGTTTTTTTTTCTCGAGGGCCCTGCCTCCAATACAAAGATATATCCAATACAAAGAGTCACCAATATAAAGACATCTGCAATACAAAGATATATTGCATCGAAACTATTTTCACTGAAATATTCAAACGTGTGTTGTTGTTTTCTAAAGTGGATTAACAAATATGTGGATGTTTTTTTCGGGGTTAGGGGGGCAGGCGTATGCGTCGGTTAGGAAGAATCTGACTTTGAAAAAAAAGTGATCCTGACGCTTATCGTTGAATTATTATTTTAAACATGTTTTCACATACGTATTCTATATACAGAGATTTAACCTGTAGATTGTAATCTATGGATTAAACTGTATTATGACTACAAGGGATCATTGTCTCATATATTGAAATCAATCACCATACAACATTAGGATTCTTTAACTCATTTTTCCTGTCTTTATTAGACTTTGCTGGGTCTAAAAAATGTTCCCAACGACTTTGTTGACAGCCTGAACAACATTAGACAAAGACTTCCATACATCAAGTAAGTTATCAATGTATTTATGCAACTGCTGAGAACGTAGAGATCTATTCAATTGGCTTACATTACTTAATCAGACTAAGAAAAGTAGTTTATTTATTAAAAATTATGTAGAACTTAGCATTAGTGGAAAACTAAAATCACATAATTTTTGGTTTCGGCCGAAAAAAGAAACCGTACCGAAATTTATAAATTGTCTTTCGGTCTAAACCGAAACCATAAGTTTGGCTACACCATCGGGCGAAACCGAAACTATGCCGAATGAGGCCATTCGCCTACGTTCGGCGCCGAAAGCGAATTTCTGTCGGCCTCTAAGCATCAAAGAAAAGTTTTGTTTTTTTCTGGTACAATAATTTGTAATAAAATATTTACACTGTGTTATTTAAAGAGGATCTACACATCTTTTATATATATAACACAACATGTACCTTACGTGGTGAGCTTTTAGTGGTCTGAATGCACAGCTGCGTAACTAGGAGAAATGGCGCTTGGAGAGGGGGTGGAAATTGGCGTCTTAACATCACACTATATTAGCTCAATATTTTTAATTCATTGAAATAGTTTTGACCGAAAAAAACAAAAATGCAGAGCAAAAGCATTTATATCGCATAAATATAGAAAAATATATACTTTTTTAATTATAATTTATTTAAATTGATTTATCATCTAATCTGGTAGTTTTTTACATGTTAATTGTCAGTTTTGCTCCTATCGAAACTCCGACGCTTTATTATTTTTTTTTACATTTTTATTTAGAAAGAAGATTTTATAAATCTAATTTTGCGTTTCACTACTGATAATTAATTATTGATAATTAGATACAATATTAGTTTTTTCAATAGCTTATGAAGACATAGTGAACCAAGTTCATGATTAGTACGCTATCCCAGTCCTACCCTACAACATTGCCCTCTCGCCCCCCTCCCTAACAGCCTTAACATCATCGCCCCCTAGCGCTTACACTGTCCGACACCCCTTGCCTCCTTCCTCCCCCAACTTTGCTCTGTGTACTCCCCCCTCCCCCTCAGGCGTACCTTGATATCCTGGATACGCCACTGGTTATGACCAAATGGCTAGTAGGATCCTTCTTTAAGAAATACACTTGTCCTTATATTTGAGGTCACTGGTATATTTTATTTGAAAATACAAAACAAAAATTAATAACATTAGGGCCTGCACATTAGCTTTTGGACAATTACTTTTAACATTAAGAAATAAATCCCCATTTAAACCCACACGCTTAATTCTAATGTCATCTGACGCACAGATAAAAGCGCTTGTGAAGTAGTTGATCTCTTCATTATAACACAGAAGACCACCAACGAAAGAGTAATGATATAATATGGAATAACAATAACAAATTCAGAGAAGAGCTGCAAGGTTCATTAGTAGCGAATATTTACAACTGACAAGAGTAACACCATAGACAAATCACTAAACCTAGAAACACTAGCGGACAGAAGGGGCAAAGAGTAAAGTAGTAATAATACATCAGGCATTAAACTCTAATTTATAAAATACAACCCAATAGTAACCTGTTGCCATGCTCAGATAAACATAAGGATAAAAACACTTTCCTTATCCCTTATGCGAGAACAAATGCATATAAGCACTCTCTCTTCCCGAGTGTTATTCGTGCATGGAATGTGTATCTGAACAAAGCAGGAAACACGGTAACTCAACATCATTCGAAATAGTAATAGAGATGCAAGACTAGACTCAAACCACGGATGAACTTAGGACGCAATAATAATCTTTATAGAAGGAGCGTCTGTAATATATAAGATAAGATAAGAATGAAATGGGTAAACGCAATACTAAACATTCTTCCCATCTCCAGTGTTTGGGACATGACTATGGGAATATCCTGCATCTTGGTGGTCATCATGATAAAAAAGCTGAGAGAAATCAAATTCAAAGACGATCCTGAGAAACCAACTCCCAAGTTCATTTTAGCTCTACGCCAAGCAGTTTTGATATGCGGCTCAGGTAAGTACAGTCAAGTTTACTGCAGAGGTCGTCAACCTTTTGGTAGTAGTTAGTGTGCCAAATAGGGATTTCTAATTTGTTCAGCATACCAAGAGCCTAAATGTCGTTCTGCTTAAACACTCAATATAGTGTAGCAGAGAATTAAATAGTATTTGGGAGTCTTGCTCGCGCCATTAAAAAATCATTCTGCGTGCCTCATCTGGCACGGGTGGCTTTGGTTGCCGATCTCTAGTCTACTGAATCATCCAAGTTATACACACTTTATTTATCTTTTGGTTTGTCCTTAAATCTAAGTATTGCTAATATATTTGTAAATATCATTAATGTGGAATGTATATTGTAATGAAATAATTGTTTTTTTTTTATTTATGTTTAGCTTCCACCGCCATTGTTGTTATCCTTGCCTCCATTATGGAGGAGTCTTAATTAGGTGTGACCTTTTAAACTGTAATGTTCGTGAACTTCCTGTTCTATTGTTAAACTAATAAACAAAAAACGCATGCTTTTGCTGGTGTTTGACAATTGATTTCAACCTCGACGGCCAGTTCTAGTCTTTTAGAATTATACAAAGGTTACAATATTAGTTAGGAGGAATCCGTTTTTAACATCAAAAGTGAGTAGGCGATAATTAATACTCAAGTGTCAGTCGCGTGAGGTAAAATGTTTATTTGTTTACAAAATAAATGAGTCAAGAGTTGCGTTTTCTTGGTTATTGAAAAACAAAATGCGTAAATTCATAAAAACGAATAACAATAATTCTTTTCAAATCTTTTGCATTAAGCAATAAGTTTGATATTTTAAAAAGTTATTTTTCACTTCTGACTTCCACAATACATTTTTTTATTTTGTAAACATCTTTTGGAAATGAAATAAATTTTAATCCCCAACAAATTTGAGTACAACCAGTAAAGTAGCACACAGACATTGTTTCGAAGAAAATGATCCAATAAGAACGGAAATGTTATTTCATGTGACCTTTTATGCATGCATACACGTTAATACTTGTCCATTCTGTACATTATGGAGATTAATGGCATCAAATCCATCACTCCAACTGGATACATCAAACCGGGACTTCCGGTTGTTATACCTCCAAACTTTAGCATCAATATTGGAAACTACACAATGAGCACATCGGAAATGTTTTCTGTAAGGAAATCGTACCGCATCTCTATATAATATATATATATATTATTTATTGGTAAAATAGCGAGAGTAGCCTTAAAGCAATTTTCTTTTATTGAAAATATACATGTTAGAGACACATTTATATCTGCTGCTTTTACACTCATACTTTACTGTTGGCGGTGTTGCCAGAATATATTTATACCAGTAAAAAAAACATCTATTTCTTCATATACACAAATTAATGTTTACAGATAAAATAGTTGTAGTCACACATTTAAGATATATCAACTGAAATTAAAACTAGGTCACTTTTTTTTCATTAAAGTATTATATTCCTTAACAAATGTGTGTGTATGTATGCGTGTGATATTGTGTGCGAATGTTTGTAGTAGTGTTTGTGTGTTATGGTGTGTGAACATGAATTATAATATACGACATTAATATGCCGACGCGTAAATTAAAATTACTTTAGTCCTCAATGTCGCCATTGTTATTGTTTTTAAATTCTCAGAAACTAGCACCCGGGATAATAGTTGTACCTATTATAGGATTAATTGAAGCTATGGCAATAGGGAAATACTTTGGTAGGTACCTTGTTTCTAGATGATTTATACATTTTGTTTGTTTCTCTGTATTTCTATAATGTTACAGATTCTCATTTTTGAAGGTTTCTTTTAAACATATGTAGACTATTATTATACTGAGACTGAGATCTAGGACTTGACAGCCCAACGTGCCACCAATACATGCTGATTGTGTGGCTTACAAAATGCCCTGACTGTCTTTTTTTTTCTCCAATCGAAAACCAGTATCATAAATTCTATAGACCCTAGATACAATCCTGAATTGCTTAAAAAGATTCGAACTAAAGGTCTTTCTTAAACAGTTACGCACGAAGTAGGTTTAGCAATTCTGACTCCTTGTGAATGTTTATTTCAATGTTTATGTCAGCCTTTATGTCAATGTTTATGTCAGCCTTTATGGCAATGTTTATGTCAATGTTCATGTTAAACTTTATGTCAAAATATATGTTGAAGCTTATGTTTATGTGTATGTTTAAGTTTATGTCAATTTTTATTCAAAACGGTAATATTAATGTTTTTGTAAATGTTTAAGCCAATGTTTATGTCAATGCTTATGTCAATGTTTATGTCAATGCTAATGTCAATGCTTATAGCAATGTTTGTGGCTATGATTATGTCAATGCTTATTTAAATGTTTATGTCCATGTTCATTTCAATGGTAATGTTAATGTTTATGTCAATGCTTATGTCAATGTTTATGTAATGTTCATGTTAAACTTTATGTCAAAATATATGTTGAAGCTTTTGTTTATGTATATGTTTAAGTTTATTTCAATGTTTATTCAAAATGGTAATTTTAATGTTTATGTAAGTGTTTATTATGCCACTGTGTGTCAATGTTTATTTAAATGTTCATGTCAATGTTCATGTCAATGTTCATGTTAATGTCTATGTCAATGTTCATGTCAATGTTCATGTCAATGTTCATATCAATGTTCATGTCAATGTTCATGTCAATGTTCATATCAATGTTCATGTCAATGTTCATGTCAATGTTCATGTCAATGTTCATGTCAATGTTCATGTCAATGTTCATGTCAATGTTCATGTCAATGTTCATGTCAATGTTCATGTCAATGTTCTTGTCAATGTTCATGTCAATGTTCATGTCAATGTTCATGTCAATGTTCATGTCAATGTTCATGTCAATGTTCATGTCAATGTTCATGTCAATGTTCATGTCAATGTTCATGTCAATGTTCATGTCAATGTTCATGTCAATGTTCATGTCAATGTTCATGTCCATGTTCATGTCAATGTTCATGTCAATGTTCATGTCAATGTTCATGTCAATGTTCATGTCAATGTTCATGTCAATGTTCATGTCAATGTTCATGTCAATGCTTATGTCAATATTTATGTCAATGTTCATGTTAAACTTTATGTTAAAATATATGTTGAAGCTTATGTTTATGTGTATGTTTAAGTTTTGTCAATGTTTATTCAAAACGATAATCTTTATGTTTATGTAAATGTTTATGCCAATGTTTATGTCAATGCTTATGTCAATGATTATAGCAATGTTTATGGCAATGATTATGTCAATGCTTATTTAAATGTTTATGTCAATGCTTATGTCGATGTTTATGTCAATGTTCATATCAATGTTCATGTTAATGTTTATGTCAATGTTTATGGCAATGTTTATGTCAATGTTTTTCTAATGTTTATGCCAATGTTTTTGTCAATGTGCAGCTCGAGTCAATCGATACAAACTTGACCCCAGCCAAGAGCTGTTGAGCTATGGAACAGCCAATCTGTTGACCTCTTTCTTCCAAGGCTACCCAACGGCCGGAACCTTTTCAAGGTTGGCTAATCATGAGCATTTAAATACAATTTACACCTGTGTTATAAGTTTTACCCCCCCCCTTAAAAAACAAAAAAAAAAAACAAAAAAAAAAACGCAGATACATTTTTACTTTTAATAAGATAAGAGAATAGAGATTAGTTTCATTTGTGCGTGGCAACATTTTATTATATCGACTAGAAGTGGAATTTCGTTATATGCTTGCCTCTTTGCTAAAGAACAACATATTGCTTCAAAAGGGGTTGGGGAGTTACTTTTCCATCCCGAACCTACTGTTATCGTTAAAGTCTCGTATTTATCTAGCTCCTCCCTACCCGTAAACGTTAATAAAGAAAACGTATATAGAAAAGGCTTCAAAATACAAAGGTGCATAACTATCAACAGGCACTCGATGTCCAAACATAAATAAAGTTGGCCTCTTTCTACTATAAATAAATCGCGATTTGTCTCAGAAACTCAAGGGTTAGGCTAATTGAATTCTGTCAAATTACCACCTCTTGATTTCCGTAGAGGGATTCGTTCTCTATAAGGATTTTTTTATTACAAAAATAAATGTTTAACTCTTTCAGAACGGCCATCAACTCGCAGTGTGGAGTTAAGACTACTTTAGGCTGTACATTCACTGGTGTCATTGTCATCATTGCCCTTAGTTTCTTGACCCCAATCTTCTACTACATCCCGAAGTGTGCCCTGGCAGGGGTCATCATAGCCGCCGTACTGGCCATGGTGGACGTGCAAACATTTTATGCAATCTACAAGGCAAACAGTAAGTATTAATTACTCTGTAAAAATACTATTTTATATTTTATACACTGGAATATACTATTTTATACACTATACTCTTTAATAATGTATTTTATACGTTATAATAGGTTTACACTCTAGTATATTATTTTGTTATCGTCTTTGTGAAACTATTTAATACATTTTGTTGATTATAATCAAACACATGCTTGGAAACGACACATCACGATCTTTGATTAAAAGCATCAGAAATATATAAATTAAATTAGTGAAAACGCCAACAATACTTGTTTTATAAGCAGATTATCCAAAGATTAGCTTATTAATTACATATAATATGAAAATAGTTTCTTTCAGCAATATTAGTAAATTCAATTAAGAATTCACATTTTCTGAGAAATATACTGGTCTTTAATAATAAAGTTTTAACACATCAGTACGCTCTTCAATAAAGATAACACACGTACATCGTATAATAACGAACAGCATGAGATGGTGAAACTAAAAGAGACTTTAGTCTTACTTCTAAGGAAATATTAAGTCTATTCCATTACTATTATTCAGAAATCGATGTCTTCCCTTACTTGGTTACCTTCGCAGCTACGTTACTCATAGGTGTGCAGGTAAGTTTAGTAGAAACTATTTACTTTCTAAATTAAGCTCCTTAGTGCTGTTATGTCCTCATGTCTTCTGCATGCTTTTGGTGGTCTCGTTCAATTGAAACTGATTCTTGCTCGAGTCACTCGATGAAAGTTTAAATTATGTGACAACTGAACTTATTTACAATAAATAAACTGACGAAGAAAGAATATAATACACAAGACTGGTTGATTATAAATGATTTCTATAAAACTCTTCAAAACAGGCAACCAATACATCTATAATATTCAAAATCATTAAATCGTATTATATTTAATTAAAAAAAACACTGTTTGTCATTATCATCTTTGTAGAAAAAATCATAGACTATAATCTACATGGACCGCTTGCTTTAGTTTTTTATGCTATTATCTTCTTTTTTTGCCATTCCCGATTCTAAATGAAGTAATTGTTATACAAGTTCCGTTTTATTAAATCGCATTTTTCTCGACTTTAAATGAATACTTGTAGGCCTATTAATCCTATTATCATTGACCATAATAAGATGGACCGCCTGCTAAATTTTTAGAACTTATGTTCTTTTTCCGTGCACACACAACACTGATCTATAAATGTTTCTGCTCTGTATAACTTTCGATTTTAATTTTTCATTGAGAAAATCATAGCGATTAAATAAACCGGAACTTGTATATCAATAACTTTATTTTCTGTATAGTAATTACTTTATTTAGAATCGGCAATTCCGAAAATCAGTGTTTCAAGTCATCATATAACAGAAATACTAAAGCAAGCGGTCCATGCATATTATAGTCTATGGTTTTTACAAGACTCAAATAATCTCTTTAGAGATAATTAAATCTCTTAAATAAGTCTAAATGGATTAAAGACGCAATTCTAAATATATAACTATCAAGCTAAATCTAACGAATTAAACATGAAATACACGTATAAGTGCTGACAAAAGCTGTTATGATTGTATTGCTTTAGATTAGTTTGTGCTGGCATGCAATTCGTTATTTAGCTAAAGATAGATTTTGTCCCTAGAAATGGTACTTGTAGAATACTTTATATAGAAACGTGAACGTGTGAAAATATTGCATCTATTACGAGACACACAACATATTCATGTTTTCATAACTGAATATATATTTCAGTGGGGAATCTTTGTTGGTATTGGTGTATCTTTGCTTATCTTGCTGTACCCCATTGCAAGACCTAAACTACTGGTAAGTAGTGAACTTATTTTTACCTTGAAAACATTATAGACGGGATTGGGGTAGAGTCATATAAATGTATCAAAGAAATATGGTAAGACAAGGAAACATTATATAATTCACATACTGTATGACTATTTTTCAACGAGGCCTTTAGTACTAAAATGTATATACATATATAGTTAATTTAATAGGCCTATAATCCGCATTCAATTTTTAATTGGCAACAAAAGCGATAATTTAATTACAGCAGTTCGTCATTATACATAATTCTGTATTAAAACAGGAATTTTTTTAAAGCACATAAAAATAATTATATTTTACATCAGTGACGATGTGCTCAAAATTCTTAGGCTTTGTAGAAAAAAACTACTTGAAAAAGGCTTTATTACAACATTGAATTTCTATTTTGCAAGTCATCCTTTTGCACTAATGTGTTTTATCTGCGTTTTTTTAAGCATTAGACATACCGTTTAAGCCATTAACTTAACTTTAAATATATTAACCAATCTAAGTATTATAATTTAAAACAACAACTATTGCTTTAAGCATTTACAAAATCCATGTCGGAATTTCCCCAATGAGCAATCCTTCTAGTTTACCTAGGTCTTGTTATAGATATTCCTAAATTCATTTTGATTAATACAATATATTATTTTCACATTGAATGAATCCTCTCATTGTTTTTGTCCAGTTTTCTACAGTTCAAGGCTTCATGATAGTGACACCAACAACTGGCCTAAACTTTCCAAGTGCTGAATATCTAGAGATTAAAGCATTGGACAAAGCTTTGGATGGTAATGTGCAGGAAGTAGTAGTAATATATTTGTGTTGTGTACATGTACCCACATTATGGTAACAACAGCATTAGTAAGTAAATAAAGTACCCGTCGGACAAAATTGATCATAGGGCCGGTGAAGCAGCGTTCACCAGTTTCAGTGGCCACGGCATACTAGGGGATGTGTGGCCAGCACAATGCCCAGCCGCCTTTACATTACCTCAACTAATGTCAAGTACCTATTAGAGCTGGATAGACTCAGGGACACCCTCGAGACCTGGGGAAAAATCCTAACCTTCACCAGGATTCGAACCTAGGACCTTCTGTACGCCAGTCGAATACGCTACCACTCGCCCACTGTGCTCCATATAACATCATTAGGCTTAGACTTTTCCTGGAATGATTTTTTGTCCAGCACTGGTTCCTTTCTTTCTTGAGTCCTGAAATGACTCAAGGACGATGCCTATGAGACACCACACGAGAGTCGACTGCAATTACCACCCCCGACTGAGATTGCTTTCTAAAAGCTGGGTTTAAGATAAGCGGTAATAGGCCATGCGTGTAATGTAGGCAAGGGTTGAGGAAGTCATCTTAGCTCCAACTTCTGTCCGAGGCGAGCCCTATGCTAGCCGCTTAAAGAGCTTAAAGTCTGATTGCTCCATTCTTCCCGTGCCGAATATACATTAGTTTAGCCCCTAGAGTCTGCAGAGCCTGTCTTGTATTACTGTAATATACTCTGAGGGTGCGCTAGACGAGCGGACTGTGTCTGACGCGGGGATGCCTCCGTCAAGAGTGAACGTATCCAATCGAGGCCGCCTTTGAGCCCAGGCGTAAAAGACGTGACTGTATAATCTTCCTGACGTCGCACCACGCCCACCCCCGCGGACACCAGAGCTTGTCGTGACCTACAACCACCACTGGATAAGTCGTTTTAGCTCCCGGCTTTGCGTTGGGGCCTACTACTGCTCACTCCTTGAGCAACCGCAGTCCCATGCATTAGCCCACGGGTCTAACTCCGGGAACCAGTGGTTTTACACACACTGGCACTTCGCCAGTTTTCAGGCTAATGTGTACAGAAATGAGCAGTGCTTCCAGTGTGGCTCCGCATGATGTTTGCCAGAGCACCGCAGAATATTTAGTGCAAAGGCTCTAAAAAAAAAATTATCATTTTTAATTCTATGTGTTAAAATGAGACATTTAGGGTTACAACGTTGGATTGGGCGCCATGGGTAAACCTTAATCCGCGATTGGAAAAAAATGTTAGTAGCTAATAAGCTAGAGCTATTGTTATTGACCTAGGGGAATACAATGTTTCTTCTACGAATACGTTTTTTTTTTAATACTAAATTACAATGTTCACTTAAGGTTTTATAAAATATTATAGTAACACATATAGTGCCTGTGTATCATATTATGAGACATTTATAGCCTAATGTTACAGTTGAGAAACCCCAGAATGTCATATTAAACATGGAACATTTGTCCAACATGGACTATTCTGGAGTACAGGCCGTCAAATCATTGCTGGCTGAATGTGAAATCAACGGCATGAAACTCATTCTAGCCCAGGGACAGGTGAGAACATTCATTGCAGCTTTAGTCTGTAGGCCGTCAGAATGTCTCTATGTCAATATGTTAGTCTTTCTGTCAGTAAATATGTCATTTACATATATTACAACAACTGTCGTTCAATGTGTCTGTCAAACTGTCTGTCTATCTGTCAATATGCTAGTCTTTCTGTCAGTAAATATGTCATTCATATATATTACAACAATAGGCGGTCAATCTGTCAGTCTGTTAATCTGGATGTCAGTCCATCATTGTTTTCATTAATAAATCGGTAAATCTATCAGTCAGTCACTTCTAATGCATCAATAGTCAGCCAGACAATCAATCATTCAGTTTGCCAACACGTCCCTCTATCAAATTGCCAGTATGTTACTATATGAGTCTGTCAATTTATCAATGCCAATCTGTCAGTCTTAACGTGTTTATATGTCAGTCAATCACTTTTATCGCCAGAATATCACTCTATCAGTGTGTCTTTAAGTCAATCAGTCAGTCAGTATATTAGTTATTTATTTAAAAACACTTGAATATATATTTTTATCTAATATAATATATACTGTTTAATACAAGACCATACGATTTTGTAAATCATTTAGATCTATGTTACAGGCGTCATTTCTTAAAACATTTTGCATTCTTTGCTTATCCTTTATCAAAACTTGTCTTGCACTTTGATACTTCAAATGGTTTCAAGATGTCTTTACTAAAACAAATTCGACATTACCAAAGCGTTGAATATTTTTAAATACTTATTTTGATGCCATGAATACTACATGTACATGTATTTAAGGTTCCAGAGAGACTTCTTT
Organism: Anisus vortex; assembly: GCA_949126835.1. Lineage (NCBI taxonomy): Eukaryota > Metazoa > Mollusca > Gastropoda > Planorbidae > Anisus > Anisus vortex. Next base: position 29,676,227 of record OX421494.1, read on the forward strand.
GTTCGCCAACATATATCATTGATCTTATGTTAGTACTTATCTATTTTTATAAAGTTAATAAAACGGTATAGCTAGGAACCTATTCATGTCAGAAAGCCATCTGATCCATCTGTCCTGAGGGCCTAAGCTACAACAGGAAGCGCAAAGATGACAGGGACAGTGCCTTGTTGTGACTACCGTCCACATTCCACTGTCAGCTCTGAATGACCAGCTTTAGTACTGGGCTCGAAAGACTGATAAATGGGATGTGGAAGGGGGGGGGGTAGCTGTCTATATAGGTTACCTAGTGGTTATCTACTATCTATCTACTTTAGAAGCTGGATATCATGCGGTCACGGGGTCAAGTTTAGTTGGTGCCGTTCTATACTACATCACTCTATAATAAAACTGTCATGCACGTCTGTTCATCGATTTGGTCATTGATGATATTATTCACATCTTCCTCAATCAGTCTCTCATCTTCCTTTTCTCTTTACTTCCTTTTCTCTCCTCTTTATTTCTCTCCCTCTTTCTCCCCCCCCCCTCTTTCTTTCACAGTTTTCCCTATCACTTATCTCTAAATATCAATGTCTCCATATATCTGTCTCACCCATCTTCTCTCTCTCTCTCACACACACACATCCTCTTTTATGATACACTGTCTACTTCTACCCTAACAACCAAGCAGACAATATCTAATGGGTTTGATTATTTCCCCCAGAAACGAGTAAGAAGACAACTGAAATTGGCCAAAATTAAGAATTTGATCATCGTCCACACAGTTCAAGACGCCATTGATATGTTTACTGCTCACAAGATTCCAGGTAGGGTTACATTGTCGTGAGATTTGGTTTTGATATTAGCTGCGCATTTGTTTATGCCACGGTGCTGATTTTCAATTCCCTTTTGTCTGGTGTTCGAATCTTGGTTAACAAAAAACAAATTGACAGGATTCGTCTACTCGTTCTGGCAAAGTAAGTTACTAAATACAAATTAAGATTTGTCCTGACAGATGTACACACTCTAGTGAACCCTGAAACACTAACCCTATGACCCACAATGGTCTTACAAAGACATTTTATAAACACGAATCCAATACACTAATCTCTATATACAGTAAATAATAAAATCATACGTTCATTGATACATTTTAAAAACTTTAGAAACACACCACCTTTTATAAAATAGCGTTATTTTTTTTAATCCATTAACCTTAACGGTCGTTATGAGGAGCTATTGAACACTGCATGTCCATTAGTTCTTTCAGTGGGCTTGGTAGATTTGGCGGCGCCCATATCCTCTACAAATCAGTGGTGGATTTTTTTTTATCGGATTGTTTGCATCGTGGGTCGAACCCATGATGTCGAGCATGTGAGTCAAGCTAACTGTCGACTTTGCTAAACAGCGTATATTTTCATATAAAAACATTTATTGCTTTGATCTTTTAAATTATTTTTAGCAAGAGCACTAAATTTCAACAACGTTAATTCTTTCTCTCTCTAGAAATAGACGAAAGCAAAGAAGAAGAACCTGAAGGATATTTCGTAAGCCGTCTCTGATCCAGCCGTTTTATCTGCATGGAACATGTTTGTTTTTAAAGGGATATAAAATACAAACAGACCAATCGCAGCAAACAGATGATGTAATTAGATGAACAGTTCACTTGGGAGTTTCGTAAATATCTTAAAAGAGACAAACATTTCCTTAACATGGAAAACTAAACATTCTTCCTACCATTGGAAGACGGTTTGTGAAAAAAGAAAAAAAATGAAGTAATTAATTCGTGAACTGTTTAAAAGTCCTATAAGGGCTTAATGGTGGATCGAGATTCATGATCACAGAACTAAATTATGACGGTGGTATTCTGTGTGATTTCCCATCCAGACGATGCATTGGGATATTATTCTAAAGCCAATGGATGCAAGTTGTAAATAGATCTATGTGTTAAACATAAAGAAAACAAGAAACACAGCATTTTTTTAAACTGATAGTGTTTATTTTTCTTTCTATAGCATTGTATATATATATATATATATATAAGGTGTGTTTCAATATCAGTTTACTACAACCAATTGTACAAATATCTTCTGACATCACAATCCTATAGTAGGCCATGCAGCGGCAACTGAAATCTTGGAAATCTTCTTTGAAGAATTATTATAATTTACTTTTGAAGAGCTATTTTTTTTTACTTGCGTGTAATTGTGACACCATTTAACGTAAGTGAGAATGTAATCATGTAAATAATATGGGAATTATGCTATTGCCTTAACATTTCCATCGTTGTAATATTTAAAGGCTTAAAGATATATGCCAACAAGTATTTCTTTACATAAATTTACGCTGTTTAGCCCCAGAGGCATAAGTTCAAGTCTTGTATGGGTCTAAAGACTTTCTTAGTGAATCTACATCGCTCTGATAGATACCATTGATCAGCGATGCGGTAGTTAAATGCTGCTGGGGTTACGCTCTGGCCACACAATCTCACTGTGTGCCGTTTCCACAGAAACGGGTGCAATCCACTTCCTATAACATAGTGTACATGCAAAATATATTGAAATGTATTATTGATATTGATATGCATTATTCACGTTCGTTTATCGGGCGTATATTCGGAAAGGCTTTCAATTAAATGGTAACTTATACCGTATTATAAACTACTTTGTACATTTTATTTTGTATATATTCAAACATATTTGCCATTTGTGTGATGGTTGTATTTTATTGTTTATACTTTTTTTTCTCGAAAACGTGTGTATAATCTCTTCAAGGCGCTCCTTTATACGTATGTGGGCTTTTGTATGTGTGTGCATGTATATGTGTGTGTGAGTAATTGATGCCATCATAATAATTAATACCTAGAAAATATCACAAGATGAGACATATACTGGAATAACCTACATATATGTGAGGCTTAAGTACTACCTTGGAACGTCACTGTAGTAGGCCGCCGATCTTTTGCAGTGTGGTGTTTTACTTTCATTAAAACAAGAGACAGTATGCTAGATTATATGCTTTTCAAGCAATTAACTTAACTATAGCTTTATCCATTAAAATAGTTAATATTGTTCACTTTTTGACATCAAATGTTGTTTTTTAACTGTAATATAATCAAAGTGGATATTTCGCCTACGGGTGTGACGTTTCATGGTAATTTCCCGTACAGTACTAAGGCCTTCTAGTTTACATCGGGTCTCGCTACTTGCTTACTACCCAATCCAAACGGTCATCTTGTAGACCACTGTCCATGACAGATAAATCAGATGAAGTAGCGGAATAAAGGGCGGGATGCATTCTGCAACATTCTGAGTAAAGTCCACGATTAGATTCATCGATTTAAAAAAAGTCCTGGGTCCACTCAGCAATGATGGGCAGGCTACTTGTTATTAATTAAGGAAAGCAAACGCGATTTGTATTGGCCACATATTCTCACTGTACACCACGGCCAAGGAGACCTATTAGCTCTGCTTTACTAAACCTATAGACTGGAACAAACGACAAAAAATGAATATTTAGAAACTTAACTTGTAAAAATGTTATTTACTACTTTCCAGTTCTCTCCCTCCCCCTCCTTCAATTCTTTGGGCATGATTTAGAGAAGAAATCGTAAAAAAATTTTTTTTTTCTTCTGAACACTTTATCTGTGCAGTGTGTGTGTGTGGCTAGTGACATAACACACTCGTGTGTGGATATACAATTCAACAACCACTCATGGTCTTCCGAACAAACAAATTTACGAAGTCAAGCCAGTCACTTGTGTTATAAGACAGATTTTTGTCGCCATTTTGTACTTTTAAAAAACAATTTTAGTTGAATTTAAACGATTTAAGACTAGACATGTAGACGCTATAGTAGAATAAAGTCTAATGTGTTTGCTATCTTAATAAAGTTAGTCCAAGCAATAAACTAAGTCTAAGTCTAAAAAAAGGTTCTTCTTAATCCGTTTAAAATTCACGCATTGTTTGAAATTGTTTTGAATAAAAGAAAAAAAGAATTACTCGATTATAAAGCGCCGCTTTTGTTTTAAATTTTTCCTCTATAAACAATCATGGAACATTTTTACCAGTCGCCTATTTGTTTACTTAAAACTCATTGTTGATTAATCCTTTTGTAATATCTAATGTTCTTCCTCTATCGGGTAATCATGAGTTGGGGCAGTCACGTTAATTAGGAGCCCTATTATTAGCAACGCGGCCCACATTGATTCTCTTAAGTGTTAAAAGACTTAAAAAGACGAATGAAAATCAGTCAGCCGTAAAATTTGACCACGTGTGCCCTGTATGTGTGTGACGATCTGGCGAATTCACTTACCGCGTCGTTACTATAGAACGCTGCAAACACTACTGTTTACATACCTGGCTTGGCTTTCATTTCTTTTTCTTTTCTAACTTACCATGTAAACAATACAATATTATATACTGTTTCAAAAACAATATGATCGAAAATGAATAGAAAGTTTGATAATAAAACATTAATTGTAAGGCTTTGATAGATTTGTTTCCCTTTATGTTAAATTACTCCGTTTAAAAAATCGGATTTTCCCCCCGATTTTGATTGACATCACGAAGGAAAAGAAAAGAGAGGCGGGGTTATGGGGATCGGTACTCGCTACACTTGTTGAATGTTAATTATTTTATATCAACTCCCTGGCAATCACTTGTGTCTTTAAATATTGAATTCGTTTTATGTCATGTTTTTCCCTTAACCTTTCTCCCAACTTTATCCATACAATGTGACATGAATAAATAATAAAAGGTACAAGATATAAGAGATAAATGTGATTCAAATTTTTACAGAATTGTTTATATCAAGCTGAGTAATTTATGCATTTTTTGTAAATACAATATTAGAGTATGTAGACCTAATTTACACATTAGGGTCATAGACGGTAAAAAAAAAAAGTATCTTTATGCTCAGGCCTATGTCTACATTATACTATCTTGAAGCCCAAGCCAACATTACACTACATATAGCCCTAAGCTTGTATAACACTACATATAAACACGTGAGGTTTGTTTATTTCCTGTTAACTATTAACACCTAACTTAAAAAAGGAACTTAAAAAATCTTTCCAAACAGTTTTTTATCTATTTTTTTTTTTACTTTAAAAAAAAGTTCCTTGACCTGTCAACATTTAATGAATGACATACAATGAATGCCATCTATTTAATTTATGCCACAAACCCTCCCTCCCCCTCCACATCGACTGCTTTAATGTCCAAACATTCCTGTTGGGTAGGTGGGGAGAGTGAATAGTTGTCTGCATGTGTGAAAGTAAGACATACAGGGGGATGGGGAAAAGAGAGGAGAAGAGTGAAAGAGAGAGAGAAAGAAAAAGGTCAGAGGTAGAGAGAGAGAAAGAAAAAGGTCAGAGGTCGAGAGAGAGAGAGAGAGAGAATGAAAAAGGTCAGAGGTCGAGAGAGAGACAAAGGGCAGGTACCAAACCATGTTTGAAATTTAATATTTTTTTACACCCCTACCCCCCCCCCCCCTGTTATTTTTTTTTAGTGTCACAGATATTTGAAATAAACCACGTAACACATATATTACTAGCGTGTGTTTCATCCAAACAACAAAACAACACAGATCACACACAACTATACACTATAACACACTTTATAACTAAGGTCCGTTATATACATAATATATATTCATGCAGAGCTCGCGAAATATTCGTAGAAAGAAAAAAATTCGTGCACGCACACACACAAAGAACAATAACTCTCGAAATTTAAATATGGTCAAACGACGTCATTCATTACGATGGTAGATCTCCTAAGCCACGCCCCTAGATCTATACGGCTCCTGTATATAAGGCACTAAGAGTGCGCGCTGAAGTCAAAACGGCTCTAGATTTCCAATACAAGAAACTAAGGAGTTCTACTGCTTACGTATGTAAGCACTTTGTAGTATTTCCTTACAATAAAAGAAACATGCGCGTAATGCCGTATATTTTCTTTACGAACCTGTTCTAAATAGTGCGGTTAAAAGTAGTCGATTTGCTTGTGTTTTCCACGACAAAAAAAACAACAGAAAAGTAAGGAAAACATTTACAAATTGGATTAAATTCGTGTGTCTTTCACCAGGCGGGTTAAATGGTCTATACCACAGACCAAGGGACTGGTAAGACCGGCCAGAATGGATCTCGCGATGACCCGGTGTCTATCAAGATGGCCCCGTTGGACACTGCTGTCCACATGGGGAATGAGGTGAGAATGGTTTTAACATTTCAAATTAAAGTGACAGAAATAACAATTACCCCACAGAAACGCTGAAAAAAAAACGTAAAGATAAAAGTCGAATAAGTTTAATTACTATAATAGCACAGCTTGTCCTAAATGGTTATAATAGTTTAAATAGGCTAGACTTTTGTTCACACAATGCTTTAGTCTAGTTCACCGCCTAATATATTTTTTTCTAACTTGCAACCAATTTCATTTTATTTAAAATAGTTTATTAAGTCATTTTTTTAATCTTCATTGGATTGTGCTATTTTCATTTCATTTATAGTTTAAAACAATATCGTTTTCAATAATAACTAATAACTTTTTTTTAAATTTAATAATCCTTTCTTGAAACAAATAGAGTCTAATAACGTTTGTATTTTTTTTTTAAAGTCATCAGATAAACAAACCAGTTTATAAGACTAGGCGATAGGGAAATTAGCGTGTTTTTTGTGTGGTTTAATCCGAATTTTTGGAAACACTGTGACTGTGTTGACAAACAAAAACACTAAAAAAAAAGTTTGCGGAAGAGACGTAACAAGTAACTTGTCTTCGTGGACAGGAGCTTAGAAGGGAGATAATTAATTACTTTCCGTGCTGGGTTGTGGAACTTGAATTTCTACTCCTTAAAGCACTTAACCATTTAATTTGGCTAACCAAGTTAATTGTTATGTTAACTGTTTATGTTTGCATATGTATACATTGTTCCTAAAATTTTATGATGGCATACACATTTAAAACATGTATAAGATAAGATATATCCTGTTTTATTTTTATGGCAGATTAGTATCAGTCGTTAATTTTCCTATATCGCATTTGAAACTATTGTCATTAAATAATGTACCTTAACAAACTCTTCTAGTTCTAGTCTATACACTAATAAAAACAAACAGACCAAACGTTTTTTTCTTCTAAAGTATTGTTACTTCTTGTTACAATAAGTTTGGTTCATTTGATTCATTTCGTTTCTGAAAGAAGTATTTGCTAAGATTTAGGTTCATGTTTAGAGTGTTCCTGTATTTATTACTTGTTTTTCACGCTATCACACTTTATGAGGAGTATACGTGTGTGTTTTTTTTTATCTTGCGCACAATCAAAACAGTCGTAAAGTTTACTACCTAGATTCATTGGAGGGCAGACTATGGCAAGGGAGTCTATTGTGGCTCGCGCCTCCGATTTGAATGGCTCTTGCTTCAATTAACAAATAAAAAAATTAACATTTGCCCATTTGTTTCTCTGCTTTTTTGTTTAATAAGGATGATTTGTTGATCGAATAAATAGTTGTTCCTAATGATGATTAAATATTTAAATATTAAATTTAAATATCCAAAAAAAGATATTAAAATAATATTTAAGTAAATCATGCCTCGCTCGTTCCTCGCCACTTTCAGCATGTTTGACTCTCAGGCCTCTGTTACCTAGTGTATTTTTTAGCAGAATTTCTAAAATAATTTATTACATTTTACTTAAAGAACATTTGGTAGAAAAATGCAAATTGTCCGCTTATATAAAGTTACATCTAGAGCAATCAGGATTAGGATATATATGGTCAGAACAAGATACAATAGATACCAAACTTTTAAAATAAAAAATTAACCTGCGTATAAATGATCAAAACAAACAAGAACTGTATGAAAGTATGCAAAATAGCAATAAAGGTAAACTATAAATCTGACGGGGAAAATATTCCACCCTTTTTAAATAAATTAAATCTTTAAGAAGCTAACTATATACTAAAAATACGAACAAGTAATAATAATTTCCCTGTTGAACTGGGTCGCCACTCAAAAATAGATTATAATTTAAGAGTATGTCCCCTTTGCCTAAAAGATATAGGAGATTGATTTAATTACTTACTCCAATGTGAGCATTTCAATGCCCAACGGAGAATATATATATACAAAATATTATTTTAGCAGACCAAGTGTGGACAAAATGTCCGAACTGCACAATACTAGTTTTCTGAAAGAACTTAAGAAACTAAGCATATTTGCAAAAATAGTATTATCTGTTTTTAAAAATTTTTTTAAAAAGAGTATAAACGGTTGAATATATTAACAACTTTCATTTTAGAACACCTTTTATTAAATTATAATAATTGTTTTCATGTACTATGTTACTATGCCTATGTCAATACTCTATGTTGGTATTCTCTTTCCTTGATACCTTAAAATAAATCTATTATTATTCATTTTATTATTTCGGTAACTTTTACTATTATTTACTAATGTTAGAATATTCTAATTCTGTCTTTGATTATGCCTTTATGGTACTGATGTACTTTGCGGCAAAATAAACATTCTTCATTGTATAGAGCGATTGCAATAGGCGTGGCTTAGGTTTTTTAGTGACGTACTTGTGTAAATAGCGGCCATCTTGGCGATAATGGCATTAATGGTTAATGGGGAATAAACATTGTTCCTTACCATGTTGTGTATTTTAAACCCAAAATATAAGGAATTAGTTTCCATAAATCTTGATATTTTAACTGTGATACTAGTCCTTAGTAGTCCATCCACGAAATAAAGAAGATTTTAGGCTTTTATAGTTTTTCAATAGTTCTTTTGAAACATTGTACCTACATTTTGCTTTATGCTTTATACTTTACTTCATAGGCTAACATTCGACAATCAACATCTTCAATTAAATATTCGGCACTTACGGAACCTTTTCCATTGGTTTTTAATGGTTTAAATTTTACCTTTGAATGTTAATTTACATCGCTTGACATTGTTTTATATATGTTTTACGTTATATTGTTAAAATGATTACATTTAAAAATAAAACTTCTTACGGCTATAGTAATACGGCTGCCATTTATCACCACTAGACAAAGTAAACAAACAGCACGCGCTTTTTGTCACGTGATTGCAATCGCTCTATTGTTCATTGACTAGAAAAGTTTGCGCACTCCTAATCTAGTGTTTAAAGCTCACCGTTTGTTTTTTAAACATTGATAGGGAAAGAGTTACCGAAGGTTATCCAAGAGCGGCAACTTTTCAACGCAAAACGAAAATTATACTAAATTTGGACATTGTATTAGATACGTAATTTTTTATAAAAAAAAAATATATATAGAGTCGAAAGCTTCTCGCGTTTGGGAACTAATTAATGATCCTAAATCTTATTTTTTTTAGTTCCGGTCGCATTTTTTTTGTCAGTGTTAATAATAAAAAGATTGACACAGTCTCAATTATATAGAGGTATGTCTACATATCGTAAAGAAATGCAAGGATAATCTTTTTGTCGAATGTGGCCAAGATTCAGTTAGGTTAAGGTGGATACTAGACAAAAAGTTTCAATCCATATTCAATAAATTTATAGTTGTTTTTGTAAGAAAGTTGTATCTTTCTTTTGTTTGTTTGTTTGCTGTTGTATGATGTTATTTAAAAGTAAAAGAGCTGACATACTATTTCTTTTATGGTAAGATGTATCTATGGATATGGATATATTTCTTTATTGCTTAACTTAAGAAATAATATTTTTATTTGTTGACATGCCTTAATATAATACTTAACCTAAAATATTCAGAAAAAACATAAGCTACAGGCATCTAATAAAAATTAGATCGAGTATAAAAAGCACATAAACCATAAAAAAAATGTGTTTTTTACCTTTCATTTCTCCTTTTGCACATAAAATACATTTAACTCTCACTTGCCCACATAACACTTTATAAAGTTACCTTTTGTTGTGTGTGTGCGTTTTTGTTTGTATGTTGTTGTTGTTGTTTTCATTATTGATCAAGAGCGATAATTCTATTGTTTCAAACAATATTTTATTATCTTCCTTTAAATACCTATATACGTCACACTGATCTCAAATTTGATCTTGCTCCACACAAGGAGTGCCACGTAATTCATTAGCGACTAAACATTTTAAGCGAATACAAAGTAAAATACCCACACATATAATAATAGTAATTATACAAGTTAATGACAATGTCATTAGACTCAATTATCTTTGAAATAATACAAAATTAGATTATATTAAGCTTAACTGGCCAACCTTCCAGGGAGGCTCAAGCGATTAATCTTGTCATGCTCATGTCGGCTTTTTTGTTCAGTTACCAACTGTGAATGACCTTTGCTGTGGATTCATTTCAATTTAAAAAACAAAAAATCTATATTTTTTATGTTGGACCTAATGCTTATGATACATGATTCATGTAGACCAAATGTAGACAGTGGATTTCTTATATTTCTAGCATTCGTAGTCATAAAATGCTCAGAACTTAAAGCTGCAGCGTTTTCTGATTGCTTGTCTGGCTAGCCGCGTTGTTTTCCGATTGGTTGTTTTGGATTTAGAGCATTCAAGCCACGACGGTTTCCGATTGGCTAGGTGGATATAGAAGATTTTAGGAACATGTACTTCTTTTTTAAAATTTATTTCTAGTAAAAAATGTAGGCTATGGCGTTCCAACATAATGGTCATAGAATAATCAAATCTTATTCTGATGGATGTGACTTTTAGTTGTACGCATGTATCATAAATGGGACAATACAATATGATGCATACTTATTCTTCCTTGTACCATGTGGAACTCAGGGCAGCGACAATACTCCGACATGTCTTCTTATCATAGACGAGCCCAAAAAAACATCATGCAATGTTTTGTTCATGACATTGACTTCTTCTTCCATGTTTCTTCTCCATGTCCCTATTGACAAGTCTTAACGATTATGCATGCATAAAAGGTCGACAAGAAAACATTTCCAATCATTTGATTGCAAACATGTCTGTGTGCTACGTGACTGGTTGTACGAAAAGTTGTAAGGGATCAAATTATATTTAATTTCCAAAAGATGTCGCCAAAGTAAACGATGGATTGTGGATGTCAGATTTAAAGAATCAATTATTTATAATCCCAAACTGTTTTGCTTGATGCAAAAGAATTATCGTTTTTATGAATCTACGTATTGTTTTTTTTTAAATAACCAAGGACGCAACTCTTGACTAATTTATTTTATAAACAAAGCTAAATTTAACCTAGCGCTTCTAACACTTTGAGTACCTGTAAAACGGGGTAACTTTGTAGCACTTTTTTCATACTTAATAATATTTTTACACAGTCCTTAATTATTTTGATGATGTTAATAGCTCTAACTAGGGGGAACAACAACATAAAAAGGAATAAATAAGTAAAAGACAATTATTTTGGAGATTTAGGTTTTATTTAATATTTTGTGGGGTGGTCAAAGTTACCCCGTCATAGGGTTACTTTGAACCAAAAATATTTATTAAAAAAAAAAAATATTATTTTACCAAAAATATAACAAATTATATTACAAGCCATTCAACATTAAATAACAAACTGCATGGCAAACTGAAAATGAAATATTACAATTTAAAATGAACATTTTTCTAAGTTATTTTTAGACTGTGTGCCTTTGTAGGTGGATTTGCGGTATCCATTTGTCAGCTGAACCGCAATGGACGGTTTTCACCGGCCATGTTTTGAATGTGTAAAATAAATTTGAGAAATAGTCACTAATAACTTGTCGAGATGCAGGAGCTATTTTTTTAAGTGTTCGGCAATATTCTCTTTCTGATTTCGTTTTTGTAGCGATAAAGAAAGAAATCCAACCAGCCCTAACCAGGCCAGTTGTTTTTAAACATATAAATAGACCTCCCTTGTTTGTATGTCTTGACCACTTTTATTATGTTTGAGTCATCATGGGTATGTCTTCGTAACAGGAGCCAAACTTTCTTGCCCCTGGTTTTGGTATTAAGTGAGGCTGGCTGGTCTAGCGGTTAGCACACCGGACTGTCAAACGGACAGGTCGCGGGTTCTATCCCTGCCACCGGCGGATCCCTGTCACCCTGCAGGAGTTTTGGGCCTGTAAACGTATTTGCGCCAGCAGGCAGCACTATGTTTACAGCAGCGCATAGAACTGTTCCCAACGGGAACTGGATATGCGCTATATAAGTTTCATATTTATTTATTTTATTTATTTTAAGTGCTGGGAATTTTTATTCTGAAAAGATAGGATCAAAATTAAAATTTACTGATAGCCTTTTGTTGATAAAATTTTATAGCATATTAAGATATTTTAAATAGACTAATGTATTTTTACTTATATTGACATTTAATAATTAAAATTTAAAAAATGTAAATTCACATTATCAGATGTCATATTTTAAACTTTTTGGGTACATACTTAATGGTCCAAAGTTACCCCGAAATAGGGGAGAATTTCGGGGTAACTTTGGCCACCCCCATATTTTCCTTCTTAGGTTAAATAAAAACTTTATAACTTCCCATAAAGTCTTAACCATTCCATTTCTTAATTTAAAAATGTAAATATTGATATACTTACTATATTGGATGAATGTGTATACTCCTTTATTTTGACGTATAAAAATCTGACATGCAAATGGTGGTCATCTTGAAACGTTTCGCATTTAGCAAATAATGGAGTAGTGTAGCGACAAATGATCATTAAATATTTCTTTTCCATTTAAGTTTAAAATGAGAAAGTTTGGTCTAGTTAAAAGAATTATGATACAAACGTATTCCTCATAACTAATCTTGTATCCTTTTTATATTTTTAAAAGACCAGAACTGTCCAGGTTGAAATTAATTGTCAAACACCACCCAAAGCATGTTTTTTGTTTACGAAAATGGCGGGAAATGTCACCGGAACCTCATGATCTCTTCCATTTGAAAAGGTTACACCTCATTAAGACTTGTCAATTTGTCTCTTCCTTTTTTTTCCAATAGTGTTTTGATAAGAAATAAGAAGCCTCGTTCTGTCCATGTTTTGTTTTTCTTCTTCTTCTTCATATTACTGTGGAGACCCCGTTAGGACCGAGGAAAGAGTCCGCAATTTAACTAAACATAAAATAAAAAAACATCACAAACAACAATTATATACAGATGACAGAGTGCCACTTTAGGTTTTTAGTCCAGCCTTTCAGTGACGATTTGAAAGCCGGCACAGTAGGGGCAGTGATGGAGGCCTGATCCAGGGAGTTCCACAGCCTAATGGCTGACGGAAAAAAAGAATATTTGTAGATGTCGGTGCGTGCATGTGGGACATGCAGCTTGAGCTGAAAGTTCTGAAACATTTTCAATTAGCGAAATTAATTTTATCTTGTTCTGCTTATAGAATATGTTCAAATAAGGATTTGCAATATAGTTTATTACAATCCGCTTAAACAAGCAATAATATATATATAGAGAGAGGTGGGTAATTCGTACCGCTGGGTAATTCGTACATATGCCGTTTTACCTAGTTTGACTGGTTGTAATTAACATTTAATCCCGTTAACACATGCCAGCACATTAGTTTAGACTGCCATAGAAAAATGGTGGACATGGATAAAAAAATAAAACGGTAGGCTGACTTTATATATTTTTACACTACTTGAAGTTATTTTTTACCAGAGCCTTTTTTAACCTACGTAGGTCTGGTTAAACATAGCGTATTTATATTTGTTCAGTGTGCTGACTATCTAGTCTGCTTCATTATTAAATAGATTTAGGTCTGTTTTCTATTACCGATAAAAACACAGAAGCAATAAACACTGTTAAGACTGAGTCGGCTAAATCGTACCTCGCTATAGAGGTAATACGTACCGGTACTAATTACGTTACAATTAGTGCAGAAGTAACGAGACTGCACCAGAAAATAGACAAAAGGTCTGGAGGCCAAAAAAAAAAAAGTTTTGCAATGGTACCGAGTACTGGTACGGTGAGAACACCTAGGAATACATATAATAGGAATAGGAATATAATGTTTTATATGTAGAGCATAGGTACATCCTGCATGCTCTGAATCAGCCTCCCAAAGTGGGTCACTGAATAATAATACTTGTGAATTAATTATTAAATACAAATGAGATATATATAGAGAGACTTCAACTTATAAATGTCAACCTTACAAACAATATTTTTCTTCATTTCTTTTGGTACTTATTACCCTCCCTAGTGGTACGAATTGGACGCTGGTGAGGGTAATTCGTACCACCTTGTCTTTTTTTTATTTTATTAATTGTTCTCTTTGTTTTCATAATAAAACGTTCAGATCATGTTTTTTCATTCTTTTGTCACCAATAATTGTTTTAACGTACAAATAAACCTTTTTCTACTGTTAGTTTTATTATTGTTATTTTTTTCCCTTAGGGGGTACGAATTACCCATCTCTCCCCATATATAAAGAAATGAGCATTGTATTTTTGGTTTTCATTCTTTTTATTACATGTCTATAAAATTTGTTGTGAAATAAAGGCTGAAGCAAGAACGGACGTCTATGTGGTTGTCTTATCAAACCCGGACACGGGACCCAATTTTTAGATCCACTGTCTCAGCTGCCTTGTTTCTTATACAGAAAAAAATATCTTAGGCAAAAAGGGAGAGGGGGGGTGCTTTTTATATTTAAGAATAGACTGTAAATATTTGGTACATACATATAGGCATGAGTGAAGGGGGGTATTGAACCTAATGGGCAAGGAGGGAAGGAGAACTAGTGATGCGGCGAGTGACGAGGTTAACTTCCTTTAGTTTGATCTTAAAGTTCATCTAATTAAAACCGAAAGATTTACGAGTCTCAATTTAGTGACGTAACCCAAGTGTAGAAGTTGTAGCCATGCACATAAAACTATACACATCGGCTCACACACACCTACACAAACACACATACACACACACACATGTATACACACACACACATAAGTGTGATGACATGAGTGGTGCCCCTTGTATGCTATGTTGTCTCCAATCGGTGCAGTCTTTAGTGTGTGTTTGAACTGATTAAAGAAATTGCTATGTCTGGCTATTACCGTCAGCCCATTCATTACCGAAGGGACCGAAATGATAGATGGATGTTTTAAATGTATGTGTGATCAGAAAATTTTATGAAAATGTATACTTATGCAAACATAATCAGTATACATATCAATTTACTTGGTTACCCAGAACGGAAACGGATTATTTTGGGTGGTGAGGTGGTATACGCTCTGTAGAGCCAAATGCATACTGTTAAGAGTCTAGATTCTAGAATAGTCTAGATTCTAGATCATTAGCCCTACTTCCTTTGCTCTGTGGAGCACGCTGTCTGAAAGGCATATCTTTACATAACAAGCAATTTGATCTCAAATTGAAATCTGTTGATAACCTTTCGGCTTATGATGTAACGACATTGGTATTTATTTAAAGGGCATTTAATGGGTTTTCTTAACATAATTATATAACTATTATAGTTTGACGATCGTTAATCTATTACCCATGAAAAACAGAACGCTTTGATTTCAATTGACTGAATTATGAGATTGTAATTAGGCTCAAGAAACTGGTGACAATAAATGCTCTGGGTGACCCAACATTTTACAGTTCTAATTACACAACCAGACCTTCCCATCTTGAGTGCAGCCCCGATGAATAAGTGGAAGAGGATATTACGTCCAAATTATCGCGCAGTGTGTGACTTAAAGTTTACAGACGTTCCTTCTAGATAGAAGATCATTACGTCCTAGCCCCAAAACTCCTGCAGGGCGGCAGGGATTGGTCGGCGGCAAGGCTAGAACCCAGGCCGTTGTACTGACCGCTGGATCGGCCGGTCTTGATAGCTCTTTCCATGTTAGGAACACATTGTAGGTTCGTTCACAGGGCATTAATATACCTGTCACTACGCATTTGTCTCTTTAGCGGGTATACCACCAACCGCGATAATCCTTACCATCAAAGTCAATTCTCTAATTACCCTAAAGTAGACTTAACAATTAGCAGGGTTTTTGACGCCCTAGGCGAAAAAAAATTCTGCGCCCCCTTTAAAGTGTTTAGGTCTGCCGGTATGGAAATTCGAAAATCTGTTTTTGTTAATAATTGTTATTGCCCATCAAAGAATTTTATTTTATAACCTTTGATTGATGCCTGTGAAATATAAATAAAACAGTTGAATGAAAAGTAACATTGGATTTGAATTATATAATAATAAATAGAAATCTAAATTATTATTAGAAAAGTTACATAACACACAGTTTTACGTTAGATATATGGGTTTATTGGTTTTATACCTGCATTATGTACAGTTCTCTTAATATCAAACCGAATCTCACAGTTATATTATAGATATTTTTTCAGGTTTTATAACACTTTAAAAAATACACAAAGGCTACTTGATATTGTTTGATATTGGATTATCGTTTTCTTAACTACGGTCGTTCAAAAGTCACTTTTAAATACTGATTACCAGTATTTATACTCCTAAAGACTAAAACCTTAATGGTACTTTTCTTGCTTTCTGCTTAGCAAATTCTTGTATGAGGGCTTTGGAGTCTAACTGTCTTGAAGAGAAATTGTCGCCAGACCCGCAAGTCTCTCCTGTCACACTGTACTACGCAGATAGGTTTTAATTAGCTTAAGTTTTGAAAAACATCGTTCAGCTCTAGCTACGGAAAGTGGCAACGTAAGCAAAATACGAAGGGCTACACAAATGTTGGGAAATCCATTTTCAAGATTCTGTTGGTAAATGTAATTATTTAGGACTTCTTCAAGGTTTGATACTGAGTCATGGAGATGACGAGAAATTGCTCTTAATTCAGAACACTGTCGTACAGCAGCAATGTCAAATTCATTCAAACCTACATCTTTTTCAATTGTTAATGCTTTTTCCAAGTTTGTGCACATCGACTTAACCTCTGATGTAGTCTTGTTTTTAAGGTCAGGAATGTTGTACAAAAATCTATAGACACCAGATACTTTATTTAACTGGGAAAATCTTTCTTTTACCGCACAAACAGCTGTATCTGAAGCAGTAAAATAAAAGTGGATCTTGAAACTTTCTGAGGGGTCACCTGCAATATTTACAGATTCCTCTGTTGATTCGTAATCAACCATGTTCTTCTTTTTTTGAATTCGGACCTTCTCTTTCTCAAATACTGGTTCTATTCCATGCAACTTCTTATGCTACTTCATTAGCTTCAACCAGAACTCTATTGAAGTCTAAATCACTTCTAGCTGTAACCAAAAACTCTTCGTTTTTTTTTCAGGTGACTAACTGCTCTCTGGAGACTCAAGTCCTTTTCTTGCAGTATCTTACTAGTTATGTTTACTTGAAACAAAATGTTGTGCTATGTGACAAGTGCAACAATAAACTTGAAGTCTGAGATATTTTTAAGTAACCCAAGCTTCTACTTTCGCAATACTGCCAATAGATTATTGTCTTTAGAAATCTCTTCCAAAGCATCACAAACATGAGATAACTGGTAGCGCAGAGATGTTAGTGCATCAATTCGACTGGATCATCTTGTGCCACTTAGTGGATTTAATGTACTCGTATTCGTAACTAACAGTCTGAAAATGCACAAAAAAAACAACAACTGCTTTGCCAATGCAAACAACACAGCGCCCTCACGACTTACGATTCACGAACTGACTTGAAGGACAGGGTCACGTCACTTCACTATGATATTCCGCCGCCGCATCGCATCCAGGGTGTGGCCGGAGGAAGTTAGGGGTTGCCTTTTTATGCACTGCCTTAGACACAGCGAGGTTGCCAAACTAAGTACTGTTGCGGAATACTTTCCTATTTTCCAAGACAACTTAAATACACTACCATTCGCCTTTCATTACCTAGAAATTCATCTGTCTATGCTAGTAGCGCGCAGAAGTACTAAATTTAATATAGTTCATATTTTTTAATCCCCAAATTAAAAAAATCCTAAATTTTGTGCCCCCAAACATTTTGAGCTCTATGCAGCCGCCTAGTTTGCCTATATGGGTGAGCCGGCCCTGACAATAAGCTCTAAATGATATTGCTATTGAATATACTAATATATAAAATTAACAAATATTGGTTTTCACTTGGTTGAGTTTTACTTAAATGTAAAATACAGACGAATCTATCTTTAAAAAGTAATTACTTGTAATTGTAAAAAATATTTTTTTCAGCAGTTCTATACGTTTGTTCTTTTTTTTAGTTGATTTAATAGTCGAATAATCTAACACATTATTAATTTCCATATTTTGATAAGCGATAAAACATTTTTGTATAAAAGCATAATTAATTTTGTACATAAGTTATATGGGCGATGTTGTAGTCCTAATTACCATGTCTAATTTTCAACATTGTCTAAGTATGGATACTGTCTATGTTCTACAGCCACGTGTCAATGGACTAAACGGGTCCACTGTGAGTGTCAACCCCAGTTCTGGAACGGGACAATACTCGTCGGAGTTCGGTTCCTACGAGGACATAATAGGTCCGCCTGTGCCAATCAAAGAGAAGGCCAAAGAATGTTGTCGTTCTTGTTTCTCTATGGACACCCTGAAACGGAAATTACCGATAATTGTCTGGTTACCCCAGTACAGGTGAGAAGAGACGTAATGTTATTATTCTGTAATAATATCTCAGTACAGGTGAGAAGAGACGTAATGTTATTATTCTGTAATAATATCTCAGTACAGGTGAGATGAGACGTGATGTTATTATTCTGTAATAATATCTCAGTACAGGTGAGATGAGACGTGATGCTATTATTCTGTAATAATATCTCAGTACAGGTGAGATGAGACGCAATGTTATTATTCTGTAATAATATCTCAGTACAGGTGAGATGAGACGTAATGTTATTATTCTGTAATAATATCTCAGTAAAGGTGAGATGAGACGTGATGTTATTATTCTGTTATAATATCTCAGTACAGGTGAGATGAGACGTGATGTTATTATTCTGTAATAATATCTCAGTACAGGTGAGATGAGACGTGATGTTATTATTCTGTAATAATATCTCTTATTGTTGTCCAATAGTGTACAGACATGCACTCAATACAGATTATTACTTTGCTAGCTATTAATATATATGGCTATTCCAGTTTGAAATGGGGCACACATCTAAAGAATGCAATTTATTTGATTATCCTGCTTAGTTTATGCAACCCATTCCTTACCTGAATGTCGCTTGGAGAGGAAAGCAAAATCTATTTTGCATTTCAAAGTGTTGCATTAGAAATGTTTAGCTCTCAGTCGTTTAGATCAAGGTTTTGCATATCTGATGCAGCCCTTCACAATATCCCTTTTCTTAGTAAGTAAAGTTTGTAAGTTATAACATTGGACCAATTAGGTGTGTCAGGATCGGGATGTGGGTGATTGGGATTGTTGTGGCTTGTTGTCGTAGGAGTGTCTAGTGCCGACGCTGTAATTGACCTGGAATGTTGTTTAGTTCCCTCCTGGCTCGTTAGATGACATAAAATACACACACAAACAGTTCTAAAGTGTACACAAGCAAATCTCTGGTGACGGTTATAATGTTTATTGCCATTCAGTAATCCAATGGGGAAATATACACGAATCGATACAATAACAGTAATATATCATTAAGTTACACAACTACACTGTGAAAAAATCTATTACTTCCGAAAATCTCGAATCTAACCATGCGGGGGGGGGGGGTCTAATATGCGAGTCGAAAATGTACAGGCCCAAGTTTTAAGTTTACAGGCTGAGAGCCAAGCCAAGACTGCCTTCCAAGTTTTCACGCTAGCGTTCTTGCGACTCTAAATCACGTGGTCTATCTCAATTTGGTTGGCTAACTCCCTTAATTTAGATTTAGATATGATTCCGATTGGCTAGTTCGAAGATATTTCTGTATAAAGGGATGACTCACTAGAGGGGGAAGGGGCGGAGAGTATAGGCTGGGTGGGGGTGTAGATGAAAGCAATTAATACAGCCAACAAGCTGGGTGGTAGGGGAACAAAGGAGAGGGGGAAATGATACATCTTTCCTACAGGGGACTTAATATCTCTATGTCAAGTGGTCAGCGGTCAGCCTTCCCCGAGAAGTGTTATACATGTGTGAAACGGGTTCTCTGGTCAGTTTCTCAGGAGCCAGCGGAACTAAGGGATTAACTAACATGCCGCTGCCCCTTGAGTTGGGTAGGTGAAGGGGAGATAAGGGGACGGCAGGGGAAGCACGGAAGGGGGTATAGGTGGGGTTTAAGCGAGGCATCGATTTTTTGGGTCAATGACGTAATGCCTATATACATGTATATTGAATTAGCAATATGAATTAATAGTTACTGACTTTATATCTGTATGAACACATTAAAATAACAACATGAATTAATAATTAATAATCGAAGACATGATATAAATATATACATTGTAGGTTTCACATAACTGACACATACACTCTCATTCATCCAAAATTGAGTACCATTTCGGCAGCATTTAGTTAGTAATCTCTGAATTGGGAAATAATAGAATGTAGTGAAGGTTGGGGAGAGGTGTTGAAGGGTGGCTGGAGAGTTACAGTTGCGTGAGAGAGAGATGTGCTCTGACGTCAGACTACTCTCCTCCTTTCTATCCTAAACTTACGCTAATCTATGATCTGACGTTCTACACTACTATATATCTACATTAGTGCTAATAAGTCATGGTTGCGTCCAGAACCGTGACAAGGTGCCATGTCGGCATCCTGATCACCCAGTTTGCGTCATTGGTCGTGCCAGATGACGTGCTAGTGTCATCAAGGCATTACCTCACATGAACATTTGATACGGACACGTGCTATCATTTCTCACAACATCAGTTTATTTTTTACAATTGCGAATCCCAATTAATTGTGTGTTTTAAAAACATGAGACAGTCTACTTTTTTTTAAACAAAGATTTTGGAAAATACCTACTTTCGATTTCTATGTTACCTACTTTCGATTTTAAGATGTCCTACTTTTAAACTGCAAACAAAGTGGACTATTTGTTTCAATTCTTTATATTATCTTCGCAATATTGTGTATGTTTCTAGCGACCAGACCTATGGTAGCTTGACTGGCCCACTTCTCTTCACCCAATCGAGCTGAGAGTTGACACATGGGCGCGTTTCCGATGACAACACATTCTTTCAAAATTGTATGCCACATCTCACCCCCATCCTACATACTGAACAGAGGCGATAACCAATACAGGGGTGTAGGCGGTGAATGGCTGACCCACCCCCCTTCCGGCCAAAAAGAAGCTCTATCGACATTTCACAAAATGTGCAAGCGAAATTTGTCAGCACTCCCTTTTCTCCAATACGATAATCGTGGGTGGCGACTCTTTTAGACTCAAAGCTGATCCGAACATCAGAAATCTGTTAGAGCAATGACAATAAAACTATATCTTTCAACAGCCTCCTCAAATTTGCATACGATGTTGTCGCCGGAGTCACCGTAGGCATGACGCTCATCCCTCAAGGCCTCGCGTACGCAGGGATAGCTGGATTGCCTCCCGTGGTAAGTCACTGCTGAATGGCCACCGAAACAAAATCACTACTTTAGTCCTAACCCTACTCTAAATCCCTACTCTCAACCCTAATCATAATCAAAGAGTAAAGATTACAATATAGTCAAGACCCTGAGATTACGTTCATGCATAAGGACCTTAGACTTTAATCAATTCATGAATGAAATACAAGGACTTTACATGAATCATTCAAGACAGTCCACTTACAATTTATTTTTATACTTAAAAATATATAAAAAAATTGTATGCAATTTAAATTTCAAGATTCTCAGTTTTTAAAAAACAAAAATTTAAACATTACTTTTTTTTACCTCATAATGAACCGTGTGATTTTTTTGTCAATAAAAATAACGTATGTTAAACAGTATGGACTTTATTCTGGATTCATCTGCTGTTTCGTCTACGTCCTTACTGGTTCTGCGAAAGACATCACCGTGGGACCTAGTGCCATCACCTCCCTCTTGACCGCCTCATTCGCCACCTCCATGTCCCCCAAGCTCCCCAACGGTGATGTGGACCCCACCATGGCAATCATGTTGTCCTTCACAACGGGACTGATACATATCTTCATGGGTGTCTTCAACCTGGGTGAGTAGAAGTTTTTATGTACTATTGTAGCGAGTCATCTCTAAGCAGTATTTTTAGGTATTTTTGTAGCAAGTCATTATTTCTAAGCATTATTTTTAGGTATTTTTGTAGCAAGTCATTTCTAAGCAGTATTTTTAGGTATTTTTGTAGCAAGTCATTTTTAAGTAGTTTTTTGGGGTATTTTGTAGCAAGTCATTTTTAAGTAGTTTTTGTGTATTTTTGTAGCAAGTTATTTCTGAGCAGTTTTTATTTATTTTTGTAGGAAGTCATTTCTATGCAGTTTTTTTTTTTGTTTTGTAGCAAATAATTTCTAAGCAGTTTTTATTTATATTTCTAGCAAGTCATTTCTAAGCATTTTTAGGGTATTTTTGTAGCAAGTCATTTCTAAGCAGTGTTTTGTGTATTTTTGTAGCAAGTCATTTCTAAGTAATTTTTGGAGTATTTTTGTAGCAAGTAATGTCTAAGTCGTTTTTTTGGGGTATATTTCTAGCAAGTCATTTCTAAGCAGTGTTTTATGTATTTTTATAACAAGTAATTTCTAAGCAGTGTTTTTTTTTTGTAGCAAGTCATTTCTAAACAATTTTTATCGATTTTTGTAGCACGTCATTTCTGAGCAGTTTTTGTGTGTTTGACCAGAATGTAAAGCATTACTAATCAAATATTATCAGCTTAGCAATAAGATATAAATTCAAGTTACACTGCCACATTTAATCGCTCTACTTGCTTTTGGTGTTGATGTTTTTTTTTCATTTTTTAATTACTTAATAATATACGAAAGAGTCTACATTCTACACAGTAGCGTAGCCAGGGTGGATCAGGGGGAGCGGCTGCTCCCCCTAAGACCATTTTCGAAAACAAAGGGCCTTTTCGGGGAAAAAAAATATTTAACTAATAATTTTAACAAGCCAGGAAGCACAATTTATGCTGTTTATAATTTATTTCTTTAAATTGCATTTCAACAATTTAATTTATTACAATCATTTTGAATCATTCAGCGTGCAAACAGTGTGAAAGTCTAACTGATCAACTATATTATTTTTATAAGACAATTTATTTAGTGCCGTAGCAAGACCAAGACCAAAAGAAAAGGCGCGTAATATTCAAAATCATTAAATCGCATTATCTTTAATAAAAAAAATAACCTGTTTGTTATTATCAGCTTTGTAGAAAAAATCGTAGACTATAATATACATGGACCGCTTGCTTTAGTTTTTTTATGCTATTATCTTCTTTTTTTTTTTCAATTCCCGATTCTAAATGAAGTAATTGTTATACAAGTTCCGTTTTATTAAATCGCATTTTTGTCGACTTTAAATGAATACTTGTAGGCCTATTAATCCTATTATCATTGACTAAAATAAGATGGACCGTCTGCTCTATTTTTAGAGCTTATGTTCTTTTTCCGTGTGCACACAACACTGATCTATAAATGTTTCCGCTCTGTACAACTTTCGATTTTAATTTTTCATTGAGAAAATCATAGCGATTAAATAAAACGGAACTTGTACATCGATCGATCTTAGCCAAAAGGCCGAGAAGCGATCATATGATTTGAACCTGAATACAAATTCAATTATCTGCAATTAAGAGGAAGAGATACATAATAGTCATACAAACTGGGTAGTTATTTTAATGTTTAAAAATGTACATGTACATTCTTTAGTCATAAAATGTTTATATAATTTTCAACTATCTTGTGTAATTTGATCCTTTTAGAGATACAAATTGTAAGCCGTAAATTTTTTTAAAAGAAAACAAAAAAAGAAACATATTAGAAATATTAAAGTAAAGAAAACGGGTTTATTAAATCTCTTAAGTAGCCTAAATTCTTCAAATTTGAAGCTAGTGATACCAAACGAGTTTATTGTTTTAATATAGATCTAAATAGCGTACTTCTGAAAATGCTCATCTATCTTAATTTGCTTTAAATTATGGAAAGAGTTAAATGTTTTGAAATTGATTTCACGGAAAGATATGCACAGTTTCAATGCAAATCCATTCCAGTTGCCCAACACTTCAAGTGCTTTTGGACCCAGTCTTGTAAATGGAAGTTTAACTCACTAAAACGTGTCGCCAAGTCATATAGAAACATTGGCTTCGACAGTCAGTTCTCCTCATTCAATAACGAAATTTGTTTTTCCATTAAGATACATCTTAATTGCTTCCAGACAAGAAAAGAATCTATCCAAGACTTTACCTATACTCCGTATGACTTTCTTCTAGAAGAGACTGAAATAAAAACTGCACTATTATACAGTGTGTGTATCCTGAGGCACAGGGTTTTCTTATAACACTTGATACGTACGAATTCTTAGTTATTATATTAATCTGGAAAAATTGCTTAAAAGTGGGGCCTTTTTTCTAAAATTTCGCTCCCCCTAGCGTCAAAACCTGGCTACGCCACTGAGTCTACATCGATATATTCAAAAATTCAAAGAATATCAACATAAATCACTCCTTTGAAACAATTAAAATACACTGTGTTCAGTTTATTTATTTATTTATTTTTTACTTTAAGGTTAAGTGTCGCCGCAAATGAAATAATTATACAGTCTTTATGTTTCCTATCCACAGGTATACTCGTCAGCTATATCTCATTTCCTGTCATCAACGCTTTTGCTTCAGCCGCAGCCATTACTATAGCTGTCAGCCAGTTGAGGGTAAACTATATACTTTTATATCGTCTAGAACAAACATATAGTTAATTACTATATATCTCATATATCGAGGATAAAACTTTTACTATATATTTGAGGGTAATCTCCCTTCTGATCAACCTAATGAGTTAACGTAAAAGCAAAAGAATATCATTGTTTTTCTTGGTTATGATGACTACACGGAAAACGGCCCCATATGGTGCTGAGCTATGATTGTGGGTTCCATTCTAAGTCACGAAATGGAAGAGAGGTTGGCGCAAGATGGGTATTGCATTAAAGTTTAAGCATCTTTTTTTCTTCCTTACTTCACCACAATCCCACATTTTATTTCAATAACGCCATACGTTTTTTTTATTAAATAGTAAATATTTTCTAAACTTTAAGACACTTCTAGGACTTAAAGGTGTGCCTAATATATAGTAAATATTTTCTAAACTTTCAGACACTTCTAGGACTTAAAGGTGTGCCTAATATATAGTAAATATTTTCTAAACTTTCAGACAATTCTAGGACTTAAAGGTGTGCCTAATATATAGTAAATATTTTCTAAACTTTCAGACAATTCTAGGACTTAAAGGTGTGCCTAATGACTTCATTTTCTAAACTTTCAGACACTTCTAGGACTTAAAGGTGTGCCTAATGACTTCATTGAAGCTCTGGATAATATCAGACAGCGACTTACGAGTATAAAGTAAGTGTGGGAAAATTTTCTTGATAAGAAAAAAGGACAACAAGAAATATCTCTGACGTTGCAAGGTAATACAAGGAGCTTTGGATTGCATTCTGAAGGGTGGCAGTTTAGATCCTGGGAATTTCAATCTTCAGTTTCTTTGATGTCCGTATGGCTACCTAGATCCGATAGGTAGCCAGTAGAAAACCGGGTGTTAGGTTGTGTGTGTTGATAAAGGTCGCTGTGCACCGTATTGGCCACACACTCCCATTGAATGTTGACGCCATAGAGGATGATGATCTCTTATTCAGTTGCACTAAGAAGCATTATGTTATGTTAAGCGTATATTATAGTATAATATAACTGTGTATGATTACTCGGGTAGACCAAAGACTATAATAAGATGTACCGCTTGCTTTAATATTTCTGATATTTTATAACTTGAAACACTTAGTTTCTGAATTTCCGATCGTACTAAGTCCTCTAGACCTTCGGTTTTGTAATTTTCAATGATATTCTCAATGGAAAATACGAATTTAAATCGTAAGTTGTATACAGCGGAAACCTTTAATACAATCGTTGGAGCGTAGAAGAAGTCATTCAAGACAGCCTTATTGGTTGCGCACGGAAAAAAACAACATAAAGGCTCTAAAAATAAAGCAAGCGGTCCATCTTATTATAGTCTTTGGTTAAACCTAATGTTTTACTTGACAACTTCAATTCACTCCGTTTACCTTTATATAAAGACAGAAAGTTTCTAACAATCTTGAGGAGATCCAACACACGTAACAATTGTTGCTTTACACAAATATTATATGTATGAAACATTCAGCAAATCGCATTTTTAATGTATGCTTCCATTTCAGCGTCTGGGACATGACAATGGGCCTAATCTGTATTGTTGTGGTCATCTTGATCAAGAAGCTTCGAGAGATTAAATTTAAAAATGACCCAAACAAGCCGACGCCTATGTATAAGCTGGCTCTACGTCAACTGGTTCTTATTTGCGGATCAGGTATTTGTGTTTTCTTTTTTAACTACTAGATCTAGATCTAGTTTAACCTGACTATCATAAAACAGATAGCGCGGGAAGGCATTAAAGGGACTTAATTAAAGGTGGCATTAGTTTAAATAAACTTTTAAAGAGTTGTAGTTTCTTACAAAAATATTTTTATTTAGAAAAAAAATGAATTGATAATATTATCATCTGTATTTATTTACATTGAATATATTAGTTTAAAATCATCGATAGACTTTTATTTATTTAAAATGCCAAAATACTGGGCCAATTTTCTATTTAACGAAAACTGGACACTAAAGCAAAGACAAAAGCAACCTGTCAATAATCGTCTGTTTAGAAAGAACGTATGTAACAAATAAGATTAGAAGTTACTAGATACCTATAACAAGACCAGGGGCGAAGCCAGAAATTTTTTCCAGGGGCGGGGGGGTGAAGTTTCGCGTGAAAAATATTTACCAAATACCGGGGGGGGGGGCTGAGCTTTCGCGTAATAAACATTTACCAAATTTTTAGCAAATTTAGTACTTATTTTTAAAAAATCTATTGAAAAAAAAATATTTTTTTTAATTCCAGGGGGGGCTTAGCTCCTCTCAGCCCCCCCCCCCCCTGTGGCTTCGCCCCTGAACAAGACCAGGGGTTGGCAAACTACGGCCCGCGGGCCGCATCCGTTCCGGCGACTGATATTATGCAGCCCTCGGAGGCAGGGCCCTCGAGAGAAAAAAAAGATGCCGGTACGAGATCTTTTCATGCCCCCCCCTTTTTTTTATTAACATTCTGTTAATCATGATAACATCTGATGGGGTTTCGTTTGTTGTTGTTTTTTTCTTATAAAATTAAAATATATAGATCCAGGCCTACTTAAATTTGTCCATTAGCTCCAACCAACGACCATAACAGTTAAGGGCTTGATGATGATACTCAAATGAGTCTTTTCTGGAACTTTAACTTTAGGTTCTAACCAAGTAGACGAGTTCTACCAAGTACCGAATCTATCTTCATAGGATATATGTATATATGTATTAATCAGTGGGCTTAAACTAACTAAGGCTAATGGTCACAAGAACTCTAAATCCCTACATTTACCAATGTAAAATTTAATAAGCCCGAGCTGCTTGCTAATGGCAAAGGAAAGTTAGTCACTTTTGTTTTATCATCTCAGTATATTTGTACAATTACACATAGGTGTGATTTATCGCCCCTTCCCCTATATGGGCATGGTAATCAGGCGACAGCGCGTTGGATTGGCGTATCGATGGTTCTGTGTTATAATCATATAATTATTTTTTCCCTGGATCAACATAACTATGATGGATACTGTCAGGATGTGTTTACGATTAGGACATCAACCTGGCAGAAGTTGGGCGATGAGAGGGGTGCGGAGTCGTAGTTGAGGGGGGTAGTAGTGGCAGGTCGTCGTGGGGTATGAATTACCGTGACTGGAATCGCTCTGGAATAATTATTATTTCTCTCTTGGCTCGTTAGATATTATGACGGACTCACAAATAGTTCTAAGTAGGCAAATAAATCGCTGGTTCAGTTCAGGTGTTTATTATCATTTCAATTCTCCACTCAATGGCAAGATACATATACGAATTTGCACAGGCTTCAGTTAACACTCAACACATGGTACTGCTAGGTTATCCAATTCATTAGGCAACCTAGCTGTGTTCATGAAAGTACTTAGACTGACAAAATATCTATCTATACACATGCAGGCGGTATATCCTATGGAACGAACTGAATAAGTGGAGGCTAGAATCGAACAACCTTCTCCGCCTCACGCTTGAGCCGAAGTGTCCTAAACCTAGTTAAGCGCGCTTTCCTGAATTTTTAGTCACGTGATCAGTGGTCAATTTGATTGGATATCTCCATTAGTTTAGAATTGCATATGTTCTGGTTGGCTGGTTTGCTTGCATAAAGGATTGACTATTGGGGGGGGGGATTTAGGAGTGGGTATACAATTAGTACCGCCGACTTTTGCGGGGTGGGGCCCAGGGAAAAGGGGGGGGGTGGGTAGACGTAAACAGAGATACAAAGGATAAGATAATGACTTATCTCCCCTTGATGTACCAGTTTGTATGTGCGAGGCGCTTCGCTCCAGATGTCACTACTTCGAGTGGACAAAGGGTTATGCCCAAGGGCGCTGAGTAGGGGACGAAAAGGGGAGATAATGAAAAGGTGTCTACAGGTATGCTGAGTTTAGCAAAATAAATGAGTAGTACTATCAAAATACACATGAATCATAATTGACAGCATAATAGAATATATATATATATATATATATACATACATTAAAGAATACACACACATACAATCACACATACAAATAGTGTAATACCAATTGGCTGAATCAAGTAGCAACTCTGAATTCGGGAATGACAGAGTGTAGAGAGGGTTAAAGAGAGGTGAGGAGAGGGTGGTTGGGGTGTTCCTATTGCGTGAGAGAGGGAAAGAGGTAATGGCTCCAGGCTACTTTTCTACTCCCTAATCTAACTCTACGCTAACCTATGTTTCTAGTTCTACACTACTTCTGCGCTATGATCTATCCATGAGTACTAATAAGGTTACGATTTAATCCAGAATCGTGACAACTCACCCGCGCAATTGGGAATCTACTCAGAAAGTGGATTCATACCTAATTTACTGTCTCTGGGGTATGGGATCTTAAGCATGTTCTTAATTGCCCGAACTAGTTTCGGTCGAATCAAGTATTGTTCAATTCGCAAGAGCTACTGTTTGCTCTTAAATGGGCTCGTGCACTTTCGCCGAAATAAGGGCGAGCCAGAAAGCTCAGCGAAATTATGCTCTTGTTTTTAACTGGTCTATTTTTAGCGC
Source organism: Anisus vortex (assembly GCA_949126835.1). Lineage (NCBI taxonomy): Eukaryota > Metazoa > Mollusca > Gastropoda > Planorbidae > Anisus > Anisus vortex. Next base: position 29,705,429 of record OX421494.1, read on the forward strand.
TGAGGCGAACTGCCGGATGTTAATATTGCTGCAAAATGGCTGCGCTCATAGACGAAGAAGCTTTGGGTGTTGCGATTACATTGCACACATATTTTGGGCAATATTGTTCAAGGCCTTGGTTTTTTCACCCTTATTTTTATAGTCCCGATGGAGTGGGTTCCACAGGCATGGAACATTTTCCCATGCATCTATGAATATTGCTAGACTGTCCTCTGACATCTCTGGCAGCTGACTGTCTTGTAAGACGCCATTTTTTTTCATTAAGACTAGGAAATTTTGGTGCCTTTTCGCATAATGAACGTGATCAATTCAGCCAATCAATACGCGGCTCCGTCAACATGTCGACGAAGCAATCGTTCGCCCGAATTTGGCTCGCCGATACCCCCCGAGATGTCGCTTGTCGAGCAATAGATCGCCCTGTTAAGCGCGAAAACGACGAAAGGCGAGCAATTTACGAAGCGAACCCTTGCTCGGGCTGTTCGGCGAAGTACAATTCGGGCAATTAATAACATGCTTTAGTGAGAGTACTGGGATAGTATCTGCGAGTGGTATCTTGGCGTGTCCGCGTGTAGGTGGTGGGTCTGTGACGGGGAGGGGTCGGAGGGAACAAGGGGACGCGTTAAGTTATCTTCGGGGGGGGGGGCGAGTATGGCGCTGGGTTGTATTGTTACCCGGCCCATCGGGTTTTTAGGGTTAACGCTAATCCTCGTCGTCGGGGTGGACTCGAAATGGGTTTCGACCTAAGAAACATTTTAACAGGTCGAAAGCAAATCTGGCGTTTTCGTTCCAGTGTAATTTTGGACGTGTGGTAGCATTCAGTAGATCGAATAAGGGCGTTGCTAGTTGCCGGAAGCCGCGTATAGCATTCCTTTCATAGTAACTGAACTCGTGAAGTATGCGCTTTAGCTCGCTTCTGGTTTGGGGCAGTTTTGCGTTGCGGAGCCTGTCTTTAATGGACACGAATTGGGGAGGGCGGATCGGGCTGTGGGTGGGGCGCGGTGGCTCGTGGCTCACCTGCGTGGGTCGGGGCGGGAGTGGTCTGCCTACGATTGGCCTACCTAGTAAGATGTCTACTTTACCGTCTTTTGTTACCGCTGCTTCGAGGGGCCCTGTTATAAACGCGGAGTCAAGGTGAACAATTGCCGTCGGTAGACGCAGGATGGGGGAGTCATGGGATGGCCCTTGGAGTCGCACATAGCGGCCTGTGTAGTCGCGGGGGTCGGTCATTGATTCCGTTTCTAGGGCCTCATAGCTGAGCCCGGAATCGTATGTACAAGAGCCCAGGTGGCCATTGATTCGGACTATCTCGTCGACACAGTTGTGGGGGGGTTCGTGGGGTCCGTCTACTGAGGAGATGGAAAATACTTGATCCAAGTCGCCGTATGTTTCCTGGCTATTCCACGTGGCGGTGGTTTCGGTTATGTGGTTGGGGTGAGGGGCTTCTGTTTCTTGTCCTGCCGGACCGTTAGTATACTGCTGGTCGGCGCTTACGGGTTCTGTCGTGGTGTAAAATGCACCGGCGGCCAAATAGGGGGTGGGGTCGCGTCTGTTCCTGTCGTGTGCTAACTGAGGGGTGGGTCTGGTGTGGCGGTGGTCTCCGCGTGGGTTGTGAGGACGAGGTCGCCCGTGGTGGGGCGTGTGTGGCTGGGGAGCGGCTGATTGAGGGGGAGGGTTGACGCGGTGGTTGTCCCCATAAGGTCGGTGCGGCTGTGGGTGTCCCGGGCGGGAGGATGACGCTATTAGGTTGGACTGCAGAAACCTATCTGCGCCCTGCAGGGAGGGGTTTAACCCGGATATTCCCTGTTGGATTAAGAAAGCCTTTAGCTTGGGGGGCATCTGGGATTCTATCTGTTCAGTCATTACGAGGGTGACCATACCGTCGAATGACTGCTCGACATTGCCTAACTCAACCCACTTGAGTAGGTAAGATTGTATTCGCTCCGCGAATTGGGTATAATTTTCCCCCGGTCGTAGCGTGGACGACCGAAACTTCTTCTGGTAGTGGGACGAGTGTAACTGGTGGCGATTTAGCAGCGCGTTTTTCAGTGCAACGCACGACTCCCTGTCTTCTGGGGCCAGTTTACAGTAAGTCTCGTAATCCTCCCCTCTCAGAGTGGAGACGAGGATCCTACAGTGTAGTTCTGGGGGGACCTCATTTAGCTCCATACAGTCGCTAAACCGTCGGAGGTAAATGTCGAATTGTTCTAGCCGGGGGTCGTGAACGTCGGTCCATAGAGAAGCATGTCGGGGGAGGGGATGGTTGCTGGGGTTGGCTGAGCTAAATGATGAGGGGGAGTTTGGGTTGTCGCTGTTGTCGGGGGTCCTAGTGCTTGCTGCTAATTCAGCTAGTCTGAATTCATGTGTCCTGCGTGCCTCCTCATCTAATCTATTCTCTTCTCTAGCTCTATCTTCCCTAGCTAATTGTTCTAACCTAAGTGTGTCTTCTCTCTGCTCTAGCCTAAGTTTCTCTTCTCTAGCTCTATCTTCCCTAGCTAACTGTTCTAACCTAAGTTTCTCTTCTCTCTCTAGTTGTTCTAGTCTAAGCTTCTCTGCTTTTGCCTCATGGGCCGCTACTTGTTCGACGACGTATTTAATGACGTCTCCGTCACTGTAGCCTATCGCTATAGCCTCTTCTCTCAGCTACTTACGCAATAGTACACCTTCAGCCATAGTGACAGAGTAAGGCGAGAGTAAGGCAGTAAACGGACAGAGATATGACGAGATAGAGAGAGGGAATGTAAGAGGGGTTGGGGTTCAGAGTTTACTACTTAATACTAGTCCAAAATGGTACTTACCAGAGCAGCGGTTCCTAGAATTTCACACACATACACAAACACACGTATCCAATCACAAAGTTATTGTTTTTGGTATGGCGCTTGGCGCTTTGTTGGTTGCGGGTAGCTTCGGTATAGTGAGAAGTTCTTTTTCCCCGTGCCGGGACTAGATAGTGTATAGCGTTATTGTCTATGTTCCTGGTTTGGGTACCGGGACTACGGCGGTTCCTTAGGGGAGATGTTGATGGCGGTTCTCGGGTTCTCTGGGTTGATGGTTGTCGGGCTGGCACGACGGTGCGGTGTCTCGGGTGACGATCTGGCGGTTGGGGTGGCGAATCTGGTCGTAATGGGGTGACGCAGGTGGCGTAGGGTGACGAATATGGCTGCTGGTGTATCTGGGTTGGCGTAGATTGCTAGAGTGGCGAATCTTCTTAATGGGGTGTCTTGACTGGCGTATCTGGGGTGACGTAGGCTGCGTAAAGTGGCGAGCCTGGGTATCTGGGTGGCGTAGGCTGCGTAAAGTGGCTAGCCTGGCTTACTGGGGTGGCGTAGGCTGCGTAAAGTAGCTAGCCTGGCTTACTGGGGTGACTTGGCTTGCGTTTGAGGTGGCGGATCTGTTTGCTGCTTAGAGTCTTCGTGTTGTAGAGAGATGAGCCCCCAATCCAGGGTCGGTTTCAGTACGGCGTGGTCCTCGGGTTGATTGCTGTTGTAAGTGCCCTGAACGGCTTGAGTTCAGGATCCCGCGGCGAGGTCCCCACTTTGTCAGGATGTGTTTACGATTAGGACATCAACCTGGCAGAAGTTGGGCGATGAGAGGGGTGCGGAGTCGTAGTTGAGGGGGGTAGTAGTGGCAGGTCGTCGTGGGGTATGAATTACCGTGACTGGAATCGCTCTGGAATAATTATTATTTCTCTCTTGGCTCGTTAGATATTATGACGGACACACAAATAGTTCTAAGTAGGCAAATAAATCGCTGGTTCAGTTCAGGTGTTTATTATCATTTCAATTCTCCACTCAATGGCAAGATACATATACGAATTTGCACAGGCTTCAGTTAACACTCAACACATGGTACTGCTAGGTTATCCAATTCATTAGGCAACCTAGCTGTGTTCATGAAAGTACTTAGACTGACAAAATATCTATCTATACACATGCAGGCGGTATATCCTATGGAACGAACTGAATAAGTGGAGGCTAGAATCGAACAACCTTCTCCGCCTCACGCTTGAGCCGAAGTGTCCTAAACCTAGTTAAGCGCGCTTTCCTGAATTTTTAGTCACGTGATCAGTGGTCAATTTGATTGGATATCTCCATTAGTTTAGAATTACATATGTTCTGGTTGGCTGGTTTGCTTGCATAAAGGATTGACTATTGGGGGGGGGATTTAGGAGTGGGTATACAATTAGTACCGCCGACTTTTGCGGGGTGGGGCCCAGGGAAAAGGGGGGGGGGTGGGTAGACGTAAACAGAGATACAAAGGATAAGATAATGACTTATCTCCCCTTGATGTACCAGTTTGTATGTGCGAGGCGCTTCGCTCCAGATGTCACTACTTCGAGTGGACAAAGGGTTATGCCCACGGGCGCTGAGTAGGGGACGAAAAGGGGAGATAATGAAAAGGTGTCTACAGGTATGCTGAGTTTAGCAAAATAAATGAGTAGTACTATCAAAATACACATGAATCATAATTGACAGCATAATAGAATATATATATATATATATATATATATATATATACATACATTAAAGAATACACACACATACAATCACACATACAAATAGTGTAATACCAATTGGCTGAATCAAGTAGCAACTCTGAATTCGGGAATGACAGAGTGTAGAGAGGGTTAAAGAGAGGTGAGGAGAGGGTGGTTGGGGTGTTCCTATTGCGTGAGAGAGGGAAAGAGGTAATGGCTCCAGGCTACTTTTCTACTCCCTAATCTAACTCTACGCTAACCTATGTTTCTAGTTCTACACTACTTCTTCGCTATGATCTATCCATGAGTACTAATAAGGTTACGATTTAATCCAGAATCGTGACAGATACCTTACATTAATTGAGGTAAAACAAAATTAAATTTGTCTGGGCATTGTGCGGGCGACACAATGTTAGTATGCCGTGTCCACTGCTTCAACGACGTTATAAGTTTAGATCAATTTTGTCCGTTGTGATCACAATAAATATATATGTTATATACCTATCGATCTTATCTTATATATTACAGACGCACCTTCTGTAAATAAGATTATTGCGTCCTACGCTCATCCGTCGTCTGAGTCTAGCCTTGCATTTTTATTAGTGTTTCAAATAATGTTAGGTTACTGGCTTTCCTGGTTTGTTCAGGTAACCCATTCCATGCCGGGTGCCACTCGGGAAGAAAGAGAACTTATATGCATTTGTTCTCCCGTAAGGGATAAAAAAATGTTTTTATCTTTATGTTTATCTGAGCATTGTACCAGGTTGTACAAGGGGGCGATACAAACGTACCTGATATAATTTGAACACCTCAGCTATTTGAATCGATTAGTTTATGGATGAAATATGATGTAAACGCAAGTGCTGCTAAATATCTGATATCCCCCAACATTAGGCATACACATTATTAAACTAATAAGAAATAGGAATCGCAATGACTTTACGAAGAATTAGTGGTCAATATTTGGCAAATATGGTATGCGGCCGTCTGGTCCTATTGTTGGTTCACCGGCCTGTCAACCCTGCTGACCAATCACTGTCGTCCTAACATATGATAATATTAAAGATATTTTGATCTCAGTTTTACAGAGATGAACTTTATTTCATTCTTTAACGGAGGAATATCAGTATCATTAATCGATATAAATTCGGAGTAATCATACACACTGGGTAAATATTGTAATGCTTGAAAATATACATATAAATTCTTTAGTCGTATAATATTTATATAATTTTCAAATCAAATACTTTTTACAGTTTGATTATTTCAGAGTTATAAAATGTAAGCCAATAATTTTTTTATAAAAGAACAAAAAATACAGAAATATTAGCTCAAATGTAACGGGTTAGTTATCTCCCTTTTATTAACAAATGTTTCCACATTTGATTCAAAAGTGATGCCCAAAACGTTATGTTTTGTAATATAACAAATATTACTTTTTTTTTTTATATACATTCAGCATTATGGTATTTAAAACAAGATTTAATTATTAGAGGATTAAAATAATTTACGTTAAACAGTTGTAAATAAACATTTCCTGCATTAAATGTTTTGTCCATTTAAGGAGCTTATATTTTAAACATTAATAATTACAGAAATTAGGCCTACATGATATAGATCTAGTGTTATTAAATAAGTCTCCTATATTTATTAAATTAATAATACAAATAATTTGTTTTAGAATTAATTATAGTTTAATTAAAATTAAGTTGCGGGGCGGTGAGCGGAAAAAAATTGTAAAAGGGGGCAATGAGCCGAAAAAAGTTAAGAACCTATGTACTATAGTATGTAGGCCTAGGCTACTAAGCTAACAGAGAGACCTGTAAGCCTGTAATGCTCATAGGTCTATATTAAAATTTGTAAGTGTCTCTGGAGAAAAATAATAAAAAAGTGATCCTAAATAATGTCGAAAATAATTAGGTTCTTTATTACAACTATTGCATATTTAACAAAATGTTCAAGTAGGCCTACACATTCAAAGAATACCAAAATTAAGGGCACCCGCGCCACGTGAGATTGTAGCAGGTTTGGGGCATCTCCTCTTAGCTTAATAGTAAGTTAATAGCAATAATTTAAAATAATGGCGTAATTGCCAATTTAATTTTAAATTTTAATATTCATGGGCCCCCATAAACTCTTGTGGGCCCCGGTACGGCGTACCCCCCTCTCGTGGGGCCTCCTCAGATGGCATTTAGAAAATTGTAACAAAAATCTTCGTTTTTTTTTAGTTGAATTTTACAGAATTTCAATTTTTGTTTACAATTTCAATTTTTTTTTAATGGCACGCAGCCTAAATTAAAGACATTTGTCGATGTATTATAATACTCATTTGTAAAAAAAATTTTAACAAATTAATAAAAGGTTTTGTACGTATTGTAAAATATTTTTTTACATTTTTTAAGTATATAAGTACAATAAAATTGCAATCATTATTTATTAATCTACAAAATAATTTATAATTACTTATTGTGATAGGTTGCCGCAAACAAAGTGGACAAAATAGCCAATGGCTTTACATTTGTCAATGTGGCCCTACGCACAAAACGTTTGCCCATCCCTAAACTAGACTATATGTATATCAAAGCAATTTTACAAGCTATTCTTTTATTGATTCAACGGTTGGATTTTCAAAAACAAATAATTAAAAGAAAAATATGGACCAAAATTATAACAGCTACCTATTATGAACTTAACGTTTTTTTAAATGATCTTTTTGTTAGGTTCCACAGCTATCGTCGTAATTCTGGCTGCCATTGTTCTATACATATTGGAACAGAACGGTGTCAAGGCTATCACCCCAACAGGCTACATTAAACCAGGTCTTCCTGAAGTTCGTCCACCAGACTTCAGCATCCATATTGGGAACTATACCATGAGCACTTCCGAGATGTTTGCGGTAAGCCGTTTATTTCAACAGTCGCGATTTATAAAACATTAATTAATTATGCATTCTAATCAATATTTTATTAACTCGATCAACAAATACTTCATGGTAGGACAATTCATACTTGAGCCATCATTCAGACAAGCTCTAATATTTCTACTCTATCGAGTAGCTCTGACAGGCCTCCTATTCTATCTAGCAGTTTGTTAAGAAACAAAATCTGACTTGTTTTAATTTTAGAAATAATAGGGCTTTTATCTGTTGTGCTGGCCACACTATCACTACTAATGCCTAGCCCACAGAATGGGCGATATCTATTGGATCTTACCACAAGCTCCAAAGTATGTCCAAGGGGAACGTTATGTGATAAATAATTAAAATCTTATTACATATATATGTAATGTAATTTACACTTTAAAAGCCTAGTATTTAGCAAGGATTGAAAAAAATGTTCCGTTTATTTATTACAGAAAATTGCACCTGGTATTATTGTGATGCCGATTATAGCATTTATTGAAGCCATGGCTATCGGGAAATTTTTCGGTAAGTAGCCTATTCAAATCGTAATCATTATATATAGAGTCTCTCTAACCTACAATAGGACATTCATTCCAAAGTCTTCAGCGCGAAATGAAAACTCAAAAGCTTATTTTTATTAGGTTTAATATTTCTTTATTTATTATTTTGACTAAAAGCAATTTCAGGGAAGTTAGCTAGTAAGTAATAAAATCGTATTTACCAATTATTCCATTACTTAATGTGCAAAGTTTATATTTTAACCATTTTTTTAAGCAAATACTTAGGGCCTATGTTTAATTTATATAAATTAGCAAAAAATGTTATTTCAAGATGTATATTATTATTTACTTTATTTATTTAAACAAACAATATATAGTCTACAATTATATAGTATTGTTATCTTAAATATGCTATTTATTTTGTTAATGTAACTCACTAGCTAGAGTAAATCGATACAAGCTGGACCCAAATCAAGAGCTCTTGTCATACGGCCTCTGCAATCTCATTAACTCTTTCTTTCAAGGCTACTCCATCACTGGCGCTTTCTCAAGGTAGGCCTACATAACTATACATTTTATTATCTAGTTAATTCCCCTTGAATGTTTTTTTTCTGTTTCTGTTCTGTTTGGTGTGTTGTTTTTCTGTTTTTCTGTTGCTGTTTTCCTTTTACATAAACATACTATTTTTATTTAGTTTTCGTTGTCTTCAATATCATTACCGGTAACCCTTACAGTCCCGGGCGCGTATACAGCGGAACTGAAGGCAGCATAGATAGAAGTAGGTCGGTACGGGAAGGGTTAAATTTAGACTTTACTAAGGGGCCGTCCATAAATGACGACAAACAGTTTAAGGGGGAAGTGTATGTCTGGGAGAAAGGGGCAAAGATTAGTTATATGTGTGACGTGGAGGGGTGAAATGTTTCAACAATATGACATCACATAAAATGAATTTATATTTAAAAAGAAATTTCCAATTGAATAAGCACCACCCTAATCTATAACAATAACTGTTCATTATAATATTTATATTCCTAATTATTTATAGACTTATGGTGTTTTAAAAATACATTTTCTCTACCAGTATCAATAACACCAAGTAGTGTCAAATGACACTTAGTTCTAGACCTTATACAAAGACAGTTAAATCTTCTTTACGTATTACACTCAATTAGTCTTTATTCCAAGGTCAATTAATTCACATATGACAACCATAAATAAATAAATTTATAATTTCATTGATGAAGTAATTCTTCATTGAACAATTATGTGGTTAGTTCATCGGACACGTCCCGGGTTCTATTCCTGCCGCCGACCGATCCTTGTCGCCCTGCAGGAGTTTTAGGCCTAGTGGACGTAATAATCTTCTAGTTAAAATATCATGGATAAAAGAGGGCTATAAAAAAAAAAACTATTATTATTCTTAATTTGAATTTAATATTCTGAATTTAGCAGCTTTAGCTCGATAATAAATATTCAAACAAAAACTATTACATTTTTATGAACTAATTTTCAAATTAGCAATGGGCTGTTTTGTTGTTCTACTTTTAAAAAATTAAAAAACAAACAAATTGGTGTTGGGGTTGGGGGGGGGGGGGGGGTTGCAGAGCATTTTGGAATCATATTAAAATTTTTGTCTCACTTTTTGTGTTGACATGTAACAAAGATTTGTATTATATACAAAAAAAATTGTAGTTTAATTAAATATCTCCATAATATGTGTTTGAAAATTTTGACCTTGACCTCTGATTACAGAACAGCCATCAACGCTCAATGTGCGGTCAAGACGCCCTTGGGCTCTATCTTCACTGGTGTCATCGTCATCATTGCCCTTAGTTTCTTGACCCCAATCTTCTATTACATCCCGAAATGTGCCCTGGCCGGGGTCATCATAGCCGCCGTACTGGCCATGGTGGACTTTAGCACTTTTGTCACAATCTTCAAGGCTAACAGTAAGTTAATAAGTACAATAACACAATAGCAACGAAATGCATTTAGTGTACACATTTTTTTTTATTGGGCAACAGCTATGGACAGCTCGATTCGAAAAACACACTTAATAAACAGACCTGTTTCCTTGCATATTAAAATCATTCGATGCAAATTCTTAAACCATATTCAGACATTTAGCATATATGGGAATGGGAGATGGTGAAATACAGTAGACCAATAGAGCTTCACATCTTTTTGACATGTGTTTTTACCCCCCGCAACTATTTCAATAATAAAATTTGTCCGCTATCGACTAGTAGTTTTGACTTCACTCACTGTTGACTATATGGCCAGTTCATCCGATAGGATCTGAGTTTATTGGTATAGGCTGCATCAACGTGATTGATGCATTTTCGCAATTTATGTATTTTTAATGGATTTAACATTTTCCAGAAAGTTTTTGTACAATTTGTTTAAAAAAATTTACAAATTTAAGTGTGTTACTCCTTTTTTTAATCATTATTAACACCCTTTTATTATTTCATGCATACTCTTTTTATTACATTTTATTCTATGTCAATCTACTAGATTTCTAGCAAATGTTCAAATTCCTTTCTCTTTACAAGAGAGACATGCTTTCATGTAACGTTTTTATGTGTTCTCTTTCAGAAATTGACGCCTTTCCATATCTGATTACATTTGCTGCCACGCTACTCATTGGTGTACAGGTTTGTCTGCGAACATTTCTTCATTTTGTACACAATAAGTCATTTGTTAACGGGTGGAAACCGTCATCTAGCCAATCAAAGGGTTGTGGGTTCAAATCCAGGTAGAGACATCCGGTTTTATTTACAATTGAGTCCATCCAGTCTTTGATGGGTGCCTGAAAGTTGTTGAGAAGGGGGAAGTAAAGACTGCTGGGCATTGTGATAACCACACAATCTACTTGAATGCTGTTGCCAAGCAAACTGGTGAATACTGATTTACTAGCACAATCGATCACAAGGACATGAAAAGGATATTTGACTATGTTTTTAACGTTACAGCTGGGTAAACTCAGGGACACCATCCAGATTCGGGGAAAAAAGCCCCAGGGCGCTAACTAGACCAACGTCAACTTATCTATGTTTAATTTAAAACTCTACTTGATTATATAAAATTAGTGTATTTATTGTTCTTTTTTGTTTTTCAGTGGGGAATATTTGTCGGCATGGGAGTTTCAATACTCATATTACTGTATCCAATTGCCAGGCCTAAACTATTGGTGAGTGAACTATTCATTTAATATGAAATAATTGTTTTTATTATATGACATGGAGATTTAGTGTGCAGTAAACAAAGCCGCCGCCGCCCCCCCCCCCCCACACACACACAAAAACACACAGGACAGGACATATAGCACTCAACTCATACCTAAATAGAATTAACTTAACACAATCACCCAACTGCAGAAACGTCTACTAACGCAATAAACTGTAGACAGGACTACTTAAGATAACGAGTTGTGGACATTGAAGACTATTATTCTAGTACACTCATCGAATGCAAAAAAAAAAATAGTTTGGTTCGAGTATCTTAAAGTAACATTAGTACAACGTCAACCAGCTGGTTAAATGTACACAATCATGTTTTGAGGTTTAATTATAATTTCGTACTTTTCACTTCTCATATCGTTTACCCAGTTTTCTACAATGCAAGGCTTTATGATAGTGACACCAACAAGTGGTCTCAGCTTTCCCAGCGCAGAATATCTAGAGATTAAAGCATTGGACAGAGCTTTGGATGGTAATGATCTGTTTAAAGTTAAATTAAAAATGGTTGCCGTAAACAGTGTTTTATGTTATTAAGCTAATGCATTTGGATTAGCTTGTTGTGTATGTTTTTTTAATTATAAGTTGAATACACTTAAGAACCAGGATTCATTTAGCATAACACTGTTTATTCTCACACTAACAACCTCTTTGCCGGATGACAATATTTTTATGCATTATGGGTCTTTATCAAAGGGGAATAACTACAATTAATTAATATCATTACTTTACTGTAAGTAGTAAAGTATTTCCGTCGGACCAAATTGATCTATCGGACCGGCGAAACAGCGTTCAATCATTTCTGTGAAAGAGATTGTGTGGCCCGAAACAATGAATAGCCGCCGTTACTTTTCTCCAACGAAAGTCGGGTAACTATCAGGGATACCCTCCGGATACGGAACAAAATCCTAGCCTTCAACAGGAAGCCAGCACCTTCGGTATGACAGTCCGACTCGTGCCATTCAACATCCGAACACCATTTTTTTTCCCCAAATGTACCTATTAAAACGGAAACTTTAGTTCAGGAAACTAGGAGATTATGTTGTCTTCACAATTCAGTTACATAATGTATGCTCCGCGCAAAAATGTTCATCTGGATTGTCCTTATTTTGTGCACAGAGTATGTAGGCTCAACGAGAATCAGCGGCTTAGTGGCTCTGACCGCGGTCAGAAACGGGGATTGATTTTAAAAGTCTTGTATTTCAACATAGAAAAAAATGTTTTTGATAACCAATTGTAATTTTAAATGAACAACATCCTAATATGTTTTCGCCTGTGACGTAATTGCAGTTGAAAAGCCACATCACGTGATATTAAACATGGAACACCTGTCTAACATGGATTACTCTGGTGTACAATCCATTAAATCCTTGCTGGTGGAGTTCCAGGTCCATGGGATGAAACTCATTTTAGCTCAAGGACAGGTGAGTTGGTAGAAGAATCAACTGACATGTTATTTAACTCTAAATACATCCATTTTTAACTATATCAGATGTACGTTCTTTTAAGCATTAATTAAATTTACTTTATCTTTTTGAGACTTTTTGAAGAAATTGTTTGTCTAAAAAAAAGTGGAAAGTAAAATCCAACAACTTTGTTTTCTTGCTTAACTTTCATAAACCAATCTTAGTTTTGTTAACAAAGTAAATTAGTTGAATTATTATTATTATTCATTGTACTGTGGGGATTTTGTTAGACCCGAGGAAAGACTCCACAATTTAAGGGTAATTTGATTGGTATCGAAAGTGTGCATTATACATTATACATCTACTTATAAAATTTTATAGCATACAAGCAATAGGTATAAACTGACGACGGACTTTCATTGGAATATTTAATTCAACCCGTAAGTGATGATTTGAAAGTCGGCACAGAAGGGGCAGTGATGGAGGCTTGGTCCAGTGTGCTCCACAGCCTAATGTCTGACGAAAAAAAAAAGAATATTTGTAAACGTCGGCGCGTGCGTGTGGAACAAGCAGTTTGAGTTAAAGACCTTTGGTTGAATGGGACACTAGTTGGATTCGACCTGACTGTGTGGACATGTCCAGGTGGCCATTCATGATCTTGTACATTATCGTGGCTTTGTCTACCGCTCTGCGGGGTTGCAGGGGCTCAAGATGGAGTTGGGACACCAGAGCAGAGGCGCTTGTTTTGAGGCCGTAGTCCTGTAGGATACGACGCGCTACACTTTGTTATGTATCGGGTGTTGTTGGTGGGGAGCCCACACCGTCGATTCGTAATCCGGGATGGGTCGAGTTCAATTCTTGAGCGAAACAGTTCTGCAACAAAATTTTGTTATGCAAGAGCAGATACTGTTTAAGGCACTTTATTATAGTGTTAGGCTATGTTACTGATGTGACGGCATTGCACGTTTATATTTCATACAATTACTACACTTGAATTTGTCACAGTTGTATGTCTATTTATTTCTATAGAAACGTGTCAGGAAACAACTCAAGCAGGCCAAGATCAAGGACCTGATTGTAGTTCGAACGATAGAGGAGGCCGTCAACATTTTCACTGCTCAGATTATAAGTGGTAAACTCTATAGTGTGGCGTGTATTAAAGCCTTTTGTGTGATGGGTAGATCGATAGATATATATATATTTAGTATTAAAGATTGTTCAATTTAGAGATTGATAGATTAATAAATGGATAAATTGATAGATGAATAAATTGATAGATGGATAGATTGATTGATAGATTGATAGATTAATAGATTACTAGATTGATATATATATTGCTCGATTGATATATTGATTGCTAGATTGATAGCGTTGGTAGATTTGATAGATTGATAGGTTGATAGATTCAGAGATTGTTAAATTTATAATATATATATATATATATATATATATATATATATATATATATATATATATATATATACATATATAGGCCTATATATAAGACGATGGATATACAGATATATAGATAATTAAATTATAAACAGTTAGACGGGCGGTCTGAGGGGACGGACGGGGGAAAGGAGGGAGACGGACGGAGTGATTGAAAAACTGATTGAGTAATTGACTGACAAAAAGAAGAATATAACAGATTATAGAGATAAATATATTTTTTTTATTCTTTTCAGACAATGAAGTGATGGAAAGCGAAGATGGGAATTTCATGAGCCGTCTATAACCTGATATCCAATAAAATTATTTGCTCTTTTTAAAATTCAGTTACTAAAACTAATTCCATATTTAATGTCAAGGGTACATTTTTTAAAGGTTTTTTTTTTTTGCTATCAAGAAGCTAACATTAAAAAAATGGTTTAATCGTTTATCTTTCTATGTTTTACAATAGTCTATTAATGGCCATCAAAAAGACTGTACATTATGTATGTCTGCACTGCAAGGATAGCTTCTGTATAGAAGGGGGCGTTTGTAACATAGAAGATGCGTAAGAGTCCCAATTTACTCCCCTTACATCTTTCAGATGAAAAATCCTTTGACAACATTAAATTTAAATGGTATTGCTTTGATTTAGAGTCAAATTATACCAAACTGTTGTTGAGTCTTAGGGTACAATATGGTACCGTATTGCAAGACCACAGACAAACACAGCATGATTATAAATAGAAACGGTGTTTTGCATAGTAAAACAACCAATTGTAAATATTTCAAAGTTCGACATTTTTGTTTATGTTATTGTAAATAAAATTAAAATAATGCGTACTATTTTTTTATGTTGAAATCTATTATGACATACAGGCATAGCCAATCGTATTGCCAACTTTTTTTCTTTAGATTGTAAAATAGCCTTTAAATGATATAAAGGCTATGCCAGATAGCTTAATTAGATACGATGTGACATAGCCAAGCCTCGAAAGCATTTGTGTTCATATTATATAACTTAAATGTGTTTTTAAGTCAGAAAAAGTCATCTTATATAACTAATAGTTAAAGTGAATTCATACTAATCAAGCCACCACCACCAGGGCAAACGGGGGGGGGGAGGGGTCAGTACATTTCTCTCAGGCAAATGCAGTCGAAAGGGGGGTGGCCAAAAAAATAAATAGCACAGGTCATGTCAAATATTTTAGAGCCCATCTTTTACCTTCCAGTGGACCCGATGTTAGCCTTGCTCCAGCACATTTTATCCTATCGACGGCCCTGGCCCCAAATAATACATTTATATATTATTAGGGAAATATGCAATATTAAAAGTAGGCCTACGTATTGTGAAACGTCGATTTAACGGACCACACATTATAATAAGGTGGATTATAACAAAATAACATTATTAGCTTTCATTTACAGTAAACAGGTGCTACACTATTTTAATCCATTGCAGTCTGTAATTGTGTTCATCCATAATTCACATTGGCTTACTGTATAGACCGACACATCCGAGAATCACCCACACTTTTTTAACCGTCTTTTGGCTATACTAGACATTTCCTAGACTCAAATATGTCCGTTACAAATGTTAAAAATCCAGCAATGCTATAAAAAAAACACCTCTGTTCTATGATATATGATGGATAAAAAAAACATTTGGAAGAAGCAATATATTTATGAAAGCTCAACAGTGATAGGCTGTTTTATACAAGCCAAACAAAAAAATAAACGTTGTATAATTACGAAGTTTTACTCATGATTAGTTTCTATTTATGATGTATTTGTATTCAATGAATTTTACACGTTTATTACGTATGACTGTGGAGTTGAGTGTTGTATGTAAGAAACAAACAGGGGAAACAAATGGTGTTCGAAAGAGCTGTTGAAAACATTGTTGTTCTTTAAAGTATGTTTAGATACTCAAGTCTAAAGTGAGTAAGAATGCGTCCATACCCCACCTAAATAAAAGCATTAACATTAATTTTCTAAAATGTAAATGTAAGTTTCATTGACATACATCTTTCATTGTATTGAAAAAAATATGTTTTGTAATTGTTCTTTTATTGATTCTAAAATATATCATGAAAATGTATAACGTTTCTACTTCGTGCATTTTCACTGGCCCTCCTTTATAAAAAAAAACAAAAACAAAAAACAAATAATACATGAAACGAAAAAAAAAAGTGGTTTTTTTTACATGTTTTGTTGACGATATAGACTTTTGTATTTTATCCTGGTTTGTTTTAACTGGGTTTACAAACCCTTATGTTTCAGAATATAATTATGTCAATCCTATGAAATTCTGACTTCAGATTTGTATATTGTCAGACCTATGTAATTATGGATATTAGGCTAATACAGTAGACTCCATACTTTATTAGCAGAGAAAGTTTCAAGTTTCATTAAAACCTGACTTTTATTTGGCTTTAATTTTGAGTTGTTTTTTTCCATATATTTTAATTTTGATTTCAATCAACCAAAGCCATGTCGGATAAAGTTTGTTAGAGGCAATAAATCAATAATCACTATTACACATAACTATGGTGACCTTATATATGCAATGCAAAATTCTATAACATAAGAAACAAGAAAATTTAGTTTAAAGCCTTAAGCAGCAATCAATACAATGACAAATTTCATACACAGAACCTTAGAGACAATTTTGACTTACATAAATCCTTCTGTGCACTTTTATGGACAAGTCTTAACGTGTATGCCAATCTCACATGCACTCAATGCGGAGTTTTCTAATCAAAGGCAAGACTTTCAAATTGGTGGACTCATTTTTTCATACTACATCAAGCCTAACTGGTTTGATATTACTACAACATTCTTAGTTGTAGATATTTTTTTAAGTGGGGGAATATTGGCTATATTTAAATGCAGCAAGTTGAATTTTAAACATTTAAAAAATGGGAATCAGAAATGTGCCCATTTAATTTGTGGAAAAAATCTGGAAGGAAGCTCATTAGGAATTCATCTGCTATTCTCAACTGCTAAGCATTACTTTCAGCTTTTGGTTCAACTTACACTTGTGAGCAGATTTTATCGCACATGAAAGCTGTTTTAAGCATACGAAAGGTTACGTACACTGACATGTCATTATTTGATACAGACTGATTGCATTTAAAAGAGTTTTCATGCTCATCTTCTTTAATTAAACATAAATATAAGTAATTCTAAAACAAATTAATTTGCATAATTAATATAATAAATATAAAAGACTTATTTAATAGCATTATACAATGTAAATTCTGTAATTATTAATGTTTAAAATATAAACAATTAACGCAGGAAAAGTTTATAAACCACTGTTTAAAGTAAATTATTTAGTTCCTATAATAATTAAATCTTGTAATGGTCATTTTCTCCATCGCTAGACTACTTCGGTATCCAGTTTTCTCCAACGGTGGACAGACAAATTCAAAAATTGCAGAGGCCAGACAAACAATATGGAACCAGTGCATCATTTTTCTGACTAATGATTGCAAAATTGATATATTTGATAATATTTTTTTTTCATTGATACGAATTAAAATAATTAGATTGAAGTAGTGGACCTAATGGAGACTTCTGCTGGCTATTTTGGTCCAGTGAAAATGTTACGGTCCGTGCAAGTGAAAGAAGTTGTGACAGCGGTCAACCGTCTTCGTCTTGTACCCATTCAAGTACCCCTCCCCCTCGCCATCCCCTAAATATATATATATATATATATTATGTGTGTGTGTGTGTATTTAGAGAGAGAGAGAGAATGAGAAAACAGTGATATATTATATATATATATATATATATATTAAAATAGATTTAGATAAATAATAAAGAGATAGCCTGTAGACTATATCTTATTAAAAAATAATAGACCGACCGATTAATATAAAAATAGGTAGACAGATAGGCCTACATATTTTACATACAAGCAGAGTATATACGGTACAGACGGTACATGAATAGATGAAGAGAAATTTGTGAGCAGGCCTATTTTGATAATTAAATAATAGGCTTATAGATACATAGATAATAAACAGACAGGTTTTGGTTAGATGGGTAGCCCTACATGTTTAAAATATTTAAATATAAAGTGTGAGGTAAATAGACCAAGACAGAGAGAGTGGAAAGAGAGAGGGGGGGGGGGGTCAAAGGGAGAAACTTACCTAGTCTACAAAATCAATGGAAAACAAATCAACCGAAAAGAGACAAAATCACGTTAAGAATAAATAACGAATAAGCAAATATAAGGGCCGACAGAAACAAAATGTTTGGTATCGGCCGTAAACGAAACTATACCGAAAGTTATAAAATTATTTTCGGCTGAAAACGAAAGATCATCGATAAACCGAAATCGCCGAACAAAAGATTTAAAAAGACTGCTTATTTTTTGTAATATTATTTCTGTTATGGGTAGGGATGTTAATAGGCCCTACATGTATTTTTTCAAAACCGATTTTCGGTTTTAGAGATATGATTTTAAACCGGTTCTTGGTTTGCCCTCCCCCACCCTGTCCGGTTTGTGTTTCTTTTGTTATTATGTATGTAGGCTATAGGCGGAAAATGAAGCAATTTTTCTCTTGAATGATAGTGTGTTTAGGCCTATGTCCATTTTATACAGTGTCATGCTGGGGGGAGGGGGGGGCAGGGGGTAAATTTCTCCGGGCCTGTGAGGTTTAAATGGTTAGTTATGAACTTATGAAGTACAATACATGTAAGCCTACAAAAAGATCTTAAAGCCCCATCTTTTAAACTGTAAAAGTGGTTCACTTTCAGCCTCCCTCCTGCATTCACCTTCACCTATCCCTTAACCCGTGGGTGGGTCGTTGGGGCACCATCGTTGACTGTTCACTATCTCCCGCCATTTGTTCTGGTCCTGTGACGCCCTTTGGGAGTCGATGAATGATAGGCCGGTCCACTCTTTGATGTTGTCTTTCCAGCTCTTCTTTTGCCTGCCTCTTTTTCTTCCTCCATGGACTGTGCCCTGCATTATAGTCTTTGAAAGACCTCCAGATCTTGTCACGTGTCCATACTTTCTCAGTTTTTTTTTCTTAATTGAGGTGAGAAGGTCCTCGTATGGGCCGATGATAGCAGCTATTTCATTGCGGACCACTTCGTTTGTGATATGCTCTGTATAGGAGATGTTCAATAGCTTGCGGTAACATCTCATCTCTAGCGCACTGATTCTTTCTTTGGAGGTCTGCAGTAAGTGTCCAAGCTTCGCATCCATACAAGAAGACCGACGTCGCCAGAGAGCGCATTAGTCGAATCTTTTATCTGAGAGAGATTTTCTTGCTTTGCCAGATGTGTTTAAGTTTGCTCAGCGCTGCGGTTGTCTGTGCCATTCTGGCAAAAATTTCTGGCCTTGAACCTTCGTCGGATATTATGGCCCCTAGATATTTAAAGGCGGAGTCCTCTTCGAGTTTTTGCCCGTTTATCCGAATTTCACTTGTGAATGTTCGATTTGCCATTACCTTGGTCTTTTCTGCATTGATTTCCATACCATACGCCTCTGATGTAATCTCTTACTTCCTACATTACATAATCTTTTCTGCGGCCGAGTTTAGTGAGCTATATTGAATCCAGTCTATCTCTAACGGCGAAGACCCTTCTTTGGTTTCAAGTACGATTAAGACACACAGATTTGTTCTCAACCGCTCTAGATTTAGCATCTTTGCTATTGTGTCTAAGGCTGTATAGAATTTTTTGTGAAAAAGCATATGAAATCAGTAAAACAGTTAATGTAGGATTAGGAATAAGCATATATAAATGAAAGTAGGCTAGCATGTTAAAATAGTAGGCCATTTGGTATAGTTTACAAACACAATGTTAAATCATTTTAATTTTCAGTTTATTAATAAATAGTCTCTATGTATTGATTCATCTATACATTTTTGTTTATACGTTTTTTAATTATGAAAACATAATAATAAAGATGTTAACAAATGAAATAATAGGTAAAAAACTTATTTTAAAAATGCTCCTTATCTCCCTTGATTTATATTTTAATTTGATAGAGATGTTTACTTTTACATTACAGTGGCCTGAAATATAAATATATTAGCAATAAATGTCTTGTAATCAGAACCCTTACAAGCCTTAGTGGCGCCCCATGGCAAAAGTGTCAACGCCGCCCCTTTGCATACTGTAACTGCTTTGCTTAGTGCATAGGTTCTCAACCATTTTCGGCTAACCGCCCTCTTTTCAAATTTGTATCTCTCATTGCTTACCCCCCCCCCCATCCGAAGTTGAACTAATAAGTCAGATTTGCTGCATATAATTTGTATAGGCCGACTAGATTTGTATGCAATTTTATCATCCTAAAAAGAACTGAAATTAATACATTTGTTTAATTGTTGTTTAATAAATAATTACAAAAAATATACTGCTAAAGAGGTCTTGAAAAGAAAATAATTTTAAAGTGAAGCTTGTTCCTGGTTTGTTGCTAGTAGTTCGTCTACGTTCCAGTAAATAGGGTGTGGAAATGGAATAATTTTTTTTTTGCCAAAACCAAAAGACCTAGAGAAATTGATGGGTGTCCTTTCGCAACCAAATGTCGTGATTATAGCCCATTTCTGCATTCAATTTTTTATTCTTTATTTGTTATTTATTCTTCTTGCAGTTGTACAGGTAGGGATGATTTTAATACTTCACCATTAAAAACAAATGTCTAATAACCAATCAGGAATATTCATGTTTATAATAATAATAGTATCTTTAAATCGTCTGTTGAAGTAATTATTAATTGTTTCAATGTATTGAAGTACGCATGTCTTCGTCGGTTGTTCTTTATAAATTCAAGATTTCTGCGTCCTAAGTTAAGCTAGTACAATAGAAGTTTTGATATAAATGCAAAAAAAAAAACAACAACACTCTTTGTCTTCTTTTAATTAGGTCAATTCCCTGAAATCATTTTTTTTAAACTTATTTAATTCTATCAGTGCTTTAAAAAAAAAAATAGGTGCCGGTACTCAGTGATGGATTGCCTAACTTTTAAAGCAGTTTCGCATTTTATATTTTAATTCTTATTGCACGCAATTTTAAAATAATTCAATTTTAACACATTAATAAAATAATAAATTAATAATAAACGTTAAAATACAATAAAAGTAATAATTTTTTACCCACATTGAAAAAGGTGCCGGTACGCCGTACCGATGCGTACCGTAAGGGATATCAGTTTTCAATTGTATGAGATTTTCTATCAAATAATTGTCTTTGGTTTCCAAAACTTTAGCATCGAAACAAATAACCATACAATATATTTAAACTTTAGATGACTAGCGTACCTGATTGGTAGTAACAAACTATTTGTAATCCTAATTATTCTTTAAAAAATCTGCCAAACTCTGGACAATCTATAATGGGCCGTATTGCTGCTGAGAGTTAACACCCTTGCCCCTTATACAAGTCAATCTTATATACCGTAATTGTAAAGATTGCTACTGAGAGTTAACACCCTTGCCCCTTATACAAGTCAATCTTATATACCGTAATTGTAAAATAGGCAAGGGTGTTAACTCTCAACAGCAATACGGCCCATTGAATGCGTTGCTTCTGTTTTGTTATCTGCAGTAATTACGTATTGTAGTGAGCGATGCAGGCGATAACTGAGATTTTTAGCAAATTAATGTTGTCGATGAATCAAACACAGCTAATACATCTGGCAGAGATTTCTTTAATTACGACATCAAGCTATGATAGAATCCATACCATCGTCGATGGAAGTATTTCTTTTTTCCCTAAAAAGTATTCTAGTTAAAGTAATATAATTTGCCTTTAGTGTCCTTAATTATTTGTCTTTAGCAAAACTAGCAAAATGTTCCCTTCTATAATAAAAAAAACAACAACATAATTTAACGTTTAATTATTGTCAGGTAGCGTGGACTCCCATCAAAATGTACAAATGTGGAAAGTTTTTAGGTACTTACACAATATACTCTCACTTCTTCACGTGCCATTTCATTAATTCGTCTCTACATAGTGCTTTTGCTCAACTTATATTTCTTTAATAAGTCGATATCAAAACAGGTTTTCATAAATCAAAGGCTATATAAATCTAATTTATTCAAATTAAAACCAAAAACAATCTGAATGAAACTGTGATAATGAACAAAAGCACCGAACTTCGTTTTCTAACGAGCTGAGCCAGATATTTAATTTATACTCACCCTAGCCACTACTTCCTCTTCTAAAAATCTAATCACCGCCCCCATCTGCATTTCTCAGATACAGTCTAAATATATCAATAGATCAAGATTAAGTACAGAATGAGATTTATATGACTTTTACGTCACAATTACACAGTAGACATAAGTCGATAAAGCCTTTGTCAACGCTCAAGATTACCCTTCTTATAAGTGAAGCAGATCTTAATTTTGGTAATTAAAAAATCAGTGGTGTTGAATCTATTTCAAGTAGTTTCGTACCGCCCACTGGCCCTTCAGCGATCCCTACTGTTGCGTTGCCGGGAACATCAGCGCCCCCCCCCCCCCCATCCTTAGAGTATCTCATCCCCCAATGGGGCGCTTATTTATTTATTATGATTAACGACATTTTAAAATGCAATTTTTTTAATAAGAATATTCTAGATGAGCCAATCTTTTATGAAACCTTTGTGAGCCTATTAAAAAGTGAAACATTTGCATAAAACAGTTTGAGTGTAATTAAATAAGAAGTCAACTTCTACTATTCTAGATCTATATTTATTCATTATTCCTTTTGTTTACAATTTGTGTTTCAAATTTTATTTCCCCTTCTACTCTCCTAAAATTCTTGGTATGAACTTAGGCTAAATGTGCCGCCCCCCTAGAAGTGCCGCCCCCGGGCATATGCCCCCCTCTGCCCTCTCCCATGTGAGGGCACTGCTAGTAATAAAGCAAAACAATAGCAATATAGATATTTTATAAATCTGTATATTCCACAATAAAAATTAGGGATTAAAACAGTAGGCCTTTAAAGATTTGTTTGTTGAAAGCCATATGGATGATTTTTTTGTTTGTTGTTATAATTGTTAGACGTTTCATGAAATTAGTTTCGATAAAAACGTTATTTTGTTACACAAACTAAATTTTTGTGTTTTACTAAAGTCATCGTTAATTACGCACTTTCGTGGACTCAAAAATTTTAATTTCTTATCGTTTACTCGATCATATTAAATTAATATAAAAATAAACCCAAAGAAGCCTACATTTCACAGATTTTATTAATAAATATATTGATGTGGATGTTAATAAAAATTTAACGCTATATAACCGTCTTTGAAATCATTAAAAATTATTATTTTTTTCTTTTTGATGTTGCGGCGAAAAGGGGGGGGGGGCACACGTATTATCAAAAACTATAATATACATGGACCGCTTGCTTTTGTATTTCTGCTATATGATGACTGATGTTCGGAATTCGGAATTCCCGATTCTAAATAACGTAATTGCTATACAGGAAATAAAGTTATTGATATACAAGTTCCGTTTTATTTAATTGCTATGATTTTCTCAATGAAAAATTAAAATCGAAAGTTGTACAGAGCGGAAACATTTATAGATCAGTGTTGTGTGCGCACGGAAAAAGAACATAATCTCTAAAAATAGAGCAGGCGGTCCATCTAATTATAGTCAATGATAATAATGATAATAGGCCTACAAGTATTCATTTAAAGTCGAAAAAAATGCGATTTAATAAAACGGAACTTGTATAACAATTACCTTATTTAGAATCGGGAATTGAAAAAAAAAAAGAAGATAATAGCATAAAAAACTAAAGCAAGCGGTCCATATAATAAATATATTATAGTCTATGTCTATGGTATTATAGACCTAAATTCTAAATAGTTCATGTCTGAGATTAATGAAATATATAGCTCAGTGGTACTAGTTATTTTTTAGTGCTGAATGTCTGTTTTCTAAAAATTATTGCCTAGCTGCCTAAGTCAATTTTAGACGCAATATCTCCGAAATCTAATTGTTTACAAATCGATGAGATAATTGAATAGAAAATTATTTAGTCTTAATAAACAGAATAATATATGTGTATTTATATAAGAAAAATGTGTTAAAAAAAACTATTTGCATTACATGAAGAAAAAAATTATTATTATAGCATTGTTTCGTATTAAACTTTATTTCGCACTTTATATTCAATATCCGGGTAACGAGATATAACACGGATTCCATTTTCTTATATTGTAAAATGTTTCAAAGTGGTGCGAAAAGACCTTTAAGTGATGGTAAGCTGCTAAAATATTTTTATGAAAATAGTATGCTTACAAGAAATTGGTCGCTCTTTTAAAAAATGAATAAGCTAAAGTTTAGTGTAATGTAAGTTGCAAACATATCGACATGGGGCGCACAAAACAAAAGTAGACATATTATATAATTATATATAATATAGCCGTCATAGCTCGCCGTAGCCGTAACAAAAAGGCGTTAACACCGTAAAGTAAAGTAGGGCTAGGGCCTACGGGTTCTTATAAGAAGCTTACTTTTATACTATAACTATAAATGCCACTTAAAATGCTATAAAACCATTATATAAATGATAGGCCAGATAAAGGCTATTTAGTTACAGTTACAGTTTTACCCCAAAAATAGCTCACAAAAGTTAACAATAGCCTTACTTTAGGTTAGGCTAAAGTTTAGGAGTTTAAGTAAGTTTAGTCTTTAGACTTTAGCGGCTTTGGGTTTGATTTCAATTTCAAGGCTCACTCTAATGGGCTCACTCCATGGGCATCGCCGGGGAAATTTAGCTTTCAGGCCTACTTGATAGGGCATACTTTGGTTTAACTGCCTCAAGGAGTTTTTCTAAGTGCCATATATCAATTTAAAGATCTTTTTGTCCTGAATACAAAAATCTAGGTTTCATTGAGCGATTCCATTTGTTTGATTTTTATTTAATGTTGAAAATTTGGTAATTTTGCATAGGCCTACATGTTTTATTAAAAATTGTTACTTCCCTTGAGCTTTTTGTGTTAAATTTTGTTACATCCCTTTGATTTGTTTATTTTTATTTATTTTTTCTTTTATCCCTATACTATAATATCAAACGCACACACGCTTCTCGGACCAGATTTTTCCCCCACTATCGGTTAGTTTCTAAGCTTTCTAAGTATTTGTTAATGTTTACTATCGGTTAGTTTCTAAGCTTTCTAAGTATTTGTTAATGATTACTATCGGTTAGGTTACAACATAGGGATAGCTATACATAGCCAACCTGGCCATATATTGGGACAGGAAGTAGTAATCTAGAAAAGCACATGGCACCCATGCGCAACAAGAGACTAGGTGGTCTCAACAAGAAAGAACAATATGATTTGTGTCTTTTTGTGTTATTTCATATGAAATACGGTAAGAATAATTTTATTTTTGTATTCATTTCGTGCTATTTCGCCCCTTTTCACTTTTCGGTATAGGTTCTAAGAAATTTCGACTGAAAATTTTCATATTAGGACCTATTGATGAGTGTCTTAGGAATCGCTGCAGAATATCGTGTTTCATGGCTGTGTGACGTCACAAGCCTTTGGTAAACACAATGGAAATGAATTTATTTTTTCATGAAAAAAATTCTTTTTCCATTTTCAATAGTCTGCCGCTCTTCCTAAGACACTTATCAATAGATCCACACGAAAAAAATTTCAGTTGGAATTTTTTAGAACCCTACTTTTCGTGAGGCAGCTGAACCAAAGTATTACCCTTGATAGACTTAGCGACTTAGCTCTGCCAGAAAAAAATCTCTAGCGCTTGTCGTCTGCCGGTCGTGTGACAATATTTCCCAGCCTATTCGTCCGAACGCCTAGACACTGTCTTTATTTAAAAGTTTGAAAAGCATCATTTCTGTGTCGTATAGAGTATAGGCCTAGTTTCCTACATCACCAGCCTTGTTGATTGTAGAGAAGTAGAATTACTAGGATATGCGTCATAATGCATAGGCCTACATTTTACATTATTTAGAAAACTTTTGTGTAAATATACTATCTTTATATAAATAACTGAGATTGAAATAGTAAATAGACAAATATTTTAGGTTTTTCAGACACCGCCACGCACACTTTTCCTTTGAACTTTTGGACCGATTTTGTATTGCCGAAACATAGCGTAAGTTTTTCCGAAATATCCTGAAAGGTGTTGATGGGCCGATAGTAGTTTTGGAAACATTGCATAGACATGGCACAGTTTTCTCAAAATGCTATACACTGCCTTATTGGTAGGCTATAGTATAGCCTATAGGCCTAGGCCAGGGGTCGGGAACCCATGGCTCGCGAGCCAGATGTGGCTTTTTTTATGGCTGCATCCGGCTCGCAGACAAATGCTCGATTATTAAAAAAAGGTTTTCTGAGACTTTTTGATCTACATATTAATTGCATATCAATATTTCATTCTACATATGAGCTAAAGTTTACTGCAGCTCAGCATCAGAAGAATTCAGAGACATAATTATTGTACTTTTAGTGTTGAAATTACACAAAATGCACACATTTACTTTAATTTTTAGTTTAAGACATAATGTATGGCTCGCACAGAATTATTTTTCAAAATATGTGGTGTCCATGGCTCTCTCAGACAAAAAGGTTCCTGACCCCTGCCATGGGCCCTAAATAAAATGGATTTTAACTACTAGTCTACAAGCTTTTATACCTACATTTTAGCCAATTATAGGCCTAGACAAGGTTTTACACATTTTATGATTCTTTCCATAGGCCTGTAATTTGTGTTCAATAAGCCTACAAAAATGCAGCCTTAAACTTGCACTACATTTCTGCAATGCAAAACCAAAATTGGTCCAAAACTTCAAAAGAAAAGGGTGTGACAGAGTAGTGATGTTTTTTGAACTTTTCAAAAAAGTGTCGGGTGTATAAGCCCAACCTACTTTTTGTTGAAATTCTCTGTAAAAAAGTGCGTGCGACATATCTGCGAGTAGGCCTATATACGGTAATGATAATATATGGTTATTACTTTTTCTATATTAGATATTCCAGATGCTTGGAATAGTGGTGAAGAACTCAGCAATAGTGGAGATGGGTTTGGAACCTCAGACAGAAAAAAGAAAAGACGGAGCCGTTGGAATACTGATGAGGACAAAATAGTTATTCCGGGAATGCCGACCGTTCTCCCTGCCAATTTGTCAGAATCACAGCAGCGACAATATGTTGGTAAGTTGACAAGTTCTATATTTATATCTTATACGGGCTTTTACTTATCTACATGTGCAATAAAAAAAAAATATAGGCCTACACTGTACCATAAAACCTTTTACATTTAATTGATTTATATCTTGTATTTTAAACAAAAGCTTCACAATGCTGGTACTTGAGTTAATATTTTGAAATGGTTGGCACCTTGTTTCCAGTGCTTTTGTGAATGTGGATCATATTTATCTTTAAAATGTTTATATATATATATAATATTTTCAAATTTTTTATAGAAATATGAACTTGTTTTATGTAGAATTGATTCGTCTTTAAAAAGTTTGTAATATTATGTGTAGATATGTTTTATATCTTATAATGTGTTGCTTGTTAATGATACAGGTTTCTTAACATTAATTAGTTGTTCTAGGAAGCATTTCTGATTGTGATGGTTATTTTTGTTACCATCAGCAATAAAAAAAATGTTGCCCTCTGATGTTAAATGTGTGTAGTTTACTATGGTATAATGTCGCCTTTTGTTAACCCCTTTTTATTGCAGTTCATCTTCAAATTGAGGAAATAACACGTAAGCTGAGAACAGGAGATCTGGGAATTCCTGCTAATCCTGAGCAAAGGTTTGCTTGGTTTCAAAAGAACACCTTTTAATGCAATAGGCCATATAGGGGATCCTACTTATTCCTAACTGCTGCTCAGTTTGAAATCGCTGCCCAGAGTTACATTTACTGTCTGAAGCAACATTGGCGTGGAAGTTAGCAGCCAATATAATTTTGTCACCTCTTCACTTTAAGGATATCTGTGATGCATTCATGTCATGTCTTGATGCTTCTAAACTAAATACAATGTTCAATATTTTTCCAAAAAAGATTCTAATTAAAATGAAAAGCACTAAGATATCCTTACAAATCTCAATCTAATCAAGGTAATATTTACTTGTTACTTTATCCATCAGCTTATGGCAGGAACAGGTCTCCAATTCAGGTGCTTGGAGCATATTCCATTAACTGTTAGGTTTTTATTTCAGATATAGATAGATATACATGAAACATTTTTGAGGGGAGAGTTGAGGGGGATTTTTTTATTTTTAAAGCTACTTTTTTTTTCCTCTGAATAATATGTGTGTGTGTGTGGGAGAGTTAGTAATCTAAGTATTTTTAACTATAACTGATTTTTCTCTTTCTCTCGTGATGAATAGAAATGAAATATATTTGTGCCTCATTAAAAATGTATAAACCTGGTCCTAAAAATGTCGATTCCCTAATCATGACTGACAAAATATAATGTGGGAATTTATCTTTATTAGCTTTGAGGTATTCCTGATATTTATGTTTTATGCTTTGATGGAATTCATAATAATAATATTTTTTTTAATACCAGGAATTTAGTTTCAGGTCAATAATAATTCATTTTTCAATACCAATCTCTAATTGTGTAATTTTATTTCTCCATTTGAATATCATGAGCATTTTGTGATATCTTTACCAAGCTAATGTTTCTTAATAAATTGTCTCCAATGACTAATCATTATATTCAGACAAGGGTGTTGTGCGTCCACACATTGGATTATTGTATTTTGCCAGTTGTCAAATGAATTAAATTACCTTTTGCTAACTCACCTTTTTTGCTAATCACCTTGCAGGTTAGGTTCATAGTTTTAACAGAAGGAAACAGCTGATATAATACTGTATTCAGCAGAAATGTATACAAAATGTGTACTATTAATAGCCGTATTTGCACCTTTTATTTTTTAAATCTTTTTAATGATAATTCGCTGAAAAAAAAACTATTGGCTCGTAATTTTGTAAACCTGTATTTGCCCACCTGGTTAAAAGAATAATACAAATAAACATATAAAATAAGTATTAAATATAATGTTACAATAAATAACTCCCGTCCTTTAAAAAAATATTTTTAAGTTTCATTATTTTTTATAAAATTATTTTTTACAAGATTACAAACTTGTGCAGTTATTAGCACATTCTTTTTTTTTCTTCTGCATAGGTCACCATCTCCTGAACCAATCTATAACAATGAAGGGAAAAGGTTGAACACTCGTGAATATAGAACACGTAAAAAATTAGAAGAAGAACGTCATAGATTAATTCAGGAAGCCATGAAACTAAATACTGAATATAAGCCACCAAGTGATTACAAGTGAGTACATTTGTAGTTGCCTTTATTTTGCAGGGATAGGCTTATTCCTGTTTATGCAGGAACTCCTAAATTTCATTCATAGCAGCTTCATCGGAAAAGCAATACTAGGCGATAAAAAAATTAGCTTTTTATACAACTGACTAAATGAATGCTAGTAGGCGGATTGTTCAATATTTTCTATAATGCACCAATTATGCTAGTAGTGTTCCAAATTGCGGTCACTAAGCCATACCAAAATTTTGCTAGGAATCAGCTGTGCATTTTGATACAGTTATAGGTTAAAGATTAGAGCCGACAAGAAAGTCATTACTTCTTGGGCCTAAAATTAAATCAGTATATCAATTATAGAATTTCGTGTTGAGAAAAAATGCTTACAATCATAAATGTGTATAACATTATAGTTGTAAATTTCTTGTTCTTTTGAATTTGTACATTCATTTATTTGAATCTCACATATTCTTTGATTTGTGTACTCTAGGCCTCCAGTCATTAGAGTAAGTGATAAGGTCATGATTCCTCAGGAAGAGCATCCAGATATCAACTTTGTTGGACTTTTAATCGGACCAAGGGGGAATACTTTAAAAACTCTGGAAAAAGATGTGAGTAGAGGCATCAAATTCAATTTTAAGTGCTGATGCTGAATAACTTCTTTGAATAAGATACAGATAGTATTTCATTACCTAATTAATAAAAAGATATATTTCCTTATAGACTGAATAACTTGTTTGAATAAGATACAGATAGTATTTCATTACCTAATTAATAAAAAGATATATTTCCTTATAGACTGAATAACTTGTTTGAATAAGATATAGATAGTATTTCATTACCTAATTAATAAAAAGATATATTTCCTTATAGACTGAATAACTTGTTTGAATAAGATATAGATAGTATTTCATTACCTAATTAATAAAAAGATATATTTCCTTATAGACTGAATAACTTGTTTGAATAAGATACAGATAGTATTTCATTACCTAATTAATAAAAAGATATATTTCCTTATAGACTGAATAACTTGTTTGAATAAGATACAGATAGTATTTCATTACCTAATTAATAAAAAGATATATTTCCTTATAGACTGAATAACTTGTTTGAATAAGATACAGATAGTATTTCATTACCTAATTAATAAAAAGATATATTTCCTTATAGACTGAATAACTTGTTTGAATAAGATACAGATAGTATTTCATTACCTAATTAATAAAAAGATATATTTCCTTACTTATAGACTGGAGCAAAAATTATAATCAGAGGTAAAGGCTCTGTAAAGGATGGTAAAATTGGACGTAAAGATGGCCAGCCATTGCCAGGAGAAGATGAACCTTTGCATGCATATGTCACTGCTAATAATCCAGAGAATGTTAAAAAGGCTGTTGAAAAGGTTAGAAAATGTAATTTAGATCTAAAAATGTTGAATAATTTATTATTATAGAATTAAAATTTAAAATTAAGTCTACTTGACAATATCTTTATGAATCTAGACGTAGAGAAGATAAAAGGAAAGTTGGGGAGGGGGAAATGCAGTTTTATACTTTGAGGTCATTTGTATAAAAAAAGATAAGTACAAATCAGATTATGTGGTTTGTATTTATCAGTTTCATTTATGACAGTTTGTTTCAAAAATTTTTACAGTGTTAAAATTAGAGGTGTCCATTTTCTTTTCAGATAAAAGACATAATCAAGCAGGGCATTGAAGTCCCAGAAGGTCAAAATGATTTGAGAAGACAACAGCTTAGAGAACTTGCGCTGCTGAACGGAACGTTAAGAGAAAATGACGGTTTAGCGTAAGTATAAAATGTTGTACGAAAAATGGTGTGTAGTTAAAGTTGTGAGCAAAATAATCAAAGATATTTTATTTCAACAGGAAACTTCGCCAGATAGCTGAAAGTCAAACAATAGTAACTAACACCATCATATGTACCGTTTGTGGAGGAACTGGACACATTGCTCAAGATTGCAAACAAAAAAGGTATTTTCATCATTGTGATTGGAGCACTAATTATTTTAGCAAACCATTTTTTTAAAAATACATCAACCATGTTAGCCAATTAGGTTTTTTTCCATGATGTCTAAATATATCTTTAGTCCAATGGATTTTCTACATTCATTGTGAAAAAACAGCAATGTCGATTCACCTTACATTATCTAAGTCGTTCTTGCTTTTTTTTTAGCCAGTTTGCGCCTAATTTGATTGATATACATCTTTTTAAATTACTTTTACAATGATGTTCATAAAAGAAAATTGATCCAAGAATAACTAACATTTTGTTACATATTTTTAGGCCTGGAGATACATTCCGCATGCAACAGATGCAAAATCCCGCAGAAAGAGCCAAGATGGACAGTGAAGTATGCTTTAAAAAAAAATATTTTTTGTATAATGTAGCGTTGGAGGTTACTCCTATGCCCTATTCCACCACCCTTTATTTTTGTTACAGACCTTTATTTTTATTGGTTGGGCCCAATGGTTAACCTTGTGTGTTTTCATCTTGTATGTTCACTTACTTTTTAGTCGTTGAGATTGGATGTTTTTATGTGGTGCACCTGTTTGTTCCGAGTTAGGGTTGTGTTCTATTTATTTCTTGTGTTGACTTGGTCAAAGTTAATAACTACAGCTAGAACCCCAAAAAAAGAACACCAGAGTAACCACTAGAGTAACAATAATAAAGCTAACATCTCAAGTCATCTGAACGACCTTCATTAAGTACCACGTCCTTTTTACCT
Organism: Anisus vortex; assembly: GCA_949126835.1. NCBI lineage: Eukaryota > Metazoa > Mollusca > Gastropoda > Planorbidae > Anisus > Anisus vortex. The sequence goes on from OX421494.1 coordinate 29,737,403, forward strand.
TACCTTTCAGTACATGTCCTTGATGGCTGAGCTAGGTGAAGGACCCCCACCACCGAAATCTGAAGCATCACCAAATCAAAATCAATCCAATTTTGGAAGACCTTTATTGGCGAATCCTCCGCCTAATCCAATGGTAAGTGCTTATTTTTGTAAATCATCAATTGTGCCACATTTTTCTCAAGTAGGGTTTACTTAAAAAGGTCTATTTTAAATTTATTATTTTATGTTAACAATATTATTTATATTTGATGAATTACTTTAATCAATCAAATAAAATATTTTTGTTTCAATTTCTTAAAGGTTAATATTCCCTTGAGCTATTGAATAATTCAAATATGTGCAGGGAACTAATTATTTTGTTAAATTGTGTATTACATCTTGTAGTGGGAAGTTAAATTGTGTATTAAATTCAAATATTTAGATTTCTATGTAAATACATAAATAAAAATATTTTTTTTGCTTAAATGCCTTATTAAATAAAATTGCTAGAGACTATAATTATGATTTTGTAATTATTAGTTGAACTATTAATTTGTAACCTTACTTTGCTTTTCTACTATGAATAGGCAATGAATTCCCCATGGCAAATGAACAGACCTCCTATGGGTCCAGGACCTGGAGGCCCAATGATGAATAGGCCTCCTATGGGGATGCCTCCTAATGGCCCACCACAAATGAACCCACATGGTCGAATGCCGATGCCCCTTATGTCTACTCCCATGCAACCTCCACCAGGAATGCAAACTCCGCCTGGTCTTCTGCCTCCTCCAGCTCAACAACAGCAACAGATGATGGGAGGAGGAATGGGCAATATGCCCCCGATGCCTCCAATGCAACAACAGCAAGGGCCCAATATGATTCGCCCTTGGCAACAGCAACCCCACCAACCCATGGGATCAGGGGCAAGTCCACAACAACAAATGATGAATAATCAAATGCCGCCAACATCTGGTTCTATGGGTAACTTAATTTTCAAGTTAACATTTTCAACATAAAAAAACTATAAAAAAAGACAATTTACAATTTTAATTAATTTGTAATTGTGTTTAATCTAAAGTAAAAAAAAAGGGAAATTTTTCAATACATTCCAATAATGTGTTAAGTGGAGTAGACTGAGAATTTTATGATGCCATGGATAGTTTTAGGCCAAAAAAAATATTTTTATTTCTTGATCTATAATTTGACTTGTATATTTCTTTATTTTTTTTTCTAGCAATGCCTCCCCCTCCCCCAACATTACTGGCACCACCGCCACCACCACCCACAAGCAGCCAAAGCCCTGTGCAGTCTACACCTCCGTGGATGCAGCAGTCCCTTGCAGGTAAGGCACCTTTGCTGAGTCTGCCACCGCCACCACCTCCACCTCCTCCTCCACTATCAACCATGAGTGGACCTCCTGCACCATTCAACGCGCTCACTTCTCAGCAAAAGCTACTGAATATTCAAAGCCAAACACTTCACCAGAATATGGCAAAGCCCTGTCAAAATGCAGATGGAAATCACAATTTAATTAATCATAATTTAATGATGAATAGAGGGAATTTCTCAAATAATGTCCACGGGGATAACCCTGAGAGCGGCCCAAGTGAAAGTCCAAATAATCATAGAGCCCACACTGACTATGGGCCTCAGGGCAACTTTAATGCTCCTGCAAATTTCCAAAACCGAGGCAACAATGCATTCATGTTTCAGAGCTCTAACTCCTCCGCAGGATTTAATAATCAAGGCCAAGGTTTTAATACCAATCCTGGGAATAATACCATGGCTCCCAGCCCACAGTTTCATTCTAATTTCTCTGCCCCTAACAGGCAAAATTACCAGAATGGGGCAGAGCAAAATGGTATTTACAACAGGCAAAATTACCAGAATGGGGCAGAGCAAAATGGTATGTACAAGCAAAGTTATCCGAATGGGTCAGAGCAAAATGATAATTATAATCAACAGAATTATCAGAATGGGGCAGAGCAAAATGAAAATTATAGCCGCCAAAATTATGGGAATGGGGTCGAGCCAAATAATCCACATAGACAATCTTCTTCTTCCAATTTGTGGAATTAAAGTCATTTTGAATTATGGATAGTATTTAAAAGTATAACTCCATGTTTCATGTCTACCACAAACATATTTAGTGGATCTCTTGTTTTATTGTTGACCGGGACTAAAAACAATTTATTCCATTTATGTAAAGGAATAAATGTGTATTTTGTATTTGTCAAGATTTTAAACATTTTGTTTTTAAAGCGAGAAGCCTGTACTTTTTTGTCTGCATTTACATTTTATTTCAAATATTTAAACTTTTGTCTTCAAAGCTTTTATCCACATTTTCTTCTTCAACCTAAGTTACTTAGGTTATCTTCAAGTTAAACTGTTGACATAAGATCTACTAATTTTAGCCTCTGAATGACAGAAATGTTGAATTAAAAGTTGTTGGTGTTACTAGTGTGCATAACAGTGGAAGAAGAATTACTTGTATTATAGTATAAGTACTAAGAATTGTTCATTTTTCATTTTTATTAAAACTGTAACCCTTTTACCCATTTTACTTTCTTAAATAAAATTAATATAAGAAAGCATTATAAATGATAAGAGTACATTTGAATAAAATCTTGTTTAACTTTAAGTACAGCTTGTCTATTGAAATGTGAGTATCATGGAATAAATAATTCAATTAGATGTTATCTGAATCTAATGATGAAATATTATACATTTTTACAATTATTCTGTTCTTGTTTTTTTTTCTATTTTGTCATATTTGATGTTTAAATAAACAAACATGAAAAAATCTTCATTTCCAAAATAAACCATCTTTGTTACGAGCATGAGTATGCATTTTTTCTTGATAAATTTAACGTTTTAGTTCAGTTTTGTTTGTTGAAAGCGAAAAAGCTTTTGTCAGTTGAGCACTGAAAGTTTTTTCATTAATTGTTTCACGTTTTAATTTCTTTTTGTGGCCAGTTTCTAGAGAACATTTGACCTATTTTATTTTTAAACATTCAATCATTTTGTAATGTTGCAATAAAATTTTATTTGATGAATGGTTGGAAAACTATATGTTTTAACAATAATATACAACAGTTGATGCTCTTGGCTTTGTATTTATTCAGTTATGAAAATTTGTACAGTTATAATTTGAAATTTTGTTCTATTGTTTGTTATAGAGCAAACTTTTTTTGTTTTGTAGGTAACATGAGTATGCAGACTCAACAACCTCCACCACCTCCTGCAACAACACCCACAGCTCCGTGGCAGCAGCAACCTCCTCAGATGGCGCCACCCCCTCCGCCTGTGTCAATGGCACCTTGGCAGCAGCCACCGCTTCCTCCGTCAATGTCCATGTCTGCCCCGCATCCACCTGGGCCCGTCCAGCCTCCGTCACTTATGACCACAGCGGTGCCTCCGCCCCAGCCCAACGCCGGTCACCAGTTCAACACGTTTGCACCACCTCCGCCCCCTCCAATGTCCTACAATAACCAGAGAATGGGGGGCATGAACCCAATGATGATGGCAGGGCCACCACCTCCGCCTCCACCCAGTTAAGGATTGTCCTGCTTAGTTTTTTAATATAGACATGCTTATTTGGACTGCTAATATGAAGAGTGTACTAATGCTGGTTGCATTACAACTTGTTGGATGTCAGACTTGCCTTTGTTTTAGTATTAAGAAAGAACATCTCAATGTGTTAACGTATTGTCTGATGGGGATATGTTAAATCCAAACCCAACTAGGGTTTGAGGAATTGAGTTGCCTAAACATAGTGTTCATAAACTTGTATACCCAGAAGTATAAGGGCAATTATATAATCTTTCCAATTAATTTTATAATGGTTGTTTCTTAATTGTAACATTCAACTTGTCTCAGCTTCATTTTGATTTGTAAATTGAGAGTGTAATAGAGTGAATTAGTATAGTGTTTTTCTGTGAAGACTATATTATCTACTTCTATGTAATTGTATATTTTCCGTATATAAATTGTATAAATCATCCAGGCAATGGTTTGTCCAGTTCGTTCTAGGCTCCTGTTTCTGCTGCTTCCATTACAACACTCCCAAACATACATTTCAAAATTATCTATAAAATTGTGTTACATATGAAAGAAATACACAATAACTTAACCTTTAGCTATTGTAATATAATAACTGAAACAAGCTTTGAATTGAATAAATTTTGATATTGTAGTTCTGTTTATTTCTGTACATTGTGGTTACACTCTAGTGCTTAATCCTTGGTTGATCTTGGCTACCATAACATTACTAAACCAAATGTTACTCAAGTGAATGTTTTCTTTTTTGCTGATGAATAAGTTTTAAAAGTTTGATTTGTACATTGATGATGTAATATGATGTATGTTGCTGTGGAAATGTGTCAATTTATTGTGCAAATCAAACCAGGTCAATGAATAAATAAATGAGAACAATTTGAAGTGTACAGTTAAAAGTGTAAGTCAGACTGATGTGTGAAAGTAAACATGTTATTTAAACTATAGGGTGTGTAGATAACAGTAATATATTTTCAAACTTAATAATTCACTTTTTTTTTATTTTAACCACTGAACTGTGGTATTGAATCAGACTGTAGTGTGGGGGCTTTTGAGAGCTTTTGCAATGTAATAAGTACTTAAAACTCCATTTTGTCATAGGCACATTATTAAAATTCTTAATATAATATCCATTTTATTTATCTTATAGAAAATGTACTATTTATATAGGTTTCAGTCATTAATAGTAATAGCTTTTGAAACAGAAATTCTCTGGAAAATATATCAAAACAACAAAGTATGAGTAATAGTACTAATAGTAATAGCCATAACAAGTTAGAAATCAACTTAAAAGTCAAAAAGCTTGTCTGAAAAACACTTTTAATTTTAATTTAATGAAAAATTGTTACATAAAACAACATCCATTCTTTGTTGAAGTCTGAGTTTAGCCACAATCATTTACAATCAATAAAATAACAATAGGTAGGCCTACATTATAAGCCTAAAAAGTCTGCCTTAAGCTTTCCGATTCACTAGAAGTAGAAGATAAACCTAACCTAATTACTAATACTAATATTATTTTCAAATGTATTTGAAAAATCATGGTAAATGTTAAACAATTATTTAGCTTAATAATTTAAAGCTATCATTTAACTAAATTCAATGCTGTTATTTTTAAATCCTTTATATTAACTTTCACAAAAGTTGGTGGCTTTCTGGCTGGCAAAATCTCCTTCGACTTACTTTAGAAAAGAAAGCTGAAATACCCACTTTCTTATTTCTATATTATCATTAATAATTATTACGGGTAAGGTAAAACTTGGCACACAGATGCTGTGTCCATAACACATTCTAAAAATGTTTCACTCTCCACCCCCCCCCCCCCCCTCCTCCCTCAAACACACAATTAAGTATTTGCGTTCTTTTCATTTTACTTCTGGGTACACATTTTAAAATCTTTAATTTCAATGCAGCTGACAGTGACGGTCAGACATATTTTTTAATCTTTTATATAAATTTACCTTTCGTTCCCTTAAATTTTTGTTTGTGTCGGTGGCACAGGGCCAAATCTTTGGAAAACTAATGCATAACAATAATCCACATAACGGATTGGTGTAAAAAAAAACTTTTTTTTATTTTAGGGTTTGTTTAATTTATAGTTCCTATAATTATAATATTTCAAAAGTAAATGTTTACTTGAGTATATGTAGACAAGAAGTATAGAGGTAGTTAAATTTAAAAGTTTATTATGTTAGACCAAAGTTCCATAACAAGATGCACCTGAACAGTCAGGAAATGGGAAAGTCTCTGGTATAATGTTGGCTTCTGTAGTGAATTCCAATGTACTTCCCTGAATACCTGGAAACTGCAACTGGAAAGTTAATTGTAATTGTTAGAGGTAGAGGATGGTTTCTCACACAATGGCATTTAATTTACTTCATTGATGGTGCTGGTGGTGTTATTTATATACCGGTATTTACTTTTGAATTGTTTGCTTTTTAAATTTAGATAGGCAATCAAATTGTTTAAAATAAAGTATAGCTAGTTTATAAAAACATTTAAACTATCGGGTAGTATGGGTACCGGTATAAATAGTTCATCAAAATCGCTTAGCTTTCTTATTAAAAGTATGGTAATTGTTTAATATACCCACCATTTCTTAGCAAAAGCAAATTATTAGTAAAGTTGTACCATATATTACTCTGATACTTACAATTGGAAGCTTCATGGTGAATGAAAGTGCACAAGTAATGTTATCCCAACAAACACAATTGTGAAACCAGCTGTGTCTCAATAGTTAGAAAGCTTAGTGTTTAGTTTGTAATAGAAGTAGAAATCATGTAATAGAAGTAGAAATCAGTACTGAGTCAGTATAGGTCAAGTACCTGTATATAGAAAGCTGCCCAGCCGACCATAGGCTTGTCCACTTCAGCCTCGTACTGTGTTGGGCTGATTTTCGTGGCCGGCTTACTGAGCCATACAACTGGATGAATCTTGGCTCCACCAGTAGCTGGATCTAATACCACCAGCCGAAAATCTCGTCTATTAAAGAGAAAAAGGACTGTCACAATACTCATTGCAGTTTTATTTAAATTTCATTTAAGTTTATGACTGTTTCTGACCTTTAAAATTAAAGTTTCAAATCAAGACATTAACACATTGAATGGAAAATTGTAATAATAGGCCTACCTCAAACTGACTTTTCAAAAAGTTCCTATAGCTTTTTTTTTTTAAGTCGTGTCAATAAATCACTTTAATTATTCGTAAACTTAAATCGTCAAAGTTTTTACACTATGATCCTGGTGGTCATCTTGGTATAAAAAAATAACTAACTACCGGTATACGAACATTTACTTAATCTCAACGCAAACATAATATATGTAGAAGTTAGAAGAGACGTTTTTCGAGGGTAATATATAATATATATATAGTCTATATATTTATATACAATTTATTGTAATTGTACTGAAAATGGAAGTTGAAAAAATATAAAATAGTGAAGAAAATAAAACAAAAGTTTAAAATTTGTCATGATTTCTAAAAATAGAATAACTATAATAATCAATTGCCTTATAAAATATATATACACGTTAGTTGTAACGTTAAATACACAAATAATAAAGTTCAATAATGTTATATTATTTAATCCAGTGACATTTTTTAATTAATCGGTTGTCTCCCCTTCACCACAATTATGTTCAATTTGAAACATTGCTGATACACACTATATCATGTTGACCTATATAGCATTGGTTAAGTGATATTTACCTTGTTCCATCTAAAGTCCTGGCATAGTAAACTGTTACTTTGCTTGGTTCAACTGAAGTGTTGACAGTTATCTTACCACCCTTGGAAGTGGAGCTCCTGGTCCAAGACAGTGTTGGGAAAGTAACGTTCTCTAGTATATTGAGGTAAAAACTTTCAATGGCCAGGATATTGCTCATCATATGACCTTCCATTGAATGCTCGGCGTTAGGAATTATTCTGAAGAGAATAATTTAATGATGAGATCAGACAAAAATCGATTGTATCTGATTATTTCCATATTTATTTTACGTTGTAAATGGTATAATAATAATAAGTATATTTATATAGCGCTTCCAACAAACATTATGTAAGCCCCAAGCGCATTTAACATTGAGCAACAAAATACATGCATAGAGCCATTAGAGGCCGACAGAAATTCGGTTTCAGCGCCGAAGATAGACAATAAATGGCCTCTTTCAGCGTGGTTTCGCGTATCGGCCGAAGCCAAAAAGTTAGCTTTCGGTTTCGGCCGAAACTGATATTGACTTTCGGTCATTAACCGAATATCTATTTTAAATTTCAAAATTCAGATCGCTAGTGCTGCATCTAATTAGGCCTACTCTGTTTATTGATAATTTCATTTAGTTAAACTGTTGTGAATCAATCTGTGTGAAGTAGAAAATTGAATTTACCAATAAAAGGATTATTTAAGCACACCAAAGAATGTCGAAAATATAAAGTTAGCATTTTTTTTTAAATATCATTTTAGGTTGGCTATAGCCTACTGCTGCTACAGTCTATGTTCATTTGTTACTTGAGCTAAATACTAAATAGTTAGAGATTGAGTCTTTTCGCCAAAATTTAAACCACGCCATATGTTCATTGCCCACCCCCTTACTTTCCTCAACTAAAAAACTACATTACCAATGAAAGTATTTAGTGAATTAAATTATTACAGACACAATTTACCTTAAAAACTTAGGACCAGGTAACTCATCAAAATAATAATAGGAGTCGTCAGGTAGGAAGAACTCATCTCCAGATGTAGTCACGATCATTTTAGGCATGGTGTACCTGTCTTTATAACCTGCGCAGAAGAGTTTACAATTTAATGACAATATGTGCCCCCTCCCCCTCTCTGTATTTAGAAATATAGGAAACGCAATGTATCTTTTTTGTTTTGTGAGTTGTGTTTTATTTTGAATGTTTTTTCATTCTTACTCTTCATTTATTGTTTATCAATTCTCCCTGTAGGCCTATATATCACTTCCAGCCCCCCCCCCCCATTACACACACACACACACACATTTCTCCCTCTATCTTAGTCTTAGTTTTCAACAGGTATTTACTAAATTACCCCCCCCCCCCTTACCTCTCAATTGTTGCCATACTTCTTCAACCATACACTCTATTATCTATACACAATAGTTTATTTTACGTGTTACAGACGCACTTTGTTGCGCCATACGCCTATCCTTGGTTTAAGTTAAGTCCAGTCTTATTTTATGATTAGTATTTTAAATGTTGCATGTTAAGTTATTGGTTTTCCGGTTTTGTTAGGGCAACCCATTCCGTGCCCGGATGCCACTCGGGAAAAAAAGAGAACACTTAATACACACACAAAAATTCCACTATACAATTGAATTGATGATATTAGACTATTATGTATTGCAAAGTTAACATTTTCACTTAGTTCTAATTCAACTAATTCAACACATGATATTTGCCTCCCTCAAAACTGCATACTTAGCGGATCAATAACAGCCTGCATCAGAGGCATGATGGGGCTGTCCAGATTATAGGTAACACTTTCATTGTAGTAATCTTCAAATTCAAATGTCCATCCGCCAAGGGACCGGAAGTGATGGTGAAGATTCTGTTGGTGAGAAAACAACACGATAATAAAATTAAATTTAGATGTAGACACTGAGAAAATTGAGATTTTGTTTTGTCAAAAGATATGCACGTGCTCTTTGACTTCCCGGCTTTCTCCGAGTTCTAAGACTGTATTTGTAATCTCGGCTCGTGTTTTCACCTATAGAGAAGTGGGGTTTCACGTCTGTAAAGATATATCGCCGCCATTACACAGGTCTCTGCAGGGTGATTATAAATAGGTGGCCAAACATACACCCAGTAATGGGGCATCATAAAGTGTTGTTAGGGAATATTTATTTAAACCTTTCTGACCTTTTGAATACTGAGTAGATCCATGACCGTTGGTACCATGCCAATAACACGCTTGTCCACTGCGGCCGTTGTCCACGTGGTCCAGCCTCGCTTTCAAACAAAGAGAGATTCAGTTGATTGGATTTATTTAGACAAGGTTACACGACATTTTATTCATTATAAACGCTAAGATTACATACTGTAATGAAATACATGTGGGCCCACTCCAATAGAATTCAATCCAACCCACATCTATAGATTTTCATCAAATGTACACCCCCCCTTCCACCAGAAGCACAATTTAATTAGAAATAACTACGCCCCTATAGCTTTGATGATAAGAAATGTGTACAAAATCCTTCATGAAATATAGCCAATAATTCAAAACGATGATCCTCAAAATTTACAATTTACATCTTTTAAATTGGCCCCTGACATATAGGTCGGACCTTTTGAAAAATGTGAAGTAAATAATTTATAAAATGTGATGAATAATAAATAGAAGTTGTTTATAGAATAAAGAATACAAAAATGAAATGTTAGCCTCACCTTTGACTCGCCTCCAATGACAAATTTCGTAACCATATTTCCCGTGAAAGGTTTTGCAAAGTCTGCCAATGTGTCCATTCCACGCACAACGGCCTTAAATTGAACAAAAAAAAAATTGTTTACACATATAATAAGGGATGACATTTCACGTAAACAAGGTATCGGGCTCAATGGAATAGCATAATTACCTTTGTCATGGGTAGACGAAGCAGTATTTCTGGGTTTGTTCCGTTGTCAAGGAATTTTTTCCAAGTCCACGCGATAATACCGTCTTCATACCGCTCTTTCCGCGAAGGATCGTCCTGTAAATATTATAAACAATAAAACGTAGCTCAAATCAAAATAAGTCACCAAAAGGTCGGTATGGTACAATGTGGCCTAGTGGCAGCGCTTACGGGTAGCTTATCGAAGGATCTAGGTTTGATTCCCGGCGAAGACTAGGATTTGTACCCTAGTCGGTAGGTTGTCATTGAGTACAAAGTAACTAAGTGGAGCAAAGTATATGCGGCTTGCATTGTGCTGACCGCACAATCCCCTAGTAGCCTTTGCGGTGTCTAGGGAGACGTGTGAACTACACTGTGAACGCTGCTTGACTTTACCAAAGAGCGATCATTAAAAAAAAAAGTAAAGTATTCGGTCGGACCAAATTGATCCATAGGGCCGGTGATGGAGCGTTCACCACGGGAACTGGTGAAAGAGCGATCATAGAAAAAATTAAATCCGTTTCGTTGATCTTTTATTCTTAAAAGGATGTTTCAAACTTCAATTCTACTAATAAAGTTGATGTTATTTTATGGAAAGATAATGTAATTTTCCTAATCAAAATCTAAATTTTAAAAAGCAATTATTGGTATAATAATCTATACCGGTACATTTAGAAGCAAACATAGGCCTATCCTTTTGTTTAACTCGACCGGATTTCTGAAATCCATAATGCAAACAATATAGTATTTTCCCCACAAAACTTTATCCCGTTGGTAGAAATTAAATTACTGTTTTTCACCTTGAAATGAAATGCAAAAATGAAAGATCAGTATTTCCCTTTGAAAACCAATAAAAGTGTGGGATTCACGATGAAAAATGATTACTTAATGGGACTTTTTGGTTTTGGCACAAATGAATGCTAATGACATGTTGTTATGTTATCGTTGTGTTAAATGTTGTCATATTTAGTAGGTCAATGGTTTATGATGAAGTTAACGTTTTAAGAAGCTACTTACCTGAAAGATGATTGGTTGGAATGGAACTTGATTGATGACGCCACAAACTGTCTTTGCCTTCACGGCAACAGCAGTAAGCATTTCAATATGTTTACTTTTTACTGTAGGCAGCCTGGTCACATATATAGCAAGGACTACATTTGTAATATAATACTAATATCTTGAATAGTTTTGCTTTTGTTTTGTAATAATAGGCCTGCATGTAATTACATTTGAATTGTATGAACCTACCTTTGGACTCTCTCGATCTATTATCATCTATTTAAATCCCAATGGAATACATTTTTGATTTAATCCAAAATCTGGTTTGATTTTGCTCTTGTTTTTTTTTCTCTTTGCGTGTGTGTGTGTGTTTTGCAATTTCAGGATCAAGTAATATTATAGATCTCCCAATAATTGTTTTTCATAAAACACTGTCCCAATTGACTCCAATCACATGCAGTGGCGTAGGTTAACTAGGGAGAATGGCACCTAGGGCGTAGGTGTTAGATTTCATTTATTAGGAAGCACTATTTCCAGCTCATTGGTAATTTTAATCCATTTTTACCATTTCACTTTAGTTCTTTGAACATTGAATGGGTTTGAAAGGGTCGTATGTTTGAAATCTTATTTTTTATTAATTTAATTGTGCTCTTAAGGTATAATTAATTCACTAGTTCAAATTTTGAATGCTATATTTTAAGTAGGAAAGTGTCAGTTTGGCGCCTATCCAAACTTTAGCACATGGGGCGAACTGCTCCATCCTTCCACCCTCTCTTGCTAAGTCACTGCAAACATGTATACACACACATGCTCTCACGCATACACATACACACATTATTGTATTAGATAGCATGCCACTAAGGGCAAGTATTCAAAAATACCCATCGGAACTGCTTCCAGAGCTGATCCAAAAGAAGCCAGTATCTTTATAGACGACCTCGTTAGGAATTATGATGCTGACGTAATGCCACCATACTGGTGTCGTGGTGACCGCATCTGTTATTTAAAAACAATAACTCAGTGAACTCATCATCTACAGAACAAAGCAATATAATTTGATCAACCACTTAAGTCATATATATGTGAGACTTCTAGCTATGTTTAGTAGAACCCACCTCGAAGCAAATTAGATTATATTATATATGCTCCATCATATAGCCTAATTCCCTATATATAGAGAGATATTATATATATGCCTATTTATAACACAGATACAAATATGTATTTAGTTTTACTTTAAGATAATATATAGCTGTGTTCTAATTAAAAGACAATTACCAATACAATAATTTAGATTGAAAAACTCAACGATGGAGATTTTAACCGCATTTATGGGATCTTTCTATCGGGAATGGATATACATCTAGTTAAAACCTTACGGTTGATAATACATTCCATCGTTTGTCCTACAGTTAGTTAACATGTATATAAATATATACGTCCAGGCAAACCGTTATAAAAGGAATCCAAGAAATTAAACAGATTTTTTCTTATAGCAAAACCTTATTTTCTTTCTACTTACCACCTAATTATTATTGACAGTACTTATATTTTTATCATCCCCCCACATACATACGTAGACACCACATAATCACACACATAAAAATCACATACAGACTCTTAGACAATACTTACATACGCTCACATAGAAACTACATACACACGCATAAAAACCACATACATTTACATAGACACCACATACACTTCCATAGACACCGCATACATTTACATAGACACCACATACACTTCCATAGACACCGCATACATTTACATAGACACCACATACACTTCCATAGACACCGCATACATTTACATAGACACCACATAGACTTCCATAGACACCACATACACTTCCATAGACATCACATGCATTTACATAGACACCACATACAATTCCATAGACATCACGTACATTTACTTCAGACACCACATAGACTTCCATAGACACCACATACACTTTTATAGACACCACATACACTTCCATAGACACCACATACACTTCCATAGACACCACATACACTTTCATAGACACCACATACACTTCCATAGATACCACATACTCTTCCATAGACACCACATACACTTCCATAGACACCACATACACTTCCATTGACACCACATTCACTTCTATAGATACCACATACACTTCCAAAGACACCACATACTCTTCCATAGACACCACATACTCTTCCATAGACACCACATACACTTTCATAGACACCACATACTCTTCCATAGACACCACATACACTTTCATAGACACCACATACACTTCCATTGACACCACATACACTTCCATAGACACCACATACACTTCCATTGACACCACATACACTTCCATAGACACCACATACACACTCTCACTTAGACATCACATACACTTTCATAGACACCACATACACACTCTCACATAGATATCACATTCACACTCTCACATATACACCACAGATCAATTATTCACACAAAGTTTAGCTATAGAACCAATAACAAGAGCGTCACAGCGACTTACTCGTCAGCCATGTTTGAGACGTCATGTTCAGGATGTGAACGGAGTAATTGGGACCGGTGATGGAGGTCAGGTATCTGTAATGATACGTTGGATCAGGGGCGTTGACATAGTCGTCAAGGGGGGTTGCCGTGGCAACCATAAGCACACCCGAGAGAATCCAGAAGAGACTAGCCATACTTTTAAAGTAAGACAACTCCTGCAGAGAAAACACATAATTCCAACAAATGTGAAATACTTGAATCAGTGACACTTCAATAAAATAAGATAATTTTTTCAACTGATTATTATCTATATTAAAAATACAACTACCGAATCAGTCTTTTTTATTTTCAGTAAAGATCATTAAAAACAAAGTCATCGTTTATAGACTGTGCATTATAGTGGATAAAATTATATACAAATAAAATCGCATTTATTTTCAAATTACTATCACAACAACCCACGTCTATGGTGATCTTTTAGCAAAGAAAAATTTCAGATGACAATTATGAATTAGAAATTTTGACATTAATTAAGATATGCCCTTAGGTCTATATTTAATTGTATATTACTACTATCTATTTTTCAAAAAGTGAAAGTAAAAAATGTAAAAGGTGAAGTAAATAGTAGGCTACAACAAGCCACAAATACACTTACATATATTACACAAATCAATGACACACCGAACCACACTTTGAAAAATCTATTTCTTCGTCTTACTAAAAAAAAAATACAATGTTTTTTATTGCCATTTTTATCAAGCTTTCATTTCATTTCGAAAAACAAATGTACAATATTGAGCTGTATACATACCATACTATTGAAGGCTAGAAATGTCAGCTCCCTAATAGAATAACAAATCAACAGCTGTATTAAAATGAATAATTATTTTTTTTACGTAGGCCTACTACAAGAACCTAAAAGTGCATAAATGATAAACCTCGGAATCGGATCCTCACAAAAGAAGACAATAATGTCGATATAAACAAATCTAAACCAAATTTGCCTTGTGCTAATTGTGCTAAATTATAAACTTTGGTCTAAATAGGGAAATAGTTCTCTGATTTAGCCTATATATTTTATTTTTAAATTCTTATCTTTGAAATTTCCACAGAGCACATTTTTTACACAAAAAGTAAAATAGAATGCATCTATAAGAGACTACATTATGCCACGTTATAAACAATCGACCAGACGTAAATTATATATCAGGAGTGAACCCGGTTGTTGTCACCGACAGCCGCAGCAATGCTTTAAATGGATTATAAAGAGTGGCACCCCAACATAGTATTATATATATTATACACATATATTTAACTTTAATTTAATTAACGTAGTTATATAGTCTACAGAAGTCATTAGTATCTTGTAAAATATACATATAAGAATATACAATTAAAAGGAATAATATACAAAATAATTATTTCCACATTTTAATGATAATGATAAAAATAATTTTTTTTAAGGCAATTTATGTTTTCAATGGGATGTGCACTTTACGCAAAGAAAAACCACATGGGATCCATCCCTGTTTGTTCCCATATTTGTTGACATTTAAGAACGTAAAAGAATAAACGATGCTCTTATAAGAAATGGTAATGAAACTTCACATTCCACATGCCCTATATATCAAATCGGTCAGACAGGAATAATTTGGTATTTTACATGCTCCATGGACTGCGACACAGTTGTGTAGGTGACCTAACAAGTTATGGGCAAATAGAAAAGTAAGTAACCGTTTCAGACCAAGTAGCTCCGCAGGGCATGTGAAGCAGCGTTCACATGTGTCGGTGGACATGGCATAGAAGAAGATGTGTTGCCAGCACAATACCTAACTGCTTTTACTTTATCCAAAACTACTCTGAGGTAGCAATCCGACACCCTCCAGACCAGGGAACTAATCCTAGCATTCACCAGGGTTTGAACCCTGGATCCACAGTACGACAGCGTGACGGGCAGATGGGGGAGCCAAGAGAATACACAAACACCCTGTGTGTCTCAAATTCTTAAGGCCTTTCCCGGGCCAAACCCTAGGTTCGCAAACCAGATCGTCGATCCTACTCGAACCGTTCTCCGTATTGTTACAAAAGTAGTTTTATTCCCATAATTATTATTAGTTCTAGCTTGGGCGCTAATGTGTGAGGACTGTTTTTGACCACTTTCTTAAAGATAGGATTACGGCTTAGTACGATATAGAAGAATCTTAACTGATTAAGTTTCATCATATAATACTGGTACATGTGTTCTGTTTTACTGTTATATTTATCATCTCAACTTGTTGGAATAAAATTGTGTTCAATCATTCAAACAGGATTGTGGATTTCCTCTATATTAAGGTACAGTTTATCTAAATCATTTCATACACAAAAGATTCACATCAAACGAGTAAAATAAACATCAAATCTAATTGAATAACATCAATACAAGTTCTTATACAACCTTGTGAGATCCAAGATGGATATGAATCAAAAGAATATATAATAATACATTACTAAAAATATCATCATACGTCAGTAGCTGATTTCGCACGTGACAGTATTAACCTGCCGGTCTTGGGTTGGCGGATGCATATATTTGACAATTAAAAAATACGGACAAATGTTCACGAAATATTTTCCTCTCAGCCATCGCCCCCTTTACCATTTAGCCTACCAAATTTTTGGTTGTGGACTACATAGAAACTAATATAGAGATTGAAAAGATATTATTTAAAAAAAAAGGGAGAATGGGCCACACACAACTACATAGTTAGTAATAGATGAAATTGCGATTAGAAGTATATAGTCATTATAGCAGTATATAGCAGTATAAAGCAGTATAAAGCAGTGTAGCAGTATATAGAGATATATAGAGCTAAACGAAACAAAAAGTATCCCTTGCAGACTATATTTATCATGTTTTTGCATTTTTTTATACTTGGATTCGAACCCGTGAAGTCAGAAACGGAAATCAAATGCGCTCCTTTAATTCCTATTGACACACCAACAAACTCTCCTGTCTTGCTGTTAATTATTCTTTAACTTTCTTTCAGATTTTACATTAGAAACAAAACAACTGACTTAAAGTATCAGACAGACACAATACCTCAATAGAGCTTATAGTCTCTTATCTTATATCTTATCTTATATATTACAGACGCTCCTTCTATAAATAAGATTAAGCTTATCCGTGGTTTGAGTCTAGTTTTCTATTTTTATAAGTTTTATAAGTGTTTTTATAAGTTTTTTATAAGTGTTTTTATAAGTTTAATACGTGTTTTTATAAGTTTAATTAATGTTTTTATAGGTTTTATATGTGTTTTTATAAGTTTTATAAGTGTTTTTATAGGTTTTATAAATGTTTTTATAAGTTTAATACGTGTTTTTATAAGTTTTATAAGTGTTTTTATAAGTTTTTTTAATGTTTTTATAGGTTTTATATGTGTTTTTATAAGTTTTATAAGTGTTTTTATAAGTTTTATAAGTGTTTTTATAAGCTTAATACGTGTTTTTATAAGTTTTATAAGTGTTTTTATAAGTTTTATAAGTGTTTTTATAAGTTTAATACGTGTTTTTATAAGTTTTATAAGTGTTTTTATAAGTTTTATAAATGTTTTTATAGGTTTTATAAGTGTTTTTATAAGTTTTATAAGTGTTTTTATAAGTTTTATAAGTGTTTTTATAAGTTTAATACGTGTTTTTATAAGTTTTATAAGTGTTTTTATAAGTTTTATAAGTGTTTTTATAAGTTTTATAAGTGTTTTTATAAGTTTTATAAGATTTTTTATAAGTTTTATAAGTGTTTTTATAAGTTTTATAAATGTTTTTAATGATTTTAGTTATTTGTTTGTTTTTTCCTGGTTTCTTCAGGCACACATTCTACAAACATTCTCGGACGCCACTCGGTAAGAAAGAGTAGCCTACTTATATGCATTTGTTCTGGCATAAGGGATTTAAAAAAAGTGTTTTTTTCCTTATGTTTATCTGAGCATTGGAACAGGTTGTTATTGGGTTGTATTTCTAAATTAGAGTTTAATGACTTGTGTATTATTATTATTACTACTTTACTCTTTGCCATTCTGTTTTCTGGTGTTTCTAGGTTTAGTGATTTGACTATTGGTGTTACTCTTGTTATTAGTTGGGAATATTCGCTTTTAGCTCTTTTCTGATTGTGTTCTAATTTTTTAAAATGTTTTCTTGAGTTGATGGGTCCCATACAGAAGATGCATATTCTAGTATAATGTTCTAGAACTAATGTTAGATAGTATTTTAGTTGTATATTCTTATTACATTTGTAATAAAGGTCTCAGACATATTAAAACAATCAGCACGAATTTAACCTCGTCCCTCATCGCATCCACTTGTCTCAAGATTTTTATTCTGTGATATTAATTGCATTTGCCACTTGACTATAAATTTTTGCTTTAGGTTTTCTAAAGTGTGTAAAAATATCACCTCGGCATACATAAGTCTATTTTCAATTGTTACTGCGTCTTCGTCTCGGAGCTGTGACTTTGAAAGGACAAACTCTTACGTAATGTTGACGACACAGCTACCCGGATGTAAATTCTATAAATATTTCTGGAGTGTTGGGGGTAAAAACCAGAAAACGGATAACTGTAGCCAATACTGGCTATACATTGGTTGAAAATTATATTCAATAGAGAAAATGGGAATGCATTAAACTTGTTCCCAGAATGATCAGTGACAGCTTTGTAAGGCACAAGAATTATTCTAGTTAAGGTAAATACAATGCTTTGACTTTATGTCTGTAGTGAACTTTACTTAGTCTAGCAATGGGGGTTCTTGTATAATGGAAAACCTGCTATTTTATATAGGTAATATACCGTCTATGTCTGTGTTGGTTGCATTAACTTGTTCGGAATATGTGGACCAAAGAATATTACCTGGTTGAGCCGGTCCGAGTGCTGTAGGCTCGAAAGTCTTATCTTCAATGGCAGTGTTCAAATATAAGACTGTGTATAATGTAGAATAAAGATTTCATAACAATGATCATATAAAATATTTAAAAAGACACGAAGATTAAAAGAAACTTTCCTGATTCCAAATGCAAGGACAAATTACATATTAAATTCATAAAGTGTTTTTTTCCCCTTGGGGGATAATGCATAACATAAACCAAATTAAAATCATTCCAAAACCTTATCGAAAAAAATTATTCACGGAACAGATTCATGGAAAATGTCTTTTGGAAGTAAAGAAAAAGTGATTAAAGTGATTGCTATTTTTATTATTACTTCCTTTATTTTAAGTTGCATTTTCTGTCTGTCTGTCTGCAATCGTCGTGCAAAAATTGGCTTCGATTTGTCGACCACTTCCCGTAGTCCAATCGAGCTGAAGTTTGGACAGCAGATTTGTGGCGCCTAACAATACATCCTGTCAAATTTTCAGTTAAAACGACTTAATAATACTACACTTATGACAATATTCATTTCTTAAAAGGAAAGTATAAGAAATATTTTAATTTCGCGTTAAAAATGCCTGTGCAACTTTTTATAGTTTTTCGGCGCAAAGCTAGAAAAAAAAAATTATGCGCTACGATTATTTTTAGAACAATTCATACGGAGTAAGGAGATATTTTTGAGATTTGCGACACAGATATTTTTTCTGTACGTTTCATTTGCAGTAGTCAATCAATTATTTAATTACATGATGGTAAACTTAGTTTGCAAATAAAGGGAGTAAAATAAAAACTTTGTTTTTACGGTTTTCTTGTTTAATATCTTTCACGATATTTTATTATACGATCACTATGTATTTCTATATTAAAATTAAATAATTTATGTGTTAATAATGATGTTCGAATTCTCTTCCGGAATTGATTCAAATTTAACACACGTTAATAAATCTCAACATTTTGTAAAATCAGGAATAATTATTGGCCTTTACTTTCATTAACAGTACTAGGAATGGCCTAGGCCCTATCCTAACCCTCACCGATATAGGCCCTATCCTAACCCTCACCGATACAGGCCCTATCCTAACCCTCACCGATATAGGCCCTATCCTAACCCTCACCGATATAGGCCCTATCCTAATCATCACCGATATAGGCCCTATCCTAACCCTCACCGACACCCATTTATGGCCTTTACATAGAAATTGCTAATCAAGTAACGCCCTCGGGTTAATGGCAAAACTTCCCGATATGCACATACACACACAAACAAACAAGCACACAATGGCAATCCACTTTCAACCACAAAGTCCGATGAGAATGTAAAAATGATCTATTATCATATTATTTATTATGCGTGTCCATATTTTAATATCCATTCAGACCATTAAGAGTTAACTTAGTTGTTGTTGTTGTTTTTTTCAGATCCGCCAGCTTGAAGAATGGCAACAATGGCGTGTCCTGTGGCTATAGCCAGCTTTGTGCTGATCTGTGGAATACTGGGTACGCCACTGGATGACTATGTGAACACCTATGACCCTAATTACTCACATACGCTGCTGTCCAAAACAGAAAGACCGGATGTTATTATTCACGTGTTGAACATGACGTCACAGAAATGGTTGACAGGTAACTGCATTACCGACTAGCTAGATATATAGACTATACTTGGGTGAATTTAACAACTTTTATCTATTGGGCCATTCACTGTCAAGTTAACATTTTATAAAATGTCAATGCCGACAATCAATTGAACATTTCATAGAATTTCACGCCTGCTAGGCATTTATAGGAACTCACTGATCTGGGGCTTTAATTTATAAAGACACGACATAAAAGGAGATTGAGCGCGCAGCGCAATGCACATCCACCTTTACTTACGTGCCCTATTTGGTAGTGTCACGTGTCTTACAGAGTTTTGAAGAGTTTCTTTCTCGTTAGCATTTCAACCCGAAGCCACCGGGATGACAACCGAACGCGCTGCGTTAGACTTGTACGAAAATCATAAAAAGGGGGGGGGGGGGGACACAGGCACCCTTTAATAAGCCTGTATCTAGTAAAACAAAATGGTGGATTACGGCAAATGCCACCCATCTAGCCACACGAGGACGCCCATATGTAAAAGCTTGGTTGCAATTTTTTTTTTTTTATAAAATTTCGTTTGTCCATTTCTGCATTTTTCACAATTTTATCTAAATATTTTTTTTCCTTTCTGTTGTTATACTGTTTGGTCAGAAAAAGTGACAAAGAAGCCTTTATGGTGGCACTATGTGTCTATTGTAATCCCTAGAAATTTGACTAATAAAGACACTGGGCTTGTGTGGATAGACGGTGGTAAAGATAATTACAAGTGAGTATATATTTCATTTTTACACATATACATTCATATACATTTGTCCTGTTACAGTCAAAATACGTCTTAAATCCAAAAAAAAAGAACAACTTTGACATTCTTGATTATTTGAGTCTTAGCCAATCTAGTCTAGACTATATGTTATACAAATATGTTTTGATTTTGATTTTCATCAAAGCTGTTTGGTTTGTGGGCATTGCTCACTATTTTGTGGATTGCCGTTTTCATATATTATAATAAGTGTAAGCCTGCCTTAACACAAAGAAGTGGATTTCATACATCGATATACCTCAACAACTATCCCAAAATCTAGTAAATAGCTTTAAGCAAAGTATTTATGCTAGCATTATTGTACATATTATACTACAACAAATATGTGGCTCTTAAAGTATTCAGCAACATTTTACTTACCGTAGGCTAAGTTATTTCGTTCAGTTCATGAAGTTTTGTTGAATTGAGATTTTCAGAAATATGGAATGTCCAGGTACTAATTCTGAGCTTGATGCAATATTTTATAGAATACAAATTTCACTTTATCTGAATGCGAATAATTTTAACAAACAACAGAAACGACTTTGACTATCTAATGTAAACAATAGGCTTAATGTACGAATTTATAAACAGCGAAATGTGTCATATGCGTTTAACGGGAATAGCTTGAATGATAAATATAAATATGTTTTCAATTATTTCCTAATTATTTCACAGATCATCAATGAAATCTGATATGCTTTCTGCAATTTCTGAAGTTGCTGTGAAAATTGGATCAGTGTGTGCTATAATCGAAGAGATTCCGAACCAACCAACAGTCTTTTTGGTGATGATTTAAAATAAAAAAAAAACCTGTATAAATTAACATTCACAATTGTATAAAGACTAAGATCATTTAGATGGTTAAATTATTAAATGTATACACATCTTTGGACGGAAATATCAAGTTTAAAGATATTTTGACAATGAAAAAGATGTCAATAAATAAAATAGGAATACCATTAAAAAGACGGAAGTATAAATTTAGACTTTAGGAAAGGCAGAAGTATAAAGACTTACAATCGCTTAAACTCCAACAAAGCTGGAAGTAGTAGGCTAAGTATAAACTAAACGGTTCTTTAGACCACAAGAAAGCCTTCATTGTCTTCATCTGATATAATACAATTATGTCGTTTTTATATTCTAGAAACGCATGCGAATTCAAAAAACATCACAATATGTTAAACTCTACTGTCAGTTATATTTCAATAACTATTCTCAATACATTTATTTAAAGAACTTTTAATACTCTTATTTTGATCCACCGATTGCGATAAAAGTTATCGCTAATTGATTTTTTACATATCCTTAGAATGACCCCGAACTAAAAAACCGAACTGAGGATGATCTCATTGCCTGGACTTGGAGAGAATTTCTACTGAATGGAACGAATCCTGAAATTTTGTTACAATTACCTATGACTAAGGTAACAACAAAACACATTCATAAAACAACAGAACATTTACTATGCTTCGCTTTTTTTTCTTAGACATTTTCTCAAATTGCAATTATTTGTCTAGCATTATATTTTAAAAGTATATATGTTTAATACATGTGTATGTTTGGGTTTTGCTAATTGTAAGATCATTGTTTCATATGTCAATATCAGCACACAGAAGTAATGTGGCTACATGCTAATATCCCGTTCGAGTCTTTTGGTGACGCATGGGCCTCGAATCTGGCGAAATGTGCAAACCACCGTTACGGTCCCATTTACAGTACACCATTGGGCGTACGCATTGGGGAAGTACCCGAGGATCATTGCATGGGCGAGAAACCACCCAGACTCGGTGGGGAGGAAAGAATAGGCGCAACAGTACCCGTCTCGCCAAGGCAGGTATCTGAAGGTTAGATGAAAGTCCAGATTCACGATCTCTAGTGATCCAAGGGAAATTTCTTGGGGGATTTGGGAGTGTAGTGGCTATGACTGCGGTGTCTAAAAAAGTTGCGTGCCTCATCGGCATTACTTGACCTTCCACTTATATTTATGTACTACGTCCTGGACTTAATAGCTAATAAGCTCGTCCGGTTTTTAAGAGACTTTTTAATTTGTTAACGCCCTTTGTATATGATGCAGTTCTAGAAAACGTTTTTTTGGTTTGAGTACAATTTTTTCATATACAGATGTCACGAATTCCTCACGGAAGAAAAACGGATTATCAAAGTAGGCTTAAGTTAAGAAAAAAATGATTATTTGAAATAACCGAATATCAAACTTATAGCAATTAGCATTATAAACTATAGATTATATCAATCATATATTACAAATTAAAATCTTCCAGGTTTGGGTTAAGGGGGAGGGGGTGGGTGAAGAGAATGGATTCGACCTTTAGTGTCCACGTCATCATTCTTTGCCCCTGAAACCTTTATGTTCACACCTTATTTTTTCATAAGTTCCTTAAATTTACGATACATTTTCTTTCAGGCTGTTGTTCGAGGTATGGACACTGTGTCTGCATATATGAAAACTATCGCCCAATTGAGTATTGACAAATATGTTGTGGCTGGAGGCTCAAAAGTGAGAAGTTGAAACAAACTCTAATGTGTTTGTTTTTGTGTATCTTTCTATTTGATTTTTTTTCGTATTGCATTTCATCTTCATTAACTCTATGTATATCTTGCAAGAAAGAAAAGGTGGCGGAAAGGCCAGGTACAAAGAGCTAGTCTTGGAACCTAATATACTAAATGAAATTGTATTGTTTAGAGCCAGGGATATTACTTCACAGATAGATCGAAAATTTAAGCCCTCGAAAAGATTAATGGGAAACATGTCCCCGAATCGCGAGGGTGCAAATATGTCGGATCTGCGCCACTGTCTTCTTTTCCTCTCCACAACATATTTTACGTTCCCAGAAATTAATTTATAAACACACGCACACGCACGCATACACACACAGACACCCAGACACACACACACAGACACACGTTGACACACGTTGACACACTGTGACACACACTGACACATATTGACCTCGACACACACAGAGGATTTATTGCGTTTGGACGCCTTAGACCTTTGGGTCTACTTTTATTCCCATTACAGTGGAGCAGCTTCCCAAATACCAGATTGCAATATATCAGTTAAAATAAATGACTATATAGCCTTGTATAGGCGATATACGTCATAGTGGGTCAAGAAGCATGAGTATACGAACAACAGTGAGTCGCAAAATAAAACAGTTTGAGAAATGTTGGATTAGATAACCGCCATTTAATATATATATATATATAGTATTGGCTTTGTCCATTATGGACTGCCTTGCTTAAATATTTCATCTCTTTACTTACATTATTGTCTAAAGAATAAAGACTTGAACTGAATGGTAATTCATATTATAAAACGTGCATAATTTTATTTTCAGCGGGGTTGGATCGCCTGGACCACAGCGGCTGTGGACAAAAGGGTGATTGGCTTCATACCTTTGGTCATGGATTTGCTAAATATACAGAAGGTATTTTCAAGTTGCATTTTCCCATTTTTTGTTTTTGTTGACCCACTTTCCATTTAATATGAATGTTCCGTTAAATATTTATGTACAAACCCACGCCAGAAACTCCCCGAAGCCTTTTTTTTATAATTAGTAATTCATCTTTTTATCTGGTTGTATTGTTTTTATAATTCCGAGACTAGCCCCGAGGGTTATGATTCATCATACACATTAAATATATATTTAAACTACCAAGTTAAATAACGTAATCGCTTATTATTTTTCGAAAAATTGGAAATATTTTCCCCTTGAATTAAGTACCTTGGCAATTAAAATCCCTACACACTCAAGCATTGTCCCATTATTAACAAAGTAATCATAAGGCTTAATAAAAATGTTATTCTAATTATATATTTTCAAAAAGTATAATCATTGATTTTGTTGTCAATATCTGTTTAAATAAAAACGAAATTCAAACATTTCTCCTGGAAATTTGAAACATTTTTGAAGAAAACAAAAAGATTATTTATTTGATTAGGAACATGTTTAAGTTAAATATTTGAATGCTTCACAATAAAAAATATTTTCCTAAAATGCTCCCCTTGTTTATTACATTCTTATAGAATCTACATCATCATTTCCGATCACTTGGTGGTTGGAGCTTTGAATATAAGCCTTATTACAATATGAATGTAACACAATATTTGGATAGTCCAAATTTTCCCAAGATGCAGGCAGTGATTGACGCACTCAGTAAGTACAATCATATGTGTTGCTCAGCATCTCACCCTGCAGCCTTTCATTTTCTTAGACAAAAAGGATACATTTATAATGATCATAACAAAAACCTTGTTATGAACATAATTTAAAATATTCTCAAACAAATGGGTATAAGAAAATATATCAGAAACTGTACATTTATCAGAGACTACAATTCTATCAGAAACTAAAATTCTATAAGAAACTGCAATTCTAATCAAAAACTGCAATTCTATAAGAAACAGCAATTCTATAAGAAACTGCATTTCTCAACATGGGCTCTTTCTATTTTCGAAACAAAGATGAATACAAACTCTTACGTTTATAAGTTTTGTTATCGGCACATTAGACCTATATAAGAATTACTTTTTAAACGTTTATTTACAATAGATATTTAGAGATGCCATTAGAAAAGACTATTTAAAAGAGTTACCCAATACAACTATTTAATAAAGCTCTTACATCCTACATCCTACATATCCCCTACTTTGTTGGACCGTTGGGGCGCCACATATGACATGTGAACCAGCCTCCTCCATTCCTCCCGTCTCTCAGCCGTTCACAATGCCTAGAACAGTTTTGTACCTGTCCATTCCCTGATATTATCTTCCCAATGTTTCTTTTGTCTTCCTCTCTTTCTGCCTCCTCTGGTGGTACCCTGCATGATGGTCTTTGCAAGCTCGTTGGTTCTGGTGACGTAGCCATACCATTCCAGTTTTCTTTTCTTGGCTGTGGCCAGCAGGTCTTCATATTTTCCAATTTCCTGTTGTATTCTTTTTCGTATCTGTTCGTTAGAGATTTGGTCTATGTAACAGATACCGAGCAGGGTCCTGAAGCATCTCATTTCCATGGCGTTTATCTTCTTTTCCAGCTCAGCTGTTAATGTACATGACTCACAAGCATATAAGCTTCTGGTTTGGAGCCCTCTTCGGATGCAATAGCTCCTAGTTATTTGAAGCTGCTTACTGTTCCCAAACTCTGCCCACCAATCTTGATCTGCGTGGTGATGCCGCTGGTGTTACTAGTCATTAATTTAGTTTTTTTCGGCATCGATTTGCATGCCATATGATGCGGAAGTTTTGTCCAGTCGCTCCACTAGATTGGCTAATTCTTCCTCAATCCCGGCGAATCCATCTATATCGTCTGCGAATCGAAGGTTGGTGATCCTTCTGCCATTTATGCTGATTGTCCTTTCATGATCCTCTAGTGCATAGGTCCTCAACCTTTTTCGGTTTACCGCCCCCTTTTAATTTTATTTTCCGCTCTTCGCCGCCCCCCCCCTCCCCCCCCCCCCCCAAACTTTAGCGCCCACTCCCCCAACACCTCTGGACGTTAAAGGGTCAATATAGTTTCTGCAATTTTTTTTTTAGGCCGACTAGATTTGTGTGCTTATTTATTATCATTAAAAGAACTGAAAAGGAAACATATTGTAAGAATGTATAGATCAACAAATTATCTAAACAAGAGGCAATTAGTCAGTAATTTTTGTTATATTATTACAAAACAGAATTTGTTTGGTATCACTATTGAATCAAATAAATGTGGAACGATTCTTTAATTAAAGGGAGATAATTAACCCGTTTCATTTGAGCTATTATTTCTAGTGTTTCTTTTTTTTTTCTTTTATAAAAGAATAAATGGCTTACAATTTATAACTTTGAAATGATCAACTGTAAAAAGTATTTGAAAATTACATAAATATTATATGACTAAATAATTTATACGTATATTTTCAAACATCCAATCAACTACCCAGTTTGTACAATTACAACGTATCCATTCCGCTCAACGATGCTATATACATTTACATATAACACATTTAAGGACATCACAGTTAAACTGAGATAAAAATATCATTAATAATAGCAAATGTTTTGGTGACAGGGATCGGTCGGCGGAAGGGATGGATCGCGTGTCGTGTCGTTTGACAGTGCGCTGAACGAACCATATAACGAGGCGGTCGCACACCATAGGCCTACTCGTCTAATAGTGACCCCTAGTTGATGAAAAAGTACATGCGATTCATATCTCTTATTAGTATAATAATATGTAGGCCTACTGTTGGGGGATATCAGATATTTAGCATTACTTGCGTTTACATCACATTTTATCCAAAACCTAATCAATTAAAATAGCTGAGGTGTTCAAATTATATCAGGTATGTTTGTACCGCCCACTTGTTTTTCACCGCCCCCCAATCGCCCCCGGGAATGTCAGCGCCCCCCTAAAGCTTCTCACCGTCCCCCTGGGGGCAATATCGCCCCCGTTGAGAACCTATGCTCTAGTGCATCCGACATGATTCTCTCAAAGAAGATGTTGAACAGTGTTGGCGAAAGCAAGCATCCTTGTCGTGCTCCAACGGTAGTCCTAAACCAATCTCCAATGTTGTTGCTGAAGAAGACAGCCCTGTCATAGAGGCTACGTATCAGCATTGTCAGGTTGTCATTAATGTTGTAATGTTTCATGGTTGCCCGTTGGGCAGCGTGCCAGACCCTGTCGAATGCTTTTTTAAAATCAACAAATATATGGTACAAGTGTTGTTGATGTTGCGCGTGCCTCTCACAGCGTATTCGCAGGTTAAAGATCTGCTCTGTGGTACTACGTCCATGCCTGAAGCCTGCCTGCTATTCCGCAATGATTCTTTCAGGATAAGGTCTGAGTCTGCTTAAAATCTTTTTGAGCACGACCTTGTTTGGGTGGCTTATTAGGCTGATGGTGCGGTAGTTCTGGTATTGCTGTAGGTTGCCTTTCTTGGGGAGGGTGATGATGAGCGACTGGGTCCATGGTTTAGGCCAGTCTCCAGTTATCCATATTTTATTGCAAATGTTCAATAAGACATTTACCATGGCTTCCCCTCCTGCTTTCACCAACTCAGCAGGGATGTTATCCACTCCTGCAGCTTTTCCTTTTTGAAGTGCTTGGACTGCTGCTTCCACTTCTGTACGGAGGATAGGGTAATTGTCATTGTCTGTGGCTGGAGGGACGTTTAGTATATCTGGATCTATTGTGATATTGTCATTATACAGTTCCAAGCAGTACTCAGTCCATCTTTTTAAGATATCCGGTTCCTCAGTCAGGTTTCTACCATCCTTATCCTGTACGGTGGTGCTGCGCCCGTGCTTAGTGGTGGTTAGTTCTTTTACTAATTGGTATGCTTTTCTGCTATTGTTCATCCTTAAACCTAATAAAGCTCACGTGGGATTAACAACGTCATGTCTGTCAGTGTGACGTTTACATTTTCAATTCTACCTACCTACATGTGACCCTACATGTGACCTACATGTCCCTTAGTCTTTTGGACCGTTGGAGGCCACATATTACATGAATAATATCCTCTTCCATTATTATCTCCGCTCTCTCTCTATCTTTCTCTCTAGCTCTCTCTCTCTCTCTCTCTCTCTCTCTCTCTCTCTCTTTGCACTTCTCGTGGCATCGCTCAGCTTTTTTTCCGTCCATTCCAAGATGCTATCCGTCCATCTTTTTTCTCTTTTTCTCTGTCTCCTTTGAATCCGAAAGAATTGAAACTACTAAACGATTACAACGATTAACTTTAAACAACAAATAAAGTTGTAATAGCCTTTAGACTTTAGATGTATGATGTATATTATCTATCCCCATTTGTTTCAGCATACAAAGATAGATATAGCATGCCTAAGCTGGTGTACACCGCTAGCAGTGATGAGTTCTTTTTAACAGACGACTCACACTATTATTATGACCAACTTCAAGGGCCAAAGTATTTAAGGTAATTTTTGTTTGTTAATGTACATGTAAATGGTTTGTTTTTTTCAACGAGCTCAAATATTACATAGCCTATAGTTTTTACTTGATTTTACAATTGTTTAAATAATATATTAAGCCTAAATATTACAGATATAATCTAATACAAATGTACATTTCACTTAATTAAAATACTTCTATAGAATTTAAAAAAAAGTACATTTACACAGTCTTAAAACTACATAGAATAGTTTCGAATGGTATATTTCCAAATATTATAACGAATATATTCAAATTCTAAGACTTGTGCTAGTAAAAGGACACTTTTAAAAAGGGTTAAATTTTTCATATTTTGTTTATACTTAATTTGTCTTAGGATTGTACCCAATGCAGAGCACTCACTGATTGGTCATCGGGCGGATGCCATGATGGACATCGCAGGATTTTTCTTAAGCATCGTAGAGAAAACATTACCAACGCTGAAATGGATCAAAAGTCAGAATGACACACACGGTAGAATTGTCGTCTCCTCCTCCATTCCGCCTAACCAGGTCACCGTATACCACACTCAGACACTGGACGACAAAAGGTATATAATATAATAACTATTATACCGATTGAAAAGCATTTCTATAGTATTCTGTAAGAATACTTCTACTTAGGGATATTATTTAATTGAACGGATATGGGCAGGGATAAATACACAAACGGTCTTAGAGTAAATGATTTCTAATTTTTGGTTAAAGATTAACAATGCCAGGACAGAAGAGGGAGACAAGAACACACTCCTCTAGAAATGCTATTGAGTTGTAAAGTTTAATAACAGTTTAATAACTATCTTCATTTTTGCAGACGTGACTTCCGCCTTTTCGTCGCCGATCCTAAAACTGGCAAACGGATTGTTCACCCGGTGATCTGGCACAGCAAATCCCCAGTAAAATTAAGCGACACGGTGTACGAAGCTATTTTAGAGAAACCTAACACCGGATGGGCTGCCTTTTTCATTGAGGTATAGAAATGTTATGATTGGTTGCTTCTTTTGGAATAAAATAATGGTGAAGATCGCAAACCAAACCGTATTAAAATAAGATAAGATTGCTTTATTGATTCAAATAAATGGAAATTTGATTTGATTACATAAATTCCATCTTTCAGCATACTTAAAACAATATTAAAGAACCATATGTACTCAAACACAATAGACATTCGCGCAAACTATTATACCATTTATCATACAAGAGGCTTTGAGTCTAGTCTTGAAATTTTTATTATGTTAAATTATTGATTTTCGTGGTTTGTTCAGGCAACCCATTCCATGCCTGGATAACATTTTGAAAAAAAAGATAGCTTATAATATACGTTTATTATTGCATATGGAATAGAAAAATTGTTTTAATGTTTTTCTGAGCATTGTAATAGATTGTTGCGGTGTTACATTTGGCCGAATTGTGCAGCTTGCAATGTTCATTTGAGATTCATCTTAAACAATCATTGTCGTTTCTTTTTCTTATTAAGAAAATGGTTAAAGAACATCCAACTTAAGATTTCTACAAATGTAACACAATTAATTTGTCAAACTGCCTAAATTTATAAACCATTCAGGACAGAAAATATTTTTACAAGTATAAGAAGTAAAAAGTATTAATTTCTAACTTGATTTAAATACAACTTAACACTCTAATAAAATACACCGAGACACACAGACGAAAATCCTTACTATAAAGAAATTCAAAGAAAGCTTGCTTTCATCGCTAGTGGCATTCTGTCATGGAATGGGTTGTTCTGTTATTTGTTTGTGTCTCTTTTGAAATTAAGCTCCTTTTGTATTGACGATCTAAGATAAAGTTTCGAAAAGTCCCATCAACCCTTTCAATTATTTCCAGCTCAAGTTTCCTGGCGGGAAAGATTCTACCTTGACCTTTAGCACGGAGGCCAACATTGTGCCTGAGACATTCCCGTTTCCAGACTGTTCAGGAGAATCTTGTCATGGCACGGTAGTTTAAAATGACCAAGACGGGGGTCACTAGGATCGGAATGGCACCCAACCAAGCCAAAATAGCATAATTCGTTTTGTTATAGAATCTGAGCTTATAATAATGTATATCACTTGAATAAGTTGTTTGGTTTTTTATTTCACTTGTGCAATATTAATTGCAATTAGTTTGCATTGCTGTAGGCAAATGTATATAGTATTGTGTATATTATTTAAAAAATATATATTTATCTGTACATTCTTAAAACATATAATATGTAGAAACAAAAACCTATACTGTCCTGCTTTGTGATAACTTAAATATCCAATAAACTAATATTATTCATCTAGTTTCAGCTGTTTATTTTTTTGTTTGCTTGATTGTTTTTTATTGCTGTTTTCGCTATATTTATTTAAGCCGAATGAATTTAGAATTCATCAACAGTCTTTAATTGGTTAGGGGTTATCAATATATAGAAACTTGGGTAGCCTCTGCTTTGAAAAAGAAGTTTTAGTCCCTTACCCCCTGAAGGCCAGTACTGTCTCTATTTCAAACACAAAAAGGCCAAAGGGCAGAGGGTAAAGTAAACGTAACTTTTTTTTTAATCTTGCGAACTTTAAAAGTTTATGGGTCTGGCGGGAATAGAATAGTTCGACACTTTAATTACAAGTAAAATTATTATTCATGGAAAACACTAACAGCCACGAGAAAAAGCTCCAACTGTAGATAAATAAACCCGAGACCTTGGAATGTAAATCTAACACTATGCAGGTAGACCAAGGCGACCATATGCAAATATTACGATATTGTTAAAATATATATGACTTGATGTATGTAACACGGGTAAAAAAATTTTCAGACTGCAAACAACATTTTCAAGTCAATTTTTTAAACTAAATACTCTCCAGGATAAGTCACAACTGGACAGTCAATAACAATTACTGATGCGGATCCAAATGTAAAGTCACGACATGTTCATCTGTTACAAAATCAACTACAAAACAAAGCTAAGATCTATTTGTTATAAAAAAAAATAACTTTTCCAATGCTGATTTTCAAAAAGTGTTTGGTAAATTTAAAATTGCGCGATTAAGTTTCTTCTTCTCATTATTATTATTACTTCTGAAATGTGTAACGTGACAATATTTAATGACACGTGATAGATAAAAAAGGAAAGATAACTTTTTCCCGTGTCTTTAACCTTATAGGATGTACTTAGTCCAGTTTTTGTTTAAATACACGGGACCTAAGTACCGCAATCTGAAAAAAATGTTTTGCAAAATGTGCGTTGACTAGATAGGATACTAACTTTGTTGGACTCCAGTCAGGCAGTATCACATAGGAAGTTTGAGCTGTCTATTTATAGCGTAAGTAGGTAAAGTTAAAGTGTCATTTTTTCTTAAATAATTTCTTGAAGAGGCAGTTCAATAAAGTGATAGAAAGATTATGATCAATAAATTGATAGAAAGATTATGATCAATAAATTGATAGAAAGATTATGATCAATTAATTAATAGAAAGATTATGATCAATAAATTGATAGAAATATTATGATCAATAAATTAATAGAAAGATTATAATCAATAAATTGATAGAAAGATTATGATCAATAAAGTAATAGAAAGATTATGATCAATAAATTGATAGAAAGATTATGATCAATAAAGTAATAGAAAGATTATGATTAATAAATTGATAGAAAGATTATGATCAATAAATTGATAGAAAGATTATGATCAATAAAGTGATAGAAAGATTATGATCAATAAATTGATAGAAAGATTATGATCAATAAATTGATAGAAAGATTATGATCAATAAAGTAATAGAAAGATTATGATCAATAAAGTAATAGAAAGATTATGATTAATAAAATAATAGAAAGATTATGATCAATAAAGTAATAGAAAGATTATGATCAATAAAGTAATAGAAAGATTATGATCAATAAAGTAATAGAAAGATTATGATCAATAAAGTAATAGAAAGATTATGATCAATAAAGTAATAGAAAGGTTATGATTAATAAAGTTAAAGCAGGATTACGATAACGTCCAATGGCTATATATAATTAAGCTCGAGTTGTCCATTCGCTCCACCCACCGTCCAACTGGGCTTTTAAAAAAAAATTAATATTCATGAGCTATAGGTCTAGATAACAATTGGAAAAACTATATTAAGAAAATGTTTGTGAGGGTGTGCCTATATTTGATCTACTCCATATGAAACTTGCGTGTCCAGGCTATACAATAATATACAGTATACAGTTCTAAATGAATTTAAGAAGAAAAGAATAAGAAAGGGCACTTCTATAGCGCTTATATCCATGCTATTAAATTAGCATGCTCAGTGCGCTCTTGGTGTGATTGGCAGTGGCAGATGTATTAGCCAAAGAGAAAGGTCTTGGTTCTTTTTAAAAGACATAATTTGTTACACAAAAACTAGGGATGTTAAACGAAAACCGGAATACCGGATTCCGGTTTTGAATCTGAAAACCGGTTTTGATTTTTAAAACCGGATTTCGGTTTTGTTGGTTGGAAGGTAATCATTACTTCAAGTAGCACACCCTTTATTTTTATTTTTTTTATTGGTTCTGATAGAAATATAAAAAAAAAAATTTGGATTCACGCAAGACAATTCTTGAAATGCCTTGCTAATACTATTTAGTCTTAGATATTGTGTTTCTTTTTTTTTTCTCCAAATACCAACTATGGCTTGCGATAAAAACAACATCAAACCAAATGTCGGCTCATCGTTTAGATGCGCGCTACTGTTTGATGTGCCTCAAGTGCGGCAGGGATTGCCCCTCCCAGGTTGGCCTACACAGCCATTCTTGGCGGTGCAGTTAGATACCTCACCCATGAAGCTACACCATCGTCTCTCGAGACAGACGGATGCTGACGACGACTCTTTGATGTACGCAATGGAGAGAGCAAACTAGTTTTGTCCTGTGACCCCGAACAATTCGGCTAAACACCGCGTCTGTGCTTTATTATTAACGGCAGCATTAAATACACATTCTTTTGACTTTTGATTGGCGCTATGTGATCCTATTCCATACATTATTCTACAAGTCTAAGTCCACGGTGCACACATTATCACTATTGAAAGCTATTATCGGTTTTAATCAATTAGTCCATATTTTTTTTATTTCTAAAGAATGTTATGGTAAAGTGTACAAAATCTTAAACACTTATTAAGTTTGATATATTTTTCAAATACACCTACAAAACTACGCTCATTTGTCTATTTTCCGGCCTGTGACTTGTGACATTGCGGGGGAAGGAATCGAAATCCGGTTTTAAACCGGTTTTATAGAACCGAAAACCGGTTTTGAAAAAAAAAACGGTTTTAACATCCCTAACAAAAACCCTTGGGCTATAACCACTTGAAAATCTCACCAATACACACACACACAAGAAAGCTCAATGAGTATTGTCTAGCAGTCTAGCAGTATCGTTTAAGTTTTCTTTGGCTTCCTGATCTCGTCAGCATGGTTCTTAAAAGACGTTTACTGATTGGTTAAATATCCGTGCTGTCTATTTTTAACAGCCAGTGTTTTAGTGTGTGCGTCTGTGTGTATGTGGGGTTTGCGTGTGTTAAAGCAGTGGTTCTCAAAATTGGTTGTCAGCGGACCCCAAGTCTGGTCTAGTCTAAAAAATCAGTCTAGAGATGAAAATCGAACTGACAGTATGTAGATTTATATACATTTAGAACTGCATATTATTGACTTGACTGGCCCGGAAGTTACATAATCCCCTTGTGGGTCTGACGAGTCAAGTGCTCTGGGGGAAACATTCGGTCAAATGTGAGAACCGCTGGTCAAATTTTAATTTGCGAACCGTCTAGTTAGGTCTTGTGGACATGTGAAATCTTATGTAGTCAGGGCCGTATTTAGATTTGTGGGGGCCCTGTTTTCCAAGGGCCAGATATATGTGAGGGGCACTCGTGGCCTCGCCCCTGCATTTGGACATTGCCGTGTAAACCAGTGTTGTGGCGACCCCTTCAGTGTGGCGGCTCTGTTTCATGGAACATGTGGAACATGTGGGTGCTCTTATGCACATGTAATAGATTGGGTGGTGGCGGGAAGTGGGGATGTACACATGAGGCAATGTTACCCCAATAACTTGTTCCAAAATGAAAGCATGATGAAAAAAATATAAAATTATAAAAATCATCATACATATCATAATAAACATCAATCTCAAAACACGCAAAATAAATACGATTAGCATTAGCAAACACACTCATACTTCTCTCCACAAGCAAATACCAGCTTTAAAATATAGCTTAATTTAATATTATGCCCATGTGAAAAGGATTAGTATGCTATTTTTATATTGTTTGGGGTCACCCAGTGACAGTGATCTCGTACTGTACACTTGGTATTTTTAAAGTCGTTTTCAATAGTTTTCTGGAAGGCGGATGTTTACAGGAATCAAAATATGTTTAGATACAGCCATACTCTATACTCCATTTACAGAAAGTTGAAAATTGTGCAGTCTACATGTGTTGTTTTTGCTTGTTCTCGCATATATTTTAGAATAAAACTTTTAATATACACACTAGTGATACAAGAACGTTATGCCAAAATATTTTGGAAATTTCGACAAGAAATGCGCGCGGACATTACCAATATATATGATTATATTTATTTAGCATTAAACATCCTAAATTGGCAATAATACCTAGCAGTAGCAATAGACCATATTAGCGTGGAGTGGCCTTTAATAGATAAATAAACAGATTTACGTAAAACAGTTATTATGACAAGACTATATTGAATGGAAGTCCTAAATGGACATGTTAAACCCTAGGCTTATACTTGTGGTGCTAACAAAAATGACACAGCAATAACGAAGACTTTAAAAATAGATACGTAAAAATTGGATAGTTAATGCGGATTTATTATTTATTTGTTAACCAATACTGTACTCTGTCACGTGACTACGTGACACTTTGATCTATACATCCTGTTTTGTGTTTCATGCCTTTTACATTTTATTTACATGTAATAAGGTTTCGCCAAAACCAGTTTGCTAAAACAAAAGAAGAAAAAAAAACGGTTTTACCAAAAATGGCACGCTTGGCGTGTATATGTCTTATGTTCGCTATCCTGGCGAGCTCTGGAACTATGGGTACGCCTCTGGATGACTACGTCAACACATTTGATCCAAACTACTCCTACACACTGCTGTCTGTGACAGAGGGGCCAGACTTTACACTGCACGTGCTCAATATGACGTCACAGAAATGGTTGACAGGTAAGCAGATATATAATATTTAAAATACGAAAAAAAAAACTTAAACCACATAGAGATGTATTGTGTTTTTGTATTTTTAAGTATAACTTTAAGATTTGTAATGCAATTCAAAAATTACTTGACTCAATTTAAAACATGCAATTTTTTTACTTTATATGATAAAACATTTAAAAACAGTTAAGATCCTAGACCTATAGCTCAAGTAATTTAGACAATGACAATTATAGCAACTTTTGTTTCTAAATTATGTATTTTATTTTATTTGTTGTCTAGTTTTAGAATTTTCTTAAGAACATTTATTTCTCTCTTAACTTTTTTGTTGTAATTCATTTTCTCCCAGAGAAAGTAACGAAAAAGCCCATTTGGTGGCATTACCTGACAATAATCGTACCTCGAAACTTGGTCTATAAAGATACTGGCTTTTTGTGGATTGATCAAGGTCACAACACAGACCAGTGAGTGTGGTTATAGGCTATACATTATCAGCTGTTTCATCCGATAGTTATTTTTTTTATGTTGATAATCCTGACCTAGTAAGTCATTTAGGCAATACAACCGAAGGTGAATTTCATTATGTTGAACTTGTTATTATTTGTAGTGTTTTTTTTTTTCAAAACATAGTTTTAAATATTTTTTGTATGCCACTTTAAGTGCTTTAATGTTGTTGTTGTTAATAATAGAGTATCAGATGATGATTAGATCAGTATTAGTTTTATATTAAAACAAAAAAATAAAAGAAAAAAATATAGACGAACAAATAGACAAGGATATAAAAATTGACATAAAAGATATGGTTGGGGGTGGGGGAGAAAGAGCGAAGGGAAAGAAAGAATAAGATTTTCCGCCGACTAGAGCATAGGTAGGAATGCCAGAACTTTTTCAGCAAATATCGAACATCCTCAGAAAATACCTTCCAATTCTTCCTGACGCTAGTATCTCGCCCAAGTTGGGTATATTGTTATACATTTCCATTATTATATAATTTTTTAGCATATATTATGCCTTTTTTATAAGCATGGAATAAATCACAATAAAGATCTCTTTATGCTTCTCTGTCTTGAACTAGTTTCTACAGCTGTCCCCAGTTATGTCCCATCATGCTGATGTCACAATGTCATATAATATGCAGTTAAACATGTTACAATGTAATCAACATGTAAAAATAATATTAAAGACATAAAAGAAAGCATAATAAATAAAAAAGGCCTACTACCAATAATGGTAATTGCATTATAATAATAATATTTGTATAGCGGTGCCAACAAACACAATGTAAGCTCAAAGCGAATTTAACATACAATAAAGAACGTTGTGCGTTACAAGTTTACATTACTTCTGTTAGTAACAAACGCTTCCTGGTCGTCTATTTAGGCCGCCAACCATAGCAGACGACTTCATTGCAGGAATAACGATCTTGTCTGTCAACATTGGCGCAGTGTGTGCGACTCTCAAACAAATACCTAACCAGCCCACAGTATTCTGGGTAATATTTTACTTAAATCATTATGTAGGTCTGTATTGGCTTTTTGGCCTTATGTGTCTGCATTATTTTTTTCCTGTATGGTAGGGGCATATCAACATTAATAGACCAATAGGCTTACAGTTTAACAAAATATTCCAGAAAGTTGGCGTAGACACCCATTTTCCAAAATTAGCTTATGAGCTCCTATTTGCCCACATGTCCTCGTGAAAACCCATTTGCCAACATTTCCTCGTGAAAACCCATTTGCCCACATTCCATTGTGGACGACAAATGACTCACATATCCTTGTGGGCACCCATTTGTTGACAATTCCTTCATCGACGCCCATGTTTTAATACATTTTTGGATTCTTTTGTTTTTCTAAAGTCCGCCAATTAATCTTGAAATTGGTCCACATTTGCGTGCTTTAGGCTGACCCCACACTTCAGAACCGCACAGAGGACAGCGTCATAGCCTGGACATGGAGAGAATTCCTACTCAACGGATCCAACCCTGAGATTTTACTCCGGCTACCTATGACCAAGGTAAGTGTTAAAACCATACTGATAACGTGAAGACTCTAATTAATTTTGATTGCATTTTTATTGTCATTCTTAGCTATATGTTTATGCATTTGAGACACGAAGGTATGCAGATGGGACGGAAGTTAAAAAACAATTGTGTTGACATATTTCAGTTCTTATTGAAATGATATTTGACTAATGTGGAAGGCAACTTCTGTCATGTGGTGTCCGTTATTACGGATGCAGTAACAGAATTTGCAAAATATCTTTGGAAAAGTAAGGACTGATGACGCTCTTTTTGTCAATAGCGCACCAAACCTTCAGTATATGGCTGTTCCGTGGCCTTTCGTGTAATCTTTTCGAATTTTCAGAAGCCGGCAGTTCTGTTGATTCACATTGGCACTGAAATAAAATTGATCCATGACATATAAACAAAGTGAGATTGTCTTTTTTTGTTCAAAAACTGCTCTCATATCAAGTGCCAGGTTCAAGTCGTTGTGCGTTATCCCCGGCTTCAAGTGGTGTGTGACAATGGACAGTTTGTAGGTGTGGAAATGCAGATATAAATACAAAATATGCCTTATCAAATGATTTCTGAGGGCAATTTCAGAAGCAGCATGAGCCTTGTTCGAAGCTTTCCACATTTTCAGTAGTACTCACCTTTCGTGCAGCCCCGATGTTCTCTTGCTCGTTAGTGCATCTCGTTTATGAAGAGTGCTGTAGCCCAACTTAAGATAGTGGTACGGGGGGGTGGGAGCTTGATTTCTATGACTATTGCATGACAATGAATGTCACGTTGAACTGTCGTGATAGACTCTTGATGAGACAGTCGCATGCAAAAATATGGTGTACTTTTAAAAAAAAAGATACTGGGATAGCACTTTTTAATATTGTATGTCGAGTGATTGAATAGACCATATACACATATACAAATAGATGGGTGGAGATATAGATACTTAAATAGATAAAAGGATTGACGAAAAGATAGATGGACAGATCAAAAGATAGATAAAGAGATATATAAAGAGAAAGATAGAATTTATTTAAAATTTCTATTTCAGGCTGTGGTTCGTGGTTTTGATACAGTCGCCGCCTACATGCAAATTATTGCAGGCTTACACATTGATAAATTCGTAGTTGCTGGAGCGTCAAAAGTAAGTAAATCTAGTTTTAAACATTGCTTTCGCATTTAACGATTCTTAACTCTTTTTCATCCTTGAAAATATTTTAGTCTTTTTTTTTTGCACATTACTTTAGGAACGTATAAAGCAAAATGTTTAATTAAACATTTTAAAAGCCGACCTCTGACAGTGTAAGTAAAATATCTCTGTCAAAACAAGTTGATCTATAGGGGAAGAGCCTGTGACGCAGCATTCACAAGTTTCCGTGAATACAACATATGTCAGTTACCAATCAGAACTTAGGAAACAATCCTAGCCTTTACTAAGATTTGAACCCAGGACCCTCGGTATGCCAGTCGAGCTCGGCACAGTGTCCCATTTTGTTATTATATTCTAAAATAATTTTTAGTTTTTTCAATTAATCACAGCAAGGTATATTGGGCTTTCATTGCCCCCTTTCTCTAAAGCCTTCACGAGGTCCATCCCCTGCCTCCCTGTAGGCCGATCGGGCAATGTACGTAGCAATCTTCTTTCTAGGGAGAAGTCGGTAATAAATGTATTAGACAAGCCAGTGTCTGTATCTATTGGTTATATCTTATCTTATATATTGCAGACGCTCCTTCTATAAAGACGATTATTGTGTCCTACGCCGTTCCGTTGTCCGAGTCTAGTCTTGCATTTTTATTAGTGTTTTAAATGAGCTTAAATTACTGGTTTTCGTGGTTTGTTCAGACAACCCATTCTGCGCCCTGATGCCACTCGTGAAGACATGGTACTTATTAACATTTATTCTCGCATAAGGGATAAGGAAAGTGTTTTTGTCATTATGTTTATCTGAGCACTGCAACAGGTTGTTATTGTGTTGTATTTCTAAATTATAGTTTAATGTCTTATGTATTATTACTACTTTACTCTTTGCCCTTCTTTCCTCATATAGTTGGATTGTTTTAAAATCTCTGTAAAGTATTTTTTCATCTTAAGCTAAACATTAAATGTCCCATTTCAGCGTGGCTGGACCACATGGACCACTGCAGCAGTGGACAAAAGGGTCATTGGTATGATACCATGTGTCATGGATTTGCTGAATTTCCAGAAGGTAAGTCATTTAAACTGTTGTTGTTTTTTCAGTTGACTAGCTTTAAACGAATAGTTAACGAATAAGTCACTTATAGAATCATTTCTTTATCATATAAATCTCTAAATTTGTGTTTTTATTAATTAGAAAGCTGGTTTGTTTAAACCAATTTAATTATTGATCGTCATTGAATCTATCCTATGTACAGATAGATTGTTTTTCTATTGGGTCAATTTTTCCGAATAATAATTTCCTTTTTAGAACCTACATCATCACTTCCGGTCATTGGGAGGCTGGACTTTTGCCTTTGGTCCATATTACACCATGAACATCACTCAAAATCTGGACAGCCCAAATATTCCCAAAATGCAGGCAGTTGTTGATCCCCTGAGTAAGTATCAAAAACCATAGTTTTAGATCCATTATTGTTTATAATATCCTGTATTGCTCATTCAAATAACATAGAAAAATAATAATGATTTTTTATACAGCGCATATTCCCACACTATTGCATTTAGAAGCTCAGTGCACTTTAAGAAAAGTTGCCAATGTTAGGGCAAAGGTCTTCAAACTCTAGGACTCTTTTGCCTTAGAATTATTCAGTGTCTGGGGCAAGCTGTGTAAATGCCTCAGAATCCAAGAAATATTCTTGTGCCCAAGTAATCTGGAAACTCTGAGTAAAGACTGTGAAGTGATGCGCCAGACCCTTTCATGGCACACGCTTCCTGAGAAATTTAGTTCCAGATTCTAGACTCTAGACCATGGGAGGTGTAGGAATGTTTTTTCCAAGGGAGAATTATTTTATATACCAATAAACGTACAATTAAGTGAAGCAAAATAAAAAGGTCATGGTGGGTGTTGATTTTCACATCTACTTATCGATCAACAACACAGCAAAATCATTACCTGAAAAAAGGCGTTTAACATGTGTCTTAATTAGAGAGTCCAATAACATTACCAACATTTAATTTTTGTTTGACCTGAATCCAGCCTACAACGACAGGTACACTATGCCGAAGATGATCGTAACAACTGGAGGGGATGAGTTCTTCATACCCGACGACTCGCACTATTACTACGACCAACTTCAAGGGCCGAAATTTTTAAGGTGACAAAATATTTGGAATCCTTGCATATTCCCTAAATATTATTAAAATTATTGAATTCAACAACTTGCTATTACTTGAAATCTTTTACTTTCTGAATGAAAGGACAAGAAATAAAAATTAATCGAATGAAATAACTGAATTATGATTTTATTTGTCAGGGTTTTGCCCAATGCTGAACACTCTATGGTTGGTCATCTGATGACGTTGCTCTTGGGAGTTCAGGGTTTTTTCCTCAACATTGTAGAAAAGGCGCCTTTCCCAACACTGAACTGGGTCAGAAGTCAAAACGCCACGCACGGGAAAATTGTCGTCACTTCCTCCATTCCGCCAAAGGAGGTCACGGTTCTCCACACACAGACATTGGATGGCAAAAGGTGAAAGTTCGCAATGTCGAGCACGTTTTTTTTTCTTTATAGGTTGCTGCCTTTATCATGCCTAAAACTGACGTAACAGCCTCTTTCTCAGACTCGGAGAGCTTATTTGTATTTTTATATGGCAAACTCTTCTCTAAGCCTGTGTGACCTGGTTAGATCTTGCATTACCTTGACGGAAGAAAACTAGGAGTAGTCATCTGTGCTTAAAGAACTTTCGGGTGTTTACCCAAATTCGCATAATCTATTTATATGACTTTAAGTTATCCTTAAATCACAACATACAATATTTAATATAGTGTTCAAAAATGTGAGCCCTGCTCCCTAACAATGGTCCACAGACCACCAAACCATAAGAATCCACAAATATCTTTAATATACTGCGCTATTTATTATTTATGCTTATGTAGAGCATTAACTAAAAAAGGAAGAATAGCAACCATTAGATGAAATTTGTTTAAATGTTGATGGAAACATTTTAGCTGGCGATTTTATTTTTAGTTTTGTTTTTATTAACTTGAACAGTACACATTAATAGCGACTCAAGTTAAAGCTACTTATTTTATTTCTATGAAATTGTTGTTACCTTTTGAGTCTATGCATATGTGTTAAATTTCATTGATAGAAAACAAATACCTCTTTTTTTAATTTGTCGTCGGGGGCAGACAAGAGATGGGTAAATTACAGAAGAACCTCACCCTTTGGAAAATCATTTGTTTTCTAAAGAAATATTAGAACCTCTTTATTAAACATTGAATGTTTGTTGTCAAATTATTTTGTACTTCAGCTATACTTAGATAATCAATTGTAACAACTTTTGTTCGTTATGTTTAAATTATGTTTCTATGTACAAAGACGAGACTTCCGACTCTTCGTCGCTGATCCCCAAACTGGTAAAACTGTGATCCACCCAGTCCTCTGGCTCAGCAGGTCCCCAACTAAGATCTCCGACACCCAGTATGAAGCTGTAGTAGAGATGCCGAAGACAGGATGGGCAGCATTTTTTATTGAGGTTTGTATTATATATATTATAAAGTGTAGATATATATGTTTGTATTATATATATATTATAAAGTGTAGATATATATGTTTGTATTATATATATATATTATAAAGTGTAGATATATATATATATTATAAAGTGTAGATATATATGTTTGTATTATATATATATATATATTAGAAAGTGTATATATATAATATATATTATAAAGTGTAGTTATATATGTTTGTATTATATATATATATTATAACGTGTAGATATATATATATATATTATAAAGTGTAGATATATATGTTTGTATTATATATATATATTATAAAGTGTAGATATATATAGTATATATTATAAAGTGTAGATATATATGTTTGTATTATATATATATATATTATAAAGTGTAGATATCTATGTGGTTTTGCTTTTGTGTGAGTATCTTTGTGCGTGTGTCTTTGTGTGTGGGTCTGTGTGTATTTTTTACTTCCTTTATTTTAAGTTGCATTTTCTGTCTGTCTGTCTGTCTGCAATCGTGGTGCAAAAATTGGCTTCAATTTTTCGACCAGTTCCCGTAGTCCGATCGAGCTGAAATTTAGACAGCAGATTTGGGGCGCCTAACAATACATCCTATCAAATTTTCAGTTAAAACGACTTAATAATACTACACTTATGACAATATTCATTTCTTATTTCTCATATTTATTTATTTATTTATTTTAAAAGGAAAGTAGAAGAAAAATTTTGATTTCGCGTAAAAAATGCCTGTGCAACTTTTTATACTTTTTCGGCGCAAAGCTAGAAAAAAAAATTATGCGCTGAGATTATTTTTAGAACAATTCATACTGAGTAAGGAGATATTTTTGAGATTTGCGATACATATATTTTTCTGTACGTTTCATTTCCAGTAGTCAATCAATTATTTAATTACATGATGGTAAACTTAGTTTGCAAATAAAGGGAGTATAATGAAAACTTCGTTTTTATGGTTTTCTTGTTACTTTTTTTATTTTAAGTTGCATTTTCTGTCTGTCTGTCTGTCTGCAATCGTCGTGCAAAGAAAAATTGGCTTCGATTTTTCGACCACTTCCCGTGGTCCGATCGAGCTGAAATTTGGACAGCAGATTTGGGGCGCCTAACAATACATCCTATCAAATTTTCAGTTAAAACTACTTAATAATACTACACTTATGACAATATTCATTTCTTAAAAGGAAAGTATAAGAAATATATTGATTTCGCGTTAAAAATGCCTGTGCAACTTTTTATACTTTTTCGGCGCAAAGCTAGAAAAAAAAAATTATGCGCTAAGATTATTTTTAGAACAATTCATACTGAGTAAGGAGATATTTTTGAGATTTGCGACACAAATATTTTTCTGTACGTTTCATTTCCAGTAGTCAATCAATTATTTAATTACATGATGGTATACTTAGTTTGCAAATAAAGGGAGTAAAATAAAAACTTCGTTTTTATGGTTTTCTTGTTACGTAAGTATGTATGTATTTGCGCATATTTTTTATGCGTCTGTGTAAATGTGAGTGTTAATGTCCTTGTGTGAATATATAATACTAATTGCGTCATGTGATCAGATTTGATTTAAAATAACAACTAAGAACGTGTTAATTAAAATATATTTTCAAAAATACATTTCATAGTAATGAATTCGCAACATTAAATAACTTTAAATCAGGTAGCTCTTATTTTTTAATTATTGAACTTGGTTTAAAAAAGTAAACTTTACAAGAAAAAATTAATAAAAAGTCATTAAATCTTGGAAATTGTGGGATTTTATTGTAGCGTGACCGTGATTTGCTTATCGCTCATTGTGTAATAAACTAATAATATTTATTTGATTATTCATATATTTTAAAATCAACTTGTCTATATTAGGAACTCATACTGAACAAACGTGCATAATCTTTATTTCCATTATACCCCTGCCTTGAACTGTTTACACTATCCGATGTGCAGAAACCTATTTATTTTGTTATACTGTTCAAATTTCTTTCCAGCTGAAATTTCCAGGCCAGAAGGGTTCAACGATGGAATTCACCACAGAGACAAACATTGTGCCAGATATATTCCCTTTTCCAGACTGTTCAGGAGAATCCTGCCGAGGGACTTTGGTATAGAGTTGATCTTGCTATTGGCAATCACTTGCATGGGTTCAGTCTCTGTATTCAAGTCTACTCTGTTATTTATTGTTTATTTTCTAATTCTTAATTTGAGACTGTGTGCCTTTAATTAAGTATAATGTAATACTCTGT
The DNA here is from genome assembly GCA_949126835.1 of Anisus vortex. Classification (NCBI taxonomy): domain Eukaryota; kingdom Metazoa; phylum Mollusca; class Gastropoda; family Planorbidae; genus Anisus; species Anisus vortex. The sequence goes on from OX421494.1 coordinate 29,782,375, forward strand.
GTGCAATATATATATATATTCACTTATTCTGCAATATTTACTATTAGTATAAATAAACAGTGATATTTTTATTTGTGTTTAATTTTTATTTCAAAGGGTTGGGGGCGTCTCACTGGCTAGTAACATAAAGTGAAGAAAGATAAACTATTTGTTGATATAGCAGCAGAAAAAAATCATATATAACTTAACCAATATAATGTTCCACATTGTCAGTCTCTTATAAAAACCAAATTAATACTAAAAGCAAATTAATACTTATAGAATCAAAAGTATTTCCAATTTAGTTTTTTTAAAACTCTTTATCGTAAAATGTTTTTGAAAATAACTGGTCTTGTTCTGATATCTGTAATTATATACAAGTTGATATACGATCATGATGCTATAAATGTGCATCTATTTAAGGAGACACCAATGTAATGCTTGTTTCAATCCTCGACGGTCCAAAGAAGAAAAAATCCAATACTGCATGGAATCTCAGTTTACGGCAAGATTGTGTCGCCTAAACAATGTCCAACTCACTCGTTAAAATTTCTAATAATAATATGAAAGTAAAAATGAAAGTCGGTGCTAAAAGGACCACCAGACCGTGTTGTGTGTCAGGCTGTAAACGGCCGGTGATGTCCTTTTTATATAACGAATTGTGCGTGTTATGTTGTACCCTACCGGCCTCTAGAAGCCATAAAACCTCATTTTACGTGACCATGTTATGACCAAGGTCTAGTGAAATGATAAAAATATAATGATGATGTTATACCACGCAAAGCGTTTGTTTGCTTTTCTTGATTTGTTCAATAGTCAAATAAACTGAAACACTACGAACGTTAAAAAAAAAATAAAACCAATAGTGTGTTAAGGGAACAGACACACATGTAGTGTTATATAAATGTGAAATCTATATGTTCCCAATATCAGGAGGTATTTATTAGGTGAAGTTTGTATTTCTTCATGTGAATAAATATCCATCTAATTTCAAACTGATCTGTCAATTCAATGGGATGTTGTTCTCTTCATAGGAAAATATTCATTCAAACTAAACAAAAGAATGTCCAATAAAATGCTCCATCAATAACACAAATCTTACTCTCGTGTTAATACAAATGTTGATCTAGTTGTGAAGATAATTTGAAAAGTTGTACTTGAATAACTTGTGAGAATCAGTTTGCAAACTTATCTAGAAAAACTAGAGAGACTTTTAAAATATGTTTAACATTATCAAAGACCAAAGTATATAATCATGTGATGAAGACAGAAGATATGTGTTATGTTGATAGATAGGGCCGACGTACAAGACTTATATAAGAACAATAAAATATAATCAGTAGATTATGGTAAATAGGTTACCCAGAATAAGATATCCAATCTTTTCCAGATAGTGTACCGATTTTTTCTTATAGTTTTCATGTGCACATTATAATCTATCAAACACGTTGAACTGTATTACTCGTACTAATTACTTTTTGCAACAATCACTTTTTGTCCTTTTCGCATTAAAAACTAGGACACACAAAAATTATACTTACCGGTTTGTAGCATGCAGAATAGACTTAATTATAGTTTAGTACAATCGCAATATACCGGGTATGGAGGGTGTCCCTGAGTCTACCCAGCTCTGATGGGTACCTGACCTTAGTTGGGGTAAAGTAAAGGCGGCTGTGCATAGTGCTGGCCACACAATCACCTAGCATGCCGTGGCCACAGAAACTGGTGAACCGACGTGTACTTTACTTACTTTACTTACAATAGCAATAAATATTTTATCAAACACCAGTTGTATTGGCTTGAGTTCATAATGCCGAAAGTTTAGGCCCATATTTAGCCGTAACGTTTTGTTGCATTTTGAAACTTTTCTCTCTGATTATTTACAACTCATTATTTACAACTCATTATTTGCATGACCTTGACCTTCCAATATAGAACGCAAACACTACAATTATTTATTTGATTTAAATATTGATTGATTTTTTTATTACGTGAAATATTAAAGCGTTGTCCATTGGTATTAGAAAGGTTTTAATCAGGATACTAAATTTTCCTCACTTTATTTATAGTTTAGAGAAGCTTTAGGGGGGCGCTGATGTTCCAGGGGCGATTGTCCACCGATTGGGAAGGGGGCGGTTAAGGGCAGGTGGGCGGTACAAAGGTATCCGATATAATTTGAACACCTCAGCTATTTGAATCGATTGGTTTTTGGATGAAATGTGATGTAATCGCAAGTTCTGATAAATATCTGATATCCCCCAACAGTAGGCCTACATATTATTTAACAAATAAGAAATAGGAATCGCGATGACTTTTCCAAGAAGTAGGGGTCAGTATTAGACAAGTATGGTGTGCGGCCGGCTCGTGCTGTGGTTGATTCACCGGACTGTCAACCGACAAGTCGCGGGTTCTATAGCTGTCACCGAACGACCCCTGTCGCCTTACATCTTCGAATATTAATGATATTTCGATCTCAGTGTAACTGACAGGACATTAAATTTAGTATAACATATATTGTTACTATCCAACTATCATTAAGCGGAATAGATACGAAGTAATCATACAAACTGGGTAGTTAATGTAATGTTTGAAAATATACATATACATTTTTAGTCATATAATATTTATATAATTTTTAAATACTATTTTCAGTTCGAACATTTCAAAGTTATAAATTGTAAGCCAATTTTTTTTATAAAAGTAAAAAAAAAAATAATATAAATATTAATTCCAATGGAACGGGTTAATTACCTCCCTTCAATTAATTTTTTTTTCCATATTTTATTCAATAGTGATGCCAAACAACTCTGTTTTGTAATATAACAAATATTACTAATAATTATTATTTCTTTATATAAATTTAATAGCATGGTATTCATAACAAGATTTAATTATTAGAGGATTAAAATAATTTACGTAAAACAGTTGTAACTAAACATTTCTTGCATTAGTTGTTTGTCCATTTAAGGATTTTATATTTTCAACATTAATAATTATAGAAATTACTAAAATAATATACCGCTATTAAATAACTCTCTTATATTTTTTAATTAATAATTCAAATTATTTTTTTTTTAGGAATCAATTATATTTATATTTAATTAAAGAAGATGAGCATAAATCTTGTTTAAATGTAATTAGTCTGTGTTGATTAATGAGCGGTCAAGTGTGGTTAGCCTCTTTGTTTGCTTAAAACAGCTTTGATGTGAGATAAAATCTGTTCATAGAGTGTAAAGGGGCGAATGCCTAGCAGTTGAGAATATTGCTTTCCTAAGCAGTTTCTTTCCAGATTTTTTTCCGCAAATGGACACATTTTTTTTAATGTTTAAATTCAACTTGCTCCATTTTTAAATCGCAAATACTCCTCCTCTTAAAAAAATATCTACATCTAAGAAGGTTGTAGTCATATCAAACCAGTTAGGCTTGATGTGGTATAAAAAAAGGAGTCCATGAACTTGAAAGTCTTGCGTTTGATTAGAAACCTCCGCCTTGAGTGCTTCGGTGTACTTCCGAAAAGCCCAACTATCTATTTTAATATAAGCTTATTCTTTAACATAGGGATGCACATAATAAATATAGTTAAATGTTTTGAAATTGATTAATCACGATATGTCCATTTTCAATGCAAATCCATTTCAGTGGTCCTTGTAAAAGCAAGTTCAACTCACTGAGATGTGTCAGAAACATCAGCTTCAACAGTCAATTTTCCTTATTCAGAACCGGCAAATTAATGTTGTTTTTATCAATAAAAAACACCTCTTGGTGGTCTCTCGCGTGCCATTAAAAATCGCTCTGCGAGCTAAGTTTGGAACGCATGCCTTTGGTTGCCGACCCCTAATTTAGAGTACATTGTGATATTAACTTAAGACATCACATTTTTCTTTATAACTGGATTAGTCCACGCTACCAGACAATCAAGCTTTACTTTTCGCTTACGTTTAATTTAGTAGAAAACAGAGAAAATGTGTCCATTTAAAAAAAAAAAATAAATATGAAAATCTTTTAGACTCATTGTACTAGAGGACGAATTAGTGTTAAAGAAATCCTCCCAGCGGCGACGGTATGTTGTGTAGTGGATTGATGTTGTAGTATAAAAAAAAAATAGTCTGTTCCAAATGTATTTGCTGTCTTTTGTGTGACAACATTAAGTTACTAAAAGTCTTGGCGATTGTCTGTATCGCTCAATACAATATTACAGCAGTTCACAAATAAGTAATGCATTCAATGATTTTTTTTAGACAGCTTTGCATTGATACCTTAAATTAAATAATTAAATAATTATTATTATTATTAATATCTGTATTACTACTATCGTATCAATATATTTTATTGTTTGCCAATGTTATAATTTTCTAGATATGTCTTTGACATGACAAGTCTTAATTAGGTGTGACCTTTTGAACTGGGATGATCGTGAACTTCCGGTGAAATTTGCCGCCATTTTCGAAAAACAAAAACCATGCTTTTGGGGCTGTGTGACAATTGATTTCAACATCGACAGCCAGTTCTAGTCTTTTAGAAATATACAACGGCTACAAGATTCTAGTTCCAAGGAATCCGTTTTTAACATCAAAAGTGCGTAGGCGATAATTAAATGAGCTTTTAAATTTAGCTTTTGTTTATAAAATAAGTTAGTCAAGAGTTGCGTCCTTGGTAATTAAAAAAACACAATGCGGAGATTCATAAAAAAAAAACACGAAAATTCTTTTACATCAAGCAATTAGTTTGGGATTATAAATAGGTGATTCTTCAAATCTGACATTCACAATCCATCGTTTTCTTTTGGCGCCATCTTTTGGAAATGAAATAAAAATTTCATTATCTACATATTTTCGTAAACCCAGTAACGTAGCACACAGACATGTTTCGAAGCAAATAATCGAATAAGACCGGAAATGTTATTCTTTTTTACCTTTTATGCATGCATAATCGTTAAGACTTGTCAATGCCTGTGTTGTACTTATGTACTATGTGGCCAAATAAATATTGTTCATTGTTCATTGACGAGGACTACTAGCGATGGCTACTGCACACAGAGGTGCGTTGTTTAGCAAAAGATGACTGTTTAAATATAATGTATGGGACTTGGATTCGGTGCTGGAGTTTTTGAAAAGCAAATGCGATTCTTTGGGAAAAAAATCAATCTTTTTCTCTAGGTCTGTGTGTTTCGGCAACAATTTTATATTGCATTTTTATCAACCTCTTAAGTGGAAAGTGGATTTTATGCTAGTACCATTTGGTTGTCAAAAAAGAAAAACAAAACAAGCTGCAAATAGTGAAGCATGTGGACCTAAGGCTTTTGCAACCAAAATTGAAACAAATTTAGACAAACTACTAGCAACACACTAGGCAAACGATTCTCATTAATATTGATTTTTTTTAAGCCCTCTTGTTTATGTAATATTTTGATCTATAAATTCTTACTAGATCTATATGTTTCCTTTTCAGCTTTTTTAAAGATATTAAATAAGCACAGAAATTTAAGCGTAGTCGCCTAAAAAACTAACCCATAAAAACAAAATTTTAATATTCTCTCTTTCTTTGTAAACTAAGTTTATATTTAATTTATATTTTGATAGAGTAAAATAAATATAAGTGATATCATACCTTATGAATTTCCACACTAAAATTGTGCGCATCCTTTTTTATCTAGCTTTGGCCCACAAAAAAACATAAAAAGATAACTCGCTTTGTTTCGGCTACATTGTAACGTTTTCATTCTATTTAATTCGTAAAAACGAACACATTTGAAAAGTGTATTTACTTTCGTCTCTTCCGGTAGAGGCAGCCTTGTATTACGTAAAATTGTCTTCGATTTGCAAATTAGTCGAAGGTATTAGTGACTATTTGAAAGGCTATGATGCTGAAAATTTGATATAATGTATTGTTTGTCGCAATAAGTCTGCTGCCCAAGTTTCAGCTGTATTGGACGACGGGAAGTGGTCGAAAAATCAATGCAAAGTTTTCCAAGCAAGCAAGCAACCAACCAACTAAGCAGACAGACAGACAGTACGAGTTAAAGGAAAGGGAGTAAAAAAATTGCGAAAACTATATTGACCCTTTAACTTCTCGAGGGCTGGGGGGAGTGGACGGTAAAACAAGTTGGGGAGGTGGGGTTGGCGAGCGGAACAAAATTGTAAAAAGGGGCGGTGAGCCGAAAAAGATTGAGAAGCTATGGTTTCGACCAAAAATGTAGCTGTGATCTATTGAATGTTTCTGTATTAATTGACACTCTTTAATAAATCTTTATGTATGACACATGACGTTACATATACATGTATAAATAACCGGTAAAATGTTTATCAAACTATTTTCATAGGATAAAAGAATTAACATTTATTGTGCTTATTGATACAATGCTCAGATAAACACCTAACCACTACAAGAGTTTTCAAAACGAAGTGTAAATGTGTAATTGAGCTTCAAGCATGAAACAGCATCATATCATTATTATCACAACTCTTTATGTTGCATACCTTGACCTATTCGTGATAACCTCATAGCCATCTTGAATGTGTAAGAAAGACATTTTGCCACACGAATTAACGAATGTGAGATTCTAATGTTTGTTTGTCAGTAAATTCATGCCTAGTGTTGTAGAACTTAATGACTATATTGAAATAACTGTTAGAAAGGTTAGGTGAGTGTTTTCCATTAGCCTTTAATATACAATGGTATATTGGTTTTCTTTTTTCGATAAAGTTATTGATACAATTTAAAAGTTAACAATTCTATTAGCCAGTACATAGACGTCTTGTGTATAATACAAATATCTTGGCCTACTATCTATCTTTCTCCACATTAAATATATCAATTTATTTCTATATTTCTCTCAAGAAAACTCATAATTTTTAAAGTCTATCTATAAATCTATTCTTCTATCTATCTCTTTATCTCTATCTATCATTATCTTTATATTTATATATATATATATATATATATATATATATATATATATATATATAGTCGGCATTTTACGTCTCGAGAGACGATCCATTTCCCTTGCAGGCCCTCATGTGGCTAAAGAGGCCAATCCTGGACGTACAGTCACGGTCACACTGGCTGCCGATGAATGTTGTGGAGGGGACCACATTTTTCTCCACCGTTTTGTTCCTGGCGCGCTCCTCTCCCGCAAACTATGAAAAAGAATATATATATTATTATATTGTTGCAGTAGTATTACTTATGCACGACGTTTAGTAAACTTTATTCAATCTTGAATTCAATCTGGTGGCAATTGTCTTTATTGTTCTTCCAAAAGTCAGCATTAGGTGGAATAAATAATTATCTAGAGATTTAGACTTTAGTCTTCCGATTCAATCTATGTCATTGTCAACAATTCCTGGAATTCTTCTTCTTCGTTCTGAAAAGTTATGATTTTGAGGACTCAGACAAGTCCGATATTTGTAATGTAGCCTACTGTGCCTTGGCTGTCAGTTGTTAGTCCTGGGATTCATGAGCTCGTTGGTTATCAGATGAAGTTTCTAATTGCAATATTGTATTATATAATCAAACTGCACTCCGTACTTTCAGTTCACACGAAATATTACAATATTGTATTATATAATCAATCTGCACTCCGTACTTTCAGTTCACACGAAATATTGCAATATTGTATTATATAATCAAACTGCACTCCGTACTTTCAGTTCACACGAAATATTGAAGAGATTCATTTTGAACAATATAATACACAAAAGATTTTAATTCAAAAGTAGGCTTTACAATCAGTGCTTTTTTTGTGACGGTACGAACCGGTACGGCGTACCGGCACCTTTTTCAATGTGAGGAAAAAATTATTACTTTTCTTGTAATTTAACGTTTATTATTAATTTATTATATTATTATTTGTTAAAATTGAATTATTTTAAACAAAAAAAAGCACTGTTTACAATAATGATATTTTTAAATTTAACACAAAAGAAAATATTGGAGACTAAACGGTTTGACAGTGCCCAAACAGTAGATAAGTAATTAATATTTTAGAGCAAATAAACTAACGATCTAGTTACTACACAGCGGGCACAACACGTCGTATCGACGGAGAAAACAACTTGGAAACCACAAAAACACGTGGAAACCAGTTTTCCCCCTCGTCGATACGACGGGGTGTGCCCGCTGAGCACATGGTCCAAACGTGAACTGATTTGAGCGGGCGAATAGAACCACCGGTTGCTTGATGTCACAGATAACACTTATTATTCAAACTGAGGAATCTAGCGAGAGATGGTGATTGGCTACTTACTTGCTCTGAGTGTTTCCAAGTTTTTACTCAACTCTAATTTCGTTAGATCTTGTCTTGGGGAATTCTGACTGTTTAGTCGGTTTCTTCGATAAATTGAGACACACACCCGGATAATCTTGACCTAAATATCTGACCCATGACTCTCACGCCAGTTCGGTTATAAATAATATGTAAGCGAACTTGCGTTAAGTATCTCCGCTATCTCTTTGTGTCTTAGTGGATGTATTTCTGGGGCAGAGCTTAAGAAAAAGTTTCTAGTTTTTTGTTTGTGTGTTTCTGCTGTTTTTTTTTTGTTTTTTGTTGGTTTTCTTTTGGGTGGGGTGGGGGGGGGGGGGTCTTGGCTGGTTCTGCGGTTAGTTCGCAGAACTGTCAACAAAACGCCTCGGGTTCTAGCACTGCCTACGACCAATGCCTGCTACACTGCAAGAGAGTGGGAGTCAGTGGGAGTAATATTTTTCTATGTAGAACGAGCGTCTGTTAACTTATAAGGCTAATGCAGTGTTTGTTTAAAACTGCTAGTTTGCATTCAATTAACAGCGTTATTAGCGGAGGACTGTATTATTGTATGTGGCTTATGTGTGTGGATGTATGTGGATGTGTATGTGTTATATGATATGGCAATGATCTTCTCAAAATTTGTTTGCTATTCTATCATTTAGATCTTGGTGGCGACGTCTCGGCTCTTTAAAACACACTCACCCAAACAGTCAGCAAACCGGACATAGAAATCAGGATGAATGCACTGCAGATCTCTATTCTGGCCTTTGTTCTGGCTGTTGTGGGTGCCACGCCTCTGGACGATTATGTCAACACGCCTGACCCAAACTATGGCTATAAATATCTGACCTCTATTGAAGGGCCGAATTTCTCGGTATATTTCCTCAACATGACATCTCAGAAATGGCTCACAGGTCTATATTGTTGTATCAATACTCTATCCCAACTATATCCCTGCTATATCATTACTACATTTCTATTATATTTTTTACTAAACCCCTACTATAAAGACAAAGACAATTTATCATAATAGAAATTAAAGGGAGCTTATGGTCTAAACTTGTCTTCAATCAATTTACGTATGAGACATCACATTAACCACCACCTAATGCAATATAGCAAACTATAAAACAAAATTCATGGATAAATATTAAGTGCCGGTATGCTTTTGTGAATGAAGTAAAAAAATTATTGTATATTCACTACAAAAACATAATATGAAAATATCCAATGGGCCGTATTGCTGCTGAGAGTTAACACCCTTGCCCCTTTTACAAGTCAATCTTTTATGACTGACTTGTAATTTACAAGTAATTCATAAAAGATTGACTTGTAAAAGGGGCAAGGGTGTTAACTCTCAGCAGCAATACGGCCCATTCATTCTCACTTCACTTCTTTTGCTGCACAGAGGATGTAACTACCTCACCAATATGGTGGCATATTGTTGCAATCATCATACCATCAAAAATAGAATACACAGATACGGCATTTTTATGGATTGGAGACCATAGCAGTACGTATGGGTAAGTATATCAGCGCAATAATTACATTCTTTAACTTGATATTAATAATTTATTATTATATGTTTATCGTAGCTTTTCATGCAATTGTAATAATTAATTGGCATGCTCAGTGCGCTACATACAAAAAACAAGGGACAAACATTTTATTACGATAGCTTTTTATATTATTTAAATTTAAATAAAATTGCACTGAGCTAAAATCTGTGGTCTAGCAATAATTAAAATAACAAGCACATTTTCGTGTTTTTTATATTCTATCTTGGTAACGTTAGTGGCTAGGGTGTCCCTGAGTCTACCCAGCTCTGATGGATACCTGACATCGATTGAGGAAAAGTAAAGGCGACTGGGCATTGTGCTGGTCACACATCCCCTAATATGACGTGTGAAACTGGTGAACGATGCTTCACCGGCCCTATGATCAATAATTGGGTCCGAAGGCTGCTTTACAGTCAACATAATTTTGTCTAGTTCCTTGCGTTTAAAATTTGAGAAAATGAAATATTCGATGCATTCTCTGTGTATTTATTTTTAGCATACCAACTATGAAGGAACAATTTTTACAAAGTTTCACGACCATTGCTATAAGTACTGGCACAGTTTGTGGGGTCATTTACCAGGTTCCTTTTCAACCAATCGTATTCAAGGTACACAAATAATACTTCTATCTTTAGATTGGTAACAGTATATGTACTGTAAAGCAGTGTGTGAGAGAGGGATAGTAAATTAGTATCCAGGTCACTAGGTGACATGTCATTATAGTTTTAATCTCTTGCTCCTCCTTTGGGCCTTCTAGGCTTGTATATAGAGAGCCAATGCGAGAAAACTGAGCAAGCTCCTATTCTCGCTACCGAGCCTCCAGCCAAACTGACCGCCCTCAAAAATCAGAGACAAGCGTTGGCAGGGGAATGGGGTTGACTTACTTCTCATCCAAAAGGCCGAGAAGCGATCAACCAGATACTATTTATCATTGTGTTATAACTACCGTCAGCTTGATAGCTTTAAATATTCATAGCTTATTGGTGGTATTTTCATTGTACATATTTGCATATCTTTATTCATATAAAATGAACAAAGTCATTAGCATATGTAATATAATGGAAACTATATTAGGGAGAAAGTTTCCATTAAATGTAATTAGCTTTTGCGACGATCAGTCTTTTGACCTAGGAATCTATTACAAACAAAGAAAAATACATATTATATATTACATGTATAATTCACGTTAATATGTTGATGTTTGCAAGTACGAATATAGCTCTCTCTATCTCTATTTAAAACTTAAAGATATTGTCATATTTTTCTACAACTTTTTGACGGGTATAGCAAAATATTTACAATATGAAACAAAACTTAGATTCTATATCCTTTTTGCATAACTTAATTCATTGGCTGCCTTGTGGAACAGAGAGATACTTAGCATGTATACATTAGACCTATATATATATATATATATATATATATATATATTCTAGAATGATCCTGACAAGAAGAGCAGAGTTGAAGACGCAATCATTGCTTGGACCTGGAGGCAATTTTTGGACAACGGAACAAATCCTGAAATTTTACTCCGGCTCCCAATGACCAAAGTAGGATTTTATTTTGTTAATATACTTGACCAAAGTAGGATTTTATTTTGTTAATACACTTGACCAAAGTAGGACTTTATTTTGTTAATGCACTTGACCAAAGTAGACTTTATTTTGTTAATACACTTGACCAAAGTAGGATTTTATTTTGATACTACAGTTGACCAAAGTAGGACTTTATTTTGTTAATATACTTGACCAAAGTAGGACTTTATTTTGTTAATATACTTGACCAAAGTAGGACTTTATTTTGTTAATACACTTGACCAAAGTAGACTTTATTTTGTTAATACACTTGACCAAAGTAGGATTTTATTTTGATACTACAGTTGACCAAAGTAGGACTTTATTTTGTTAATATACTTGACCAAAGTAGGACTTTTTTTGTTAATATACTTGACCAAAGTAGGACTTTATTTTGTTAATATACTTGACCAAAGTAGGATTTTATTTTGTTAATACACTTGACCAAAGTAGGACTTTATTTTGTTAATGCACTTGACCAAAGTAGACTTTATTTTGTTAATACACTTGACCAAAGTAGGATTTTATTTTGATACTACAGTTGACCAAAGTAGGACTTTATTTTGTTAATATACTTGACCAAAGTAGGACTTTATTTTGTTAATATACTTGACCAAAGTAGGACTTTATTTTGTTAATACACTTGACCAAAGTAGAATTTATTTTGTTAATACACTTGACCAAAGTAGAATTTATTTTGTTAATACACTTGACCAAAGTAGACTTTATATTGTTAATACACTTGACCAAAGTAGACTTTATTTTGTTAATACACTTGACCAAAGTAGGATTTTATTTTGATACTACAGTTGACCAAAGTAGGACTTTATTTTGTTAATATACTTGACCAAAGTAGGACTTTTTTTGTTAATATACTTGACCAAAGTAGGACTTTATTTTGTTAATATACTTGACCAAAGTAGGACTTTATTTTGTTAATATACTTGACCAAAGTAGGACTTTATTTTGTTAATATACTTGACCAAAGTAGGACTTTATTTTGTTAATTTACTTTATTTATTGATTACGTTAGAGAAAGATTGCATGTCTTAGTGAGAGGAGATTTCCTATAAGTAATGCCATTTTTTTAAACTATTTTTCTGTAATAATAATTGTGTTTTATCAGGCGGTCGTGCGAGGAATGGACACACTCTCAACATTTGCAAAGCCCTATACAGGATTTGTTATCAATAAATTTGTTATTGGTGGAGAGTCAAAGGTAGGTAACTATGTGTACAGTAATGTTACATTAACATAATGCATTTAGATGTTAATTCTCCTGATTCTTTATTTCTTATTTCCCCCTATCCTTTAACCTTTCTTATCTATAGTGATTTCTGCATCTGTATTATTTATACTTATATTGCTATCTTTATCTATATCCAATTTCTTCTTGCTAAAGCGTGGCTGGACAACATGGACAACAGCTGCAGTGGACAAAAGGGTCATCGGAATGGTTCCGACCGTCATGGATTTACTTAATATTCAAAAGGTTGGGAATGAATACTCTTTGCTATTATAATTTTATAAATAGTCATTAGATGTCAAGCGTGGAAGGGGGAAAAAGGGGGTGGGGGCTTGATGTAGAGTCAAGGACTAACGGACTAGAATAGGGGCCGGCAACCTATGACACGCGTTCCAGACTTGGCACGCGGAGCAATTTTCAATGGCAAGAGGAAGACCTCCAAAAAGGCAACTCAAGTATCCTCTACAAGAAATTGAGGATTGACTTTTAAGATATTGGCATGCCGAAAGAATTTGAAATCCTACTTTGGCACACAAGTATGGAAACGTTGCCGACCCATGGACTAAGCTTAGAGTATAATAGATTAGGCGACGTGATATGATTAGATGGCAGTTTCTTGTTATTGTTATATGATTAAACGACAATATGATCTAATGACAACATGATTATATGATAAGATTATAAGAATAAGATTAAATTAAAGATAAAATTTTGTTTACTTATTATTTTAAATTACACGAGTCACTTTATGTATGTATGTTTCTGTATTATCGTCAACAGAATCTTCACCATCACTACAGGTCACTGGGTGGCTGGACTTTTGCATTTGAAGACTACTATACTGAGAAAGTGACCATTGACCTGGACAGTCCGAACATGAGATTAATGCAAGCTGTTGTAGACCCAATATGTAAGAAGTATTGCTGGTCCTAAAATGTATTTATATTTTCTTGTTTTGTAAACAATGTAATGTTTACTTTATTTACTCAAAGTTTCCCATGTAACTCTCAACGTATAGAAAATAGAATGAGTCTGTGGTGTATAAAATAAAATTGTTCATGAAATAGTTTGTTGTAAACATCAGAAATATTTCATCATTTTATTTGTTAATGTATGTAAGTGTCAAAATGTGATTGATTGATTGCTTGTGTGTGTGTGCTTGTGTGTGTCTGGTATTAGAGAAAGTTTACATTTTTCTCCACACTTTTGCCCCCCCCCCCCCCCCATCCCCCCTTTTTCCAAGCTTACAGCGACAGGTACACAATGCCAAAAATGATAGTGACTACATCTGGAGACGAGTTCTTCTTACCTGACGACTCCTATTATTATTTTGATCAGTTACCTGGCCCTAAATTTTTAAGGTGAAGTACTGCGTTTGATAAACTTTGTATTAACCAATCTTATTAAACTAGTATGGTTTTATAATTTATCTATAACAAAATAATATTTTTTTAACTTTTAAATTTTTAGTTAGCATTTTGTAAATGTATTCAAAACTTTCTGAAGAGTATTTTGTTCAATCAATCTGTTTAGGATTGTGCCAAATGCTGAGCATTCGATGACCGGTCACGTCATGAGTGACATTCTGGCCATCAGAAGCTTCTACTTGACCATTCTGGAAAACGCAACTTTCCCTACCTTATCCTGGACTAGGAGCTCCACAAGTATGAATGGTAAAATAGAACTGACCACATCTGTGGAGCCATTGAAAGTGACCATGTACTATGCTAGGACTCTGGATGGAAACAGGTAACAAGTATTATTGCCTTAATAAACCAAATTTTTAATGTTACACATGTGGAGGTGGCACTTTGCAATGAAACTTTTAACATCTAAAATATATATTATATAAGTCGAATACGCTGACAGTTCTTTTTTTTTCCCATAACTCTGCCATAACTGGCCATGTCTCCGTGTGGGCATATTTTCTTGGATTCAGGCCACCTTTTGATTCGATGCCGTCACTGTGTGGCATAGAAGAAAAAGCATAAACCGTACATTTGCAACTGACTAGCTATTTTAAACTAAAGGGAGAGTCGACGAACCCACTTTCCATTCCTTTCTACGAGGATTTAGCGGCACTACGCGCAATAGCAGAGTCTGTTATTTAATAAATAGCTCTCAGCTTAATAGGAATTATAGTTTAGTCTAGTCTTGTCTATTCTAGTCTAGTTTTGTCTAGAATGGTCAGGAATAATATTCGTTATAAATAGATGACTTACGACTTTATTGCTACAGGAGATAAAGTCTAATGTAGGCTAGCCTTGTCTAGTCTAGTCTAATTTAGTCTAGATTATTGTATGAACATCCTGTAATAATTTTTTGTTTTCCATTTCAGGCGCGACTTTCGACTGTTTGTAAAAGATCCAAACTCCAATAATCCAATGGTGCATCCGGTTCTATGGCTGTCAGGACAAGTTCAAAAGGTCAATGCCACACAGTATGTGGCTGTAGTCGATCGGCCAGTGGTCGGTTGGGCAGCATTTTTCATACAAGTAAAATTTTATTTCTTTTCTTGCTCCTTCTATTGTTAATTTTGTTTGTAAGCTGCCTGAGTTCTCAGCGATTCCCGTACAAATAGAATTGACAGACTCTACTGTTAGAAACTTGTATAATGCTGTACATATTTTGTACAGTCTTGTACTTTGATAAGGGTTTCAAGCTATAATAAGATATTGATTCTCCTGATTAGTTCAAGCAACCCATTTCTTGCTCAAATGGCCCTTGAGAAAAAAACAGAACATATATGCATTTTAATTTTACAGTGCAGAGATAAATAGAAAAGTGTAAATATTGGGAGTAGTTTTACTAAATTATTGTCTTGATATATTTTTTTTTTTGGGTTCATTCTTAAAGGGTTTGTAAATTTAGATCCAAGCTTAGTCATTTTCATTAAAGTTGCTACACTTGTAATTTTGTGACACAACAAGAATTGGGGCTACCTGCAAGAGCCTTGTAATTATCTAAATTGTACGAAATGTATATGAAATGCACATTCTTAATTATTTCATGTAATGATTATGTGTATGCTACCTTTTAATGCTATACAACTACGACTGTCTATATTGAAATAAATGTAAACTGCGCTTATTCACTGTTAAGTATTTTCCTAAAAGAAATTTCTTTTTGTCTTTCTGATTTTACTAATCGTGCACATTGATGGTGTTGTTATTTTTTTCAGGTGCATTTTAAAGGACCAAAAGACTCGACTTTAGAGTTTACTACAGAGGTCAACGTTGTACCTGAGAGTTTCCCATTCCCAGATTGCACTGGTACAGCTTGTCTTGGAAGTTTAGTTTAATTGTTTTTGTACAATCTGTAATGTGTTGTTGTTTTTTAAGTTAAGATATATGTAAAATAAAAATACACCACTTAATTCATGATGTGTTTTGTTTAATAATTCCTTGGTACAACAAATTAGACAATAAAAGTACTATTATAAACAATGACTTTAACTGTATAGTAATGTTTTTAACTCTTAAAACATTGTAGTTACAAATTACCGTAGTTAGAAATTTAAATTAATTATTTAAAAAAAAGCCTCATAAATCCTTTCTACAAATCTGTATCTTTTCCTGTGCATTTTCCGATGTGGTTTGCCATATTTTCAACCATATAAAGTATGTTACCTTAAAGTGTTGGGTTTAATTTAATGGTGGTTCCCACTTTTCAAAAAAGTATTTAAAATAAATAATTGAATAATAATTTTGGAAATTTGAATTTAGTATGAGACAAATTATTCCTTGCACAGTAAAAATTGTTCATTGACTGTGTAAATGTGTAAACTACTGTGACCGTAATAGTAACTGTGTATCTCTAAGTGTGTAAATGATTATATAATTATATATATGTCCTGATTGAACTTAGTGATCCACAATGGACTGTATGAATGTAATGTGTTGAACAAACTTTGTGACCTGATAGCTCTCTGTCGTTGTTATATTGACTGACTGGATTTGGTGAAATTGTATTCTTGTTTTAGTGTATAAATATTGAGTAAATGGCTGGAAAAGGAACTATAAAATGATTGTAGAATGAGAATAAAAGTTTTTACACGGACCAACGAGTTGTGAATGTTTTTTACCTCTTCATGACACCATAAAAAGTGTATCTATGTTTTTAAATATGGAACAGCTTGCCTCAGACACTAATAAAAGGATTGTAGATTGAGAAGAAAAGTTAGTTCTTACACAGACCAACGAGTTGTGATTTTTTTTAACTTTAACTAATTAAGGCTAATTAAAAAATTAATATATAGTTAGACCTAGATTTATATCTTTGCTATAAATAGACTATATTTTTTGACAAATAAATAACTCACGTCTTAAACATTGTGAAGCGATACACTGTATAATCAGAAAAAAATAGAAAATCAGCACGTCAGTCCAAAAAAGAAAGACAATGGTCGCAGTGTAACCCCCTGTTAACGGTGTCGTCTGCTAAAACGGCTAAAAATAGACATGATTTTTTTAGACTACTTCAATCAAAGTTCAAACGCAAGACGAAAAAAAAAAATTAATTTATAAACCGATCATAATCCTTTTTTTAGATATTTTTTTTTCTGCGCCCTATATGTCTACCAACGTCTGCAACTGACTTGTGGAAATAGAGCACCTTGAAAACGCTAAATGTGATAACATGAAGAGATGAGCAATGTAATTGACCATATATTATAATTATATAAAACCATCAGCAAGTCTTAAATGAGGCGTTTCTCCAGTACCACAGTTCTGAAATACTGATACATTTCAAAAAATTAGAAGACTTAGGTAAAATTTCGTATTTT
This sequence comes from Anisus vortex, assembly GCA_949126835.1. Classification (NCBI taxonomy): domain Eukaryota; kingdom Metazoa; phylum Mollusca; class Gastropoda; family Planorbidae; genus Anisus; species Anisus vortex. Next base: position 29,799,761 of record OX421494.1, read on the forward strand.
ATTTCCAAGCATCTAAAACCTAAATGTTTTGTCTGACATTGGGCAAATTAATGTCAATAAAAGATATTTATTGGCCAATTATTCTGGCAGATACTAAATTATGAATATAGTCAAGATATAATTAAACCCACTGGGCCCACTGGTACCCAATGGTGGTTCATGTAGAGACGTAAGACATCAGGACCGACTTTTAGGGTTTTGGACGCATTAGGCGAAAAAAACATTATTCGTCTGCCAATGCAAGTAGCGCGCAGAAGTACCAAAATTTAATTTAGTTTATATTTTTAAATCCCCAAATTAAATTGGCTGCCGCCTAGGTTGCTTATATGGATGAGCCGGCCCTGTGTAGTTTCCAACACCTCAGTTCTATCATTTGTATCTGAACTCTGAGCCCTGCACATCCCCCAGTGTTGCTGTGTACTTTAACTTAACCCAGCGGGATATATCTTTATCTTATTGAAACTGTTTTGATTTTACGCCTATAATTTTAACATTCAATAGTGAAAAAACAAAAGTTTTAACGATCACCACCTTTACACAAAATTAGATTTCTTAATCTAGAACTGAGACCAACATTTGATACACATCTAGTGGATACAACACAATGTCCGATAACAATGTGGATATATTACGGGTGATAACATTTAACACTAAGGATCATTTTTGTACTTGATAATTCAAAGAAGATTACTCAAAGACCTCGACCTTGCTATGTTTTCATCTAAAGTAACACCAAAAAAATAGGAACACTATATCAGTAAATATCTACCATGTGTGTAGTGGGTTATGACACAGAATCTAGTGTGTATCTTTTTTTGTTTATTCCATTCATTACTTCATTAGTTGGTATAATGTAAAACTAATTAACGTTACACACACACAAATGAAAGAAGTTTTTTTTACACGTTATACAGTTCAATATTTTGTTGTGGCTTTATATGGCACAAAAAAAGTAAGTACATGTTCCTATTACTTTACATAAAATTACATTTTTCTTTCAATGAACAAGGTTTACTTTATAAACTTTTCTTTACTTTACTTTTGTTCACTCGCAAAAGCTCGTTAATTGGACGATTCTATAATTACATATATTTTTGTTAACAAATAATATGTTTTTAATATATGGCTCAAAATGTACCTGTCGGGAACAATATCAACAAATTTTTTTTTTTAATGCCTTAGTAGCTTTTTGTTACAATCTGAAGTTATAAAAATGAATTATTCATTATTTTCTAAATACGTATTTTTCAGAGTCTGTAGCTTATTAGACAGACATATTATAGTATCAAACTGACACAGACACATAGCGCTTGACCATGCAGATAGTATTTTGATTACGATCATAGCACCTTGGCCACATTTATAGCACCTTAGCAATATTCATAGCATCTTAGCCACAATCATAGTATCTTGACCACACTCATAGCACATTCATTGACCACACTCATAACACCTTGGACACATTCATAGCAAATTGGACATACTCATAAAACCTTAGTCACACTCAAAGCACATCAGTCAAACCCATATCATTTTGGTCACACTCAAAGCACCTTAGCCACGCTCAAAAGCACATAAGCCAAACTCGAAGCACCTTGGCCACACTAAAGGGAGAAAGTACACTCAAAGCACCTTAGCCACAGTTATAGCACCTTGGCTACACTCATAGTACTTTGGTCACACATATAGCAACTTTGACACACTCAGGCTATCTTGCACTTATAGCACTTTTGTCACACACATAACACATTGGCCACACTCGTATCACCTTAGCAACACTCAATACACATTGACCGCCAAACAACACCTTGACCTCCCGAATAGAACTTTAACCTTTACTAGTTACCTAGACCTTTCGACATCAACGTGACTCCCCCCCCCCCCTCCCCGCTAACCTAACACCTATAGTACACATAGACGCCAGGATCAAGACAACAAAACTTTGTGCCTGCGTGACATTTCGGCTCTTCCAACCATGCGAACCATATTGGTGGTCATTTTGACCGCGGTCCTGACGAAGCTGTCAATGGCCACTCCTCTGGACGACTACGTCAGCAAACCCGACGAGAACTATAGTTTCGGCTTCCTGTTGGAGATCAAGGGACCTAACTACGTGGTATATGTTTTAAATATGACGTCACAGAAATGGTTAACAGGTTTGCATTCAAATATATATATATATATTTATATAGGTTGGCTATCACAGTGGTTGATTTTGAAAAAAATAGTATCAACAGCTTTATTTGAGTTATACTACATTTGGCTGTCGGCTAATATTCTGATATGTATCTGGCCTTTTTTTTTTTGCTGGTAAACCCGCCATTTTAAACTAACCTATAAAATAAATAGATTTTAATTGATGACCATAGAACTTTTTTTTTTAAATAATGCAATGATGTGTTATAAAACGTGAAGACAAGATATAGTTAATAAAAGATATTAAAAACGTAATATGTGAATTTATGTGAACAATAAAATTAAGTTAATTGATCAGACTTTAGATAAATACTGATTAGCGCAGATTTCTAGTTTTTTTTTTTTTTTTTGCAATTTGTGTACTTTCTAGAGGCGGAGACGAGCAACCCATTGTGGTGGCACTTTGTGAGTGTTGTCGTCCCTAGCTCACTCAACTACACGGACACTGCTTTTCTATACATTGATGGCGGTGAAAACGTTAACAAGTGAGTTAGTGTTAGAGTGGATGTGTAATAGGATTAACATGAGATGATCAATTGACTATAGTGTGTGTTTTAAGATATAATGGAACAACATTCATCCTTCAGACATACTGGCCACGTCTTGAGTTGTAGACCACTACCAAATTGCTTGGTTGTACTTCAAATTTCAACTGACTTGCTTGGACGAAGTCTTATCTCAACTAACCATTCTTTGGTTGCTCCGTTGCAATGAAGTCTTTGAATAGTCTCTACTCTTTTATACAACAGTGCAACATCGTTCATCCAATATATCATGCACACTATCGTCTATAAACTTACATAATATCTAATCTAATGTAATACACACTTTCGTACAAGTACTAACATGCTGATAACACTCCTTTACAGTAGTCAAAAGATATTAGTGAAAACAGGAAGCATTACATTAGAAATAATGTGAAATCTATTACAATATAGAGTCATAGATGAAGTCGTCCCCCTCTATCAGCTCTAGCTCACAGGGGAGAGCATTCGTCTACTTTTGTTCTATTCAAACGTGTATTTATAGTTCTTTACATAAATACACTTCATATTTCATAAACAAAGTACATAAAAAGTTCCGTATGTGTTGACTGATACTAGGCTAAAATTTATCGAGAGCACTACTGGCTCTTCCAATTTTTATTTGCATATACTGAACTTCTAAAATAATTAAAATAATGAAATTAAAACAAATATAATTAATTTTAATTATCACCAAAAATGTATATTGAGATCTTATTGTTTTGTTTTTGTGTAAGATGATAAAATAGCTGACTTCTTATGTTCATATTTCAGAATACCAAGTATGAAAGATGAAAGTATTTCTGGAATGACTACTCTAGCTGTTACTACCGGAGCTATATGTGCAGTCATCAGTCAAATCCCCAATCAACCAACAGTCTTTGTTGTAAGAAATGCATAGCTGTGTCCATTAATAATGCAACGTAATATTAAAGTGTGTTGGCAAAAATTCTGTATATTAATGCAACGTTTGCAAGTCTTTGCAAATTGACACATCATTGCAATAAATATCGGGGATTGCAAGTATTTGCTAATTGAAACATCAATGCAATAAATATTGGAGATTGCAAGTTTTTGCAAATTGAAACATCATTGCAATAAATATTGGAGATTGCAAGTCTTTGCAAATTGAAACATCATTCAATAAATATTGGAGATTGCAAATAGTCTACATATAACATGTAGCCAAGAACTATAAATAGATAGATCAATTGAGATATAGGTAAATAAATAGATAGATTAATAGAAAGATAGATTTATTTAGAGATAGATAGACACAGACAGTTAGATAGATAGACAGATAGATAGATAGATAGATAGATAGATAGATAGATAGATAGATAAATAGATAGATAGATAGATAGATAGATAGATAGATAGATAGATAGATAGATAGATAGATAGAGAGAGAGAGAGATAGATAGATAGAGAGATAGATAGATAGATAGATAGATAGATAGATAGACAGATAGATAGATAGATAGATAGATAGATAGATAGATAGATAGATAGATAGATAGATAGATAGATAGACAGATAGATAGATAGATAGATAGATAGATAGATAGATAGATAGATAAATATTGGAGATTGCAAATAGTCTACATATGACATGTAGCCTAGAACTATAAATAGATAGATTAATTGAGACATAGGTAGATAAATAGATAGATTAATAGAAAGATAGATTTATTTAGAGATAGATAGATAGACACAGACAGATAGATAGATAGATAGATAGATAGATAGATAGATAGATAGATAGATAGATAGATAGATAGATATATAGATAGATAGATAGATAGATAGATAGATAGATAGATAGATAGATAGATCGATAGATAGATAGATAGATAGATAGATAGATTGATAGACAGATAGATAGATAGATAGATTGATTGATTGATTGAATGACGGCTCTACATATCAGTGCTGTGGTTAAGGCTTGTTCGTCTCATCTACGTGCCCTTGGTCAGCTGCGACCTCAACTCAATAGAAGGACGGCCAATACCGTAGCAGTCTCTCTTTTTTTCAGTCAAGGTTGGATTACTCCAATAGTTGCCTGTGGGGTTTGCCCCAAAACCAGCTGCAGAGATTAAAGAGAGTGCTGAACACCGCGGCGCGCATTGTTTCGGGGGTGAGGAGCCACGATCATATCTCCCCAACACTAAGGGATCTCCACTGGCTCCCGGATGAAGCGAATAGAGCACAAAATTATGTCCATTACGTACGGATGCATAAAGGGCATTGCTCCTTCTTATCTTCGAGAGCTTATCTCAAGGCATGAGCCATCTAGGGAACTGCGCTCTTCAACACAGTCACTCCTCAAATCTCCTAGTTTGGATGGACACAGAAAGCAGTACCTGGGAGTGCGCTCATTTGAGTCAGTGGCGCCTTCTTTATGGAACAGTCTATCTCAGACACTGAGAGAATCTGGGACAAGAGAAAGTTTTAAAAAGAACTTAAAGACCTTTCTCTTTGGCTAATACATCTGCCACTGCAAATCACACCAAATGCGCACTGAGCATGCTAATTTAATAGCATGGATAGAAGCGCTATAGAAATATCCATTCTTATTCTTATGGATAGATAGAAATATATAAATAATGGATATTGCAAATAGTCTACATATAACATGTAGCCTAGAACTATAAATAGATAGATTCATTGAGATATAGGTAGATAAATAGATAGATTGATAGATAGATAGATTTATTGAGAGATAGATAGATAGAATCAGACACTCAAATAGATAGATAGACAGATAAATAGATAAATAGATAAATAGATAGATAGATATATAGATAGATAGATAGATTGATTGATAGATAAATAGATAGATAAATAGACCGATAGATTTATGCTGAAAGTTACTATCGATTTAAATGTCCTTCACCATAGAACGATCCAGATAAAAAACAAAGATACGAAGACAGCATCATAGCCTGGACCTGGAGAAAGTTTCTAGATGGCGGAACTAGTCCTGAAATATTATTGAGACTTCCAATGACAAAGGTAAGAAATTAAGATAATTACCCTACCACAAGGTAAATCAAGCCTTGTCTACGATCCTGCAACTTGCCTATTTAGATGTATAAAAGTCCATCTGAATTAATGACATCAATAATTGTTTAACTCCTACGTTGATCACCTTTTAATTTCCTGCTTCCAGAGGCTGGTGAATTCTTATTGAAGTGTATATAGTATAGACTAAGCCAGGGGTCGGCAACCTACAGTAAGCGTGCCAGACTTGGCAAGCAGATCGCTTTTCAATCTCACTCGGATGACCCCCCCCCCCTCTTAAAAAAAAGGCTATTCCAATCTCTTCTACAAGGAACGGGGTGCTAAGTCAGTGTAACTTTTAGAATGTTGGCAAGCTAAATGAATTAGAAATTCCACTTTGGCTCACCATTATAAAAAGGTTGCCGACCCCTGGACTAAGTAACGATTTAAACTGAAAGTGCAGGTAACGCTCAGTGGAGTTGTTCCATACTGGAGCCATGCCCCTTCACTATAATATGTCATTGTCTCTCAGCTCCCTATTTCAGTCTTCTAACAAGTAGAATTCAAACCTCTATTCAGTGTAGTGCAATCTGAACTTGTCAAGCAGCATCACACTGGAAAAAGGAGGGGGGGGGGGGGGACATATTTTATGGGCCATGGTTAAAACCCAATGCACAACTATATTTTTTGTTTCTTACTTTTCAAAAATATTTCATTCATTGAATATTGGATTCTATTGTAAAATATAGATCTAGATCTATGAATTTTATAAATATTTTCTTACAAATTTAAACATTTTCCCAACACTGGGTCTCCAATTTTAATAAAAAAATAAAGTAGAAACCTTAGTGTGTTTTCATCAATACAGGCTCTTTAATATATTATTACAGGAAGAATTATAGCTAATTCTGAATATTGGTCGAAAATAAATGTAGTCATAACAAATTGCTGTTTTATAATTTACACACAAACTGTTAGCTGCATAAGAACTAATTTATTTTGGATCCGATTTATTTTAATAATTATGAATAATTAAAAAAACAACTTAAACATGAATAACAACTTTAAATTGTAAAAATAAAATAATCTATAAATAAATAACAAAAAATGTTGTATTATCTCCCTTGAATTAAATTATAGTTTCCCAGTATAATGTGAGACTAGTTATGTTTTCTTACATAACCAATAGTGTTACTTAATAATTACCCTTTTATATAAATCCAGTAAACTGATATTGATATCAAAATGTAGTAAGAGATAAAAAATTGAGTTTTAAAATTAAGTAAAACAACCACATAAATAATTTATAGATATGTAGTAGTAGTTAAATTATAAAATATAACAGTTCCATAAACATGGTACTTAGGTTAAAGCTTAAGTCATATCCAATGATTCTATTCAACTTGGTGATAATCAATATGAAGGTTTCGTTGCAGATGTTGAGTGTCGGCCTATGAAAAAAAAAATAGGCTGAAAGGCTGCATTAAGTTTTGTTTTTTTATATTTGAACTGTTTAGGCAAACTAAAAATAAAATAAGAGTTAAATAGATGTTGGACACTTGAAGAGATATGGGCTGGCCCAGTTATCCTCACAGGCAGTAGTTGTGTGAAAGTGAACTAGATTGAAAACACTGGGTGATATAAACATAAAACAAGTTGCAAAACGGCTGACAATGAATCACTTACCTTACACTTGTACTTAGAAAATACCAGCATTCCAGTTGTGGTAATTATATTAAATGAATTTTTACTGCCTAAAAACGAAAAATACTTCTATTAAAGTTAATTTGCATTTAAAGGGCGAACACTTATAAAAAAAAACAACCTAAATGAGTTTGTGTTTTTCCCTTTGATCGAAATTGCACCGGAAGTCTCATTTTGTCAATAAAGGGGTGGATCACATTTACCCATCAAACCAGGTATCCCCTTTCTACCCTACACCTTTAAATAGTGATAGATTTTTTTTAAACATAATAGTTTGATTGGTTGATTGATTGGTAGATCGATTGACTGATTGATTGGTCTATACAGGCTGTTGTGAGAGGAATGGATTCAATATCTTCCTTCTATGAATCTCTAAGTGGCACCAAAATTACAAAATTTGTCATTGGCGGACAATCTAAGGTAATTACAACTTTAAAACTAAAAGATACATTCAATAGACTTTATAAGATACATACAATAGACTTTATAAGATACGTTCAGTAGACTTTATAAGATACATACAGTAGAATTTATAAGATACGTTCAGTAGACATTATAAGATACAAATAATATACTTTATAAGATACGTTCAGTAGACATAAAAAGATACATACAATAGACTTTATAAGATACATACAATAGACTTTATGCGATACATACAATTGACTTTATAAGATACATACGATAGACTTTATCTAAGAGCACATACAAATAATAATGTCTTAGCCATATAACCATAATATTTGTATTGTCCCAGAGAGGTTGGACCACATGGACAACAGCTGCTGTAGACAGGAGAGTTATTGGAATAGTGCCCACAGTCATGGATCTTCTGAACGTTCAGCAGGTACAAACTGTTCTTCCTGTTTTCTGGAAATTATGCAATATTTTTGCATATATATTCGTAAGCTGTTGTTATTTTTAACTACAAACATGGTGGAGAAATGACCCACCAAGCTTTGAACTGTTATTCCCGGTTACGAGACCGGTAAAGTCGTGTGTTCGTGTTGTTGTGGTGTTGTTGTTGTTTTTTTGCCCCTTAATCCGAGGTCGTTAATTAGTATGACTCTGACATTCGTATGGGATATTAAAAGCAGTTGGCCATTGTGCTGGCCACACCATCCGCTTGTCGTAAAGTGGTAAACACTGTCTCTCCAACGCGACATTATTAAAAACAGATTAGGTCCTTACAAAAACAAAACAACAAATGATAAACAAGTTGCTGTTTTTGTTTGTGAGTGTTTATTGGTGAGTCTAATCAATCAAATAAAGTGTCACTACTTCATATTTAAATCCTTATTATACCTAACCCGTGATAATGTTAAAGACATTATTTTACACAAATATTTCAAACATAAATTATAAACATAGTTTTAAGATTTATATTTCAGGCATATAGGCTACTTAACACATATTTCAGCCAAATACTTAAGACATATTTCGGACAAATATTTCCGAACATTATTTCGGACGTATATTTCTATATAATTCACCCTACTCTGATGGGTACCCGACATTCGTTGGGTAAAAGTTAAGGTGGCTCGGCTATTATGCTGGTAACATAATCTCCTAGTATGCCATCGCCACATAAATTGGTATACGCGGCTCACTTACCATATGTATCATAAGAGTCTGACAAGACTATAATTTAATTGTTACCATTTTCTCAGACATATATCTCAAACATCAGTGGTACACAGTTTGTTGACAGGTTCATGTATATATTAAATGTTATGTTATTGTTTACTTCGGCAGAGTCTTCATCATCACTTTCAGTCTCTGGGTGGCTGGACATTCGCCTTTGAAGACTACTACCAACTGAATATAACCGCTGACCTGGACAATGCCAACATGCCATACTTGCAGGCTGTTGTTGATCCATTGAGTAGGTCTATACACAAATTAAGTATATAAAAACAACTAAGAAATACTCAGCGTTTTGTAAAGTTTCTAATTCAATATAGTTTATATAGAAATCATAAAAAAGATAAAGGCTGGATGGCTTTCCTGAATGCGGTCAAAATACTTCAAAATAGCATATAATCTCAAGTTTCAAAAAAGGTGTGCATATTGTCAATCAAAATTCCTTGAAAATGGCTTTCCTCTAAACAACCTGCTCTTTTCAATAGTGTATCTATTATTCCTTCCTGTTCCTGAAAAAAATAAGCAAATAGGCTATGTATAAAACTGTATTTATCCATTACATCACCACTATAACATTTATTTGTCTGTTTGATTGCATCTGGTCTGGTAATCTAACCTACAGCGTCAACAAATAATTTTCGGTTGCCGAAAAGATAATTATACGATTGTTTACGGCAGTGGCGTATTTAGGCATGTTCCACATGTTCCATTGAAACAGGGTCCCCCACAAAAAAAGGGGCCCCCACACATCCCAAAAATAAAATCTTTTAGTGACATCCCCATTCTTTCGTTGAAAATGTAAAATAAAATTAATTTATTCCCCTACAATGTAAAGCGCTCCAGTCCAACGAAGCTAAGTGCAACATAAAATTTATGATTCTACAAAGTGTAACATGAATTAACGGCCCTACTCTGAGGTATGTGGAAGGCAGGGGCGAGACCACGAAGGGCTCCACATAAATTTGGAAACAGGGCTCCCATAATCCTAAATATGGCCCTGGTTTACGGAAATATAGCGGACATGCATTTTAATCCCAATTGCCTATTTAAGACTCATCAATTTATAAATATGAGAAAGTCTCTCTGTATTTTGATAAAAATATGAGAAAGTCTCACTGTATTTAGATAAAAATATGAGAAAGTCTCACTGTATTTTTAAAAAAATATGAGAAAGTATCACTGTATTTAAATAAAAAATATGAGAAAGTCTCACTGTATTTAGATAAAAATATGAGAAAGTCTCACTGTATTTGGATAAAAATATGAGAAAGTATCACTGTATTTAAATAAAAAATATGAGAAAGTCTCACTGTATTTAGATAAAAATATGAGAAAGTCTCACTGTATTTAGATAAAAATATGAGCAAGTCTCACTGTATTTAGATAAAAATATGAGAAAGTCTTACTGTATTTAAAAAAAAATATGAGAAAGTATCACTGTATTTAAATAAAAAATATGAGAAAGTCTCACTGTATTTAGATAAAAATATGAGAAAGTCTCACTGTATTTAGATAAAAATATGAGAAAGTCTCACTGTATTTAAAAAAAAATATGAGAAAGTATCACTGTATTTAAATAAAAAATATGAGAAAGTCTCACTGTATTTAGATAAAAATATGAGAAAGTCTCACTGTATTTAGATAAAAATATGAGAAAGTCTCACTGTATTTAAATAAAAAATATGAGAAAGTCTCACTGTATTTAGATAAAAATATGAGAAAGTCTCACTGTATTTAGTTAAAAATATGAGCAAGTCTCACTGTATTTAGATAAAAATATGAGAAAGTCTCACTGTATTTTAAAAAAAATATGAGAAAGTCTCACTGTATTTAGATAAAAAATATGAGAAAGTCTCACTGTATTTAGATAAAAATATGAGCAAGTCTCACTGTATTTAGATAAAAATATGAGAAAGTCTCACTGTATTTAGATAAAATATGAGAAAGTCTCAGTGTATTTAGATAAAAATATGAGAAAGTCTCACTGTATTTAGATAAAAATATGAGAAAGTCTCACTGTATCGTACAACCTTTTCTAGCCCATCGACGTGACCAAGTCTTAGACAAGTAGATAGATTGTGATTCAGTGGATGGCCTATAGAGATGTTTTTCTATCTCGCTGTAGCTCTTATTCAAATCCCCCAGATAAGCGTAGGACGCAGTAATCTTCTGTATAGAAGGGGGCGTAGGAACATAAAAGATAAGATTAAAGAACAAGGAAATTATAGTTTCTGCATGCATTTCCTATGGTCCTGGTGTTAAACAGTTTTTTCACCTTATTAACCATATGGGCACGCTCTCGGCATGACTATAAGAATAAGCCCCTATTATGAATACTATTTGAAAGTTAAATATAATTAAATAATTGTAGTTATTACTGTGGATAATGGACATACTATAGTAGCTACATGAAAAATTGTGCGTAAAAACAAGTAGGTTGAACCTCATTGAAGCGGAATTTATTATTTGCTACATAGAAATGGGCGTGGTGATTTAGCGATTGATAAAAGGGTTATAATCTTATTAATCCCATAGCAATAATCCTTGTTTCAGCTTACTTCGCAAGACTCACAATGCCAAAGTTGATTGTCACTGCTTCTGGTGACGAATTCTTCCTGCCTGATAATTCCTACTACTTCTTTGATAAACTTCCTGGACCTAAATTTTTAAGGTGAACTCAACATTTATTAACATCAAAAGAAGATAAGTTAAGGTTACCCTTTTTTATAGTCAATTTATCAAAAGCATTGAATGTTGCCAAGTCAATTTATCAAAACATTCACTAGTCAATATATCCTGATATCCACAGGATATCTTATTTATAGTCAATTTATCAAAAGCATTGAACGTTGCCAAGTCAATTTATCAAAACATGCACTATGTCAATATATCCTGATATCCACAGGATAATTCCCAATGCTGACCATTCTCTATCAGGACACACCTTGGGTTACTTGATGAATCTACAGGCATTTTTCTTGAACATTTTAGAAAATGCACAGCTGCCCAACGTCACGTGGGTTCGAACTGCTGACGCCTACATTGGGAAGACAGTGGTCACTACATCTCGACCACCTAAGACAGTCACAGTTTACCAGGCCAGAACAATAGACGATGGAAGGTCAGCAGGTTTCTGGAGTATCTGCACGTTGTTTCAAAATATACACCTGTGTTGTTGTACAATTATTGATACGTAGCCTAATTTGAAAGAAGAAATATGCTAATGTTAGTTTTTATAAGGAGTGGGCTCACTACAGGCATAGCGCTTAGATTAAATCAGGGGTCGCCAACCTTTAGATAATGGCATGCCAAAGTTGGATTCATAAATCATTCAGCGTGCCAAAAACCTAAAATGTATCCTCTCATTTTCTTTTAGAAGATACTTGAATTGCATATTTCTGTTATTTCCAAGTTTGGCACGCGTGTCGTAGGTTTCCGACCCCAGGCTTAGATTATGTGTTAACTATAATATAACTGTATAAAGAATTTAGAACATTCGTTTTCTGGTAGAGAGAATGGAATATTAAATTATTAAATTATTCTCTATTTGGACATGACTGTATAATCTTAGTTAAAGGATCGTCACATATATATCCATATATATAAAAAGATCGTGTTTGTGTCCCCACGGATCCCCATTGGTCAATTTGAAAACACCTGAGTTTGTGTCACTGACCTATTTAGGCCTAGGCCTATATACTGTCTAATAATTTTTCACAGCGGATATGTGTCTTTCGTAGCTCAGTTGTTAACGTAGCGGACTATATTGCGGGCGACACGGGTCCGATTGTCCAGTTAGTCTATACCTTTTTGTAAAAAAAAAATTTCTAACTTTTAAAAACATTGGGGCAATTTAGATTTTTGTTAAATAAAAATAATTGGCTATTTTTTTTACCCGAATACAATATTTATCTTAAATTACTTTCCTAAAAATCTTCAGTAAAAAAATAATAATTTAAATATTAGAATTATAGCTTTCTTTTAATTGTAGTTTATAAATTTTTATCTGCACCTTATACAGTCCTGTTTTTTTTCACCCGGGCAACGCCGGGCAATGTAGATTGTATTATGTATACTGAAAATAATGCTTAATGCATAGCAATTATATGAACATTGTGATAATGTTCATAAATTTGCTACTCATGAAAAATAATTTTCAGTAATGTTAACATTTCGTTATCATTTCTTTTAAAGAAATGATAACTCCTTTTTTTGTTAAATATTTTCAAAAAAATTTTGAAGGCTTAATTTTGGATAGACTTAGACTCTATATGTATTTATAGACAATAGTCTAATGTTGGTGTTTTTGTTGTGTGTGTGTGTCTGTCATCAAGGACGATTGTGTTCATTTCTTATTCATTTGTATTTTTGTATGAGATTATTTTTGTACTATTGTGACAGTATTGGTGACGTTTAAATTTAACAGAAGAGATTTCCGGATGGCTGCATGGAATCCGTCCAGCGGAGGTCCACGCCCACAGCCAATTCTGTGGTACACTGGCTCGGTGACTCGTACAAGCCCCACTGTATACGAAGCACAGGTAGTCAAGCCTTTGAAAGGCTGGATGGCCTTCTTTATTCAGGTAATGACGGTGTCATTTTTACCTCTTTCAAAACTTCTTATGGTAATTCCGTTAGGATGCCAACGTGTTTATCCCCTTACATTCCTGAGTTTTTCCTATAGAGCGTTCCCAATGGGCGTGGCTTAGGTTTTTTAGTGACGTATTTGTGTAAATAGAAGCCACTATTGGTGTACAAAAATGGTGAAGTACTTCTTTATCATGCAAAATTCACATCTGAATATTGGCTATCCTACTCAAAAATAAGGAGGTAAATAGTAGTATTGTAGATTAATTGATTAATGTGATTAGGCTAGGGCCGGCTAGACCTATTTACACTTTCAATTTCACTTTATAGGCCTACACTTTTAATGTTTCGTAGGCTAGGCTAATGCAAGTAGGGATGCCAAGTGATAGTGTTGGTGAATAGGCTATCTAGTCAAGTCACTAATATGCTCACATCGTCTATGATCTATGTCTATTTTATTTAACAGACATAATACAGCTTAAATCTTAACAGGACTTAAAACACAAAACATCATTTTAAAAAAGCTCGAGCCTATACGAAACTTTATTAATACAGCGGCCATTGTTACTTGTACACCATTACTCAAAGTAAACAAAAATCACGTGCTTTTTGTCACGTGATTGCAAACGCCCTATTTTATAAGTAACTATAAAAGCCTTGTATATGAAAAAAAGCTAATCTTGTGTAGAATACTATTATGGGATACAAAACTATTATTGTATATGTTTAGGGCAATCCAATAACGAAGTAATATCTGGGAGGACAGTTTAGTGTAATGTCCGTTGATATAACATCTAATGATAATGTTTTTTCAGATGGAGTTCGATGGACCAAGTGGTTCAATTCTACAGGTCACCACAGAGGTCAACATAGTGCCGGCCACGTTTCCCTTCTCGGATTGCTTTGGCCAGTCTTGTTACGGGACGCTTGTTTAGACGAACATTGTCATAACATCATAGCCAGCACTAGTCATGAGTTTTTTCCGTCACAATTTTGGCCATCTGTCTCTCCAGTCACGACAGAAAAGTATGTTTTACTCTGACACTAGGAGTTTGTTATGTTGTTTCAACATACCTAGTCTTTGTAAAAATTAAAATAAAGTCTATGTGATGATATAATCATCTCATTAGTTTAGTCTATTTATTTATTTTTGGAAATGACCAAGTAGGCCCTACTAATGTTATAAATACACACATTTTTCACATAATAAAATAACTCAAAAAGACCTACATAATCTTATCACATTGTGATAATCCTTCTCTAGTTTTTACAAGTTTTTATAAAGGCACTACACCTAAACGTGTGCAAAAATCTAGTATTGTAACTGGATATTCTAGCCTAAAGACAAAAGGATCAATATTCTATTGTTGCAAAGAATGTAGCCTACATATAAAACAAATTGTTGTTCTTAAAGTTTGAAAGACGTTCTAGTGTAATTTGATTTCCGTGCACCAGTTTTCTCCACACGTTTATGGGACACTCGTACATGTTTCCACCCGTCCAGTGACAGTTCAAAGGGCATAAACAATTTAATTTTAGATACTGATTGACTAGTTGGCTGGTGGTGTTTAGTTGTTGCTGTTTTTTAATGGTAATTACTGTCTTTTTACAAACTGTGGATCGCCATATTAAATTTGTAACGCTCGGTTTCAACTAAATCTATATATTACAATAACACATGTTATAAGAAAATAGTATATAAACTACTTTTTGATAACATAATAAGAAAAAATCTATTTAGATCTGCTAGAGACCACCATTTGTTGTGCCGCGTGACATTACATTAGTTTACATGGGTAACATTAAGTGTTGATAAGTATTTTGTTTCCACCATCACCTTTACAGGGGTCGGCAACCTAAGGTATGCGTGCCAAACTTGGCATGCAGAGCGATTTTCAATGGCTCGCGAGAAAAATCCAAGAGGTGTTTTGTATTGATGAAAGAGTAAAATTAACTGTTGAAGCCGAATGTTTCTGAATGACAGAGCGACACATTTCAGTGATTTGAACGCATTTATAAGGACTTGAACTGTTAGACCACTGGAATGGATTTGCATATATATTGAGTGAAATCAATTTCAAAACAATTAACTATATCTACTTTCCTTCATCAATTCACATATTAAAATAGATAGTTGAACTTTTTCAGGAGTACATCGAAGCATTCAAAGCGTAGTTGTCTAAACAAAGTCAAGACTAATTTTTTCATTTCTCATCAAGCCTAACTGGCTTGATTTTACTACAACCTTCTTAGATGTAAATGAGTCTTTAAAGTGGAGGGATATTGGTGATTTTAAAAACGCGGCCAGTTCAATTTTAAACATCCAAAATAAAATTGGGCCTCGAAATGTGCCGATTTTCGGGAAAATCTGAAAGAAACCTTGAGGAAAGTCATCTGCTATTCTCAATTCTACTTTCAGCTTTTGGTTCAACTTACCCTTGTGAACAGTATTTATTGAGCACATGAAAGCTGTGTTAAGCATTCAAAGAGGTCACTTACACTTCACTCCCTCAGAAATGATTAAATATATATATATATATATATATATATATGCCATTATAAATTAGCGAAGAGCATTCAAGACAAGACGCTCATTAATTGATACAGACTAGTTACATTTAAAATAACTTTTATGCTCTTCTTCTATAATTAAGCAGAATATAATGTAATTCTAAAACAAATTTTGTTTTCATTAATTTACTAAATATTAGAGAATTTTAAAAAGCATTATATTATGCAATTGATGTAATTATTAATGTTTAAAAGATAAACTCATTTTAAGGTTAAATGGACAAACAATTAATGCAGGAAATGTTTATAGGCCTATACAATTAATTGTTTAACGTAAACTAATTTTATACCTCTAATAATTAAATCGTGTAATGAATACCATAATACTGGATTTAAATAAAGAAATAATAATTAGGTCGAGTCAGTAATATTTTTTTAAATATTATTACAAAACAAAACTTGATTGGCAATATTAAATCAAATGTAGAAACTTTATTTTAATTAAAGGGAGATATTATGTATTGTGTTTCTTATTTTTCTTTTGCAAAAAACTAAATGGTCTACAACTTATAACTTTACAAAGACCAAACTGTAAAAAGTAGTTGAAAATTAAATAAATATTATATGACTAAAACATGCATATCTTTTAAACATTTCATTTACTACCCAGTTTGTATGATTAATATATAACAATTCCACTTTAGGATGATGCAGAGAAACGTTGCACAAGTTAAATAAATTTAAGAAAATCTTAGACTGAGAATAAAATATACCGGTAATCAATAAGAGCATTTGCTAGATCCTTATCTTGACAGCCAAATGATGATGTTAACAAAATAATTACCATAAAAAAATTTATTTGGTATAAATGCAAATAAAAAGGATGATAATCACAAACACGTTAATTGTTTTATGAAAAAAAAAACGGATTTTCTCTTGGTCTTGCTACGAAGTTCTATTGATTGTTGCTAGTATGCACTAACATGGTCAAAGGGAAATGACTCAGGAAAGTCAATAGTATAGTACAAGAGTTATGGGCATTGGGAAGATAGTGAATGTCACAATCTAGTTTGTTCTACTGCGTCGTAGCTTTATAAAGAATGCTTTGCACGTTTTTCATGTGAGGCTTGCTTGACAGGGCAAGGCTGATCACGGGGAAAAGACCGGAGGAAAGTCAGTCGACTCAAATATCTAGAAGCGTATAGACGTATACGCTAGACTCGGAATTATACCACATTTTATCAGAATACTATTTCATTTCTTGGACTTATATTATATTATATGATTGTTGGATGTACTGTGAATAATGTATTGTGAGTAATAATAAATAGATATATATATTGCTGCAAAGATTTGAATTATCAAGTGTGTTAAACGTACTGTAAAAATAATATTAAAGAAACATTTAACTCAACTCAATCAACTCAATCAACTCATGATTCTATTAGCCTACGAAGAACAATAATAATTAAAATAGAATCAATAACAGTGGTGGCAGCGGTAAACAGCAGCGGTAAACGGCAGCGGTGAACGGCAGCGGTGTACGGCAACTACTAAACTACAACATAATGAAATGCTTCCACAAAAACAAATATTAGAAGGTAAAGTCTGATTTTCAAATTGTCAACTCTCTCATGCAAACTATTCAGCAAACTATTCAACCAGTCAACCTGGTCATAAAATCGTTAGAGAGAACGCTAAAACATCTCTCAGAAAATATATGATTTGCTGGTGGATGGCAGAATTTAATGGACGATTTCTAAAGATATTAATCAAGATTTAATCAACACTGTATAAAGCCATATTCAGGGTAACAGGAAACAGAGACACTGCAGCAAGACTTGTAAAAGTCAGTAGATACATAGGCGGCACAACAGGCAACAAAAATGTGGGTGCACGTGGCGCTCTACTTCTCAACCCACATTGCATTTTTCAAAGGTGCCGACGCTTGAATTAATAAATTTTTTTCAAGATTATATTTGGATTACGTGGAACGTCGAGAGCTGTCGTATGAATTTCTTTGTGATCAATCGTTGATCATGAAAAATTGAATTATCACGCATGAAACATTTTTAAACAAAACAGCTTCTGAATCTAGACTCTGTAATATTTTACGATACGCTATGAAATGAAGCAATGACGTCACACAAGATGGCGGACACTAGATAAACAAGATGGCGGACACTAGTTCAACTAGAGGTCAACACGTGTGTGTGTGAGATCCGAAGGTAACAAGGCAAGCATCAACGCATAGTATTCACTTAGTCATACTTTGTGGAATACCAAGACCTTATTGAAGACAGATTGTACTCTAACGTACATCAATTCAAGAGATTCGTTTACATTATGCGAATTATAGCTATCTCGCTATACAGTAAAGTTAATTTGAATTAATGTGATGAAGATTGTGTTAATTAATTTAAATCATTCGTACCTGGATTAACGTCATGAAGTATGTGTTAGTTAAAATTTAAGCTACTATTAGACCATTCACTTGGATCAAATGGATTAACTTCATCGTCAAGAAGATTCATTGTGTTACTTAAATACTATTTAAGTTTGATATAATTAACATTTTTTTTAATATTATAGATGTTAAATGATTCTTTGATAGGGTAATTTCTGTTAGCTGTATTGACTTGTTTGTTTTTGTTCAAATATTGAAGTAAAATTATTGTCTTTGTCAATGTTGATAAATATTGTGATTCTAGTGTGAACATTTCCTCTATCACTGTTGTCCATGCAGCATTTGTGTCCTTAATTAAGATTGTGTTGTGTTTCATTTATTTTAGTTATACATAATTGTTGTGTTGTGTTTCATTTATTTTAGTTATACATAATTGTTGTGTTGTGTTTCATTTATTTTAGTTATACATAATTGTTGTGTTGTGTTTCATTTATTTTAGTTATACATAATTGTTGTGTTGTGTTTCATTTATTTTAGTTATACATAATTGTTGTGTTGTGTTTCATTTATTTTAGTTATACATAATTGTTGTTTTGTTTTGTTTTTTAAATATAATTAATATTATTGGTTCAAGATAACCACTATTATTTCTGATAGATTCTTGATAGAAACAATAACTATCAATTGTTTATAAATATAATTTATGCAAAGGTCAATATGTATGTACACACTATAGAAAATAGTAAATAAGGCATTTTTTTCAAATATAATAATTGACAATAGTCAACATATACATACAAGTAAAGTAAATTGAAAAATAAGAAGTGAAAATAATTTATCAATCAAAATATTATGCTTTGCATTGTTCCAATTCCAAAATGCTTTCAATTATAATAGCATAGTGAATAGAAATAATAGTATTGCAAGTGTTTAGCTTCAACTTAATAATACATGGTCTACATAATAATTATAAGAATTACATTGTGAATGTACACTCTATAAATAATAATAAATAATAGCATTGTCCTGTACAAAATAATAATTTATTGTTAATAATCAAGAATTAAATATGGATGTAAAAGTTAAATTAATGTATGAAGAAGCTAAAGCTTTAGCTAAGGAATTTGAAATAACAGAAAAAAAAGAATTGCAAGAATTTATAGAAAAGAAAGTAAAAGAGTTAAAAAAGGAATTATCTGATAAAGAAAGAGATGAGCGTGCAGAAAGTAGGTCACATGAACTTAAACAAAAAGAATTAGACAATGAACTTAAACAAAAAGAATTAGAATTAGAACTTAAACAAAAAGAAATACAATTAGAATTAGAACTTAAACAAAAAGAAATACAATTAAAACTAGACCATGAATTAGAACTAGCTAAATTGCAACAAAATAAGGTTGAGCATTCAACTAATTCATCTAATAAACATGGCGTTAGATTTAAAATGCCACCATTTGATGGAAAAGAAAAAATTTTAGATTTTTTAACTCTCTTTGAAACAACATGTAAAGGGTATAACATTCCGCAATCGGAATGGTATATTCATTTAATTCCTCAATTGAAAGACAAAGGAAGGGAAGCATTAGCTCATATTGATAAAGAGATTACTGATTACACAATAATTAGAGAACAGTTGATAAAATTTTTTATCCATTCAGAGGACTATTATAGACAAAAATTTCATTCTTTTTTATTAACTGATAAAATAGAACCAAGAGCCTTTGTCTCTGAAGTGAAATCATTCTTATTAACTTGGTTAGAACTAATCAAAATAGACACAAAAAATCCCAATGAAATTATTGAGATGGTAGTAGTAGATAAAGTTTTACAAATGGCTTCCAAACCTTTGTTTACACATATTATGGAGAGGAAAGTAAGAAATATTGAAAATTTAATAGATGCTATCTCCAATTTTAAAGATAGTAATCCCAATGTAGAACTTACTAAACAGACTCAAACAGTAAATACCATGCAAAATAGAAGACATAGGAGCTATTCACCTCCTAGAACAAATAGTCAATATGGTAGAAGACAAAACTATGGTAATGAAACAAATACAAACAGACAAAATCTTAGATGTCACTTTTGTAATCGTTATGGACATATAGACAGATTTTGTGGTTTCAGAATAAAATATGTAAGTAACAGGTATAGACAAAATGAAAATAGCCAAAATAATCAAAATTTTCAAAACAAAAACTTTACAAGACAGAATTTTCCACAAGGAAATCAAAATCAAAACTTTACAAGACGGAATTTTCCACAAGGAAATCAAAATCAAAACTTTACAAGACTGAATTTTCCACAAGGAAATTCTACAAATCAGCATGTTACTAATCCAAATTCTGAAAATCAAAATTTTCAGAATAGAAATAAAGGCAATACAAATAATCCCACTACTCACAGAAACAATGTAATATTTGAGAATAAAGGTCAACTGATCTTATTCCCTGCATATGTTGAGGGAATACGTACCTATTGTCTAAGGAATACTGGGTCATCTCTCACTTGTGTAGATGAGAGGATTATTCCTCCTCATAAAGCCCAAAATATCTTAAGGATAGAAACAATTAAACTAGGTAATGGATCTATGGTTAGTTGTCCAATCACTACCATACAAATTGATACTCCTTGGCTTACAGGAATTACTGAAGCAGCCATCTTAAAAAATTGTGTTGCTCCCCTGATAATAGGTAATACATATGGAGTAAAACAGGACAATAGTTTTGAAATATTTCAACAATGGATGGATCTTAAATCCACAGATTTAAACTTAAAACCTGTAATTTTGTTAGAAAATAATCAACTGGGAGATTTATCACAAGATGAATTCGGCCCTGCCTTGCAAACTTTCAGTTTTTTACAAACGCTAGGCAAGTCAGACAGTAGCATTATTAATGACACACCTAATATAGATATACCTATAAACAAAGTGAAAGAAAATCTAATGCCTAAATGGAATGGTACAGAGAAATTGAATCAATATATTGAAAGGTTTGAAGAACAATGTGAAATAAATAATATACCTAAACAATTGCATGCCATATCACTGTGCAAACATTTAGAAAATCACAAAGCAATATACAATATTGCAGAGAAAGAAATCAATGACTTTCAAACATTGAAAACAAACATATTAGCATACATTGATACTACTCAAAAGAAAACTGAAACACAAATGAAAAAGCGAGAACAGATTAGCTTAAATAGTATGCCTTTTGATGAACAAACTTTAAAAAATGAACAAAAACAAGATGAGTATATAAACAAAATTGTGTCACAACTTGGTAAAGAAAATTTTAAACAAGGACAAATGAAATTAATTAATGGAATTCTTTGTAGGATAGAAACAAAAACTAATATAACTCAAATAGTTGTGCCAAAATCTTTGACAGTGCAAATAATGAAAATTTCGCATGATAATGCATTAGCAGGTCACTTAAGTACAAAAAAAACTTGTAACAAAATCAAAAACAACTTCTGGTGGCCCAATTTAGAAAAGGATTTGAAAACATTCATAAAAAGTTGTTCAACATGTCTGATACATAATCAGAAAAATTCAAAACATAAAGCACCTTTACAAAAAACAGATACTGTAGACAAACCTTTTGTAAAGATAGCCATTGATATTATTGGACCTATGAAAGAAGCTAGGAATTCAAAAGCTAAATTTGCATTAACACTCATAGATATGGGTAGTAGATGGGTGGAAATAATCCCTCTAAGAGAAATAACCGCAGATAGAGTATGTAACTCACTATTACCAATATTCTGCAAATTTGGATTTCCTAAAACTATATTAAGTGATAATGGTACCCAATTCAAATCCAAATTGACTCAAGCTTTTACTAAAATGCTCAACATAACACAAATTTTTAGTTCAATCTACCACCCAGAGTCAAACGGTATGGTTGAAAGTGCAAATCAAACTATAAAACAAATGTTAGCTAAGGTTTGCGAAGAACACCCTTATGAATGGGATGAATTCCTACCAGCCATTCTCTTTGCTTATAGACAGGCAAAGCATGAAAGCACTGGTTACTCACCTTTTGAGTTAATCTTTGGTAGAAATGCCAATGGTCCATTAGAGAATTTTAAAGCAGAATTACTAAAAACCAAAGAAACAAAAATGTCACCTTTTGATCTAATAAATAAGACAGAAAAACATATGAAAACAGCATATCAATTTGCTGTGGAAAAAAACCAAGAAATTAAAGAAAAAACCATACTTAGAGAAAACATGAATAAAAACTTATGAAAGTTAGAAATAGGAAACAAAGTACTTGTATATTTACCCATTGGTTCTGGTAATACCATGGAATGGAAAGGTCCTTATGACATTATACATAAATTGTCAGATGTTACATATAAAATTGACATAAATGGTAGTGAAAAAATTGTTCACATCAACAATTTAAGACATTATGAAGAAAGCAATATAGTTGATACTACATCAAAAACTAATGACAAAATAGAAAACAACAATGTTATCATCGTTGAAGATGAAAATATTAAAGACATTCCAAGTAATGTTAACTACTTGTGTGGCATGACCGCAAATACAACTAATGAATTAGAGCAAATTAATTTAGATCATATTCAAAGTGTAGAAACTAAAAATAAAATTGTGAAAATATTAAACAAATTTAAAGATACAATCACAGAAACACCTGGTTTGACTAATGTCATTGAACATACAATAGAATTAACTGACAAAAAAGAGTTTAGATCAAAAGCCTATAGAATTCCACAAATGCTAGTTGACAAAGTGGATAAAGAATTGGATCAATTAATTGAAAATAAGATTATAAACAAATCTATGTCTCAATACTCTTCACCAATGGTAATAGTAAGAAAAAAAAATGGTTCAATTAGACTTTGCTTTGACTATCGCAAATTAAATAAAATCACAAAAATTGATCAGGAAGGGTTACCTAACATAGACAGTATCATCAATACTATGGCAACTGGGAAAATATTTTCCACTATAGACTTGACCAGAGGTTTTTGGCAAGTACCTCTAGATAAAAATTCTAAAGATTACGCAGCTTTTATCACACATAGAGGTGTGTTTAACTGGAATGTAATGCCATTTGGTCTCATAAATAGTACTGCAACTTTCACTAAATTAATGAGAAAAATTCTTCCTCAAAGAAACAACATAATTCACTATGTGGATGATGTATGTATATATACAGAAACTTGGGATGAACACTTGACTATTTTAGAAGAAGTCTTACAAATACTAAAAGATAACAATTTAACTGTATCCCCAACTAAATTAAAGATAGGACAAACAGAAATTGAATTCCTGGGACATACATTTTCTAATGGCCAAGTCAAGCCAACAGAACAATTACACAAAAAGATTTTAGAAATAAAGACACCTAAAACTAAGAAAGAAGTTAGAGCACTCTTAGGTTTATTCAATTATTACAGCAAGTTTATTCCAAAATACAGTCAAATAGTTAGACCTATCATAGATCTTACAAAAAAATTTCAACCAAATTATGTAAATTGGAATAATGAATGTGAACAATCATTCAGACAACTAGTTAATGAGTTTTCTAAAGAACCAATTCTGGAAACTATTCAGAAAAATGATGAAATTATTTTAGCCTGTGATGCGTCAAAAATAGGACTAGGTGCTTGTATTTTTAAGAAAGTAATGATAGATTCAGAAATGGTGTACAAACCAGCATTCTATATAAGTCGTGCATTAACTAATAGCGAAAAAAATTTCAGTATATTGGAATTGGAAGGTTTATGCATAGCTTATGCTGTATTGAAATTTCAATACTATTTGTTAGGACGTAAGTTTACAATTCTCACAGATCACAAACCATTAGTAAATTTTAATGTGTCAAATGTAAATAACAAACGCATAAACAAATATGCATTATTACTATCTGATTATCAGTTTCAGATCAAAAGCATAGTTGGAAAAGATAATCATTTGCCAGATGTGTTATCAAGATTATCCATTTATATCCCAGATATTGAATAGACAATACTGAAAGATAATTGTCTAGGACTAATGTAAAACTTGAGACTTCAGATTTTTGGTCTCATAGTTAATAAGATGGTGTATAACTTCTGTAAGACACCGATGTAAATTGTTTTTATGATGATTATTTATGTTTTTTGTACTATGATTACATGAATATTACATGACTTAATTAGATACGTTAACTATTGATATGCAACTAAATATTTCATTGATTTTTTAACAATAATTTATGTTCCCTATATATGTAATTATGCAAAAATAATAATGAATTATTTTTTTTTTCCGGGAGGGGTGAGTAATGCTAGTATGCACTAACATGGTCAAAGGGAAATGACTCAGGAAAGTCAATAGTATAGTACAAGAGTTATGGGCATTGGGAAGATAGTGAATGTCACAATCTAGTTTGTTCTACTGCGTCGTAGCTTTATAAAGAATGCTTTGCACGTTTTTCATGTGAGGCTTGCTTGACTGGGCAAGGCTGATCACGGGGAAAAGACCGGAGGAAAGTCAGTCGACTCAAATATCTGGAAGCGTATAGACGTATACGCTAGACTCGGAATTATACCACATTTTATCAGAATACTATTTCATTTCTTGGACTTATATTATATTATATGATTGTTGGATGTACTGTGAATAATGTATTGTGAGTAATAATAAATAGATATATATATTGCTGCAAAGATTTGAATTATCAAGTGTGTTAAACGTACTGTGAAAATAATATTAAAGAAACATTTAACTCAACTCAATCAACTCAATCAACTCATGATTCTATTAGCCTACGAAGAACAATAATAATTAAAATAGAATCAATAACAATTGTCTTATAAAATTTTATAAAACAAGTATAATAGAGCAGGTTGACTTTTAGGCACGCTGAATGATTTAGAAATCCTATTTTGGCACACAATTAGCAAAAGGTTGACGACATCGCCTGACCTATTAGGTCTTCTGGGTATTACTTTTATCCTAACCGATTTCTACTGTTAAATTAGCTCTGTAGGAAAATGTATACTTTCGGTCTAATTAACGAATTGCCACATAGCATTTAACATTCAGGTCATTCGGGTATATATTCATTACATGAACATAATATCTCATTTATCTGGTCGTTTTAAAATCATAAAAACAAAAAAATAACTAAGTACAATTTCATCAAGTTTATTTAGAACCGTGCATGCAACACAAAAATACATCTTTACTTTATTATGAATATTATAAACGTTCAATCAAGTTTCACTTTGTTTCCATAACTCTAATCGTTCATTCTAAACAAGGGTGCCATGACAGTTATCGCCGGAACAATCAGGAAACGGAAATACATCAGGGACTATGTTTACTTCCGTGGTGAACTCCAGAGTGGTTCCTTTCAAACCATTGAACTTCATCTATGGAGCAAACAAAACAACGGTTGGGAATGGGGAATTTCAAACAATAACTGTACTTTAGATAGATATGTAGATAGATAGATAGAGAGAGAGAGAGAGATAGATAGATAGATATGTAGACCGATGGATAGATATTTAGATATATAGATATATAGATAGATAGATAGATAGATAGATAGATAGATAGATAGATAGATAGATAGATAGATAGATAGATAGATAGATAGATAGATAGATGGATGGATGGATGGATGGGTGGGTGGGTGGGTGGATGGATGGATGGATGGATGGATGGATGGATGGATGGATGGATGGATGGATCGATAGATAGATAGATCGATAGATAGATAGATAGATAGATAGATAGATGGATAGATAGATAGATAGATAGATAAGTAGATAGATAGGTAGATAGATAGATAGATAGATAGATAGATAAAAAGATAGATAGATAGATAGATAGATAGATAGATAGATAGATAGATAGATAGATAGATAGATAGATAGATAGATAGATAGATAGATAGATAGATAGATAGATAGATAGATAGATAGATAGATAGATAGATAGATAGATAGATAGATAGATAGATAGATAGATAGATAGATAGATAGATAGATAGATAGATAGATAGATAGATAGATAGATAGATAGATAGATAGATAGACTTAAGTGTCACGCATTAATGCATAAACATTATAAATTAGCTTACGTTGTGGGCATCCTGATGATAGTTGTTTTTTGTTTTGTTTTAGAAATGGTTTTTTAATTAAAGTATTCTATACCGTCAATGCACATTTCTATTTACATCCAGAAGACAATTTTTTATAAAGGATGACTTACTGTCATCGGCCCTCACGAGGATCTACTCAGCACCATTAAATGCAAAACTCAGATGGTTCGGGCATGTGGCAAGATCCGAAGGCCTGGCAAAGGCGTATTAAGGCCTGTTCCATATGTTCCTATGGAACAGGGGCCCCCACACAAAAGGGGCCCTTACACATTCCAAAATAAAATGTTTAGTGATTTCTTTCGGAAATTAGAATAGTGCTGATGTAGAAGCGCAAAATGAACATATCCTGAGAATGGGAAATCACATTCGATTGTTAAGTGACACTGGCAGGGTCATAAATTTGGCCCTTGTGAACAGGGCCCCCACAATCCTAAATACGGATCTGAGGCCTGGCGAAAACCACCCTGTTGGGCACAGTGCAGGGTGGAAGAAAGAGAGGCAGACAGAAGAGACTATGGGATGATGACATCAAGGAGTGGACCGGCTTGTCACTTGAAGATTCCCAGAGGGCGGCGCAGGACCGCGACGAATGGTATAAAATCATCCAACTGTTAAAAAATGGTGCTCCAACAACCTTCACTCGGGTTATGGGATAGGTGAAGGTGAAGGTGATATTTTCCAAATGTTTAGTTTATAGTCGGTCAATGTTTAAGCTAGTTACCTATAATCTAAAAAAAAATATTTCCCGACAATGACTTAGATCTGAACTTTATTATCCTTGCAATGTATACTTTAAAATAAATATATAAAGTCAGATAATAACAAAACGTATTATAATATTTAATGATTTTACTGGCAAACATTTGATTAAAAACTTAATTCATTTCTTTTTATCTACATGAAGTCTATTCAGTTTCAAAAACTTTATGATAAAACCCAAGGTAACAATTAAATTTATTGTAAGTCAGATGATTTAGAGCAGAGACCTACCTGGAGAAAGAATGCAGCCCATCCATCGGTAGGTTTCGCTATGACACCTTCGTATTGAACAGGGGTCAACTGTGTGGCTGGTTTATTGAGCCAAATGACTGGGTGAACTATGAACTTGCCTGGGTTGTTGGGATCCCCGATGGCTAAACGGAAATCACGCCTTAGAAATAAAAGAAGTTAATAACATATACATGGCAATGAACGATGGCCAGAGACCTGTAGACTCTAGATTACATTTTAAAATAAAAGTTGAATATTGTTGAATGTAAATGCGTGATAATGGGCTACAATAGTCTAAATCTAAATGAAAGAAAGGAAGGCAAAATACAGGTTGGCATTGAGATTATCACTGTAGATTAATGGAGACTTTAATAAGTACGAATGAATCACAGAATAGCACAGACATCTGGACACGGAAGTAAAGGTGGACATATAAGTGGGTGGATGGGTTAGATGAAAAAAAAGGTAAATAGATAGGTGATGGGTTGGTAAGTGGGTTGTTACGTCGTTAGTTAGGTAGATGTAGGCTGGATGGGCAGTCATGTCTGTAGGCAGGTAGCTGGGAAAGTAAGTATGTATGCATCTAAGTAGGTAGGTAGGAGGGTATGTAGGTTGGTTGGTAGGTAGATATGTCGGTAAGTAGGTGTGTATGTAGGTAAGTAGGTGTGTATGTATGTAAATAGGTAGGTAGTTACGTAGGTAGGTATGTAGTTTGTAGGTAGGTAGATAGATAGGTAGGTAGGTGGGTATGTATTTAGGTATGTAGGTAGGTATGTAGGATGGTATGTATGTATGTAGGTAGGTAGGTAGGTAGGTACGGAGGTGCGTAGGTAGGTACGTAGATAGGTACGTAGGTAGGATGTTTTGTTGTTTGATGCACTAAGTTCTTGGGTTGTTAGCTGGTTAGTTGATTGGTTGGTTTGTACATTGGTTGGTTGGTTTATTTTATCTAATTGTTTTGATGTGTAGATTGCAAACGAATGTGTACAAACGTCATCTATTAGGCTAAGTATGTAGTCAGACAGAAAATATATATCTCTAGATACCACTCACCTCTTGCCATCAAGGGTCTTAGTGTGGAATATTGTGACTTCTCTTGGCGGAATAGAACACGTGACAACTATTGACCCTGCTGTGTCATTCTGACTGAGTACCCACGTAATAACTGGGAACGGAACATTCTCCACAACGTTCAGGAAAAATGCCTGCATAGCCAGGACAGTGCTCATGAAATGTCCCGCCACTGAGTGTTCTGCATTGGGTGTTACTCTGTAGAACAAAAACGAAATACATTTAATCTAAGTATTTACATCGAGTGTCAAGACCTTTTAGCAGTAGGCGTGTATGACTTGTTTCTTTTTTATGTTACGTAAAATCCAAGCTTGCCAGTTTTAGTTACCTGATCTATTTAAATCCATGTCATGATTCAAATGTGAGTCTTGTTATGGCCCTCTATTATGATGACTATTATTACGACTCGTTAAATCGGATTCAATGAATATAGTTGTATCTTTATTAGAAGTCTCTAGATTCTGCTAATCTGTAGCCCAAGCTAGGGGTTCCTTGACTGACAGGTCTATGCAGCAATGTAGTTATATTCGTGATAATTATCTTCAACACCTTTCTCAACAATGATAGATCAAACAACTCCAGTTGTTGAATAAACAATTTTATTTAAATTGTAGACTCAATATAAACGATCAATAAACTTCATCAACTGATGGCAACATAAGTTTCAATACAATGGCATACAATATACAAATGAATATAGCGACTTCACTCGACAAACTTCCGAACTGAACTTTAAGGAGGTCGGGACTTTCCAAAGAAAACTATCATCGAAGATTCTACAGGGTCTTAATACGCATTTTAACCTCTTTCTCTATAATTACTACGATCCAGAATTATCCTCCAATTTCCACGGGATTTGAACGAATTATTTTATTTAAACTGCCCTCAGGGCATAAAGGTCAAACCTTGGTCGCTTTGGACTCTGATACGCACTTGTTAAGAGGTCAATGCCTTACTACGTCATTCATTTATGACCGAGATTCGTAACATCCCCCTCCTTCTAAAGTTTTTATAATTATTTCTTTTACATTTTACAGATACCAAAAATGTTAATTTTAAGGAATAATTATAAAAGAAAATATTCCGGGGAAAACAATACCATTCAATTGGCTATCCCAATAATTCAATCGAACTGATAACAATAACATATAATATATGCAATCTAAGTTCATCTTATCAAATGGCTTAACTACAGTCATTCAATCATTCAATTTTTAATTCAAAACAATGGACAATTAAATTGTTTATCTAAATCTTGTATACAAGAAAAATACATAATCATTCTTAATAGATATAATATAATACAAGTTAATAACTTCTATTACATGAACATTCCACGTTAATAAAAACCTCTCTCGTCCATTTAATTATAAACTAATATCTTTTACATTTGTAAAAGAAAAATCACTTAATGTCTATGCAGACACGACTTATTTTTTTTTTTCATATGGAAAAAAAAACCAAACGCTCTGATAGAACACATACTAGGCCTAACTCAATTACAACACAAAAAAAAATACTAGCCCTGACCTAATTTCACTTTACAACCAAAATTTTATTGCTCGTGTAGACAGTATTTTTTTTTTCAAGCCTTTAGGCTTTAGACAACACTAGACAACTGTCTGTGACGCGACCCAAAATTTCTAGGTCAGTATTCTTTTTTCTTTCTCTCCCTCTTCCTTGCGATCACTCTCTCATTCCCTATTGATTCTAACAATATTGACATCGCTATGCAAATTTTTACCTCATCACAGCCTAGGTAAAAAGATTGCTACGCGATTAAATAGTTATCGTATTAAATGAGCATTCTTTAACAACTTATTATCTCAATATTAAATTCATTTATGTTATATTAAGAAATTTCAACATAGTATGTTACAGAATTTAGATAGTTTATAGCAAAAATCATTAAAAATATTTCAATTTCTCATTTTACCATGACCTTCCGACGTCATTATTTTCTTTTTAAAAGAGTTCACATTGAAACATTCTATCTTTCATGCAGACATGGATTTACTTGAAACAAATTTGGTTAATTTACTTAATTAACTATCAATCAAAGCAGATTATCTTATCGTCATACAATCTTAGTACTAAATAGTAAGTACTTATTTTCTTTTAATTACATTAAAGACATTTCAAATACAATATTATTGAAGTACAAAAGATAAAAGCATAGGCTACTATTAATTTTTTTTTCAGAGCGAAATCAATGTAACAATTTATGTACAAAACAAACTGCTAGTTTGACTGGTGTGGTAAAACATTCCATTTCCAATCTTTTCAGTGGTGTACATTGCTCTTTTCCATTTTCCACAAAAGGTTTTATTCATAGGTTCTAGGTTCCTGTTACTTTCACAGTGTTCAGGTCTACCCAGTCTTTTGCTTGTCAATACAATTCATTCAATCTATTTTAACTCATACAGAAAAAAATAGATTAGTTTTACAATCTTGACATGAAATCCTTAATTAATAATACATTTGTTGAACATTAGTATGTCAACATTATAAATTCTCAACCATGACATTCTCAACCATTCTGGTTTACAGTGTCAAGTCAGTGGCACATCCTAAATTTATACAAAACAAGGATACAAAGTTTACATTAGTTTCTACTTTTGGTCTGCTTTTCATGTAACAGTATCCTAAAAGTGAAAAATCATATATAATACAGTTCTTGGAATTCTCGTTAGTCATAGTTCTGCCTTGCTGCAACTATTTTTTACCCTACATTATCATACATTCAATGATAATAGAACAAATGAATAAATTCACATAGAAGAGATTTGCATCTTGACTCAGTGCAATATTTCAACAACAGTACATGATAAAATAAATCCATAGTACAATCATAAAACATTTCTCAATACTTTAGTGATAGAAAATTATCTTTTCTTAAAACCATTTACATCTTTTTCAATCAAATTATCCTCTCTGCCAAATGTTTCAATTATCATTTCCAGAGATTCTCAAACACATCTTATAATCAGTCCACATTTATAATGTCCTCTGATTTAGAAACCAATTCTGCGGATAAAACTGATCTTTTTCTCTTATAGCAATTATTTTAAATGCTCAAGCTAACAAGTTTGTTTAGAAATATCACACTATAATGATATTTACTCTAACAATACTTTTACTCATTCCTTTTTCTTCACAAGTAAGGGATTTAGTTTTAAAACAGTAAGTTTGGTAACTAACTATCAATGAATTTGTCATTCAATTCATCCTGTACTCCAGGCATAAATTTTACAAATAAGAGTAACAATGTTAACAACATCAAGCTTATTCCAATTGTTTTCAGAAGGTAAGGCTTTATCATTGTCAAATGATATAATATTTTTGCCTTTCTTTCATCACACAACAATGGCATCTGCATGTGAGCAGTGTACAATTTTTTTCTAACAAAAACAGTTATGTCAGACAAAAAATTTATGTACTTATCTAGGTACTTGCTCAGCCCAAGGAGGTCAAATTCGGTCTGCCATGCTTCTTGAAGTAGTTTGAGTGGTCCTCGGACAGTGGGTCCAAAGATTGATCCATAGGCTCCTCGACTTTCCGGATAGGATTCAGTTGACATCTCATGCTCCAGGCATAAGTTCTTTAGGACTGGATTGAACAGTTCCGAGGTGAAGTTGGTCCTTCGATCTGTCGGTATGGATTGTGGTAACCCATAGCTTTTGATAGTTTCGGTCCAGTTCTCAGCACTCGTTTCTTCGGTGATGCTCCTCCAATCTTCATCTGTACCGGCAACTGCAGGTTTGCATTGTTGTTTGAGCATGCTGTGGTCTATATGTTCATAGACATCAGTAGTAGGAGTTTCTTTCTCGTCGACAGCTTTCTCATGCAACTGTAGCAACTCTGGGTCTACTTTCTGCTCAGCAATCATCTCTCTTCGTGATGACTTCTTTGATTGTTCATTTCCTTTCGGACAATCTTCAATCATGGAGAAAATAGAAGTATCAAGTTCCACTTCTTCTTCCTCTTTCTTCTCTCGTGGGAGAATTTCTTCTTTCTTTTTCTTTTCTTGTGAGAGAATTTCTTCTTTCTTTTTCTGTGGTGTCATACCATTTATGACATCACCTACAGGATAAAGTTCTTTTTCTTTTCCTGTCTCCACCATAGGACTAGGGTCTGGATTTTCCTTCACAATCAGTTCAGGTCTCACCCTCCCTTTCGCCAAATCATTTGCTAGGATAACAGATATGCCCTCAACAGGAAGTTTTGATATTACTCCAACTGTCACATATCCTGTCACCAAGTCAGATGCGAGGTATATCCTATGTAGAGGTATTTCTTCTTTCCATTCAAAACCTCTCAATAGGACAGTCTGTCCTGTCAATGTATTATCATTCAATGGTAATACATCTTTAAGCAGCAGTGTTAATGATGCTCCTGTGTCTCGTAATATTTTTACGGACTTCAGTGGTCCTTCCTTTTGTAAGGCCACACAACCTTCACTAATGAACGGTTGAAAACTGCACAGGGTCTCTGTGTCAATTTTATTCTTCCCTTGACCATGACTTTCGGGTGTTGTTTCATCTTTCGATGACTTCAGACTCTTGTTCGAGTCAAAAATACTTTGGTCTACTTTTTCGTCTCTGTGGACTTGGACAATTAATCCAATAGTAGCCATTCTGTATTTATAATCAGGATATTTATCCTCATTATCTTCAGTTGTAGATTTCTCTACCTTCTGACTTTTGCTCTCAGGCAAATCCACCCTCAGTGTTTCTGGTTTAGAATAATCTTTCTTCGAATTCAGTTCGTTTGTATGTTCGCTTTCTTGTACATTCTGTATTGGTTTATGGCTTGCACACATGACCACTTTGTTAGGTCTTTTGTCGCTTCGTATACTCCAACAGTCTTCAATGCTATGTCCTGTTCTTTTACAAAAAGTACATTGGACGTTTTTGTTGACAGGTTTCTTATTCACATCATTTTGTTTCACAAAATGCTCTTTTTCACGATGTTGTTGTGTGTTTTCTGCTTGCCGTTGTGCCCTATTAACATTCTTTTCACCAGCTGTCCTATGACACAGTGCATACTGTTCAGCTAAATCAGCAGCCTTATGTGGGTCAGTGATGTCACGCTCGGATAAATACATTCTTATATCCGGCCTCACTTTGTTAATAAAATCCTCTAACAGAATGATATCTTTCATTTCTTTTAATGTGGAGATATTTCTGGATTTTATCCACTGATCCATTAACTTTTCTTCTGCTCTAAGGAAGTCTAAGTGTGTTTGGTAAGGGGACATTGTGTACTGACGGAACCTTTTCCGATAACTTTCAGGTATTTGGTTGTAGGCTTTAAGTACAGTGTCTTTAATGATTTCATAATCATTTAAATTCTCCTCTTTTAACAATAGAATACAATCTCTTGCCCTTCCCTGAGTAAAAGCTGTTCTGACTAATATTCCCCATTTATCTTCTGGGAACTTAAAATCTCTGCAAGAAATTTCAAAGGTCTGGAAGAAATTAGCTATTTCACTTTCTTTATCAATGTAGGTAGGGACTAGCTTTTTCCATCTGGCCATCTCTACATCATTATGAGATTCTTTTTTAGTAGCGCCTATCTTCGCCAGTTCTATTCTTTCCTGACTTTCTCTTTGACTTTTCTTATCTTCCATCTCTCGATCAAGACGTTTTTCTTCCATCTCAAAACGTTTTTGTTCCATCTCCATTTCCATCCGTTTGATTTCTAACTGAAATCTAAACTGTTCTGACATAGATTTCGACGTCTGACCTTCAACTTGATATCCCTCCGCTCTTGATTCTACTTTCAACTTGCCACTCGCAATCAACACATCTTTTATTTGCTGTGTCAACACAGTCCTCGGTGGTGTAGTTTCAGTAACTTCTATCTTCAAGATCTCAGCGATCTCTTTTAACTTCTTTATTGATAAAGTTTTCAGAACTTCTTCTTCTGGATTTTCAATAAATTCCATTCTTTAGTTAAGAGATTTATAAAATGGTAAATTTCCAACTTACGTTTTTCCAATCGGAAGAATAATTTCAGCGTTCTTAGGCTTGCTCAGTAGGTCACGGCTTCAACACACAACACAACACAACTTGAATATATGCTTCACTATACAACTATATCGGACGAAGACCCCAAACTGTTATGGCCCTCTATTATGATGACTATTATTACGACTCGTTAAATCGGATTCAATGAATATAGTTGTATCTTTATTAGAAGTCTCTAGATTCTGCTAATCTGTAGCCCAAGCTAGGGGTTCCTTGACTGACAGGTCTATGCAGCAATGTAGTTATATTCGTGATAATTATCTTCAACACCTTTCTCAACAATGATAGATCAAACAACTCCAGTTGTTGAATAAACAATTTTATTTAAATTGTAGACTCAATATAAACGATCAATAAACTTCATCAACTGATGGCAACATAAGTTTCAATACAATGGCATACAATATACAAATGAATATAGCGACTTCACTCGACAAACTTCCGAACTGAACTTTAAGGAGGTCGGGACTTTCCAAAGAAAACTATCATCGAAGATTCTACAGGGTCTTAATACGCATTTTAATCTCTTTCTCTATAATTACTACGATCCAGAATTATCCTCCAATTTCCACGGGATTTGAACGAATTATTTTATTTAAACTGCCCTCAGGGCATAAAGGTCAAACCTTGGTCGCTTTGGACTCTGATACGCACTTGTTAAGAGGTCAATGCCTTACTACGTCATTCATTTATGACCGAGATTCGTAACAGTCTATACACATCGTTTAGAGTTCCAACACGTCCAAAGGCTAAATCTATACACTATATATAGAAACAAGGTGCATTGACACGTTATGCCATATCGAAACCGGAAATACGCGTGCCCTCTAATAGATAATCTAGATTGGGATCCAACCTTATGTCTTGGGTATTTTCTCACACCCTTTTTCTTTAGAAACCATAAAAACCATGCATATTATTTTTTAATAAAGTTTGTGTTATAACAAATATTAATGGTTGTTTAATATTATAATTTTTAACCCTGCTTTTGGTTGTCAGCTGCACTTGTTAGGACATTATCAGCCTTATGGATAATGCTACTCTGGCCAAGGTACTATTGGGTCGAACAGCACAGCACATTGCATCGTTATTCCGATTGTGGTAAACCCAGCTTTAATGAGTACCTAACATTTTCGCTGGACAAATTAAAGCTGTATGTGAAATGTGCAGGCAAAACAATACCATTGAATATCAAATATATTGAAAAAGCTGATTCACTCTGGCCATTAGGGTCCAACATGGGGTGAAAATCCTTTACTTAATTTTTTTTCAAAGAAGCTACTTGTGGACTAAATAAAGTTACCTTAAAAATTTGGGTCCAGTTAATTGGTCATAATAATAGTGTGAATCGTCAGGGAGGAAAAACTCGTCACCAGAAGAGCTGACAATCATCTTGGGCATTGTGTACCTGTCTTTGTATGCTGATGGAAGATTGGAAGAACTTTTGTGTAAACTTTACCACAGTTTTACCTGCTGCCTGAATACACTGAATAGCTTCCCGTATTTTTATTATTTTTACTTTAAAGTAATACATTTTTATATGGCATAGGGTTAGTATTTTTAAAAAAATTTGTTTAAAAAAAATTGATAGCCGAAGTCGAAGTAAAAATGCACATTGAAAAGTAGCTTATCATTTCAAACTAACAGCTCATTGATTGGCGTGGTCAAAAAATGCAATGGGCTATTGTGACCAGCCCAATGCACAGGCACATTTACTATCTCTAATGTCGGGTATCTATCAGGGCTGGGTCTATTGAAATTAAACATCCAGAACCGGGACAAAATTATGACATAGATTTGAAACAAAGACATTTGGATTCCATTACAAAGCGCTGTCGTTATATTACCGTGTTCCATAAAATTGTGAAATTCTGTTTTGTTCCTTTGTTCATTTTTTTTTTATTTAAACATAAGATACTAGCAAGATTGAATATATTTTTAAAAAAAGAACACATTTATATCCTATTATAAACTTGACTTACACAATGGGTCAATGACTGCCAACATTTTAGGCATGTTGGGACTGTCCAGGTTTTGTGTAATATTTTCAGTGTAATAATCCCCAAAAGCAAATGTCCATCCACCAAGTGACCGGTAGTGATGATGTAGATTCTGTAAGAAAGAGAAAAACAAGACAGTCTGGATTCTGGCGTATTTTTTTATGTGATCTTTGATGAAAACTATTTGTAGGGCTCTGGGCTGCCTCACCACCTCTTTCCACTCAGACCATGAGAATAATTAAATATGTTGCCTCATACAAAATTTTGTCAGAAAATGATAATTTAAAGCTTTGAAACATTTAATAAAAATATATTTTTACGTTTCAGCTTTTACTAAGCCTATTGATAAATTGGTAACATATTTATTT
The DNA here is from genome assembly GCA_949126835.1 of Anisus vortex. NCBI lineage: Eukaryota > Metazoa > Mollusca > Gastropoda > Planorbidae > Anisus > Anisus vortex. Next base: position 29,836,933 of record OX421494.1, read on the forward strand.
GTGAATAGTTTAGGTTGAAACTGTGCACCAGTTCAGAATTAGTATGTCTGCTATCCCTTTCTTCCTACACCGTGGACTATTTCCCCGTGGACTATTTCCCCATGGACTTTTTCCCAGTGGACTATTTCCCAGTGGACTTTTTCTCCATGGACTATTTCTCCATGGACTATTTCTCCATGGACTTTTCTCCATGGACTTTTTCCCAGTGGACTATTTCCCAGTGGACTATTTCTCCATAAACTATTTCCTCACTTTAAACTATGTGCTCCCCTTTACCCCCTTCCTCCCTCTAGTTCCTAAATTTTGCCCCCCCCCCTCCCCACCAAAAAAAAAATTCTTGCAAGTCTGGCTACTTTACCGATTAGGCCTTTAAATCAACTTCTCCCCTTTGATGTTTGGTCATCTTTCAATTCTGATTGTAAGCTTATATATAAAAATTATTTTGTTTTAAATCAACAGTAAACAATAGTTCAGATGAATAAAAGTAAATTATGTGGCCGTTATTTTAAGTTGTCTACCCTTTGTGTATTAAGTAGATCCATGACAACGGGCACCATGGCAATCACGCGTTTGTCTACGGCTGTGGTTGTCCAGGTTGTCCATCCGCGCTGGGGATGAAATAAAATCAATCAAAATAGATTTTTCTTACTTTTGTTTTCTATTGCCTATGAATTTATTTTCCATTTAGGCCTACATCATTGCAATAATTGAGTTATTAGACCAAAGGCTATTAGCACCGCATAATTTCTATATATATATTCTGAGATTAGCACTAAGCTATCTAATGTGAAAAGTAATTGAGGTTATGGTATGAATAGTCTCACAAATTTACCTTCGAGGCTCCGCCAACAACAAACTTGTTTAGGGTAACTCCAGCGACTAGTTTGGAATAACTGGCCATAGTGTCAAAGCCACGAACCACAGCCTAGTGAAGAAATATCATAATGTTATAATACATAGTGCAGGGGTCGGCAACCTAAGTAACGCGTGCCACACTTGGCACGCAGAACGATTTTCAGTGGCACGCGAGAGACCCAAGAAGATTTTTTTAATGCAAGTCAAAACAACGTACGTCAGCATAATTATTTGGTGCTGCGTTGCGAACTACATGGTAATCACACTGGACGTCGACTGTTTTTGGTCAGGAATGTCAAAGCTCTTAACATTGGACTTGCGATCTGTGATTGAATATGTCGTTTTGATAGTCAATTTATAGTTTCTTAAGTCTCTTCTAGAAAGAAAGTGATACGGGATATAGGTAAAGTCTTGGATAGATTCGTTTCTTGTTTGGAAGCGATTTAGGTGTATCTTGATTTAAAAAAATAATTTCGGTACAGACTGAGGAGAACTGACTGTTGAAGCCGGTGTTTCTGAATGACATAGAGACACATTTCAGTGAGTTGAACTTGCATTTGATGGACGGGGTAAAAAATAACTTGAATTGTTGAACCACTGAAATGGATTCGCATTGAAATTGGACATATCTTGCCGTGAAATCAATTTATAAACATTTAACTATTTCCATAATTTAAGGCAAATTGAAATAGATAAGCGTTTTCAGAAGTACATTAAAGCACTCAATGCGCAGTTTTCTAAAAAAAAAAAAAAGGCAAGACTTTCAAAATCATGGACTCATGTTTCTATTTCACATCAAGACTTACTGGCTTGATCTTACTACAAACTACTTAGATCTGGATCTTTTTATAGTGGAGTGATATTGGCATTTTATTTATTTTAAACATCCGAAAAATGGGCCTCGAAATGTGACGATTCGCAGGAAAATCTGATTGTATAGATGCTTAGGAAACTCATCTGTTGTTAACTGCAAGGCATTCGTACTACTTTCAGCTTTTGGTTAAATTTATACTAGTTAACATATATTATCGCACATGAAAGCTGTTTTAAGCATACCAGAGGTCACTTAAATTTGACCACTCAGAAGTGACTAAATATTTACCTGACATTGAACAATTAGCGAAGAGCATTCAAGGAAAAGACGCTCATTAATTGATACATGCTAATTACATTCAAAAGAGTTTTTATGCTCATCTCTCTTAATTAAGCATAAATATAATTCTTTCTAATTTTCGTAATAAATAAAAAAGGATTATATACTAGCATTATATTATGTATTTGTAATTATTAATGTTTTTAAAAAAAAACTTCTCTAATTGACTTTATTAATGCAGAATTTTTTTTTACAACGTAAATTTATTTTATACATGTAATTACACATTGAAAAAAGAGTATAATGCTGAATTTGTATCAAAAAATAAAAATTTAAAAAGCAACCCTAGTTATATGTAAAAAAAAATTAACTCTTTTGGCATCACTAGCATCAAATTTAGAGATTTTAATCGAAGGGAGATAATTAGCCCGTTTTCTTTGCGTTAATATTTCTAATATGTTTCTTTTTTGTTTCCTTTAAAAAAAAACATTAATGCCTTACAATGTATACCTTTAAAATGATCAAACTGTGAAAGTTGAAGTTGAAAATTATATAAAGACTTAGGAATAAATATGTAAAATTTTAAACATTACACTAACTACCCAGTTTGTATGATTACTTTGTATACATTCCGCTTAACGATGTTCACCTAGACATATGCTCAATCATACCAGTATTAAGTGGTAATATATTAGCGGAAATCTCAGTTTTACTGAGATCAAACTATAAATTAATGATTCATAGTTATTACTAGAATTAGTCAATATCTTGTCTTGAGTCGTGACTACTAAATTTAAATGTTCATACAATTAACCAGTAATGTGTGGGTCGAGCAATGAAATTGTGTATTAACTATGAATGGATTTTAAAAAAACTATGATAATAACAAACAGGTTAATTTGTTTGTTTTTTAATATAAAACGTTTTAATGATTTTCTCTATAACACTGCTTTTCTTTTGGTCTTGCTACGGCACTAAATAAATTGTCGTATAAAAATAATATAGTTGAGCAGTTAGACTTGTATGCTGTTGGCACGTTGAATGATTTAGAAATCCTAGTTTGGCACATTATAACCAATAGGTTGCCGACCCCTGACATAGTGCATTGAAATTTTTATTGCTTTATCTACATTATGTCTAGATCTAGATCTTTGTTTAAATAAATAATTATTTAGTAAATACATTTTACTTTATTTATGTACATTTTTATTTTAACATAGTTCAATTTTAGACAGCGAATGTGTTAAATTTAGAAAGGCTTATGTGCGTGTGTGTGTATGTGTGATTATAAGACTATTTATATTTATTTAAAATCATATTTTTGAACATCATATTTTCGTGATATTATTTTTCACAAATATTCTTATTTGAGTGCGCATTTGTGTGTTTGTTTTTCTGTTGATAATGTGTGTGTAATTCGAGTATTTCAATTTGAGCTTGACACAATTTCTTTTGTTTTATATTTAGGTTTGATTATCATTTTTGCGATTTTGTAATTGATTAACGACTCCTTCACACATTCATTGCATCTATCTGTTGAAAAGTGCACTTGTGTGATGTTTGTTTACCTTGGTCATAGGCAGACGCAGCAAAATTTCAGGGTTGGATCCATTCTGAAGGAAGGTTTTCCAAGTCCAGGCTATGATGCTGTCTTCAGTGCGACCTTTTCTTGTAGGGTCATCCTTATTTATTAGGGGGGAAACGGTAAACTGATTAGTACGTAGTAAAGACTGTTTTAAAAGTAAAGCTAAAATGTAAATGAATACTTGTTATTCACGACTTATTTAGTTGTAACTCATCGGTAGGTGGCGCACTGGTGTTGAATGGAGAAAACAAAGCAATGTTATGAAATACAGATAGGGCCTATAATATAATATAAATAATTTTATAACATAATTCCTTGTAAACAGAAATCGAAGAAATTAAAAATGTTAACAAAAATTCCCAACAAATCTTTACAGAAACATCTGGGTACAAGTCAATTTGAAATGGGATGCCCTGCATCTGCTTATGTTACCTAAGCCTAAAGCTGGACTCTGTATACAGGACAGTCTTACCATAAATACAGTCGGTTGGTTTGGAATCTGTTTAATAGTAGCCGCGACAGCTCCGGTCAGAACAGCGAATGCCGTGATGCCGTTTATAAACTCATCGCTCTCTGTTGGTGGCCTGAAGAATGTGCAACAAACCAACTAAGCGTATACTTTTAGAAAGTTTGGATCATTTTTTAAAGAGGCTCACATCTACGTTTTGTTAATAACTTAAAATAATACAAACTAATTTCTTTGATAAAAGACTTTGTCAAACTAAGCTTAACATAAATTTATTAAACCAATAAAAAAAAATATAGCCTTCGAAAGGGTCTACAAATTATTGCATTAGGACCTACATTTGTAAATACAGTGATATTTCGGGTTACGAACTTAATTCGTTCCTGAACATGGTTCGTAACCTGATACGTTCGTAGCTTGAAAAATTGAAATCAATTAAATCTAGGCAACCCTTTTCAAGATGAAAGAATAGTTCTTTTTAAAGAAATCTGTTACTGCTGTGTAGTAAGGCCAATGAAATCGAGGTTTCACACGCTGGCAAAACTAGGCTACTAAGCTAGCTCTAAGCAGTATAGTAGGCCTACTGCAAAGTCTTCGTTTGTAGCGTAAGCGATTTGTTGTCTCCAACGTTAAACCTTCCAATCTGTAACTCGAATTCGTTCGTACCCGCGGCAATGTTCGTTACACGAGACTTAAAATTTCAATGTTCGTAAACTGCAACGTTCGTAACCTGATGCATTCGTAACCCAAGGTAGGCCTACCACTTTAGTATGCAATTTATTGTATAGACTATAGACTATAGACTAATCAATTATTTATCAAATCTATTTACCCCTTACTATTACTGTACTTGTCTCGATAATAAGAGTCCATATTTAGACCTATTTTTTGGCAAGTCCGGCTACTGTCCTATAGTTCGGAGCAAGTCTTGAAATCATAAATAATGGTTGCGAAACGCAAGCTTGAGGGGAAAAAACAATAACTGTAAATATATATGACAACTGTAGGCCTAATCAATATGTTGGATAATTATATTTAGAAGGGGAAGTAATCACTCACTGATCATTATTACTACCTCCGTCAATCCACAAGAAGCCGGTATCGTTGTAAACAATCGTCGTTGGGATGATGATGCTGAGGTAATGCCACCATATAGGTTTTTGTGTCACTTGTTCTGTGAGTTTTCAATGGAAAGTTAATTGATTTATAATTTTGTTGCATTTGTTGTAGTCTTTTGTTTACTTTGTACTTTGTTTTTTTCTATCAACTAGATTATATTTTAACTAATGAAATACATTTTACTTTCACATACCGGTATTTCTAACTCCACTAGACAAATTTTTGTTCTAGGAATCATATTTTAACTGCCATAATTTTAAGCCCGTCATCCCATCAATCAAAAACTTGACATATAAACTAGTTGACGATAACAACGCAATCTATCACATTTTCAGCCCTACTCCCTCCCTAAACCCCCCTATTTTTTCCCTATTGTTGCTATTTTATGTACACTTTATGATGCGTATTTTAAAATACTTTATATTTTACATTAACTTCGCTATTCATTGTGAGAAAACCCTTTGAAGGCTAACTAATAGTCTAATAGTTTTGTAATATATTATTCAAAATTTTGGACCGAACAAAAATATGCAAACAAAAGGTAAATATAGCAGATAAATAGTAATATCAAAAACTTTCTTTTTATGGGTTTTATAAAAGTAATATAGTATAACATAGGCCTATTGAAGCTCGTTAAAACAGGCTGTTTCCATAAAATGTTAACACATTATTGTAGACGGTGGGCACCCCTTGTCAAATGTGTGGATACATTTAGGCGCACTTGCACTTTGTAAAAAAACTGTCCCAATGTCTCCTATTTTATCAGCATACTTTATGAAAGACCCCTATGTTCGAGCAGTCCCGGCTGTACGGGTCAGTGTGTCTAATGTGAATTCAAATATTTGTTGTTTTTTTAAAATAAGATTGTAATTCAAAATATCTAATCCAAAGTGACTATGAAAAAAAAAGACACATGCATGTCCCTGTGTTTGGCTAAGTGTGTGTGTTGTTGTTGAATGAGTGGACTAGTGCAAATTTGTTACACTTAGTTCGTTTAGGGTCCATCTATATCTTTATTATCTACTAGCGAAGACACATGGCCGATGTGAAAAATTGTTAGACACTATATAGGCCTAGGCCTAGATAGGTCAGTGACACAAAACTCACGTGTTTTCAAATGTACCTACAAACACGGACTTTTTATATATATTAGATTCTAGAACTATAAGGAAATTCATTTGACGCTTTTCACCTGTCAACCATTTCTGTGACGTCATATTGAGGATGTGAAGGCTGTAGTTGGGCCCATCTACTTTCGAGACCAGAGTATACGTGTAGTGAGGGTCTGGGGTGTTCACGTAGTCATCCAGGGGCGTGGCCGATGTCCTGGACAACGACAGGGCCACAACGGCGGTGGCGACCAGTAGAATTGCCGCATGCATCGTCTGAGTTGTGCAATAGAAAGGAAATAATTCACGTTTACCTTGAATTCTGAATGAACAATATAGTCTCTAGTGGACAGTTATCTTCTGTCTTCTATACCATCTTCAACCATCCTTAACCAACCTCAGCCAAGTAGGCCTACAACCATCCTCAACTACAACCCGCTTTGCCACATGTTAATAGTAAACACAGACGTCTGGGTGCGGATTAAAATGGGTCACATTCGGAGAGGACGCAGTGTAAAAATAAAATCGGGGAGGTCCAATAAAAGCCGAAACTAGATATAGGTACACGTTTTTATGCTGTTTTATTTTATCAGAACATCATAAACATTTATTCCAATTGACAAGTCTTAATGATTATGCATGCATGGTGAACCTAAAAGTTTATAGTATACCAACATTTCCGGTCCTATTCGTTTATTTACTGATAGACCATGTCTGTGTGCTGTGATAGCCTACTGTTTGTACTGCGAGCAAAAAAAAAAAAAAAAAAAGGCGATTAAATTTTATTTCATCTCCAAAAGATGTTGCAGAATGAAAACGATGGAATGTGACAGTCATACGTGAAGAATCACCTATTTATAATCCCAAACTTATTGCTTGCTGCAAAATAATGTTTTGTGTTTGTACGTATCTCACTTTTGATGTTAAAAACGGATTCCTCATAACTCATAACCAATCTTGTAGCCTTTGAATGTTTCTAAAAAAAAAAGTCCAGAACTGGACGGTGAGGTTGAAATAAATTGTCAAACACCAGCAAAAGACGAAAACATCATATGAGGCGTGTTTTCGGAAATAAACCGACAGTTAATGAACACATTAAGACTTGTCAATGGGAACAATTTCAAATGTAATATGAAAAGTTTCCTTAACACACAACACACCAAGATAATCGAATATGTATAGACACCAACTCAATCGTTTACATAGCAACACAAAGATAATCGAATATGCATAGACACCAACTCAATCGTTTACATAGCAACACAAAGATAATCGAATATGTATATAGACACCAACTCAATCGTTTACAAATCTTTGGCTTAAGCTAGGCTGCATGAAGACCTTCATTAAATTAATTAGGTATAGATCTAGGTGAGTCTACTCTTGAGCTGCATAATCTAAGCGTAATATTAAGTTTAATTAAAGTAAATATTTTATTAAAGCGATGTTTCATTGTTAGCTTAGACTTAGATTCTATCTTCTTGGACGAGAAAAGTCGGCTTGTCATTAAAATAATGTTAAATATAGAAAATAAGTTTTATGAATATAAGTGAGCAACCTTAGACTAGTGGGTGTACATAAAAGTGATCACTTGTTTTATTTATATGTATATGTTCGATATATTTTATATTTTAAAGACTCTCCGTCTAGATATTAGAGGAATAAGTTGTTACCCGTGCCTATACCTTATTAATTAATATGTAGATGCCTGCAAACTTTTCATTTCTCTAAGTTTTAATCCATTTGTCACAGACAGAATGCAAAGGATAAAGATGAGAAATGAAATATATCTATAATATGTACTGTACTATTAAAGTCTGTGGTGTATTATTAAAGTCTGTGCTGTATTAGTAAAGTCTGTTCTGTATTAGTAAAGTTTGTTCTGTATTATTAAAGTCTGTTCTGTATTAGTAAAGTCTGTTCTGTATTAGTAAAGTCTGTTCTGTATTAGTAAAGTCTGTTCTGTATTAGTAAAGTATGTGCCGTATTAGTAAAGTCTGTTCTGTATTATTAAAGTCTGTTCTGTATTAGTAAAGTCTTTTCTGTATTAGTAAAGTATGTTCTGTATTAGTAAAGTATGTGCCGTATAAGTAAAGTCTGTTCTGTATTATTAAAGTATGTTCTGTATTAGTAAAGTCTGTTCTGTATTAGTAAAGTCTGTTCTGTATTAGTAAAGTATTTGCCGTATTAGTAAAGTTTGTTCTGTATTAGTAAAGTCTGTTCTGTATTAGTAAAGTATGTGCCGTATTAGTAAAGTCTGTTCTGTATTAGTAAAGTCTGTTCTGTATTAGTAAAGTATGTGCCGTATTAGTAAAGTCTGTTCTGTATTAGTAAAGTCTGTTCGTTATTAGTAAAGTATGTGCCGTATTAGTAAAGTTTGTTCTGTATTAGTAAAGTCTGTTCTGTATTAGTAAAGTATGTGCCGTATTAGTAAAGTCTGTTCTGTATTAGTAAAGTCTGTTCTGTATTAGTAAAGTATGTGCCGTATTAGTAAAGTCTGTTCTGTATTAGTAAAGTCTGTTCGTTATTAGTAAAGTATGTGCCGTATTAGTAAAGTTTGTTCTGTATTAGTAAAGTCTGTTCTGTATTAGTAAAGTATGTGCCGTATTAGTAAAGTCTGTTCTGTATTAGTAAAGTATGTTCTGTATTAGTAAAGTATGTGCCGTATTAGTAAAGTCTGTTCTGTATTAGTAAAGTCTGTTCTGTATTAGTAAAGTCTGTTCTGTATTAGTAAAGTATGTGCCGTATTAGTAAAGTTTGTTGTGTATTAGTAAAGTCTGTTCTGTATTAGTAAAGTATGTGCCGTATTAGTAAAGTATGTTCTGTATTAGTAAAGTATGTACCGTATTAGTAAATTCTGTTCTGTATTAGTAAAGTCTGTTCTTTATTAGTAAAGTATGTGCCGTATTAGTTAAGTCTGTTCTGTATTAGTAAAGTATGTGCCGTATTAGTAAAGTTTGTTGTGTATTAGTAAAGTCTGTTCTGTATTAGTAAAGTATGTGCCGTATTAGTAAAGTATGTTCTGTATTAGTAAAGTATGTACCGTATTAGTAAATTCTGTTCTGTATTAGTAAAGTCTGTTCTTTATTAGTAAAGTATGTGCCGTATTAGTTAAGTCTGTTCTGTATTAGTAAAGTATGTGCCGTATTAGTAAAGTCTGTTCTGTATTAGTAAAGTCTGTTCTGTATTAGTAAAGTCTGTTCTGTATTAGTAAGTATGTGCCGTATTAGCAAAGTAGGCCTATGTGTCGTATTAGTAAAGTCTGTTCTGTATTAGTAAAGTAGGCCTATCTTCTGTATTAGTAAAGTATGTGTCGTATTAGTAAAGTATGTGCCGTATTAGTAAATTTTGTTCTGTATTAATAAAGTCTGTTCTGTATTAGTAAAGTATGTGCCGTATTAGTAAAGTATGTGTCGTATTAGTAAAGTCTGTTCTGTATTAGTAAAGTCTGTTCTGTATTAGTAAAGTATGTGCCGTATTAGCAAAGTAGGCCTATGTGTCGTATTAGTAAAGTCTGTTCTGTATTAGTAAAGTCTGTTCTGTATTAGTAAAGTCTGTTCTGTATTAGTAAAGTCTGTTCTGTATTAGTAAAGTATGTGCCGTATTAGTAAATTTTGTTCTGTTTTAATAAAGTCTGTTCTATATTAGTAAAGTATGTGCCGTATTAGTAAAGTCTGTTCTGTATTAGTAAAGTATGTGTCGTATTAGTAAAGTATGTGCCGTATTAGTAAAGTCTGTTCTGTATGAGTAAAGTCTGTGTCGTATTAGTAAAGTATGTGTCGTATTAGTAAAGTCTATTCTGTATTAGTAAAGTCTGTTCTGTATTAGTAAAGTATGTGCCGTATTAGTAAAGTATGTTCTGTATTAGTAAAGTATGTGCCGTATTAGTAAAGTATGTGCCGTATTAGTAAAGTTTGTTCTGTATTAGTAAAGTCTGTTCTGTATTAGTAAAGTATGTGCCGTATTAGTAAAGTCTGTTCTGTATTAGTAAAGTATGTTCTGTATTAGTAAAGTATGTGTCGTATTAGTAAAGTCTGTTCTATATTGGTAAAGTCTGTTCTGTATTAGTAAAGTCTGTTCTGTATTAGTAAAGTATGTGCCGTATTAGTAAAGTTTGTTGTGTATTAGTAAAGTCTGTTCTGTATTAGTAAAGTATGTGCCGTATTAGTAAAGTATGTTCTGTATTAGTAAAGTATGTACCGTATTAGTAAATTCTGTTCTGTATTAGTAAAGTCTGTTCTTTATTAGTAAAGTATGTGCCGTATTAGTTAAGTCTGTTCTGTATTAGTAAAGTATGTGCCGTATTAGTTAAGTCTGTTCTGTATTAGTAAAGTCTGTTCTGTATTAGTAAAGTCTGTTCTGTATTAGTAAAGTATGTGCCGTATTAGTAAATTTTGTTCTGTATTAATAAAGTCTGTTCTATATTAGTAAAGTATGTGCCGTATTAGTAAAGTCTGTTCTGTATTAGTAAAGTATGTGTCGTATTAGTAAAGTATGTGCCGTATTAGTAAAGTCTGTTCTGTATGAGTAAAGTCTGTGTCGTATTAGTAAAGTATGTGTCGTATTAGTAAAGTCTATTCTGTATTAGTAAAGTCTGTTCTGTATTAGTAAAGTATGTGCCGTATTAGTAAAGTCTGTTCTGTATTAGTAAAGTCTGTTCTGTATTAGTAAAGTCTGTTCTGTATTAGTAAAGTCTGTTCTGTATTAGTAAAGTCTGTTCTGTATTAGTAAAGTATGTGCCGTATTAGTAAAGTTTGTTCTGTATTAATAAAGTCTGTTCTATATTAGTAAAGTATGTGCCGTATTAGTAAAGTCTGTTCTGTATTAGTAAAGTATGTGTCGTATTAGTAAAGTATGTGCCGTATTAGTAAAGTCTGTTCTGTATGAGTAAAGTCTGTGTCGTATTAGTAAAGTATGTGTCGTATTAGTAAAGTCTATTCTGTATTAGTAAAGTCTGTTCTGTATTAGTAAAGTATGTGCCGTATTAGTAAAGTCTGTTCTGTATTAGTAAAGTCTGTTCTGTATTAGTAAAGTATGTGCCGTATTAGTAAAGTCTGTTCTGTATTAGTAAAGTCTGTTCGTTATTAGTAAAGTATGTGCCGTATTAGTAAAGTTTGTTCTGTATTAGTAAAGTCTGTTCTGTATTAGTAAAGTATGTGCCGTATTAGTAAAGTCTGTTCTGTATAAGTAAAGTATGTTCTGTATTAGTAAAGTATGTGCCGTATTAGTAAAGTCTGTTCTGTATTAGTAAAGTCTGTTCTGTATTAGTAAAGTCTGTTCTGTATTAGTAAAGTATGTGCCGTATTAGTAAAGTTTGTTGTGTATTAGTAAAGTCTGTTCTGTATTAGTAAAGTATGTGCCGTATTAGTAAAGTATGTTCTGTATTAGTAAAGTATGTACCGTATTAGTAAATTCTGTTCTGTATTAGTAAAGTCTGTTCTTTATTAGTAAAGTATGTGCCGTATTAGTTAAGTCTGTTCTGTATTAGTAAAGTATGTGCCGTATTAGTAAAGTCTGTTCTGTATTAGTAAAGTCTGTTCTGTATTAGTAAAGTCTGTTCTGTATTAGTAAAGTCTGTTCTGTATTAGTAAGTATGTGCCGTATTAGCAAAGTAGGCCTATGTGTCGTATTAGTAAAGTCTGTTCTGTATTAGTAAAGTAGGCCTATCTTCTGTATTAGTAAAGTATGTGTCGTATTAGTAAAGTATGTGCCGTATTAGTAAATTTTGTTCTGTATTAATAAGGTCTGTTCTGTATTAGTAAAGTATGTGCCGTATTAGTAAAGTATGTGTCGTATTAGTAAAGTCTGTTCTGTATTAGTAAAGTCTGTTCTGTATTAGTAAAGTATGTGCCGTATTAGCAAAGTAGGCCTATGTGTCGTATTAGTAAAGTCTGTTCTGTATTAGTAAAGTCTGTTCTGTATTAGTAAAGTCTGTTCTGTATTAGTAAAGTCTGTTCTGTATTAGTAAAGTATGTGCCGTATTAGTAAATTTTGTTCTGTATTAATAAAGTCTGTTCTATATTAGTAAAGTATGTGCCGTATTAGTAAAGTCTGTTCTGTATTAGTAAAGTCTGTTCTGTATTAGTAAAGTATGTGCCGTATTAGCAAAGTAGGCCTATGTGTCGTATTAGTAAAGTCTGTTCTGTATTAGTAAAGTCTGTTCTGTATTAGTAAAGTCTGTTCTGTATTAGTAAAGTCTGTTCTGTATTAGTAAAGTATGTGCCGTATTAGTAAATTTTGTTCTGTATTAATAAAGTCTGTTCTATATTAGTAAAGTATGTGCCGTATTAGTAAAGTCTGTTCTGTATTAGTAAAGTATGTGTCGTATTAGTAAAGTATGTGCCGTATTAGTAAAGTCTGTTCTGTATGAGTAAAGTATGTGTCGTATTAGTAAAGTATGTGTCGTATTAGTAAAGTCTATTCTGTATTAGTAAAGTCTGTTCTGTATTAGTAAAGTATGTGCCGTATTAGTAAAGTCTGTTCTGTATTAGTAAAGTCTGTTCTGTATTAGTAAAGTATGTGTCGTATTAGTAAAGTATGTGCCGTATTAGTAAAGTCTGTGTCGTATTAGTAAAGTATGTGTCGTATTAGTAAAGTATGTGTCGTATTAGTAAAGTCTGTTCTGTATTAGTAAAGTATGTGTCGTATTAGTAAAGTATGTGCCGTATTAGTAAAGTCTGTGTCGTATTAGTAAAGTCTGTGTCGTATTAGTAAAGTCTGTTCTGTATTAGTAAAGTCTGTTCTGTATTAGTAAAGTATGTGCCGTATTAGTAAAGTCTGTTCTGTATTATTAAAGTATGTTCTGTATTAGTAAAGTCTGTTCTGTATTAGTAAAGTATGTTCTGTATTAGTAAAGTATGTGCCGTATTAGTAAAGTCTGTTCTGTATTATTAAAGTATGTTCTGTATTAGTAAAGTCTGTTCTGTATTAGTAAAGTCTGTTCTGTATTAGTAAAGTATGTGCCGTATTAGTAAAGTTTGTTCTGTATTAGTAAAGTCTGTTCTGTATTAGTAAAGTATGTGCCGTATTAGTAAAGTTTGTTCTGTATTAGTAAAGTCTGTTCTGTATTAGTAAAGTATGTGCCGTATTAGTAAAGTCTGTTCTGTATTAGTAAAGTCTGTTCTGTATTAGTAAAGTATGTGCCGTATTAGTAAAGTCTGTTCTGTATTAGTAAAGTCTGTTCGTTATTAGTAAAGTGTGTGCCGTATTAGTAAAGTTTGTTCTGTATTAGTAAAGTCTGTTCTGTATTAGTAAAGTATGTGCCGTATTAGTAAAGTCTGTTCTGTATTAGTAAAGTCTGTTCTGTATTAGTAAAGTATGTGCCGTATTAGTAAAGTCTGTTCTGTATTAGTAAAGTCTGTTCGTTATTAGTAAAGTATGTGCCGTATTAGTAAAGTTTGTTCTGTATTAGTAAAGTCTGTTCTGTATTAGTAAAGTATGTGCCGTATTAGTAAAGTCTGTTCTGTATTAGTAAAGTATGTTCTGTATTAGTCAAGTATGTGCCGTATTAGTAAAGTCTGTTCTGTATTAGTAAAGTCTGTTCTGTATTAGTAAAGTCTGTTCTGTATTAGTAAAGTATGTGCCGTATTAGTAAAGTTTGTTGTGTATTAGTAAAGTCTGTTCTGTATTAGTAAAGTATGTGCCGTATTAGTAAAGTATGTTCTGTATTAGTAAAGTATGTACCGTATTAGTAAATTCTGTTCTGTATTAGTAAAGTCTGTTCTTTATTAGTAAAGTATGTGCCGTATTAGTTAAGTCTGTTCTGTATTAGTAAAGTATGTGCCGTATTAGTAAAGTTTGTTGTGTATTAGTAAAGTCTGTTCTGTATTAGTAAAGTATGTGCCGTATTAGTAAAGTATGTTCTGTATTAGTAAAGTATGTACCGTATTAGTAAATTCTGTTCTGTATTAGTAAAGTCTGTTCTTTATTAGTAAAGTATGTGCCGTATTAGTTAAGTCTGTTCTGTATTAGTAAAGTATGTGCCGTATTAGTAAAGTCTGTTCTGTATTAGTAAAGTCTGTTCTGTATTAGTAAAGTCTGTTCTGTATTAGTAAGTATGTGCCGTATTAGCAAAGTAGGCCTATGTGTCGTATTAGTAAAGTCTGTTCTGTATTAGTAAAGTAGGCCTATCTTCTGTATTAGTAAAGTATGTGTCGTATTAGTAAAGTATGTGCCGTATTAGTAAATTTTGTTCTGTATTAATAAAGTCTGTTCTGTATTAGTAAAGTATGTGCCGTATTAGTAAAGTATGTGTCGTATTAGTAAAGTCTGTTCTGTATTAGTAAAGTCTGTTCTGTATTAGTAAAGTATGTGCCGTATTAGCAAAGTAGGCCTATGTGTCGTATTAGTAAAGTCTGTTCTGTATTAGTAAAGTCTGTTCTGTATTAGTAAAGTCTGTTCTGTATTAGTAAAGTCTGTTCTGTATTAGTAAAGTATGTGCCGTATTAGTAAATTTTGTTCTGTATTAATAAAGTCTGTTCTATATTAGTAAAGTATGTGCCGTATTAGTAAAGTCTGTTCTGTATTAGTAAAGTATGTGTCGTATTAGTAAAGTATGTGCCGTATTAGTAAAGTCTGTTCTGTATGAGTAAAGTCTGTGTCGTATTAGTAAAGTATGTGTCGTATTAGTAAAGTCTATTCTGTATTAGTAAAGTCTGTTCTGTATTAGTAAAGTATGTGCCGTATTAGTAAAGTATGTTCTGTATTAGTAAAGTATGTGCCGTATTAGTAAAGTATGTGCCGTATTAGTAAAGTTTGTTCTGTATTAGTAAAGTCTGTTCTGTATTAGTAAAGTATGTGCCGTATTAGTAAAGTCTGTTCTGTATTAGTAAAGTATGTTCTGTATTAGTAAAGTATGTGCCGTATTAGTAAAGTCTGTTCTATATTGGTAAAGTCTGTTCTGTATTAGTAAAGTCTGTTCTGTATTAGTAAAGTATGTGCCGTATTAGTAAAGTTTGTTGTGTATTAGTAAAGTCTGTTCTGTATTAGTAAAGTATGTGCCGTATTAGTAAAGTATGTTCTGTATTAGTAAAGTATGTACCGTTTTAGTAAATTCTGTTCTGTATTAGTAAAGTCTGTTCTTTATTAGTAAAGTATGTGCCGTATTAGTTAAGTCTTTTCTGTATTAGTAAAGTATGTGCCGTATTAGTTAAGTCTGTTCTGTATTAGTAAAGTCTGTTCTGTTATAGTAAAGTCTGTTCTGTATTAGTAAAGTATGTGCCGTATTAGTAAATTTTGTTCTGTATTAATAAAGTCTGTTCTATATTAGTAAAGTATGTGCCGTATTAGTAAAGTCTGTTCTGTATTAGTAAAGTATGTGTCGTATTAGTAAAGTATGTGCCGTATTAGTAAAGTCTGTTCTGTATGAGTAAAGTCTGTGTCGTATTAGTAAAGTATGTGTCGTATTAGTAAAGTCTATTCTGTATTAGTAAAGTCTGTTCTGTATTAGTAAAGTATGTGCCGTATTAGTAAAGTCTGTTCTGTATTAGTAAAGTCTGTTCTGTATTAGTAAAGTCTGTTCTGTATTAGTAAAGTCTGTTCTGTATTAGTAAAGTCTGTTCTGTATTAGTAAAGTATGTGCCGTATTAGTAAAGTTTGTTCTGTATTAATAAAGTCTGTTCTATATTAGTAAAGTATGTGCCGTATTAGTAAAGTCTGTTCTGTATTAGTAAAGTATGTGTCGTATTAGTAAAGTATGTGCCGTATTAGTAAAGTCTGTTCTGTATGAGTAAAGTCTGTGTCGTATTAGTAAAGTATGTGTCGTATTAGTAAAGTCTATTCTGTATTAGTAAAGTCTGTTCTGTATTAGTAAAGTATGTGCCGTATTAGTAAAGTCTGTTCTGTATTAGTAAAGTCTGTTCTGTATTAGTAAAGTATGTGCCGTATTAGTAAAGTCTGTTCTGTATTAGTAAAGTCTGTTCGTTATTAGTAAAGTATGTGCCGTATTAGTAAAGTTTGTTCTGTATTAGTAAAGTCTGTTCTGTATTAGTAAAGTATGTGCCGTATTAGTAAAGTCTGTTCTGTATTAGTAAAGTATGTTCTGTATTAGTAAAGTATGTGCCGTATTAGTAAAGTCTGTTCTGTATTAGTAAAGTCTGTTCTGTATTAGTAAAGTCTGTTCTGTATTAGTAAAGTATGTGCCGTATTAGTAAAGTTTGTTGTGTATTAGTAAAGTCTGTTCTGTATTAGTAAAGTATGTGCCGTATTAGTAAAGTATGTTCTGTATTAGTAAAGTATGTACCGTATTAGTAAATTCTGTTCTGTATTAGTAAAGTCTGTTCTTTATTAGTAAAGTATGTGCCGTATTAGTTAAGTCTGTTCTGTATTAGTAAAGTATGTGCCTTATTAGTAAAGTCTGTTCTGTATTAGTAAAGTCTGTTCTGTATTAGTAAAGTCTGTTCTGTATTAGTAAAGTCTGTTCTGTATTAGTAAGTATGTGCCGTATTAGCAAAGTAGGCCTATGTGTCGTATTAGTAAAGTCTGTTCTGTATTAGTAAAGTAGGCCTATCTTCTGTATTAGTAAAGTATGTGTCGTATTAGTAAAGTATGTGCCGTATTAGTAAATTTTGTTCTGTATTAATAAAGTCTGTTCTGTATTAGTAAAGTATGTGCCGTATTAGTAAAGTATGTGTCGTATTAGTAAAGTCTGTTCTGTATTAGTAAAGTCTGTTCTGTATTAGTAAAGTATGTGCCGTATTAGCAAAGTAGGCCTATGTGTCGTATTAGTAAAGTCTGTTCTGTATTAGTAAAGTCTGTTCTGTATTAGTAAAGTCTGTTCTGTATTAGTAAAGTCTGTTCTGTATTAGTAAAGTATGTGCCGTATTAGTAAATTTTGTTCTGTATTAATAAAGTCTGTTCTATATTAGTAAAGTATGTGCCGTATTAGTAAAGTCTGTTCTGTATTAGTAAAGTATGTGTCGTATTAGTAAAGTATGTGCCGTATTAGTAAAGTCTGTTCTGTATGAGTAAAGTCTGTGTCGTATTAGTAAAGTATGTGTCGTATTAGTAAAGTCTATTCTGTATTAGTAAAGTCTGTTCTGTATTAGTAAAGTATGTGCCGTATTAGTAAAGTCTGTTCTGTATTAGTAAAGTCTGTTCTGTATTAGTAAAGTATGTGTCGTATTAGTAAGTATGTGCCGTATTAGTAAAGTCTGTGTCGTATTAGTAAAGTATGTGTCGTATTAGTAAAGTATGTGTCGTATTAGTAAAGTCTGTTCTGTATTAGTAAAGTATGTGTCGTATTAGTAAAGTATGTGCCGTATTAGTAAAGTCTGTGTCGTATTAGTAAAGTCTGTGTCGTATTAGTAAAGTATGTGTCGTATTAGTAAAGTATGTGTCGTATTAGTAAAGTATGTGCCGTATTAGTAAAGTCTGTTCTGTATGAGTAAAGTCTGTGTCGTATTAGTAAAGTATGTGTCGTATTAGTAAAGTCTATTCTGTATTAGTAAAGTATGTGTCGTATTAGTAAAGTAGCTGTCGTATTAGTAAAGTATGTGCCGTATTAATAAAGTGTATGCTGTATTAGTAAAGTGTGTGCCGTAATAGTAAAGTGTATTAGTATTGTTTGTGCTGTATTAGTAAAGTATGTGCTGTGTGAGTATACTCTGCGAATAATTAATACTTACACTTACAATGTTCCAAGTGATGTTCTGTCAGAAAACCTAAAACAAAAAAAAGGTCTTCAGCAAGACAGTGTTTTAAAAATTAGATTAAAACATTTGTCAGTAACCTACATTGAGTTGATGCTCTGAGCGGTTCCCCTTAAGTTGGTTTTAAGCTACCCCGGTATTTTAAAACATGTTTGGTTTAGGCCTTGCTTTTGAGTTTGCGCTAAAAAGTGGTAGATCTACCTCGGTAGGCCTACGCGTCCATAATCCGTTCCTAATCATATACCAAAAAGGACGTTTACCCTATATGAATTAAAGTTAAAGGGAACCAGATCAAAACAGATAATTGATATTTGGCAATTAGTTTACGGACCTTTACCCCATTCAAACTCAATTTTTAAGTATTTATAACATTCTAAAACTAAAATATGTTTTAAAAAAAAAACACTCCTAGCAGATCGGATATTTTTCTTTTTAAATTCATCAAAACGTTGTTTTTGAATTGTCCCACTTAACTTTCTTTGAAGCGCAAAGGGCCTTAATCCGTTCGCATAAAAAAGATACCGGTATGTTACATTGGTGGGTAAAAAACAATCTATTTAACGGGTAAGCACGATGGAAGAAAGAGTCAAAACTACATTTTTATTCAATATCTTTAACAATTTTCTAATCTATAATTGTGTACCGTGGATCACTGGTAATAGAAGCCCTACTTATAGGTCTACTTTGTTCTTCGGCTTATTAATAGAGGAAGACCATAAGTAGGCGATTCTGTAGATATGCGATGGGTACTTGGCAATTTAGTTGTTTCAAAGTAAGGGCGGCTGGGCATTGTGCTTCACACAATCCCCTAGTATTTCGTTGCCACGAAAACTGGTGTTAGCTGCATGACCAGCTCTATGGATCAATTAGGTTCAACGGGAGAACTTACTTTAGATATTTCAACCTTTCTATTTTAAGCCATTCCAGCATGTATAGTTTCTCTCACCTCACAGGGCACACAGTGGAGTAGGTTCACATTGAAGTTTGGCTTTATGGAACTCGGCTATCTACTCAAACAATCACACAACTTTCTACTCAATCACACGGCTATCTAATTCTAATCAAATACATAACTATGTAATGCAACAATCACACACCAATTTAATCAAATTTTATCTAGTGTAACAAATACACAAACACGGCATCTAATCATAACACACATCTATCTAATCAAACACACATCTATATAATCAAACACACATCTATATAATCAAACACACATCTATCTAATCAAACACACATCTATCTAATCAAACACACATCTATCTAATCAAACACACATATATCTAATCAAATATACATCTATCTAATCAAACACACATATATCTAATCAAATATACATCTATCTAATCAAATATACATCTATCTAATCAAACACACATCTATCTAATCAAATATACATCTATCTAATCAAATATACATCTATCTAATCAAACACACATCTATCTAATCAAACACACATCTATCTAATCAAACACACATCTATCTAATCAAACACACATCTATATAATCAAACACACATATATCTAATCAAATATACATCTATCTAATCAAACACACATCTATCTAATCAAATATACATCTATCTAATCAAACACACATCTATCTAATCAAACACACATCTATCTAATCAAACACACATCTATCTAATCAAACACACATCTATCTAATCAAACACACATCT
The DNA here is from genome assembly GCA_949126835.1 of Anisus vortex. Lineage (NCBI taxonomy): Eukaryota > Metazoa > Mollusca > Gastropoda > Planorbidae > Anisus > Anisus vortex. The sequence continues at coordinate 29,856,492 of OX421494.1, forward strand.
ATCTAATCAAACACACATCTATCTAATCAAATACACAGCTGTCTAGCCTAACAAATTGACGAACACAGTTGTCTAATCAAATACCCAACTATATTATCAAACATAGGCTACACCTATCTAATCAAACACACATCCATTAAATACACCATTATCTAATAAAAGAAATGCACTAACACAGCTGTCTAGTCAAATACCCAGTAATATAATCAAACACACATCTAATTAAAATTAAATGCACCATTATCTAATATAAGAAATACACTAACACTAACACAATTTTTGTTATTTTTTATTGCTCCCATTAAAAGAAAAACTATTGTATATTTTTAAACTGACACAAATGTGCATTCAAAATCAAATGGAATATTTTGGTGCAGATGACAAGCACATTATTAGTTACAACTCATTTCTCTCTCTAAAATATAATCAACCCTTAACTACAGTGTTTAAACAACAACATAGAAATCCCACTAAACTCCTTTTAATACCAAGGAAAAAATGTATAAACTGTTTGGAAAAGCCTTGGTTTCCAGAAATGTTTCTATTTGGGTAAGACAAAATCAACGGCCAAAGCTTGGAAGAGTTTTTAGAACTCAACATTCATCCATCTCAACATTAAAAAGTTAATTTCTACTCTCACTTATTCCACACAGCAATGGGGAAAGTGTTGAGTTCATTTAGCAATGGGGATAGTGTTGAGTTCATTTAGCAATGGGGAAAGTGTTGAGTTCATTTAGCAATGTGGAAAGTGTTGAGTTCATTTAGCAATGGGGAAATTGTTGAGTCCATTTAGCAATGGGAAAGTGTTCAAAATAATCTTTAAGATTCATATCAATTTCTTCTTTTAATCTCCCATTAAATCTAATCATTCAGTGGAGATAGCAACAGCTGCTGACCTTCACATACTGGCACCTCTCTCAACAAGTGTGGCCTACATTGCCTGCAACACTAGAATGCCATTTGTACTGAACACCATGTTTTATATACAGTGTTAACTTATGCTGTTCTAAAACCAGAAAAAATAAAGTTTCAGCTATAAAAGACTACAACAATGGTATGTCCTAAGTGACAGACAGCATGCCAAGTTGTATAGGCCTACGTTTTATTTCTGTCATAAACAAAAAATGACTAAATAAAATAATTACAGTCTAGATTTGAAAACAAAAAAAGGTAAGTAATAGAAAAGAAAGTCAAGAAAATGAAAGGACGGAAACAAGATATGATACACCAGGGCTCTGCACCATACACTAGCAGTTGCATCAGCTATACACACTCTCACCACTGGCCAAATTCACAGATGAAACAGTTCTTACTTGTGAATCAAAAACTATTATGAGCTGACATGAAAATGTACAAGTATTCTTACCAAAACCCAGTAACTATAATACACAAGTATAGTGGTTTTAGCTTGTGCACATCTCCATGGATACAATTTTACAATGAGGAGTAATGATATATGCTTTCAGTTCATTTATTATTTAGAATCAATTTTCCTTCTGAACTTAGAGATTATGAGGCAGTGCACATTTGTAACAGCAGTCAACAACAACAATTTTATCAAGTGAAGGATTTACTCTCATTAACAAACATTCTGCCAACACTAATAAAAGTAAAAGCATTCAATACAAATATATTTTAAAAAAAGTTTGGTCAAGAACCTGTTAACACTGATGTGGCATGATGGTGCATAATGGGTAAATGTCAACATACAGATGTCAGACAATAGTTTAGCAACATATTTATAAAATATTATAAAGTGACCAGAATACTCTTTTGGGGGAGAACAGAGCTAGAATAAAGAGAAGTCCACTTTCAAATGGTAATAAGAAACAAGTCACATTGTTAAATAAATACAAAAGTTATCTCACAACTGTCTTCAAGAAAATGAGCTTTAATATATGCTGATCTTTAGCTGAACCTTCAAAAAGTTCTAAAAAGTCCAATATATTGAACAGTAAATGCAAAAGAATATAAATTGCGAAATAAAAAGTCAATTTCTGTAAGTCAGTTTCTGTTGACTTGTGACCTTTTGAAAGTGGACCAATCACAAGTTTGTATACTTTTCCTGACATTAAATCACATTCATATATTAGCAGAAAGGCAAACTAAACACTACAGAAGTGACAACAGTTATAAAACAACACAAACTGTCTTAGATTTAGTTTAAATTGAACTGCGCAGTCAGTAAGTAAAGTTAGATACTGCAACTAAACAAGAGAAATACGGTACATGAATGTTAATAAGAATGTCCAATATTTCATTCATGTAATCCAACGGTACAGTTTGAGGTTATAGACCTGCCGAGCATATATAAGAAATAGTGTGAATTCTCTTAGTATTTTAGATGCATGCATCAGTGAAAATTGCATAACAAAATGGGAAAAAAATATGAATGTTTAGGATTATAAATAATTAAATAGTGTTTGAGTAGTTTGTCTACAAATTTTCCATAATATTTTGTTTGTTTAACCAGGGCATACAAATTGACTTCAACTTAAGCTTATTTCATAGAACTACAAGAATGCGGCCATCAAACATTATTTTAACAAGATGTAATAATCATTCAACACTTAATACTATACTTATATTTAAAGCTTGTCTTGGTTTGCATTTTAATTTCAACTATATATTTGAATTAGGCCAAAGTCTAATTCTATCTTATCAGCTTATCTTAGGAACATGGCACTACTTGTAAATTACAATAAGAAAGACATATAATCAGTTGAGTTGATGGACCAAGTTATTAAATGGTGTGGCCAAAGTGGACCTTTTTTATTATTAGCAATGAACAATGCCTGTTTCAGTCAGCTAAGAAAGGAATCATCAATATTATCTCAATCTATAAAAATACATCCATCTACACTAACACCTGCCAATGATAGTTTCATCTTTTCATATTAAATCACTTGTTTCTTAAAAACCATCTAATGCCTAGGTAAGTTTAGGCAAAAATATACTGCAGTTATAAATAATTTAAAATGGGCCAAAGGTCATGTTTGGGCAATTTCAAATGTATGTTTTAAGTGTTGCTTTTTCATAGGTTATAAAAAAAAAAGAAAAAAATAACCTAATACTAGCAGATTTGGAATTGTCTTATACTTATAAGCTAAGTTGAGACAAATTCATAGTGTATTGGAACCAGGTCTATAAAAAGCACATACAAACATCAAATACTTCCAAATGTTCAGTTTCTTTCAGCAATCTGTCCCAATCAATAATTCCAAGTACCTGATAATTTAATATATTTTTGTGACTCAATCAGACCTTTCCATTCACTAATCTATAGACATACATTTACATCATCATCTAATTTTCAAAAGGTCCTTCCTGGCTAGTGCCTGATGAAAAGGATGATTTCTTCCACCAAAGCAAAGCTGTACAAGTTTTAATTTTATATCTAGTCCAAATAAACAGCAAAATATTGATTATAATGTTCATATAAGCACACATAAATATCAAAATGTACACATATTATATAACCATCACTTCTACAGATTAGAAACAGTACAATCAGTTATGTCCAATGATATATCAATATAAAGTTTATCCTTTCTTTACAAACTATCTTGCCTGTTTACAAGGAAAAGGGGGAGGGGGGGGGGGGGTGTTAAGGTTCTTTTCATACTGTACAATTATTTGAATGTTCCCGGTCAACAATCCGCATATCTTGAGCATTACATGACAATCTGGTGTGGGTGTTTGAAACTCAAGAAAGATTTGGTCCCCTGAGATTAAATGTTTTCTTCTCCAAAAGCAAGGACTTTAAAAAAAACCTTTTGTCTTTTTTTTTTATTGTAGTCTTCAAATCAGTCGATCTTCATCAAATCCAATGGATCAATTCACCACCTATTTGTTATACCCTACCTATAAAAAAGAAATAATGAAATCAAAATGAATGATTAAACACAAGAAAGCTAAAGCATAACAAGAGTTTAAAATGTGTCTTTTTTCAAGGTAGACATATTTTCTAATGAATCGTACAGAAGTGAAAGTCATTGATAACTTTTTTACTTGCTATCAATAACTTTTTGCTAAAACTGTTTATTTGTTGAAGAAAATTATTATTTTTAAAATTTCAAAAACAACCATAAATGAAAATGTGCTCAACATTTCTGTGAGAATCAGACAAAATTACTCAAGTTTAACCAGCTAGGCAAAGCCCAATAGTATTTGATCAGTAATCACAACATTTGTTACATGAGAAAGTGTATTATCTGATTATATAAGCTTAGTCACAGAATAAAAATTATAGGTTATTTTTCATGTTATAGAATTTTTTAAACTTCAATTCAACTCTTGGTAAATTTCTTTGTGTACTTTCTTTTAGAATGTACAGTTCAATATCAAACGCTTTAGCATTGACTATCAAGATATATAATTTCCTTGCGCTTAAGGTTTCTTCACTATAAACCACTGGGTCCTTAGACAAAAAAGAAAAAAATGTAAAGTATATTTACAGTTCTTTATACTTACAAAAAATTTTGTTTTTATAATTAAAACTTGCTGAATTTGTTTATACAAACAATAAATGGCAGATATAATAGGATATGTCATATTTGGTTCTCTTTTTGATAGATTTCACTCAATGTGGATAACATGCTTTTTATAACCATAATTTTAACAATTTTATTTAATTTAATTTAGTCCCTAAAAACACTTATTCTTAGCACTTACATTACTTACAACCGGTTTTATTTAGTACCGGTACTGTTTAGGTAACGTGATACTGTTTGGGCAATTGACTGATATTGAATTTGTCCTGGTCCTTTTTATCTTTTAGCCTTTTGTTTAACAGGCTGTTCAAGTAATGCCTATGCAGAAGTCAAAGGGGAGATCCCTAACAAATTTCATAATAAATGGATACTGATGAAAGTATTTGAATAATTTTAAAAAAAGGTATTTGATTTTTTTTTAAGTTAAATGTTTGATCAATTGTGGATTTGTATGCATCTCTTTATAGGAGCAATAGCATAAATATAACTTTAAATTTGCATGTGATTTTTACATTTATTTAGCAAAACAAAACTTTGTAGAAATACCGGTAGTTTAGTTCAGTAATAGTAATAGCCCAAAGAAAAATTATTAATTATCTCCCTTGATTTAAATGATTTTAAACATATAGGAGATGCCAAAATTTATATTTTTAATTGGCAGAAAATGTACATCCATATTTTGAATGTACCCTTAAACATCACACATAAAAGCAAAATTAATATAAAAGATTTATTAAAAATTTGTAAGAATTTGTTGCTATCACTATCATCATATGTGCAAAGTTTCAGATTTATAGAAGTGGGTCATCATATGTGCAAAGTTTCAGATTTATAGAAGTGGGTCATCATATGTGCAAAGTTTCAGATTTATAGAAGTGGGTCCATTATTAAAAAAGATTACGCCACATGTACACACCCACATACTAGAACGTTTGTATTAAAATAAGCCTGTAGACTTTTTTATATAATTTTGTTACATCCAATACCATATTATATGATATTTGAACAAACTAATCTTGGTAGATATCTAAGTGGGTCTGAGATAAGAACTGTCACAAATAGGTTTTTGTTCTTTAGATTTTAGTTCTAAAGTTCTTGGAATCACATTTTTCTTTCAATTATAACCTAGACTGAATGACTTTTAGATTGTTGTACTGATTATAGCTTAATGACATGTTTTACTGTCCATATATCAGAAATGACATGGAAGAAACAAGCACGGCTAGCATACATGTTTAGATGATCCAGATCTTGGCACATCCTCTCGAGATCCCTCTCTCCTTCCTAAAACACCAGGCGCTAGTCCTGACATAATGCTGCTCTGCTGAGTCTGACCCATGGACATTCTGGTCACTTCCCTCTGCATGTCTGTACTTGTTGGCACACCTCTGTGCAAGCGAGTACTTGTTCTCCTTTCTCTCTCTCTGGACATTGGTCTGGGTGAAGGATCTGGAGGAAGTTGTTGGAAAAAGAAAATTGTTTTTTAAATATGTCGCAATTGTGCTATTTTTTAAGCCCCTTTAGCAAGCAAGTGAAGCATGACTAAAGGTACACATTCATCTGTAGCTGTTCTTTTTTTTTTTGTTGCTATCAGTACTTAAAGTCTTTCTTTTTATCACCATACAAGTATTACAAGTCCGAGACTACAAAAGTATATCAGTCAGCATTTGTCAAAGTATATAGTACTTTTCATTCTAATGTTTACAGTAAGAATTTCACTTGAAGTGATCTCTTCACACAAGCTACTAGTACATCTTTATGTTCCTATGCTGTTATGCATTAAGGAATAAGTTAAGTGTTTCCCTTATCTTTTCTTTTAGAAAACCAAACATGAATAATTTTGATTGAAAATTAATTTTTCTTTCAACAAATATCTGGGTTAAAATTTTATTAATTTAGCCTGTATAAACAAGACAAAACAAACATTTATAACCGTGCAACAATAAATAAGGAACTTTTTGAATTTCATGTTGCTTTTATTGATGATGGCCAATATATCACAAAAAAAAAGGACATCTCTAAGCACATATGAAAGAAATGCAGAACAAATGTAATGTATGCATGTGCAAGAGCTGCATAAACTGTGAACAAAACCTCAAAGAACACATGCTCCACTTCAAATCCCTTCAATTGGGTTTAACCCATTAGATTAAACAAATAGATTACTACTCTTTTCAAAATACAACAAAATAAAATGAATAATAAAGTGTACAAATAGATATATATATGTGTGTATGTTTGTCTGTGTATGCAGTTCTAATGTTATGGAGTATTGTAACACTCAAAACAAGAAAAAAATATGCTTACTCAATGCTAAGAAGGTAATTTAAAAAGAATAAGATGAATCACCCAATATATATATATTATGTAAAAAGAACAATACATCAAAAGCAAAACAATTGATGCTTGGTCGAGAAATTTAGTTTACTGTGTTTGTCAGTAATAGAAGAAATGAAATTTGTATCTACAATTGGTGATAAAGTAAGAGACATTGAGTTTAAAACTAAATACAAGATCTCTGCAACTGAGGCAACCTTTACAAAATGTGAAAATATTCCTTTACTACGACTTTAAAAAAAAAGTGGCAGAAATAACAGTGGAACCCAAAGGTGTTTCAGAATTCTAAATAAATAGAATTTTATAGTGAACCAATTATTATGAATGTACACTCAATATGGATAAATACAGATGCAGAGTACATTATCTAATTAATGGCTAACACTTAGGTAGTATTACTTGTACTTTTATTGCTGAAGATCATTACTTATTCCCACACAAAGCTAGTTTGTAGTCATACATTTTTATAGAATTTACATCCAGTATATGTTAAAAGCAACTCAAATGTGTGAAATTAAGCCATTGAATAAGTGAAAATAATTTTGCTACTAAAAGTCTTAAGATATTTCAATGTTGTTTCTTTTTACAAAACAAAAAGAATGTCTTTTGTCTTTTCAAAACAAAATTAAACCCTTAACTCATTTGCTACTACCGCGACTGAATGCGACATACCCCCCTCCGTACTAATGCGCCCGAACGCGGCCGCCACGTGTGTGACTAACCTTGTCGTTTCTTGATTTTTTTTCGACATGCGTTCTGGGGTTTTATTTTACTGCAAACACGGCTTTTAAAAAGTAGGAATATAGTCTGTTCCGTTAATAAAAACCGGATGTTTTTATCTAATTTCGTTTTTTTGCTATGCGTGTCAAAAAATCGGGTATTTTTCACTTGCCTTTCGTCTTGTAAAACTTTTTTTATAGCCTTCGTCTTTCATTTTTTACTTTATGAATCGATAGCTCTATACATCCGAATAAAACATTTAACAACATAATAAGGATGCTGCAGATATAGACTTAGATAAATTTCCATTTCAACTCGATTTTTGGGCTTTATTATACTTTATCGGACTTTGACGCTAGGCCTAGAGAAAATATTTAGCCAAATCATTGGGTCTCAATACTCAGCGAATGATTCTACCGATAATTCGGCATTTTTTATGTATAAAAGTATACATTTCCAGAAAGCTAAGATATTTATCTATTTTATGATGTAATTTTTATTCACTTTGGGGAATATTTAATTATTAAAAAAAATATTTAAAAAAAATTTACTAAATTTAATACGGAGTTCCTTCCCTTTGGCTAGTACTTTCCCGGGTGTCTTTGGAAAGTAGGTTAGTAGCAAATGTAAGACTATAGCACACAAAATACCCTTTTTGAAAATATTACAAAATATTGAGCACTTTAATGATTGAATGCTAAGTAAAGAATGACAATGTCATCAATGCAACAGCTAAAGTGAAAACTTTATACCCAACTATGTATTACGCTATTTGTTCCTAGAAAAAAAATCAATTCACATTATGCAACTTTTATTTACTAAAATTTTAACTTTTACTATCTTAAGGTGAAATAATCCTTCAAGCAAATATTAAAAAATTCAGATCCAAAGTCTAAACGCCAACTAAACCAAATATCTAACACAATACAGACATATACAGAATTCTATTGCCACCTACTACCAGTGGTTTGAGCCCAGTTTTCCATTTTAATAATACATCATTCAGTAGGCTTTAAAAAAATAATTCAGAACAAAGTGAAAGAACCAAGGCCAAGGGCATTTTCCTTCTTCTTGCCACAGTAACTAGTGTTTACAGAAGCACTTTTTAACGACTTAACTTAATGCAACCGCAATTTTCATATCACCAAAAAATGCTTTCAATTGACACTATTAGAATGACTAAACAAAGCATATTGCAGATGTCTGATATTAAAGTTAATTCATTGTTAATTCATATTGTAATTTTATTTAAAAAAAATTTTTAAAGAAAAGTTCTAATATCGACACAACAAATGGCTGCAACAAAAAAAAGTCCTTGACAAAAGAACAAACTATTTACATTATGCTGATTATTAACCAAGCAAATCTCAATGAAAACATTTCATGAGATGGCCATGTTAAAATAAAACACTGTACATACATGCAAAAATTTCAAAAACAAAAATTGGCAGATTGACAAACTGGAATCAATGGACAGGACTACAAGTACAAGCTTATTGTCTCAAAGCATGTATTCCACCGAATACAATCATAATCAAAGGACTTGTCTGCAATGCTTATTCCACTGAATACAGACAATCAGAAAATACAATACACTTTGTTGGATGTAGTCTATACAACTAACAGTTAATACAAAATGTTATCAAACATTTAAGTTCAATCCACACATCAGAATATGAATTTCTTCTTAAAGAAACAAGATTGAAAAAATCTGAAGATAATACATTTACCAATTAATTCTATTTTCAAACATGCAAAAAATCTAATTTTATAGTTTAAAAAATACTATAAAAACAGTTGTTTTAATTGACCACACTATAACTTAAGCCTTCAAGACACAAGCCAACATTCAATCATCTTATTATGATCAAATGTTTAATGGTACAGTTGATAATTGACAAATCAAAGTATGAGCACTAAATATTTATATGCTTAAGAAAAATGTATGTTTTAGCCAAATATCCAATGAAAATGTCACAGCACGTCCACATTCAAGTTTTCATCGCAGCAACGTGTGTTGTTTATTAGTATGAACAGTATGTTAGCTAAACCCTAATGAAATTAATCAGCACGCATAACCAAAGACTTGAAGTTTTGAACAAATGGTATATAAAACAAAAATAAAAAACACAACATATTTGAACCAATCTATGTACACACAAACAAATGTACAGATTATTTACATGATAATACAACTTAGTTAACTACATAAACTCACACCTGAACAAACTATTTCACTTGACAATAGAGCTTGTTTAATATTGGCCTATATTTCAACAACTAAGTGAAGACGCTATTACCTATGGAATGCCATATTTTTTTAAATAATTGAGAAGACATATATATTCTTGTTCTAAATCTACAATGTACATTCATACTACATGTAATGTTAGTATGTTTGTAAATTACAAAAGGCATGAGCTATTCATTTTGTACTTCATTAGAGATTCACATAACCAGTAACACAATGCTGCTTAATTATTTAAGAAGGTACTCAGAAGAAACTTTCTCAATCAACTGCTTTCAATGAACCAACCGGTGGGGGAAAAAAGGACAGAAAAAGTAGATACAATTTTTGTTTTTTGTTAAAGTAGCTTACATTAAGCCTCAGGAAAATGTGTCCTTTGATATTGTGTAGGTGGTTTTTTCTGAACAAAACAAGAAGCTTAATTTTGAGTGGTCAATGACAATTTGATCAATTAATATTTCACTACATTTTCCCTTTTGATGCTTTGAAGAGATTTCTAAAAATGAAAGAGTCTGTGGGATCAACGTTTTCCTTTAGACTGTCCATCTGCAGCCATCCGTCTGAATTTTGAGCCATCAGATGTTCCTACTGGAACAGGAAGTCCTGAACCTTTAAAGCTAATACGCCCACCAGATGAAGGTGTCGCTAGGCGATCACTGACCCGACTTTCTCCTGCCATAGCCTCTTGAGATTCTGAGCCTTTAGTGGCTAATGAAAGTCGAACAGGAAGTCTCTCTTTAGCCCTCCCTGAATGACCTCTTACATCTATTTGAAAGAGGTGGGGAAAGAAAAAATGTGTCAGAATGGCAGTCTAACCCAAAAATATATTTTTAAAATGACATTAACAAAATAATGCTCTAATCAAACATTTTACAGTCAAATTATTTTCTATATTCATGACAAAAAAAATTATTTTATAAAAATATTTTTTTTATTACATCAAGTACTCTATATTATTATTAAACTATTTTCTTAAATAATTAGATCTATACTTAATAAAGTATTTCTTGTAATTATTTACAATCTAATAAAATAGCCAATTTCAGAAAACATTCACAGACACAGCAGTTTGATCCCTAAGTTAGTTCTACAAACATGCTCTAAATACTTTACAGGCAGGCTAATTTAAAATTAATAATAATGCAAAAACTTAAATATACTATGTAAAATGAGGGAAAAGCAAAAGGATTATAAATATTTTCAAAATTGTTGGGCATACATGTTCAAATAAGGATTTTAAGAGTTCATAAAAAAACATTTACAATGTCTAGAAAGTAAAAAAAAAATATTATTTTGTCAGAAACTAAATATATTTTACTAGTTTTCAAAAATATATTACAAAGCTTTTTTCAAAGCTTGTATTGTTTTGATAAATACTTATAAGTTAATAGATCCATTCTCCATCATATACAGACAAATGGTAGTCAAACATTTTAAAGATTTCTGAACATAGTTAAAATTCAATAACACCAACTAAGAAGGTAATTTTTTTTTAAAGCGAAATCAATAGATCTATAAAAAGGGTTTTAAAATCCATGCCTATACCTTTATTGTTTAAAAAAAGGGAATTATGTCAGTCTGGTACATTCAATAGGGATTTACCAATGTGCACCATAAAATGTAAAGCAAAAACAGTTTAAAAGCTAATTTTAGGGAATCGGGGTGGCAGTAGGTGGCTGAAATTTTGGTAGAAAGTGTTCGCTTGGGCTTTATGCCTATGCGTCAAATTTCATCTCACTGGGATGACAAGAAATGGGTCATTTTGTCTCCCAAATGTCAGGTTGTTCCTGAGAGAGAATCAGTCTAATTTAGTAACTAGTTTGCTTCCAAGCAGAAAGTTTAGATTCAAATATCCGCAATTAATGCAGTGCACTAAGTATGTACCGTCGCACTTTTTTACCAAAAATTTTGACAAAGAGTAGGGTTGCGACTGTTTTTGAAAAGTTGGAAAAACATCACTACTCTGTCATACAGTTTCCTACATAACCTGCATAGTTGACTGTAGTGACGTAGAATTACTAGGATATGCGTAGGCCTACTTTTTACATTAAGAAAACTTTCATAGGTGTAAATATACTAGGTATCTTCATATAACTGAAATTGACAAATATTTATGTTTTTTCAGACCCCTCCCCCCACTCCCATTTCTTCTGAACTTTTGTATTGCCGAAACGTAGCGTAAATAAGCTTCAGGGGGCATTTTTTTGTAGGCCTATTGAACGCAAATTACAGTATGGAAAGAATCGTAAATGTGTGATAATCTGGTCTAGGCCTCTAATGTAGGTATAAGCTTGTAGACTAGTAGCTTAAGATGCGTTTATTTAGGCCCTAAGGTCTATAGGCTATATAGTCTACTAATAAGGCAGTCTTAAGCAAAACAACAACAGGCCGATCGACACTCAAATTATTTTTTTTCCAAAATCTTTATGGAAATAAAGCGCAAAATGACAATAGTGTGTTTTATTTTTCATTAGTTGCGTGTAAGAGTTGAAAATAACTACACAGCTTATTGTCGACCACAGTTGCGTTTGAAATCATTACAATGTTAATGTTAATTAGGACATGTGTATAGACACAGTGTCATTCGTTTTCATAGTAGTGCTAAGTACTTTTAATAGGACTGATGACACTTCAAGAATGAATAGGCCCTACACATTTTTTTGTCTGTGTTAGCAAATAGAATGGATATCTTCCAATATTTATTTGGTAATTTTTTTACTTGGTATGCTAAATAATTTTAGTTTGTAGATAAACTGCTCATTTGTTAATTTGATATAAAAAATTTTTTAAGAAAATTGCATGCAGTAAGAAAAGCAAAAGAGGAAAGAGCTGGGATATTGCAGTCAAGTAACTAATATATCCAACACAATTGCTAACATGTACATATAACTTTTCTATGGCCAACAAAAAATTGTGTATTATATTTTTTGAATAGGTAACTTAAAAAAACATGCTTGTAAGTATAATGTTAAAGGAAACGGTTCAACTTTTAAGCCTAAATGGAGTATTGGTACCGAGTTTTTAGTATTTTCTCACTTTGTAAAAAAAAAGTTTTTATAAAAATACAAATCCATTTTTTTCCTACAGATTTTCTGAAGATATCTTTTTCTAAATGAAGCCCCTACGAAAATTAATTTTTAGACGGTTTAACAAAATTTTTTACCATTTTTTTTATTGCAAAATTAATACCTTGTTCAAATTAATGACTTCAAAAAACAAAAGGTCAAAGAAATAAGACAATATTCAAATTACTGTAAGCCATAGTTAGAACAAAATTAAATTTCACTTAATACCAACCAAAGTTTAGTGTACAAGTACTTAATAACATGTAAAAAGTGTCTCAAAAATATATACATCATTTCAAGAAAGGACACAAAGCACATGAGTATTGGTTAATATTACAGTCTGAAAGAGAGAACAGACTTCTAAAGCCAGGCTATATAATGCGTGCTGAAATAGTATTAAAATAGTACCAATGTGACCCTCTATACCTAAGAGGAAAAAAAAATACAATTGAATGTATACAAATTATTCAAGCTTAATAAATCTATAAATATCTTCAGTGTTCCCTTCTTTTTCACATATCTAAAGGTCCAAAATAATGGGCTAGTCCATATGAGATTGTTATCTCTGTTGCATAACAATTACCCATAAAATCTAAATTTTCTAAAAAGATTTGTAACTGTCAAGTTTTGATAAAAACTAAATTTAATATAAATATTTTTAGTAGCTTTAAAATTGGATATACAACGGACATAAATGTTACGTAAACTATTTTCAAACAGTCATTATATTGAGTTCATCTTGCTATTCATTTGTTGAGAAACCAATTCATATCAACCAGTATTGTATTTTATCACCTTACAGGTATCTATCAAGCAAATTTTTCTCAAAATATATTTCTATATTATCTTTTTTTTTTTACCGTAACTGTAACATTTACTGAAATGATTTCTAAAGTACGAGTTTTAATCAGTTTATATATTTTTTATTGCAAAGTAAAAGAATTTTGAAAAACTATAACTCTAAAGCAATTCTTTTTTCTAAATGCTTTAACCAAACATGAAACTTGAAAATGAACAAAAAAAATTATTGGCATATTCTTACTTATGAGATCAGGTAAGTCCTTTTGTTTAAAAATTATTATGTGCATAGAGCTCACAACAATTTAGAATTAAGAAAAAGAGTTTCTAACAGACTAAAGGCATCCATTATGAAAATGAAAAATTTCACATTTAAACAGGGTATCTTTGAACAGTAAATTCAAATGACAGAATTGGTCGCTATACTATCAATGTTTTCATCCAAATTTCTTTTTTTTTTTTTACTATTATTCTTTTAAGTGTAATTATGGAGTTACAATAACAAATCAGAGAACAAAGATAGTTTAGCAGGTATGCAAACAGGCATTATGCTTATCTAAAACAAACAAGATGGCCAACAAGTTTGGACAAAGAACACTCATGACATACAGTTAAATACACTAAAATTTCCCAACAAAATTTGTCGTCATATTAATATAAAAGACTATATGAAACATATGATTTATATAAATAAAAGGAAAAAGGGGAAATGCTTTAATAAAATATGGAATTTTTAATAGCAAGTTTTAGAATAAAAAAAATAGAAAGCCATCAACTATTATATAAATATGGGACGTGTTATTTGTTAAGTCTGGACAGTCATAAAGCTGATAGCATTTTAAGAAATAAATTTTCAATTAGGTAAAATGTGGGTGATTAAAAAAAAATGTTGGCTACCGTTTTTACACTACAATGTAAGTACACAGAGAAATAAAAGCCAAAGATCATATTATGAGTCATTGATTTACGTTGAAGGATAGAAATGCAGAAATCTCTAGGATTTAACTAAAATTTAAAAAGGGAATAAAGGGTCTCTGATGGGTTATTGCAATACAAGCCCCTGATTACCAAAGCAAAGTGTTATCTGAAGCATTATTTAGACATGTTAAACATTCCCAATAATACTTGGATTGAAAAAAAAATATGAATGAATATAGACAATTTTTATTTGCATTTTTCTTTTTTTTTTTTTACATACAATCAAGTGCATACTGGGTTTTTCTTTACAGGACATTTTCTAAGATGGAAAGAGGTAAATAAAAAGACTTTTAAGGGTGAAACAAAACAAACTTAACATTTAAAGGACATGAAACAAATATTTAAATTACAAGTGAATACTTTAATTACCCTTACCCCACCTTAAAGTGAAAATAAAAAGCAGCAAGATGCATATCATTAGTAATACTATAAAACCTGATTTTCCAATACATTAATAAAGCACAATTAGCCCTCTAGTTTTTATAGTTTAAAAAAAAGGGAAATAGAATGAGTTCACTTTTCTCTATGTTGGCAATCAGGTTTTACAGAATATTATTTTACTATTGAATATTATAGTTACTTACTGTTGAAATCCCCTGAGTTTGGTCCAGGCTGAACTGCCATCTGGTCAGTACGCCTAGGTAGGGCTGTAACAGGAAGCGCCCGTGACGTTGAACTGTGCATTTTATTGCGATCTCTTTCTAATTCCTCTGTGCCTCTACCACCCTTCACAAATGAACAAGAATGTTATGGTTTTAAAAAAATATGAGGTAAAACTAACTGGAAAATATCATAACGTAAAGGAAAAATAGTTAACAGTTCTATATTAATAAAAATCTGATAGAATATTGTACTTACAAATTTGAGCATATTCCAATCAAAAACATAATCATAAGTGAAACCTTGCCGGTGGAATAAATTTCTAAATAGCTGTCGAAGATAGGAATAGTCAGGCTTGTCATCAAACCTCAAAGAGCGACAAAAATTTAGGTAAGTAGCAAATTCAGCTGAGGAAAAAGGGAGAAAAAGACATTACTACTCAGTCGTAAAATTAACTGGTGTTTTTTTTAATCTATTTGTTTTTTTACTTTTTCATGATTAAAAAGTAATATTGCTAACCACTGTCATGACTTACATGGAAATGTTTTACACAATTCCTCTATGGGAGTAGACATTTTCTTTTCACTAATGCGTTCATATTTCTGACGTTTAGTTGCTGCCTTGAGTCCTTGCCATGGTAAACTTCCTCTCAAAAAATACATGAACACATAGCCTAAGGATTCCATATCATCTCTTCGACTTTGCTCTGTGGTGAAAACAAATCATATGCATTAAAACGTGCAAACCAGGAATAAATGTTTTGCAAATCGTTCAACGTCTCTGTTTGCAGTTCAGAACAATTGTAAAATATATTAGGTGTTAAAATAGTAGAAAGACTCCTTAAATACTGCTTTTATTGATAACTACTCATCATGATCTTAGATATCCATTCTCATGAAGACAAAAGAAATGAAAGCAAAAAATATCCCCAAATAAATTTTACAACACAATACAAAATATATTTATGTAGCCATTTATAACACTCTTAAACTATTGCATTTTAACTTTTTTTTTTACACAGATCATAGAGTACTTTATAGTAATCATAAAAACACAGTGTGCTCTAAAAATGCCAAAAATATTGTTTTTATTATACAGGGTTCGTACAGAAAAATTGCCTCAAAATTCCAGGAGTTTTACAGGAGTGTTCCAGAAGTTTTTCAGGAGTAAATTTTTTGAAAAGCCAAGCTGAGCTCTTTAAAAAAAAACACAGACATCTCGCTACACAGCTTTTTTTTTTGTGAGTTTTACGACATTACAGGGACTTTTATAGCCTACATCCCAAGTTTGGATTAAAAAAAACAAGATCTAGTAAAAAACAAGGGAGTGGTGGCATCACTGGTGTCATCAACGTTTGCGTGCGGAAAAAGAAAGCTGCAAAGCGGGCTAACTCGCTTTCGAACAGGGCTTTCTGGAAAAGTGAAAGTACAATCGAAGAGCAGTGATTACCTTTATTTTTCTTTATTAATAATTAATCTCCCTCGAAAAATAAGGAGTTTTTGGTATTTTCCCAGGACTAAATGCAGTTATTCCAGGAGTTTTAAGGTCCTGGAACACAACTTTTTGTTTTCCAGGAGTTTCAAGGAGTTTCCAGGAGTTGTACGGACCCTGTTATAGTGAGTAAAGAACCTGTCGGACCAACTTGATCATAGAGCCGGTGAAGCAGAGTTCACCAGTTTCAGTGGCCATGCATGGCATACTAGGGAATGTGTGACGAGCACAATGCCCAGCCACCTTTACTTTACCCCAACTAAAGTCAGGTACCCATCAGAGCTGGGTAAACCCAGGGACACTCTCGAGTCCAGGACAAAAAAATCCTAGCCTTCACCAGGATTCAAAACCCAGGACCTTTGGTAAGCTAGTCGAACACGATGCTGCTCGGCCACCGTATCCCATGTTTTTGTTTATTTATTATAACCCATTTTTTTTTAAAATCATCATCACAAATATTTAGAATCAATTTTGCAGTTTAGGTTGCTATGTAAATTTGGTATTAAAATATATAATCAACGTAAATATTATAACAAAATATTTGCACACAGCAAAATTGTAATGAAGTTGTACATAAATCTTGAAAGTCTTTATAAAAAAGAAACATCTCACCAATGCCTAAATGTGTGTTTATGCTGGCATATCTAGCAGTTCCAGTCAAGTTTTTATTCTCCCGATATGGTATATGTTGATGTGTCCTTGCATCACGATATTTCTTGGCCAGGCCAAAGTCTATAATGTATACTAGGTTGCCTTTTTTACCCAGACCCATAAGAAAATTGTCTGGCTTAACATCTCGGTGGATAAAATTTTTTGAATGAATGTATTCTATTCTGCTTATCTGTGAACAAAAAAAAAAAGAATTGTGACGTCACTACATTTATACAGCTCAACATTTTAGTTCAATAAAAAGGGCTGGATAATTTATATTCATTCATTACCAGCTGATCTGCCAACAGCAGGACAGTTTTAAGGCTAAATTTTCGTGAGCAGAAGTTGAAGAGGTCCTCAAGGCTAGGGCCAAGAAGCTCCATGACCATAACATTGTAGTCACCTTCTGCTCCACACCATTTGATTGTTGGTATACCCACTGTTGGAAATTAAGAACATTTCTTTAGCTTTTTATAATTACATTTTTCACATTATATAAATGTTGTAGTTTTTTGTCACACTAGGCTATCTGGTGAGATTACATTTTGGACTAGTGATTTTTGTGAAGCAACCTGTTTAATAATTGAACACCATTGTTTGAACACTTACCACCACCCTGCATCATTCTATATATTTTGCTTTCTATATGAAGCTGAGGATGCTTTGTTTTGACACATTCCAGTTTAATAGCCACTTCTTCACCATTGGAAATATCTGTGCCTATAAAAAAAAATGTTAAAATAATATTTAGGATTCTTGGCTTGTAATTATTTGAAAGCCAAAATATGTTGTGCTATAAGGCTATAAGCAATGGATAATTGAAATTAACACACTAATTAAACATTAAAGCTACTAAAGTAGGCTTCATTTGGTATAAAAATCTTTAGTCACTAGCCTAATAATTGTTCTTAATCAAAAATGCTAACACAATTCACAAGTCTGTCTTTTTAGGCCTGCT
Source organism: Anisus vortex (assembly GCA_949126835.1). Classification (NCBI taxonomy): domain Eukaryota; kingdom Metazoa; phylum Mollusca; class Gastropoda; family Planorbidae; genus Anisus; species Anisus vortex. The sequence goes on from OX421494.1 coordinate 29,874,831, forward strand.
TATATTTCAGCTTAAGTTCTCTAAATTCATTCAGAAACAAGCAAAATATCTTGATATTCTATTTCAGATCATCCGTTATTTTGGATAATTGTCCATGAAAAGAGGTAGCAAACTTAATAGATAAGATAAAGTATCAAAAAGTGCAAACTCACTAGTCAGTATCTAAGGTAAATAACCAGCCAAGGCCAGTCGCCAAGCCCATTTTTAAACGTAACCTCAGCATATACCTCAGGCCTATACTTTTAACATAGGGCCTACATCAGATTAACAGTTAGAACTTATGTAAATTGTAGTATTAAATATGTTGTTATAACATGATGATGTGACCAAATAATGTTTCGGTCTGTTTTAGTTGAGGTGAGAGATTTCGTGTAAAAAGTTCGTTTTCACGATAGTAAAATATTAAAAAATAATCGAATAGTAAGACTTTAAATTTATAAAATACAGTACTTACCGAGATATATATCACCAAATGAACCACTGCCTATTTTCCTTCCAAGTCTGTACTTATTTCCGACTCGTAATTCCATCTTTCTGTTTTAAATAAAGAGATATTATTGTCCCATTCTCTGACGTCTTTGAATAACAAAACAGAATATAAACAAATTCTTTGTAACTGATACCACTGTCAGATTGATAATAAGAACGCTTACCCTGTAAATTGTGACCCTTCCTATACCCCCTCCTTGGGTCGGAAGATGAATGATTTATTTCAATATAACATTAATTTTCTGAAATACCAAATGAGAAGGGCGGATGTCGATGATTGTTTTAACTAAATTCTCCTACTTTGGACGCCATTATTTACTTTGGTTGCTCAAGACGATATCTACGCATGCGCTAAAATAACTTCCGGTTCTTTTTCCACCCCCACCCAAATGGAAAAGCCTATTGCTGCAAATAAGTTAAAATGAAATTTCATCGACAAATGACAAATATAACCTATGACGTACATTAAAACAAACAAACAAAAAAAGTCACAGAAATTACAACGATACATTAGATATATTCAAATCTTGTAGGCCTAGTGGTTATGTTCGGGAACATTTCAAAACAACTTGAGAATTATGAATGAGGCTGAGGAATTCGGTAATTCCCCACCGCTTCCGCACTGTTCTTTCTTTGACTTGTCACTATGACACTATGACCTATATGTTGGGTATCAAGAGGAAGAGATGACTAACATAATATATTACTCAAAATAGACTTATTGAGCTGGTATTTACAACATGACAAATCTGTGAATCTCTGCATGTGTGCTACTTAAAAAAATATAATTTTATATTAGCATATATGCAGTGGCGTATTTAGGCATGTTCCACATAGGCCTATACCTATTCTGTGGCCCCACACATCACAAAAATACTTTTTTTTTGTGACATCCTCTTGAAAATGTAAAATACAATTAATTTATTCCACTGCAATTTTAAGCGCTCCAGTCCAACTACCAAGCTATAAGCGCAACATACAATTTATGATTTTGCAGATTGTAACATTAATTAATGGCACTTTTCTGAAGTATGTGGAAGGTATGGCGAGGCCACGATCGAGGGCCCCCATATGAATTTGGGAACAGGGCCCCCACAATCCTAAATACGGCCCTGCCTATATATATATGCCCTATGTATTATATAGATCTATATTATAATGACTGTACTATATAGTAGGCCTATAGGCTACTATTAGTAGCCTATAAGCCACGCCCGTAGGCCTATTTAGAGACCCCAGGGCCCCTAGGCACTTGACATTTGGGGCCCCCCACCATCTCGAAGATATTTTTGAAATTTAGCAAATTAAATGCACTAGTAGGCCTACAGAACATATAATTCTTAATCGATTTTAATGACTTTAAACAACATCAGAATAATAGCCTACAGTCTATGTTACTATATTTACGTTATTCTATAAAAATTTATAGAATCATATCATACGACGAACTATCTTCTGTGCAAAAGAACGAATGACGTCATCATGGCCAATTGACTGCATTATTTCTGACTCTATGTACATTACAGAGAGTGAATTGAGCCTGTTCTTTCCTATATTAGATTTTCATTCTTTACTCTCTTTAGCCCTGAAAAAGACCGTTCTGCTAAGCAATTTGACGCTGGTGTACACAGCAGCATTCGGAGCGCAATTCCTACGTTTGGATAAATGTCCAAAAAGCCTTTTTCCGATAAGTATTTGTATAGTATAGCTTCAGTGACTATAATTCCATAACTTCATCATTCGACGACTAATGAGCTTGCAGGTGCAGACACTCGTTTTCCAAAGTCCTAGAGATTTGCTTACTTTGTTGAACCTTTCCAAGATGTCATTCCAGAGAAGTGACAAACAGCAAGTTTCCATCGAGTCTAATGAATTCAGAAGACCTGAAGCCTCAGTGCGCGTAGATGGTTTTTCATTTGCATCATTGGCAATTATCTGAAGAGCTACCATGATCTCATCCCAGGAGCAACATAGACTTTGGCAGGCGTCAGTTCGAGCAGACCATCTTGTCTGAGAAAAACTCTTCACGACTGTTCAATTTTACTTAGTTTCGACAGCAAAATTTCCTATCTGTGTGCTGATGCCGAAAAAACTATACTAGGCCTATAACTGCAAAATACCGAAGAAAGATACAGCAGCTTGACAAGACTCGGCCACACATAATCCAACAAGATTCAGTGAGTGTGCGTAACAGGGAACGAAATCTATCAGATGGTTCACTTGTTTTATTCTCGCTTGAAGACCAACTATTATAGCCTACGCCCGACATATTGTGAAGCCGGCTGGTCCAGCGGTTAGTTCACCGGACTTTCAACCAAAAACCAACTGACAGGTCGCGGGTTTTAGCCCTGCTACCGACGGATCCCTGTCACCCTACAGGAGTTTTGGGCCTAGTGGACGTAATAATCATCTATCTAGAAGGAACGTCTGTAAACTTATAAGCTATTGCTAGCCTTGTCGTAAGACTGCCCCCGGCAATCGGCGATATCCAAGTCGTGATTTTTCAATGTCTCTAGGACGACTTTAGCCAGGTCTTCCGCTTTATGGCCACAACTTGGAATTAATTTAAAAAATCGTTCGACAGGACATCGTCTTCAGAGACATATCTCACTATGAAATAAAGTTGATCTACATGAGAAATGTCCGGAGTAGATTCCACAGAGATAGAGACATATTTGGCATTTTTAAGATCTCAGTTACCACTGTATTTATTACCTTTTCTGCCATGAGCTTGATCATTTCATCGCATATTTTTGACGAAAGATATGATGTTGTGCCACTTCCTTTGTTACCGTGGAGTTTTATGTGTAAGTCCAGAAACGGATCGAACTCGGCCAAAAGTTCTAGGGTAATAATATAGTTCCCACTGATTTTTTATCCAAATCTCTCAAGGGAACCTATAAACGGCAATCCGCGTGCAGAAAGTGACCGCACAACAGCCACAATGCGCCTCAAAACCTCATGCCTGTATTTTATTTCTTCCGTTTAAAGAACAAGACTTGTCACCTCTACCGTCAGCATTCTTCCTAGCAAATGCTGACCTGTGTTTATCCGAATTTTCATGTTCCTTCATTTTTTGAACTGCGTTTTTTCCAGTTGTTGTATCCTTCATTAGCTATCGACCCTAATTTCCCAAACATCTTTCAATGGGCACAAAACACTGCACCCTTGCTCTTCGAAAATATGAGCCACGTGGTCGTGTTTCACCATTGCTTATTCGGCTGTTAGTTAGCCTATATTATGAGCGCTCTGTTTTGAAAAAAATGTACTAAAAATATTTATTATAAGCTTAATATTATTTTCTCTAAGCTTTTTTGATAAGGCAAGCCAGGCATTTGAGTAGGCCTAAACATTCCGCCACAGGGGCCCCTAAGTTGGCTGGGCCCCTAGTCCCGGGCCTTGTGGGCCTAGGCAGAAATCCGGGTCTGCTATAAGCTTATATAGCTTAGAAATATGTAATATAATAATTGTAATAATAATTATAGTTGTATAGGCCTAGCATAGTGCTGCCAACGAACATATTATGATGTAAGCTCAGAGCGCATTTGATTTTTAACATTCATTGAGTTTGTTAAGCAATTATAGGCCTATTATAAGAACACGGTAGCTCTAGGCCTTTAATTCTCTAAGCTAAAAATAAGGATAGGCCTATAGCCTATAAAGCTAATTAATAATTCCAAATTTAAACTCTACAAACATAAATCAAAGCAAATAAATATAGCATTAACATTAACAACTGCTATGGAGACTGTGCACATATCGAGCTAATACGAGAAAGAATACGACGCGCAGTCTTGCAACACGACGACCTATTATAATCCTAGCTTTAGTGGAGAAGAGGAAAAAATGTAAGAGATCGTACAAGAACGCCTGGGTCTTGCCAAAACTAATTTACAGGGGACAAATATAGGCCTAATAGTAACTAATAGAGGGTGGAGAATGAGATAAAGACCGAGAAAAAGATGGAAGATAATTTCAGAGACGGGACTGAGCTGAGCGATTCCATAATAAGTGCAGAAAAGCGATCCCCGGGACAACCTCCCTAGGGAATGGAATTTTGAGGGGCACAAAAAAAAGAAACATGTCCAGTGTATCAAAAAATGTTTACGAGTGAATCAGAAGCTGCATGAAGACAATGCAGATTCAGGGAATGTCACTGGTTTGTGCATGTCACGCATTTTAAAAGAGCTTGGGGGTTGATCTCAAAGATGCGTTTGTAGTTTGTGCACACCCATGCAAGTGGTGGCCTGCTATAGAAGCGGCATTCTCAATAAATGCCTGGACACGAAAGTGGCCAATCTGAATCCTATATAATATTTTAGTTAACATTCTTAAAATAATCTAGAATCTTGATATTGGAAATTTTATCAGAATATTTAGGCTAATCTTTGTCTCGGTGAAAAAGGAGAAATGACTCTCCACCTCCACTAAGCTTACATAAATATTCGTCCTCTAGTTTTTTTTTGTGAGATACATCAGGAGTAGGCTATTCAATGCAAAATAGCATAAACTTACTTGTTTTTCTTAACTTGTTACACTTGTAAAATTCATTTTTAGAAACAGTAGGCGCCCTATAGGCCCTACCTTATTAAAACATTAAAATCTAATTTTGATATAGGCTACATTTTTAGGTTGTTTATTTGCATTTTTCTTTTCGTTCTTTTTCTTATGTAGCCTATTCTACGCACCCGCCCCCCCCCCCCACACACACACCCAAAGTGCCATCCCTGCCACCTTCTTGCTACGCTACTGCTAGCAGCAAATGTCGTAGTTATGGGACCAGAACCTATTATACTGTTGGCTAATCTACAAAGTATAGGCCTCCTACACTTATCAATTTATATGTTTGTGAGAATATAGATCTTGGCCTAATCCGCTAGTAGCACACCTACTTAGAAGCGAGAGAGAGAGAGAGAGAGAGGGGAAGAAAGAGAAAAAGGGAAAGTGAGAGCGAAATTAGAGAGCAAAGAAAGAGATAAAAGACAGAGGAAGGGAGAAATACTTTTCTAATATAAAACAATACACTACATAATATAAATTATTGTAATATAGGCCTATCTTTATATGTCATGTAGCAGCTCTGAAAAACAAATATAAGGGCTATTATTCCACAATAGGTGATTGTAAACGTATTTTGTCTAACATTACAAGTCATTTCCAATATTTAACTCGGTTCTCTCCCTTCTCGCCAGTAAAATGCCAGTTATATGTGTAGAGATATTGCTAATCGCAGTTATAAGCCTTTCAAGGCTCATCAAGTATGGGATAGGCTGAACATTGATTTTTTAAGATAACGATCGATTTACAAGGCTGACATAATATATAGGCTTGATAAAGTTAGCCTACTTTCCAGAACTGCAATCTTTTAGATTTTATACCTGGAACATTGTTCTTATTTGCACCATTCTCGGCCTTCCACCTTATTATGTAGCCTTAATGGCAAACATTTTATTCCACGCCCAGTTATCACCAGGGCTGAGGAGTCGGTAGATAAATGTTTCGACTCCGAAGTTATTTGTACTTCCGACTCCGACTCCTCTGTATTGATATTGATATGCGAATGTATTGCCATATAGTGAGGCACATGAAAAGCATGCTTCTTCACGGTCACTTAACGTGTTCGTTTTACGGTTACGTGAGACACTGCATGCATTGGTCTTTATTCTTACAGTAGAGAAGTCATTAATTATATATAACTTTTTGTGAATTGGGACATTTAAACTTTTTTTTTTAAATTCCAATCTAAATTTAGCAGGAGTCGGTGCATTCTGTGCCGACTCCAGGTACCCAAAATTTCCCCCGACTCCTCGACTCCGAAGCCCTGGTTATCACTATAACAGTGTAAGCCTAAATGGTTGTACTAAAACTAGAATTATAGCTTATAATAATTACGTCTAATTCAGTGGCTTAGCCAGGGTTGCAGGGTAGGCCGTGGGGGAAGGAAAGGGCCAAAAATGTATAGGGGGTGTACATTATAAAATAGATGCTGGATTGTGAAAATAGTGCAGGGTAAGGGGAAACAATTGCAGGAACATTCTGAACTTGTGCACACATTCACCGTAAACTAATGAAAAAGTAATATTGATCTAATTATCAATGTATAAATTATTTGATAAAATCATTTTAAGTTTTCAATTCTCATTTTTTTAAAAATAATTATTAGGCAAAATTTTTTTATTATTACAGGGTTCGTACAGAAAAACTGCCTCAAAATTCCAGGAGTTTTCCAGGAGTGTTCCAGAAGTTTTTCAGGAGTAATTTTTTTGAAAAGCCAAGCTGAGCTCTTTAAAAAAAAACAGACACCTCGCTACACAGCTTTTTTTTTTGTTTTACGACATTACAGAGACTTAGGTACCGTATATACTCGCGTATAAGTCGCACCGGTGTATAAGTCGCACCCCTAGTTTAGGATTTTTTTTCTTATATGTTGTCATTGACCCGCGTATAAGTCGCACCCTGACTTTCGGGGGTTACACTGCCTTTTAACTTCTCAAAAAATGCATACCCTTAAACAACAAAAGTTACTAATATTCACCCTAATTTGGAAACTTTCCTTAAAAAATAGTTTCAATCGTGCATAATGCAAACATAATCAAATAAAGGCAGCGCTTCATTTATTTTGAACACCCTATCAATACAGTCATTAGTCATATGGGAAAGTAAGGTATCTTTTTCTTCATCTAAGTCCATGTCCCTACTCAAAATACTATCCTATAGTCACACTATAGTGGGTCCACACACACACAAAATCTTTTGATGTGCATCATTAGCCTAGACTGAGTGGCGCCGGTATTCATAGTTGCGCTATACAAGTGATGACCTAATTACCATTAACATTGTTTGTAATGATTTCAAAGCTACTGCGCGAACAATTTTTAAAAAGGGGGGAGTGCTGGTGGCTTCTCAGAGGGTGTGCTGGCTTCGCCATCGACAATAAGCTGTGTTCTTTCAACTCATACATGCAACTAAGGAACAATGACACACTTTATTGACATTTCACGCATTTTTTCATAAAGATTTGAAAAAAAAAGTTTGAGTGCAGAATGTTTACGAAATGTCTGGAAATGTGTCGATTGGCCGATTGGAAACATTGCTAGGACATGCGGACATGGCGCGCGCGGTTTTCTCGGTCCTAATCTTAAGCTATTAGTGTACAAGCTTATACCTATATTATAGGACTAGAGAGGCTTTTACACATTTACGATTCTTTCCATAATATAATTTGCGTTCAATAGGCCTACAAAAGTGCGCTATTTCAGACTGAGCGGCGCCGGTATTAACCACGCGTTATACAAGTGTCCCAATTCCCATAAACATTGTATGTAATGATTACAAACGCGACTGCGACACCGACAATAAGCTGTGTTTTTTTTTCAACTCTTACATGCAACTAATGAAAAATGAAACATACTAATAAAATTTTACGCATTATTTCTATATAGATAAAAAAAAAAAAAAGGTTTGAGTGCAAAATTTTTCCGAAATTTAATGAAATGAGTCGATCGGCCGGCCAATTGTAGTCTTGGAATCAAAGCGCGGTTTTCCCCAGGAATGCTACACACTGCTTTATTAGTAGGCTATAACGTATAGTCAGAGGCAATAGGTCCTAAATAAAACGCACCTTAAGCTACGTTATAGGGCTAGACAGTTTTGTAAACATTTACGATTCCTTCCGCACTGTAATTTGCATTTAATAGGCCTATGAAAAAAAACGCCGCCTTAAACTTACGCCTCGTTTCGGCAAAACAAAATTGGTCAGAAAGATCAAAAGGAAAGTGTGTGTGTGTGGGGGGGGGGGGGGGGGGGTCAGAAAAACACTAAAATATTTAGCATTTCAATCAATAGGTTATGAAGGAAACTTTAGAGTAGTGATGTTTTTCGAACTTTTCAAAAACCATGTCGGGTGTATAAGTCGCACCCCTACTTTTCGTCGAAATTTTTGGTAAAAAAAGTGCGACTTATACGCGAGTATATACGGTATATAGAATCCCAAGTTTTGATCGAAAAAAAACAAGATCTAGTAAAAAAAAGAACCAAGGAGTGGCATCACTGGTGTCATCAACGTTTGCGCGCATAAATAAAAAGTGGCAAAGAGGGTTAACTCCAATAAGGCTTTCTGGAAAAATGAAAGTACAATCTAAGAGCAGTGATTACGATTTTTTTTATTATTAATAATTAATCTCCCTAAAAAAATAAGGAGTTTTTAGTATTTTCCCAGAACTAAATGCAGTTTTTCCAGGAGTTTTAAGGTCCTGGAACACAACTTTTTGTTTTCCAGGAGTTTCAAGGAGTTTCCAGGAGCTGTACAAACAATGTATTATCAAGAATTTAGTTTAAAAAATAATACAGCACTGACACAGTAGATGGCTAGTTGAAACAATGATGGGGCATTTCAAAAATATTTTAATGGAGAGCTTAATATAAAAGTTCTAACAAGTAAGAACAGCGTCGTGAAGTAAATTAATAGAATATTTCATAGAAATAGAATAAAAGTACAAAAATGTGAATGCTAACAAAATGTACAAATCATATTCACTCTACACAACTGTCTTTTAATTTCTCCCAAAACAAAATCCTTGGTTTTAGGCAAAAAGGGTGGGAGTGGGCTGGATAAGTTTTGGAGTGTGAGGGATGGACTCCCTCTTACCAATTTCAACATCATTTCACCTCCTTATGAAAATTCAAAACCTATGGACTCAAACTTTGGATAAGCCTGGGATGCAAAAATCTTTTTTTCAATATTATAAGGAGCTTATAAAAACTATAAAAGGTGGCAAATCTTTGACAATCAACATTCAAACCTACATATGGATCATAATGTTTAAAAAAAAGAGTGTCAATAGCCTATATACTAATTTCATTAAATGGCAAAACATGTAAGGGGTTGTTTGAAAACCTCTGCCCAATGCTATTCAAAAATGTTTTTGTCAAGTCAATCCATATTTCCTGCCCATGCTGATAAAGATATATACATTTCTTTTTTGATATTTGTAATTATTTTAGCAAGTCCTTTTGAGTCACACATTAAAGTCTGGCCCACAACCACATTAAGGTTGGCCCTGGAGTAAATTGTTACTTCAGCCTCACTTATTCAATGTGTTGCTTGGGTGCAAAAAGCTACAGTTAGTATATAAAGTATATACAGAATATACACAACTTGCACCACTTATCATTATTTAAATTCCTAGAAATTAATTAATATAAGTATTGAATACATTTTGTTGTCTTTATTAATGTGATACCTTATGATACAATGTGATAATCAAACAAACATATAAGTTAAGTTTTGCAGTTTTATTGTCACAAAAACTCATCGACATTGGATAGAAGTTGACTGTAGTCTGGTGTCACAACTAATTTATGCGCAATTGAACCCAGCACTATCATTTGACCAGGAATATGGTCTGTCCTTATTGAAACAAGGTCCTGGAAAAAAAAACACATATGATAATACAATTTTTAATGAAAGTATTTTGGTAAGAATTGATTCAACAACCATAATAATACCAGCACAACATTAACCAAAAATGACTTTTATATCATTTTAACAAGAACAGTCACATTAAAAAGCATAATAAAATATGAGAAGTTAAAACTAAAAATTGTAACTAATAAGTTAAATTTTCAAATTCTTTTCCTTACAAGCAAAAGTACAGATTTTACCTGGTGAAAGTTGATTGGAATGCCAGGCATGACTTCCATTGTATTGTCTCCAAGTACAAGCTCTGCTTTACCAGATCTTCTGATTCTAAGTTTGCCCATGTAGCCTTCATTACAATCTTTTAGTTGGCAGGCATCTAGTCTTTTTACAAGCTGCACAGGACAAGATTGAGAATGTTTTCATTTAGAAATGTATTGCTATTACTATCACATTAATTTAAATGTGCGCATATTCTGATACAGATTAAACAAATTTGAATTAACAAAGCAGTTAACCGTAATACTCTTGTGAATAGTATAATCTACAATTGAACAAAAGTACAGTAGCAATTAAACAAAATTAGAGTTGCAATTGTACAAAAGTACACTGGCAATTGAACAAAAGTAAAGTGGATATCAGGGCAAATGAAAACAATAATATTAGGATATGAGATGACTGGCAAAATCTGTCAGCAAACACTCTAAAGAGCCACTAACAGATGTTTCCCTCAATGCAGACAAAAATAAAAAATTGTATCAAAGAACAAATACAACAAAGATGGACAAATAAGACCTCCAGTATCACATAATTGTATGGAAGAGACAGACCTTGAAACTATTGTGAAATCTACTATAGCTAAAGTTCTTGTTGTTTAAACACCTGCATTGACCAATATTGAGTATAAAGAAAAAGAAAAAATCTACTATAGGAATATTTTAAGATGCAATAAAAGTAAGCTAATACACAGTTAAGTTAGGGTTACATCAAAAAAAGAAATTATGCTGAACTGATGATAACATTTTTTAATGGATCACCTCATCTTCTTTTGAACTGACACTGCCGCTTGCATTGGTTGAGTTAGCGCGGTCATCAAGGCTGGAAGGTGGTAAACCAGGGAGAGTGTCAGGAAACTGAATAAATATTAATTCACCTCTTTCTGAAATAGAACAAAACAAAAACTATTTTAAAAAAATGTTTTTATAGAAAATAAAAAGTTTTTGACTTAAAGGTAAACAGTCAAATCAAACAAAAAGTAAAACGTATATTTTTATGGATTGAAGTACAGCGGAACCTATGTATACATCCTTTATCTCTTCCATACATATAACTTATACCTAACAAATGACATTTTTCATACAGAAATAAAGGAAATATAAATTGTTATTGATAGGATGTATACAATAATTTAAATATGGCTTCATTCTAAAATACATACATGTAATACAAAAATACATAGTACAAAAGCAATTAAATTGAATAAATATTGAATCTCAGTCTATCTTGCTGAGAAGATTTATCTACTAAGATGGTGCTTAAAAAAAGAAGGGATGGGATGTTATTGTTTGAATGTCAATCCTTGTAGATATACTTGCTCTAGGCATACAGGCCCTTATCATGCATGTCACTTTTTATCTTTCACTATCACTTAATAATTTTTTATTGTTAGTCTTTTCTCATTACTTTTTACTGTTCTCCTGGCAATAAATTTACTAAATATTTACAAAAAAAAAAAAACAACAAGACAAAAACCAAGTCAAGATTTACAGATAATCATAGCCCGGTCTGTTCACTGTCATTGACATGTGGTCATAGCTTCAAGGGAGTTAAATATACGTAGCAAGCAATGTCTTGATCATTTTGGCCCTGCACAAGTTATAAATTTAGAGTCGTATGCAAAGCAATTTTTTTCCGCATTTGAAAAGGAATTATACCAAGTTGGACTCACTCTATAGCAAACTAGTACAGGAGTTTTACTGTATTTCCAAACATGAAAATTATATAATTGAATTTTTTTTTTGAGGAGCAGAGTATATTTGGGGTCTTGCATCAACACACAATTAAATGCCAATAACTAAGACAAGAAATATTTTAAAGAATGAAAATGACATTTCTGAGTTAAAATGAAAAAGTCAAAATAATGAACTACTTGAAATGACAATGGGTCAATTGAAATAACAACATCATACAAACAAGAACCAAATACCTGATTTAACTGCTTGTTGCAAAACATCAGCAACTGTTTTTGGCTCTTGATTAACTGTGCGATCCAATAATGCAGTAACTGGTTTTATATCAACTTGACTGTCTAGTTCATCTTTACCTAAGAATTCCTCTTGAGGGGGTCAAAATTAAAATGTATCAAATTATTTATGTAAACAAAACAAACAAATATCAACTAACTATTATTATAACATTATAATATAATATTATTATAAGGTGAAAACTTACCTTTTACATCACTTTTAACTTTTTGCTCTAAACCAGGGAAGTTACTATCCAGTGGCAACCTGATAGGTGCCATACATGGATCACCAGATGAAAGGTCTGAAATAAACTACACACAATTTCTGGATGTTTATATGTACTTGCACAAAAAAAGACTTACATGTAAATAGCAATACAAAATATATGTCTGCCAAGAAACATTTAACTAATGATAACATGAAAAACAAAGAATAACTTTTTATGACATATAATCTTTATACTAGCACCAAATACTAATATTAGCGTCTTATTCACTTCAGGGTAAAAAATCAATAATGTCTAGGCCAACATTAAAATTTCACTATTTTTCATCATAGGCCAACATTATATTTATACTATCTTTCATCATAGGCCAACATTATATTTATACTATCTTTCATCATAGACCAACATTATTCTTACACTATCTTTCATCACAGGCCAACATTATACTTACACTATCTTTCATCACAGTCAAACATTATACTTACACTATCTTTCCTGACAGACCAACATTATTCTTACACTATCTTTCATCACAGGTCAAAATTATACTTACACTATCTTTCATCATAGACCAACATTATTCTTACACTATCTTTCATCACAGTCAAACATTATACTTACACTATCTTTCCTGACAGACCAACATTATTCTTACACTATCTTTCATCACAGGCCAACATTATACTTACACTATCTTTCATCACAGGCCAACATTATACTTACACTATCTTTCATCACAGGCCAACATTATACTTACACTATCTTTCATCACAGTCAAACATTATACTTACACTATCTTTCCTGACAGACCAACATTATTCTTACACTATCTTTCATCACAGGTCAAAATTATACTTACACTATCTTTCATCACAGACCAACATTATACTTACACTATCTTTCATCACAGACCAACATTATACTTACACTATCTTTCATCACAGACCAACATTATACTTACACTATCTTTCATTTAAGACCAACATTATACTTACACTATCTTTCATCTAAGACCAACATTATACTTACACTATCTTTCATCACAGACCAACATTATACTTACACTATCTTTCATCACAGACCAACATTATACTTACACTATCTTTCATTTAAGACCAACATTATACTTACACTATCTTTCATCTAAGACCAACATTATACTTACACTATCTTTCATCAAATAGTCAGATAACTCCTTATCCTCCTCAGTTCCTCTACACTGCCTCATTGCAGCCTTAATAGCAGTAGAATCAACATCTGAACTTCTGCCACCGCCACCACCACCTCCGCCACCACCACCTCCTCCACCGCCGCCTTCTCTGCCTCTACCCCAGCCTAAAGAAAGTGATGGAATGAAAGTGATGCAATTAAGAATGGGATTCCTTAGTAATGCAGTGGTATAAAACGGTTTGTTTTCACTGTCAGACACACACCTACCTCTAAGAACTGCTTAGAGAAACACATTTTTTGAAACAAAAGAGAAATTTTCAATGCTAAAGAGGAACTTGATGCTAAAAGTTGCATGGTATTTTTATACGGTTACACATTTAAACACACAAGTCTCATTTACAAGACATTGTTATGCAAATAAAATATAAGTTTTGGTAAGTATACGTGATTTTTCTTAAATCTTACATATTTATATTATTCAGAGATAAATCAAAACTGTCTTTAGTTTAAACTGACAAACTTATCAAATGAACATTAAGAAAATGGATTTCTACATGGAATTAAAAGTCTTTGTGCAAAACAAGATACAACAGAATTAGAACTTTCAAGTGAAAATAGAAACGGTTCTTCCAAAAGAGGAAAGGCAAGCATGTCTGATCAGTGTAATTAATATATTTCTGGGTCAATTTATTTGTGTGAGGATTTTTACACATTTTGTTAATCTTTTTCACCTGCTGATTTGCTTGATCCGCCCATAGGACCATAAGCAAACTCTGAATGAAGTTGTATTGTTCTATCACTGGCTTGACCACGACCTCTTCCTCTATCATTTCTTCCTCTACCTCTGCTGTTATCTGGCTTCTCTTTGGCTTGAGTAGATGGAGATGCAATTGATGGTTTAACACTGTGATCAATTGAGAAATTTTAGTTCAGGTACCAGATGAATGAGATTTTAAACATGTATTTAAACAATGTTTTTTTTTATCCACATGCATCATACAAAAAGAAATAAAACAAATACAACTCTGAAAGAATACAGTAAATCTAGTATTCTCTATTCAGCTCTGATCCTCAATATTGAAATATCCACCATTAGTTAAATATTTGTGTCATACACACTATTTTTAGGTGCATTTATTATTATTTTTTTGTTCACAGGCAAAATCTCTCCTGCAATTAAATAGGTTTGATGTTTGTAACTAAATTTATAAATAAAAAAAACAAAGACATACTCATCTTTGTTGAGAGATTTCTTCACTGCAGCCAGATTTGGAATGAAAACCTTTCTTTGTACACCTCCTAGAGTTAGATCGCGATTACCTCGCACAGAAGGCAATCTATAAGAGGAAAAAACATAGATTAATAAACATTATGCATTCATTTAATATTTAAAACAAAAATCACACAAATATTTAAAAAAGGGTCTCTGTTAATTGTTTAATTCACCTTGATCCTTTGCCTATTGGATTTCCAGTACGGTTGATCAGACCTCTGGGAATATCAGAGTTGCCAGATGTACCTTCATCAGCCATGGTTTTGATTTCAAGTCACCCAGGCAAGACCAAAAAAAAATCTGAAAATACATGATTATGATGATGTTTGTGAAATTAATATCAATAAGGACTCTAATTTACAAGACTAAAAAAATGTAGGCAATGGCAAGGCCTACATTAATGTTTAAGATGGACTGCTATATTATAGAAACATGATATTTTGAATTCAGACCAGAAAAGGCAAATAAAACCATAATACAAGGGTGTGCAAATGCTGCCAGTCATCCCCTTGTTTGAGTAAAGTATGGCTCCAGTTAACAATTAAAAAGTTTTATTCTGTAATTTTAATTATAAATTTATTTTTCATATTATTATTTATATTTTTTTACTCTTGATAATTATAATTTCAAAAATATAAATATGTGACATTTAAATAACATTTGAGGCATGTTAATATTAATTCAATTTGTGTATTTATGCTGCATGTAATTATGGTGTAGCTCATATACAAATAGGAATACAACTATCAATGGCATCCTGCATAATATATTATAATCATTTATTATTATTATGACATACGTATTTGACTCACATTTTATACTATTTTTAACTTGTTATTAAGATTATAATACATATTCTTTTTTTTTAATTAGAAGCTTTTGGCCTCACAATGTATAAATGTATGGCTAATGAAATAAATAATTATACAAAGATGCCTTCTTTGATATCTAACTGCTAACTCTAAAATTATAATTCACCTAGCTTTAGACAACTTCATTTTTAGTATCGCTAGGGTAGGCTACTAGTTAGTTCTAAATTCCTAGCATGTGTCTAGGCCGTCTTATAGATTATTTTAGCCTAGCCAGGCTTTCAGTTTTAAGCAATTACTTTGGCAAATTTGAACATGCTCATGTTGATACTTAATTAGTTAAATTAGGAATCATTTCTAGTTTAGGTCTAAGTCTAAATGATTATGATTTCATTATATGTGATTATTTATAGATTATAGTATATTTATAAATATCTATACTAAACAAAATTGTTACAATTAATTAGTAGGCATACCGTATATACTCGCGTATAAGTTGCACTTTTTTTTACCCAAAAAATCTTTTAAAAGTAGGGGTGTGACTTATACACCCGACACTGTTTTTGAAAAGTTCGAAAAACATAATACTCTGTCAAAAAGTTTCCTACATCACCCGTATCGTTGATTGTAGTGATGTAGAATTACTAGGATATGCGTAAGCCTACATCTTACATTTAGAAAACTTTTATAACTGAAATTGAAATAGACAAATATTTTAGGTTTTTCAGATCCCCACCCTTTTCTTTTGAACTTTTGGACCGATTTTGAATTGCCGAAACGTAGCGTAAGTTTAAAGCAGCTGCATTTTTCGTAGGCCTATTGAACGCAAATTACAATATGAAAAAAATCGTAAATGTGTAAAAGTCTATCTAGGCCTATAATGCTTGTAGACTAGTAGCTTATGAAGCGTCTTATTTAGGACCTATGATCCTAGTCCAATAGGCTATAGCCTACTAATAAGGCAGTGTGTAGCATTCTGAGAAAAGCAATGTTTCCAAAATTATACATTGACACATTTCAGAAAATGTAGCATTCTGAGAAAAGCAATGTTTCCAAAATTATACATTGACACATTTCAGAAAAATTATTCACCCAAACATTTTTTTTTTTTAAATCTATACTCTATATAAAAATAATGCATGAATTGTCAATAGTGTGTTTCATTTTTATTAGTTGCACGTAAAAGCTTAAAACAAAAAAATAGCTCATTGTCAGTCACAAAGATAAGATGCCAGCCCTCTCCGCTTTTTTTTCTTTTCGCGTAGTGACGTTTGAAATCATTACAAACAACGTTAATGGTAATTAGGGTACTTTTATAGCATGTCATCAATACCGGCGCTGAACAGTCTAGACGCCAGTCTCAAAAAGCGTACTTCGAAAGACTTTTTTTTAACGACCCACTATAGTGTGACTGTATGGATAGGAGCTTGAGTAGGGACATGGACTTAGATGAAGAAACAGATATCTTTCTGTCCCATATCACTAATGGCTGTAAGCCTAGTGATCAGTTGTTTCAAATAAATAAATCAATGCCTTTAATTATTGATTATGTTTGCCTTAAATGCATGATTGAAACCATTTTTTATGGAAAGTTTCCAAATTAGGGTGAATATTTAGTAACTTTTATGTTTAAAATAAATTAAAAGGTATGCATTTTTGAGAATTTAAAAGAGAGTGTAACCCCTGGAAGTCTGGGTGTGACTTATTTGCAAGTCAATGACAACATATATAAGAAAAAAAAATCTTAAACTAGGGGTGTGACTTATCCACCACTGCGACTTATACGCGAGTATAGGCTATACGGTAATTGCTTACAATATTAATAAATTATAATTATTAATTAGGCCTTTAGACCTAATGACTGTATATCATAGTATTCATACTATGACTATGACTATAGTTAGTGAGTATACTTAGTTATACTACTACTATAGCCTAGGCCTATAGACACTATAGTACTATAGTTTAGTCTATAGTCACTTTAGACTTTAGACTATAGTACTATAGTACTATAGTACTATAGTGACTATAGTATAGTGTATAATATAGTATAGGCCTAATTTCAACTAATTTGAAGCCGGCTGGCCTAGCGGTTAGCTCACCAGACTGTCAACAGGAAAACCACTTGACACGTCGCAGGTTCGAGCCCCGCCACCGGCAGATCCCTGTCGCCCTAGCCTACAGGAGTTTTGGGACTAGATGACGCGTTAATATTGAGTTGTTATCACATGCGCTTAACCGGCAGCAGTGAAACCTCTCACAGATTAATAGTCTTCTAGAGCGCACTGAGCATGCTAAAATAGCATGGATAGAAGCGCTATATAAATTGCCATTACATTACATTACAATTTGTATAAATAGGTTAATAGGCCTAATGATATTGCAATATTGCCTAGCCTAAAATGAATAGGCTATAGCTATAGCCCTAACCGGCCTAACCTAATCATGCCTAAACTAATGCCTATAACTATAGACTAATAGACTATAGAATACTATAGATAAAATAATAGACTATAGTTGACTATAGTAATACTATACTATACTACTATTGACTATTGATAGACTATACAGTATAATCAGTATACAGACTATACTACTACGGCCTACGACCCTCCGAACAACGATATTAGTTTATTTAGTAATTTACCTAGTCCAATCTCCAACCTAATAAGCAGCAAACAATGGGATACATTTTAACAATTTTAATTATTATTATTTTTTTTACAAATATACAGTCAATAAATCAATGTATAATTTAAATATTTAGTAATATTCTAATATCATGGATTCATCAAACACACAATGAAAGGGCAATCACTCTATTAACTTTGTAATATAAAAAAAGCTGTGCGTCACTCGCAGAGTTTGATATAGCTCAGTGATTAAACTGTACACTGTGTAGTAGACTATTGAATTTAATTATTTTTCTTAAGCTAGAGTACTAAAAATACAAACAAATCAATTCTGTACATTTTGTGGAATCCTAATATGTCGATACTGTAAATGTTTCAAACTGTTTATTTTGATATGAAACACTTCCTACCAAACAGTATATTTTGATCATTATACTTATACTATAACTATAATATATATATATATATCAGTGATATTTCCGGTTATCTCATCAGACTAGAAGCCTAGGCCTTCTTTGTTTTCATTGGATACGATCTCTATTAATTTACTAATATATTTGGTATGATTACTAATCATTACTTTATCTATTTTGTTAAGCAAATCGGCCAAATATTTTTACTTAGTTAGACAATAATAAATTAATAATAATTTAAATAAAACTGCATTTTACAATTACAATAATGTTCAATATACATTTTTTTACATGAATAGACATGTCCGAATGTCGATGTTGTCTCAGGCTCAGGTCTCAGGGCACTCAGACCTATTCAATTCTCAATTTCAGTATTCACTTTTTACTATTATTTAGATAATTTACTATTAAAATATTGAATGGATGCACTGTCTATTTTTTTTCTTATCTTTACTTAGTAGGCATACTAAGTCATTTAGTCTTTTTTAGCTATCCATTATAAAGGCCTATTAATCCTATTATTTATACTTATAGTTATAGTAAGTTATAGAGTTATAGTATTAAAGATTCATTACTAAGCAGCAAGCATTCTCATACACTATTAATAATAACTCTGAGTATTACTACTTACTACACTTTAAATTATAATTAAACGCAACAGAACAGCCTAGGCCTCTAGTCAAGTAAGTTACGGTACTATTATTACTCTATCTAGACTAATAGTTTTAGTTAGTCATATTAAGTCATATTCATATATAGTCATATACTATAAAATATAGCCTGCATAATAAATGATAATACATAATATTATACATTAATAGACTACATGAGTGCATGCCAACGTAGCTACTAAAAGATATAGGCTATAGGCCTACTAGTACTACTACTTTCGATGCTGTAGATCACGACATTTAATAATCTGTATTAGAAGTTAAAGTCAGTGTTGAAGTACAAGCTCTTAACTGGTTTGAAAGCTACTGTCACTGTTATAGATATTATAGAACGTACGCATGTTATTAGATGAGGAATAAGAATGGTGTGCATGTTATTATTATGTACGAGATTGCACCATTATATGAAAGGGAAGTGCGCTTGTGATTTGTGTGAGATAGCAACGCTGGATCCTAGATACAAGTCAGTTGAGATTGGACTTTACGCAAACAAGACGTATATGAGATGGGTCTTCGTACAAGTCTATTAGTCAAGTACAGAAAGTATTGTTGTGATGAGCTAGAGCATACCAGTGTTACAGTGACTAAATGATTAAAGAATCGTGTATTATATTGAGGAGCCTTCGTTGATATCATTTTATGAAGTAACTGTGAGTCTTAGTCCTGCTCTAGCTCATCACAACAATACTTTCTGTACTTGACTAATAGACTTGTACGAAGACCCATCTCATATACGTCTTGTTTGCGTAAAGTCCAATCTCAACTGACTTGTATCTAGGATCCAGCGTTGCTATCTCACACAAATCACATGCGCACTTCCCTTTCATATAATGGTGCAATCTCGTACATAATAATAACATGCACACCATTCTTATTCCTCATCTAATAACATGCGTACGTTCTATAATATCTATAACAGTGACAGCTACTTAATGCAAAGAATTTTCAAGGTTAATGTTGGAGTAGCTTACTCTAAATAAAAAAATTTGGCTTTTTCAGTCCCGCAGGGTTAGTGCGATTGGCCAGTGCTATATCTTCTATATGTTTCCACAATGCAAAAAGAAATTCCACAAAACATAGTTCTATATGGATATGCAGATGATCATTCCTTAAAGATACAATTTTCACCTGCTAAAATGAAGATATCGCTATTTCAACTCTTCAAAAATGTGCAAGACAAATTAACCTTAAGATGGCTGGCAACAGACTAAAAATGAACACATCAAAAACTAAATTCATTCTGTTTGGAATGAATGAAACAACAAAGAAAAATAATGCCTAATCAATTATCTCCTAGTTAACAAAGATAATATTTATGAAACAACTCAAATAAAACATCTCAGAGTATATTTAGATGAAAATCTAACCCTCAAAGATCAAATCAAAAACATATGTAAATCTGCAATGTGGAATCTGCAGAGAATAAAAAGTATTAGAAACATTCTAACAAAAGAGGCATGTGAGACATTAATCATAAGCCTGGTAATCTCTCAGTTAAACTTTGCAAATTGTCTGTACATAGAACTGTACATTAAGGTGTGATTTGAAAAACTACAAAGGGTCCAAAACATGGCTTCAAAAATTGTTTTGAACAATGAAAGAAACTCAGCAACCTGTCAAAAGAAATTGCACTGGCTACATATAACACTTAGGATAAAATTCAAAGTTCTGACTATGCTCTATTAAAGCCTTCATGGTCAATCCCAACAGTGAAGCCGGCTGGTCCAGCGGTTAGTTCACCGGACTGTCAACCAAAAACCAACTGACACATCGCAGGTTCTATCCCTGCCACCGACGGATCCTTGTCGCCCTGCAGGAGTTTTGGGCCTAGTGGACGTAATAATCTTCTATCTAGAAGGAACGTCTGTAAACTTATAAGTACATCAGATCCATGGTTGAGCTACACACATCAGATAAAACAGTACTGCGTTAAAAAAATCATCAAAAACTCAAAGTACCAATAGTAAAAAGAAAAACATTTGCATCTTGACCCTACATCATAGTTGTAGCATCTCTGTGGTGGAACAAACATCCTAACACTAACACAATTAAACAAGCAGATAATATTGACAAAATTAAAAACATACTTCTTTATATTTTAATAACACAGGGTAAATGTAAAGGGCATTCAAAGACTAATTGTTATGAACAGCACAATATAAATAATATAATGTTTTAATTATTAGGATTTCTCAGTTCTTTGAATATTATAAGGGGAGGAGAATCTTGTGATGTCTAGAATGTAATGTTGATTGTAGATATTGAATATGGGATTATTACAATTGCAAACAAACTTCAAATTGAGGAAATATAGTCTCAAACTCTGGTTTGAAAGTCAAAAGAGGAAGACTATGTACAATAAGTTACAATCATTGACATTTACAAAAGTGGTAATAACTCTGCATCCAGCAGTAACTAAACCTAAAACCGAAATAGGACTCATCAACACAATTCACAACATACTAAGAACATGACAAGACTAATAGGGGTATGTTCTCAACAGAGAAGCTTCTAATAAGACCCTTTTTAGCAAATGTTCACATAATGCTATCTATTTCGCAATATCGTTACCGGGTAGTGTTTGGGAAGGGGGGAGGGGTTCCTTTAAGCGATTAATAAACTTTATGCCTTAGCCTCCCCTTTCTTGTTAACAGTCTTATGAATGAAAGAAAAGATAACCATGTATATTAGAATGGGGCTGGACTAACAATATATATAAGCCTATGTAAAATATATGTATAAAATATATACACTACTACTATACTAGCTTAATTACATGGCATTGCCTGGGGTAACGATTTAGCATACATTATAGAACAAATAGCAAATACTTTCTATTTAGAATACTGTATATTATATTATGGCTATATAAATATTGTCATCTTCAATTTTAACTTAGATGACTTTATTTTGAGAATTATTAGTTTAGATTTAGAGTTTTATAAAGCCTTACAATACAAATACAATAAATCAAAAATCAAATTAAAAAATATAATTATTAGTGCTTTACCTGTTGAAAATACATAGAAAAACTAAAATTCCTGAGAAACTTTAAATGAAAATGAAGCTGTAGGGTTCTAATATTATCTGCTCTATTCTTTTTAATTCATTAAAAAGACTTGTATTAGTTTGACTTAATACTTATCCTAAATGATCCTAATTCATTGCCAATTGTTTTTCTTTATTTTAAAGTTTGGCTCTTTGACTGACATCATGCCATTGGGACTATTTGGAAATAAATTTTCACCAAAGAAGACACCTCCTCGGCGAGCACATTCCCTGTCAAACCTACATCTAGATGCAACAGAATCAAAGGCAGAATTCGGTCTTGATTATGGTGCTGTCAAAGTTAGTTTAGGTGGAAATGAAGTCGCCTTTGAAAATGGACTTTGGATAAACGGTTAGATTTTTAAAGCAAAATGTTCATGATATTGTGATAATTAAATCAACTGGTATTCTTTTTTTGTTTATAAATTATAAATCAAAGATAGATACGTTTTTTAGAACATTTTACATTAAGTAGATTTTTGTATCTGCAGAAATCAATTGAGATGGTTGATGCTTTTTTGTTTATTTCAGAATCAGCAGGCAGTGGTGCCAGCCATAAAGAAGTGCTAAAACTAAGAAAGGCTAATCAAACACTACATGAGGAAAATAACTTGTTAAAGTTAAAAATTGATATTCTGCTAGATATGGTTAGTGTTACTAAAGAAAAATGAATATTTTTTAATAATTAATTTACTATGCTGATATCTTAGAGATATATAGCTGGTTATAGGTTATGGCATTTTAGGGCAGGGGTCGGCAACCTTTTGATAACAGTGTGCCAAAGTATGATTTCTAATTGATTCAGCGTGCCAAAAGTCTAAAAGTCATCCTGCTGTAGAATTACATTTCTGGTAGAAGACACTAGAATTGACTTTTAAGGACTCTTCCGCGTGCAATTGAAAATCCCTTGGCGTGCCAAGTCTGGCACACGTGCCGTAGGTTCACGACCCTGGTACTGGTATAAGGGAAGAGCACTCGGGTGCCAGTCCAATGATTATACTGATCCTGCTGAGAGCTAGCCATAAATATAATAGCTCTGGTACTAGAAGCTCATTCTAACTGGTCCCTTACCTTAGATCCAGTTAGCCTTGTTCACTTAATATTGTTCTCATATTTACATAGGTTACATTATGTTTATTGCATATAAAATGAAACACTAATAAAATATCTGTAAGAATATGTTGTTTTATTTTTTGTATTGTTGCCTTTTTTTAATAAAAAACTCTACCCCTTTTGACAAAAACAAGACAGTTGAGTTTGATGGATCAAGAATCTTTTCATTTCAATTTTAGTTGACAGAAACATCTGCAGTTTCACATTTTCATGAAAATGAAGTCAAACAGTTAAGGGAGGCAAGGCAAGCATCAAAGAAAAGATAAATGTAATTTATATAATGTCTTAAGTATCACTTGTAAATATAAACAGATATTTTTGTATATATATTATATTATATAATTTCAATGAACAAATACTATGGTACTAAACTTTGGTGAAACATATTGCTTGAAGAAACCTGTCAGTGGACAGTATCAGTTCTCTATAAAACATTTTTACATCTTCAGTGGCAAAACATCAAATAGTGGAAATTACATTTTTAATTTCCATTTTTAAAACGTAATTTTTGTAAAAATTTCTTTAACATTTCCATTATAGCTGCTCTAATTGGTAGCTTACACCATTGTTAGTTTTTTTTTCCCACAAAGTTTTAGTTTGTCTCATGCATTGGGTAATTTGAATAGTTTTTAGCCCTTATACTTATATACACCTACAAATTTCTTTATTTCTACAGTGTGATGTTTAGCTGAATGTTTATTTTATTTTTATGGAAATTTTTTAGCCCCAATATTATCATAGAGACTTCATTCAGAATGTATTTTACTTGAATATTTTTTTTAGAGACAGAAATACTGTTCAAATTTATTTAGAAATTTATTTATTTATTTCTATGAATTTGTAAGCTATGTTCTGGTTTTAAAAGCTGAAAGCATTTATAAATAATAAAGTGCTTTTAACTTTCATAAAAGGTTTATTTTAAAATATTTCTCTCCATCTTAATCTTAGATATTTGTTCCAAAATATTTGTTTTCTTTTCTTGTTTTCTTTAAATGGAATTCAACCACATGTCATTCTTTGGATTAATGAAGAAAAATTAATGTAATCTAGACATCTCGACATCTAGCAAATTCATAGGGTTCTGCAAGCCTTAGATGTCAATTTGTTTCATGAACAAGTCAATGGTTGAGTCTCAGAATGGCATCTTTAGTG
The DNA here is from genome assembly GCA_949126835.1 of Anisus vortex. Taxonomy (NCBI): domain Eukaryota; kingdom Metazoa; phylum Mollusca; class Gastropoda; family Planorbidae; genus Anisus; species Anisus vortex. Next base: position 29,899,492 of record OX421494.1, read on the forward strand.
CATCCTTTTAATTAAGAGTTTGCTGAATGTCTATTGGGACGAAGGGGTTTCCTCAGTTTGTTACAAACATATTTATATATACATATGAAGTTAAAATTTGTCATCAATTGTTCAGTAAATGAACACAAATCAATGAAAAGCCTCTACAACTACAATCAACTGTAAGGATATATAATTTATTTTATTTATTTACAGTTGACTTTACAAAACTTCATCAGTTTATACGCAAACAAAAAAACAGCCTATTTTCTCATCTCCTGTTTAAGTCATTCATTTGTTCCTGATGGACCTCTATTAGTCTTAACATTATTTATAACTCTTTATCAATATGTCAGACTAAATTAATTCATAAATAAGCTTACTTAATAATTTTCTTCCTAGAATAAACTTCTACGATAACGATATTGTTATAAATGTAGATGACTCAAAATGAACTACCAGTATATAAAAAACTGAAATGTAAATTAAATCAAACTGTAACACATCGGCACAATCTTGAGAAAAAAATAATTATTTAAAAAATTGGTAAACCCAGTATCAAATATGAATAAATGCACTACGGGTTGCAACAAATTCTTAATACTACACTTTACATGGACAATAATTATTAATATAAACATTAAATGTTCCATTGTTATATAGCATTACATAAAATGACATGTTCCATTATTATAAAGCATTACATAAAATGAAATGTTTCATTATTATAAAACATTACATAAGTGGAACAGTTTTGAACTATTGATACCAACTTTTATGTCCTAAAACAACTTGTACTTTTAGCTTTACATTTACTCCTAGCCAACTCATTTTATAATTTCAGAAACAGAAAATATATAGTTACATGAATAATGGTACAAAATTTATTTCTGTTAAAAATATAAAAAGAATGACTTGTTATTTATAAATTATAAAAGACCAACATTGAGGTAATAGCTTATTATAAAGTATTTAAACGGAATTTAACATTGATTAACATAGCGTATCCCTAAAGAGCACGACCAGAATCTTCAACTCAACACAAACATAATATAAAGTCATTTGTTCTGAGACTTGGAGAGGGACCAAAACAAATACAAACAAGCTCAAGATATTTGTAGATTTATGCCAGAGACATATTAAAAATCAAAAGATATGTGAAAACCAGTGGGATGAGCCCTTACAAGACCCCCATTGACAAGAAGATTAAAATGTGGATCGGAGACACATTGAGAAGACTAGAGGATAGGGTCGCCCGTCAAGCACTTGACTGGAACACTCGAGGGAAAAGAAAAGTAGGGAGACAAAATCAGAGAAGGTCATTGCCTCACATGAATTCAACTGAGGGGAGCTTGGGAGCTGAAGAGGTGTGAATATGGCACTATGGAACCCAGTGAATTGAGTTAAGTAAGTCATTCATATAAAAACTAACAAAAACAGGTGGATCATTTGTTTTTGTTTTTTTAAATTTATTTCTTGTAACTTGAAAGCCTAGCTTAAAGATGAATAGTGTCAAAATCAAACAAATGAAAGGTTTGAGGAAACATCTCACAAGAGTAAAGGGTACAGCCTTGCACAGTAAGTTTTAATGTTTAGAAGGCACTAAAAGATAATATCATTTAGAAAAAAAAATTCTTAACCTCTCTAAAAACAATATGATTTAAGATGCATAGGTTTCTTTTTTTTAAAAAAAAAGCTTAATTGGGGAAAGCAGGCTCAACAAAAATTCATAACAATTTAACTGCCATGTAAAATGCCATAAATGATATTAGATAACACAAAATATATCTTAACTTACAAATGCTCTGAAAGTACACATAGAACTACAATGTTACATGTAGAAAGTTTTTTCAGCAAAAAAAATACTTTTGTCAACCCTTTTCTAGACCAGAGCTATAAAAATATTTTTCTTCTGTTCCTCGTTATTGTTACAAATTTTAAAAAATTTATCACAGTTGCAAAAATTAAGGAGCTTAGACAGCTGTCTTAAAATGAGTCTGTTCTTTCTGGACATTTGGGTTTTCTGTGACCTGAGAGAAATAAAGAGTAACAACTTATTATTAACAATTCATTAAAAATTTAATGTTAACATTTGGGGGAACTATCATCTCCTACCAAGCGCATCCCCAGGTGGCGGATAGGGGAATGACCTTTAGATATAAGGGTTAGTCGTGAATACTGATTAAGCGGCCGCGGACCAACTGGTTTGCTGTCATGGAGGGTGAGTATAGTGAACATAGAGTGCTCTAACTCTAAACCCGGACAGATGAGGCCGTTAGCTAGGGATAGCAGTCATCTAGGAGAGAAAACTCCTAAAATAAATCAACTGTTGCCTTGCAGATGGTCTTGGCTGATCAAAGGCTATGGAAGCACATCCAGACAAAACAGCAGGCTGAAGCCGGAGACAGCGGGCCTCAATAGCGCAAAACATACTGCCACCCAATTCTCAATGAAAATGGAGGATTGAGAACGAAGAAGAAGAATGTTAAACATATAGGCCAATACAAGTCTGTATATATTTTGAAATTTTTAAGAACAAAATTATTCTTCAAATCCAAAAACCAAAATAAAGGTCAGATATTATTTTAAATACATTAAAAATATATTATTAATAACATTTGCATAAAGAAAAAGATGAACAATTTATTTTTAATTCTTCACAGCCAACAAGCAAAAAAAGTTTGAAACAAATGTTCAAAGTCAAAGTACCTGGTTGACCACAGTATCCACATGTAGGAGCTTTTCTCTGTTTTGGCCCATCGTCATTATCAGGGGCAGCTCTTTTCTTTTTGTTCTGATGAGCAGCTGATTTAAATGTAGAGGTTTTATTACCATAGCTGTCATGTGTAAAACTGTTGCCTGATGTCTGTGCACTGCCGTCTATAGATTGACATTGTATCATTTACTGATAAACTAGGTAAAGTCTTTAAAATAGTCTCAAATTGAGAAAACAAAAACAAATTCTTTAAAAGAAAGAAAGAGGTTTTTGGCTATTGTAAATTTAGTTTTGAGGGCACTGTGGTTCAGCGACAGTGCGTTTGGCTGGCAAACCAAAGGTCATGGGTTCAAATCCCTGTGTAGGCCAGGATTTGTTTCCAGAATTGGAGGCTGTCACTGAGTCTACCCAGCTCTGATGGGTATCTAGACGTTATTTTAAAATAATGTATAATGTTTCACTAGCAGGAATCAAAAAGAGTAAACAAAACCTACTGTCATCAGCCCACTGAAAGAAATTACAAGACTGCTCTCTTGGCTTTGCACATCCGTAAAACTGTCTTCCTGTGTTTGGACCTGGCTTTTGAACTGTTAGGCTAATAGACAAAACATTATAAGTAAGTAACCTACCCACAGAAATATGCAACATAATGATACAAACAATGTATTGACAAAAAACATACACTAGTACAATTTATTCTTGCCTATCAATGAAACAATGACCGATATATATATAGCTTTCTTACAAATATCCATCTAACTTACAATTTTGCAGGTATGCCACATTTGCATAGGATATCATTGTCTTCCCCCATTCTGTTTGAACTACTAGAAGGTCCTGGATTTCTTATAGGTGTCATAGAACTTGGATAGGTATTTCGACTAGAAAAGGGCACATTTGTGGTACTAGTGAGACAAAAAAGTTTCAGAAGTAGATATTGATTAATAATTTAATGCCAGTCTTAAGATAAGGAAACAATAGTATACACAGAACACAGACAAAGTAATATAACTGTGACAGACAATAGTATTGCCTATGTTCAGTGCTGTGTAAAAGTGTAAGCGTCCTTGTGAGTTGATTTGATAAGGGGTCAGTGACGACAGCGAAGTCCGGTGTGTATGTGTATAGGGCAGGAAGAGTTGGTTTTTTGAGAGAGCGGCTGGAAGGTTGTGTTTGCATATTATGCGTAATTTTCTAGAATACTATTGGAATTTTCATTATTCATTCACCTAATATATTATTAAAGAACTCGCATGTAACAATAACATTAAATAATGAACTGACCTGAGAGTCGGTTGTTGTGCTGAACTATCATCCCCCCAAAGAAAAAAGTTACAGTTGGCACCATTGATGCCTGAACACTTGTAAAACTGCCTTCCAGTGTTAGGTCCTTCCTTCCTGACGGTTAAAATGACAGCATCGTTGCCACAAGAGCAAACAATAGCTTTGTCACTCGCTTCATCAGAAGAGTTGAAATGTCTGCTGTTACCTGGAGATGGCAATCTGACGCTGTTGTCCATGACACTCAACGGGGGTCTCGCCATTCTTGCGGAAGCTTGTGGAGTCGTGAACAAGTTACCATGACTGCTGGGAAGAGGCGGCCCGGAGTCCATGCTGGTAACTGTCTTCTTATTTGTCCCGAGAAATGAGATCGCAGTTTGTTTTAACTTAGGCCTGATGGAACCAACAGAGCCTAAACTGGAGAAATTCCTTGACTGGTTGTGCGTGCTGTTAGTTGGCAGGTTTGAATTGCTGCCATTTCTCTGTGGAAGATTATTGTTTGGTTGAACTGCACGCGTTGGTGTGTGGGTTATTATTTCAGTCCTAGGTATGAATACCGATGAGCCTGTAAACAGGTAGGAATAAAATCAACAATATAAATGTAAAAAATAAACCTCTATAAAAAGTTCTATGTGCTTAAAAAAATATTATTTTAAAATATAAGTTTCAAAAATGTATGAATATAAAATTCTTCACTAGAGTATATAGGTTAAGGTGTAAATGATAAAAGCATTTGTGTTTTTACAAAATCTTAACAAATCTGTAAAGATAAAATGTTAATATTTACTTTGACTAATAGAACTTGTAGTTGATCTAATTCCCAAAGTCTCATTTAACATTTCATTACAGCCTCCTATACAACCTATGTAGCTGTACATAAAAGAAATGTATGGTGCAGTTATGAAAAAAAATTATGCTTTCATCTTGATGCATACAAAAAAATTAATGACAGGGTTCTTACTGTAAAATCAGTTCTAAAATTCACAAACTTTTCCAAAACCTAACAAAAAAATTCACAAACTGATATATACAGTGAAACGTCTTAATGTTAACAAAATAGCATAGGTAGGCAGTGTAAATCCTACAATAATTGCAACCACTAGTTATTCATAAAAAAAAATATTTCAAGCTACATTTTCCATTTATGTGTGGGTAAATGAAAGCTTATTTCCTAAAATGTTTACAGTATGAAATAGATAATTTACTCATTTGGTATGGAGACAGGCACACTTCCAGGTTTGAATTTGAACTGTAACTTTGTTACTTGTCCTGTCTGGCACTGGAATGTACACAATGTAAAGTAAGATAGGGAATTTTAGAACTTAGTGAGAAATTTGTTTTGATTTAAGAATGTATTGTTTAGGAAAAGTAGTTATAGTTAATTATAAACTGGCATTATATAGGTATGAACACTATTTACAATCAACCACTGCTATGGCTATCTTAGCAACATGCTAAAATGAGTTTGCACTTACTATTTGGCAAATCTGGTCTGTTGTAGATACTTGAAGTACAAAGTCAGGCAGCCATATAGATGATCTGCAGTCAGGGTAGGCTGAACAGCCAATATAATACCTAATACACAGATTATACACAAGTTTTAAAAATATGATTTAGATCATTATTGAGATAAAAACTGATTCATTAATTAAAGCAAACAAAATAATACTGATAATGTTTTGGAAAAAAGATTCTCAACTTTGAAGTAACAAATAAGTTAAAATGAATGAAATAAAGTTCTCACCCTTTACCATCTTTCTTGGTTCTTAAAGACATTGGCTGGCCACATTTGGGACAATTCATCACCACAGATGAAGAGGTATCAGTCACAACTGAATATAAGATTTAACTAACTTTGCAATCATGTTGATGACAATGAAAACAGGCTCTAAATGTGTTACAAGATAGAGCAAAAAGGCAATGAGTTTGTTTCCTACCTTCCGCAGTTGTCACTGCTTGAGCTTGACCGAGATACTGAGACAATGCTTCATCTAATTTCTGAGCCTGCACAATTTTACAGGACAATGAAATATATAATAAAGGAATAATAGACAGTAAAAACAAATAACATTAAAATTTATTACTACTTTCAGATCTGTTATCTGTCATTGTCATCCACCACAAACACATTTAATTAAACAAGCATCTATGTCACGTACATACAAACTACGGTAGCTCATCTAGACCCTGCCCAATAAAGAAAAATCATTTTTCGCTATAGTCAATGGCATTTGTATTAATAGTTAAAGTTTTTAATAGTAGGCAGTTTATTTTAACGAGTGCAAGTGTGTTAACAATTTTCATGACCATTTGCCTGTCCGTAAGAAAGTAATGCTGTTTAAATCTAATGTGTGTGGTTTCAACAAGTCTTTAAATAAATTGTTACTATACACTATATAAACATTTGTGTACTTGCATGTTCAGTCAACCTCCCTCTTCCCCCTCCCCATTCATACAATAAATCTCCTAAATCTACCCCCCCTCAGTGTGTAATATATGAATGTCCCCAAACATGCAAAGGCAGTATTACAAATGTTAATGTGCTAATGGTGACAATTGTATTTTTTTGGGGTGGATGATATAGCACAACAACAGAATTGGTGGTCAACTATATTAATTTGTCATTTTGGTGTGTTACAACAGAATTGGTGGTCAACTATATTAATTTGTCATTTTGGTGTGTTGACAGGTTTAGAAGCGAGGTTTGAATTTTATTTCAGGGTTGGCTGAACTTTCAGATGACAAACAGAGTCAAATTTTTCACAAAATTAGTACATAATTTATTTTTTAAAAATAGTTTTTTTTTTTTAATTTCAGAGGAGACTCATCCCCTCTCATGGCTTCGCCCCTGGACAGGTTATAATAAATAGAAAAGCAGTTGATTAAAAAGTCCAAATAGTTGACAGACCCGCACTGTTTCTTATGTAAATATGGTGTGTAAAATTATTACTATTTACCTGTCTGCAAGCTTCAATAAAAACTTCTTTGTACTTTTGAATCTGTACTCTTAATACTTCTGCAATATAAAAAAAGTCAGGATTTAGAAATCAAGATCTGCATAACTGGAGTCAGAATGGGCTTAACCTTTAAGTCTGGATAAAATCAGAACTATTGCAATTTGGCATGTTGGATTTATAAAAAGATGTCTATTTCAATTGACCCAAACGACTGACCAAAATCAAGAACACTATGTTTGTTCTACAAAAAAATTTGTATTTTCAATTTATGTTTTCGAATGTATAGCAGTGAAACATGGACAATGACAAAATCCAATGAGAACCTGCTAATTACCTGGGAAAGAAGTGCTAAGGAAGATATATGGAGCTGTGAAAAGACAGATGGCTAGAGAACTAATGAAAAATTATACCCTCTGTACGAGGCAGTAGCTTCTAAATTAAGAAGAGCAGAATGAGATGGGCAGGCCACTTGGAAAGAACGGCAGAAGGCAGAGCAGCCAGAACAGTACACCACCAGAGGCCAAGGGGGAAAAGGCTTAGGGGGCAGACCAAGACAAAGGTGGCTTGAAGCTGTAGAAACAGACCTGCAAAAGCTTGGTGTGCAGGCATGGTGGAGGAAAGGAGGTGGTGTAGCAGGCCAAAGCTCTTCATGGGCTGTAGTGCCATGAGATGGATGGATGGTTGTTTTTATATGCAGTATTAAATTTAAAATATAAGAAAAGCTGGAAACTCTTCTTTTAGCTGGACAGTTAGAAATATGCTCTAATTACATTAAAACTTGAATAATAAATTATTAAACTAATGTACATATCATTTATTCTTCTTCCTCTTCTATTAGCCAGCCTGCAGAGCTGTTGGCTCTCTTGCAGTCAATGCCAGACAAACATATTTACATGTCTTTTTCAGTTGTTCAATACTGCTATATAGTGTGTTGGTAAAGGTAGGTTGTGGAGGGAACAGAGTGTATCTGAGGTTGGTTAGCTCAGGGCATTCAAACAGGAAGTGGTCTACAGTTTCTTGTGGGCAGGGGCAAAGTCTGCAGTTAGGTGGGTGAGTTGGGTTTATTCTATTTAGGTGTGAGTTGAGTGCTATATGTCCTGTTCTCAACTGGAATATTGTGCATTGTTCTTTGCGGGGGAGGAACTTTATCATATTATTTATAAAAGAAATAATAATAAACTTATTGGATCCATTACCTTCTTTAGACTTCCTTCCTTCACAGATCCTAAAAATAAAGTTCATATAAATCACCCTATAAATAATACAATGATGATAAACCTATTGATTAGAATGGTAAAGTACTAAGAACATTTTAGCATTACTCATCATCTGTCAAATTCACACTTTTGAACAGGTCTCCAAAAAACTTACAGTTTTAGATCAGCCTCTAATTCAGCACGTAAATGTGGTTTGGACATTTCATAGCCCATACTGTCATACCCTGATTAGCAGAAACACAACAAATATTATTGGCTCTTAAGATTATAATTAAAAGTGGAATTTTAGACAGCAAATGTGGTGGTTCGTGTCATCAGCTATTACCTTCAACGAGACCCATGCCCAGTTGACCAGGTACAAATCTTCCATCAGCCCTTAAACCAACGTACATACGAGCTTTCACTGTTTCAATGTGATCCGCATGAGTTGCATCTGTACCTAGATTAGTTGGCAGAAAAAAACAACAACTTTACCTCAAAATGTAAAAGACACAAGGACTACAGATATGGTGCAAGCAAATATATAGACAATAGTATCTTCACAAGTAAATGTAACAGTCTTGAAAATTTAAGCAATACCAATTCCATGCTTTTCCATTAAGGCTATCAGGTCTGCTTCAGTTAAGAGGGGAGGAGCAGTGGTTTCTCCACTGACAAGCTTCAAAGAAAGAGAAAAATAAACTATTTCACAAGATGTTTCAGTGATATATATATATATGAACAATGTTCTTTTAACTAAACAAAAATATTTATTATTGTACAAATATATAAGAACCGAAATATATAAATGGCAATCACACTTCACATGATTATTGACAAATTACAGCCTTTATTGAAAACAATCTTCAGTTTTATCAGAGTTGTGCCCGTAGCCATGTCATTGAATAATATAGTAGAGTATGTAATAAGTCTCGTCACTAAATTTCACTAATAAGTTACTTAGGTATCAAAATTTTCCAAAAGGTTTTAAAAACACTATCACTTATCATTTAATTTCAGTTTATACCTGAAAAAGATTTAATCAAAAACTATTTCACATGAAATTAAAACATCCTTGTTGGGCAAAATGTACAATTATTCATTATTTGTGTTTAAAAAAGGTTTCTTTCTATTATCTTTGTTTGTTTAATCTTGAGATGCTAAAGCCAATTTTTTAAAATAACTGATTGCTTTCTTAAATTACCTATTTACAAATAAAGAAATACAACACCTACTTTATTCATAGTACATAACATTATCCTCAAACCTTACCTCAATAGAATTAGGCTCAAACTGATCCCCTTGATGATAAAGTGGAATTTCCTAGAAGATAAGAGAAAATAAATGAAGACCTCTGCAAACAAAATCACTATTTAGATAATAATCTTCTGCATAGAAAATTTATTACAGATATATGAACATTTCTTTTTTTTATTTTGTTCATAATATAATTTCCCTAAGATTAAAAGTTTTCACTAATAATTATACTCACCTTGGCATTCCATTTTTCATAAGGATAAACTTCCAGATAATTGCGAGCTAGAATCATTAATCCTTGAGCTGTAAACTATAGAAAATTAAAGTTGGTATTGAGCTGAATATAAATGTAGTATTTCTAGACTATTACTATTAACATAAATGTATGAAAGGTTACTGAACAGAGTATGCTTTTTTTTTTTAACTTTAAAATGTCATGAAATGCTCACACTTTCTCCTGCTATATTAATCTCCACAACAGTTTCATGGCCTTGTGCATCCTGGGAAACACAAGCCAAGAAATGACGCACTATGAACTCATAGACCGTTCTTTCATTGCCCTGAGAAAAAGAAAACATTTAGTGGCTTCAATTATACAATTTTATAAAAAAAATTACACGGGAATTCTCATGAGACGAGATATGATTATGTTAGTAAATATTTTACATTTATAAAATGCTTTAGAATATTTTCCCCTTATTCTATTTCAGGGACTTTGTGTGTATACCTGCAGGTTATCTTTGTATTTCAAAGGATGGATTGGGGGGTGAGCCTGGTCAGTTTTGGAACCATTTCTTGGATTAGGTCCATTTTCCAGGACACGCTGTGCAAATTCTGGAAGCAAAAGATGTTAATATTCAAATTTAAGTAAGAGTTTATAAATGGCAACAACAATGGAATAAAAGCAAAAAGATAATTTTTTTCACCAGTATTTATTGGAATGGGTTATCTAAATATTTTAACTATAATAATAGAACAAAATATATTTCTAATTTATGAACAATTTTTTTTGCTTAGACTTGAATTTTTGTCATTTGCTTATAACAATTTAGTTTCTCTACCTATTACTTGTTAAACAATTATAAAGATGAACATGCTAATAGCTCATTCAGTTAAGTTTGATTTATCACCGATAAACATTTCTCCAAACATTTTTACCTCCCCAGTTGGGGTCTGAAATCTGTTCCTGAACCAATGAGATCAGATCCAGGTCCTTTGGGAAAATGTTTGTTTCTGTTCGAGGGTAGCTTATAAGACCTTGGGTATAGAGCTTTTCAGCAATTGTCATGGTTTCCTTAGCATTAATTTTTAATTTCCTTGATGCCAGTTTCTCCAGTTCCTGATGTATAAAACATTTTATTTTTAAAAGCATTTAATTTAAATCTATAAACATTTTGATTGCCAAAAGAAAATCTTATAGTTATAGGTAAGTGTAAAATCAATGAATTTCAAGTATTTAAATAATTTTTTTTTATAGATTCATAACAAGCAGTAATTGCTGACCACAGTGTCCAGAGCTTGAGGTCTCCATTTACTTTTGCTCTTAGAATTGACTTCGACCACAGTAGCAATAGGATTCTGCAGAGAAAGATACGTTTTATCAAAGAATATGAGGTTACAAAACCATGCCTTTAATTTGGAAGTAAAAAAACAATTCAAGCAACAAAAATGAAGAGCTATGGTAAGAATTAAAAAAGAGTAGAATATATTGCTATACCTCTATGCACATGTCATAAAGTACCTGACATACTTCAAGATCAAACACACGGTTCCTGGAAACAGAATGAATGGGGAACTGGTATATATACAATGTTGTGCTAAAAAGCTGTTTGCTAATTTACGCTTTGATATGTTTCAATTTTTTTTTTTACCTTTTCCAGTTAAACTCTGCACTGACATCATCATGCAGGTGCATTACTGTGAAGAAACAAATCAGGTAATAGCAAAATTCAATAAAAATAAATGGGCTTTTGTGGAAAACTTCTTAAAAAGCAATTCAAGTGTATTCTACAAGGTATTTTGTTCTACAGGATAACTTTTAAACTGTTGGCACGCTAAATATATTTAAAATCCTACTTTAATACACTAGTATCAAAAGTTTGCTGACCCCTAAACTAGAAAATAGAGTTTTTTGCTGCACCCAAGTTCGAACAATGAAAATTGGTTAACACTTAACTAATTTTATCATGAATAAAGTTATCCATTTCTTGACAAAATTAGCCAAAGTATTACTACACACAATTTGGAATCAATTTTTTTATAACACAATATGTCTTAAGAAAAAAAAAGACAAAATACCTTTCAACTTCCAAAATGGCTCAGGAATAAATGCCTGCACTTGTTTATATCTTTCAACAACAAAGCCAAGGGTGGGAAACTGGCAACTACCATAACTAATTAATTGTTCCGCTAATGCTTGTGGAAATATTTTTTGAAGTCTTACAGTTTGAAACCTTGTAAATGCAGCACCTGTTTTAATGCAAAGCAGTTATCATTTTAAATCTTTAAAAAAAAAAATTCTTGAGGCTTTCATCAGAAACACTGCTACATTTTTAACCCTTACAGCCTTAACCCAGACGCATATATTTCCATCAGCCAAAGCAATTCCTTGTGGTCCAGGTGCATATATTTCCTTCAATGAAGGGTGTCTATTTAAAAAACAAAAATAAGCATCTGACCTTTGACCATTGTCTTGGGCAGAATGTTTATTCAATAGCTGAATATTTGAATTTTATTTTGCTTTTTAAAGTATGAAAATTGACCAATTTGTGAAATTGAAAGAGTGGTCTAATGGCCGATAGCAATTTACCTTCCACTATTAAGGACATTGGTGTTACGAAATAATATTACTAATAATGCAATTATTTTGTTAATTATATAATTTTAATAAAATAAGTTATTAAGTTTAAAACAATTTACTTTCTACATGTTATTAATTACTATCACTTTTTAAAAAGAAAGAAGTTTAAATGTAATTTCTGAACCTTATCGATGTTTCAGTCATCCTAAAATAAAGTCTGGGCCATGGAGTAATTAGTAAAATAATGGAGGTATGCATAGCAAGAAATTAGGTCGGTGGTAGAGGGTTAAAACAAATCTATAATAATTATTCTTATCTAAAATGAATGTCTATAATTTTTTCCTAGGCATTTAAAACTATTAAATTTAAAAGTTTGATACTTTATCAGAGCCTTAATTAAATGCACATTCTCCACTGCACTACTAATAAAAATAAAAGATGTTGTATAAAGTGTACAAAAAAACTAAATTATAAATAAAATTACATCAACGTCTCTTTTTGTTTTACATTTAAAAAAATGATTTTATTTCCATATTTACTGAATATATTAAATATTATTCTAAATTTATTTGCAACTGCTTAAAAAATTTAACTCAGTAAAGAATTGATATTTAAATATATTGTAACCCTACATAAACAAATGCAAATATCTCACAAACCAATTCGAAGATCCAACTCCTGCCGAACATCTACAGCATCATTTATCCTGGGATCAGGCTCTATGAGATTAGTTATGGCTCTTGTAACAGCCCTGCAAATTTATATAATCAACAACAGAAACATTAGAATTTTCACAAATACATATAACACAATTAAAACCAGTGTCACAGAATGTGTGTTCAGACAGTTGTCAAAACTATAAACAAATTTAATGGAAATGGAATATTAAAATTAAGACGAAACGTTTTTTAACCTTAATCAGAGGGTAAGCTTTGGCATCAAACAAAAGCTACCATAGCCAGGGGACTGTGCCTCCAAAATTCATATCGGCATATTCATGTGGCAAGCTATGTTAAAATTATATACTTTTCATAAAGATAATCTTCACCTAGTATTGTATTTTTAGGGAGCTGCCCTCACTGCCTCACATCATTCTAGAGAAGGAGCAAAGACAACACTGCTTTAGACTCACAGTGGGCAATATCCAGCAGAAGCTTGACTTCAGGCCATGTTCTAAGTTCAAGTGGCAATTAAGTTATGCTCTGATAAACTTAATCTGATGTGTGTGGGCTATACATGCTCTGGACGAATTATAACCAACTTACGCTTCGCCGATGATATTGACGGCCTAGCTGGCAGCGAGGATGAATTAAAAGAATTCACTGCAAAACTAGAGAAAACATCAGAGGCGTATGATATTGGTATGGAAATCAATGCAGAGAAGATCAAAGTCATGGCAAATAGAAAATTCATAAGTGAAATTCGGATAAATGGGCAAAAACTCGAAGAGGTCTCTGCCTTTAAATATCTAGGAGCCATAATATCCTACGAAGTTTCAAAGCCAGAAATTCTTGCAAGAATGGCCCAGACAACCGCAGCGCTGAGTAAACTTAAAAACATCTGGCAAAGCAAGAAAATCTCTCTCAGATCAAAGATTTGACTAATGCGCTCTCTGGCGACGTCGGTCTTCTTGTATGGATGCGAAGCTTGGACACTCACTGCAGACCTCCAAAGAAGAATCAGTGCGCTAGAGATGAGATGTTACTGCAAGATATTGAACATCTCCTATACAGAGCATATCACAAACGAAGTGGTCCGCAATGAAATAGCTGATGTCATCGGCCCATACGAGGACCTTCTCACCTCAATTAAGAAGTAAAAACTGAGATGGTATGGACACGTAGCAAGATCTGGAGGTCTTTCAAAGACTATAATGCAGGGCACAGTCCAGAGAGGAAGAAAAAGAGGCAGGCAAAAGAAGAGATGGGAAGACAACATCAAGGAGTGGACCGGCCTATCATTCATCAACTCCCAAAGGGCATCACAGGACTGGAGCAAATGGTGTGAGATAGTGAACAGTCAACGATGGTGCCCCAACGACCCACCCACGGCTTAAGGGATAGGTGAAGGTCAGTATCTCTGAAACACATAGCTTTTTATTTTCATTAGATCTAATTCTATGGTTTTATTCAAGTAAACTTATCACATTTTTAGTTCTTCTTTCTTTTAATAACTAATGTATTTACCTTTGTGTAATCTCTGAAAATTTGGCTCTGTAAACTTTAATATTGGGTTGAACTGTCAACAAACAAGTTAAAATAGTTCATGAATCATTACAATTAACAATCTGTGAAATCCTAGAATTTTAAATTATAATAAAATAAGAGCTGTTTTATAAATTATTTTTTATAAAAGTGAAATTTAAATAATATCTCACCTGCTTTGCAAACTTGAATGACTTCAAAGCCAATATTTTCTCCTTCTCTGTCACAATCTGTCCATATCACTAAATATTGGCATCCTTTTATTTCCTTTTCTAAAGTTCTCTAAAACAAAATGTAGCATGCAGTAATGTAGAGAGATTTTCACAAGTGGAAATGTCATTCCTCCACCCCAAACCATTTTTTGTCATTCAAACTTTGACTACATATTTTCTTTAGGATGCCTCTTTTCTCTCTTTTTCTTTCATATACAGCAAAAAAACTTTATTGATTTTAGCCAAACATAGCATATATTTGGATAAATTGATTATGATTTCATTATATAAAAACCCTGAATTGTTTTTCAACCAATGTTAGGACTTTAGTGCCACAACTACAAAACCACTTTACATTCAAAATAAATTAAAATAGATCACGAAAAAGATTCTAAAGCAGCTAAAATGATGGTATTAAAAAATCTGGACATATATTCTGTCAACTTGTTTCTTTAGCAGAGATAAAAACATGATGAATAAAAGCAATACCTTGATATCAACATAGTTTTGTGGACAATACTTTTCAACAGGGACACTAAACAAGTCTACTGGATTACACATGTTCCTGAAAATATTTATGTACAACTCAATTAATTATGAATAAACAAATATTTCCTCATAAATATATTAATAATCTGTATTAGGGATAATAGATTGCTACTGGTCAAAAACGTTTTCCACAATGAACACAGTGGACCTTCAAAGGGGAATAGGCCTTGGATATTTAAGATGTCCCACTGTGTTATTAAAAAATAAAGAGTCTTTCCACTTCTTATTGTATTTGATAAGGCATGAATTTGATAATATCAGCGATCGCGTGGAGGGCAGAAGAAGAGGCATAAAAACACCCCAAAGGCCTCCCTAAGAAACCTGGAAATTGACCCAAACAATTGGGAAAGACTGGCCGAGGACCGATCATCTTGGACCTTCAATGGAGCAGCAGCTCATGAGGAAAAAAGGTGAAGGATCGCAATTGCAAAACGTCAACTATCAGCTAGATACTGTATGAAGGAAACATGTAAATTGATGTTGTCCAATAGTAAATAAGAACCATCTGGTGTTAGCTATTGAGCTATAACAAAAAACAAACTTTTTTCTAAGCAGTAGTAAATGTAATATACCTTTTCTTACCATGAGGCTTGTGAAGCAGCATTCACACGTTTCTGTGGCCACAGCATACAAAAGGGAGTGTGGCCAGTACAATGCCGAACTTACTTTACTTAGCTATCAGAGCTGGGTAGACTTAGGGACACCCTTTAGAAGGGGGAACAAATTCTAGCCCTCACCAGGATTTGAATCGAGGGCCTTAGGAATGCCAGATGAGTGATCTAAAGCTAGGCCTTCATGCCCCGACATCAGCAGTAGACGCAGCAACAAATCTATGTAAAGTCTATGTAAAGAACTAGACATCTCCTTCTTTATCTTCATTCTCAACTTTTATAGTTGGATAGATTTAAACTTTCAGTCTTTTTTCTGTGACAAACAATGGTCAGTAGGTTCTCTAAACACTCACCCAATAGCTCGGAGTTCAATCGAGTGACCTCAGGTCAGAGCTTGTGACTAGTCATTTGGTTTGTGTGTGTGTGTGTGTGGAGGGGGGGGGCAGTCTTGTAGCACGCGTTGAGCTCAATTTTATGCTAAAATGTTTGGTTGAATTGAGTGCCTTGTTAGTCTTTGAAGGAAATATCATAGACTATAATATACATGGACCGCTTGCTTTAGTATTTCTGCTATATGATGACTTGAAACACTGATGTTCGGAATTCCCGATTCTAAATAACGTAATTGCTATACAGGAAATAAAGTTATTGATATACAATATTATTTAATCGCTATGATTTTCTCAATGAAAAATTAAAATCGAAAGTTGTACAGAGCGGAAACATTTATAGATCAGTGTTGTGTGCGCACGCAAAAAAAACATAAGCTCTAAAAATAGAGCAGGCGGACCATCTTATTATAGTCAATGATAATAGGATTAATAGGCCTACAAGTATTCATTTAAAGTCGAAAAAAATGCGATTTAATAAAACGGAACTTGTATAACAATTACTTCATTTAGAATCGGGAATTGCAAAAAAAAGAAGATAGGCCTAATAGCATAAAAAACTAAAGCAAGCGGTCCATGTATATTATAGTCTATGGAAATATCATGAACAAAAAAAGTTTTACTTTTCCATTCAATTTTTAAAAAATGTAAAATGAACTATAAACTCTGCAGGGGACACAAAATTTAATAGGACAAGAAATCCCCAAAAGGAAAATGGTCAAAGTGATACAAAATGATAAATGCCTTTTTCTTCAAGTAGTAAAGATGAGCTTTTAAAAAATTCTCACCATTTTCTAAAATTTCCAATAAACTCTAATCCAAGAAGATGTCCTGATACTGAAGTCATTGTCATAGTAGCATTTTGATTCAGAAATTGATATTCAAATTCATATATCTTGTTAAATTTTGAAAAGCCTTCACGCTGTATGAAGAAAAACAAATGATAATTTTTATAATGTAAAATGTTTATTTAAAAATTGTGTGCATAAAATTATTCAAAACTTCACATATATTATAACTATTTATTTCTATTCTAACATTATATATATAGCTGATCTAGATCTTAAATCATAGAGCAGTCTTTAGACTTTAGAATAAAATTTCCATAAAATCCATAAATTATAATACCTTTCTGCATCGACCTTGAGACAATAAATTTGCTAAAGATTTAGCAGCATCATTTTTCTCTGCAACATTTAGCACACGCATGATTTTTTTAGGAACATCCAATTTTGACAAAGTGCTAAACTTAAGCCCCTGTAGCCTGAAGATCATTAGTATGTTGTTTTCTTCCTAACAAACAAAACAATCAAAACATGAAATTTTTGTTTTAATACATTTTTTAAAGCCTTTTCCATTTTGTTTTTCAATTTTAAAAATGATATATAAACATAGTCTAGTCGTCTAGTTATTATAATAGTAATGGAATTTTATTGGTATATATACTATTTATAATAATTATTATATAGTAGGTCTAATATATAAGGCTAAATTTAAATATAGCCTGGCCTAGGCCTAATTCTAATTCTCTAGCTACTACTACTAGACTAGTAGTACTAGTAGTAGTAGTACTAGGACTAGTAGGCCTAGCCTATTTATTTTGAAAATTTCATGACATGTCATAGTCATATCTGATATAATATTCATATCATATACTCATATAACCTAACTCATATATTATACGGAGTGTCTGTGCGTCCGGCGACCGTACGTATAGCGCGGGAGATATATGTTCGGCGCCACAAGTCACGTGACCGACCAAATTTTTAAAAAAGCACACAGCTACTGGCGCATAATCTTTTATTCTTGTTCGAGTTGCTTAATTGCTATTTATTGGGTGATATAATCAAGGTATCGTGGCCTAGTGGTCAGTAGCGTGTTCTGGCTACCGGAGTGTCGCATGTTCGACTCCAGCTATCACCATCTTATTTTTATTTTTTTAAATTCATAACAGTACAACGAGATATTTTTTTTTAGTTCAATACGAGAATACCCTTCATTTATTCATGTGGGGGGACATAATTTCATTCAAAGTATTAAAGAAATAAAATATTCGACTGTTAGACCTAATGTCTAGCCTATTTCTTTAGAAAACATGTCAAATGTCATTACCAAACAATTTATAAAGTAGTTTAATAAAGTCATTAGTAAACATCTTGACTTGCGCTACAATTTCAATGACGATAAGCCATTCATTTAGCCTACTATGAATGTGGGTGGACATAACAATCTCATTCATCAATGTATCCATTCAAAGTATTAATTAAACTAATAATTAGACTATTAGGCATAATGCCCGTTTCTTTATAAATATGTTAATATCAATACGCTCTACGTCTCTTGTTTGTACTTGTAGTTGGGTGGTCAAAGAACAAGCCCGCCGGAATAATATCTTCCAAATTCCGAATGTGTCCGGCGGTCACGTGACGTGTTCGCCGGAAGAATATCTCCCGCAATATTTTGTCCGGTCGGCGGACGTATATCTCCCGCGCTACGTATATCTCCCGCGCTATACGTCCGCCGCGCCGGACGTATAGACACTGCCTATATTATAGGCCTAATATAAAAATATATCATAATCATACTGACAGATGCTGTCAGATACTCACATACCTGTTACTACTAACTACTTCTAAGTATTATATAGTTATTAGACAGTTATAGTAATAGTCTAGTCTAGTAATACTACTACTAGTACTAGTTACTAGTTACTACTAGTAAGTAGTGCTAGGTGAAGTAGGTGTGACTGTGACTGTGAGAATGATAATGATATTGTAAAATAATTTAATATTAAATTATATATAAATATTGTATGAATTATAATTATATATGATCATAAAATTATATAATAATAATAATAATATATATATATTTATATAGCCTCTATGTCATATAATATTTAATATATGACAATGACTAGAATGACATGTAATTCATGTATTAGTATTAGTAATTAGTATTATTTTTATTATTATTTATATTTATATAGACTATGACTATATAATAATAATAGGCCCTATACTCTATACCTAGACTAGGCTAGACCTAGATCTATAGTACTATAGTATATAATATAGTAGGCCCTATATAGTATATAGAATATATAGCCTAAGTATATACATAGAGGCCATAGGCTCATAGCATAGGCCTACTAAATATACTATAATATAGAGTTCAACAATCGTTTAAAAAAAATAATAGATCTAGGTCTAGTATACCAAGTACATTTCAAATAAAAAAGAGGGCATGTTTATAAACTAACAAAAGAAAAAGATCTAAATATCAATTTTTTTTTTAAAAGAAATTGGACAAATCAAACCTTATAGTTATAAATGTGTGTATAAATAGTATATATTGAGTTCCATGGAGGCCGCCATTTTTCAAAGGTCAAGGATGAAAAAGTAAAAACTGTAAGCCCATAAAGATATTGCATATGACTGGGCCTATTAAGTTTTATAACCTTATTTTCTGATTTTATCATGAGTTTTAAATACCACATCTATAGAAGATCTTTCTATATCTTTATATTTACCTAATGTAAATTTGGGTAAGGAAATTATAGTGATGCAATATTGAGTTTAAGAATGTCTGCTTACAATGAATACATGTGTATGTCTGTCTCTGTGGCGCAATCGGTTAGCGCGTTCGGCTGTTAACCGAAAGGTTGGTGGTTCGAGCCCACCCAGGGACGATATTTTTATTAAAATTATATTCACACCTTTTTTTTTTTTGCATCAATAGGCAAAACCTCCATTATATAACGACCTGATATTATTTGAATGGCGAATTGACTCACCTTCAACAATGCTAGAGCTAAACCCTGGCACAAAGCTTATGTAGCCTGTGGCCTATTGCAGGGGAAGGGCACCCATGGCTCGCGAGCCAGATCATGCCAGATGTGTCTCTGGTTGCATCTGGCTCGCAGATAAATTTTGATTACTAAAAAAATGTTTAAACTTTTTGATGTAGATTACATATTAATTGCATATCAATATTTCATTCTACAAGTGAGCTAAAGTCTATTGCAGCTCAGCATCAGAAGAATTCAGAGACATAGCCTAATTAGGCCTAGGCCCCTATTGTACATTTAGTGTTGAAATTACTCAAAATGTAGCCTACACCTACACATTTACTTGAATTTTTGGTTTTAAACCTAATGTATGGCTCTCACAGAATTACTTTTAAAAAATAGTGTGGTCTCCATGGCTCTCTAAGACAAAAAAGGTTCCCGATCCCTGGCATATGGGATAGTTAACCTAGATCTATAGGCCTAGCCTACTTTTTCATATTTTTAGCATAGGCCTAAAGGCCTGTATTAGGCCTGTATTCATAGTAGGCCTATATAGGGGCCTACAGAGAAAGATCTAGTCTATATATCTAAATGATTTTACACTTTTTAAAATCATTCTTAGATCTATTAACTTAAATTAAATCTAGTTTTTGTAGGCCTATGTTTCTCTTTCCATTTTTTTTTTTTTTTTTTTTTTTTTTTTTTTTTTTTTTTTTTTTTTTTTTTTGTAAAGAGCAAAATATTTGGAACAATAAAACGGCTCGGGTTCTAGCCCTGCCGCCGATCAATCCCTGCCGCCCCGTAGGAGTTTTCGACATAGGACGTAATTAATAATCTTCTATCTAGAAGAAATGTAGGCATATGTAAACTATAGATCTATGTAGGCCTATGTAAACTATAGATCTATGTAGGCCTATGTAAACTATAGATCTATGTAGGCCTATGTAAACTATAGATCTATGTAGGCCTATGTAAACTATAGATCTATGTAGGCATATGTAAACTATAGATCTAAGTCAAAGCAGATAAATACAAAAACATTGTTTTTATTGGAGTTGTTTCATTTAAAGCGATCTTGATAATGAAGAAGAGAATGAGGTTTTATGGGCTAATTATCGCAAAGCGTTTTAACCATAGGGTCTTTATTTTGTGTTGATAATAGACCTAAATGAATTTTGTCTATGGAAATTTTATAAAGGCCTAGATCTAGAAGCGAATGACTAATAAGATAAGCTTATTTATATTAAATGTAGGACGTTTCAGAACTCAAGGTATTAAAAGTAAGAAGAAAAACATTTAGGCCTACAGCTCTCTCGATACTAGAGCGCTGTTGCACCTCTGTGGTGGAACGAACTTCCGAACACAAATAAACAAGCTGATATATAATGTTGACATTTTAAAAACAAAATTAAAAACATAATTAGGGCCTACTGGATTCATTTTATTAACATATGGTAGGCCTAAATGTAAAGCGCATTTGAAGACGAATTGTTATGAATTGCGCTATATCAATGATATTTTTTGTAATTTTGAAAAAAATGACCAAAATCTACAATTAAGAGATAATAATTTGTACTTAAGCGACCACCAAGAACTCGATAAATTACACACACACACACACACACACACACACACACACACACACACACACACACACACACACACACACACACACACACTCCTTCCCACACACATGTTTACTTGTCGAATACTTTCGCTGATGCGTGTATCGCAGTTTAGAAAAAGAAAACTCATTTAAACAGTCATTAAAAAAATTCTTAGTTTTATGTTTATACACTTGAAAGCACACATTTATACAAGCAGATTGAGAGAGAGAGAGAGAGAGAGAGAGAGAGAGAGAGAGAGAAAATAAATGTCCCTTATGTGGTCCACGTAGGACATAACCAAGGCTGTTATGTTTTAACTGCATGTTGCTGTGTACTTCATCTTATGTGCTACTTTGGATATAGTTAGAATATAAAAATCGACCACTTTTTTTTTCTTTTTCCTAGACATCACTTCACATGTAGGCCGGATCATCTATTCATATAGGCCTAGCTTATTTAGAATAGGTCGAGCATGTTAAAAACAGGCCCACTCAAGGTGAAATAGAACGATTGCGAAGGCTGGGGTTTACAAAACAAAACAAAAAACAACCAAGTTAAAAGGTACAAACGTGCATATCAATATATATATATAGCGTAGCGTAGCTGGGGGGGGGGGGGGGAGCAGGAGGAGCGGCTCCTCCCCCTACGACCATTTTTGATTTTAAAAAAAAGGGCCTTTTCGGGAAAAAAATTATTGAATTATTAATTTTAACAAGCCACGAAGCACAATTTATGTCGTTTCTAATTATTATTTTTTTAATTGCATTTCAACAATTTAATTTATTACAATAATTTTGAATCATTCAGCGTGCCAACAGCGTGAAAGTCAAACTGATCAACTATATTCTTTTTATAAGACAATTTATTTAGTGCCGTAAAAGACCAAGACCAAAAGAAAAGGAGCGTAATAGAGAAAATCATTTAAAGTGTTTATATTTAATAAAAAATTACCGTAACCTGTTTGTTATTACCAGCTTTTTTTTTTTAAAATCCATTTATAGCTAATACACAATTTCATTACTCAACTTACACATTAATAGTCATCAACATTTGAAGTTTGTTGTCAAGAAATTATTCTAGTAATAGATTTAAAGTCTTTAATGTTTGATCTCAGAATAACTGAGATTTACACTAATATATTATTTTAACCCGAAGACATAATATGGAAAATAATTACAATTAATTGGAAGAGATGCTTAATAATCATAAAAACTGGGTAGTTATTTTAATGTTTAAAAATGTACATGTACATTCTTTAGTCATAAAATATTTATATAATTTTAAACTGTCTTGTGTAATTTGATCATTTAAGAGTTATACATTGTAAAGGCCTACCGTTAATTTTTTTTTAAAAGGAAACAAAAAAGAAACCTATTAGAACTATTAATGTAAAGAAAACGGGTTAATTATCTCCCTTCAATTCAATTCTCCAAATTTGATGCTAGTGATACCAAACGAGTTAATATAACTTGTGTACTTCTGAAAATGCTCATCTATCTTGATGTGCCTTAAATTAGAGAAAGAGTTAAATGTTTTGAAATTGATTTCACGAAAAAATATGCCCAGTTTCAATGCAAATCCATTCCAGTTGCCCAACACTTCAAGTGCTTTTGGACCCAATCTTGTAAAGGAAAGTTTAACTCACTGAAACGTGTCGCCAAGTCATAAAGAAACATTGGCTTCAACAGTCAGCTCTTCTCCTTCAATAATGGAAGTGTTCTTTCCATTAAGATATATCTTAATTGCTTCCAGACAGGAAAAGAATCTACCCAAGACTTTACTTATACTCCGTATGACTTTCTTCTTGAAGTGACTTGAGAAACTATACAAATGACTATCTTAACAATAGATTCAATCACAGATTGCAAGTCCAATGATAATGATGGGGTAGTTCGCGTGCCTCTGAAAATTGTTCTGCGTGCCAAGTCTGGCACGCGTGCCTAGGGCTGCCGATCCCTGCTATAGAGCATTCGAGTTGATTCTATAAATACTTTTCGATACTAGATGTTCATCCCGAAAATGAGCAGTAGATGCAATCAATTTTGCAGAAATTCCCATCACTATTAGCTGCTAGAAAAAGAATCGTGAATGGTTACTTAAAACAGCACTATTATACAGTGTGTGTATCCTGACGCACAAGATTTTCTTATAACACTTGATACGCACAAATTCTTAGTTATTCTATTAATCTGGAAAAATTGTTAAAAGTGGGGCCTATTCCCTAAAAGGTCGCTCCCCCTAGTTTCAAAACCTGGCTACGCCACTGATATATATAGATATAGATCTATATAAAACAAATGTATAAAAAAATCACAAACTTCTGAACGGCCCTATGGTTGATTGCGCCCTGGGCAAGCTCAAGATCTCACATGCACCCCTTGGGTAGGTTGGGGGGGGGGCAGAGGGGGGGCGCGGTAACATTCACCGTCGGGAACTTATCACTGATATCCGAGCAGCTTTGCGTGTCATTAATAGTCTTTCTTTCTCTTGCCACATTCTCACTTCCCCTCTCTCTCTCTCTCTCATTATAAATAGTCTCTCTTTCTCTTGTCACATTCTCACTTCCTCTCTCTCTCTCTCTCTCTCTCATTATAAATAGTCTCTCTTTCTCTTGTCACATTCTCACTTCCCCTCTCTCTCTCTCTCATTATAAATAGTCTCTCTTTCACTTGTCACATTCTCACTTCCTCTCTCTCTCTCATTATAATAACTATGTTTATAGCCTACTGACAAAAAATATTGCTCCCATTTTTTAAAAATTCGGAATATGTTCAATGACGCCCCAATAAACATATGGCGCCCCGGGCAACTGCTCGTGTTGTCAGTAACTTGAAGCTCCAATAAGAATAAATATAGAGATTATAGAGTAATGTCAAAATGTTCCTAATCGGTCCATAACAATAATTTAATTGGAATGCCCCCAGTTATAGAAATATAGAAATCTGAACACTTATTTCCGTCCAAGCCATGAGCATATATTATATGCAGCAGGCCCAGATGAGCAGTGGATAGGCTAAAACTAAGAGGTATTGGGGAGGGGGTGTTTGGGTAGGTTGGTACGAGCGCTTTTGCTCGCCCCCTTCATTTTTCTTTCTTCACTACTAAAGCCAAAGAAAGAATTTCACAAATCCCCGGAAATAACATACTGCCCCCTCTCATCCCCTTAAAATGTGTTTTATATATTATATAGTTATGCTTCGCTCTCCCCTACCTCTGAAATATGTTTTATATAGGCAAACGCTTCCTCTTTTCCCTGCATTGGAAAAACCCTGCTCCGGTTGTAAGTAGCGATTCAATACGTTGAGGAAACAAAGTATGACGTCAACACGGCGCAGTAGGAAAAAAAAAGCCACATTCTTTAGGCAGGCTTACAAAAATAAAAAGAGAAAAGTTAAATCATAAACATAGACAAAACACACAACACGTGAATGTTCCATTAGTCTAGTGAGATTCAAACACAAAGTACACTGAACAATTAAAACAGTCTACTCAAACTTGAATTGGATCTGAAGGATGAAGAGTGTTAGAATATGTTTCATCTGAAATGGTTCATTTTAAGGGCTGTTCACAACGCTAGTTTAGTCATTAGTCATCTTATATAATCCGCCATTTCTTATATTTTGACTATGCCTTTATTGTACCCATGTACTATGTGGCAAATAAATATTGTTCATTGTTCATTGACATACTATGGTTGTAACCACGTTATAAAAAAAACGACTTTTCAACACGTGATATTGACAAAATTATATCCAACGTTTTTATCCGCCAATCGATTTAGGCCTACGAGGGAAATATTCACCTTATATATTCACCATTCTATCTATTGGGGCATTATCCACTTTATAATTTATTTATCCATAAATCTATATTCGAGGGTTTCATCCACTTTATATAATTATACATCGTTCGATCTATGAGGTTTTTATCCACTTAATGCTTTATGTATCTATCAGTTTATCTACCAGTATTTTATCCACATTAGGCCTTTATATCCGTCATTCTATCCTCGAGGGTGCTATCCACTTAATATATCCGTCATTCTATCTTCGAGGGTGCTACCCACTTTATTATAATATCTGTACATCATTCGAATTAAAAATTAATTCGTCCTTAGGGGTTCGCGTCTACTTTAAAATTCTATACCTCTACAACCCACCATTCAATGCACAATAGTTTGATCCACCCTTAAATAAACTGCCATTCCTTTTACAATGGGAGAGAACCAACCGTAAATAAATTGCTATTCATACCATTCATACGAACAAAATGACGATATTGTAACCCACTGTGTAAACGGTAAATCTACCTATTTTCAGTTTTGTGATATTCCCAGAAATACTGTTTAGGCCTATGTAAATGAAGGGTGAGGGTGGGGTGATGATTGTGCGTCTTTTATGCCGACTAATAGGCCTACAGCATGCGGTGTTGTTCATATATAATATATATAATATATATATATGACTATAACTCTGAACAAAAAACTAATTGTTTGCGAATACTGCATATGTAGCCTACACGTTTTCAAATGGCGATCGCTAAACGCGTGAACGATTAGTTTTATTCTATAGGTCTACATTTCTGAATTGTTGCATTTCCGACCCATCAACAGCGAATTATAATAAGGCATTGTGGTTAACGTTGTTGTCATATTTTTCACGTATCCATTTTTAACGTTTGCAGTACAGTTGAATGTTTTTAATATAGCCTAGTTTATTATATAAATAGGGGCCTACATTTCTGCACCTTTAAAGCAAATCCTTACAGAAATAACAGTGCATTGCACAGTCAATGCCGACCGTTCATAGGTAT
Organism: Anisus vortex; assembly: GCA_949126835.1. Classification (NCBI taxonomy): domain Eukaryota; kingdom Metazoa; phylum Mollusca; class Gastropoda; family Planorbidae; genus Anisus; species Anisus vortex. The sequence continues at coordinate 29,925,852 of OX421494.1, forward strand.
ACATATATATATATTATTTGTTCGATAATATATAATATATATAATATATATTAAGTAATTAAAGTATTAAGTAATTTATATAGGCCTATATATATATATCTTGATATCTATTTTATAGCAAAAGTGTTTTTTTATTTTTACAAATTTGCCTTATTTCATTTCCTTATCTTTCTCTAGATCTATTGAACGTACACGCGTTAACAATTATAAACACTAGTGCAATATATTATATAATGTAAAGATAATTACAAACTTATTTTAGAAAACTACTAAGTCCGATAACTTGTGAATCTTCTAATCTCTAAGTTAACCCGTAGCTAAATTCTTCAGTAACTTGCCTCCCTTTAACCAATTTTAAAAGACATGGCCATCAATGAATGTGACCTCTGACCTAGCGTCAACCAACCAAAAGCGTGACAGGTCCGCTAACTCATGAATATTCTGTTGTATTGAAGAAAGAAGCGGGCAGACGGGAGCAGTAGGAAACGCTGAAACGGTGTCTTAGCAGAACGGTGACACGGGAGGGGCCGACGACAGGTTAAAAAAAAAAAAGCGTACCCACGTTTAGTGTGGGATAGTGTTTCCTAAATTTATGTTCAGTTGTTAGGTTTAAATTCCCACACTTTTCATTCATTGTTATGGATTAAAACAAACGTTTGGATACAAATCTACGATACAATATTATATAGTGTTTTCACCTGGATATCACTTTATTATAATACATAGTTACATAGTAATAACAACAGGTAAGATTTCTCCTGTTCTTTTTTTTGTTTGTTTAGCAGTTTAGCACCTAACTCCTAAGGTGGGCGACTATTTATTAACATTATTATTAGACCTAGGTCTAACTACTCAAATGTGGCGTTGTTTGTTGTTGTTGTACGCTGAACACATGCCATTTAGTATTTATTTATTATTAAGTTGGCCTATCCTATTTTTAATGTGTTAATATGTTTAATTTCATTAATTTAATTTAAAGACAAAACATCAATACAAAGACAGAGGACATATGGCATAGATGCCTAGATCTATTTTAAGTATTTAAAAAGTCAAATGACTTCGAGGCTCGATAAAATAACATATTCTAAATTTATTTCATGGATTTCAAAATAACTTCAAGTTGTAGGCCTAGGCCTACTTTCCACGGGAGTGTGACAGCACACCATGCAGTCCACGAAAGAACCATTGGTGGTAGCTCATATGTGACATAATATGTGTGTTAGAAGAACTTCAACAGTTCTATCGATTGTATTGGTCTAGAACGCCTGGAGTAAATAGCTGTCCACAAATGACGTCCCATACACGTAAATTGTATAAGTCCCCCCCCCCCTTTTATTCCCAGATCTTTTAGAAATGTTAGGGGCCTACAAATACTATTATAGACCCCCCCCCCACACACATACACCCCAGCCGTGTCTTATTTTCGAAGAGATTTGCTTTACACAACGAAATCATCACTAAGAATGAGATAATTGAGATATCAAACTTTTTTTTATTTTCATTGTTGTTATGATCTAGTGTTCTTTAAACTTGCATTTATGTTCAGCAAATGACGTGATTTATACAATAGTAAAATCGAAGGGTTGGTAATCACGTAGGGCCTATCAACTAAAACAATTAATCACAATAGCAACAATATATAGACTAACCGATTATATATAACTACCACAATGAACTGCCATGCACCTCTTCTATGACCATTGCTACTGTTATCCCCGTTTATTTATCTTTTAAGTGTTTACATCACAGTTATCAATTACGTATCCGTAATAATAATTTTCCCACGTTGTTTACAAAAGCAAGGACTAATATGCCAAGTTATATTCCTTACCGGTTTGAAATGGGTTACCTAAACCAGTCAGGAAGACCTTGCAACATCTTAAAAGTAGGCCTATATCATAGTCCTGGGGACATGTATATGGCATTATAGGCCCTACTCTTCTTCTTTGTAGGTACGTATGTAAATGATAAGATACGATAGCTGGACCTTATTTAGAACACTTCCTTTTATTTTGCTTGATAACTAATCCAATTTACAAAGCTTATTTAAAGTAAGAAAAAAAAAAACGTGGCTAAATATATTGTTGAATTCAGACTGCACTTCTTTTAAAAGGCATATATATGAAAATTAGGGAGGGAGTGGTTAATCACAAAAGAATAGCCTACACCCATATGCAGCCATTTGATAAATGTAGGGTCTAATACTAAAACACATAGTGCCTCATTCGGCTTCGGCTATAGCCCCACCCCGCCACACCTTATAATAACCATTGTCGGCAACCTGCAAAGGTGTGGTAGTCAGTGGGACGACAATGTCTTCACCTTACGCCACCCCACCCACGAAGTGAAAAAAAGAAAACACTTTTACAAAAGTGGGACCTCTGGACTTCACAGTACAATATTTGTTTTTGACACGGGAAGAGGGAAGATTTGGGGGAAGGGGGGAGCTAAAGAAGAGCGACCAAACTCTATACTAAAACGAAACCAAAACATAGGCAATATCTTCCTCTGTACAATTTACACGCGTAGAACATTACATTTTCAATATAATGTGTTCATGATTATTTTCACTTCTTTCTACCCGTTGCTCTAAACTCTAAATACTGGTTTGGTGACGTTGAGAGGAAGGGGTGGGGTTGCACAGGACATCGGTTGGAGATATTGATAGTATCAGGGTATGGTGCTTGCCATATACTATCCCTATCCCTTTGTATGCAAATAAATATTGCCCCCTTGTCCGCAATGTTGTGCAAAGACACAAATACGTAGGCCTACATATTCTGTCGATTACAAGTATTTTCTTTTCCTATCTTATACATTGACAAATACATCTTGTAGGTAAAAGAAAATTTTGTTTTACTTCTGTGTAAGACCACCTAGAAGTGGCGGACGAAGTATCGCACATTGTTACAAAATCATTCAGCGTTGCATTCGGCAGCCATTCCCGTTCAGACACCACTCTTCCTAATTCAGCCTAATCTCTGTAATCCACGTAACATTGTATTGTAGATATGTTCTATATACTCGAAAATGCTACACACTGTGGATATTTTCTATAAAGCCTACTCGAAAACTGCTATATAAATGCCTACAAAGAAAAAAGTAAATCTCGACGTAATCATTTATATTAAAAATATAATTAAAATGCAGGGTGCAGGCCTACGATGTCTAAATAGAATAGGTAATTTATAGAATAATACAACAAAGAATGAAAAGCGATTTTTTTCTTTGACGGCGAAAATTGCCTCTGAGAACACCCATGATGGACTCAGATATTACCTTAATTAAAAAAACAAAAAAAAACACCAAAGAATAGCTTAGCCTGCCATTCGTTCGGGTGTTTTACGATTCTAGTTTAACAGCAGTCTGTGCTTTGTACTTTGTACTCCCTGCTACAGCGATGGTGGGCTTACAAATCTCGTGAGCGTAGTCCCTTTTTCATTTCTGAAAGGGCCATTGAAGCTCCTCACAGCCCCCCCCCCCCCCTTAAACCTTGCAACACCACTGACTCACTGGATCCTAACAATCTTAATCTGTTTTTTAATTCACAAAAAAGATCTGAATTTATGCTATTAGACCTACATATTAAATTGTTGTATAAAAAGATAATAAATATGTTTTTAGTTGTTTTTTTTTATGTACAGCTTATATTCTAACAGCTGACACAATTTCTAAACAAAAGCCATATCCGGTTTAAGTTCACCATTACCATTAAGGATATTTTAGTCAACTGGCTGATATTATAACGTAGTTACCGGGTGTCCAAATTTTGTTCGTGTCTTAACATAATGACGTATGCTAGATCACCTTTTAAGCTTCCCCACCCCCATTGCTACTTTGTCCTACTTTTGTTTTGAACCACTTAGAATATAGTTTATTGCAACAAACGAAAGGTTCTATGAGTTATAGACTACATAACCAGACATGTTAAAATGTATTTTTCACATGCATGGGCGTTTGCAAGAATTTCTCCAGAGGCTGTTCATTTAATAATAAAGTGTTGTTTTTTTTTTAATCGTATCCCTATAGACGCTTCTTTCTTATATTATACAAAAAAAAAGTATTGCGTCACAGACTTATCAAATCTAATCTTGCATTTTGATCAAGTTAACAAAAATATATGTTAAAATGTTTATTTTTCAAACCAGTTCTGGTAACCTAATCCACATCCAAATGACAAAAAGATGAAAAGATAAAAAAGTGTCTTTATTCTATGTCCATTTGAGTATTTTATTACATCACTATGGCGTTCTTTTAAAAGCAAATTTGTTGTCTTTTGTTTTGTGTAGCTGATTAGTTTGCTTAATTTATTTGCCCGATGTGTACCGTGTTTAAATTGTAGTGATTTCACTAACGGTTGTACACTTGTTACAATAATTCATTTGGTCCGCAACCTGAACCGCAATTTTACTAACAACACGAAGACCTCTACATTTCTTCCGCAGATCACCATCTTTGTTTGTTCTTTCTTGTGTATCAAAACGATCGAACTTAGGGCAAATTACTTTCATTATTGTCTTAATAATGGACCATTAGAAGTGGTTAGATGGGGGGTTTACCTTAAGTACCGATAATTATAAGAATAAAACAACTGTGAAAGAAATAATGATACCCATAAAGTCTCTTTCGGTATAGAGTATAGACTCTCTCTCTCTCTCTCTCTCCCTCTCTCTCTCTCTCTATATATATATATACATATATATATATATATATATAATCCATGTATGCCTATTTACAAAACCGCAATTTAAACATGACAAGTTACTTAAAAGCAGAGTTATTTTACGGTAACATAAAAATACACTAAAACTTAGTGTTACATAAAAATACACTAAAACTTAGTGTTACATAAAAATACACTAAAACTTAGTGTTACATAAAAATACACTAAAACTTAGTGTTACATAAAAATACACTAAAACTTAGTGTTACATAAAAATACACTAAAACTTAGTGTTACATAAAAATACACTAAAACTTAGTGTTACATAAAAATACACTAAAACTTAGTGTTACATAAAAATACACTAAAACTTAGTGTTACATAAAAATACACTAAAACTTAGTGTTACATAAAAATACACTAAAACTTAGTGTTACATAAAAATACACTAAAACTTAGTGTTACATAAAAATACACTAAAACTTAGTGTTACATAAAAATATACTAAAACTTAGTGTTACATAAAAATACACTAAAACTTAGTGTTACATAAAAATACACTAAAACTTAGTGTTACATAAAAATACACTAAAACTTAGTGTTACATAAAAATACACTAAAACTTAGTGTTACATAAAAATATACTAAAACTTAGTGTTACATAAAAATACACTAAAACTTAGTGTTACATAAAAATACACTAAAACTTAGTGTTACATAAAAATACACTAAAACTTAGTGTTACATAAAAATACACTAAAACTTAGTGTTACATAAAAATATACTAAAACTTAGTGTTACATAAAAATACACTAAAACTTAGTGTTACATAAAAATACACTAAAACTTAGTGTTACATAAAAATACACTAAAACTTAGTGTTACATAAAAATATACTAAAACTTAGTGTTACATAAAAATACACTAAAACTTAGTGTTACATAAAAATACACTAAAACTTAGTGTTACATAAAAATACACTAAAACTTAGTGTTACATAAAAATACACTAAAACTTAGTGTTACATAAAAATATACTAAAACTTAGTGTTACATAAAAATACACTAAAACTTAGTGTTACATAAAAATACACTAAAACTTAGTGTTACATAAAAATACACTAAAACTTAGTGTTACATAAAAATACACTAAAACTTAGTGTTACATAAAAATACACTAAAACTTAGTGTTACATAAAAATACACTAAAACTTAGTGTTACATAAAAATACACTAAAACTTAGTGTTACGTAAAAATACACTAAAACTTAGTGTTACATAAAAATACACTAAAACTTAGTGTTACATAAAAATACACTAAAACTTAGTGTTACGTAAAAATACACTAAAACTTAGTGTTACATAAAAATACACTAAAACTTAGTGTTACATAAAAATACACTAAAACTTAGTGTTACATAAAAATACACTAAAACTTAGTGTTACATAAAAATACACTAAAACTTAGTGTTACATAAAAATACACTAAAACTTAGTGTTACATAAAAATACACTAAAACTTAGTGTTACATAAAAATACACTAAAACTTAGTGTTACATAAAAATACACTAAAACTTAGTGTTACATAAAAATACACTAAAACTTAGTGTTACATAAAAATACACTAAAACTTAGTGTTACATAAAAATACACTAAAACTTAGTGTTACATAAAAATACACTAAAACTTAGTGTTACATAAAAATACACTAAAACTTAGTGTTACATAAAAATACACTAAAACTTAGTGTTACATAAAAATACACTAAAACTTAGTGTTACATAAAAAAACAAATCAACGACAAGAGAACCTTGTATGAGTCACATTTCAAACGGGGTGTTGGTATGACACATGTCAATTATGCACCTACGGACGATGAAGACTTCCTTTTGAGCTTTTTGTATTCAGTCGCCGGGAGAGACGAGGACCCCGAATGTTATTGCAACACACTCTCCCACCACCCCTCCCCACTCCCATCCCCCCCCCTTTCATACCCAGTTCAGAAACTACCTGGTGATTGAGTTATTAATAAATATATCGCTTTTATACCTGTTTTTTGTTGTAATATTCGTTGAGCGTCGTGGGCCTTGTGCTTTATTCAATGTACGATTTCTATAAATACTTTTGGTGTATATCTAACTCTGTGTGGGTTGTGTACTTTTAAAAAAGGGACTATTTATATATAGGTCTATATTATTTATTACTTTTAGGGTGGGGTTTTTAACAAAGGTTCATTTGCGCAATAGTGTATTGTTTCTACAGCAGTTACTTATTATTTTTAGAAAGAAAAGAGACTCATCACTATCCCCAAGACTTCATGTCCATTGTTGACCGATTGACACATCAACTGCTCAGACCTCAACATTGATATGTGTAGTAGACCTCATTGTTTCCTTCTAAATAACATGTTAACAACAACAGTAACCGATTTATCCATCTCTGTAAGGCTATAAATGCTATAAAGTAAGTAAAGTTTCCGTCGGACCGAATTGATCCATAGGGCCGGTGAAGCAGCGTTCACCAGCTTCTGTGGCCACGGCATACTAGGTGATTGTGTGGCCAGCACTATGCACAGCCGCCTTTACTTTACCCCAACTAATGTCAGGTACCCATCAGAGCTGGGTAGACTCAGGGGCACCCTACAGACCCGGGAAAAAAATCCCAGCCTGCACCAGGATTCGAACCCGGGAACTTCGGTACGCCAGCCGAACGCGCTGCCCACGGCCACCGTGCCCTCTGTAAGGCTATAGTCATCATACTATTTACATTGGTTTCCGTTTCAATGTCTTGATTCTTGTCTTTCAAATCTATTGGAAGCTCAATCAATATCCACGGGTATGCCAAGTAAAAGTAAGGGGAACATAAAGTCAAATCTTTCTTTACATTGTGTTTGAATCGATCGTAAGAGTAATCAGGTGACTTAGATTAACCTATAGTTGAAAAATGGTAAGTTGATTACGAATATTTCCATAATCTCAATGAATGATTCCATTCATATTTTTTTTCAAAAGCTTTTGAACTCTTTGCAGATCTAGACTTAGATCTACTTGAAGATAAGATTGTGTGATTTTTCTTCCATATACCATACACATTACTTTCATACTGATTACATTTTTAAATAGCTTTATCGCTAATATTATTCAAACAAAATAATTTTTTTTTCGCGAGATATATGTCAACAACTTCAAACTGGCCGAATACTTACTTCGCGATCAAATGTAATGTTTGCTAGACTATTTAAAAATGTCGGCACTTCTCTTATTGACGTACCTTATGATTTGATCTAAAACTATGGTGTATAGTTTATAGATATTCATGTGTCTGTTGAGTCTTTATGATTGTTGACTCCTTATATAACTTACTAAATGGACTTAATAATATTGTATTAGCTAAACGTTCACAAATTCAACATATTTAGACCAGACCAACTTGGTACTTAAAGTGTTATTTACATGCAGTCAGTGCCGTTGCAAGGGATTTGGGGGCCCGGGGGGCTCGGCCTCTTTAGGGGCCCCTGCATTTTGACATTCGACATTATGACATGAGAAAAAACAATTCGGACACACCTATGGGGGCCCCCTCAAGTAGGGGCGCGGGGGACTTTCGAATTTAGACCCCCTCTCCCCCCCCCCCCCTAGCTACGCCACTACATGCAGTCCACATATTTTGGCATTCATACATTCAGATAATTTTGAAAAAAAATAAAAATGTAGAATTGTGTTTGTTCCAGTAATAAAAAATTGAAATATATTTTTAAGTTGTTTTTTTTTTAACCTCGTAATAATAAACGTGTTATATTTATATAATAATAATAATTGAACAAACACCGTCTTCTCGTGTATCAATCAGTTGTCTACCTTTCCTAGCTGCTTATCTTGTGGGTGGTATGTCAACATGGATACATTGGCACGAAAGGTCTTGGTAGCGAATCATTTATTAGGACTGGGATCAATACAGCACAAATTAATGAGAAGATATCGACCCAACCTTGGCTTAGCTGTTGATTATGTGTAAATATCGGAATGCTTTAGTTTTTTTTATTATCGTTAGCATTTTGGTTGATCTCTTAACTTATCTGTTTAATTAAGGATATATATCTATCTATCTATTTATCTATTTATCTATCTATCTGTCTATCTGTCTATCTGTCTATCTGTCTATCTGCCTATCTGCCTATCTGTCTATCTGTCTATCTGTCTATCTGTCTATCTGTCTAACTGTCTATCTGTCTATCTGTCTATCTGTCTATCTGTCTATCTGTCTATCTGTCTATCTGTCTATCTGTCTATCTGTCTATCTGTCTATCTATCTATCTGTCTATCTATCTGTCTATCTGTCTATCTGTCTATCTGTCTATCTGTCTATCTGTCTGTCTATCTGTCTATCTGTCTATCTGTCTATCTATTTATATATCTGTCTAGCTGTCTGTCTGTCTCTCTGTCTCTCTGTCTCTAAGTCTCTCTGTCTGTCAATCTATCTTTTTATGTCCATATTTCTCTTTATCTGTCTGCCCGACTATCTGTCTCTTTATATATCTGTCTTTATGTTTAATGTACCTATCTATACCCGCCTACATACATACACACACACTGTCTATCTGACCGCTCGTGTGTCATGAAATATAAAATATAGCTGAATAGGAAAGCAAACGACCCACCATAAATTTTTTATGTTTACTTTACCCTACTAATAGCCAGCGTTTATGTGACATAATTTACGTAATAAAACAAATCACGTACAAAAAAAAAAGACTCGACGTCGTGTCGTCATTGAAGACGCGATTCATCTGGATTAAAGTTTTAAATCATGTTTAATTCTTTTCATGTGATCATAAAACGTGGCCCCACGTTGTTTAATAGCCTGGTTTAAGTTTATAGACAAAAGAGTTATCTATCCACCACCAGCGTGAACAGGAAGTTGTTTCCCTTTTTAAATATGAGGACTTGTTTATCATATAATATAACATTATGCCTGCAAGAGGTGTTGATAAATACATATGATATGTTCTCTAATACCATTTGGAATATCGTGTTTACCCGGATCTAGAGGGTCACCCTTAGGGTACCTAACTGTCACAAAAGCGATTGGGCATTGTGCTGGCCACACAGTGTCCTGATGTGTCATGGCCGTTAAGACTAGTGAACGCTGCTTCACAAGCCCTTATGGACATTTTACATCAACCTATGGTTGCCGCTTGATACTTATCTCAACAGTAACTGAGAAGATTGCAGTAATTTCCCTAACTCTAGCAAATGAGCGGATTGTGTTGCCAACACCAAAAGTGTTATACAGGTGACTTCAAATTCCAATTTCTTCAAATTACTTTCGTGCCCCATCAGAATACAAAAAGACACTTTCCAGGTTCGAGTATTGACATCGACAGCTTCATGCAAACAATGTCTCCATGTGTGTTGTATGCATGTTGCTGGCGAAGACCTCTTGGTTGCCACCTCCAATGTATATTACACCTATGACGTATCTGGTAACTAATAGCCTTGTTGACGGGCTGTAATATACATAATTTAAACTATGCAGCTAATTGATTGATCACGTGACTGAAGAAATAATCTGAAACTGTCCAAGCGATTGCTCATAGATGTTAATCTAAAAATTATAATCTTTCTCCGCTTTTCATCAAATCAATAGCAAAATCCTTTTAAAGATAATAAGAATATACAATATGACAATATAATTATTTATAAAATATCTCCATAAAGTATTACACCCTATAAGATGTTCTTATTATGTCTATATATATTATACCGATGAATAAACTTGGTGTTTATATTATAGACCTGACCCTAATTTGCTGCCATATTCAGACGCCATATAATATAATATTGTGGTCGTTTATTAGAGGCTACAAAAAATGTAGGCCTACAGATTATCGGTTTAGTTTGTACACAGCTTTATCACCTGGCTTGTGGCTACAAGAGTCTCTGTCTGATAAGGAGCAGTTAATTGGTAAACACAAAAGCGTGCTTAGACCTGGTTGTGCACTGGTCGGTTCCCTGAAGTATAATAAAACTGACCAACATATTAAAATCTCGGCCGTCTCTCTAAAATCGTCTGTGCGTAGGCCTATGCGAAAAAGCTACATGAATGAAAGACTTATTATCGATTGAATTCCTGTTCAGATTTAAAATATGCAGCCATGGAATAATGGGTGAAAACTCAAAGAGACTATTAACATTGCCAGTCAACTACCATACCAATCAAACTACATTTCTACCTACCTACATACCTACCTACATACACACCTACCTACATACACACCTACACACCTTCCTTCCTCCCTACCTACCCACTCACCTAATTACCTACCCACTCACCTAATTAACTGCTTACCTACCTTCCTATTTACATACATACATACTTATCCACATACCTATAAACCATCCTATATACACGTCTGTCTGTCTGCCACTTTGGCTTATTGCAGCGCATGTAAAAGCATAGAATAACTGCTGCGAGGTTCTAAAAAGGAATTAAAAAGGTCCTCTAGGAATTATGATACAATTATTTCTGGCATCAGGACATAACTCTTAAAACCCCACGGTGCTAGATCTTAGAGGCCTGACGGTGCTAGGATTTTGAGACTCATTGAAATAAGTCTTCCTAGCCTTTATTTGCAAACTGGAATATAATAAAGCGTCTTATGAAAAATAGGTAGGAAAAAAAATCAATATTAAAGGGACAGCCAGTCTAGCTAGACTATAAGAAATACACATTTGTAAAGAAAAGTGCACAACATAACTGAAAAGCGAAATAATGTGGGGGTGTGGGTGGGACTTTACTGAGACAATTTTAGTTTTGAAAGACTCAACAAATAACTTATATTTTTTTCATGTTAACATGAAGCAATTTGACTCGATATTCATACGGATGACAAAGACCATTTAAGGGTGAATATAAAATAGTTTAGCAGCTGTACTGAAATATTTAACCGATTATACTGTTGTATGCCTTCTTAATAAATTAAAACAGCTTTATTAAAATACAGTAAAATACTTTTTTTTAGATTGATTTTGTTTATTTCAATACGTAAATAATAAATGACTTTAACCCTACACGTATTAAGCATTTAATAGTAATGCATCTATTGATATAGGGGTGAATGTAGAAATAATAAATGAAGGTTGTTAGTTTAAAATAGTTTAAATATAAACATGTAGAGGTGTAGTAACAGGCGTGTCAAACTAAAAAAGCACCATGGGCCGCATAAGATACTTTGAGTTTTCCGGCGGGCCACACCAACAAATCTGAGAAACACTGTAACCTTATTGAATTATATTTAATTTATTGGCACACCTACTACAACGGCTTTATTAAGCTAACAACCCACAACGCCAAATATAACAATTGTAATCCAACATTTATTTAAGAACATTCAATCATTTGTACACTTTAATCAGTGATTTGTCCTGAGGTTTGATGCCTCCTTTTCATTACAATTTTTCGTATATCTGGCCGAAATGTATTTGCAGTTCCGACCTTCATCAGGGATGACAAGTGTTCATCGGTCAGCCTGTTCTCTGAGAAGTTTTGTTAATTTTATGAAGGAAAATAACTGTTCACACACATAGGTGGAACCGAACATTGCCATAATCCTAGTTGACAACTTTCTGAAGTTTGTAAACTTTTCAGGAAGGTGTGAATAGAAGCCAGGTATCCCGACTTATAGATACTTTGCTTTGAGTGTAGAATCAGAATGAATTTCTAATAGCTCCATCTGCAAGTTTTCCTCTGCTTTGACAACATGAAAGTTGAATGGTGCCGAGAATAATGCAAAATGGTATTCAAAGGATGAGAAATCACTAAATCTGTCCTGGAACTATTTTGACAATAACTCTATGTGACTTTACTATTTAGCATAGGTAAGTACATATTCAGCATTGGCCTGATTTTTTTTTGTGAGTACTTTGCAGTTAGAAAAATGAATAAAATTTTCACGTGACCGCTGCGTCTTCCATACGCTTAGTTTGTAATGAAACACTTGTTGTCGTCGTACAACTGAGTGATGAGTTTGTTTTTGCCGTGTAATTTTAAATAAAGATCACTTAAATGTGCAGCAATGTCCACAGCAAACGCTAGATCCTGGATCCAACTTCCATCTTTTATTTCATCTGTGTTTCTACATCCCATCTCCAAAAATAAAATAATTTCTGGTCTCAGCAAATAAAATCTTTTCAGCACTTTGAGACACAACAACCAACGGACTGCTGTGTAGAATGGAACATCGATGAACTGACTATCCATGTCTTCTAACAGCTGACTGAATTGACGATGATTGAGAGCATTGCATTTGATACAATTCACTGTTTTTGTGACCACACTAAGCACGTGATTCAATTTTAAAGTCTTTGAATACAAATTTTGCTCATGAATAATTCAGTGAAAATGTGCAAATGGTGAATCTGGATAAGAGTTCTCAATTTTTGTTCGCAACTTGGCAGCAACACCATTATGTCTGCCAAATTCGCGGCACCGTCAGTAGATGAACATACAAGTTTACTCAAATCAAAATCATAGTCATGCAGAATCTGCCCGACTTTTTAAAAGATGTCTTCGCTCGCTGTAGTGTCATGCATTGGGATTAGTTCAATCAGCTCTTCATAAATATTAAATTCACTGTCACAGGCCCTATTAAAAACTACAAGCTGTGCTATTCCAGTGATGTCAACGGTCTCATCAATAGCAATAGAAAAATGTTCAAATTTAGATGATGCAGACTTCAACTGTTGTTTCAAATCATTTGCCATTTCATCAATCCGCCCAGCCACAGTGTTCCTGGTTAATTAACGAAATATTTTTAAATAACTGTGCCTTCTGTGGGCACACAATGTCAGCCGCTTTTATAAGGCAATGCTTTACGAAATCTCCTTCACTTGTAAGATTTCCCACTCATGGCGACAATTCGGCTGAGTTCATAGCTTGCTGTAACGGAAGGGCTTGATTGGCTTGATCTATTTTGTAAAATTTGTCTGTTGCTGTATCAAGTTAGCCTTCAATTCATTGAGTGTGGAAACAGGTATTAAGCCAGGGGTCGGGAACCTATCTCTCGCGAGCCAGATGTGGCTCTATTGATGGCTGCATCTGGCTCGCAGACAAATGTTCGATCATAAAAAAATGTTTCTGTAGACTCCTTTGATCTACATATTAATTGCATTGCAGCACCAGAAGTCGCATTAATGGTAAGAAATACTCATTACTGATTAGCAATATCATAACAATGTTATCAAAAAGAATTCAGAGACATAATTGTTGTACTTTTATTGTTGAAATTACACAAAATGCACACATTTAGGGCCTATTTGAATTGTTAGTTTTAAACATAATACATGGCTCTCACAGAATTACTTTTCAAAATATTTGGTGTCCATGGCTCTCACAGACAAAAAGGTTCCCTCCCCCTGCATTAAGCCCTCATATTTATCGCAGGATCGATGGTTGGTTTCATATTGTCCAGATTTATGTTTTATACACCCAGTTTAAGGTATTAAAGCTGCAATTTTCGCCATTAAATAAGACAATTATAGTATCCTTTGTGCGGGCCGCACACGTGCTTGCCAATGGCCGCATGCGGCCCGCGGGCCACACGTTTGACATACCTGTAGTACTAGATACAACTTCATGGATTAAACGCAGATGGAAAACTATAAGAGATACAAATTGAAATAGTACACCAGATTTATGGAGGACGGTGGCCTAGCGGTAGTGCGCTCGGACTGCCAGCAATTTAGTCCCCTGATGTGTACAATAGTGGGAGTAACGTAAAGGCGGTTGAGCATTGTGCTGGTAACACAATCTTCTTATAGTCTATGCCGTGGACAAAGAAACATAAAAGTGTGCTTCCTTTGGTGGTGGATGAGCAGACTTGCCTTTTTTTCTTTTACAAATACTTTACTTTTTTAAGGGGCAACACATTTTAATCTCATTTTAATTCCAAGCTAGTATCATTAAAGATGTTCAAAGCACTTGAAACACGTTAGAGTTGATTAAAAAAAGATGAATAGACCTATTTTAACTAGGAATATCATTTACAGCTCAATCACGTAATTAAACCGAAAAATTGATTTATTATCAGTATTACTTCTTGAGCTGTTCTTGAGATCGGTGGAGTAAGGGATGACCTAATTTACAAAAACTGCGTCTATTTCCCCCCCTCCCCCTCCGTAGCCTCTCTTCATGTCTGTTATTTTTTTAACTTTATATGTCACACACTTGGCTAGATCAATACTCATTTATTGACACACCTGGTGCGATCATTGACACTGTACTGTAAGTATTTTTCGAATATCGACCCTACGTTATTTGTTTGTGTCTGTTCTTCCCTAGACTCTAGCTACACACGTCTTGTCCAATCTTGTAATCCCATCAGTGCAGAGTAAGCGTTCAAAAACCTGGAGGCGTAGAATATGTGAAAAAAAAAATAAGTGTGCCTTGGCCGTGTATGTGTGAGTATGAGGTGAAGAATAGGACACATGAACAATCAGGAGGGGGGTGGGGGGAGTCAATTAATCATCGAAATAAAGGTGTGTACGGGAGTTAGAGGGCACGGTGACCTTGCGGCAGCGCGTTCGACTGGCGATCTGAAGGTTCTGGGTTCGAATCCTGTGGCAGGCTAGGATTTTTTTTCCGGGACTTGGAGGGTGTCCCTGAGATTACCCAGCTATGATGGGGTAAAGCAAAGGCGGTTGGGCATTGTGCTGGTCACACATCCACTTGTATGCCGTGACCACAGAAACTGGTGAATGCTGCTTCACCAGCCCTATGACTATGATCAGTTTGGTTCGAAGGAATACTTTACTTACTTGCGGGTGTAAGGCTTCACCAGCCCTATGACTATGATCAGTTTGGTTCGAAGGAATACTTTACTTACTTGCGGGTGTAAGGCTTCACCAGCCCTATGACTATGATCAGTTTGGTCCGAAGGAATACTTTACTTACTTGCGGGTGTAAGGCTTCACCAGCCCTATGACTATGATCAGTTTGGTCCGAAGGAATACTTTACTTACTTGCGGGTGTAAGGCTTCACCAGCCCTATGACTATGATCAGTTTGGTTCGAAGGAATACTTTACTTACTTGCGGGTGTAAGGCTTCACCAGCCCTATGACTATGATCAGTTTGGTTCGAAGGAATACTTTACTTACTTGCGGGTGTAAGGCTTCACCAGCCCTATGACTATGTTCACTTTGGTCCGAAGGAATACTTTACTTACTTGCGGGTGTAAGGCTTCACCAGCCCTATGACTATGGTCAGTTTGGTCCGAAGGAATACTTTACTTACTTGCGGGTGTAAGGCTTCACCAGCACTATGACTATGGTCAGTTTGGTCCGAAGGAATACTTTACTTACTTGCGGGTGTAAGGCTTCACCAGCCCTATGACTATGATCAGTTTGGTCCGAAGGAATACTTTACTTACTTGCGGGTGTAAGGAGGAACGGAGGCCGACTTTCATCAACAGCTCAAGGTACCAAAAATAAAAAGAAAAACATTTGCAGCTCGCTCTCTTTTACAGCGTCGAAGATTGGACAAGACGTTTAATAGTTTTACGAATAGCGTTATATAAATTATGTAATTTGTTGTTGAAGAAACACATTCTTTTTAACTTGACGTAGCATTGTTTTTTCCGCTCCTGCCCCTCATCACAAATTGTCACAAATGTTTGACCCTTCCCCATCTGCCCAAGGTGTGTGACGTTATTTATGGATGACCCCTAATGATCAAATAACCTAGGACGATGTTAAGGTCCAAGAGCCCACAGGTGAACATGTTATCTCCATGTAGACCGGTGCATGTAGACTATATAAGTAGTTGTAGACAGTAGTTCTGCATATAGATGTTGATCCTTTTCGTATCGCTTTTTTGTTGTTGTTGTTGATGTTTGCATTCTACACAGATTATATCTGTCAAAAAATCTTTAACATAAACTAATTTAAAAAATAATTCATTTAATTATTATTAGTTTTTTTTTTTTTCATGAATAACAATAATTTCATAAATAGAAGTTTTACTTTGAATAGTTCACATGTCTTATTTTCGACAAATTATGAATTGGCTTACTTCGCTAGGGTTGCCAGCGTTAAAATCTGTTTTCGACTTATAATTATAACGGCTACAAAGTTAAACCAAAAAAGTGTATAATTATCTTTTAGCTGCCACTTTAACGTAGGTCTTTTTATATACCTTTACAAAAATAAAAAAAGACATAAGTTTTATTGTATTTAAAAAAATGGATTTAGGACAGTGTTTTTATGTTTCTTTTAATGTCTAGCGTCTATACATTTAATCTCAAATACCCATTTTTTCACCCCACCACTTGACCTTTCGTAAGGCGGCGTTCGTCTTGTTTAAGTGAGCTCCACAAAGTTGGACGCAAATAAAAAACGGCCCCTGATCACTCCAGCCCCCACCAGGGGCGAAGCCAGAAATCTTTTCCAGGAGGGGCTGAACTTTCGCGTGACAAATATTTACCAAATACCAGGGGGGGGGGGGCTAAACTTTCGCGTGACAAAGATTTACCAAACTTTTAGCGAATTTAGAACATATTTTTAAAAAATCAGTTGAAAAAATATTTTTTTTTAAATTCCAGGGGGGGGGGGGGTGGGTGGCTTAGCCCCCCTCAGACCCCCCCCTGTGGCTTCGCCCCTGGCCCCCACCCCATTTCTTTTTCTCCTCACTACCTGCAATGAAATCTGATATCGCCTGAAGATCAAATGGCCAACAGATCGATTTTATGATCAGGTGACATCAACATATAAAATAAAGTCTGCCATCGATTTTTTTTTTCGCTCGATAGAGTCCGCTATCATTTACACACTGTGAAACAATGTTATATCTTCGGACCTTTAAATTTTTGTTAAAAAATATTAAAACAAAACAAACTGCACGAGCTGCAGAAAGACACAGTCGTTGTAAAAAAAAAAAAAGCATATTAACAATACCAACACCTAATATTTACAATCTTGGTATCTGTAACAAGTATAAGGACACTAAAGTTACGCCGGAAGGCAGTTTGGCAAAAAATACAGGAGTTGTCTTTTCGAAATGTAAGCGAGCAGAAGACAAGTCACCGAAAAGATTAATGTCGTCTGCCCAAGCTTGAACCTTAGCTTTGTTTTTTCTTTTCTTTGCATATTTATCTAGATCTAGATCTACAATCTGTAGGGTCAAATCTATTCTCTAGTTTGGTTGTTTATATTTAGAAATGGTGTGTTTGTAAAGCAAAATTTAAACATTTTTTTAGTTCTTGCTAATAGAAAAGATATTTATTTAATTTAAATGGCCTCCTCTCGGTAGTCTAACATGCTGTACTAAAAATGTGTTCAAATATTTGAAGAATTTTCAGCGTTTTCTGCGTGTTTTTAATACATTCTTTATACATTCTTTTATAAACATCTTTTTTTTTCTTTTTAAAAAAGTATTTCTTATAATTAAAAACAATGCTATTAAAGTGATTGCCATTTTTTTCCCCAGCACCACAAAGCCTAAGATCTATGGCGATGGTTAAAAGAAGAATCATTACTGGAGTAATTTTCTCAGCAAACATGTGGATTAACATGTGAAATTTAACAAACATTCGCAGTGATTCACTGACGAGAATTGTAAAAAGCAGGGGTGAGTACACACGTTTATATTCACTCTTAAAAAATAGTACCGATTGGCTGAGCTAGGATTTGCAACTCATGAATACGCAAATTTCAAGTTCTACTATAGAATAAATGAGACCCAGTTCATTTGTGACCTTTGGTGTCGATTCTTCAATGCGTTTTGGAGGCAAAAAGGTGCCAACAAGCCTCCGTATTATATAATGCGATTTCAGACAGGTTTCGATCTAGTTTTGTTCTATGATTCACAAATTCAATGCGTGTTGTTATTAGTAAAGGTTTTACATGTGCTTGGTCATAGTCTATATTTCATAATCTTTGTGTTACCGGTCGGCTGAACTACAATTACAAATAATTAGATCTAGTCAGAGGTCTTGTCAACCATAATCACAAAGAAATAAAAAAAAAAATGGTCACAATTACTTCGACATATTTTATAACTTAAAAAAAAACATAATTATTATTGCGTCAAGAAGAGTCATTTCTTATAACTATGTTGGACTTTTTTTCTTTTGTCCCAATTCACGCGGAGGAATTGACACGATTGGCTCATTAAACAGTGTATATGCATAGGCTACATATTCTGTAAAAAAACAAAAAACAAACGACAATTAACGTTCTTCTGTTAAACATTTGATGACAGGCAATCAAATGCCAACGATTATCTCAACGAAACACATATTAGCTATACATTTTGTAATTATCTTTCTCTACCAATAGCACCTTTTTTTCTTTGTTTTATAGACAGGTGCCACTAAAAGGATATACATAAAATCACACGAAATGGCTCCCCATAGAGATTCCACCGAGGAGACATATGGGGTGGAGGATATGATTTGTCTAAGGTAAGTTAGATAAGTTGTATGTTTAAAAAAAAGTATTAATACGTAGGCCTACATTAAATCAGTAATGCGAGTGGCATTCGGATAAGAAATGGGTTGCCTGAACAAACCAGAAAACTCAACGATTCAAAATCATAAAAAAAACTTAATAAAAGGTAAGTCTATACTTAAAAACCACGGGTCACCAAAGAGCGTATGGTATGATCGTATGCAACATTTTTAGATAAGATTTTAGTTGCATAGAATGGGAATAATGCCATAACCCCATTGTGTTTAGTTTAATCATTGTTGACGTTATTTTTAGCTGTAGAAGTCGCCCCCCCCCCCCCATCTTGTGCGCCTTAACTAGACCAAATATATCCGCATTTATTGCAAGAGCGAAGACAAGTTTGTGAAAAGGCGCGTCATCTCGGTATTCTGACAACAAGTCATATTATTTGCATACACGTAGACTAATATGAAGCAGTGGTGTAGCCAGGATTGCAAGGGCAGGTAGTGCACGACTGGGGGAGGGAGGGGGTACTGGGGGGCAATAGTTTTAAATGTGGGGGGGGGGGGGGGGAAGCAAATAATTGGTAATGCAATGGGTTATGAGCTTAGGCTAAATGGCGTTGCAATAGCATTCTGATTCTGGACTGTTGTACTATTTCCTTTACATTATTGAAAAGATAATATTTTCTTATATCATCAATAGTCGAAAAGGAAAAAAAATAGAATTGCTGAAACACAACAAATCGGTTCCGGAAACAAAAATAAGGGGGTGGGTTCTGGACGAGGCCGGTGGTTGTGAGCGGGGTAAGGAGAGTCACGTGCCCCTTGCTCCCAATGGCTATGCATATGATGCACACTGTAGATCATGAAGCATCACGTGAATCATCAAACAGAAGATTAAAAAAAAACTATAAAAAATGGAATAAGTGACGAGTTGTGATTACGCCACTCCAAGGAATAATCGAACCATTGCTTCTCAAACTTAAAACAATGGGGACAGCCTAATGTCCCCTCGGTGATGATTGAATCTGGAAATTTTAGAGGAAGGGACAAGGGCACGCATACAAAAACAAAACAAACAAAAAAACAACAACAAAAAGAAAACGGGGGCGTGCGGGGTAATGTTAAAGAGATCTAAAATGTTTCAATATTCTATAACAATTCTGGTAATCAGAAAGTGTTAATAAGCCTTAACATCCTGGTAAAAATATATTTTAAAAAAAGGTATAAACAAAGATGGGGGTGGGGTGGGGTTGGGGGAGTCTTTTATTTGAACATATTTTATTTCAAATTGAGATTATCCACCCCACCCCCCGCTAGACACAGTAGATAAACGCCTTAGTGCCTTGTAATAAAACTCTTACATGTTGGCGGGTATGTCTTAATCCACTGACAGTTTAAATCTCGTCATTAAAATAGACGTATGTAAATGTAACGGGATGTAGAATATCTTGACGGGAGGCGTGTTTGTCTTTTTTTCTTTTCCCCATAGAATTACATGAATAGAAGTCTACATAAGATCTATTTATTCTAAATTATTTTCGTTTTTGCATTAACAATATAAAAGTTCATCAATTCTTAACTAGTGCGTGATAAGGCGTTATTGTAATACTCAATTTTCCTTTGTATGGTGAAAAACAATTTTCTGTAAAAATAATTTGAACCGAACTGGGTTTATCTTAACCTTTTTCCTGAAAAGTCCGGTTTACACGGTTATGCGTGGTTTACTTTTAACCCTAGCAAACCGATCTTATATGTCTGTATGTCTCTAAATATACGGGACGAACCCTCCGGCTCTTTAGTCCAGGACGTAACGTGAAAAGATGTGGATCAAGGGATACCAGGCTTCTGTCCGAGACTAGCCACTCCGTGGCATACAGATAGTGCATGCCGCGTAACAAAGGGTACGGTTTCCGCACTCAAAAGCACTATTCTGCTTCTTTCCACCTGCGAATTTCCCATGGATCATAAATATGGTGGATGGTTCGTATTTCTGCACTGTCGCCCGGTAGCACCAATTCAATACTATAAGCCTTGACATCCAAGCACCGGGCTTGGCGAGACGGGATATTGTGCATATTTCTTCCGCCCCACCGAGTCTCAGTGGCTCTCGCCTGTGCCATGAAATCTCGGACGCGCAACAGGGGTTGTCTCCTATGTGTTAGCCCACCGATGTATTCTTAATGGAGGCGTTTCGGTGGCTTACACACTTTGCCACCCTTGAGGCCCATGGGTACAGATTTAGTACAGAAGTGACCCCAGCATACCAGTGTGCGTTGAGTGGCGTTAATTCTGATATTAGTATTTTCAGTTTGACTTTTAACATATTATCTTTTTTCCGGTGCCATTTTTGAGACCGTTGATATGTATGTCTTTGAAAGTGTGGGGAATGGGTTTTCTAAACTAGTCGCCAAGCAAACCCCCAAAATATCATTTAAAAAAGGGACGCAAAAACTCAGCTCTTAAGATAACGAGTCTGTAATTTATTAAATAAGAATGCATTTTGAAAACAAAAATGCGATACGAGCCTTTGGTTGTATTTGCTTTGTTTACTCATAAGGTTTTGTTGAATGCTTCAAAGTAGACCGAAACCGGTGTACATGCAACAATGAAGGAGGCCTAGGCATTATACAGAGAATTGGCCTGTTGTTACAATATGAAATTATTTCCTCTTCACTATCAGGGCCACCTGTTTTGGTTCTATTATTTTGGTTGTTATATTATTATTGATTAGAACAATGATGTCGGGTACACCCCCCCTCTCAGGAACCATTTTTTAATGTAAGAAGCATTTTTATGAAAACTAAACCCTTAAAACTGTTTGTATGAAATGTTTAACTGTTGTTCTGTTACACATGTTTGTATAAAATGTTTAAGAGTAGTACTATTACACGTGTTTGTATGAAATGTTTAACTGTTGTTCTGTTACACGTGTTTGTATGCAATGTTTAAAAGTTGTTCTGCTACACACGTTTATGTGAAATTTTTTTTTTCAATCGTACCCCCTCTCCCACCCCTCGCGTTTTCTTCCTCTTTTCTCTCCCTGTTTATCTCTCTATCTCATGCTACCTTTTCTTTGGTTGTCTAGAATCAACAGAGCGTTTCAAATAATTTCCCGGGAGACATCAAAAGGTTCACCCCATGACTGGGCTGTGTTTGTGTGTGCCTTACATTGCAATGTGTATTTGCCTTGTGTTGCACTGTGTGTATGTTTTGTGTTGCGCTGTGTGTTTGCCTTGTGTTTCACTGTGTGTCCGCCTTGTGTTGCACTGTGTGTATGTTTTGTGTTGCACTGTGTGTTTGTTTTGTGTTTCCCTGTGTGTTCGCCTTGTGTTGCACTGCGTGTTTGCCTTGTGTTGCACCGTGTGTTCGCCTTGTGTTGCACTGTGTGTTTGCATTGTGTTGCACTGTGTGTTTGCCATGTGTTGCACTGTGTGTTTGCCTTGTGTTGCACTGTGCGTTTGCCTTGTGTTGCACTATGTGTTTGCCTTGTGTTGCACTGTGTGTTTGCCTTGTGTTGCACTGTGTGTTTGCCTTGTGTTGCACTGTGTGTTTGTCTTGTGTTGTACTGTGCGTTTGCCTTGTGTTGCACTGTGTGTTCGTCCTGTGTTTCACTGTGTGTTTGCCCTTTTTTGCACTGCGTGTTTGCCCTGTTTGTTTGCACTGTGCGTTTGCCTTGTGTTGCACTGTGTGTTTGCCTTGTGTTGCACTATGTGTTTGCCTTGTGTTGCACTGTGTGTGTGAATGAAAACCTTTTTACTTTATCTGGATTGTTCACACTGCGTCAACACAGCCGTTGCAATAACATGACATATATAATACAATACCCCCTACAGGGGGTCCAGTGCACCCTTGGGATAAAGTTGGTGGAATCCCTATGATATAGTGCACACCCATCTTGCTTCAACTGCGAAATATGTAAATTGTATGTAATAGTATATGAATATCTTTGTGTTTTATTCGTTAAGGCTTTTGTTTAGCTTTTGTTTAGTTAATTTTTTTGTTTTAAAGTTTGTTGCAAATATCTGACTGGTGAATAGACGTGTGTTTGTGTGTATGTGTGTGTGTGGGGGGGGGGGAGCTGGAAGCACGATATGTAAAAAAACATTATCATGTTGTACGTTTTTTAAAAGTGTAAATATACCATATCTTTGACATAGACAGGTGGGCATACAAACAGACAGACAGTTACGTAGATATATATATATATATATATATATAGAGAGAGAGAGAGAGAGAGAGAAAGAAAGAAAGAAAGAAAAAAAGAGAGTGAAAGTAAGGTAGGCCTATAGTGTATGTCATTACTAAACTCCCACAACTTCATAAAAGCCGACTACATAGAGTCTATATGCAGCAATACTTCAGTTTACTTTTCAATGTCTCTGAGAAGAACAATTCATAAATGTTTCCTTCATATCATTTAGGGTGAAAAAGGGGCGCTTAGGTAGGAGATTAACCAGAAACTCCACAAGTTAATACACTGGCCACAGAAACTGGGTTAAAACTAGTGCATACTTCCGTATTGGACCTCTACGTCATAAAATGTCTATATTTAGAAATAATTATAATTATAAGCAAGCCTAAGTGAAAGGATCATAGGTTTTCCATTTATTTAAACAGTGAGTCAGTCACTCTTCTATAAGACACACGAAGTCTTTCTAGCACGATCTAGAATCGTCTGCAAATAAAACTCGCCCATTTCGTCCTAGTCTACAGGCCCTTTTTTTCCCCGTATTACAAAGATGATCTCTAAGATAGTATTAAAGTCCAACAAACTGGTTCAATATACAATGATCTTCACACAGTAAACATAGCGTTGCGTGCTCCTGAATATATACTTTTGGCTTATTTCCCCTGATTTATGTAGGCAGCCATGCGTACAGTTCTTGTTGCTGCTTTACATGCACACACACACACACACACGTTCGTATTACACTTGTGTGTGTATTATTTATTTAAACTCATGACTAATGGAAAATGAACTTCTCTTATCGGTTCGATTGAATATTAAAAAAAAACAAAACAAAAAAAAAACAACAAGGAAGTGTCAGAAGCTTGAAATTTTAAAAGGGAAACAAACACAAATGTCAAAACACTTAAACATTTGTATTAATCGATTTTTATTTAGCTTTGCATTCCTGTCATTCTTTCGTTCCGATGCAGTTAAAAGCGAATTGGAATTTTCACCCACTTCCCGTTTTCCCATCGATTTGAAACTTGGCTTATAGACGTCAGGTTCTTAATTGTTTTGTTTCTACTTTATGGTGCGCAATGGTAAATCCCTATCGAACGCTGCTGGCTGATGCCAAATATATAAGAAAAATTCTATTTTGACACCCTTTCTGTCTTGTTGAAGTACTCGTGGGCGCTTTTGTTACAAGAAGTAGTTTCAGGAAATACTAAATTTATTTCAATGTGTTTATAGTGGATATATGATTACCAGAGTAGATTCCGCAAACACATGGAATTTTGCATTACTCGTCGAATAGAGCAAATTAGTAAAACTGTTTACCCCCTTAAGAAGTTTTTGAAATATATCTTTATATTGAGACCAGGATTGTTTTTTTTCATTGAATTTAAAAATTAAATGTTTTAAAGTCTGGGATAAAAAAAATATTTTTTTATCTTTTAGTACACTTCTAAAAAACATAATGATTTTTAAAAGTAAATTTGAAATGTGTGCATCAAATGTCAACTTTTAAATAGTTGATCGGGTGTTATTGAACCAAATACTTTAGCCAGGGCCGGATTAAGCCATCTTGGTGCCCTAGGCACAAACCCACATGGGTGCCCCCTTCTGCCCCGGGACCCGCTGGTATGCTAAATATTATGAAAAAAAATTAACAAAGAAAAACCTAACACATATGTTTGTACTACTATCACACATATAAAACCTACAATAAGGTATTTCTGTATTAGAATTAATAGTTAATTAATTTTGTAATAATAATACACAAAAATACTTTAACTTTTTAAATAGATGAGATAATCAGAGAGAGCACACATTTACATTTTAAAGTTCTTTTTTCGAGATTAAGATCTGGCAATGTTTTTTAGTACATAATCAAAGTTAATTTTGCTCAACAAGTCTGCATTTTGTAAAATCAATATTGCAAACTTCACGTAAGTACTGCAACACTTCCTCCATACCTTCACCAGTTTCACTTTGCAGGTCCAAGAAAGTCGTCAAAAAGCGCTCAATGTGCTATCCGTCTATCACATATCGAAGAACAACTCTTAACTGATCTATATGTGAAATCTCGGGTGTTGAGTCTACCGACAAGCTGAAATAACTGGATGCCTTTACTTCATCTACTTTTATTTCATGGACTTTTTGGGACATTATTTCAATCAGTTCTTCACGTATAGTTTTGGATAAATAAGAAGGATTTCCTTTTCCAGAATGTCCATATTTCGTAATGTGTGATGCTAAAAATGGATCAAACTGACTGACCAATTCCAGCAACCCTAGATAATTTCAATTATGTAAAGATCCAATTTTTTCATTTGTCCCTCTAAAAGCCAGACCAAGCTCATCTATAGTACTGCTCGCCTCAAAACATGTTCTCAGTAACTGTACTTTTCATTATTTGCTCTTCTAGCTTTTGTAGTCGACGAGCTATGTATATAACATGCAGTCTTTATGAGTAGACTTTGTTCATGATTATCAAATTAAATGTTATTTTTCCAGTCACTGAACCCATTTTTATCAGCCAAACTTGTTGAACGTTTAGACGCAAAAAAACAAAAAAAAACAAAGCAGTACACAGATTCTGTACAATAACCATTCTCTACTGTACTGCTCACCATTTGCTTTTGTGCCATAGAAGAGTTTTTGAGAACAATATTGTGTAATTTTTCCTCCGGCATAAATACGGCAAGATTTATCAAAGAGACCATAATGATGCTGACAGTTAGTGGGCCCACAGTCGACTCAGTAAGCCACAACATCAGCCTAGACATCAAACCACAGTCCTGGATCGACTGCTTGATTTATTTTATCATCTTCATCTTTATCATATTCATCTTTATCATCATCTTCAGCAGACTTAAATGGGTTTCAACAAATTTCATTTTCAAGCACTAATGCAGTGTCTGGATTTGCCGAACAGCCTATATATTGAGGGCCGTATTTAGGATTGTGGGGGCCCTGTTCCAAGGGCCAAATTTATGTGGGGGCCTCCTCGTGGACTCGACCCTGCCAGTGTCACTTAACAATCAAATAATGTGATTTCCCATTCACAGTATTTGTTCATTGTGCGCTTCTACAACAGCACTGTTCTAATTGCCGAAAGAAAAGAAAAAACATTTTTATTTTGGAATGTGTGTGGGCCCCTTTTGTGTGGGGGCCTCTGTTCCATGGGAACATGTGAAACATGCCTAAATACGCCTCTGTCTGTAGTAAACTTATCAAGAGGATTGATGATGTCAGTAAAATCCTGTTCCACCTGTTGCTTAACTGAAACTAAATAATTCGTTAATTTTCTGCTCTTAGCTTTTACAATATACACATTTTTCTTGAGGCCTTGTGGTGCTCCCCAAACGCTTGGTGCCCTAGGCTCGGGCCTTGTGTGCCTAATGGTTAATCCAGGCCTGACTTTAGCCCATTATTTGCCTTGGCACAAAAATTTGTTTCATCTTGTTTATTTCTCATATTAGTCTCCGAAAAACTGGGGTCAAGAAATCTACTCGTATTTTTTTTTTCAAAAAACACCAAAGACATCGATTCAATCCCTTCAATGTGGAAACGATTTAAAGTGCGTTTTAAGAGAAGTTCAATTCTGCCGACATGGCTGAGAAAAGCCTGTGATTGAGTAATCTTAATTTTAACATGACGAAACAAACATGATTTCTTTGTGTATAATCAAGCAGAGAAAGTCAGATATAATTAGTACTTAGTTTACAACGGTATAAAAAAGTAGTCTAGGCCTCCTGTATAGTTTCATTAAAAGTGTGTTTTCGCAATCAGTCCTTAGCCTAGTTATTGATTATTGGGAAGTTGAATATCTGGATACATCGATCGCTAATAGGATATCCCTGTAATTCACCGTAATTCCGGTTTTTCTCTAGCTATATCGCAATCAGCTGATTTCTACAGATGTATTAAACATGTTTGCGTGTAGAACTCACGTGTTCTTGTAGCTCAGGCCTATATTTATCTTAGACATTTTTTAGATTTTTTTTAAATAGTTTTGCCCAAGACTATAAGCACCAATTATATTTTGCCGTATTATGCAAGTAAAAAATTATAACAAAGTGAACAAACTATGTGGAGACATATAGTATTTCTTGTTATGGAGGACAAAGTAATGTTTTAAATGCAAGAATGAAATTGTGGGTTTGAACACGACCAACTGTACTTAACACTTTATGTCACACATTAATTTATGACATTGAAGAATCTCTGTCTGTGGGCCGTTATCTAGTAGGTATGTCATTAACTTGGTTTTACAACGTTTATTGAAATAATGCTTTTTTGGGTATGTTGCATACAGGCAACATAGTGCCACTAAAAACATAAAGTGCTAAGAGGGTCGTGATTTGAACCCTTCTAGTGCTTTCTGTTGCTGGCTATGTCCATAGTTAACATTAGATCATTCTTTATTCTATATGGTCACTACAGATAAGCTTGTTTACTCGGTTATAATTGCTGAATTCTCGGTGCTTGCTCTTAATCTACTACATGTACTTATTTTGTAATCAAGCAAACAGTGTTTAGTTTGAACTTCTAGTCATTATTTAGTAAAGCAAAGCGAATGGCTTAATCGTTTTGGTCAATCTACGGACAGTCATTTAAAGAGTGTGTGCTTGCCATTCTCAGAGATTGGGAGGGGGGGGGAGCTGCATTCCATTACATGTAAATTTAAATTTCAAATAACAAAAATACACTGTTATCTTGTCTCTCCAACTCAGTGCCTTTCCTTCCTAGTAACAGCTGACCTTTTTGAATGCTTCATCACGTCAATATAAAGGTCTGGGAACAAATCTTTAAACAGTGTTACGAAACGACGTATTAATACAGATGTGAGGTGTTATATTAGTGTATTATATGTAACGCCGTAGGATTCAACCGTTAGACATAGATGTCAACGTTCTAGCTGAGTGTAATTTGACACTTGACCTCGTGTCGCTTCTCTAGAGAAGGAGTGTCAGCCGAGATAATTAACCCCCTTCCCTCCATTTCCGCTATCATTTACAACTCTTCCACTAGGGTGGTTAAGTTACTTGGCCTGCCATCCACGAGTCGTGACACTGAATTGTAATCAGTAACTACAATTGTCTTCCCCCCCCCCCCATTTCTCCCTGAAGAAAACACATATACGCTCACCCACTTGCATAGATACTTTAATTGGAAACGTCTCCAATAGCGCCTTAATGTCTATTTTGCTAAGGTCTAAGGGCACCCTGAGTTCTGGCATGATTGTTATATTGTGGGAAGTTTAATCAATTTAAGTAAGATTAATGTTTTCACGCTAAACGCTGACCTCGCCCTATCCGCCAGTTTCGAACAAAGAGAAACTGACTCTGTTGTTCCATTAATTAAACGACTTTCTAACCAGACTTGTGTCTGTGTTTTTGGGAGTGGAAGTTTTTCCCCTAGTTACGATTGGCTCTACCTTATGCTATAAAAGAGCCCGCACGAGGTTGGACTTCAGTCGAGGGTCTAATATTTTGTAAGGAGTAGAACATGTTATTAAAGTACTTATTTTTCTCTATTATATAGTCATTCAGTTTAACTTGGAACTTAGTCGCTATTATCTACATTATTTTTATACTTATATTTGGAACTGTGTTCATCATGGCTATTCTTACTTTATTATAATAAAGATTTATGTTATGAATTCACCACGGATTTGACTGTTATTATTATTTGCATTGTGGAACTATTACATCATAACTATAGTCAAGAACTTTCTTATTCCACTAAGAATCTACACTATTTATTTTTCAACTGAGCCAACTGCAAGGAAGTAGACTGTTGCATTCGTATGGAGTAGAATCCGATTGATAGGTCTTCACCATCAATACTATCCTGGACTAATAAATAAATAATATATATATATAATATTCAAATCAACAAGGTTCTAATAATCTGGAGGCCGTTCCGGCTTCGTAATAAATTTGGGGGCAAATCGTCCACGATATTGCACTTTCTATCTTGCAAAATAAAGGAAGATTCTACAAAAGAAGATTTATCTACAATATTGTCTGAATTGGAAAATTTCTATCAAATTATGTTCCAGTTATACTCAACGTAATAGTGTCAATTTTGTGTCGAAAAGTGTTTTATTCAAAGGACAAAAGTAAGTTGACCACACTTTATCTTATCTTTACCAATATTAAAAACAAGATGGAAGCATCAACTAACTTTACTTCAGATCAACTTAACAAAATGACACTCACACAACTAAAAGACATTGCTCAAACGTTAGACATCCAGATAACTGAAACAACACCCGAAAGAAATAAACTTATTAAAGAAATTACTGATTGCTTAAAAAGGCAAGGTACATTGATGGAAGAATATGAATCGATAGTACATACTGCTAGTGAAGACGAATCAATTGAGTCAAATTTATCTGAATCACAAAAGACCAATCACACTGTCACGGTTCGTGAGTCAAGCATACACAATGGACTTAGTGAAGAACTAAGGTTCAAACTAGAATTAAAGAAAATGGAAATGGAATTGGAAATTGAAAAAGAAAGAATTGAAATTGAAAAAGAAAGAATTGCTAGTCAGGAAAGAATTGAAATAGCACGGGCTCGCAGTACCAATCATGTACACTCAGAAATCGAATTGGAACTGTACAAATATCGAAAATACATTCCAGAATTCGATAGCAACCACATCGAAGAATTCTTCATGATGTTTGAGAAGCAGGCCGCAGATTATCACTTTCCAGAGAATAAGATGGCTGTATTATTACGTTCAGCCTTGACAAAAGGTAAAGCATTAGATGTTGTCTTGAATCTTACCGTAGAGGAAGACAATGACTACGAACTGATTAAGAATCGAATCCTACTAAGTTATGCTTTGACTCCAGAAAAATACAGAAAGATTTTTAGAGATTTCAAGAAGGAACCAGAACAATCACACGTTGATTTTCTGAGAATCAAAGAGAAACATTTTGATCGTTGGATCAGATCTAAAAATGTGAATGGCGAATACGAGAAACTGAGAAATCTTATGTTGACAGAGGAATTTAACAATTGCGTTCGCAACGATGTAAAAATTCACTTATCCGACAAAGGTGTTGAAAACATCAAAACAGCAGCAGTATTGGCAGATGAGTACATCATTATTCATCAACACAATCGAACCTTCCAACCTGATAAATCCAAATTCAAGAATCAATATGCAGTAGTGGAAAAGAATGCAAAATGCACAGATGAATACAATAAGCAAAAAACTGATAAGCAGACGACTAATAGTTCCATGCAAAAGAAACCTACGTGCAGCTTCTGTAAAAAGGATGGACACGTTAGGGAAAACTGTTGGAGTTTACAAAACAGACAAAGTAAAGAGAAAAAGAATATAGTACTAACGTGTATCGCTACCAATCCTAAGACTCGTTTATACCAATCTGACAAGAAGGTAACAAAAGCTAAAACAGAGACATTTAGTGTTAGTCATGGAAATACGACAGAAAGCACAATGACATGTCCAGATATTTCAAAACCTAGAGAACTCCAGAAATTAGAGACCATGGTTTTTGAAAACTCACATCTGAACTCTACCGTGAGTAAAACAGATGGAACCTTAGCAACAGAAGTGTTCACCTCTTGCAGTAATATAGAACAGGTTGAAGAAAAAGATCTTATAGACACCGATCTATTCAAGAACTTTTTACCCTTCATTACTGAAGGATATGTGTCATCTATTGATGATGAACTCAGTGAACGAAAGATTCGAATCCTTAGAGACACGGGAGCATCGACTTCATTACTACTCAAGGATACTATTCCTATTTCGAAATCGACTTACACAGGACAGAATATCGCACTGAGAGGTGTAGATATGGCAACAATACTAGTTCCTCTACATCGTATTCAGCTGAAGTCTGAATATTATAATGGACCTGTTACTATTGGGGTGCAGACAGCACTACCTATTAATGGCATTTCTCTGATATTAGGAAATGACATTGCTGGAGACAAGGTACGCCCTGTATCCAAAGAAATTCATAACCCTGACAGAAGTGAGACTACAGACAATTCTGTATGCGTCCTTACCAGAGGTATGAAAAAGAAACCAGAGTCTGACGAAACCACAGCACAAACAGAAAATGAACCAGAAATTGATCTACAAGCGACATTCCTGGCTGACGTTCTTAATGGTCCCTCAGTCGAGACTAAAGGAAGTAACATGTCACCAAGACAATTACTTACCTTAGAACAGGAGAAAGACATGGATATCGAAAAGCTGAGAAAGGAAGCAGTAAGCGAGAAGGAGGTGGAAAAGATGAATATAGGTTATTACCTAAAAGATGGTTTACTCATGAGAAAATGGAAAGAGAGAAACACTGACAACGAAGATTGCAACGAGATACACCAGATTGTAGTACCAACCGTGTACCGAAAGGACATTTTACATATGGCTCATGATTCGCCATATGCTGGTCACTTAGGTGTCAATAAGACTTATGACAGAATTCTTTCATACTTCTACTGGCCTGGACTACACAAAGATACTTCATCGTTCTGCAAATCTTGTCATACATGCCAAATGGTAGGGAAACCAAACCAGACCATTCCGGTTGCTCCATTAAAGCCTATACCGGCATTCTCTGAGCCATTCAGCCACATCATCATAGACTGTGTCGGACCACTACCTAAAACCAAGGCTGGCCACCAGTACCTCTTCACGATCATGTGTTCTGCTACAAGATTTCCAGAGGCTATTCCCATGCGCAGCATCAACGCTGACAAGATCTCCGACGCACTTATCGGATTTTTTTTCACGATACGGACTCCCTAAGACCGTACAATCCGATCAAGGCTCCAATTTTACATCGAAGTTGTTTCGCCAAGTTCTACAGCGGTTAGGCATCCGCCATGCTATGTCGAGTGCGTATCATCCACAAAGCCAAGGAGCTTTAGAACGCTATCACCAAACTCTCAAGAACATGCTTCGAACATACTGCTTTGAACATGGAGGAGATTGGGATCGTGGAATTCCCTTCGTACTCTTTGCAACCAGAGAGGCTGTCCAAGAATCCCTCGGATTTAGCCCTTTTGAGCTGGTATTCGGTCATGCAGTTCGCGGACCCTTGAAATTGCTGAAAGAAACCTGGTTGTCATCAACTGAAGAAACTGGTCTACTCACCTATGTGGAGAACTTTAAGACTCGGTTATATAATGCATTAACCCTTGTAAAGCTTAATCTTTTACAGGCACAAAGCAAGATGAAGGCTTACTATGATACCAAGGCAAAAACCCGAAGCTTCAACCCTGGCGACCAAGTACTGATGCTGACACCCATGATTGGTCAACCCATGAGTGCCAAGTACACCGGACCGTATGAAGTGGTAGCCAAACTTAGTGAATTAAATTATATTGTGAAAACCCCTGATAGGAGGAAATCACAGAGGGTTTGCCATATTAATATGTTAAAGCCTTATATCCCCAGACTAGTGCAGAGCGCCATTGCGCCAGTAAACACTGTCTCAAAGGTTGAGATCGAGTTGCCCAAAGTTGAGCGTAAGCTGGCCGAGAGTAAATTACACAATTCAGAATCCCTTAAGGACCTGGATAACAAATTGGCACACCTACCAAATTGTGAAAAGTCCTCTATCAAAGGTTTGATTTTTGAGAACATTGACCTTTTTAATGATATTCCAAGGAAAACTCACTTAATCAGGCATGATGTTATTATAGATGAAAATGTAACGCCTATTAAACAACATCCATACAGAGTAAATCCGATCCAGTTGGAGCACATCCGCAAAGAGGTCGACTACATGCTCGAGAACGACATAATCACCCCTAGCAATAGTGACTGGTCATCCCCTTGTGTCCTGGTACCAAAACCTGACGGATCCTTACGTTTCTGTGTAGACTATAGGAGGGTAAATGCTGTGACCAAGACTGACTCCTATCCTATCCCGAGGATAGACGACTTGATTGACCAGGTTAGCGACGCTAGTTTTGTGACGAAGATCGACTTGTTGACGGCTTATTTTCAGATCCCACTGACGGATAGAGCTCAGGAGGTATCTTCATTTACGACTCCAGATGGACTTTATAAGTTCAAGGTCATGCCCTTTGGCATGGTGAATGCCCCGGCAAGTTTTCAGCGCCTGATTAACTCTATTATACGAGACATACCACATTGTCACGCGTACCTTGACGACATTGTAGTGTATAGCGACAACTTTGAATCTCATCTAAAGCAATTAAAGTTGTTATTCCAAAAGTTGCAACAGGCTAATCTCACTGTTAACCTGGCTAAGAGCCAATTTTGCCATGCAACCATAGAATACCTAGGCCACATAGTGGGAAATGGTACGGTTAAACCTGTAGGTGCCAAGGTCACGGCTATTCGTGAGTTCCCCATCCCCGAAACACGCAAACAACTCCGTAGTTTCCTGGGTATGGCGGGATATTACAGGAAATTCTGTAAGAATTTCTCCACCATCGCGTGTCCTCTTACTGATATCTTAAAGAAAAATGTTAAGTTCAGATGGACTGATGAATGTAATCAGGCTTTTAATAAACTAAAAGATCTGCTTTCAAGGTCACCTGTGCTGATAACACCAAACTACTATAAACCATTTAAGATAACTGTAGACGCATGTGATACAGGCATGGGGGCAGTAATATCTCAGGAGGGGGATGATTCCCTTGAACACCCTCTTTGCTATTACTCTCAGAAATTTAACCCACACGAAAGAAATTATAGCACAATTGAGAAGGAGCTGTTGGGGCTAATTCTGGCACTTAAACACTTTGACTTCTATCTAAACGGATCACCGTATCCTGTTGATATTTTAACTGACCATAACCCCCTTGTGTTCCTTTCCAGGGTAAAACAAAATCAAAGACTCATCCGTTGGAGTTTGTTCCTCCAATCTTACAACTTAAATCTGGCCCACATTAAAGGCAAAGATAACGTTGTGGCAGACACTTTATCTCGTATGTAAAATAGTACCGGATGATGCTGATTGATAGGGACATTACCTACTGATTTTTCTTTATTCCTTAATATCATTTTAACTTCTCGTGAACATTTATCATGAAAATTGAATGCTTTTTGATTAATGCAATGAACATGTATATATATTATATGTTTATCAATTTTTGCCTCTATAACACTTGAATTTTATTCTCAAATATTACATAATTGCCTGAACTATTTAACTCACTATTATTGATGCCTTTTTCTAAATGACTTTTTGTACTTTACATAACATTGAACAAGCATAATAATATGTACAACTATTTTTTTTTTTTTATTATTATTATACAGGAAATTCCCCACTTAAACTGTATGTAATTTCCTTATTTCGTAGGAGGGGCGTGTGTTACGAAACGACGTATTAATACAGATGTGAGGTGTTATATTAGTGTATTATATGTAACGCCGTAGGATTCAACCGTTAGACATAGATGTCAACGTTCTAGCTGAGTGTAATTTGACACTTGACCTCGTGTCGCTTCTCTAGAGAAGGAGTGTCAGCCGAGATAATTAACCCCCTTCCCTCCATTTCCGCTATCATTTACAACTCTTCCACTAGGGTGGTTAAGTTACTTGGCCTGCCATCCACGAGTGTGACACTGAATTGTAATCAGTAACTACAATTGTCTTCCCCCCCCCCCCCATTTCTCCCTGAAGAAAACACATATACGCTCACCCACTTGCATAGATACTTTAATTGGAAACGTCTCCAATAGCGCCTTAATGTCTATTTTGCTAAGGTCTAAGGGCACCCTGAGTTCTGGCATGATTGTTATATTGTGGGAAGTTTAATCAATTTAAGTAAGATTAATGTTTTCACGCTAAACGCTGACCTCGCCCTATCCGCCAGTTTCGAACAAAGAGAAACTGACTCTGTTGTTCCATTAATTAAACGACTTTCTAACCAGACTTGTGTCTGTGTTTTTGGGAGTGGAAGTTTTTCCCCTAGTTACGATTGGCTCTACCTTATGCTATAAAAGAGCCCGCACGAGGTTGGACTTCAGTCGAGGGTCTAATATTTTGTAAGGAGTAGAACATGTTATTAAAGTACTTATTTTTCTCTATTATATAGTCATTCAGTTTAACTTGGAACTTAGTCGCTATTATCTACATATTTTTTATACTTATATTTGGAACTGTGTTCATCATGGCTATTCTTACTTTATTATAAAAAAGATTTATGTTATGAATTCACCACGGATTTGACTGTTATTATTATTTGCATTGTGGAACTATTACATCATAACTATAGTCAAGAACTTTCTTATTCCACTAAGAATCTACACTATTTATTTTTCAACTGAGCCAACTGCAAGGAAGTAGACTGTTGCATTCGTATGGAGTAGAATCCGATTGATAGGTCTTCACCATCAATACTATCCTGGACTAATAAATAAATAATAAATATATATAATATTCAAATCAACAAGGTTCTAATAATCTGGAGGCCGTTCCGGCTTCGTAATAACAGCTAACAATCGATTAATAGATGAGTACATTCTCTCTCTCTCTCTGTTCTCTCTCTCTTCTCTTCTCTCTCTCTCTTCTCTCTCTCTTCTCTCTCTCCTCCGCCATTCCCCTTTTCATTGATTACTGTAGACTTTAGTGTAATCCGATAGAATCCTATATCCATTTCACCTTGGTGTGATGTAGACTGTCACGTGACCAATCGTTGATAGATTCCATGTTCTATTTACACTCTAATCTGGAACACCTTTATACTTTTATTGCAGGGCAAGGAGTTTATTTGAGTACGGTAGAGAGAAAGGAATTAATTGTGTGTGGATGTGTGGGTGTGGGATAGCGTGAAAGGGCATTGACTTAGTAAAGAGCTGTAGTTCTAAGGATGTGTGTTTACTCATCGTAGGTCGTTAGTGAAGATATTTTACCGATAAGTAGCGTATGTTCATTTGCGTGTATGTGTATATGCACGAGTTGTTACTACTACATCGTCTTTGGTGTGCCAACACTGACATATGTGCAAGTCTTTAGAGTATCACTATACAATTACAGATGACTATAATCCCTAACCCCAAACCAGAATCTATGAACGCAAGCTCCGATAAAAATCTCCAGGTCAATAGACATATTATTCAAACCAGCGAGGCTGTTGACATACATACGTGGCAAATGTTTCATTTCATTCAATTGTGAAGATGCTAAAAGCCTTGCCTGGGGTTAATTGAAAAGAGGGATCTGTTCGTTTGAAGATAGATAGATCAGGAACCCCCCCCCCCCCACCGACACACACACATAATGATACAAGTTATGATCCGTAAAGGTCGAATTCTTTAACATTTACGACTCAATTCTCGATTGTTTCGATAAATAAAGTTTATTTTAATGGTCGACCCAATGCAAAAACACAAAAAAAGCAAAACAAATACACTGGCGACTAGCGGCTTACAGTAATGTAGTAACATAGTAAAATTGGATACATGTATACCCACAGTGCAAACATGTATACCCCCAGTACAAGCAGTTCATACATCTGACTGTATAACTGCGCACAACTGTGTTTTTATTAAATATTTCATATTTGTTATTCATATCGAGAAAGTATTGGTCATAACCAAGCAATATGCACAGGTCAACACCACCCCCTAACCGGCAAAGCTTTTTTTTTTTTTACAAAAGGCACAAACACACTGCCCCACTCTGAGAAACACTTCCCTATAAGTTAAAAAGTAAAAAAAACAACAACAACAAAAAAAACAAATTTTTTTAAATTTCTCTCCTCTTTTTTAAAAATTTTATTACACGCTCTTTCTTTTGAAAGGTAAATTTGGACTTATCAGTCGGGTCGTCCCTGGCTGTATATTTTGTTGACAGTTTATGCTAGCTCTCTGAGCCGTGGTGGATCATGTAGTGTTAGGTCACCTTTTATTTTATTACAAGGATTATTTAGTCACAGACTAGGAATTTATGACCCGCATACTTACACACTGCCAAAGACTTGTACCTCATAAATCTTTCACGACCGTTTCACTTCCACTCGGAAAAAAAAATGTATAAAAACAATTGCTAAAAGTTTATTAGTGGATAAACGATTTAACTGAGCGAAATTTATGTATAGATACACACACACACATACACAGACATTCACACATAAACACACACACACACACATACACAGACATTTACACATACACACACACATCAGTGTAGCGTGGCGGGCACTCTACGTGGTTGTTTGGCTCGTGTAGAGGCTGATTATTGGGATGTCACAGTGAAGTTTGGGCCTTAGAATTATTTATATTTTAGTCCGTTATCCCGCTTGGCTGGCGGGTGCTGTAAGACTACTGAATAGGGTAATTTTTACTACTATATGACACGAGTGCTAATATGTGAGCAGACACAAGAACAATGATTGATTCAATGCTGGGATGAGTTTCAAATACTGTTTATTTAGGCATAAACGATAGATAGCAGAAGTTAATCCACAACACAAATTTACAGTGTAAACAGTATATATTTGGATCGACCGAAGACAGGACTGTTTCGTTCCTTGTCTAAGGCCCCAATACCCGTTTCTTATTTCTATCTTAAACCAAGAAGTGCCCTCTGTGGGGGTAGGGGCAATGGGGAGGGGGAGAAGAGGGCGGTCGGGGGAGGGATACAAAATCTCTTTGATACCATACATACCGACGAGGGCTGTTGCGTATGTGTCAGTTTACGGGGGAAAGAGTTAGGGGGAGGGGTTTCCCTGGCCACCTGGGCCGACTGTAATAGATTTCGCGTGTAGACGCAAGTTGTTTATCTTGACCAGTGGTCAGTAGCCGGGAGGGGGATCAAAGGGAGGGCTTGGCGAGGGTGGGGGTTTAGACTGTACATACAAGGGGAGTGTAAACATGTTAAATATATACAAGGGCGGATAACTAAGCTTGTATAATAATAATATAAGGAATACATGTATTGATGCATGTACAACAGTTATGGAAGAGAGTAAGTACATTCATACATACAAAATAAAGATACAAGATACAAATACAGTCACACATTCTTCATTCATTGGTGAGCACCGCAATGAGCCAGGATTAATTGTAGTTTATAGGTTGGAGCCATAGTGAATAAGTGCCATGGCACCAGGCTGAGCGCTGGCGCTTCTAGTGAGTTTACCACAATCAGTATAGTTTTATCTATGCATCCATTTAGAAACTATTGATATTAATAATGTCCAGAACTAGCTATGTAAAATTAGAAAATCTAAATACAATTTTCCATTTCTAGACCAGACTTTGTTATTGGCCACGGCAGACTTTGTTATTGGCCACGGCAGACTTTGTTATTGGCCACGGCAGACTTTGTTATTGGCCACGGCAGACTTTGTTATTGGCCACGGCAGACTTTGTTATTGGCCACGGCAGACTTTGTTATTGGCCACGGCAGACTTTGTTATTGGCCACGGCAGACTTTGTTATTGGCCACGGCAGACTTTGTTATTGGCCACGGCAGACTTTGTTATTGGCCACGGCAGACTTTGTTATTGGCCACGACAGACTTTGTTATTGGCCACGGCAGACTTTGTTATTGGCCACGGCAGACTTTGTTATTGGCCACGGCAGACTTTGTTAGTGGCCACGGCAGACTTTGTTATTGGCCACGGCAGACTTTGTTATTGGCCACGGCAGACTTTGTTATTGGCCACGGCAGACTTTGTTATTGGCCACGGCAGACTTTGTTATTGGCCACGGCAGAGTATGATTATTATGGCTACGGCAGACTTTTTTGTTAGCCAAGTCAGAGTATGATCTTATGGCCAAGGCAGAGTATGATCTTATGGCCACGGCAGACATTGTTATTGACCACGGCAGACTTTGTTATTGGCCACGGCAGACTTTGTTATTGGCCACGGCAGACTTTGTTATTGACGAAGGCAGACTTTGTTATTGGCCACGGCAGACTTTGTTATTGGCCACGGCAGACTTTGTTATTGGCCACGGCAGACTTTGTTATTGGCCACGGCAGACTTTGTTATTGGCCACGGCAGACTTTGTTATTGGCCACGGCAGACTTTGTTATTGGCCACGGCAGACTTTGTTATTGGCCACGGCAGACTTTGTTATTGGCCACGGCAGAGTATGATTATTATGGCTACGGCAGACTTTTTTGTTAGCCAAGTCAGAGTATGATCTTATGGCCAAGGCAGAGTATGATCTTATGGCCACGGCAGACATAGTTATTGACCACGGCAGACTTTGTTATTGGCCACGGCAGACTTTGTTATTGGCCACGGCAGACTTTGTTATTGGCCACGGCAGACTTTGTTATTGGCCACGGCAGACTTTGTTATTGGCCACGGCAGACTTTGTTATTGGCCACGGCAGACTTTGTTATTGGCCACGGCAGACTTTGTTATTGGCCACGGCAGACTTTGTTATTGGCCACGACAGACTTTGTTATTGGCCACGGCAGACTTTGTTATTGGCCACGGCAGACTTTGTTATTGGCCACGGCAGACTTTGTTATTGGCCACGGCAGACTTTGTTATTGGCCACGGCAGACTTTGTTATTGGCCACGGCAGACTTTGTTATTGGCCACGGCAGTCTTTGTTATTGGCCACGGCAGACTTTGTTATTGGCCACGGCAGAGTATGATTATTATGGCTACGGCAGACTTTTTTGTTAGCCAAGTCAGAGTATGATCTTATGGCCAAGGCAGAGTATGATCTTATGGCCACGGCAGACATTGTTATTGACCACGGCAGACTTTGTTATTGGCCACGGCAGACTTTGTTATTGGCCACGGCAGACTTTGTTATTGGCCACGGCAGACTTTGTTATTGGCCACGGCAGACTTTGTTATTGACGAAGGCAGACTTTGTTATTGGCCACGGCAGACTTTGTTATTGGCCACGGCAGACTTTGTTATTGGCCACGGCAGACTTTGTTATTGGCCACGGCAGACTTTGTTATTGGCCACGACAGACTTTGTTATTGGCCACGGCAGACTTTGTTATTGGCCACGGCAGACTTTGTTATTGGCCACGGCAGACTTTGTTATTGGCCACGGCAGACTTTGTTATTGGCCACGGCAGACTTTGTTATTGGCCACGGCAGACTTTGTTATTGGCCACGGCAGACTTTGTTATTGGCCACGACAGACTTTGTTATTGGCCACGGCAGACTTTGTTATTGGCCACGGCAGAGTATGATCTTATGGCCAAGGCAGAGTATGATCTTATGGCCACGGCAGACATTGTTATTGGCTACGGCAGACTTTGTTATTGGCCACGGCAGACTTTGTTATTGGCCACGGCAGACTTTGTTATTGGCCACGGCAGACTTTGTTATTGGCCACGGCAGACTTTGTTATTGGCCACGGCAGACTTTGTTATTGGCCACGGCAGACTTTGTTATTGGCCACGGCAGACTTTGTTATTGGCCACGACAGACTTTGTTATTGGCCACGGCAGACTTTGTTATTGGCCACGGCAGACTTTGTTATTGGCCACGGCAGACTTTGTTATTGGCCACGGCAGACTTTGTTATTGGCCACGGCAGACTTTGTTATTGGCCACGGCAGACTTTGTTATTGGCCACGGCAGACTTTGTTATTGGCCACGGCAGACTTTGTTATTGGCCACGGCAGAGTATGATTATTATGGCTACGGCAGACTTTTTTGTTAGCCAAGTCAGAGTATGATCTTATGGCCAAGGCAGAGTATGATCTTATGGCCACGGCAGACATTGTTATTGACCACGGCAGACTTTGTTATTGGCCACGGCAGACTTTGTTATTGGCCACGGCAGACTTTGTTATTGGCCACGGCAGACTTTGTTATTGGCCACGGCAGACTTTGTTATTGACGAAGGCAGACTTTGTTATTGGCCACGGCAGACTTTGTTATTGGCCACGGCAGACTTTGTTATTGGCCACGGCAGACTTTGTTATTGGCCACGGCAGACTTTGTTATTGGCCACGACAGACTTTGTTATTGGCCACGGCAGACTTTGTTATTGGCCACGGCAGACTTTGTTATTGGCCACGGCAGACTTTGTTATTGGCCACGGCAGACTTTGTTATTGGCCACGGCAGACTTTGTTATTGGCCACGGCAGACTTTGTTATTGGCCACGGCAGACTTTGTTATTGGCCACGACAGACTTTGTTATTGGCCACGGCAGACTTTGTTATTGGCCACGGCAGAGTATGATCTTATGGCCAAGGCAGAGTATGATCTTATGGCCACGGCAGACATTGTTATTGGCTACGGCAGACTTTGTTATTGGCCACGGCAGACTTTGTTATTGGCCACGGCAGACTTTGTTATTGGCCACGACAGACTTTGTTATTGGCCACGG
The DNA here is from genome assembly GCA_949126835.1 of Anisus vortex. NCBI lineage: Eukaryota > Metazoa > Mollusca > Gastropoda > Planorbidae > Anisus > Anisus vortex. The sequence continues at coordinate 29,967,444 of OX421494.1, forward strand.
CAGACTTTGTTATTGGCCACGGCAGACTTTGTTATTGGCCAGGGCAGACTTTGTTATTGGCCACGGCAGACTTTGTTATTGGCCACGGCATACTTTGTTATTGGCCACGGCAGACTTTGTTATTGGCCACGGCAGACTTTGTTATTGGCCACGGCAGACTTTGTTATTGGCCACGGCAGACTTTGTTATTGGCCCCGGCAGACTTTGTTATTGGCCACGGCAGACTTTGATATTGGCCACGGCAGACTTTGTTATTGGCCACGGCAGAGTATGATTATTATGGCTACGGCAGACTTTGTTGTTAGCCAAGGCAGAGTATGATCTTATGGCCAAGGCAGAGTATGATCTTATGGCCACGGCAGACATTGTTATTGGCCACGGCAGAGTATGATCTTATGGCCAAGGCAGAGTATGATCTTATGGCCACGGCAGACATTGTTATTGGCCACGGCAGACTTTGTTATTGGCCACGGCAGACTTTGTTATTGGCCACGGCAGACTTTTTCATTGGCCACAGCAGACTTTGTTATTGGCCACGGCAGACTTTGTTATTGGCCACGGCAGACTTTGTTATTGGCCACAGCAGACTTTGTTATTAACCACGGCAGAGTATGACTATTATGGCTACGGCAGACTTTGTTGTTAGCCAAGGCAGAGTATGATCTTATGGCCAAGGCAGAGTATGATCTTATGGCCACGGCAGACATTGTTATTGGCCACGGCAGAGTATGATCTTATGGCCACGGCAGACATTGTTATTGGCCACGGCAGACTTTGTTATTGGCCACGACAGACTTTGTTATTGGCCACGGCAGACTTTGTTATTGGCCACGGCAGACTTTGTTATTGGCCAGGGCAGACTTTGTTATTGGCCACGGCAGACTTTGTTATTGGCCACGGCATACTTTGTTATTGGCCACGGCAGACTTTGTTATTGGCCACGGCAGACTTTGTTATTGGCCACGGCAGACTTTGTTATTGGCCACGGCAGACTTTGTTATTGGCCCCGGCAGACTTTGTTATTGGCCACGGCAGACTTTGATATTGGCCACGGCAGACTTTGTTATTGGCCACGGCAGAGTATGATTATTATGGCTACGGCAGACTTTGTTGTTAGCCAAGGCAGAGTATGATCTTATGGCCAAGGCAGAGTATGATCTTATGGCCACGGCAGACATTGTTATTGGCCACGGCAGAGTATGATCTTATGGCCAAGGCAGAGTATGATCTTATGGCCACGGCAGACTTTGTTATTGGCCACGGCAGACTTTGTTATTGGCCACGGCAGACTTTTTCATTGGCCACGGCAGACTTTGTTATTGGCCACGGCAGACATTGTTATTGACCACGGCAGACTTTGTTATTGGCCACGGCAGACTTTGTTATTGGCCACGGCAGACTTTGTTATTGGCCACGGCAGACTTTGATATTGGCCACGGCAGACTTTGTTATTGGCCACGGCAGAGTATGATTATTATGGCTACGGCAGACTTTGTTGTTAGCCAAGGCAGAGTATGATCTTATGGCCAAGGCAGAGTATGATCTTATGGCCACGGCAGACATTGTTATTGGCCACGGCAGAGTATGATCTTATGGCCAAGGCAGAGTATGATCTTATGGCCACGGCAGACATTGTTATTGGCCACGGCAGACTTTGTTATTGGCCACGGCAGACTTTGTTATTGGCCACGGCAGACTTTTTCATTGGCCACAGCAGACTTTGTTATTGGCCACGGCAGACTTTGTTATTGGCCACGGCAGACTTTGTTATTGGCCACAGCAGACTTTGTTATTAACCACGGCAGAGTATGACTATTATGGCTACGGCAGACTTTGTTGTTAGCCAAGGCAGAGTATGATCTTATGGCCAAGGCAGAGTATGATCTTATGGCCACGGCAGACATTGTTATTGGCCACGGCAGAGTATGATCTTATGGCCACGGCAGACATTGTTATTGGCCACGGCAGACTTTGTTATTGGCCACGACAGACTTTGTTATTGGCCACGGCAGACTTTGTTATTGGCCACGGCAGACTTTGTTATTGGCCAGGGCAGACTTTGTTATTGGCCACGGCAGACTTTGTTATTGGCCACGGCATACTTTGTTATTGGCCACGGCAGACTTTGTTATTGGCCACGGCAGACTTTGTTATTGGCCACGGCAGACTTTGTTATTGGCCACGGCAGACTTTGTTATTGGCCCCGGCAGACTTTGTTATTGGCCACGGCAGACTTTGATATTGGCCACGGCAGACTTTGTTATTGGCCACGGCAGAGTATGATTATTATGGCTACGGCAGACTTTGTTGTTAGCCAAGGCAGAGTATGATCTTATGGCCAAGGCAGAGTATGATCTTATGGCCACGGCAGACATTGTTATTGGCCACGGCAGAGTATGATCTTATGGCCAAGGCAGAGTATGATCTTATGGCCACGGCAGACTTTGTTATTGGCCACGGCAGACTTTGTTATTGGCCACGGCAGACTTTTTCATTGGCCACAGCAGACTTTGTTATTGGCCACGGCAGACTTTGTTATTGGCCACGGCAGACTTTGTTATTGGCCACAGCAGACTTTGTTATTAACCACGGCAGAGTATGACTATTATGGCTACGGCAGACTTTGTTGTTAGCCAAGGCAGAGTATGATCTTATGGCCAAGGCAGAGTATGATCTTATGGCCACGGCAGACATTGTTATTGGCCACGGCAGAGTATGATCTTATGGCCACGGCAGACATTGTTATTGGCCACGGCAGAGTATGTATTTATGACCACGGCAGACTTTGTTATTAGCCATGGCAAGGCATGATCTTATGACCACGCTAGACTTTGAATTTCAGTGGGGCCGTCTGGAACCTAATAAAGTAGCCCCTCCCTCTCCCCTACACCCCCATATATTTGTTTATAGATTTTTTTCTTGGATTACCTGTAATTCATATCAGACACTAAGATTCTTTACACGAACAGGTATATATTGTTTTGTCAACTTTGTGTAGATCTAAAGTTTGAAATAAGTTCATGAAAACATTTTGATATTTTAAAAATCATTTTAGAGTAAAACCCTGCGTATTCTCACTCCCGGTCCTCTCTATTGGACCCTTCCTTGGCAGAACATTGTAGGGTATCTGTTTATAAACATGGGGCTAGCCTCGTGTATCTGTTTATAAACATGGGGCTAGCCTCGGGTATCTGTTTATAAACATGGGGCTAGCCTCGGGTATCTGTTTATAAACATGGGGCTAGCCTCGGGTATCTGTTTATAAACATGGGGCTAGCCTCGGGTATCTGTTCATAAACATGGGGCTTGCCTCGTGTATCTGTAATATATCATAAACGTGGGGCTTGCCTCGTGTATCTGTAATATATCATAAACATGGGGCTTGCCTCGTGTATCTGTAATATATCATAAACGTGGGGCTTGCCTCGTGTATCTGTAATAATATATCTATAATATCTGTAATATCCTCCGGCTCTTGCAGTAGCCAAATTAAGATCGCCCTTCTTATTTACTTGTCTAGAGCGGACAAAGCGGCCTTTCGGACGGGTTGTCTCAATGATCTATGAGTACCTAAGATAAATTAAGTTAGATTAGATATACAAACAAATGGACAAATGCCAACTGAGTTTGATGAGCCAATAGTGCTGCTAATTTTGTTGTTGTTAAGCTGCTAGTACATTCGTCGTGCAACATATGCACACATATATCTGAATAATGCAGGAATTCAGATAATACGTTGGATACTGTCCCTTTATTCGTAAAACAAAATCTAGTAATACAAAAAAGAAAAAAAGATAAGCCCGCCTGTCATACTTTAATTTGGTTTCTGAGTAAAAAAACAAATTCCTTCACTCTACGTTCAGTCTCTTTCCCCATTGTCGTACTGTCTTATCCATCATCCCTATGTAAACCAACACAATAACAGACTTCAATGAAATGTACAAAGCAAACTCCCCCTCCCCCCTCCTTCCCACCCCTTACCTTGTGTGTGTATGTGTGTGTGTGTATGTTGAAATACCTGGCTTTTGGTTTCGGATCAGGGAATCTCATAGTATGGAAACTTCTTGACAAGTCATGCACAGCTAAACGAAAGAAAAAAGAACATCTTACAGAAAGATACTACACTAAGAGTTATTTCCAACTAGATTTATGTTTATTTTTTTATCCGGTTATGTATCTAGTTTTAAGAAATACCACAAAGTGAATGTAGGCCCTAATTTCTCACATAATAATTTATGTTGCTTTTTTATATTCTATTACTCATTACTAGTGATATTTCTTTTCGTAGGATTAGGGCGAAACTGTAATAAAGCCTTAATGATAGCCTACTATGTTTTAAATACCATTATATGTAGTAGTGCGCGTTAAATCTATCTATCTATCTATCTATCTATCTATCTAACTAACTATGTATATATCTGTTTATCTATCTATCTATCTATCTATTTATTCATCTATCTAACTATGTATCTATCAATCTATCTGTCTGTCTATCTATCTATCTATTTATTCATCTATCTAACTATGTATCTATCAATCTATCTGTCTATCTGTCTAGCTCTCTATCTATTATCTATATATCTTTCTTTTTATCTATCTATCTATCTATCTATCTATCTATCTATCTATCTATCTATCTATCTATCTATTTATTCATCTATATACCCCTCTAACAAATTAGAATTACATGCCTAAAAGAGAAAGTTGTGTTTTAGTAATTTTATTTAACCTACAAATAAATGATTTGATCAAATTTAATAGGCAAACCAAAAGAAGCACAAAACAAATGATATTAAAATATACAATTGAGGGAATTATTAATGGCTTTAAAAAAACTTGACATTTTAAGAAGTCGGTTAGTCTACTAGGTTTCAATTACATGAGCATTTCCGGTTTTATTTGTTTTCCATCCCCAGGAATAAGGCCGAATAAAGCTGATTCGAAAAACTAAAATTTAAAGAAAAGCGCCACCATAACAAGATTCTGGCACTTTAAGCTAAATAATGCCAATTTACACGAGAAATAAATGCCAAGTATAAAAAAAACAACTAAATGTCCTCGAAAAGAAGCCCAAACTAGCTTTTTTAAAGGAAAGTTGGTAACACAAGTATCTTGTTTACCTGTTTGGTGAATAGTCGATAGACCTAAGGAACTGTACAATGAAATGCCCTACTCTAACACTAACGAGCTGAATAGCGAAAAGTAGGTAGCCTACATGGTTCTAGAGAACGAGAAACGATGTGTTTTAAGATAGAGAGAGAATGTGAACATTATTTTAATGATCATTGGTATATTTTGTCCTATGATGTAATGGACAGATTAAACCTCCACTCTCAATATTTACACAAGCCTAATTTAATAAAAAAAAAAAAACAACAACACCAATAAAACCCCAATTACAAAGAAAGATAATTCAATCAATTGATTTTTAAAGTTATATGAGAAACATGGTGGAGTATTGTTTAAAAAGCTTGATGTAGCATTCAGGAAAATGCTGCCCCAAAAATAACACAAGACACTGCAGCACTTGACGAAATGCTGTTGGGAAAAAAATTCTGTTAAAACATAGTCACCAGATGTTTTATGGCTTTGGAAGGGGAGGGCACTAAAAAAAAATAGGCGCCCCATTTCAACATATACATCTTTCTTGAGTTTATATTTATATATATATATGTTTATTCGCTATTAGCCCCATGCCGTATGCCCCATCTGGACAAATGTTAACTAGATATACTCGAAACTTTCGGCACAATTATTTTTTTTATAAAGTATATGATGGATTCAAATATTTGTAAAGATAGACTATGTGACGAAGGGTGAAAGTATTTAAACAATGTTACTTCACATAAAAATGTGCATTTTTAAAGGACATCACTACGTTAACAAGCGTTGCTTTGTTAATTTCAGTATTATATTGTTAATTGTAATACCGATACGACAAGGAAAAAAAAAAGTGAATTGAAACATGCGTTGTAACGTCATATTGGACGTGTTCAACGATGGGTATTTGGGTAGTGTGTAAAATTAATTTTTTTTTTTTTACCAAAATCTTGAGACTTCAATTAGGGACGACCCCTAAGGATTATTAAACATCATAAAGTCCAAGGTATGACAATTAAAACAACAACAAAATTTTTTTATGTTCTTGATTATATTAATTTATATAAGCCTATTTAATTTTAGTTATACAGTTAGTAACTGAGCCGGCTTTCAAATCGTCACTGAAGGGCTGGTCTAAAAACCTAAAGTGACACTCTTTTATCTGTATATACGGTAATTGTTGTTTGTGATGTTTTTTATTTTATGTTTACTTAAATTGTGGACTCTTTCCTCGGTCTCCACAGTAATATGATGAAGAAGAAGGTGTTTTTTTAAACAGTCTAATATATTCTAATCTACAGTACAGATTGAAAATGATGTTGCACGTGGAGCTGTGTACACCTCGTGTAAATAATAATTGTGTCTCATCTTTTACACTATAACACCAACACTATTAACACCAATAATATCACCGACATCAATAATATAAACAAAATAGTACCAATAACAAAATCAACTACCAACACACCACGTCCTACCACAATACCGATCACGACCAATAACAACATCAACAGCAAAATATCAACAGTAACAGCATGTATCACACCAGTATCAATATAAACAGCAACAACATCAAACAAACAGCTATATTAACAAAAACAACACCACTACAACAAAACAAGGTACAAATGACGCTCAAACCACTTGATGATTTTAACAGGCAAATAAATTTAAAATTAACATATAAGACATATAAGACTCAAGCCTCTGGGCTTTTAAAAAATATTTTGCAAAAAAACAACAACAACTAAACGGCAAAATAATGACACAACTACAATTTATTTTACAACTGTTAAATAAATTATTAGGTGACAATGTTTGACATCGACGCAGTCCATACATGATACATGTCTGTGTGGGACGTCATCTAAAAGGGTGTTTACCTCATACTGCCATGACATCATCCGATTGTCTTGTTAGTATCCTGTTCAAATAGACATGGTAATCGCGCACTATGTTTTACCCATTTTGAATAGCATGTCATGAAAAACAAAACAACAACAACAAAAACAAACAAAGGGTATTTGGGGAGTGGCAGGGTAACCCTAGTTTCTTAATCATTTACTTTTACTGACTTATAATCCACTGTATTTTAAAAACTTAATTAAATATTTTATTCACTCCCAGTAAAGAGAACTGATTCATTACAGTTCTCAAAAGAAATGTCATTTACAAGTTATTCCTTTACTCTTAAGTATTTATTACCGTAAATGTTATTTATAATACATTGATCTACACCGTGGATCTTTCATTGTTTTTAAGATAGTCTCTAAAGATCTATACTGTAATACTTTTCTTTTATAATAACATAAATCTGCACTGTGAATATTTCCTTATTTTAAATACATCTATACTGTGAATCCTTCCTTTAAAAATAATATTTAGACACTAAGAGTCTATGAATATTTTTATTTTAAAATACATACATCTAAACCATAAATCTTTCCTTTTAAAATACATAGATCTATATTGTTATTTTTTCTTTAAACTTAACTACATAGACATATAATGTTACTTCAACCGATTGATTGTAATCTTATGTTTGTTTTTCCTTTTTATTTACGCAGTGATCTGAACGAACACTCCATCCTAAAAAATTTGAGGCTTCGATATGACCGGGAACTCATCTATGTAAGTATGCATTGAGCTTTTTTTATGTATTTCTCTGGGTCAACGTTTACATTTGTTGTTGTAAGTGTGTGCATATTATGCATTGTATTTATTATTATGCATAAATACAGTTTAGGCACACCTTAATTTATAAAAAATTGCATTTTAATAGAACTAAACAGCGATTAAAATAGTAATGAGTTTTTTTTTTAGGTTTTAGCCTCATCCTGTTTGATTAATATTATTCCATTTACCAATATTTTACCTGTAGATGTTGTACATGATTTCATGTCACTTTTATTTTCGTTCTTCGTTTGCATAGTTTAATTCTATCCATCTATCTATGTACCATCTATTTATCTATCCATTGATCAACCAATCCATCCAGCTTTCTATCTGTCTATCTATCCATCTCTTTCTTTCTTTCTTGCTAGTTATCTACCTATCTATCTCCCCATCCTTTATAATTCTTTCTATTATCTATAGATCGATCCATCCAGTCAGCTATCTATCTATTTATTAATCTATCTATTTATCTACCAATCTATATCTTTCTAACTGTCCACCTGTACAACTGCCTGTTTATCTACATATAATTAGATATATAGATAAATAGATAGAAAGAGGAAGAGAAAGTGACTTTAAGTGTTGGGAATAAGGGCTCAAAGAATTTAGAATGAAGTTTATTTTCAGATTTTTAGTTTGAAGATGTACATAAATGAAACAATACCTATTAAAACATTTACCCTTTACATACCATCCTTTAGCATTAGTTATACTAACACAAAATTATTATTCCCCACTGCACATTACCCATATGCTTGAGCAAATATCATTTATCATTTTTCTATCGTTATATCGATCTGCCTTCCCGATGACTAAAACATATTCTTGGCTTTATTATATGTAAGGTTCATTGAAAGCTTAGACTCAAAGCATGTAATAAATGTGTTTTAGTTTGGGCGTTTTTCGTTTCACCTAACGATATAACTGTTAAAAGCATATTTTTTTTAAAATATTTACAAGCATGTACAAATTATATACATTAATCATTTAGGTTGTCAAGATCATTAGAGATATATACGTCTGCAAGTGGGTTAGGAAAAACTGTGCTTTTTATAACTTAATGTTTGCATTTAAATCTATGCTATAAATATCTTGTCATTATAAGTACACGATAATCGCCAGTTTTAAAGAGGAAGGATAAAGTTCAAGCGATAGAGTCCGAGAAAGAAAAATGGCGTGGGGGTAAGAAATGACTGACAACATAAAACTAGGTCACAAGCTAAAACAAATACAACCCAACTATAACATAAAGCACATCTTCAGGATGTTAGAATATAAAATATGTTATTTTTATGTCAGGCAACCAAAGATAATATGAGATATGTTTGTGTTTATAAATTAAATTTATTGCGGCTGCTACATCTTAGCCCATGCCGTCATGAAGAGTAGACCGTACGGCCGTGCCATTTAATGGTACGGTTCGTTCATAGTTAGATCATATTGTTTAAGTAAAGTATCCCTCTTCATACCATATTGATCTATAGGGCCTGTGAAGCAGCATCCACAAGTTTCACCTGTTCACGGCATACCTAGGTGATCGTGTGGCCAGAAAAAAACACTGTTTTGATCCAGTGACTATATAAATTCATATTACGCGAGCCCCTACAAAGCTTTTGTCCCCCCTCTTTTTCCAAGAACGGTGGTGTGATTTCAATGTCAGGGCCATCTTAGCTTTACCGTTAAAGGAAAAAACCTGTTTGAGTCATATCTAACCACCAGTTCTCTTGTTGCTGCATACTGTATCTAACCACCAGTTCTCTTGTTGCTGCATACTGTGGTACAGATTTCTGGATATCGCCTGAGATGGAGTCATCAAATTCATGTCTAAACCAGAATGACGACATCAGTGAAAGATAGACTCGTCAATAAATAAAGGCGTGGTTATCTGCACCATGGCGTCATAGAAATATGGAAACTTCTCCCTTGAATATCTAAAGGTTTGGGATTTTTTGGAGGGCAAGGCGTGGCTTAATCCACACTAACATTAATACGTTATTCGTGCTGTATTTAAAGTTTTAAATTACAGAGAGTAATAAGACATTTTGGAATAGTAGTAAAATAATAAAAAATTTATGAATATCTCAACCAATATCATCTATAATAAAAATTGAGTAAAAACAGGTGTATATAGATAGAACATTTGTATTTACAGCAAATAGTGTACTATACTAAGGGCTATAGTCTGGTGTTTGTTATATCTGTAGAAAAATCAAGAAACCAATTATTTTTTTATAGTGTAATTATAATTAAGTAATAATCATAGCAAATTTAAAAACCAGAAGTGAAGCAATTTTTTTAAAGTGTTTGTGGCGTGCTGGTCTAAGATTCTGTCACCGAGCCTGCAATTAGCCTAGGCTATCAGTGCAGACTTAGTGGATAACTCAGCAGGTACACAGGGTGATGGGGAGGGGTGATTTAGGCAGGTTTTCTAGGTGGTATGTGGTCCCGAAGTGCAGATGATTCCTAGGTGATTCTAAGACAAATTTATATCCAGGTTTCGTTTTGGCTCGTTAATACGTAGGTTGAGTTAAACTGTTGACTAATTGACACTGTCACTGGACGTCACACAAACAGGTATTCTATCAATCGATAAGCAAGGCGTATTGTAACAACGAATATTTTATTCACGTGAAAGTCCGTATTCAATCATTGATGACCTGAGCACATAATTCATACAATCCAAATACAAGTGATAAAGAGTGTACATTTAATCATAGGCTTAAACTATATGTAGCAGATAGTCCTAACAAGGACTCTACAACAGACTATAGCACCGCTTGGTGCTATTGGAGCTCGGGGCATCCAACCCTCGAGACTCCTTAAGCCAGACTGCCCTAAAACTAACTTACATTTACATTACATGTTAAACAACAAGTTAGGTTGCAACTCCCCACGTGATTGTAATGAGTGGGGAGGGGCAAGGGTAAGATTGACCAGTAGATAGCGTATCCGATTGGTCAACATGTCTCTTCAATTCAACATTTGATTGATTGGCATGTGAAAATAAGTACCAAACGGTAGTGGGGAGGGGGTGCGGGGGGGGGGGGGAGGAAGACGCGGCGGTAGGGAAACTTCGAAGGCCCTGTGTTGTTGGTCAGAGTTTTCTCTCTTGTCCGTCGGGGTCCTGCATCAAAGATTTCAAGTTCCCTATTCTCTGACCAGGGGAAGAACCGTCATCGAGATGTGAATTTCCTGTGATCTGGTCGAAGAGACTGTGGGGTGGGGGGGGGGCTTAGCTTGGTTGCGTCAGGTATGACCCTGGCCTTGTTCCAAGGGCATGGGGCGGGGAGGGGGAAGGAACACACACACGTGCTACAACATTTGTAATATACATGAATGGGAACTAATATCAATGACTAATCGTATAACAATAAGTAATATACTGATAAGCATGCAGAACGTATACATATATGTAAATAAAATTCAATGCAAGCTAAATACTTTTATCTTAAATATTATGGAGATAGAAAGGAAAGACACATTCTTACTCCAATCAGACATTCAATAGTGGCACATAGTGTCAGTGGTTTGTACGTACACATGAGATGATTATAGTATCTTATAAGAGCGGATTACATTTAAAACCTTTCTTAGTTCGTGTGGTGTTAATCTTGTCCCAAAACGCCACACCTGCCCCGCCATGTTTTAAAGCTTTCATATAATGAAAGATTTGACCCATTAGAGGTAGGCCTACTGCACTTACTATTCACACTATGAGAGTTCTTGACCATCGAAGCGAAGCGGGTGGTCATCGCTAGGGGTAGAGGGGGGATGTCGAGACAAGGCGGTAAGGGGTGACGGGGCGAATTTTTACGTTTTTCTGTTATGGACGGAGGAGAAAGGCATGCTTTAGCGTTTCTTACAGTACTTTAAATCTATTCCGGCATAATGCTTAGTCTAGGTTCGTCCCCTTTATTTGCAAGTTATTGACACGGTTTATTCATTTTATCGTTTGTCGGTGACTGTCTTAGGTCCGTACTTTTTCATATATTGATAGGCACTAGCTAGGAAATCTATTTATTTCATGCTTTCTATGTGCTATAAATGCGGGATTCACTTAATTGACCTCGGCAGTAGTTTCTACGGAATCTGGAGGAATTCCGTGACGGGATGCCAAAACTGGTTGATAGGGATCGAATTGTTGATCGAACTATCAGGTCCACCAGTTCACTCCCTGACTCGCGCTAAAGCGGACAGGTGAGGGGATCTGGGATCGCAACGTAAATATGAGGGGATCTATGACGGAGTCATAGAGGGTGGGGCGCGGGTTCCTTTGCTTAACGTAGGTACATGCATTACTGGTCTAGTGATCGTTCTTCAGGGGTGGGGCGGGCATTGTGAGAGCGCGTGCAGCTGACCTAACACAAGCCTAAACACTAGTGTTTCTGATCACATGGATTCTGAGTTCACATGTGCGAGTGACTCCTAGTGGGCGAGGGGGGGGGGCGGAGTAAGGCGATAGTCAAGACACCTCTGGCGCGATAGCCCAGGAAATTGTATCAATGTTGTCGTTCGTTTGCAATTATTGGGCCCTAGAGCTAAAACACGGGACATAGTTTCACTTTAATTGTTACACTATTCGCTTTTCTTCTTTTCTCAAGCAACACATTTCTCCTTGTTTAACAGTGTTTAAGCAGCGGCGGAAAGGGGGGGCTGGCAGTGGGCGTACATTACTTTGGCTATAGTAAAGATTAAATCGTTTTACTTTCTCAATTCCCGTTTTATAAATTTGTAAAATCGGTAAAGAAGCAATTATTTAATTCGCTACCAATAATATCTCTGTACGTACATTTGACCAACTCACATATATGCCACTCACCGTTTTATTTCTACACATTCATTTTCTTTCACGCTAGACCGCGGGGTCTTGAATCTTGACGTCTGAGTGGTCTGACACATCAGATGACATCGGATGACATCAGTTGTGTAGCGCTTTAAGAACAGTCAATTGGCCCGTAGGCAGTCTTTATATCTAACACATTTATTATCCAACGCGTTGTGTAAGGAACACAGTTCATCAAAAGTTAATATATACACATGGTACTCCGATAACAGTTAATATACTCCAATCTAAAGGCAATAATGTCAGCTTTCAAGAAACGTACTGCACATGACAGTTTAATCCAGAGCGAACGTGGCTGAAAGTATCCAAGAATTATAGCTGAATGGGCGAACATATGCAATGTTGAAGATTGCAGGCTGGATTTCGGCCCGGTGGGCGCGAATATTTGCAGTGTTTCTCAGGGCGGGTACTGGTTCACAGTATTTGGCGGACATAGTTATGCCCGATCTGGCAAATAATTTCGTTACGCATGAGCTAATCCAAAGCAGAAATGGCGATATGCCTTTTGACTATCGGCATTCGGCAAGCCTATAGTGTGCAGAGTTGTACGGGAGCTAATCCGATCAGGAAAACGACGTTGTTATTAGTGGCACTTCGGCCGACATCTAACATAATAAAGAAAGTTATCCAAACATGAGTGGCGATTTTGTTATTGTGGCGTGAAGCCGACAAATAAACGTAATACAGCAAATAATCCGAACAGGCAAGGCGATATATTTCAATCGTATAGCGTTGGCAGAAACAAGAGTTGACGTATAATTCTACGATGATGAGTGTTTGCAGTGGAGTCAAATAACACAGTTCGCTCACCTGATGAAACCTTAAGCCCCCAGTCTTTCATCACGTGAAGAATATCATAGCACAGAGTTCAATGTTGAGCGTGAGTACTTATCCATGTACGTCAAGCGAAACTAATCCCGGCACGAGCCCACAGGTGTGGCGTGCTGGTCTAAGATTCTGTCACCGAGCCTGCAATTAGCCTAGGCTATCAGTGCAGACTTAGTGGATAACTCAGCAGGTACACAGGGTGATGGGGAGGGGTGATTTAGGCAGGTTTTCTAGGTGGTATGTGGTCCCGAAGTGCAGATGATTCCTAGGTGATTCTAAGACAAATTTATATCCAGGTTTCGTTTTGGCTCGTTAATACGTAGGTTGAGTTAAACTGTTGACTAATTGACACTGTCACTGGACGTCACACAAACAGGTATTCTATCAATCGATAAGCAAGGCGTATTGTAACAACGAATATTTTATTCACGTGAAAGTCCGTATTCAATCATTGATGACCTGAGCACATAATTCATACAATCCAAATACAAGTGATAAAGAGTGTACATTTAATCATAGGCTTAAACTATATGTAGCAGATAGTCCTAACAAGGACTCTACAACAGACTATAGCACCGCTTGGTGCTATTGGAGCTCGGGGCATCCAACCCTCGAGACTCCTTAAGCCAGACTGCCCTAAAACTAACTTACATTTACATTACATGTTAAACAACAAGTTATGTTGCAACTCCCCACGTGATTGTAATGAGTGGGGAGGGGCAAGGGTAAGATTGACCAGTAGATAGCGTATCCGATTGGTCAACATGTCTCTTCAATTCAACATTTGATTGATTGGCATGTGAAAATAAGTACCAAACGGTAGTGGGGAGGGGGTGCGGGGGGGGGGGGAGGAAGACGCGGCGGTAGGGAAACTTCGAAGGCCCTGTGTTGTTGGTCAGAGTTTTCTCTCTTGTCCGTCGGGGTCCTGCATCAAAGATTTCAAGTTCCCTATTCTCTGACCAGGGGAAGAACCGTCATCGAGATGTGAATTTCCTGTGATCTGGTCGAAGAGACTGTGGGGTGGGGGGGGGGGCTTAGCTTGGTTGCGTCAGGTATGACCCTGGCCTTGTTCCAAGGGCATGGGGCGGGGAGGGGGAAGGAACACACACACGTGCTACAACATTTGTAATATACATGAATGGGAACTAATATCAATGACTAATCGTATAACAATAAGTAATATACTGATAAGCATGCAGAACGTATACATATATGTAAATAAAATTCAATGCAAGCTAAATACTTTTATCTTAAATATTATGGAGATAGAAAGGAAAGACACATTCTTACTCCAATCAGACATTCAATAGTGGCACATAGCGTCAGTGGTTTGTACGTACACATGAGATGATTATAGTATCTTATAAGAGCGGATTACATTTAAAACCTTTCTTAGTTCGTGTGGTGTTAATCTTGTCCCAAAACGCCACAGTGTTATACAATAATAAAATCTGACTATAGCGTTGAAAACCTTCAACTCTAGGCGACAAAAACAAAAGTAGAGTCGTTAAAACTTTCGAGTCCTCTCCCCTCTTCTATTTTAAGACCACTTTTTTGTTTATTCCCCTCCCCCCCCCTCCCCCCCCCCCCAAGACACACATTCAAACGTTGTTTACTTCATGGAGCTCGGTGGACGCGCGTTCGACTGGCGATCCGAAGGTTCTGGGTTCGAATAGGATTTTTTTCCAGGACTAGATGGTGTCCCTGAGTCTAACCAGTTCTGATCTCTGATGGGTACCTGCCATTAGTTGGGGTAAAGTAAAGGCGGCTGGTCATTGTGCTGGCGACACATCCCCTATAATGCCGTGGTGAACGCTGCTTCACCAGCCCTTTGATCAGTTTCGTCCGAAGTCTACTTTACTTACTTACTATTTTTACTTTGCTAGACTTATTCAAAGTAGACTTAAATGCTAGATTATGTGAAAAATGTAACGTGCGAGTTTTAGTGACTGACCCTAACAGAAATATTGTACACTTTGTGGCTCGGGAACAGTAAGTCCTCGATCGATTGAACTTATTCTCGTGATGGGTAAATATCATTATTGATCCACAATAACGCACACCAAGGTCACATACAAAACAAAAACATCGGAGAATTCCGGCTACTACAGGGGTAGGAGTGACCATGGATATTGTGAATGTCTGAATGTTATTTCAATTAATTGAGTTTTCATTACCTCAACTTTGGGCCCCCATAAACTTATATCCTTGCCCTGATTCCTTGCAGCCGAGGTGTATTTGTGGCTGTAATAGCAGGGCACAGACGAATTCGCTAACAAAACCACAACAACCCACATTGTGTAAAGAGTATGAACAATTTCGCACTTATAAAAGGGAGGAAAATAATTTATTCTAAATTTCTAGTTTTTACATCTTCAGACATTGGATTGTGTGCTTTTTAAATAGAGTCTTTCATGTTACCTTTGTTAACTTCTGCAGCTACATATTTTTTTTTTTCAAATTTTAACATTAACAAGTTAATTGCATGCACTGAAAGCTGAGATTCATGCACTAACTAAAAAAAACAACATCGTTTGGGAACTGATATTTTTCTCTTTCTTACTTCTAAACATGGCAACAACAAAAAAGCCCACATCACAAGGATTACTTTTATCTCTGCTACTTAAGTCATCATGAAACAACAATTAATTAACTGGTGTAAAAATAGCTCTCCACTCACAAAGAACACGTATTTCTCAAATAGCCATAGCAACACCTAGCGCAGTTGTTCCCACACTTTTGTTTTTACTGGCTTTTAAATCTTTTTATATTTACGTCACTTTTGTGTACTTGTGCCTTTGTGATAAAATCTTTGGAAAACTTATTTATCCAATATCCGCCCCATCAAGCTAAAATTTAGCACATAGACACATTGCCGATGACAACACATTTTTTGTTGAGATCGACTTAGCTTTTTAAAGACCAAGTGAAGAGCTTTTTATCGAAATTGAGTTAACATTTCATTTTGATATTTAATAGTATATTCAGCATCTGAATGTTAATAAAAATCATTTATACAAGATATTAAAGATATATTTTAAGTAATTAGTTCACTATTTGCACTTAAATGTGTGTGTTTTTCTGAAGAAAAAACAAATCTCGTAGCCATTTGAGATGTTTTTATTTCCGGCAACATAGGAAAGTGACGTAAGAGAAAGGATTCCGATTAGGAAAAATGAATATTGTCACGTGTTTTGAATCTATTGCAACATGTTTTGAGTCTTTTCCCGGTTCTTATTTTTAACAAAATGGTTAAAAATAGATTTATAGCGTCAAGTTTTGTTTATTTATTTCCCTTCTCAAACGTCACTTTTGTATGAGGCTATTTCAAATCTCGTTCCTTTGAGAAAAACCTCTTCACTTGGTCTTTAATCTTTAATTTATTAGGTTTTACACGCAATATGTCGGATAACAACCATCAGTTGCTACATTGCCATTAATGATAATTCTTGTACAAAGCATAAATTCAATAAAAAAAATTCAGATATTTATTCGAAAACTTTTATGGGCTGCTAAATGAATTAAGATTTTATTCTAAACGCGTCTTGTGCTAAGTCTAGACATCTCTAGATGTCACGTTTGAAAAAAAAATATCCACTGCGAATTAAAAAAAAGCAGTTAAAATATTCCTCGGCGCTCATGTAAAGAGTCTGCGACGCCCACTTTTCGGCTCTCCAGGGTGCCGCGGTACACACTTTTGGAACCACAAACCTAAAGTGTTAAAGAAATGTGAAGCTTTGCTAAACCTGACCCAATAATCCTGATTGAAATAAAAGCAACAGAAACGTCTTATTAAAAATAATCCAAATGTCTTTAAATTATGAAAGACAAGAAAAGTACGTCGAAATTAGAGGTTCATGTAGAGTTAAATCTTGAACTGGTTACTTTTATTTATTCAGTTGGTGTTTTTTTTTTAAATTGTTTTTTTCCGTTTATTTGGAAAAAAACTTACGCAAACCATAGATTTAAAATATATATAGATCTATACGCCTGTAGCTAGATCATCTTCTCTCTAGAAGTTGCGGGGACAAAGGATTTCAATTTTCGCCTCTAACCAATTTTTAATTTAAAAAAAATAAAAGGTTATCTATGCACCACTGATATCTATAATATAGTGATCACTCATGAATATATGCCCCTCCCCCCCACTCCCCATTGAATTTGTAACCACGCTAACCAGTGTAAAATTTGGAGAGTAAAAGCGATTTAGTTATAGCCAAGAAATTCTAAATCTATGACTCAAACTCTATATGATTGCAATTAAAATCATTGGACAAATTAAATGTAAGTTTCAAAAATGAACTTCAGTGGCAAAGATAAAAAAGAAAGGAAACGTTCTCTCTGAAAATGTATGCATCGATAATTTGATAATAGTTTTTAAAGCACCAAATGACCTTTACAAATAATTATACTTGAATTTAAAATACAACTGATCAAAATAATCTTGAATGTTCATCTGCTTAAATAATGCAGGTAACATTTTAAAAATACATCTCTTGAATTTCATGATATACACTGCGTCCTAATTTACATTTTTCTAAGTTTAAGTCAATATAGGCCCTATGGACGTTTAATTATTTGAGAACATTGTGAAATTCTTAATATATTCTTTCACTAGTTGTTATCAATATAATATATTGTCAGTGTATTCACGTGCACTGATCTATATAATATACATGGGTTGGCTGATCTTTGATTCTAGGCAGAGCGAAAATAAATTAATAATAAAGGCTCTTCTTTTTTACACTTTCACTTTCCTACATAGTAAGAAAGTAAGAAATCGACTAAACATTTTGAATTATAAATTAAGCTTACATTAAAAAAAAACAGATTTTGAATAAGTTTTGTTTTACTTTATTGGCATAAATGAAAACATGTATAAATATGCTGTAAATGCAAATGATTGTCCTTGTTATCTTGCTAGTTTGACATTTATTACAGGAAGTCTTCTCTCGTTTTTTTTTTGGTAAATGTTATACACCCGGCTTGAGATTTCAAAACATGATAATATTGAAACAGTGCCAATCCGTGTAGGCTATATTTAGAACAGTGATTCCACGGCCATGATGATACAGAAACCTTTAATTTATTATATTTGAATTAACGCTAAAACAAAGGCTTATACATTAATGCAGAAATTATGGTCGAACTGAGAATGAGAAATAATTATTTAAAAAAGACTTTGTTAGGTGAAAATCAAATACTGGAACAATGCTAGTAAAATCACTTCAACTTAGTTTTCCATTGGTTTATATTGTGGACATATTTTTGTTTCATTGTTTTTTTAATGTTCAATTCCATTTAGTTAAATTTTCATCAGTATCAGCGTTGTTGTCGGTGTTTAATTAGAGGATTTAAACAATAAATTCAATACTTATAATGAATTAATACGCATTGGTTTCAAGGTGTCTCTGTTCAGGATGGTAGAGTGACAGTAGAGTCTTCCATTTAGAGCAGCTTCTGTGGTCACAGATTTGACCGGTCAGACGGAGAGGGGTTCATCTTTAGGAAATATAATTATAACTTTTTGGTGTACTTAAAAAAACAAAATCAACGTAGAGTTTCAAAAGATTGTTGACTGCTTTTTCTTAAAATGTGATTGAGAATCGGTTAGGAATACGCCAGTATTTTATAATATAAACTTTTGACCTTGCAGATTTGTTTAATGGGACAGAGTTTAAGGCAAAACATTATCTTACTAAACTACGAAAAGCCGACTACGAAAAGTTTGCACTTAGTAAACAATACATTTTTTTGTTCGCATCTTCTTTCGAGATCTTAAACGTCTGACTATATTATCTCCGATAGCTACTTTGACATTACATGTCACACCTAGAGATAGAGATGGTCGTCTGTATCTCATGTTTATCTTAGCTGGCAACGAAATCACATTCTTCAAGGTTATACCATCTTTTCCCTCTCGCTAATAAACTATATTATAATTAGATGTTCGGGAAAAACAGATCTGAGACTTTCAAAACTACTTTGTGTATGCTAATAAGAGATTGTAAAAACGAATAACAAGTTGGTATGACATGATATATTTCACAAGCACACATTCCTTTAAAAAGTAAAGGTTAAACAAAACAAATTGACTGTTTTTGCTGTTTTCCTTTATTGTACGGACAAACTATTGTGTGACTCTAGTATAACTATTGTGTGACTCTAGTATAACTATTGTGTGACTCTAGTATAACTATTGTGTCTCTAGTATAACTATTGTGTGACTCTAGTATAACTATTGTGTGACTCTAGTATAACTATTGTGTGACTCTAGTATAACTATTGTGTGACTCTAGTATAACTATTGTGTGACTCTAGTATAACTATTGTGTGACTCTAGTATAACTATTGTGTGACTCTAGTATAACTATTGTGTGACTCTAGTATAACTATTGTGTGACTCTAGTATAACTGTTGTGTGACTCTAGTATAACTGTTGTGTGACTCTAGTATAACTATTGTGTGACTCTAGTATAACTATTGTGTGACTCTAGTATAACTATTGTGTGACTCTAGTATAACTATTGTGTGACTCTAGTATAACTATTGTGTGACTCTAGTATAACTATTGTGTGACTCTAGTATAACTATTGTGTAACTCTTGTTCCCTTTCCTTTCAGTTTCTAGACCAGCGTACCCCAAACTTTGCTTTTTCGTGACTTAGTTATTTTGATACTTATACTTCGTGATTCACTAACATTGTTATTCACTAAACTTGTCACTAACATTGTTATCCACTAAACTTGTCACTAACATTGTTATCCACTAAACTTGTCACTAACATTGTTATCCACTAAACTTGTCACTAACATTGTTATCCACTAAACTTGTCACTAACATTGTTATCCACTAAACTTGTCACTAACATTGTTATCCACTTAACTTGTCACTAACATTGTTTTCCACTAAACTTGTCACTAACATTGTTATCCACTAAATTTGTCAGTAACATTGTTATTCACTAAACTTGTCTATAACATTGTTATTCACTAAACTTGTCTATAAGTAACGTATACAAAGTTTACGTTTACACACAATTTTTCTTATTTTTTGCGACCCGGTAATTTTGCTTTCGTGGTCCGTCACCGGGTCCCGAACCGACATTCGGGAAATGCTGATCTCTAATCAAGGGTTGGACCATCGTCCCACCATCATACCCCATGCAGTATACCGACACTGTTTGTCAATGTTATACCAACACCTATGGCATGATTTTGTTTTGCAAACGAAATGTCATGGCGTGACACCCTGACATAACAATCAATTGCAGCAGCCACGGGCCTATAACGATAAAAAAAATATCCCTTAAGGTGCATATTAATCTGTCAGGTCTTTTGTTGTTATTGTTGTTATGGGCCTTTTGTGAATGTAATAATTGAATCTGTAAAGACATATGCTAGACTGGCCTGTTTTCACAATCTTGTTTTGAAAATTACGCTGGCTGTTTATTGCCAGTTTGTATTGATATTGTTGCCGGAATATAAAAAAAAATAATCTGTGAATAAGTTTATGGTGGTTGCAAAAGTTTTTGTTTCGCTGCACCATAAGCACTTATAAAAAGAATGGGACCTAAATAAAAAAAAATGATGAAAAGGTTACTCCTTGGAATAAGAAAAAAATCAGACGAGCCTCGTTGTCAAATTAATGTATTACTATTGTTGTAATTATTATTTTACTCTCAAAGTCACACATGTTTAGGTACGGTAAATCCAGATTTACACAACATATGTTGATCCTTATAGATAGATAAATAGATAGACACACATATATATATATATATATATATATATATATATATATATATATATATATATATAGAGAGAGAGAGAGAGAGAGAGAAACACAGTCTACTTAATACTGTTACTTGTTATGCCTGACCTATAAACTTAGTAAATACAAGCTTTATTGGTGAAATTTCCTTTACAAACTTTTACTTTTTTTTTCACCCCTAACTGTTTTAGGTTAACGCTACATTTATTTGCTTTGTTTTATGTTTGTAAAGTTTTGATATCTTTAATTACTACTAGACTTCTATATATTTGTTTTATAGCCTAGATAATTATATCCGTGTTCTTGCTTGTTTGTTTCTCAATGTTACATGACTTTACATTATGTTTCTTGCTGCGCTATACAAATACAAGTATTGTTTTATTTATAATTATTACAAGCGTATTCTCTCAATTTACAGACATACACCGGAAGTATCTTGGTTGCGGTCAACCCCTACAAGATGTTCAACATTTATGGCTTGGATATGGTCAAACGCTATGAAGGTCAGCCTTTGGGTGAACTGCCTCCGTAAGTATAGACGATAGTCTACGTACCCCCTTAGCTACATGTAGGTACATAGGTCACTCGTGCTGCCTTCTTAAACCAGGTCTAAAAAGTGCCCAGCTCTCTTGCTATTGCGCCCCGATAACAAAATGATAGCATTTCTGAAAGCATTTTAAAACAATACTGAATTCGATACTAATGAATCAAATGATGCTTGAAGTTTGAAGTAACGCGTGCCTACATGGTCTACATTTTTCAATCTTCTGAGTAAAAACAATACCCCCATACCCATCGAAACATATTTTAAATAATTACACAATATTTTTAAAAATCATTTACACTTTACCAAATGATGTGTAATATCAATATATATGTATATATATATATATACAAGCTACATTAGAGACCGACCGAAACCAAATTTTTAGTTTCGGTCGAAAACGAAACCATACCAAATATTATACATTGACTTTCGGCCGAAACCGAAGCCGAAACCTAAAGTTTAACTACAACTTCGGTCGAAACCGAAAAACAAACCGAAAATGCGAAACATATGATTTCAAAAGACTGCACATTTATGTGTAATATTAACTAGTTTATGGGCACTTTATTTGAGTAAGCCATTCTTTGGAGTGATTAAATAATCAGTTATTATTAACTTCAGTCTTCTACTTCACGTTAGGGATCTAAATACTTCACATTAGAGATGTTAATATCCTTTTTTTTTCTCAAAACCTATTTTCGGTTCTAAATATCATATTTTTTTCAACAATTTTCGGTTCCCACTATCCGCCCCCGGGCAAAGTAAATTATAGTTTGGAAAAAGACAAATTTGAATTGATTATACTAAAAAAAAATAATACGAAGGACCATTAATCTTTAGAACGTGGTGAAATCTTTTTTAAAAAAAGTTGATTTTGGATTAGCAGAAGTCAAAAGCTGTAGTGTCGTGAAGTTAAACCTTTATAATTATAATATAAATCAGTTGATGTTAGACCTATATGTAGGCTACACACATTAAAAGAATATTTGTAGAATATGAATAAATTCCCAGAAACATCTTTCTAGGGTTGAAAGTCGTCCGGCAAGAAAATTAAAAGTTTTTGAAAAGAACCTTACATGCGCTGCAAAGTTATTTTTTTAATTGCCCAAGTTGCTTTTCAGTCTACATTAAATAAAACGTTGGATCAGTTTTACTAATATACAATTATTGGCAGCTAATGTAATAAAACTGAACTGATTGTGGATTGTGAAACACTAAATATGTCATTATTTTTGTGTCTCTATGACCTCCTTTTGAAGTCCAAGTATCTCGCAACCTTACGTCTATCGGTCTGTTTGTGAAAAAAGCGTTCAGCATCAGTGGGGAAATTCCAGTTTTTTTCTTTTCGAATACATAGATCAAATGACAGTGCCGAAGACTAGCGTTAACATCTGCATTTGCTGTTGTATGTGCTTGTATCGCGAATTCACAATAAATATTCGGAAATTTAAAAAAAAAAAAAAAAAAAACTATAATTCGTCTCTGACAAACGAGAGTTTGCAAGGAATATAATGTTAAGGAATTGTTTTGTGCTAATTAAACAGAGTTTAAAAATATTTATTCAGATAAAAAGATAAATAAATCGTGGGACACAGTTATATGAATGATTTCATCCCGAAATCCCGTTTTCGTTTAACATCCCTACTTCACACAGATTAATTCGCAACCGTTTAACTAAATGAAAGTAGGCCTATCAATAAGCAGAGTAATAGATGCAGCAATAGCGTAGCATTATGAATTTCGACAGTTAAAATAGATATTTGGCTGATGACCGAAAGTAATATCAGTTTCGGCCGAAACCGAAAACACACCAAAAAAGGGTTTTTGCTTATTTTCGGCGCCAAAAACGAAGCCGAAACCGAATATCGGTCGGTTTTTAAGCTACATTGCCCGGCGTTGCCCGGGTGAAAAAAAACAGGACTGTATAAGGTGCAGATACAAAATTTATAAACTACTCTGAAAAGAAAGCTATTCTTGTTTTTTTTTTACTGAAGACTTTTAGGAAAGTAATTTAAAATAAATATTGTAATTGGGTAAAAAAAATAGGCAAGTATCTTTATTTAACAAACATCTAAATTGCCCCGTAGATTTACAATGTCTTTTGTTTTTAAAACTTTGAAAAAATTTTTTTCGAAAAAAAAAGGTAGGCCTATAGTCTAACTGGAGAATCGAACCAGAGTCGCTCGCATAGCAATCCGCTACACTGAGCTAGCGAAGACACATGTCCGATTTGAGAAATTATTAGACAGTATATAGGCCTAAGCCTAAATAGGTCAGTGACACAAACTCACGTGATTTTAAATTGACCAGTGGGGATCCGTATGCGGTCAAACACTCTTATTTTATATATATAGATATTTCTAGCCAAAAAAGCAACTTAAACAAAATTAATATTTTTGTCAAAATCGGATTTTTAAAAATCTAACTCTAAGGGCCCTTTTAAAAAGGAATTCTTTGAGACCTATGTTTTCTCTACTTTTCTGAAAGCTGTGCGCAGCAAAAGATATTGCCTGTGTAACTTTGGATGGCAGTTAAAATAACGGCCTAAACTATAATCCTACTATATAATTATTATTTTTTTTAAAGTTACAATAATATTAACGTTTGTGCGCCCTGTTATATTGTGTGCGCGAGAGGTCGGCAACCTTTTGCTAACAGTAACAGTGTGCCAAAATAGGATTTCTGGTGAACAGCGTGTCAATATCCTAAAAGTCAAACTGCTCTATTATTCTTAAAAAATTTTTATTTCACTAGTACAATTAATTTAACTCCGTATCAAGACCAAGGTAAAGGAGATTATTTTTAGAGAATATCGTTAAAGAGTTTTATATTTAGTACAAAATTGTGTTTGCTATTATCATCATTTTTATTTGCATTTATATCAAATACAATATTTTATTACTAAACTTTCACATTTATTGTAATTAATTATTTTTTAACATCATCATTTGTTAATCAAGATGAGGATCTAACACCTGCTAATGTTAATTAGTTTATGATCTCAGTTTAATTGGGAGTAGTCCTTTTATGTGATTTCTAGATTTTTCATCAGAGATCTAGACCAATCATCGTTGAGCAGTATAAATACTTAATAATAATAAAAACTGGGTAGTTAATGTAATGTTTGAAAATATACGTATACATTCTTTAGTCATATAATATTTATATAATTTTAAAAAACGTTTCACAGTTTGATCATTTCAAAGTTATAAATTGTAAGCGATGCATTTTTTTTATAGAAGAAATAAAAATGAAACAAATTAGAAATATTATCTTAAATAAAACGGGTTTATTATCTCCCTTTAATTAAAAACGTTTCCACATTTGATTCAATAGTAATGCCAAACAAGTTATGTTTTGTAATATAACAAATTTTAACATTACTGACTAATTATTATAGCTTTATAAAATCTAACATTATGGTATTCATAACAAGATTTGATTATTATAGGATTAAAATAATTTACGTTAGACAGTTGTAAATAAACATTTCATGCATTAATTTTGTGTCCATTTAAGGAGTTTATATTTTAAACATTAATAATTACAGAAATTACATAATATAGTGCTATTAAATAAGTCTCGTATATTTATTAAATTAATAATACAAATAAATTTGTTTTAGAATTACTTATATTTATGTTCAATTAAAAGAAGATGAGTATAAAAACTCTTTTAAATGTAATTAGTCTGTATCAATTAAAGTGTAGGTGACTTCTTTGTATGCTTAAAACAGCTTTCATGTGCGATAAAATCTGTTCACAAGTGTAAGTTGAACCAAAAGCTGAAAGTAAAAGAGCGAATGCTAGCAGTTGAGAATAGCAGATGACTTTCCTAAGCAGCTTCCTTCTATACATTTGACGCAAATGGGCACATTGGAATGCCCACTTTTTAAATGTTTAAAATTCAACTTGCTGCATTTTAAAATCGCCAATATCTCTCCACTTAAAAAAAAAAAAGATCTACATCTCAGAAATGTGTAGTAAGATCACACCAGCTAGGCTTGATGTGGTATGAAAAAATTAGTCCATCAATTTGAAAGTCTTGCCTTTGATTAAAAAACTCCGCTTCGATGCACTTCTTAATATATACCTTAATATAAGGATGCACATGTAGTTATTAGTTAAATGTTTTGAAATTGATTTCACGGCAAAATATGTCCAGTCTAAATGCAAATCTATTTCAGTGGTCTTTGTAAATGCAACCAACTCACTAAAATGTGTCGCTATGTCATTCAGAAACATCGGCTTTAACATACATTTTTCCTCATTCAGAACCCAAAAATCAATAAAAAAAACACCTCTTGGCGGTCTCTTGCGTGCCATTGAAAATCGCTCTGCCTGCCAAGTTTGGCACGTTTGCCGTGTTGCCGACCCCTGCACTAAATGTCTTGGCGGGCCCATTTGTGGCCCGTGGATAGCCTCTTACACGCCCATGCTATAAGTCAAACAATTTCTTTTCCTTGTGAGATTTTCACTAATTCGGTCATGTATATTGAGGTTTACTGTGAATGTTACATGTGTGTTACGTTTTTGTTACATGTTTATTTATTTTCATAAGAAAACCAGGATATAAATAGTTTTCCCCTGATCTGTGAGGTTTCCACCCAGGCGGTTAGAGTTTTTAAAAGTTGACAGCAATCAGTGTACTAAACGGCAAGGACGCCATAAGTATCGGCTTAAATTTATCTCAAGACTAAAAACGTAGTTGTTACCGTATTTTATTACAGTGTAGGATCATAAACATGTAATGTATGTGTATACAACCTCTAAACATTTTTATGTTTTACCGGCGTACCAAAGTATTCCTTCAATATAATGTTGGTTCTTTGGGATTGTGAAGCAGCGTTCACCAGTTTTCTTCATACGAAGGGATCTGTGTGGCCAGCAGAATGGCCAGCGGAATCGACTCTTTCCCCCAACCAATGTCAGGTAGGGGCCTACCCAACAGAGCTGGATAAATTCAGACGCACCCTCTTAACCCGCGTAAATTCTTGAAGTTTTTCACTTGAATTTGAACCACGTGGTCCCAAAACTGTATAACAAAATTAACGAAATTTAACACAATTTAATCCATAGTTGGTTTGGCAACATTTTGATAACATCTTGACAAAATAGGATTTCTAATTTATTCAGCGTGCCAACAGTCTAAAAGTCAATCTTCTTACTAATCAATTACTTGTAAAAGAGATTTCTAATGCCTTTTTTGTAAATCTTCCTTGTGCCATTGAAAATCGCCCTGTGTGCCAAGCTTGCACGCTTGCCTTTAATAGGTTGCCTATCCCTGGGCTATATCACAATGTAGGTAAACTATGAAGGCGTGACTCTTTTTGCAGAAGTCATATGCCTATTATTAAAATCAAAACAACGAAAAAACAAATATTGTTTCCAAACAGTCTTTTTGGATAAGGAATAGTCAGGTTCTGTAAGAGTTGATCGGTGTCTTGTTGCCAGTTATGTTTGTCAATGGACACTAGACGACACTGCCTTCGCCACTTGTTTTTTTTAGGTCCAAATATTGAACACTTTGCACTGGACACACAGAAGGCGGAGTTGGCAACGTATTTTTCTTCCTCTTTCCTTGCACTGCGCATGTCTCGACTGGAGCGTTTTACAAATTTTTCACGTCTGAATGTTCAAATGACTGGCGTTTGTGGGATGGATAGAATATTTCATGCAGACGCGAAGTTGAAGAAACCAAAGGCGAACTATATATAGATTCTAGAGCCTGTTAGTTCAAATAGTAGGCCCTATATTTTAAGAACTGCTTTTGTTTTCTTCTAAGGACATGCCCTATATTTTGTAGAAAATAGCAAAACGAATATGCATTGTTTGGGAAAGTAAATTTAGCACGAAAGCAATATTAATAACATTAAAAAAAAAAGAATTTTTAAACAATATCAATAAGCTTTATTCATAAACAACAAATATAAAGTGAAGTAAATAATAAATAGAAATATTGGCGCAAATACTCTTACACATACAGTTATCATTGACATATTTACAGCCACTATAAGCAAAAATCACAAATACACTAAATTTCTTTATCCAAAATATTCTATTTCGATAAGGGTTACAATAAAATTATGAAGTATCAAATTAGCATGTTTTATTATCATTATCTTACTTTCCCCGCCCGTATCTTGCACCCCTCCTAGTGTCAGAAAAAAATAATAAGCAATTGAAAGAAAACAATTTTTCTTACGTTTAAATTGTGTTTTCGTTCATGACTTTCTGGTTCCTTTATTTTTTATTGATAGGTGCTTATTTTAAAAAAAAAAACAAGCTTACTTTGCATGCTATGGAAACCGCCGCATACATTTTTTCCATTTTTTTTTTAGCGGTGCCATTTTTTGTTGGGTCAATTCTATAATGTTTTGGAAAGGAAAACGACGAGACGGCCAAATAATACAAATTATTATTAATTTAAAAACAAACACGAATATTTAATTCAAGACGAGTAGAAAAAGAAACAAAAAGAGAGCAGATTCGTCATGGTTGCAAATTTGATTTGTAAAATCTCTAAGCCATATTGGCTGCCGATAAAGTTTCAAAACGAACCGCCAGCGAAAGTATGGAAAACCTGGCCAACACTCAACTCGTTTGTTTGCAAACAAAACCCCGTAATATTTGCTCGCCAATCAACACGACACTCAACAGACAAATAGAACAGAGGGAAGAAAGAAGAAAAAAAATATTTTTTAAAAAAAGGGGAGGGGGTGCATGAAGGACAGGTTGGCAAATTTTAACATTTAGCTTTCACTATTACTATTAATATTTCTTCGAGTGTATGTGTAAACTTTTTTTTTGTTTTATACATAAAAGTAATTCCCTTCCCAATTTAACATGTTTTACAAAATTTAATGCAGTTATAGACTTATAGATCTAGTGTCAAATTGAAACTCAAAACACAGCTAGTCTATATTGATGTCGATTTGTAGACTACAAGAAGCGCGATACAGTCGATTTGTATTGTGAGATTTTTTATCAAACACAACTATTGGGTTGCCAGTTAATCTTTCAGAACATACTGGACATCGCCCCCCCCCCCCCCTATTTCTTTTATTAAATGCCGGGAATACCGGACTGCCCGGTTTAAAATCGGACACGTGGCTATTCTAGCAACTAGTAATGTCTTAAGAAATAACTCGTTGTCCTATATAATATAATAGGCCTATGAAGTTTGCTGTATTCTTTCTTTTATTCCCAAAACTTTACAAATTGCGATTTTACCTTGAAATAAAACAACTTGACATAAATATTTTAAAGAACGTGTTAAATATTTCTCTAGATCTAGTCATAATTTAAAGCAGTCAATCAACACTTTAAACTGTTCTTTTATATTGATATTCGGCCTATCTAATCTCAGCTTATATTTTCGTTTTTAAATTAAAAATTAGTCCCTTCTGTACCACTGGATTTTTTTTTATATTTCAAAAAATTCTCTTTATAATTAATTGATGTTTTTCTTTTGGTATTATAAATAAATAAATAATAATAACGGTGCTTATATAGCGCATATCCCGTTGGTGACAGTTCTATGCGCAGACGACAGTTACAGAATACAGACAGACAACGAAATATATAGTAATACGCTAATTCTGCTGACGAAATAGGTGAGTCTTCAGCCGGCTCCTGAAGGTGTCATAGCTAGGGCTCTGGCGAAGCTGTAGTGGGAGGTGATTCCAAGCGGACGGTCCTGCGTAGGAAAATGAACGTTCGCCAGCGGACACTAGCCTCACACGAGGGATCCGCAGAGTATACTTTATTGATACTGTGCAGCAATAATTATTTGTTATTATCCATGCTTATCCATGCTTTTCCTAATTTATCGATATTATCTAGGCATTTGTTTGCTGTCGGAAGTGCTTCGTACTCCAAAATGATGAAAGACACAGAAAACCAAGTCTTAGTGATAAGGTTAGTGTTGAGGCCAGTGAAGTTAGTCACTGTGATACATTTAATGATGGAGCCCGCGAAAACTAGTGATACGTTAAGTGATCAGTTTCTTAACTTTCCTGAAAGTGTTTCAAATTAAGAATTGCAGCTGTTTTTTCCTCTAACGTGGTTATAAAGGGAGTGCTTGAAATAGGATGTATGTAGACACTGTAGTGTTTGAACTAGCATTATTGTACATTGTTTTAAATTAATTTGACAAGAAGATTTTACCTAAAGTTTTTAATAAGGGTCAATATACATGCACTACTCAAATTATGGACAGTTTTGGTAATACAAATTTATCCACACTTCGAACTTCTGCCATCAGATTTCCACACAACCCACCGTTCATGTCTGCCCATGCAGACGATTCATGTGAGATGATCTTGGTGTTTAAACAAAATCGTTAGGGAAAGGGTTACGTTTCATTCAACATCTGAATCCCATTTGGCTATTCTCTTCACCATTGCTGGTATGCATGGGTGTTATATAGTCTACATTTTTCCACTGATAAAGGAACATGGATCTAGTTCTAGCATTTGGTGTCTGGCACCCATTAGACTCTTAGCGCTTGGAAGACCTTTGCATTTTCTCACGGGATTCCAAAATCCCAGCTTCTCGATTCGCTGATCCAGTGCACTGTCTTTAAATCTGCATAGCAGACGTAATGAAATAGTGTTCGGGACCGGGACTGGGAGGGGGGGGGGGAGGGGGGGCTAATGCCAGATGGTAGGGGGGCGTCGCCTTAGGGGAGAGGGGCATCGCCCAAGGGAGGGGGGACATTTTCAGATGGGAATGGGGGGGGGCATTGCCAGACACCCTTGCCACTATGCATTCTGCCTAATTCAAATTCGCTCAAGAAAGCAAAGTGCTAATATTTAATTGTACTTTTATATATTGGGCTACAACAGAAATATCTCCATTAGTACATGTCCACACAAGTGTGCAGCACCAGACATTGAACAATTTTACTCTGTTAGTTTTTACAGGTTAACTTTTCAATTCTCTCTCCCATTTTCCCTTTGTTCTCTTTTATCGTTTTCTTAGTGGGGAGAGCGGAGCGGGCAAAACGGAGAGCACCAAACTAATAATGCAGTATTTGGCAGCAGTCAACAAGTCAGGCAACAACCTTATCACGGAGCAAATCCTGGAGGCCAATCCACTTTTAGAGTCTTTCGGAAATGCTAAAACTATCAGAAACGATAATTCTTCACGTTTCGGAAAATATATTGAGGTGTTTTTCAAAAGGTATCCATAGTTGATAAATTTAAATCTAGTCTTTTACATTTCTACAATCTTTGTATTCCAAATGAATGCCCTAATGATGCCTTGTGCTAGATCAAAACTGTTGACAACTCAGCCAATATAAATGGTTTCATTTAAAATTAAAGGCATTTGAAATATTATTTCTTTTCCCCCAATCGCACTTTCCTTTATCTTTAAATACTTGATTTAACAAATAAAACTATACAACATCTCATTATTATTAATATTATTACAAATTTAATGGGAGTTTTTCGGTCTTGAAGTTGGAGATGTTTAATTATCACTATCATGTTGTGAAAATCATCATTATCTTTGGCTCCCTACTCGAAAAAAGACAAAAATATATTTTATGCTTTCATGGGTTTTCCACAGCTCTAATGTTTGCTGTGATCATATAATCCTACTGGCAGTCTTACTTTTGTATCTTTTTGCTAATTTGCTGCTCTTTTCTTCTCAGCCAGAAGTTGAAGTAGTACTATATTAATACATTACTTTAAAAAGTATGGTAATTTAGCATAATTAAGTTTTCTGTCACATTACAGGCAAGGTCATGACAACTCTTTCAGTGTGGGCATGCATTAAATTCTAATGTAGAATTACAACACAATAATCTATTGCAACACTCAGATAGCCAAAGAGATAAAAACACTTTTCTTATTGCATATTCAAGAACAAGCTCATATAAATTATTTTTTATTCTTGTTCAATTTGGGCATGGGATGGGTTGCCTGAACTAACCAGGAAAACTACATCTTAACATCATTTGAATTCTTAATCAAAATGCAAGACTAGTCTCAAACCATTGTTAAGCATTGAACACAAACATCTCCATTATAGAATATAGAAGAAGCATATATAATATAAAATAAGGCTTACCAAATAAATTGACTATTTATTTCAAATCATAGATATATGTGTCATATATTAAACAATTACGTGTGTACCAAACAAACATCAAGCAATAATCCTCTGTATAGAATCACTGTCTATATAATGTAAAATAAGATAAGGTCTACAAAATAAAATGACTTTTTTTTTCATAGATATATACATAGATAATTGTCAGTGTTGTATATCAGAAAACTATTTGTGTAAGTACACACAAAGAATGAAGCAATTTTGCAAACAACTTTATTCATTAATAAAAGTTTTGAATGAAAATTTTCTAAAAATAATTTATTTTAGTGGCTCAATAGTTGGTGCCAGGACTTCAGAATATCTACTTGAAAAATCTAGAATTGTCACTCAGGTTGGTACAATTTTCATTTCTACTTTATTCTATGAATTCTATTAGTATCATTGTGATTTCAATTTCAGGCTATTCAGTATTTTCTATATTGTAAATTGTCTTATTATATTTTACCTGTAGAATAATTGGTGAAAATGCATTTTTCAGTGTATACTAGTAAATATAGTTGATATATACCCAAGTAATGCATCTTAATACACATTTATAACATTTTATATTAGAGATTATTGGATTGTTAAAGTATGTTACAGTGGTATTATTGTATTCTAGTAAAGGCAACTTCTGAATGTTTAAGTACATGTAGTAGAGATTGTAGGATTTTTTTCATGGTAATGGAAAATGATTGCCTAATTCTATGGGTTATCTAACATTTAAGGACATTATAAAGACCACCATATTCTTCTATGTTTTGACAACATGTCCTATCATGTGAAAGACCAAGAACTCTTGAACCAAGAGAGGGGGGAGGGGGAACATAAAACAACCTATTACCCAGATGAAATGGAACTTTACATTTTATTTCATATGTACTGAAACAGTAATGGCTGCAGAAACATTACTCTTGTCTTGGAAATAGCTACTCCAGCTTTGTCTGTTGTTTATTACACAAAATTTTAAACACATTGTAGCTCATGAATTATTCATACTACAAGCAGTCGGTTGAAATCTCTGGCCCTGGGGAGTTATTTTAGCATTTAACATTAAATCCCAGTCAATGTGCTTATCAGACCATAATACTGACAGTGCAAGATCTTTTTTTTTTATGATCAAGATAAAATTTCTGCATATTTTTCCTTGTCCTCTTTAAAAAACATGAATTATCTCCCCTTTATAAATTGTGAAAATATATTGTATTAATATATTATGTAAATATTAAATTAATCAATTAATACTACACAATGGATCTTTAACTTATACTTTATGAATAAAAATGCAATGGAAGGTAAAAATTGCTGTATCATCAAACAATCAGAATAAATTTGTATAATATTAAAGACATATATTAAATTTTTTTAAATAACATTGTTCATGGGTTTAAAAAATTAGGTTTGAACTAAGTTCTTTTTGTCTATTACATTAATTCAGTATTTTAGTTAATTAGCAAGCCAACTAATTTTTGCAATATATGTAAAGAATGATATTTTTTTGTACAAAAATCCTGGCTTGTAAGAGTTAGGGTTAAGGTTTAGAAACATATACATGCAATATCTATATTTTTTTTTGCAACATTGATCAACTTATTCAAAGCAAAATATGTTTGCTTTATAGTACTGTGATAGTTTTCTTATGGTATCTTTACTCTAGGCACCAGAAGAAAGAAACTATCATGTATTTTATGAAATGCTTGCAGCCATGACAGATGAGCAAAAGTCAAAATTAGGCCTACAAACTGCACCTAAATATTTTTACCTAAACCAGGTAAAGTGTTTGTTAAAGTTCAAATGAGTGCCTGTGAGTATAGATAATAAAACTAGAATGAGCCTTGCAGTAAAACGTATGTGCTAATTTAAAGTGTTTAGATTTGAAAATAGAACGATGCATCTCTTTTGAATTATTTTAATGTTTTAATTTTTTTCAAACATTTAATTAGGGTGGAAGTGCATTGATCGATAGTCGAGATGATGCTGACAACTACCAAAAATTGATGGCTGCCATGGACATTCTCAAATTTGAGCAAAAAGAGCAGGAGACCATAAAGAAGATTCTGGCTTCAGTGTTGCACCTGGGAAATATTTTTTTCAATAAAATTACTGTAAGCCACCTAAGTTATGCATTATTTGGATTTATATAAAAACAGTATTTAAAAACACATATTTCCACAATAAATGCCAATTTCTTTATAAGTTCTTTATGTTAATTTCGGTAAGTGCCAACTAAATGTACAACTTTTTTTTATTTCAGAGCTTTATATACATAATAAATAAATTCATTTTTTTAGCAATTATTACTTGAATATTCTTCAGGTAAACAACCATGATACTGTAGAGCTAGGTTCAGATGCTGAAATAAAATGGGTTTCATATTTGCTTGAGCTGTCGGATGAATGGCTCAAACAAGCCCTGACTAGCAAAGTCACAGTAAGTCAATCATTTCAACACAATTAAATGTCATGGTTAGTAATTCACTAGCTGCCTGTTCATCAGTATATTTTATTACCTTTAATTTGATACAAAATATTTTATTTTTTGACTTTTTGGAAATAGGAAGCTAGAGGTGACAGAATATCCACTCCCTATAACTTGGATCAAGCTTTAGATGCTAGGTAGGTAACTTTTCACCATGTTAGTTGTATTAAAAGCTCGACTGTTAATTTAAGTTTATAAAAGATCAGTATTAAAACATTTAAAAATTAATTTTTTCATATATATATTGCTCATCATTTCCTTATAAGTAGATGTTAAATTGTTTCTCAAAAAACATTTAAAAAATTTAAAACTTGTTTGAGTTAAGCAACAAAACATAAGTCAGAAGGTGGCATTTTAAATGCTGTAAATTACAAACTGAAAAATTTGTTTGTAGACATTCCAAGCAAGTTTGTCAAATTTTCTTCTGTTTTAAGAAATATGACCTGGTTTTCCGCAACCATTATATTACTATTCCTTAAATGTGTGTATATAATTGAAGAATCAGCTACACACAATTTTTCTTGCAATGTTTTGAACCTAAAATTGCCTACTGTAGAAATTAAATTTTGGAAAAGGAAAACTGATCATTTAGACCTAAACTATAAGCCAGAAAGAAAATTAGCATTGTACTGATTGGGTTTCACATTAAAATAAAATAAAATTGATATTGTCACTACAGATAGAATTACTTGACAAAAAAACTTGTATGCTTTTAAATTCTTTTTCTTTTTTGATGGAGTAGTTTATTTTTTTCTGACATTTGTTTACCTCAGGGATGCTGTAGCCAAATCTTTGTACTGTCGAATGTTTTCTTGGCTGGTTGAACGTGTGAACTATATCATTTGTAAAACTGAAAGGGAGAAATCAACCACTTCATTGGCTGTTCTAGACATATTTGGTTTTGAGGTATGGAATTTTTGATCCATTTATGTGACCTATATTTATTTGTATTGTCTGACATTTTCATGTATGTAATTTATTGGAGGATCAAATAAATACAATTTCTCTACAAATATATGTACAGGGACATGCTTGTGAATATGTATAAATCATTCCAGTAATACATACATTTAAAAAGCTGTATACACTTTACAATGATTATGTTTTATTGTGTCTTGTAATAGACTTTACAGTGTAAGTGGCAAAATCTGTGTATCAAAAATAGTCTAAAAAAGAAGAAAGTGTAAATAATTCTATTCCCCTAAATCTTTTTGTTTATCTACTGTGAGAAACTAACTGCTATTTAGTTTGCTTAAAAAACAATATTTAAATATGAACAAAAAAGGGGAAATAATATTGTAATAATTTACATTCTAAGAAGAAAATTATTTTTATTTTTTAAGCTTAATTGTATTCAGACAAAAAGTAAATTATTTGTAAAAAAATATTTTTTTGCTTCCACTTTGTTTACTGTAGGATTTCCATGTGAACAGTTTTGAGCAGCTTTGTATCAATTATGCCAATGAAACACTGCAGTTCTTCTTTAACCAACACATCTTTCGACTGGAGCAGAAAGAGTACATTAAGGAGAAGATTAAATGGGAGCACATAGAATTCAAAGATAATCAGCCAACCCTTGATCTTATTTCTGCAAAACCAGTTGGCATTCTACATACATTAGATGATGAGTGTAATCTTCCTCAGGTATTTCTTACTGCTTTTAATTTTGTTTATGTTGTTAAAATATAAAATATGTTAAATATCTGCGCAAGATAATCTAACTAATAATTCTACTTCTATCTCAGTCTAATTCCAATAACAACAATGTTTTTGGCGTTGACAATTTGACAAGCTTAAATTATAACTTCTTCAAATTGTTTCAGTCTTCTGACAAATCATTTCTTGAGAAATGCCACTTTAATCATGCTGGGAATGAGCTGTATGACAAACCACGAATGTCTGACCCAGAATTTTTCATTGTGCATTACGCTGGAAAAATCAAGTATAATGTAAGTCTAGTATCCATTTATGTGTGTTCAAATAAAAACAAATACAATAAAAAATAATTATGAGTTTATGGGAAAATAAATGTTTAATCTTGTGATGTTTAATGCTAGTTATTATTATTTTGTTTAATGACCAAATAAATTATATTATTGTGTACTATAGTTAAGAATCACTTTGCATGTGTGTATCATATCTATTTATTTCTTATTGAAAATTTTTCCAGGTTCAACACTTTTTAGAGAAAAATAAGGACACACTCAGAAGTGATGTTATTGAATTGATGTGTGAGAGTAAAAATAAGGTGTGCATATTTCTTTGTTAAAGACCTTACAATTATTTAATGTATTAAAATGTACATTTACAGATTTGTATTTACTACATACACTGCATTTAGTTGTTTGTTTTTTTAATTAACATTCATACAAAACTTTTAATAACATATTTCATTGAAAATCAGATCCTATTTTTGACTTTTCCAATTGTATTAAAATCAGAAAACAATATTTTATGGCCATGATTCTTACGGTTAGGATTTAAAATATATCTTTTAGTTTTAGTAAGACGGATTTTTATAATCTCTAACACGGTGGACATTTATTAAATAAACGTGTGACGTAGGACAATAAAAACGATGATGTGTGAGTTATTTTGACGTCGCTTAGATATTGTGGAATCGTGAGACGACCTTAGGCT
The DNA here is from genome assembly GCA_949126835.1 of Anisus vortex. Classification (NCBI taxonomy): domain Eukaryota; kingdom Metazoa; phylum Mollusca; class Gastropoda; family Planorbidae; genus Anisus; species Anisus vortex. The sequence continues at coordinate 30,004,429 of OX421494.1, forward strand.
TTGGGAACGACAAGACGTGTTTAGACTAGGCTATTGAAGTTATTCTGTTTTATTGAGTTACAATTGTATATACGTTAACGGATTTGTTCTTCTTGATTAAACATTCAATTCTTGTTTATTACAAGACGGCATTTGTTTTAGTGTATTCTACTTAGAATGTGATCTACCCTGAGATTAGGCATCAGAAATAATTATCTACAAAAATAAACGGTCACACCTACTGAAATGAAAATATTGATTCATTTTGGTTGTGATAAAAACTAATTTCCATTTTGTAATTCAGATGATCGCCCAGATGTTTAAAGACCACAGGGATCGCTTGATCACAAAAACTTTAAGCAAAACTACTGGTCATCTAGTGACAAAAAGACCCAGGACACCAACAGTGGCTGCTAATTTCAGTGAATCACTCATGTCTCTGATCGACACAATGTCAAGGTGACCTAAAGTTATTGCATCTACTGAATGCTCTCATCAAAATTATCATTAATAATCTATATTTCTTGAAACATTTTAATGCAGTATGAAACTTTAAATAAATGACAGACGAGGCTTTGAAATACATTTGGCTTTATATTTTCTAACCACATCAGGTGCAACCCATATTTTGTTCGCTGTATCAAGCCCAATGCAATCAAGGCCCCAATGGTGTTTGAAGACATTGTAGTTCTGGATCAGCTCCGCTATACTGGCATGCTGGAGACTATCAGAATCAGAAAGATTGGCTACCCAATCAGAATCAAGTTTCCACATTTCATTGAAAGGTTATTAACTATTTTACTTTTTTAATACTTTTTTTATTAGATCTTCTTCTTGGTGCAACATTGAGTTTATTGGTGTGAAGCTACAAATTTGATCTATAAGGCCACAATTTTCTGCGGCCACAACATCTAAGGGACTGTGTGGCAAGCACAGTGTACAACTATTTTTACTTTACCTCAACTAAAGTCAGGTATCCATTAGCGCTGGGTAGAGTCATGGACACCCAAAAGAACCAGCAAAAATCCTAGCCGTAACCAAAATTGATACTTAAGACATTTGGTATGTCTGCCATGCAAACTGCCACTAGACCACCATGACCCAATTATTACTCACCAAAAAAATGTTCTTATTAACAAACCATTAAAAATAATTATTGTTTAGACATAGAGTTTAGTTCACATTTGCTTTGTCTGTACCTTATGGGTTTCACTGTTAAGGGTCTCTCTGCACACTGTGCATTGATCCAGAACCCAGTTAGTCTGGCTGTGGAGGGGTAACATAAGAGGCAAGCCTCTTGCATGATAAGGTGACTTAAAGCCCAGCACCAATGGGCTTTTTTCTGTATGTGTAATATAAATGTCAATTGCATGTGTCAATGTCAACGCCAGGCTTTAAAGGGAAAGTGGTGGTCAAACACCTTCAAGTTATTGAGAATAAGTATGAAAATTGATTTTAATAGTAACACCATGACTAAGAAAAACACAATTTTAGATCAGTTGATGATTTTCAAAAGTTTCACCTCCATAAAAAAAACTTCAAACATTGTTAACTAATGCACCCAACAACAAGAATATGATAATAATAAATTGTTACTTCCAACAGGTACCATTGTTTAATGAAAGGACAAACTATAAAATCTGGCCAGGTGCCTTGGGATATTTGCAAAATTATTCTCCAAAATCTGGGGCCAGAGCACAAAGATGAATACCAGATAGGAGCTACAAAGGTAATTTTTCTTATTTTTGTAGTTAGGTTTACATGTTTTCAGCACCATTTCTTTTGGACTTAGTGTGCTATATTTATCTTGGGTGCTGTAATTCAAAACTTTGAAGTTGGGAGCTGATAGATTAGAAACAGTTGCATAAAAAAATGATTAGTAGATACTTTGTACCAGTACTAATTTTAAGTTCCCCCAAACAACTTCTTAATTTGATCACAGTTCTGGATTCATATTTACACTATTGTCTTTTTCTTCAAAAAGCCTTTCTATCATCTTTATAAAAAAAAAAAGATATACGTAAGCTTACAGTTAAGTTAAGCAAAAACTGAATTGTATTAATTCACTGCTTATTGTTTTCTGTTCACTAGAAACATTTTGATTCTCACATATTTTGCTATTGTACCTTTTGAAAAGAAATTGGGAAAATTTTTTTCAGGATTGAGGGGTTTAAAATATTGATGAATTAGATTGTGGGGCATCATACGGTAAGGCATTAGGTTGTTGCACATTTAATGGACATCGGAATGGAGTATTAGATTGTGGCTCATTAAACTGGGCATTGTGCTGTGGGGCATTATACTGTGGGGAATTAAACTGTGAACATTAGACTGTAAGGCAGAAGGTTTTGGGAATTAAATTATAAATAGTGGTGCACTGAACTGGGCTTTAAACTGGGGCAAGACTTTTTATAGACATTAGACTGGGGAACTAGTTAGTGGGCTTTAGGCTGGGGCAATAGTCAGTGGACTGTGAGATATTAATGTGAGGCATTAGAGTATGTTTTTTTTTAGTGTGTGACATTGTTTTATTTTGAAACTGAGAGTTTAAATACTTTTAAAAAGTTTTTTTTTCTTCTTAACTGTTTCAAAATTGTTCATCCCACACTCAGTTATTTAGACCAATAGATGTTTCTTGTGAATTTTGGCTTGATATATTGTTTTAATTTATGTAGTTACCAAATAATTTAAGATATTTTGTGTTTTACTTAGCAACTCCTATTAACATTCACAGCAAGGGAAAACATGTTCTGTTGGCTCAAATCTTTTCAAAGTTTGAGATTTCTAAACAACATACTTATACATGTTTATACAATCTTTAAAAAAAACACCAGTGCTAGCCAAAACACTGGAAAAACAAACACGTACGTTGCATTTAGTGACTATATAGAAGGATTTGTAAATACACAAGAAAATATTCGTGGCCTAATTCTTTTCCGTTATTTCAACCACATTGTTGATGTGTACGAATCGCGTCCACTGATAGCAACCTTGAAGCAGTGCGAATGTGTTAAGATGTTTCTAGAGATTTCTGTAACGATTTCACCAGGTGCAAACAATGTGATCTACTGAATAAGCTTAGTAAGTAACACGAGCCTGGCAAACAAAAAGCTTCCATCCGGCAATAAATCCGCTAAGGGTATCGATATCTTCTTGCTGGGGCATTGAATTCATCACTAGAGATTTGGTGACTTCCCCTAACATTACTACTGCACTTGCAAAACTTCTACCTGTCACTGTGGTTTCTTAGAAACAAGAAGTTTATTAAATATTACGAACATTTCCTGGTGCTAAGCGAACTGCTCACCGGCCATCTAGGCTATTAAACTGATTGTGCACCCATCAATCCTTCAAATGATCTAATCCAAATATAATGAAACACGCGGTGTATTATGTCGATGTTATGGTGATTTACTTATCATACATGTAAATTAGTTTACTAAAAGTACCAAAATCAGTCGGATTTCTTAAACACAATACCGTGTAGTTCAGATTTATTATTATTATTGTTCATTGTAACCTTTCATTCTCTTGTAGTACCAGGGTACCAATTAAATTTTGAATTTAATTTTTTTTTTAAATTAGTAGTTTAATTAGTTATATAGAAAATAAAATTGTTGCGTGTTTTGTGTATGTAATTCTTGCTGCCTACATTCAAGGCCTCTATAGACAGGCCTACTTAACAGCAGCCTACTTAACAGCCAGGCTTGCCTGTATGTTTGTTAACAAAATAAAGGAAGCAAATATTTAAACTAAATATAAACTAGTACTTTATACTTTGCACAATAATGTTGTTTTTAATGCTGTCCCTTTTTGTTCAGAAATCTGTTTATATGTTCGCCGGGCAAAATTTTAAAAACAAGGAAGTGGCTTTTGTATTAAGACACACAAATTTCCTATTTAGAAAAAAAACACACACGTCATATTGGACATACGGCATACTTAAACTGTCGGATTGTATGATAAACATCGATTTGTAGGCAGTGTATGTGTAGCCTTTTTTGGCCTATATCCTTGTGTAAATGCGTGATTGTGTGTGTATGTATATGTGGGCTGTTCATGCCTGTGATAAAAGGTGTCACAGACAGGTTCACAACACACTTCCTAGTTTGAATCGGTGATATAATCGTTGTTTAAGGCGCCGGTGGCCACTGACCCTTGACTTGATACAGGGTTGTCATATTGAGATAAACACATTTTCAGGGTCATCGACAATGTTTTTTTTATTTAAAACTCATCTTTACTATTGTTTACTACCACACTAGTACATGGAAGACATTTCATGGTTGAGGTTATACCCACCTCCACCAACCCAACACAATCAGCTGACCATATCTAATAATTCCTGCAACTCAGCCTACAGAACCGCCTATATGAAACTATGTTACACCCTCAGTGTCCATACTAATGAACGAACCGCCATCTTGAAATAAATGACAACAACAAATAAACACGAACAAGGCGAAAGAAATGTGGCCGTAGAGAAGGAAGCATTTTATCTTCTTTGCTCAGACAGACCTGTCCATCAACAGTAGCAAAAGTAAAGGTTGAGGGTTGGCTATCTATATAAACAAATAATATTGCAATATCAAAATCATTACCGCATTACAACAAAAAGAAGGATATGCACACCAGAATAGAATTATTGTGCGTCAGCCTCCATTCTATGTACCATGAGAATTCACACAAATATACTAACAAGAAATTTATCTTCAAGACTTCAGTCAGCCAGAATACAAAAGCTAACTACTAATGCACTTTTTCTTGTATGATAAATTGTGTGATAGTGTGCGTGCATGTCTATTTTTAAAAGTATATTTCTGTGCTTGAGTATAAATAGTTCTTTTATAGTGTTTAAATATGCTGAAAGACAAAACATCCGTAATCAAGACAAATTTCCATTTGTTTGGATCAATAAGGAAATCTTATCTTTCACAGTTGGTAAGTAGAGAAAATGTCGCCAATTTAGAATGTTAATGGTAAGCTAAATTACATAGATATTAAGGAAGTGTCAATTTGGCGCATATTCAAACTGTGGTACCTGGAGCGACCGCTCCCTCAAGTTACGCTACTGAGCCTACACCAATTTTTTTCAGGCTACACTTTATTAGATAATATTGTCTGGGTTAAAAGGAGGATCCAGTAGCCTGGTCAACAACGTTTCCTTAACAGCCTAGGTTCCTGCTGCATTCCTGCATAAACAAAATGCAAGCGTTGACTGAGATGCTATGTGAAGTGATGCGGTTATTCCCCCTCAAACTACACTTACTGAAAGCTTCATCTATTGTTTAGTAGTTAGTATCCTACTCTTCTTACATTTATGTACTGATAACAATTCTGTCGTTATGAATTATGAACAAACAAAAGCGCCAACAAAATACGACCAACTAAAGTTTACAAAGTTTTCCGTAATTTTATCCCTATTGTTCCAATGTAATATTACACCTGCCAGACAGAATAATTAAAAAGTAAAGTAAACTATCCCATCGTACCAGATTGATCCACTGGGCCGGTGAAGCAGCATTCACCAGTTTCTGTGGCCACGGCATACTAAGGGATAGTGTGGCCAGCACAATGCCCAGCCGCCTTCACTTTACGATCTTTACCCGAGCTAAAGTCAGGTACCCATCAGAGCTGGGTAGACTCAGGGACACCCTCCAGACCCGAGAACAAATCCTAGCCTTCACCAGAATTCGAACCCAGGTTCTCCGGAACGCCAGCCGTGCCACCGTGCCCCTTAGATTAATTCAGGTTTGGGGGGGGGGGGGGGGGCGGAGGGGGGGGGTACCACTTTTTAAATGGGTTAATGTATTCAAAGTTCTGCCTTAATTATTATGTCGGATTCCGTCTGGGGAAAAATGATTTAAATGAGTTTGTTTATGCATATGTTAAAGTTTTTTAAAATCCCAATGTCTGTTTCAGTCTGTCTTAGCGAGTCTAATAAGTTAACAACGTCTTCATTTTACATTTTTTGAAAAACAAAATAATTATACTCGGTTTGGGGGCTCTTATTTCAACAAATCTGTTTATACTGTTTCAATTTAGCCAATCCTCTGAGATTACTATGTCATGATTAAGTATAACTATAATAAAAATATAATACCGATATTTTTATTTTTTTTTCACGTGCCCATATTATAATGTAATGTAAGTCTCTACCAGATGGTTTCTGGGATAACAACTGTAAATACTTTTATTTACAATTTAATGTTAACTTACAAGCTTAAACATTGGCACTAAGTTATGTGCGTAAATGTAGGTTAAATGTAGGTTAAATTCAGATTAAACAGCGGGCTAGCGGGAAACACCTTTTTTTTTTATAACAAGCCAAAATAATATGTAAATGAGGAATATATCTGCCACTTTATCCACTACTCTCTTGTACACGCAGGCATCCCTTTCTTTATTTATGCATGATATTTAATTTATGCATCTAAAAGTTGAAGATTAGCAAAAACGTATTATGCCTGTTATTATAATCCTACTAATCCTATGTTTCTAAGTCGGCTGTACATGTTATAGAAATTTATTGTGTTACAATCTGTTACATTTATTAGCTGGGGGTAAAACTTAAACAGAATATTACGTGTTTGTTCAGCTTCAGTGTTGTTGCCTGTTAAAATAAATATGGTTGCTCTTGTAATCCACCAACCCGATAGGGGCAATAGGTGTGTAAAATAGATTTAAAAAAAATAACAACGACATCTAGAAAATGGTTGGTTCTTTGGTGTTACCCTTTGCGCCACAGGGCGCAGTGGCGCAGACAAAGATACTACAAGAACTGGGAGTGAGTGTACAGATACATGTACAGAAATATGTTTGCTCCTTGGCTACCATTAGTAAAGTATCCCGTCGGACCAGATTGATCCATGGGGCCGGTGAGCTTTCCCAACTTTCTGTGGCCATATATAAGTTTGCTCCTTGGCTACCATTAGCCTCTATTCTGCAGCAATGCGAATTAATACATTCTATGACTATTTTAGTAGTTCTATCTTAGTGGAATAGCATTTTACATGCATACTAATACTAAAAGTAACATAAGGGACAGTTGAGGCTGGGCAATACTTATTAAAGATGTCAAATTACTAAAGATATCTTAGTTGACAAAGAGCAAACCATAGTTAACATGTGTCACAATTGCAAAAATATTAAAAATATTAAACAAAACAGTCGTGAAGGAAAATGTTCACACTAGCTAAAAGCTCACTATTTTTTATAAAAAAAAATATCACAATAGCTAAATAAGTCACTTTTGGTTTCAGAGATGTAGCCTAAAAATTATTAGAACCGAACTTATAACAATTAAAATGGCTAACTATGTCTAGTCTGATGGAATATTTTATTTACTAATGCCTTGTCTTTTATTAATGCCCCATCTGTACAGTGTAAACCTATATAATATCTAGATGTCATATCTGTATAATAGTTTCGACCTATATAATATCTAGATTCTCGCAATGTTTGGGAGAAATTCTCAAGTAAACTCAAACATTTATTAAAAAATTGAAAGTAGGCTTTAACATTTATGAGATACTCTAAAGTCAACTTCATGTTAATTCAGAAGTAAATAATAAGAAGGTCGCGTTGCATGTCCAAAGTTAAAAAGTTATCATAATACAATATTTTTTAAATAATTATAATTAACACTCATAAAGTTTGCGTCCCCATCACGGATCGTTGATTGGCTAATCCGAAAGTCTCGACAGAGCTAATGAAAAGCTGCGCTCTGCTAAATTAGTCCTATGAACCTAAATGAGTCGAAAAGGTTTATTTTACTTTCTATGTTCGAAATAAAAAAAATTGGAGGGGCGGTGGTGAAAGGAGGGGGGGGGGGACCATTTTGAGAGTAACCTTAATATAAAGAAAATAAAAAAACACACACACACACACAAGCACAACTTCTCGCCACTGAGACAATTGCTTAATTAAAAAAAAATTCAGTTGAGGTTGAGACACAAGATTATACATTCTTTGCCCATCATATTTTATGTTCCAGTAGTTTTGATGTCAGACCAGCGGTAGGAGTTGTCGTATATGTACAAAAAAAAATAGAAAGGTATTTCATGGTTTGATATACACGACCCATCAAGACAATGTGCGCGGACAGTGATGGATGGTGCACACACATATGTGGGCAAATATTGTCGACGTCAGTTTCTCTAGATGTGTTGGACATGTCAAGGGATACTTTATGTCTTCGTCTAACTGCTGTGGATAATGTTTCATAAAAGTATTAAGTTTGACTGAAAATGGATTTTGTGTAAAATTTTAAATTTATACTAGCGATTTCAAAATAAATAACTATATATTTGATGTTCTTTTCGTTTTTCCAAACCAGTGATAAACATTTATTGGATTCGTGTCATCCTGACATTTTGTTTTAGTGAGGATATTGCACCAAGTGCCAGGGGCACTCCTCTTGTTTTCATTACCTATGATTTAGAGACTGTGCCATCTTGTTCTTGTGCAATTTATTTTAATATCTATGGATTGTATTTAGGTGTTTCTTATTTTGGCAATAATTAATGTGATTTTCTTTATTTGGAACACGTACTTTCGACTTGTCCTGTTTTTGAAGTGCTTGGTTTTAATACTTGATTAATTGGTCTAGCATTAAGCGTATGGGCTATATAATATAAGCACATTTCTTAAGAAAGGAAATGATTTTAATATTTAAGGACGATTCACTTTATATCGTGTAAACGGCACTTTATTAATAATAACTTTGATATAAGGAAGAGGGAATATAAAATTATGCCAGCTTAATCTATAGATCTGGACATGCTGGAAAATAGCCAGTACGGAACCTACGACCCGAACTATCCCTACTCTACAGTTTTACCGAGGAAAACGCCTGGGAGTAGCAACGTAAATGTAATTCAAAGCACTGGGCAAGACACCGTGCCACGCCTCCAGACCTCTGGGGGAAGCGTGGTAGCCGTTTCACAACAGCCTGAAACCGATCCATCGCCCGTACCACACATTCAGAAGTTCAGTAAAAACATCGTCAACACCAATGCGTTCGTCACGTACCACTTGGACGACGAGACGGGTGGCCTCATCGAGACGGCCATGTCCCCGAACAGAAATTACGTCACGGCTAGATCGGTCAACAGCGCGCAGGACCTGCCCAGCAATCTTAACAAGGACGTCAATATAAACCAAGGGAAGACTGAATATAACGACGCGGCATTCCCGAAACGCTACGAATACACGACGGCAACCCTAGGAGTCGGCGATGTCTACAGGCCGGCCTACATGAAGAACGGCCCTTTCGTGCAAAGGGCCAATGAAATTGTGCACCCGAAAGTCATTGGCAGGCTTCCCGAGCGGCCATTTTTGGACACGGACGTTCCACAGCAGCTAAATAGACATGCGCACGGTGACTCGGATGAGGATTTGACCAAAGGTAGGCGAAAACCGCCTGACGGGTCACCACGAAGGTCAAAGAGTGTCCAAGGTAGAGAAAAGGATGCGAAGAGTAGTACATTGCCTCGAAAAGGTGTCTCTACTCTAAGCACGAATAGTAGTTCCACTCCTAAAGAGGAAAAGTCCCCACCTAAGGTAAAAATGTTCATGAAAATGCTTAAAGACAACTACGGCAGTAAGCGCTTTAAACGATATCCTTCTCTAGAGGAAGGGGATGGCGAGATACGAGGGATCGGTCCCACTGACCGACATGTGGTCAGTTCATTGTTTATCACGGTCCCTGGAAAAGGAGAGCTTAAAAAGGAAGAAGGCGAAAATCGCAGTTCAAAAAGAAAAAAGAAGCACATCCGTAGAACAGGAAGTTTACCTTTGCAGTATAGAAGTCTGGATACACTGGCACAGATCTACAGCGCCAGTCTCAAAAAGCCCGATGGTGCAGTATACCCTCCAGCTATTGGATCACCTGAAGTTGTTTACGTCGGTCAAGACGGACAGATGTACGTTCCAGACGTGGCTAACGGCAATGCGAATTACAATTATGATGGAAATTACATGTATGTCCCGAACATGGATTTTTATAACGCGAGGAATGCGTATGGTGATGAGGAGAGCAGCGCTTCATCCAGCTCGTCCAGCGATGAATCATTCGAGGATCACCTGAAAGATAAGCCAAAGTCAAAAGACAGAAGATCCGGCCGGTCCAAGAAGGTCAGCTCATTTAGTGACGGGGATGAAACCCATCGAAAATCTACTCGCGCCGGCAAGCTCGGCAGAAGCTCATCTTCCAGAAGACGCAGGGAATATGATAAAATACATACTAGTACTAGTCGACGTCGCTCGCACAGAGGTCATCGCACCAGTAGCTCCGATTCATCTGATAAAAGCCAAGAGAAAGAAACCAAGACTAGTTCGAAAGTTGCAGCTGACTCTTCCTATGCAAGGCTTAGGCAGCAAAAACCAAAAGCATCAACGGGGCAGAATTACGGGGCGTCAAATGTAGCAGTGCACCCCGAGAACAAAGATGCACTTTCACAACAACCAGGATATACACCGTCCCATCCCCTTGACAACAACTTTACTCTAACTTCTAGCACAAACTTCTTTCCCGGTGCTTCAAACCCTTATTTGGGGTTCCCTTCCTCTACCACGCCTGGACATATAGACCAGATATTGAGAAACACACACTTTAATCTGGCCTCCATGAAGACCTATCTGGATGCGATGAGCACGTCATTGTCCAACATACCCTTCTCTACGATCAGTAGCATACCCCATCTACAGCAACATACTATCGTACAACAACCTCCCGATTCCTTAGACCGCGTTGAAACACAAGATTTTTTTAGAAGTTCTAATGCGGGCACCACCCACGGGTCACTAAAGTCTTCGATTCACAATCGACCACGCATGGCACTGCCCACAGAGGATGAGGTTTACGCCACGGTTGACTCCGCATCAACGATTACTGACTATCTGGTAGATTCAAACCCTAAACCTTCTCATGGGAAGAAAACTACGTTCAGTGAAGCTAGAAGTGTTTATCCCAAAATAATTGACGGAGGCCAAGACTTGAAGGCGAACAAATATTCCACTCCGTATAGCATAGAAGATATTATTGATAAAGGAACTCAAGTAAAAGCCTTTGTTAGAACACCGCCCACCAACAGGCGCAAGGAAATTAAAAAGAGAGACCATGGAACCAATCAGATAATCGGAAAGCCCGCGATTAGGTCAGGTCATGCCAAGGCCAGCGTAGCAGTGCAAACAGAAATAGAGATTAAAACAGGTCGTCCACCAATACCTCCTCCTTTACCTACGTCCGAAAGACCCAACAGGGTGTCTCAATCCAGTTTGCCTACTCAGAAATTCGCCCGACAACAGTCGAACTCGAAAGATACTCAAACTCAGACTCTTAAGTCTCCTCCGACGACATTTCCCAAGCCCCGGTGGTTTAGCAGCAAGCAAAAGAAAATAGAAGACAGTGCCAATAAAAGCAACGAAGAAGATTCCAGCACAAGTGCTCATGCTCCAGTGGGACCCAACGTCTTTGTCCCTGATCAGCCATCGTCAGCGGCACCAGATACACAGACAACAGGCGATGGGAACACTGAGGAAGCAAAACAAGAATTGATTCATCCAGAGGCAGATTATGATGTATACCCCAGAAAGACTGTGTCAATGTGCAACAGGGATCTATCCAATGCGGACCATTTTATACAGATAGACAGACCAGAAAGTGCCATTTTGTATAATCCGAATTCTCTTCCTCGATCGCGTTTAGAAAATTATCCTTCTTCAGAACCATTGATAAATGGCTTTCAGTCACTGCCAAGCCCATCAAGATATAAATATGCCTCTCAGTCAAGTGATAAATCGCCTGCTCGTTCGCCAATTTCGAAAAGTAATGATAGAATAGCATCAGCTTATTCGCCACAGTTGAGTAGAAAAAACGACAGAACACCAATGCATTCGCCTCACTCGTCAAGAAAGGATCACACATCTTCAATACATTTCCCATTGGTATCCAGAAAAGAGAACGTAACACATATAAACTCGCCTCTTTCGCCAAGGAAATTTTCCGGACAGCCAACACAAATGCCACCATCTCCTCGAAAGAATTTTCCAGCAGTGCATACGCCTCTCTCGCCAAGAAATGAACGCGCATCGGGGCCCAAGACACCACTACCTCTCAGAAACCAAACGTTAGATTCTGAGGAGTTCACTTCTTGGTACATCTATCCACCGACGCAGAAGCAAAGTTCACAACTGCAATCGCCAAAGTCGCCTGCAACTGGGAGAGTTTCTCAGCTTCACTCGCCATTGGGTCAATTAGCTGATCAAAACATACCGGTACAGTCAGCCCATAGTCGTACACTAGATCTATGGAAGAATAATAGTCAACGCCACTACTCCCCGATGATTCAATCTCTAGATCTTCGTTGGGAAAATAGACTTCCCTTAATGTCACCGACAAAATTAAACCAATCTACATTGCTACAAAGACGAGCTAATCAAACCCAGGCGCAGCCGACCTTAACCCAGAGGTATGCATCCGAAACTGATCTGATATCTCCCCAGAACGGAGTAAATGAACCATCGTTTCGTGCCTTGAAGCCACCACCTTCGCCATTACCGACATATAGTGAGTCTCCATCACCTGTCCCATTCTACCACTCACAACCCAGACCTTTCAGAGAATCTACACAGCGCGCCACGTCTGCGGACGTACAGCCTCGAACTCAAAAGCACCAGTCCTTTTCTCCAATACTAGAGCACCATCTTAAACCGCCACCTTCTCCAATACCAACCTACAGCCGTACGCCATCACCAGTAGCAGCAACTACACATAACATTCACCTGAAGGAAGAACATTCACGACCCACCCAACTCATGTCTCCTGTGTTACAGTCACAAGCTTCCAACAATCCCACAGCGGCACATAATTCACCATATCTTTCGCTTATGTCTCCCAGGCAAGCTCTTCCGCGTCTAGAGTTGATGAACAATGAGGCAATGAGTAGTGAGACAGTCACCGAGTTTCGCAAATCCCCTTATTTAATGTACAAGGAGGATCTTTCATTAAACGCAAATAGTCCAAATAATCCAACTTCACCTGACCCATTCAAAGAGCCGAGCAGTGCAGCGTTGCCAGACTCTAGACAAACGGACCCTAACTCTATAATCACCGATGGAAAGTATTTCTTTTATAGAGGTAAAAGTGTTCAAGAGAATAGGCAAGAAGCTATAATGTCACCGCTTACTACATTGCCACCGCTTACTACATTGCCACCGCTTTCAGCTGCTCCTTCGCTTCAGCACAGTAAGCCTTTAGAAGCTTCTGCAGACTCGGTTCATTTCTCCCAGCCTGAACATCAAAATGAAATAAACAACAACGAACTCGGTGCCTCGGAGTCGATGGCGCTTATTCAGAAAAAGGTACCCATTCCACCTCGCGATTTTGACAGTGACGCAGATGATTCCGATTACATGTATACATTAAAAGGATGGTCCAAAGTACCTAAAGAGTTAGACCAACCAACAGTCATGTACTGCACTCAGATTCAAGATCAAAGTCAAGAGCTTTTCAAAACAATGTACACAAAATCTGATCTTACTCAGGGAGAGTGGAATCTCCTGGACAAGTTTTTTGACGACTCCATTCCCAAATACAAGCACAACAACACTCATTTGATAGACTTGGCTAAATACACGAGCGTTATACTTCTGAATGAAGAATTTAGTAAGGGATCCTTTAAGGCAGAAATTTCATTGACTAAAGGCAATTCATCGGGATCAAACCGTTTATCTACTCCTGAAAAAGATTTTCACCGCTGGAATAATTGTGAATTCAACTGTTTCTCAGACGAAGTGAACTCTGCCTTGTCACTGCCGCCATGTGTGAACGATGAAGTGTATCGCGAGACCATCCATTGTGAAAGTGATACGGTTTCAAGTCCAGAAATTCTGTGTTCCAGTTTATATTCTAATGCCAATGTATCGCTGTCTGAAGGACAATATGATGACGAGATTTCCCGTTGGAAGCAATGCACAGATCCAACAATTCAACCAGTGAGTGTTGTCGTAATTGGTTTAGTAGAGTAGAAGACAACTCCCTTTCTACCTGACAACCTTCTGTCTGTCTATCTATGTATGTCCACGTTATATCTATGCCAATCTTGTCTATCCGTCGATCCCATTGCTAAGACACAAGTTGTGCTGTAATGTTATTTTAACTATTTGTCTGTAGAAAAAAAAAACGGATCATCTTTCTAGCCACTAGATATAAAGTTTTTTTATATATAAACTGCTACAATTTATACAAGAAAAAATAAACAACAAAAACAACAATTTGAACAGAAAGAATCAGAACCAAGAACATAAGTTTCTTCAACCGTTTGATATAAAATAGAATTATCAAAGTAAAGTTGTAAAGAGTGTATTTCTGGATTAAAATAAAAAGACTTTTTGAAAAATAAGAATAAAAATAACTTGCAATCTTTCTAATAATATTTACGGCAGTCAAATTTAAAGAGATATTCGACATTTATTTGACATTATATTGCAGTAGACATTTTTTCATTTTCAACACAAAAGTACACATTTAGGCTATATATAGATCTAAGTGTTCTTTTTTTCCAAGTGGACTACGGGCCATGGAATTGGTTGCCTGAATAAAACAGAACATAAATTAAAACCTAAGCAAAATACAAGACTAGAGTCAAACCACGGATAAGCGTATGAAACAATAATCTTCTGTACAGAAGGGAAACTTGTAACATACAATACAAAAGTACGCGTTTTTTGTTTCTTCAGCTGTACTATTAGAGTTCGTGGACAAATTACATACAAACAATTTACACAAGTGTTTTTAATGACTTTTTTGTTGTTGTCAAAACTCTAGTTCTGGCTTGTACACCGTGTTTTGTTTTTTGAGGACTTCCTGTTCAGTGTCTCGCGTTCTGTTTCTAAATAACGAGATGTGCACTATTTATTTACTTCCACAAAAATCTTTATGTTTAATAGAGGAGAAATTAATGTCTGCATATAGACCAGTGATGGCGAGCCTTTTTGAGGCCGCGTGCCCAAAGTACAATACAAGACCAACTTATTTCTTGCAACGTGCCAACACAGCAATTAAAACCAAATAGCATAACTTGGCTGTTCCATTTTTGGTAAATGCTCGCGTGCCCTCAGAAATGGCTCTGCGTGCCAGCTGTGGCACGCGTGCCATAGGTTCGCCATCGCTGATATAGACTCTAGTTACAATAGTTTATTTATTTTAGTCAGAAAAAAAATTAGATGTGTAAAGGCAAACAGATGATCAAACCATTTCAAGCTAGAAGATAATAATAAAATTTAAAATGCCACACATTCTAAGGATAAGACCATCTGTCTAAATCATCCACATTGAATCATTTTTTTTTTGTTTAATTCCCTGATTTTAAATCTCGTTACTTTTTGGGCTTTGAATAACATTTAATAGACTATCGTGTGTTATAATTGGTCGGAGAAAATCTCCTTTAAAGTTTACATCTAAAACGAAGGAAAACAGTGGTCTGTTTGCTTTAAATTAATATTGTTAAAAATTGCAATCAATTGCTTTTTTTTTTCTACTAAATATCTAATGTAGCCTGCAAAGAAAACTTTCCTAGTTAAGTTGGTATTAAATAGACACACATACACGAATCAATTTACTGCTGTCTAGTTTAAATGAAGATCTATATTTTACGTGATGCAATAGTAGCCTATGTCATTATTGATTTATTTCAATTTATTGCATGATAAAGTAGCTTGTATGTTTATGTTGAAGGCTACATAGGCGCCTAAATTATATTACAGAGAGTACAACGTAGGGTATCAGAATATCGCTAATTTAAACGCTTCCATTCTTCCAGGTTTTTATGAAAGAGACATTTGAAATGAGGCTGGAGGTGGAGGCCAAGAGGATTCAAGGTCGAGCAGCGGTCAAACTGCAGACACAAATCAGGATGTTCTTAGTCCACAGGAGACACCAGCGGCTCAGAATTGCCGCTCTCAAAGTTCAGCGAATGACCCGGATGTGGAACACAAGGTCGGTCTTTTTGTTTCGTTTTATAACACAATTTTCTGTAACTTTCACTTTTCAAGCAAGTCATTAGATTTAGACTGGAATTACCATTTCTTTACATGTCGCTCCAGCCAGATAATTAAACTACTTGTGTAGACTTTTGCGAGCAGCCAACGAAACAACAGACAAAAAGCCACTATCTGTAGATGCGTCGTTTGACAATATAAAGTGGTAGAAGGATTCAGGGGACGAATAATTTATTTCACTCCAAAAGTGAACAGTTTAAATAAAAAAGATCTAAAAGTATATTTTTTTTACAATCTTAAATTGTTCAATGTATTTTTTAAATTTAGTTTTTTAAATCTCGGATCCATAAGAATTGTATCAGTTCCGCGATCCGCTTTGCTCCATGCCCACACAACCATGTTGTTGGGGTTTCTTTTTGGTTGACAATTCTGTAAATTTTAAATATTTTTTCTCATTTCCCTGAAAAACGCCCAAATTTACATGTCCACTATTTATCTAGGAATTATTCTTTTTACACCTAGAGACCTGGGGTGTGTTCTATACTCCGTAACTTTTTAAACTTTTGTTCAGTATTTTATATATTGGCTGGAACTTGCCCTGACCTTATCCTAGATAGTTTGATACACTTAATAATCACAAATCATGCACTTTAGTTGTTGCTTTTCAATGCGTTATAGACTATACCACTCTCAAGAACTAAACAAAATCAGCAATTATGACATCATATTTACCTAGTTTCTCGTATCTTTTTCTAACGAAAATCAAAATATAAAAAAGACAGCTTTTTTTTTTAAATTGCTACTTTCTACTTTACCCCCCCCCCCCCCCCTCAATTTCCTTTTCAACAAAATGCACACTCCCTTGTTGCTATTCATATTGCTACTATGGCCTCCCTCCACATTACCCCCGTCCTCTCTTTTCCTTGGGAGGGGAGGTGTGTGCATTTGGATTACGCAATATCTTTATATTCATATCTACACAAAGAAGACATTTTAAAAAGGAAAATATAACAGACCATGCTAGTTATGTTTGTCACTTGGGCGTAGCGAAAATTTGATAATGTAGGCCCATGCCCGGACTTCTCGTTTCACTAAGTCTGAATAGAATATGGCAGGGTGGGATTTATGATTGCTGCGTGTGTGTTAAGTGTGTGCCTGCGTGCGGTAATACATCAGCCTTTGGTGGAAAGAATGATCGTAAGCATGCATGACGGACATAGGTGGGACCATGAACTGGGTACTATATCGTTAAACATGTACCCCCACTCCCTCCAAACGTTTATCTCTACTCCCTCCAAACGTTATTCCCACTCCCTCCAAACGTTTATTCCCTCTCCTTCCAAACGTTATTCCCACTCCCTCCAAACGTTATTCCCACTCCCTCAAAACGTTATTCCCACTCCCTTCAAACGTTATTCCCACTCTCTCCAAACGTTTATTCCCACTCCTTCCAAACGTTATTCCCACTCCTTCCAAACGTTATTCCCACTCCCTCCAAACGTTATTCCCACTCCCTCCAAACGTTTATTCCCACTCCCTCCAAACGTTATTCCCACTCCCTCCAAATGTTATTCCCACTCCCTCCAAAAGTTATTCCCACTCCCTCCAAACGTTTATTCCCACTCCCTCCAAACGTTATTCCCACTCCCTCCAAAAGTTATTCCCACTCCTTCCAAAAGTTTATCCCCATTCCCTCCAAAATATGAGTTAGATCTAAATCCCCCCTTCCTTTTTTTAGGCTCTTATGTCGTATTACAAATATAAATTCTTTTTAACTCTTTTCGTCTCTCTCCCCATTTTCTATAACATAGGCTACACTCTCACATACACAAGAACAAATTAAAAGATGTCTTTTATTGAACGTTTCTACAAGGTAAAAGTAAATATTAATAAATACAACTTCTAAAAAAACATAAGGTTTGTAGTCCCCTTGTGAACATGGGTTTATGTATGTACTTTGTATTGTTACATGTAGTTGAATTTCAAATAGTTCCGCTATGAATAGAATCCGAGCAAGAATCGTGGCGCTTTTTCTTCTGATGACATCATTAAGCAATGACTAATAGGCCTAATAATAGACTTAAAGCTGGGGAAATGGTCGTGTTTTTATTCTATATATAGGCTTATATTTCACGGAGCCCTAGAAAATGGGTGTTCGTTAGGTGGCTTTTTGTGAAAATAATCACTGGGGCGAATCTTTGGCGTTGAGGCATTCATAATATGGAAGTTCTACAAGGCCATAAGCCTCCTTTTGCACGTGGAGCACGTGGCTGTGACCTCGCCCAATTTAGTGTTGTTGTTGTTTTCAATCTCCTGTTGGAGGCACTGCCGTTGGCGTTGCGACTTACCCAATTACCTGGCGACACGGGGTATGTCATGGGGGAGGCCACAGAATAGAAATTAGAATTCTATTCTGTGGGGGAGATTGACCTGCCTAGACCTCCTTCAGTATTTTGCCCCATTACTGCATTGGGATTTCTCTGTAATTAGCCATTCTTTGTTCTTTCTTTCTCAAAAGTTTTAAATTGTACAATTTAACTTAGTATATCTTACATTGAATACCATAGATATATATAAGTAAAGTACCTTTCGGACCAAACTGATCATAGGGCTGGTGAAGCAGCGTTCACCAGTTTCTGTGGCCACGGCATACAAGGGGATGTGTGGCCAGTATAATTCCCAGCCGCCTTAACTTTACCCCAACTAGTGTCAGGTATATATAAGCCTAGCTATTATACTAAAACCTATAATATAAGATAACAAGCTAAAATAAAAACAACAACTGTATTTTCTAACTCTAAGAGTTAAATACACAACGGAAAGTACCCGTCTGACGTAAGCTTATTGAAACATTATTTTAATTCATCCAGCGCCTTGGCCGTCTGGTTCGCATAGGCTCCTGTTATTGTCCCACTATAATAAGATATATTATATTCCTTTTTGTTGTTTTCGTTCTGGGTGCATGCATTTTTCACGTCAAATCTCCAGCTATGGTTCGCTGGGCTTTAACTAACCGTTGGCCGTAGGATCTTTTTTCTAAGTTGTTTACTTGGATGTTGTGTCTGTGTGTGTGGGTAAGTGAATGATACCCACCTTTTAGCCGGGGACAAATTGAATAAACAAAACGATACTTATAGTCTTTTAGCAAATGCATTGATCCTTTCATCGCATCTTTAATATTACTCTTTTTTTTAAACGTGTTTTAACAAGAACTGACACAAATGATTCTTCAGTAAAGTTCCGTGTTTGGTGATTTTATTGCCAACCCTCCATTTAAAATTTGTTTATAGAATATTCTCAATTGTATAATCATTGTTGTGTTATAATTAAAGTTTTTACCAGAAGTACAAATATAAAGATTGGAAAGCAGGATTTTAAAGAAGCTAATCTATATATTATAAAACAATCAAATAATCTTATAAGATAAGATTTCTTTATTGATCCAATTTGTCTTGATTACAGATGGCATTAAATATGTTAGTACTATATTTTTTTAGAAATTTTATTGGCATTAAACATATAATTTAGCCAACTGTATACGTTTAGGGTTAAAATTATATTTTAATCATTTTAGCTTATGATTTACTATCGAACACTTTGAACATATAATTTGAAGTTTAAAAAGTTCCGATAAAGCTAACTTTACAAAAAAAAAAATGTATTTGAAAATATTTGATTCGTTTTTACTGACCTCACCTTTTATTGAAGTTTAGACAAACAAGAAATCGATCATAAATACACATTCTGTCTTTTTTTATACATCCGCCACGCCCATTCCGTTATTTAATTTTTTTTCGGTTGCTTTGTCCCTTTCAAAGACATAAAGGCGACCAATCAGGAGTATAAGCCTGTCACTAACATCTATTGAAAGCTATAAACAAGACATACCGTATTGATGACGAATCCGAGAGCCATTTAGAAAATAAGTTCTTTTTCTTAGGAGTAGGCTACAGGGCGTGGGAACAGGCTCTTCGAAAAAAAACAAAATCAGGGCAATAAAGGGGGGAAAGGGTGGGGTGGGGGAGAAATATATTACAGTTTCTGGTCAAACGAGATCAACCACATTTAACTGACCACCAGTGGTATTAGGACCTGACGAATTTCCTGTCATTCTGGATCTGGGCGGATTCTATTTGTGATAGCATTTCTTAGTTTCGCTACGGTGGATATTGGTTTTTTTTTTTCTTGAGCGCCCACTGGCGGCCAGCTACAGTGGTACGTTTTGTTTTATATTATTTACACGTTATCAACAAATGAAGTCTAGAGTTATTCCCCTTTTTCATAGATTTTTTCTTTTGAGATATTTTTTATACCAATATTTTCTTACTAAAGTAGCCTATATTCGCCGCCAATGTCATTTTGGTACGCAGACATTTTTCATACATTTTTTCTTTTGAGATATTTTTTATACCAATATTTTCTTACTAAAGTAGCCTATATTCACCGCCAATGTCATTTTGGTAAGAAAACATTTTTTTTTATAGCGTAAAGTTGAAAATTTCATTGATGGTGTATTGAAATTCCCTTACACAACGATTATTCAAAATGTATGATCGCCTGAATTCATTCATTTGTGTTCAAATGCTTTCGGAGAGTGTCAAGGCTATAAATTATTTCACGCAACACATATCAAAAGAAGAAAATACATGTTGATAGTTTATGGACGTGGTTGGTTTATATATTGAATGATGTACGTGTTTATTGTTACATATGTTGACAGTTGTATGAGGTGACAGGTGTATGTGTTGATAGCTGTACCTTTTTTTTTAATGATGTGTGTGTGTTGGATCTTGTTTGTTGAGACATACGAATTGAACGATGTAATTGGCGGCAGTTGAACATGTTGAATAATGTAGGTGTTGATAGCTCCGTGTGTTGAATGTTTATGTTTTGACACTTGCATGTGTTGATAGATGTATGAGCGTAGACGGTCAGGGATGTTGAATGATATAGTTGAATGTGTTGAATAATGTCTGCGTTGACATCAGGGATGTTGAATGCTGTTTATTGTGAGCTGCATGTGTTACGTGAAGTATATGCGTGTGTTTATTTGCCTATTTATGATTAGGGCCTACATTTGAGTTGTTGACAGCTGAATGTGTTTATAGTCGCACGTGTTTACATTTATGTAGTGACAGTAGTAGGCCTATATGTTTTGTAAGTCAAGAATAAGTATGCAACATTTGTTTTTTTAAAGTCCACAGTCGCCATGCACTATGTACTTCATCTTAAACAATCTCTTCCTTGTCATTTGTTTGAAACCGTTCGCCGTTGAAGTGTAATCCAATGATAAAGGGCGACAGCTATAGTGCCCCTAGCCTATGATGGTCCTTTCCCAGTCGGCCCTTTTGTGTGGGTGCGCGAACATGCCCCATATTGGCCAGGCCACAAGGGAAAAGAAAATTTTTTACTTTCTACATTTTTATAACTTTATTAAATAGAGTGCGGGTTGAAAAGAAGAGGCTTGTATTGACACTTGTCAGTGTTGAAATTTTTTGTTCTGTTATAAAAAAAAAAGCCTGCTAGGTGTATAGTAGGCTGCTACGTGTACAGTAGTAGGCTCTATATTTATGTACTGTATAACCGTGCGGTATGCAGAGGTTACGTGGGGCCATAGAACGGGTGGATAGGAATTGGAATACTGTTTTCATTTTTAATGATCGTAAGGATCTGTTGATATTGGCCATTTGTGAAAGGAAAAAAGAATATTTCGGAAGCCTTTCGCGTGAGAACATTTCAATGCTTTCGCTATTCATAAGTTACAATTTGTGTGCCTTATTCTGTGTTAATCTTTGTGCCATTATAAAAAGACAATGATATAAACGTAGATTAGTAGCCTGGGAAAACCGTTGCTTGATATATATTTTTTTCATGAAAGATAGAGATAACCATATAATTATGTATGAAGTAAATTCAAGTGATATTTATTTCAAAAATATATTATAGGCCATTGTTCGATACTTTAAACTGTTTAAATTTGATTAAATTAATAAATAGTTTGTTGAAATAACTTCTTTATCTGTTTTGTGTTTCTTTAGTGACATTTTATCGTTGGTCTGTTATCAGCCATCACGTTCGAGATACCGGTGGAGTATATAAAACACAACGGGAAGCAGTGATTGGATATTATTTAAGGAATTTTAGGTGTGCCGAGCCACCACTTGCTAAATATACGACTCTCCTTTACGGCTTCCTTGGAAAGAAACGAAGGTTTATGTATTTCGTCTATTGACACTAAAAGACTTGTGTTGAGAAATAAAAAGTTCTTGTGTAAGTTTATATCCCATTCGTATTCCATACTTGTGTTATAGATTAAATATATTCCTAGAAAGGGATTTGGTGCACACTTGTTACGGATTATTACATAAATTCAAAGAAAAATAAAGGTAGGTAGATAGCTAAAGAAAAGTAGCTAGGTGGATAGATGTTGGAAGGGCTTTAGCTCATATTGGTATTACCTATGATCAGGAGCAAAGTCAGGATTTGTTTCTAGGGGGAAAGGTGTGAGGCTGAACTTTTACGTGGCAAAAAAAAAAGTAAAGTATCCCGTCGGACCGAAATGATCCATAGGGCCGGTAAAGCAGCGTTCACCAGTTTACGTGGCCACGGCATACTAGGTGATTGTGTGGCCAGCACTATGCACAGCCGCCTTTACTTTACCCCACTAAGGCCAGGTACCCATCAGAGCTGGGTAGACTCCGGGACACCCTCCAGAGCCGGGAAAAGTCCTAGCCTGCACCAGGATTCGAACCCGTGACCTTCGGTACGCCAGCCGAACGCGCTGCCCACGGCCACCGTGCCCCCTACGTGGCAAACATTAACAAAATTTATCGCGAAATTTAGAAGACCCTACATATTAAAAAAAATTATGTTCAAATTATTTTCCCCAAAATGTTAGGAATCTATTCCCCTGAGGCCCCCTCCCATCCCCCGTGATTTCGCCCCTGCGTGTGATGCACATTTTGCTTTCATTGTGTCCCACATATTAATACGGAGGTAAAACCAACCAAAAAAAAACAACAATGTTTCTTTAGTCATCTGTCCTCTTTCGCTCACTTTCTTCTGTGTTTTCTTTCTTCTCTTTCCTCTTCTCCTTACAAGACTATTTTCTCATTTCCCCCTTCTCCCTTCTTCTCTCTATTTTCTCCACCCCACTCTATTATACTTTCTATTGACTTCCACTTTTCTGCTCTCCCATTCCATTTTTTCTTCCTCTGTCATCTTTATTGCAGCATCGCCAATGACCAATGTTTAAGTTATTTATTTCCCTTTTAGGTTCATTCTGAGCCATGCGGCTTTGATTTAGTTGTTGATGCTGGAAACATGTCATGTTATACCAAAATGACTTTGGGTCTCACATTAAGACTTTTTCGAGCCCACCTGGCCCTGGTTACATAAGCACCCTCATTTTACTAAGCGGTTTTGAGTGGGGAAGGAAGAGGGTTAGGCCTATACTATTTTTTAAGCAAGGGGTTGAGGAGCCAAATTTGTTACAGTAATACTAATATCCTACAATGCTTCACTGTCACAAATTGTCACAGTGGAGAAAAAAAGGAATTTATTATTTAAAAAAAAAGAACAACGACTGATTCATTATTATTTCTCCAGATAGATTTTTTCCTTCTATTTTCCTATGGTTTGCTCAAGTCGTGTCGCATACAGCAAGGCATATTTGTCAATGACGTCTTAAGGTGTTCAATAAACACTGAGCTCATATACCACACAGTCACATATAGTGGACCCAAATTCTTTTCTTTATAATTTTCACTTGTAGATAAGTGTTGTTTTTGACAGCGAATGTATTGTAGGAGTAACCAGGAAATATTCAACTTGTATGAACTAGAAATTTAAAAAGTGAAGTTCTTTATACTCCATAACTTTTTTCCCCCTTAATTAAAGTAAAGTATCTGTTACAGAACACGTTTTTTCATGAGGCAATTGAGGCAGCGTTCGCCAGTTTCCGTTGCCACAACATATACGGAGATTGTGTGGCAAGCACTATGTCCATTTATAATATTTACCTTTCCCCAACTTGTGTCAAGTACTCATCAGAGCGGGGTATACACCCCTATCTTAACTATAACAAAATCTGCAGTATATGTCTTATGTTCACAGAAGCTTCTTCTATATAGAAGATTATTCCATCCAACCTGGATTCGAACCCAGACATCTTCGTAATGGCGATCTAAATGCACTGCCGCTAGACCTTCGTGTTCAATAATGGGACATAACTCAATAAAAAAAATCCACTAAAATTATTTAAGCTTATAGCAAGTGTACCCACCATTTGATCGATTTCACTTCACATATAATAGGCCTTTTCATATCCTCCATTTTAAATTGACAAAGCTCACCTGGGCGAGGCACATATTTTTACCATTGTGCCTTATATTACAGACGCTATTACTAGAAAGAATAATGTTACTGCCATTGCCTAAACCTCCCGCATGACGCCGCGTTGGCAGTACGGAAAAAGTAAACCTCACGACTGTAGGCCTACAATTGTTTTCAAATCCATAGCGTTGTATTTTGTTGTCACCAAAATAAAATCAATAATTGAAACGTTTTATTCGACTACTCCATGTAGGCCTATACTGAGTATATAAAATGTTTTAAAGGACTGATTAGAATCGTATAGCATGTAGACTAAAGCTTTAAAAAACAACACAACAATGATTCACAAAGAAAACTTAGCCTATTGTTCCTTACATTTAAACTTAATGAAACTGGAGGGTGTTGGAAGAGGGGGGGGGCGCAATAGGCACCAAAGTTAGGTTTGGCGCCTAAATGGCACTTTAGTTTATTACTTCTACATACGTTAGCTTACAAATTAACATTTTAACTATGCGCCACTGGGGAGAAAACACATAACTTAGTATTTAAATAACGGGGTTTTATTTCCGCCCAGTCTGTCTCATTTCGTTCTTTTCTTCTGTTTGTTTTTTTATTGTTGTGTGTGTATGTGTCCACCTCCATGACAAAAATAGCTACAACTTGCATTTTTAAACGAATTAATTATTAAATCCCCCGTTACTCCCGTCCCCAAATTGTCTACACATTCTATTCTATGTATAGTGTACCGGTTATTTCACCTACTTTGATTGTCACCATAGCTGTGGAGTAGGCGACATGCATCCTTTTTTTCTGCGGTTTAACAACCTTGTCGTAGCATTGTAGTTCGTTTACTTCAAGTGTGCTCATAATATTAAAGGCTAGTGGTTTTCTTGACCATTCAGTTTGTTTGTTTTTCTTCTCATTTGTTCCCCATTCATCAAATCCTATCCTATAGGCCTATACTCTTAGTCTTTTAGCCGTTTTGGCGCCGCATATGACATACATACTATATGACATGCCGATTATATGACATATCGACTTTATGACATGCAGACTATATAACGTGCAGACATTATGACATGCAGACTATATGACATGCCGACTATATGATATGCCGACTATATGACATGCCGACTATATGATATGCCGACTATATGACATGCCGACTATATGGCATGCCGACTATATGACATGCCGACTATATGACATGCCGACTATATGACATGCCGACTATATGACATGCCGACTATATGATATGCCGACTATATGACATGCCGACTATATGACATGCCGACTATATGGCATGCCGACTATATGACATGCCAACTACATGACATGCCGACTATATGACATGCCGACTATATGACATGCCGACTATATGACATGCCGACTGTATGGCATGCCAACTACATGACATGCCGACTATATGACATGCCGACTATATGACATGCCGACTATATGACATGCCGACTGTATGGCATGCCGACTATATGACATGCCGACTATATGACATGCCGACTATATGACATGCCGACTATATGATATGCCGACTATATGATATGCCGACTATAGGACATGCCGACTGTATGGCATGCCGACTATATGACATGCCGACTATATGACATGCCGACTATATAATATGCCGACTATATGACATGACGACTATATGGCATGCCGACTATATGGCATGCAGACTATATGACATGCCGACTATATGATATGCCGACTATATGACATGCCGACTATAAGACATGCCGACTATATGACATGCGAACTTTATGACATGCGAACTTTATGACATGCAGACTTTATGACATGCAGACTTTATGACATGCAGACTTTATGACATGCAGACTATATGACATGCCGACTTTATGACATGCCGACTATATGACATGCCGACTATATGACATGCAGACTTTATGACATGCAGACTTTATGACATGCAGACTTTATGACATGCAGACTAAACGCCTTCATCAAAACAATATTTGTTAATCCTTAGGTCATAATTCTTGTCAGTTATGTGCATTTCCATTTGAATTATTCCTTGACATGTAACCAGACTGCGTCTGGTTACACAATACGTATACAACTGTACTACAGTAGTGCTGAATTATTGATTAGATCAACACACTACTCTGTGTCCAGTAATCGTATGTCTAGCTATCATCTTGTGATCTTTTTTGCTTCCTTGAGGAACTTAGGGCATATTTAAACTATTGACTTCATTCCAGGTTTTGCCTGCATCCTATTAGGCTTCTTCTATGACGCTACCTCTCCATGTCTGCTTTGAGTCCAACTGTATTGTGTAGCTAATGCTCTGTCCGTCTGAAAAACGGTGTTTGTTTGTTTTTTACTACAGTCATACAATGAAAAGTAAATACGTTCAAAGTCTGTTGAGAGGAGACCGTTGTGCACCCGAATGGGAGAGCGAGTGTATGTTATTACTTTGCTAGGGTCTTTGCAGGGATTTTTTTCTTCTAGATGTTAGGACTATATGGTGTTCTCTTCAGATGTGTGCCTGGATGAGGGCCGGCCTGTTACCTCTAAGCGACAGGGGCACCAGGATGTTTGTTATTGGATTCCATTGTGACAGAGGGCTGTTTATACTTAAAGGGACAATGTCGAATAAAACACACACATTAACATTTATATTTTTCTTTCAAGTCACGTTTAAACACGAGAAAGTATAGGCGTTCTTCACATGAACGATTCATACGGTTTTAATGAATGCCTATGTACTTGTCCATTATGCCACAATAAATTTTCATTGCACCCCGACATTCACTTGTAACTTCATTCAGACTCGAACAGTTCTTTAAACAATTTGAATTGGAGCAAAAGGGTGGAAGAAACGCATTCACTCAATTCGAAAGCGACATAAGAAACGGTTTTGTATAATCATCGTTGCATCAACCATCCATTGAGACACTGGTTCCGCCATTTGCCCAAGCATTGGCTAACATGGCAATAGAAGGTACTCCATCAAAGAAGCGAACTTTATTTAGTTATGCGCATAAGTGTGTAGTCGAAGGTAGAGATGCACCTTCATATTTTGTTTCTTTTACTTCGGTGTGTTTACTGTTGGTTAGGGTTATATAAAAACAGAAATGGTTGTTGACAAATTGGTAGGGCGTTAGGGTTATCAAATAAAAGAAACTGTAGATGTTGACAGGTTAGTTAACCCGGGTTAGGATAATCCAGAATAGAAATGGTAAACGTTGATATAAGTTAATTATCTTACCTTATACATTACAGACGCCCCTACTATTCATAAGACTATTGCGTCTTACGATCATCCGTGGTCAAAGTCTATTCTTGTATTTTGATTAGTAGAGTTTTAAATGATGTTAAGTTACTGGTTTTCCTGGTTTGTTTAGTCCACCCATTCCTTGCCAGGATGTCACTCGGGAAGAAAGAGTACTTATATTTATTAGTTCTCGCGTAAGGGATAAGAAAATAGTTTTTGTCTTTATGTTTATCTGAACATTGTAACAGAATGTTATTGTGTTGTAATTGGGGTACGGTTAAACAAGACAAAAATGGGAGAGGTTGATAAGTTAGTAGATTTCGAATATTAAAGCGTGATTCATTCCTAAAGACTTGTGGCATTCGAATACATTGACACATTTCATTATTTGACATTGAAAACATATAAAAGACATCACTAGCAGCTTTTATCTCATGTTATGGTAAAAAAAGAAACAAAAAATCTTGCTAATCTGTTTTCGTGCAGAAGTCGGTGTAGACCTATCTAGACACATGATCTCTTCTTTGTGTCTATTATCAATTACCCTACTTATTATTGAACATGAAGTGTTTACTTTAAAGGCGAATAATAACAAGCTGGTTGACGAGAAACACACAACTGACTATTCTAAACAAATAAACTAAAAAAATGTATTTGTATTGGAAACTTTAAAATGCTAGGTAGACTAAGAAAGAAAAGGTTCCACTAAACTCACTAAATTATGGTGTTTGTGTGTGTGTGTGGATGTTAACGTTTTAATGAATAGTTTGACATGGAATTTCTAGGTTAGAATTGATGTGACGATTGTTACATTCATACAAGTTCACGTTTTACCCAGGTGGCAGTCCGTTATCATAGTTATGGAATGGGTTGCCTGAACTATATTCATAAAAACCAACTTCATCTAAAACGCTTATCAAAATGTAAAAATAGATTTATGCAACCTATGACGTGAACACGCTCTTGTTATACGACATGTTTGTCAATCATAAGAAAAGATAAGCATATCTAGAAAGAACGTCTGTAAACTTATAAGATATAACAGGACGATCTCATCTGCTGCTTATACAAGCCACTTTTCTCGAAGATTGGCTAGAGGGTCAAGATCAGAAATTGTGATTTCGACCAAACAATCAGTAGTAAAAGAAATTGTAAGACTCCTATTTCTCTAAAATAAATTGTACGCTTTTTAGTTTTTAGTACGGAGATGAGTTTTGTACAGTGTCGCGACTCCCATGACATTGTAAGGAGTAGACTATTGTTCCGATCTTTTAAAATATTTTCGTTACCAAAATATGTAGTAGGCTACCAGTGGCATTAACAGAGAAAAAAGCGTCTGAGGCTATGGTCGAAATCAGCTCTAATTTATAATATAAGACATTTTATTAATTTTTTTTTTATAGTAAAGTAACGTTTTGTAGTTTAACGTCTTTAATCTCACGCCCCCCTCTAATTACGCTACTTACTTACTGCCAGGGGCTAAGGCCCCCCCCCCCCCCCCTGGAATTGAACAAAAATCTTTTTCAACAGATTTTAAAAAAAAATAATTCGCTAAAAATTTGGTGGATGTTTGTCACGCGAAAGTTCAGCCCACCCCCTGGAAAAAAATTCTGGCTTCGCCCCTGCTTACTGCCCGTAACGCCGTTGGCGCATAGGGCAGCAACAAAGTCTTTCCATCATTGTCTGTCACGTGCGACAATTCCGATCGTACCGCAGGAGTGACCAAATTCCTTTAATTCCTGCTCTACTGTTCTGCGCCCGGCGCCAGATTACTTTTGGTACCTCTAGTAAATACAAAATAGAGCCTACCCTGATACAGCATCACAACTCACAACGCATGCAGCTATAAGCTTCTTATGACTTTAAGGACTTTGTATTTTATATCAAAGGGCTTAAATTATGGTGGCAGCGGTCAACACTTTCGAAAACAAATAAAATAAACGTATATTAGTCCATCCCTTCTCCCCCTCGCTTCCCCCTCCCACACACACACGCCGTATCCGCCTGACAACCACGTATCAAGTATCACGTTCCCGTTGCCTAAACGTAATTCTAGTATTGGCCACAACCAGCGTGACAGTCACACCTGAGCAGCCTTTCACCACTTAGTTTCAACCATTGTGTGTACGTGTGTGTGTGTTTTTTTATACTTTAGACCAGGACAATTAAATACCTTTTCCCAGTTGTTATGTTTTACCTGGCTATATAGGCCTACCCCCCCCCCCCCCCCATCTCTTATCCATTTACACTTTAATATAGTTGGTAGTCTTGATATGTAACGCGTAGAAACAATCCTGCCTCCATAAGGCGTAAGGAGAGAAGGGGGGGGGGAGGCTACACATTTTTGTTTTATTATCGTCACATTTTTTGTAGTGAGGGCAGGCTGATATTTTTATTTGGGCTTCTTATCAGTGCGCTACACGCTACTGCATTTTCTTTAGCCAACACACACACACACACATAGGTCTACACCGTACATCATGATAAACACAGACACACATACCCACGTTATTACATGGTGGATGGAGGTGGGGCTGACAGGTGCTGTTGTCATTTTGTTTCATTCAGTTCATTCTAAGAACATAATCAACTGAATGGCAAGTTTGTTTCTTGGGGATACTAATATCATCTGTTCAGTGAAACTGAAAGTATTTGATTGTTACCGTAACGGATGACACCGTATTGATGTCTTGACACTGTTTTTTTTTCAAGTCAAATTCAGCGAAAAAAGGTAATTTTTCATTTGAAGCAGTAAGGGGTCTTTGTTTTTTTACACTTATGATGTTTACATGCTACTCCGTCACTATTTTGTTCTTTTCATCTGGTCTATTACATAGATGTTATCTCCCCAATTGGCTGTCCTTTAGCTTCTTATTGTAAATAGTAATTTGACATTGTTAATAAGCTACCATTAAAAATGCCACTTAGGCCTATTCTGGTCTCTTGGACTCGTATTATAGCCTAGCTATAGTCTTCTGTCATGAACATAGACTATATAGCCACTGTATTCTATAGGCCCTATCTATAGTCTGTAGTGTTTAAATTAAAGGCACACCAGAATATATATTGCTTATACACACGTGACATATAAAGTAAACGAAAGGCGAGATAATGTCATTATGTTGTCCTATGTTTTGTAGAGAGATGACTGTGTTGTTACTTAAAGTGACACAGTAGGCTACACACAGTGATAATATGGGCCACGGGGCTGGGGAGGGGGGGTTGTTGGTTGTAACCACTACTGAAGTGAACACCATCTGTTTACATCTTTTGCATAATTTGTTCGCGTGCGTTTTCCGTGTGACCCCTCACCTTTCCCTATAACATTTTTAGATCTAGTCGTCTTTAATTCACGAACCCGGAGTGTTGGTTTCATTACTGTAGAATTGACTTGTTAAATGGCAGTGCTAAAGTTAAGCATGAGATCTTGGTGAAATTCATGTCGGATTATAGTAGGACTTGGTATCATTCATAGATCAATATCTTTTTTATCATATTTAGCCTATATAATATGTCATGATATAATATTAGGCTCTGTAAAAACAGAAGTAGTAGGCCTACCCTATATACATTTATCATTGTAATTTAAATAAAAACCAATAAAGATGTGTTCAATTTTTAATAGTAAGTATTTAGTACTAGGCTTAAAATTACTACTAGTAGAATAACTTTTTTCTTTTTTTTTTTATATACAAAATATAGCATATAATTGATATAACTTCTGTTAATTTAAATCTACAGACTAGATCTATAATAGGCCAACATTTCTTTTAAATGTTATTTTGTATTCACACTATTAATAAGCTCATTTGTTTAATAAACAGTAGGTTATGTCCATTTAGGTTATATTATAAGCTTATATGACTATATGTCTTTATATATACACACAGGCTGCCTCAAAGAAACCTGATTGTCCATAGTTTAAAATCTGGACTGGCTTAATTAAATCCTAGTAAAAAAGTATAAGACCATACAGATTTTTTAATAGCAATCTCACCCTTGCAATAATTGGAGGGTGGTTTTCTGTTTAAGGCACACTTGTTCATACTTGTATCTGCATTTAAAGAAGACCAACTCCTCTTATAGAGCATATTTTATATTGTGGACTAATAGGAACTTCTGCAATTGACCCAAAATTGAATAGCATTCAATAAGGGACATAACAGAGTTATTGACTCAAGTTTTAATACATTTGAATTACTCTTGATTTAAGTTTTAATAGGCCTAAATTTGAATTACTCTTGATTCTTGACTATCTCAAAAAATCCTTTAGACAATCTCTTTGCACACATCACTAATAAGCCAGTGAAATCTTATATGAACTGCTTTATAAAAAATAATCTTTAAACATGCAAAAAAAAATACAAAATGCATACAATCACACCTTAGCAGGCCTATTTAGCATTTGCTCAAACATAAACTTACTTTGAATAATCTTGTATTGGTTAGGCCTATTTGTTAAAAATATAATTGTTAAAAATATGTCATTGCTTATATTTAGACTTATATTTAGCATTGGCTATGAAATAGTATAAATGGGCATTGGCAATGAAATATCATAAATATTTGGGCATTGGTAATGCTTATCATAAATATGTAGCATTTAGTTATAAAATATAATGAAAATTGGGCATGAAATATCATGAATATACCAGTAATATTTTCTAGGACACAGTAATATTTTCTTGGACATGGTTTGTATGTGGAATGTGCAACAGTACATACAAAAATACCTGCACATTTAGACTTAGCTTGCTTTAAATTTATGTCTTGTGACAGTTCATGATGGCCATGTGTAATTGTAGATGGATAAGGAACATTGTTCAGGTAGTGCATAGGGAATCTAGGCTGAAACTGAATATCTTATAGTATTAGATTAGAAATATGAAAATAGTTCCATTTTTATCTCAGCTTAAAGTGGTACGTTTTTGTTCTTTGTAACTTTTATTTTTCCATAATTATTATTATCTAAATATTGTTTTTATTTAAAAGACAGTGCAGCATATTTTTTACATCTTAGTTAACAGAAGTAGCACACACTATTATTTTAGACCATCATTTTGATTTACTCATCACAATGTTAAAAAAGTCTTTTTCACAATCTGGAGTGCATATAGTTTCATTTGTCTGACAGATTACAACATCAAGGTAGCTTGAAACCTTAGACTGTCACCAGAGTCAAACTAGTTGACAGTGTTCTGTCTTGTGGGTTTAGATTCTACAGCCCCTTTCAACAGGATCTGTGGGATACAAATAAAACATCCAACCAGTCATGGGTTAATGAGAGACTGGTTCTGCCAGCATCTAATCACTTTGAACCCTACCATTTAACTCAAAATAAAAAAATATGTGGCCCTTAAAAGTAAAGAGGAAAGGTTTACATCCAAAAAAATGTAAACCAGCTGGCTTTCAGTTTTGAAATAAGCTGTTACTCTAATGCCTGTTTTACCTGCAATGTTCAACTTTTGTTTCATTCCTTAGCGAGGTAATTTTAAACACTGCTTGGACATTAATAGGCAGCATAAGTTAAATTAATGAAGTGTTTTCAGTAGACCTGGATTGCCTGTGTTTTATCTCTAGGAGCACGTTGTAAATGTGATGCATTGGAAGTAGTAAGATATAGTTTCCTCTTTCTTTCAGATGTAAGTTCAACAAACTTAGAAATGGCATTGTACTGGCACAGGCCCAGTTTCGTATGTTACGACAGAGAAGGAAATATCTCAAAGTAAGTTGGTTTTATCTCTGTGGGGTTATTTACATTTGCATCTTAAAAAAATGTTAAAACTAATAAAAGGAAAGAAGTAATTGTATACTTGATATGCTCTAATTATTTAAACAATGATAATTTTTTGTTCAAATTTTCTAACTGATGTTTTTGAAACAAGATTAAAAGAATAAAATTCAAACTTGTGAAGTCAAAGTAGTGTAATAAAACATGGATCAATAATAACACACCTGGCAGGTTATAGATTGAGAAATGAGTTGTTGTTTTTTTATACTGCAACAGCTGTTGCTTAGAATTAGTCTACATTTGAATTCATTAAATTGGTTTGACATTGTTCCTATGAAAAAAATATTGCCCTTGTTGGTTTTAAGACTGTGTGTGATACCAGAGAAAAAATTTCTTTTGCCATTAGAAACTAAAGCTTATGGTGCATTAAAAATTATTTTCTAAGCTGTTACATGCAGTCTTTCCACTATGTTTTTTTTCAACTCCTTTTCAAGGGTTCATTATATTACAAGGAAATATAAACAAAATAAATAAGAAGAATTACCTTTTCTTACCAGGAGAACTTGCTCACCCTTAAAGGTGATGGCAATGGTGATGGTAATGGTGGTCAGTTGTATGACCTGTTTGGTCATTCAAGACATCAAACATTATAATTTTTGTATTTATCTACCCTGACCCATATAATAGAAAATAAGTTTAGACAACATTAATCCTATTCTTGTTGCAGAAAATGTAAAGATATTGCCAAATAAACACACAAAAAAGAATTAGTGGTACATTTACCTTCATTATTCCATACTTAGACATACTTAACCATGCAATTAGCTGTTAAAAAAAGGTAAAAAGTTATCTTGTAAGATCAAAACACTAGTTACAGCTGTCTTACCATTGAACTATATTGTGTATATCCTACTAGTTACAGCTGTCTTACCATTGAACTATATTGTGTATATCCTACTAGTTACAGCTGTCTTACCATTGAACTATATTGTGTATATCCTACTAGTTACAGCTGTCTTACCATTGAACTATATTGTGTATATCCTACTAGTTACAGCTGTCTTACCATTGAACTATATTGTGTATATCCTACTAGTTACAGCTGTCTTACCATTGAACTATATTGTGTATATCCTACTAGTTACAGCTGTCTTACCATTGAACTATATTGTGTATATCCTACTGACACCCAGCTACTCTACTTTTCACAAACTGATATCAGGGTTCGTACAGCTCCTGGAAACTCCTTGAAACTCTTGGAAAACACAAAGTTGTGTTCCAGGACCTTAAAACTCCTGGAAAAACTGCATTTAGTCCTGGGAAAATACTAAAAACTCCTTATTTTTCTTGGGAGATTAATTATTTAAAAAAAAAAAATCATAATCACTGCTCTTAGATTGTACTTTCACTTTGCCAGAAAGCCCTATTGGAGTTAACCCTCTTTGCCACCTTTTTTTTCCACACACAAACGTTGATGACACCAGTGATGCTACTCCTGGTTTGTTTGTTTTTTACTAGATTTTGTTTTTTTTAATCCAAACTTGGGATGTAGGCCGTAGGTTATAACAGTCCCCGTAATGTCATAAAACAGAAAAAAGCTGTGTAGCGAGATGACTGTTTTTTTTTAAAGAGCTCAGCTTGGCTTTTCAAAAAATTTACTCCTGAAAAACTTCTGGAAAACTCCTGGAAAACTCCTGGAACTTTTAGGCAATTTTTCTGTACGAACCCTGCTGATATCAAATGGGTCTGAGCTGAGTAGAGATTCATCACATTCTCTGGACCCTTAAAAATATCCTGATAAGTAACAAAGATTTGTGATGAGTATCTTTCAGTTGTCAATCAGCACTTAATATACAGGACCCTTGCTTGCAACCCACATTAAGTATTCTGACTCTTCTGTCTTTAAAAATCTAC
This sequence comes from Anisus vortex, assembly GCA_949126835.1. Taxonomy (NCBI): domain Eukaryota; kingdom Metazoa; phylum Mollusca; class Gastropoda; family Planorbidae; genus Anisus; species Anisus vortex. The sequence continues at coordinate 30,039,642 of OX421494.1, forward strand.
TATTGAGACTACATTAATCGTTGGCCAATATTTGATTTCAGACCCGTGAAGAAATACGTGCACGTTTAGAAGAACACAAATTGGCAAGGAAGAAACAAGAATTGCAAGATAGAATAGAGAAAGAGCGCAAGGTAAAAAATTTGTTTTACATTTTAAACAATAAAGCATGAAACAAATACAATTTTCCAATTAGTGATTGCAAGATAGTGTTGATGATCAATATCTAAAACATTGTAAGAGATGGACATGGAGAAACAATTTAGTTAAAATGTGTTCTCAACATATTTATCTTTTTCTTTTATCTTATCATGTCAACAAATTGTTTAAATCATAGTAAAAAGAAATACAAAAAATTGATTTTAAGGTTACACACATTATTTTGAATAAATGAAAAAGCTATTCTTTTATTCTTCATCAAAGTCTATGACACTCTTTCCAGTTGTATTTTCCATGACGTCATTAATGTTTTCTTGAATCAACCATTGACTGGTGTTTTCATTTCCTCTGTTTTTATTATTTGCTGCTGCTTAATTATAAGCCTGGAACAATGATAAAAAGAAGAATTTCTCAATTGTCTGATCCTCCTAACCATGACATGAAGAGTCCAGTAAACCAAAATGATGATATTGGGTTTGGTAGACCCATTGGTCAAGCAGTGTTTAGGGTGAGGCTGCTGACCTGTCCCCAATCTTGTGGCTCCTTGATTTATATTGTTTACATATTTATTTATCAATGTTGGCCAGGTTTTTCTTTCTTTAGTAATGCACTTTGCATTATGATGAAAATATTACATATTTTTTTTTACTTTTCTGAAACATTTTTATTTATACAAATAGAAATGATGAAATGTATCAATAATCTGTTTGATTTTAATGCTACAACACTATTTACCTGTCACAATATTGGCCAACTATCAGCCCAATATACAGTCTGTATACTGTGCTGACAGGGTAGACATGTTTTAAACACTTGGTTTATATATTCATAACACTTATTTACATGACCAAGCTACTCAAGAAGGTAAATTAAAAAAACCAATTTATCAAAATGTAATCCATTCAAAATTTGATTGCCAATTTAATCATTCTCCATTAGATTCTTAACTGTTGTATCTTTAACATAAAACAATACCCAGATTTACAGAGATTTCTATATTACTGCATAGATACTATAACTATTATAACAAATGCAGTTAGTAAAAAAAAACCAGTAAAACAGCTAGAAAGCTGTACAAGTGGATTAATAAGTTGTTTTGATACAATGTTCTTTAATAGTTGCTCCTAGTTTTGTTTACTTTATGATCACATTTTTTCATCTACCCCACATAGTGACAAAAGAACCCCTGTCCCCCGTCATTTAACATGCTATAGAAAAATTTGATATTAGTATTAGATGCACACTTTTGTTTCTAGTTTTGAAAAATATAGGCCTATATTTGTTTAAAAGACATACACAATTCAATTATTGTCATTTGTTTGTGTAATGTTCACTAGTCACATTTTCAGTTGTAGCAATTAAAATAAATGTTTTAGAGTACCATTACCTTTCAATAATGTGCAGCCTTTGATCATTTTATTGTTAATGTTATACTTTAGGGAGTTTCAATGCATCAATCAATTCAATTGCCAATGTATGATTTCTTAAACTGCAATTTATATTTGTTTATTGCATATAAAAAATGAATAGAATAAAGCTTATATTATAGATTGCAAAGGTAATTTTTTTTCCTTACCAGTTTCAGTTATTATGAAAAAAGAACTTGGAAAAAATAATTATTGCATTAATTTTATATAGTTATAGATTATGTCTTTTGTTTAAAGCTGTTCATTTACACGTACAGATTTTGTTTAAAGCTGTTCATTTACACATACAGAAAGTGTTTAGTTTGTTTTTTCTTAACTTTAGCTTTTACATTGGAAACATTAAAGCATTTAAACTATACTACTTACTATCAATTAAAAATAAATGAAACAAATTTTAAAAAGAAATAAATGTCAGACAAATTAAAAAATATCTAAAAAATGATCTTGGTGTAAAAAAAAGTTTGTAACATTATTAAAAAGATAGAAATTGAATTGTAAACAAAACAATGAAATATTTTTAAAAATCATTTGAAAAATTATATTTTTAGGAAAGACAAGCACAAATGATGGCTAGCATAGCTAATTTGGACATTCCAGGAGAACTTGCTTTAGTTTACAGCAAGATTGATGGTTGGTATTTAAACTGATTTTTATTCTAGTTCTGCACAACTCTTTAAACTGATTTTTATTTAGTTAACAGTTAACATATACAATTTATGTTATATTTGATAAACAATAGTTGAATTATTTAAATTATTGTATTTTTTTTTAAATCCTTGATTTTCTTGCTACTAGATTGGAATCCAAGTCACAATGGTCAACATATTATTACAAGTTCTGTTGATGTCATGTCCATGGATATGGGTTACAAGCTTCCAGTAGATATCAACTCTCATCCTTTTAGCAAATACACAAATATTTACTTTAAGGTAAAACATACTTGCCTTTTATTTTTTAGTATTCATTCTAAGTTATGACTTAAGTTTTCAACTTTTAAATTATGAACTTCAATTAAAAATAACAACAACAACAAAAAAAAAACAGCTGAGTTAAAAAAAATAATTCTTAACTTTATTTCATTCAGTCTAATTTTACTATGTCTTGTCATTTTTTTCAAGAATCCCAATTGGGGTGTGCAAGTGGAGCCAATCAAAATACCCCTGCTACCAATACAAGGGGATGACAATCCTGCAAAAGCACTTGCTGTATTTAAACTTGTGAGTTACATTTTAGAAGCAGCAGACGTGTTTCTAGATAAATATATAGCCAATTATATATAAGCCTTATTGATGTTTCATCTATTGGACAGTATTATAGACAAACTAATATATAGCCAATTATATATAAGCCTTATTGATGTTTCATCTATTGGACAGTATTATAGACAAACTAATATATAGCCAATTATATATAAGCCTTATTGATGTTTCATCTATTGGACAGTATTATAGACAAACTAATATATAGCCAATTATATATAAGCCTTATTGATGTTTCATCTATTGGACAGTATTATAGACAAACTAATATATAGCCAATTATATATAAGCCTTATTGATGTTTCATCTATTGGACAGTATTATAGACAAACTAATATATAGCCAATTATATATAAGCCTTATTGATGTTTCATCTATTGGACAGTATTATAGACAAACTAATATATAGCCAATTATATATCAGCCTTATTGGTGTTTCATCTATTGGACAGTATTATAGACAAACTGGAGTAGTGTGAATTAAAATCTACAACATAGCAAGTGTTTTTTTTTTGTTAGTTTTTTGTACTAGTTTGATTTGTATGTATTTTTAGATCTTGAGATTCATGTGTGACACACATATGAGTGAAAAGAAGGAAAAGATCCTGTGTGACTTCATTGTTCAAATGGTAAAATGACTTTTTTTTTCACTATCAATATCTACAAAACAACATGCTTTTCTAACATAAATAACATTGGTAATAACATTAGGATCAAATCTAATCATTGTGGCATTACTTTGCATCTACTTTATCAACTCGTTTTACCCAAGACTGCAGTTTTTGTTTTATGTGCTTGGACCTCAAGCTAACCTAGGTTAATTTTCACAAAGCATATCAGCCTGGACCAGTCTTTGAATCTCTCACTATCACAAATGTCATTAAACATGAAGTCTAAAATAAACAACACATTTATTGTTTATTCAATGACATGCTAAAGGCTGGGGCATTGTATGCAACACCTTTCTCCAATCCAACTGCAGAAAACAAAGTTTCTTTTTAAACCATGTTAATCCATGATGAAGAAACCTTTACTTGTTTCTGTGGCCACGGCAGACAAGAGAATTGCCTAAGTTGTTTTGTTAGAAGTACCTGAATTTAACTTTATCATCTCCACCCCCCTCTAGGGATTAAAATATGAAAGCCTGCGGGATGAAATTCTGTGTCAAATAGCAAATCAAACATGGCTGAACCAGAACATGGAGAGACTAGAGAGAGTGTGGCGGCTTTTAACCAACTGTTTATGTTGTTTCAACCCAAGTTCCTCTTTATTTAAATACCTGCTCAAGTAAGTCTAAATAATTAACTCCTGAAATTAGACACATTTTTGTTGTTATTGGCTATAGCTCTTTTCATATTACTGGGTGATGAGTAATTGTGCAGATGAATATAAGCATGTTTGTCTCTTTTTGCTAAAATTATGTTAATGTGTAGATCACCAATTGATGTTCACTATAAGCTGTCTGTATATGTTAAAAATAAATGTGCTTATTACATTACAGATATGTCTCAGATGTTGGACTTAACGGATACAAATATCTGTGTCAACATAAGATACTTCAAAGTGCTCACATGGATCCACTTCTGAGCAGAATTTACCCTCCAACTTTCCTGGAATGGCAGGCAATACAAAGAAAAGCAAACATGGGACTAGAAGTCAAGTTTCCTGATGGTATTACATTTGACCTCTTCTTGTAGTTGTATAGGATGAACCAAATGTCCCAAAAGGAAATATAGAATTAGACCCATCATTTTGAAAATACATATAGAAACAAGTGAAATGTGCCCCTGCAGAACAGAATTCCCCCCCCCCCCCCCAAAAAAAAAAAAAAGCAGATCATGTGCTTCAGATCTGCCCATCTGTATTGCTCTACCAAGCAAACAATGGCCAGAAGAAACTTTCCTAAATGAAAAACTTATGGTGAACTGGAGCACCTCACTGCCACTGCACAGTTCATCAAAAGTAATGGACTAATTGTCTAAATCCACCAACATACTACTGAGAACAAAGAAGAAGAAAACCCTAAACTGATAGTGTCAGTCAGTCAGTTTATTCTAAAGTTGCATTTTTTTCCACTGATATGTTCCTAAAGGGGAGCCTCATTGAGGTGTAAATAAAGCTAGCAATATTACAAATTGAATTCCTACAATTATCTTGTGATTTCACCTAGATTATTTACCATTTTGCTTTGACGACATGGTTATTTTTAGCTTGTCCTGATATTTTTACTTTTCCTAGACTTTGATGGTTCGCTTCTAACACATCAATATGTTATAGAGCAATCAGATAATAAAAAAAAAAAGGGAGTCATTCATGTGGTCTCTGCATGTTAAGAGATTACAAATCAATGCAAGCAAAGATCATTTGCTGTTAAAATTCCTAGATTTATCCTACTTAATATGAACATTTCTAACTTTACCAGCTACTGCATTATCTCAAAAGAATAACAAAATAATAATTCATATAATAAAAATATAATTTAATGAACTATATTAATATTATTGGGATTTACTTTTTTAAAGCAACACATGTTCATACTTTAGTACATACACATTTTCCTTTTGTTTTAACGTGTTGCATTTCACTAAAAATCTTGTTATAGTTTTTATTGCTTTTTTAAAATACTTTTAATGTTGAGTTCTAAAATTAAATTTAAAAAGTAACTATTAGTGTTTTATACTATATCATTGTAACCTATTTCAGATGTTTCTTTTGTTGGCCATGTTGAGTCATGGACATCTGGAGAACTATTTGCATCTCATCTTTGCAAACTCAGGTACAGCAATTTAACAAAAACAAACAACAGAAATATATACCCATGCTCCATTATTCAAATTTTTCACAAGTTGATTTGATGCTCTTTTGCAGGGGCTTGCATGAAAACAGCCAGGGGTGGACATTGAGATTGCAGGATGATGCAGAATACTATGAACTCATGGGCTATGACTATGTTCTAGATCTGGTGAGCGAGATTGAAATCGCCCCAGGATTCCCAACATGCAAAGCCTATTTTCTTGTTTCTGTTGACCGAAGCAAGGATAACTTGCAATATAGAAGGAAAAACCAAGAAGGGTGAGGAACTTTTTAATTCTTTTTTATCTTTACTAACAGACAATGAATTTTTGTTTTTGCTGTTTAGTAAAACATTAGTGAAAATCTCTTAAAAGATGATTTTGGTCTACAGGGCTAGTTGAAATAATTGTTTTTGACTCAGAATACAGGGTCATTGTACACAGCAGATACATATTTGGGGGTCCTAAGCACTCAAAAGATACACAATTAAAGTAAAGCAATACTCTGATGTTAAATAATGTCCCATGTAGCATTTGACTTTTTTATTCCAACAAAAACATTTTTGCAATGTACAAAATATCCCAATAATGTGTTTTTAGTTTTATGGCTAAATTATATATATTTAGCATATTTATTACATTATTTTTTTTTTATAAATTGAATTTGACAAGGCTTTTTGTGAATATGTAACTGGCTCTAATCTTGATTTCTGCAATTCTTTTTAAAAATTGTATTTCTCTAGCCCACATAATGCAGAGCAAGAAAGAATTTTGTTGCTGCTTGGTCCACTTCCTGAAATGATTAAAAGAACTGTCCCAATAACATCTGATAAGGAAAATAAAGGTGTCCAGAGATCCACCAGTAAGAGAATTCAGACCAGCAATGTTGAAGATGACTTGGGATTCTCCACCACAAGTGTTTTGAATCAGCGGCCAACAGAAATCATACCAGTGGGCCTATCAGAGAACAGTAAAATGAATGCCAGGTACACCAATCGTTCAAAGGCAAACGGTGTCAATGGCCATGTCAACGGTGGCATGTCTATCGTCAACGAGAGTGATGAGTTCAACAGTGACCTTTCAAGAAACGTCCTCAACTCACGCTACTTCCCAGATGGGGATGCAAAAAATGTTGACACCAGTGACCTTTCACAAAGTGTGTTGAATCAAAGATACAACAAAAAAAGCAACGTTGCCCGCAGCAGGTCGGGTGTGCAAGGGCAAATCAGTCGCAAGCAGATGAGTATTAACAGAGATGAAGCTGGCACTTCTGACAACACTGATTGGTCACACCTGGTGGAAGACATATTCAGTAGTGCCTTAAATGATCATGATGAACAAAATGGCAGAGCTCTTGGAGGGAGGATTAAAGGTGGGGGGAAAGGAGTACCTGGTTATGAAACACAGCAGGTAGGTTTCAATTCAGTTGTTAAGCTTTATTTAGCCTACATAAGAATCTTGTTAGTGAAGACAAGAAAGTAATATCTTAGCATTAAAAAATAAAAAATATATAATGCATCTTGTAAGACTTATTTCAAGATATTTTTTAGATCATTGCTGCTTAGTAAAAAAAATAAATTTGATCCTAAATTTGCTAATGTACAAATATCATTTTGTTACAAATCAGAAACTGAAAAGAGTACTGCTTTTGTTTATTGTAACATATCTTAGTAGATAGATTGAACATTACTTGGAAAACAGTAAGCTATTAAAAATATATTTTAAGTTGATGTATGCATAAAGGAAAGTTTAGTGTGGAATTCTCAGGATCCTACAAAAGCACTACACTTTTTGATAACTGTTTATGATAATGGTTTTATATAAATGTAACCTTGTCCAATTTATTTACAAGCCAATGGCAGCAGGTTACAATTTTGGTTTGACCAATCCAATGCTGGGTGTTAATCCTCCTATGGTTCAGCCATTGAATTTAGGCGCTGGACCCTCGATTCAACCAGTTGGTCTAATGGGAGCAGGTATTTTTAGTTTGTTATTACATAAAAAAACACAAATCCTTTTAAAAATAAAAAAAATGCACTTTAGGTATTATAAAAATGTTTTATATTTAACAGTAAAAATAATACTTTTAAAACTGTATTGGTTGACATTTCACATTTTTGTATTCATTCTTTAAATTTAGATCCATTACTTCAATTATCAGCACAGCATCAAGCACAGCAGATGGCACAGCAACAAGCAGCTCTACAAGCTTATCTGGTAAATTTTCCTAAGTTAGATATCTGTGAATGTCCATAAGTTAGATATCTGTGAATGTTCATAAGTTAGATATCTGTGAATGTCCATAAGTTAGATATCTGTGAATGTCCATAAGTTAGATATCTGTGAATGTCCATAAGTTAGATAGGCCTATCTGTGAATGTCTATAAGTTAGATATCTGTGAATGTCCATAAAATAGATATCTGTGAATGTTCTTAAATTAGATATCTGTGATTGTCCATAAAATAGATATCTGTGAATGTACTTAAATTAGATATCTATTAATGTCCATTATTTACATATCTGTGAATGTACTTAAATTAGATATCTATGAATGTCCATTAGTTACATATCTGTGAATGTACTTAAATTAGATATCTGTGAATGTCCATTAGTTAGATCTGTGATTGTCCATAAAATAGATATCTGTGAATGTCCATTAGTTAGATATCTGTGAATGTCCATAAAACAGATATCTGTGAATGTACTTAAATTAGATATCTGTGAATGTACTTAAATTAGATATCTGTGAATGTCCATTAGTTAGATATCTGTGAATGTCCATTAGTAAGATATCTGTGAATGTACTTAATTTAGATATCTGTAAATTTTCATAGTTAGATATTTGTAAAATGCCCATCTGTAAAATATAACAAAAAGTCTAATTTAAATATCTCTAAATATCCATTAGTTATATAATATTAACATAATTTAATTAAAAGTGACTTGGGTAAAAAATTTATTAATTTGTTTATTCGTTGCTTGACATCTCTACCTTCAGGCTCAACAGCAACAACAACAACAGCAGCAACAGGCTTTGTACCAGGCAACTCTTCAGCAACAGCAGCAGCAGCAGGCCCAGGTGGCATTGCAAGCTTCACAGAACCAGACAGCTGCACTCAAAACAGCCTTGCAGCAGCAGGAGTTGCAGAACAAGCTCCTGAAGCAGTCCATTGAGGAGCAGGTCCTCAGGCAGCAGTTGCAACAAGTTCAACTGGCCCAGCCTGTAAGTTCCTTCCTCAGCAAAGTTCTCATTCAGTACACTTCAACTTTTCAGTTCAGCTCAGGTAATAATGACACATTTCTTTTTCTGTATACACAGATCATTGCCCAGCCTCGGCCTGCAGTGATTGCCACTAGTGTTCAGCCTATCATTCCCCCAGTCCAGATGAGTCAGTTCAATCCCCTGAGTCCAAGTTCAAGTTTCAATTCAGGCTACAGTGCACTGGGTTTGACTAATGGTGCAAGTCATGGACACACATATGAAACAGCTCAGGTAAGAATGATTTTAAATAACACAGTGTTTTCATTAGATAAGTATCACACAATAGACTATGCTGCTGTAGATGGGTATAAAAAGAAGATTATTCTGCTATAGATGGAGATAACAAAAGTAGATTATTCTCCTGTTGACAGTAATTGTGTGCATAAGGGGTTGTCATATTGTGTCAAGTGCTAATAAACACATTTATTAAGAAGTCTTTTGTTTGAGATATCTAAATAGATTTGATTTTTTTCACACATTCTTTTATTTCTAGACTGATCTGGACAGTGCCAGAAAAGTTCAGTTTATCAAGTCAACTTTTGAAAACCGCCAGCAACCAGAAGTCAAATCTCCACCCCCTGTAGCACCAAAGCAAAACAGGATGCAGTTTGAGATTCCAACACAGGGATCAGCAAAAGGTGACCTAGAATATTAAAGACTAATGGGGATAACTAGTGTACTTTTTTTGTTTACAATTGAATTTTGTCACTAATCAAATTTTTTTATCATTTAATAATAAAGGTGCAGTGACCCGTACTATCACCATCACAAGCACATCGACAACTGACGTCCCTGCATCACTAACGACCCATGCCCCGCCTCCTCCTCCGCCGGTCCTTTCCTTTGCTGATGCTCCCCCTCTTCACAACCAGCCAGCCGTCCCTCCGGCACCACCCCCACCACCACCTCCCCCAGTGGAGATAGACAGAGAGAGAGGAAAGTTCACCATCAGGGATAAGTCTGGTAAAACAAGAACTGTGAGAATTGGAAAAGTTGTCTGGCCACCACCTGTGGAGAAAGAAGAGAAAAACAATATTCTGGTAAAATATATATAGATCACAATCATTAACAATTACAAATAAAATTAAACCAATTGAATTTTATAAAACTATTGTCTAACTAGTTGTGTGTATAATATGCACCAATATTTTAGAGCAAAAGTTTTTAGAATATTTCATGGTATGTTTTATTGATATATTGTATTGTTTATGTAAAGTGCTGTACTTGTCTTTAGTGCAATGTTTTTACATAATAACAACATAGTTTATTTATAGTATACTGTCTTAGAGATTGGTGGCATTTAGTGATATTTCTCTCAGTCCCATCAGAAGAAGGTGATTTGTTATTATTATTAAAAAATTGTTCAAGTTCTGTTTGGCCAATCAAAGGATATGTCAATTGTATCAGTTAGATGGTAAATGCACACCTACCCTATCATGCATGACAATTACTGACATTCTAAAAGCAAATAGTGTCATTTTATATTTTAAACACACATTGCATTGCCTATGTCCTCTGCATGTTAATTCAACTATAGTTTAAAAAAAATACAATTTATTTTCATTGTGTAACATATTATTATTTCTGCTATGAATAGGATGCCTATATTTAATCTTGCAGGTTGGAAAGCTGGAAATTGATGAGCATGTTGCAAGCAGCATTGAGGACAGGATAATGGGAAAGAAAAAATGGCAAAAACCAGATTCCCCAACTCAAGCTGATGGTCAGCCAAAGTCCATATTGAAATCAGGGGAGGTAAGACATGGCTGAGTATTTTACAAAAGAAAAGTTTTAGGTGTAGTGTCTTTATAAGTAAAAAAAAAGCTTGAAAATTGAGCAGCGTTCTGTTAGAGAAATGCTTAACTAAGTGTTTTAAATTTACTTGTAGGATAAAACTGCTAAGAGGACAAAGTCTTTAATGGAGACCTCCCATTTCAACACAATGAAGCTTCTAGAGATGAAGCTTGGTGGTGGTACAAGCCAAGAACCTGCACCCAAATTGTCTCAAGATGATGAATCTAACCTGTATGAAAGGACCATAGTGAAAGGTATTTTTAATTTCATCTTAACAATTTGATTGTTATAGAATGTTTACATGTTGTGTATGGATTACTATTTGAATGCTACAATAGGTCATTATTATATATCAGGAACATGTTTTAAAACTTTAAAAAGGTCTGAGCAATGGCCCAGCAAAAGGCTTATTTATGTGGCCAAACTAAATTTGAAACATGTGTGGCCAGTCTTATAACCGAATCCTGGTAATTTAGAAAGGATAAGTCAGGGAACATACTATCTATTTATCTCTAATGGGACTTAGTCACACTTCTCTCCACCTCAAAATTAATATCCAAGGTGCTAGTATGCACTAACATGGTCAAAGGGAAATGACTCAGGAAAGTCAATAGTATAGTACAAGAGTTATGGGCACTGGGAATATTGTCAATGTCACAATCTAGTTTGTTCTACTGCGTCGTAGCTTTATAAAGAATGCTTTGCACGTTTTTCATGTGAGGCTTGCTTGACTGGGCAAGGCTGATCACGGGGTAAAAGACCGGAGGAAAGTCAGTCGACTCAAATATCTAGAAGCGTATAGATGCATACGTTAGACTCGGAATTATACCACATTTTATCAGAATACTATTTCATTTCTTGGACTTATATTATATTACATGATTCATTGGATATTACATGTGATTGTTGGATGTACTGTGAATAATGTATTGTGAGTAATAATAAATAGATATATATTGCTGCGAAGATTTGAATTATCAAGTGTGTTAAACGTACTGTGAAAATAATATTAAAGAAACATTTAACTCAATCAACTCAATCAACTCATGATTCTATTAGCCTACGAAGAACACTAATAATTAAAATAGAATCAATAACAGTGGTGGCAGCCTGGTAAAAAGAAGAGATTATGGTGCAGCGAGTGCTGGCGATTGAAAAAATCATTATCGAGTCGTAAATTTGACATTTTTATAAACCATACCATATGGTCTGAGCAGCATACCAGTTTTTAACTGAAGTCTGAGTCCGACATAAATAAATATACTAATTTTTCATCTGAGCAACATATTAGCTCTATGATTTCAAGAGAAAATTCATGGATTGAATTTTTCTTAATGTAGTACAAAGGGATAAAAAAATGTACTAATATATCTAAAGGAATACACCGGACAAAATTTTCGGAACCGGATGTAAAGTTAAAAAATATCATGTTGACAACTAATAAATATTCAATGTGGTTTATTATCGTCATCGGAATGTAATGAACTGATGCAGGTTGGTGAACATTAATAACGAAACTCTTCCTGTCGTAACTAAATTCGTGATGTTGACATGTTCTCTACATGTTGAAGCCTAAGACTACCAATACTCGTTTCAATCCTGAACTATCTGATGTGCTTACCGAATCTGAGGTGTACCGAAACTATCTGATGTGCTTACCGAATCTGAAGTGTACCGAAACTATCTGATGTGCTTACCGAATCTGAAGTGTACCGAAACTATCTGATGTGCTTACCGAAACTATACCGAATCTGAATTTAAGAAAAACTATTGACTTTAAAGTTAAATATTAATATGTGTACCAAAAGACTTTTGACATTTATAATGGTATACATTTTTTAATTCTGGGTTTTATTTAACCTAAATCTGGATTATTCTCAAGAAACTTCAAATTATTGTGATTTCATACTGGATTATTAGTTAAGTAATTGTGTATTTCGAACAAGGATTTACAAACACTTTAATTACTTCATATTTTCTCAAACTTAATAATCCTAATGTTTATTATTATGCATGTCTACATTTCATATTGCTATATGTATTAATGGGCTTGGAGGTGGTAGTTTAGCATATATCTCTCAATTTCTAAATCTTACTCTGTCTGTACTCTACTTCTGTTTCTTACAGAGAGATAGATGTTAAATGATTCTTTGATAGGGTAATTTCTGTTAGCTGTATTGACTTGTTTGTTTTTGTTCAAATATTGAAGTAAAATTATTGTCTTTGTCAATGTTGATAAATATTGTGATTCTAGTGTGAACATTTCCTCTATCACTGTTGTCCATGCAGCATTTGTGTCCTTAATTAAGATTGTGTTGTGTTTCATTTATTTTAGTTATACATAATTGTTGTGTTGTGTTTCATTTATTTTAGTTATGCATAATTGTTGTTTTGTTTTGTTTTTTAAATATAATTAATATTATTGGTTCAAGATAACCACTATTATTTCTGATAGATTCTTGATAGTAACAATAACTATCAATTGTTTATAAATATAATTTATGCAAAGGTCAATATTTATGTACACACTATAGAAAATAGTAAATAAGGCATTTTTACAAATATAATAATTGACAATAGTCAACATTTACATACAAGTAAAGTAAATTGAAAAATAAGAAGAGAAAATAATTTATCAATCAAAATATTATGCTTTGCATTGTTCCAATTCCAAAATGCTTTCAATTATAATAGCATAGTGAATAGAAATAATAGTATTACAAGTGTTTAGCTTCAACTTAATAATACATGGTCTACATAATAATTATAAGAATTACATTGTGAATGTCCACTCTATAAATAATAAGAAATAATAGCATTGTCCTGTACATAATAATATTTTATTGTTAATGATCAAGAATTAAATATGGATGTAAAAGTTAAATTAATGTATGAAGAAGCTAAAGCTTTAGCTAAGGAATTTGAAATAACAGAAAAAAAAGAATTGCAAGAATTTATAGAAAAGAAAGTAAAAGAGTTAAAAAAGGAATTATCTGATAAAGAAAGAGATGAGCGTGCAGAAAGTAGGTCACATGAACTTAAACAAAAAGAATTAGACAATGAACTTAAACAAAAAGAATTAGAATTAGAACTTAAACAAAAAGAAATACAACTAAAACTAGACCATGAATTAGAACTAGCTAAATTGCAACAAAATAAGATTGAGCATTCAACTAATTCATCTAATAAACATGGCGTTAGATTTAAAATGCCACCATTTGATGGAAAAGAAAAAATTTTAGATTTTCTAACTCTCTTTGAAACAACATGTAAAGGGTATAACATTCCGCAATCGGAATGGTATATTCATTTAATTCCTCAATTGAAAGACAAAGGAAGGGAAGCATTAGCTCATATTGATAAAGAGATTACTGATTACACAATAATTAGAGAACAGTTGATAAAATTTTTTATCCATTCAGAGGACTATTATAGACAAAAATTTCATTCTTTTTTATTAACTGATAAAATAGAACCAAGAGCTTTTGTCTCTGAAGTTAAATCATTCTTATTAACTTGGTTAGAACTAATCAAAATAGACACAAAAAATCCCAATGAAATTATTGAGATGGTAGTAGTAGATAAAGTGTTACAAATGGCTTCCAAACCTTTGTTTACACATATTATGGAGAGGAAAGTAAGAAATATTGAAAATTTAATAGATGCTATCTCCAATTTTAAAGATAGTAATCCCAATGTAGAACTTACTAAACAGACTCAAACAGTAAATACCATGCAAAATAGAAGACATAGGAGCTATTCACCTCCTAGAACAAATAGTCAATATGGTAGAAGACAAAACTATGGTAATGAAACAAATACAAACAGACAAAATCTTAGATGTCAATTTTGTAATCGTTATGGACATATAGACAGATTTTGTGGTTTCAGAATAAAATATGTAAGTAACAGGTATAGACAAAATGAAAATAGCCAAAATAATCAAAATTTTCAAAACAAAAACTTTACAAGACAGAATTTTCCACAAGGAAATCAAAATCAAAACTTTACAAGAAGGAATTTTCCACAAGGAAATCAAAATCAAAACTTTACAAGATTGAATTTTCCACAAGGAAATTCTACAAATCAGCATGTTACCAATCCAAATTCTGAAAATCAAAATTTTCAGAATAGAAATAAAGGCAATACAAATAATCCTACTACTCACAGAAACAATGTAATATTTGAGAATAAAGGTCAACTGATCTTATTCCCTGCGTGTGTTGAGGGAATACGTACCTATTGTCTAAGGGATACTGGGTCATCTCTCACTTGTGTAGATGAGAGGATTATTCCTCCTCATAAAGCCAAAAATATCTTAAGGATAGAAACAATTAAACTAGGTAATGGATCTATGGTTAGTTGTCCAATCACTACCATACAAATTGATACTCCTTGGCTTACAGGAATTACTGAAGCAGCCATCTTAAAAAATTGTGTTGCTCCCCTGATAATAGGTAATACATATGGAGTAAAACAGGACAATAGTTTTGAAATATTTCAACAATGGATGGATCTTAAATCCACAGATTTAAACTTAAAACCTGTAATTTTGTTAGAAAATAATCAACTGGGAGATTTATCACAAGATGAATTTGGCCCTGCCTTGCAAACTGTCAGTTTTTTACAAACACTAGGCAAGTCAGACAGTAGCATTATTAATGACACACCTAATATAGATATACCTATAAACAAAGTGAAAGAAAATCTAATGCCTAAATGGAATGGTACAGAGAAATTGAATCAATATATTGAAAGGTTTGAAGAACAATGTGAAATAAATAATATACCTAAACAATTGCATGCCATAGCACTGTGCAAACATTTAGAAAATCACAAAGCAATATACAATATTGCAGAGAAAGAAATCAATGACTTTCAAACATTGAAAACAAACATTTTAGCATATATTGATACTACTCAGAAGAAAACTGAAACACAAATGAAAAAACGTGAACAGATTAGCTTAAATAGTATGCCTTTTGATGAACAAACTTTAAAAAATGAACAAAAACAAGATGAGTATGTAAACAAAATTGTGTCACAACTTGGTAAAGAAAATTTTAAACAAGGAAAAATGAAATTAATTAATGGAATTCTTTGTAGGATAGAAACAAAAACTAATATAACTCAAATAGTTGTGCCAAAATCTTTGACAGTGCAAATAATGAAAATTTCGCATGATAATGCATTAGCAGGTCACTTAAGTACAAAAAAAACTTGTAACAAAATCAAAAACAACTTCTGGTGGCCCAATTTAGAAAAGGATTTGAAAACGTACATAAAAAGTTGTTCAACATGTCTGATACATAATCAGAAAAATTCAAAACATAAAGCACCTTTACAAAAAACAGATACTGTAGACAAACCTTTTGTAAAGATAGCCATTGATATTATTGGACCTATGAAAGAAGCTAGGAATTCAAAAGCTAAATTTGCATTAACAGTCATTGATATGGGTAGTAGATGGGTGGAAGTAATCCCTCTAAGAGAAATAACCGCAGATAGAGTATGTAACTCACTATTGCCAATATTCTGCAGATTTGGATTTCCTAAAACTATATTAAGTGATAATGGTACCCAATTCAAATCCAAATTGACTCAAGCTTTTACTAAAATGCTCAACAGAATACAAATTTTTAGTTCAATCTACCACCCAGAGTCAAATGGTATGGTTGAAAGGGCAAATCAAACTATAAAACAAATGTTAGCTAAGGTTTGCGAAGAACACCCTTATGAATGAGATGAATTCCTACCAGCCATTCTCTTTGCTTATAGACAGGCAAAGCATGAAAGCACTGGTTACTCACCTTTTGAGTTAATCTTTGGTAAAAATGCCAATGGTCCATTAGAGAATTTTAAAGCAGAATTACTAAAAACCAAAGAAACAAAAATGTCACCTTTTGATCTAATAAATAAGACAGAAAAACATATGCAAGCAGCATATCAATTTGCTGTGGAAAAAAACCAAGAAATTAAAGAAAAAACCAGACTTAGAGAAAACATGAATAAAAACTTAAGAAAGTTAGAAATAGGAAACAAAGTACTTGTATATCTACCCATTGGTTCTGGTAATACCAAGGAATGGAAAGGTCCTTATGACATTATACATAAATTGTCAGATGTTACATATAAAATTGACATAAATGGTAGTGAAAAAATTGTTCACATCAACAATTTAAGACATTATGAAGAAAGCAATATAGTTGATACTACATCAAAAACCAATGACAAAATAGAAAACAACAATGTTATCATCGTTGAAGATGAAAATATTAAAGACATTCCAAGTAATGTTAACTACTTGTGTGGCATGACCGCAAATACAACTAATGAATTAGAGCAAATTAATTTAGATCATATTCAAAGTGTAGAAACTAAAAATAAAATTGTAAAAATATTAAACAAATTTAAAGATACAATCACAGAAACACCTGGTTTGACTAATGTCATTGAACATAGAATAGAATTAACTGACAAAAAAGAGTTTAGATCAAAAGCTTATAGAATTCCACAAATGCTAGTTGACAGAGTGGATAAAGAATTAGACCAATTAATTGAAAATAAGATTATAAACAAATCTTTGTCTCAATACTCTTCACCAATGGTAATAGTAAGAAAAAAAAATGGTTCAATTAGACTTTGCTGTGACTATCGCAAATTAAATAAAATCACAAAAATTGATCAAGAAGGGTTACCTAACATAGACAATATCATCAATACTATGGCAACTGGGAAAATATTTTCCACTATAGACTTGACCAGAGGTTTTTGGCAAGTACCTCTAGATAAAAATTCTAAAGATTACGCAGCTTTTATCACACATAGAGGTGTGTTTAACTGGAATGTAATGCCATTTGGTCTCATAAATAGTACTGCAACTTTCACTAAATTAATGAGAAAAATTCTTCCTCAAAGAAACAACATAATTCACTATGTGGATGATGTATGTATATATACAGAAACTTGGGATGAACACTTGACTATTTTAGAAGAAGTCTTACAAATACTAAAAGATAACAATTTAACTGTATCCCCAACTAAATTAAAGATAGGACAAACAGAAATTGAATTTCTGGGACATACATTTTCTAATGGCCAAGTCAAGCCAACAGAACAATTACACAAAAAGATCTTAGAAATAAAGACACCTAAAACTAAGAAAGAAGTTAGAGCACTCTTAGGTTTATTCAATTATTACAGCAAGTTTATTCCAAAATACAGTCAAATAGTTAGACCTATTATAGATCTTACAAAAAAATATCAGCCAAATTATGTAAATTGGAATAATGAATGTGAAGAATCATTCAGACAACTAGTTAATGAGTTTTCTAAAGAACCAATTCTGGAAACTATTCAGAAAAATGATGAAATTATTTTAGCCTGTGATGCGTCAAAAATAGGACTAGGTGCTTGTATTTTTAAGAAAGTAATGATAGATTCAGAAATGGTGTACAAACCAGCATTCTATATAAGCCGTGCATTAACTAATAGTGAAAAAAATTTCAGTATATTGGAATTGGAAGGTTTATGCATAGCTTATGCTGTATTGAAATTTCAATACTATTTGTTAGGACGTAAGTTTACAATTCTCACAGATCACAAACCATTAGTAAATTTTAATGTGTCAAATGTAAATAACAAACGCATAAACAAATATGCATTATTACTATCTGATTATCAGTTTCAGATCAAAAGCATAGTTGGAAAAGATAATCATTTGCCAGATGTGTTATCAAGATTATCCATTTATATCCCAGATATTGAATAGACAATACTGAAAGATAATTGTCTAGGACTAATGTAAAACTTGAGACTTCAGATTTTTGGTCTCATAGTTAATAAAATGGTGTATAACTTCTGTAAGACACCGATGTAAAGTGTTTTTATGATGATTATTTATGTTTTTATGATGATTATTTATGTTTTTTGTACTATGATTACATGAATATTACATGACTTAATTAGATACGTTAACTATTGATATGCAACTAAATATTTCATTGATTTTGTAACAATAATCTATGTTCCCTATATATGTAATTATGCAAAAATAATAATGAATTATTATTTTTTTCCAGGGAGGGGTGAGTAATGCTAGTATGCACTAACATGGTCAAAGGGAAATGACTCAGGAAAGTCAATAGTATAGTACAAGAGTTATGGGCACTGGGAATATTGTCAATGTCACAATCTAGTTTGTTCTACTGCGTCGTAGCTTTATAAAGAATGCTTTGCACGTTTTTCATGTGAGGCTTGCTTGACTGGGCAAGGCTGATCACGGGGTAAAAGACCGGAGGAAAGTCAGTCGACTCAAATATCTAGAAGCGTATAGACGCATACGTTAGACTCGGAATTATACCACATTTTATCAGAATACTATTTCATTTCTTGGACTTATATTATATTACATGATTCATTGGATATTACATGTGATTGTTGGATGTACTGTGAATAATGTATTGTGAGTAATAATAAATAGATATATATTGCTGCGAAGATTTGAATTATCAAGTGTGTTAAACGTACTGTGAAAATAATATTAAAGAAACATTTAACTCAATCAACTCAATCAACTCATGATTCTATTAGCCTACGAAGAACACTAATAATTAAAATAGAATCAATAACACAAGGCTTCTATAGTGATGACTTATCTTAGCCCTCAGTGTACTGGGGCTTTTATAGTGATGACTTATCACAGCCCTCAGTGTACTGGGGCTTTTATAGTGATGACTTATCACAGCCCTCAGTGTCCTGGGGCTTTATAGTGATGACTTATGACAGCCCTCAGTACAATGGGAGTTCTAGTCTGGCCACCCACCAAAGCTAATGGAACTCAAAGATGCTAGAAAAATAAAACATTCCTGATCCACCTAATACAACACACAGACTAATAGTAAGTTTCCTATTCAGATGAGCCACCGCCGCTGCCAAAGAGTGCACCTCCCAAGAAAGTGATCAAGACAACTGTTACAGAAACTGTGGAGACTAGAGAGATGAAGCGATCCTCTGGGGATTATGCCAAGCGTATCGAGCCGGCCTCACTCTATAACAAGGTGATTGAACCCGACATTACCAAGAGGCCATTGCCATCACTGCCTCCACCAGAAGAACCAAAACAGATAATTGACTATGCTGCCTATGAGCGTGTGATAACTGAGCTGTATCCACAGAATAAAAAGTTCTTCCTCATGTATAGCAAGGTAAAAAGTTGTTTATACTTTGTCTAGTTGCTACTCTATGATATCATGTTTAATTATAAATTTGTTAGAACTACATCTATCTTATCTTATCTTATCTTACAATGTTATAAATATGAAATAAATATGCATTTATGTTAAATATCAAGGTTATGTTATGTTAAAATAACAACTGGTTAGAGAATTAGAATCTATGATAAATTTCAAGCATTAGTTCCTTATAAGTTTACAGACTTTCCTTCTAGATAGAAGATTATTACGTCCACTAGGCCCAAAACTCCTGCAGGGCGACAGGGATCCGCCGGTGGCAGGGATAGAACCCGCGACCTGTCAGTTGGTTTTTGGTTGACAGTCCAGTGAATTAACCGCTGGACCAGCCAGCTTCATTAGCCACTTGTTTATAATGTGTCTTCTTTATCTTAAAAAAAAATGTCACTATCAGTTTCAATAATGTTGATCCACTAGCAAAGAATAAAAGACCACCCTTAAGTATCAAAGCCAAAATCTATAATTTTGTTTCAATTTTTGTTCAGGTACCATGGACTATTCAGATTAGAAAAGAAGTTTTCTGGCCTTCAGAAAAACTAGAGAAGCCATTAGCTCTGCATTTGATTTATTGCCAGATAGTTAGTGATGTTTACAACCAGGCATGTGTCCGCATCAACAAGGACCAACGGGTGAAAATGAGAAGCATGTTAGGTGAGATAATGTTTCAGTATTCTACATTTTGTTTCACCAACAGTTAAATTAATAATTCACATGTTGATAGGGAAAACAAAATTTTTTTTTATCAAGTGTGAATTATATATTTCTATTTTTTATATGTAATTTTCTACAACCATTTAGAGGGACATGGTGTGAACCAGCATAACTATCTGACCAAAGACTTGAAACCACAAATTAAGAAGGTCATTGTGGACACAGCTAAAGAATGGCCTACCTATTTCTGCAGGCTTTTCCCAATAGCAGTAAGTAAAATAATACATCACTCGTGTAGGCTTACCAAGTAGTTTTTTCTTCTTCTTATTTCCATGTCAAAACACTGCATTTCTAAACAATAAATTAAAAACAAATTTTTGTCCAAACCATATGTTTCAAAACAATATATTTAAACATAATATTCTTTTTTGTCACAGGCCAGTGGACAATATTCTGGGGTCCGATACCTAGGTGTCAGTCATACAGGATTACGTTTGGTGACAAGAGAAAGAAACTTAGTGGATGATTATCTTTCAGTGATGGAAGAGATAAGGTAAGTAAAAACTTCCATTTTAGAGTTTTTCAGGTATTGATTATATTACTAATTAGTTTATTCACACATAATAGAGAAGAACAATGATGTAGCAACTGATCTAGTTTCATTTCATTCTTAGATTTGAAGATGTAATAGATGTTTTACTGGTCAACAACTCCACACTTCAACTGAATCTCAGGACAAAATCTCTTATTTTCCAAACAATTAGAGTAAGTTACTTATTAGTAGCTTTATAAATATATTAATTTTATGCCACAGAGTTAGTTAACTCAAATTAATGTATTCCTTTTGGCTCATTTAGTGATGTATTAATTCTATTTCTTCCCATTTTTATTGCTCATCTAATGTTGAATGATTTAAATCACATAATGATCTGTTGTCTTTGAAGCTTTTATATAGGTATCCTATTCTAAGCTCTGAATAAAATTTAATCAGTTTTGCTTTCTTTCAGGCTCAGCAGCTCAAAGATATGATTGATAGATTTTGCCATGAGAGTGAAAAGGTAATAACAAAAGAGCCTTTTATAATTTAGCATTAAGAATAAATACTATATAAGTATTTGTTGATAATAAAAAGCACATATTTTTCTACATAAAAATTAATCATTTCCATTTGTTTTTTATTTTATTTTAGTTAGAAATAATTATTATGTTGGTAGAGTTCAAATATTAAATATGTTTCTATTTTTTAATGTTTGAATTCTTAAACTAACTGCTACAATTTGAATTGCAGGGAAATAAATATGTTGTTGCAGTAAAAGATTACATTACAAGGGAGTCTACTCTGTTAAGTTTTAGTAAAGGAGATATCATCAAACTTATGGATCCAGAGATGAAGTTAGAAAATGGTTAGCTCATGTTTGTGTTGAAAAGATTTGTTGTTTTCCATTTAAATGTTTAAAAGATGTTTAAAATAAAGACATGTTTTATTTAGATTCTGTTCAACAGTGCTATCCAGGCTAACTCGTTTAGCCTTATACGGCTTATATATAATATGTACATTTTTAAGGATTTCAGTGTTAATATAAAAAATACTTAACATTTTTATTTTCATTTTTTATTTTAGGTTGGCTTTATGGATCACTGAATGGAATTGTAGGCTTGTTCCCTGCTGATTATGTCAGCTCATTAGCCAGGCATGAGGTGGAGACATCAAGCTCTAAACCAGTTCTGTATAAATCTCAGAACATGACCAATGGCATCTCTAGCAATGGAGTTCTCAGTAATGGTTTTATTCGAGTAAGTCTGCTTAAAGACATAGCCCAAGAGATCAGTGTAAACTTTACAAAAATTAAAATGACAATAAATTTTAAGCTAAGAAACATTAACAACGGTAGCCTTACAAGATAAAAGAAACCATTAAAATGTTTGTGATGTTTCAGGATCCTTATGCTCATGATGACAAAGAAAGTGACACTAGTCAAGGCACAATTGTTCAAGATGGCAAATATTCTATGATGGAATTTGCCATGTTGAATTTCAGGGAGTCCTTGGAAAAGTAAGTAGTTTAAATATATTCTGAGCGTGTGAATTGTTTTTATAAAGAAATTATGACATAATGTGCAATTCTGAAAATCCTAGAAAAACTAAATAAAAATCACATCTGCTCTGTAAAAGACTTATTGATTCACTTTTCTCAAGCCACAAGATAAAAATAGAAACTTTTATCTCTCTGCTCCCACTGGATGTTTACATAGATCAGCCTAATCAGAAAGCAATATGCTCAGGCCTCTTAGGGACAAAAGGGGCCAATCCGTGTATTTTAAGGCCAAAAATGTGTTTAGAATATTAAAATATTTAAAGATATTTCCTACCCTCCCTCCTGAACATAGGGCATTGACTGAGATGATCATGCTGGATCCAACCCTTCTCATAATCCACAAGTTCATAATATTTTGTTCCGTTAGTTTATGACAGTATTAGAAAATTGAAACAAATGAAGTGATCAAAATAAATGTTTTCCATATTGCGTCTGAAATCTAATCTTGCTGATGCTGCTTTATTTTCAATTACAACACAAGAACTCAATAGAAGTGTGTAAGGCTTCAGCCTACTTGTGAAATTTGACCTTTATTGAGCACTTTAAATGAAAGAAATTTTTATTTTCCAGGAAATCTAAAAATGACTTTGGAATCTCAAAAGGTTTCATAAAAAAAATATTTTTCTTTTTTTTCTTTTTTTTTTTTGGTGAAGGAAATTTATCCTGCAAACTTGTCTGCAATATCATGTTTCTGTTTCATAAAAAAAGCTTTTTATGTTTCAAATTTCAAACTATACCAACTGGCAATACCCATTTACTTTTAATGGCTTTTAACATTAATACCTTTTGTAACCCACTGGATATGCTGATGTTTTATTTTTTTATTATTATTTAATACACCTTCTGGGGCAGTATGACTGATTATTATATTCATTATTCATAAACAGGTTATTAAGGGTTTCATTTTTATTAAAGTCATATCACAAAAACAATGTTCATACTTATTGATCACACTAATAGATTGTTATTGATGCTATGTGACCCAGTATTCTATACAAGACTTTGGATGGTGGGTTAAATAAGAAATCATTAGTTGATCATGGCTAGCTAGCTCATAGACCCAGTCTGCTCATGTTGGGTACTTTACAGCCTGAATTATGGATTCACCATCCAAAATCAATCAAAGCTATTTTGTTAATCTTCCTTGAGTATTTACTGTCGCTAATTGAGTGACTGAAAAGAAAGAAAAATAAACAATTTATAGAAATAAAAAATCAACATCCTGTATCATATTTTTTTTATTAAGAAGAAAAAGATCAGCACATTTTATCTATTTATTGCTTTGCTTCTTGTTCATCCCTCAATAATTTATTTCTCTTGATTATACCCATCAATATTACAATTTTCACAACTATTGTGCACCTTACATTTATTTCTTAATATATCTTTTCAATAAAACAAAGTATTATGTATATTTGCACTAATGCATTAAGAATGGGTTTTTCTCATCACTAATGAAAGCTTTATTATTTTGTTGAATATTGAGAATAAATGCAGTTGATAAAAACCTAGAGAACCTTCCCGGTAGCTTACATCATTCCTTGTTGCTTTGACTGGGGCATATGTTTATTAAAGGTATGAGATGCTCAGGACTGAGGATGGTTCAATCAGGGGGACTGTTAAAATGATAGAAAATGTCAAACTTCAAAAGATGAAGAACAAGGAAAGTTTCAACAGAGGTGACAGGTTTTTTTTAATGAAATAAAAAAAATTGTTTATAGATTTATATTATTTTTGTAGTAGGCATAATCAATGTCTCTCAGAATTAGTTGCATAAAAAAGATCTTACTAAATTTTTAGTTGATTTAAAAGAATTTATTTTAGTTCTATATTATCTCTTATTTCTGACCTAAAACTTTTAGTATAGGTATGTTTTGCTTATCAACTGCAATAAGATATAATTTTGCACTTGGACAGATTTTGTTTGTCTTATGCAATAAGTTCCCTTTAATTTCACACCAGTTTTAATTTTGCTTTCTAACATTTGCTTACATTTATTTATTGAAAGATATTAACATCTAATAAATTATTAAAATTTTTACTTTGCCTTACTGCTTTGCTCTATGTTAAACAAAATTATCCATCATACTAAACTAATAAACTATAGTTATGAATTTACATTTACATATGAATTTTACATTTACATGTTATATTAAATCTAAAAATTAAAAATATTATCTACTGGTAGCCTATCTAATTTTTATATTTTTGTCTAATATCAAAGTAGGCTAAATAGTGTTAAAATCTATAGTTCATTGCTAACACAAAATGTTATAGTTCTGAAACTTCTAAAGAGTTGCAAATTTGCATTACAGTTTATATACACTTTTTATCTCGATGTAAACATTTATTATATATGTTAACATTTGTACAAGTTGTAGGTAATAACATAGTTTTTAATGATTTTGAAACTAAAATTATATCTATACATATCTAGAGGGTTAAAAAGATGATGTGTGATAATATATGAATGCAAAACTATTTAGTAAAACAATTTTTCCTTTTGTATTACAGGTGGAGCTGATTGGTCATGGAAAGAACAGGCTGAGCTTGTCAAGTGGACAAGGGTACAAGTCTATATTTAGGCCTTTGTATTGAAATTAATGTATCACTACATGTATATTAATATGATCCAAACTAAAAAGTTATACACAAACAGGCTCAATATAAAAAAAATTAGAAATTCACATGTTAGAAACAACAGAGTTGTCATACATTATTTTGCTGTTCTGTAATAATTTTAAACTTGATTACATTTCTTTCTTGTTTTTGTTTTGACTGATATAAATGATTTATTTTAAAAAAATATTCTTAAATAATTAATTGCACACCAGTCCTCTGAATTTTTGCCTAAATATGCTAATTATTCATTGAAATATATTTTCTCTGCATCTCTAGTCACCAATCCAGGCTTCACTCCTAAAAATGACTTCGCCAGATTTAAATAAATTAGCCCTTGAGTGTTTCATAGGTAAGTGAGTGATTATAAAAATATTTAGACATTTATTAATGTGCTATGAACTTCAATTAAGTATGTTTCATGGTCTCAATCTACACCTGAATGTAATATTAAATAGGAATAAAATCTTACTTTCTTTTTTTTTCGCTTCCAGCTATCATGAGGTTCATGGGAGACTACCCAATGGGAACAAACACGACAGAATTTGATTGTGCCAAGAAAATCTTGAAGGTTTTAAAATATTTTTATAATTTATAAAAATGATATTTCTAAATATCTTTTGCAAAAATTTTTTTGTTTTATTATTCAATTGTTTGATATAAATTTTATTGTTATTGCAGACATGTCACAAGTATCCACATCTTAGAGATGAAATTTTCTGTCAGTTGTGTAAGCAGACCACAAATAACAGGAGCATGAACAAGTAAGTAGTTACAACATATTGCCAGTCACAAAGTAATTTAAAAAAAATAAGACTTAATATCCAACAGAAAATTAGCTTTATTATAATGCAAGTTTCCTGGAATTTATTGCAGCAAGAGTAAAATCAGGGGCTGGAGGTTATTTGCCCTTGTTGCTGCTTATTTTGACTGTTCAAAGGAGCTCAAGCCATACCTGTTCAAATACTTAGAGACAACATCAACAGATTCTAATCGCACATATAACAGTTAGTATTTATACACAAAATAAGATTATACATAGAACTACATTTAATCTGTATATAATTACAGAATTATTTATTTTCAATGAATATTTATAATGTTTCTTATGTAGGAAAATATTGATTTAAAATATATTCTTCTAATAATAATGACATTTTCTACATTAAATTTAAGCATAGAACTGACTTCATTTGTTTGCTTTTATATTGTTTTTAAAAATAGTTTCCAATAGGAATTATTTGTATTATTATATTTTAATGAACAATATGCTTTACAATGTCAGGATCACAGAGTTACTTTACGAGAATTAATAATTATTTTTAATAGATGCTGCTGCTCTTTGTCTAAATAATCTTCGCAAAACTTTCAAATATGGAGGTCGTAAAGATGTTCCATTGAAGGAAGAAGTTATTGCCCTTGCAGTAAGTATTTAATTACATGGACAAGTATTTTCAAATATTCAGGTTTCTTTGGTGATTATGTTAAATTAGCTGACTGTAGCCTATAATAGAGAATAATAATAAGATGATATTTCCAATAGGATGGTAGAAACTGCAAGCGCATACCTTTCTTCTATTCCGGCGCTGACACCCATGAAGGCATGCTTCAAGTCAAATCCTGTACTGTAAGTACTACAATACTTAGATACATTCTACAATAGCATTATGCTTGTTTTCAAAACTTAATCTTTCATGTTTTTTTGTTGACTTGCAAGGGTTATCTTTACTGTTTAAGTAAATTACAAATGTTAAATCTTAGGTTGTTGAAGATGCTATTGAAGAAGTATGTGTTGGTCTAAACATCACTGACCCTGTTGAAATGGAAGAGTACACATTCTTTATACGGACAGGTTAGAGAAATGGAAGTTCATTATAAAACCACTGTCAACCATTTTTTTCTTAAGTTTTACATAATTTTAAAAGTGACAATTTGATTTGATGAATAACTGTAGAGGTTATGTAATGTCCCAGGTGATGGTACATTCAGCAAGTTAAACAGATCGGATTACATCCTGGATGAGACAGCCTTCCACATTCGCAGACAGATGCCCTTTGACTTCATCTTCCAGAGAACAGTTTGGTTCTTCCCATTGAAACATATGGACAATGAAATTTACGTTGAAATGATGTTTCATCAGGTTAGAAACTGCCTATACATACATAGTAGGTCTATTAGACAAGTTTGGCTAACATCACACAAATGTTTTATATTAGCTCTTCAGTTCAGTTTTATGTTGGTATATAATTAATTTGCTTTACTGACTTTTTTCTGTGTTTACTTTTAGAGTGTACTAGACTACATTGAAGGATTCTTGGTAATAAAGGCTGGTGGCAAAGTACCAAAAGAAACAGAAGCAGACATTGCTTACCTTGGTGCTCTCTTACACAAAGCAAACAATATGGTCGGAACACCAACAATGTGAGTATTTAAAATACTACAGTCGCAAAGTCAGAATTACAAATTTTTAGATACAATAAACATTTATTTAAACAACACAAACTGCCAGCTTGTCATCCTTGTGTAGAATTCCATGTAAAAGAGAATAATAATAAATCCATATTTCTGCTGTATCAAAAATTTCTCCTCATGTTGTGCTCTCCCTCTCTTTCTCTCTCTACCTTTCTAAGTCTGCAACTCTCTGTATCTGCCCTCCATATCTACCTCTTTCATCTGTCTGTCCTACTCTTTCAGGATCATACGAGCCTGTTTGATATTTTTGTATTTACTTTCAATCCACCAAGCACACTCAACAAACACACACACAAAACTATGTACATCTTTACTGTCATACCTTGCTCCATACCATTATAATGTAAACAACTTACGTCTATGTACATCTGTCATTACTGCCATACCTTGCTCCAGACCATTATAATGTAAACAACTTACGTCTATGTACATCATTACTGCCATACTTGCTCCAGACCATTATAATGTAAACAACTTACGTCTATGTACATCTGTCATTACTGCCATACCTTGCTCCAGACCATTAAAATGTAAACAACTTACATCAATGTACATCTGTCATTACTGCCATACCTTGCTCCAGACCATTATAATGTAAACAACTTACGTCTATGTACATCTGTCATTACTGCCATACCTTGCTCCAGACCATTATAATGTAAACAACTTACGTCTATGTACATCTGTCATTACTGCCACACCTTGCTCCAGACCATTATAATGTAAACAACTTACGTCTATGTACATCCTTACTGCCATACCTTGCCCCAGACCATTATAATGTAAACAACTTACGTCTATGTACATCATTACTGCCATACCTTGCCCCAGACCATTATAATGTAAACAACTTGCGTCTATGTACATCATTACTGCCATACTTGCTCCAGACCATTATAATGTAAACAACTTATGTCTATGTACATCATTACTGCCATACCTTGCCCCAGACCATTATAATGTAAACAACTTACGTCTATGTACATCATTACTGCCATACCTTGCCCCAGACCATTATAATGTAAACAACTTACGTCTATGTACATCTGTCATTACTGCCACACCTTGCTCCAGACCATTATAATGTAAACAGCTTACGTCTATGTACATCATTACTGCCATACCTTGCCCCAGACCATTATAATGTAAACAACTTACGTCTATGTACATCTGTCATTACTGCCATACCTTGCTCCAGACCATTATAATGTAAACAACTTACATCAATGTACATCTGTCATTACTGCCATACCTTGCTCCAGACCATTATAATGTAAACAACTCACATCTATGGAAGAGACTTTGCCACACTAACCATTAAGGCATTGTTACTTTGTTTCTTTTAATCATGTTTTCAACCCTTAATGAAATTTCATTTCCAGGAAGGACCTTGAAGCTTTGGTGCCTAGATTTGTTCGTGGGACAGACGCCAAGCCTCAGCACTGGTTAAATAAAATTCATGAAAATTTAGCAGGCATCTCAAGAATGAGTCCACTAGATGCGAAGGCCAGATTCATTGGTGAGCTAGTAGAGCATGTAGCTATCTTAGTTCTTTCCATTAGTCATAATCTAAATATATCCTATAATTCATTACACAAAATTTCTTCTTTTTCCAGATGTTTTGAAAAGATGGAGGCTGTTTGGATCAACATTCTTCCACATCAAGGTAACTATTAACTAACCAAAGGAATGGCATTTTAGCATTGGCTAAAATATTTAATGAGCACACTTATTAATTTTTTATTTATTTATTTATTAATAAAAGGTCATTTTATTATCAAACCAATAGATCTAACTATATATTTTCTCTCTAATCTTTAAATCAGTCACAAAGTATTTTCTACCTTGACATGAAACAACAATATATTTATTTTTTTCCAGAACATTGCAAATATTAGTAATGAATCTCTCCTGTCTGTCAACTACGAGGGTATTTCCTTCTTAAGGAAAGACACCCATGAAACAATCAGGAGCTATACCTTCGGTGAGATCTTGTCCACAAGGCGCTACAAAAGTGATACCAATGTTAATTATCTGGACATGAAGCTGGGAGACCTTATGGTGCAACAAATACTGAGAATTGAAACTGACCAGGTTGGTTGAAATGTGCAAGTTTTATAGGATTTAAATTTACTTAGTAATTATTACTTATTAAAAATACCATAATAGGCTCCTAACAAGGTTGGATTGCAATCACAAGGTGTCAGAACTTTGTGTACATGTGTCTACCAAACCCTGATCTCTGTAGGGGAAATAAAAGGTGGCTGTGTCATTGTGTTGGCCACACAACCCTATTGTATGTGGAGGTCCTTGAAACCAGTGAACTAGTCTTATTAATCTAGAGATCTTAAAGGGGAAATTTATTTTTTTTCTTTCATAGAACCTCTACAAATCTAATAGCTCAACTTTAATAAAACTTTAATAGAACCTCTACAAATCTAATAGCTCAACTTTAATAGAACTTTAATAGAACCTCTACAAATCTAATAGCTCAACTTTAATAAAACTTTAATAGAACCTCTACAATTATAATAGCTCAACTTTAATATAACTTTAATAGAACCCCTACAAATCTAATAGCTCAACTTTAATAAAACTTTAATAGAACCTCTACAAATCTAATAGCTCAACTTTAATAGAACTTTAATAGAACTTTAATAGAACCTCTACAAATCTAATAGCTCAACTTTAATAAAACTTTAATAGAACCTCTACAAATCTAATAGCTCAACTTTAATAAAACTTTAATAGAACCTCTACAAATCTAATAGCTCAACTTCAATAGAACTTTAATACAACCTCTACAAATCTAATAGCTCAACTTTAAAAGAACTTTAATAGAACCTCTACAAATCTAATAGCTCAACTTTAATAGAACTTTAATAGAAACCCTACAAATGTAATAGCTCAACTTTAATAGAACTTTAATAGAACCTCTACAAATCTAATAGCTCAACTTTAATAGAACTTTATTAGAACCTCTACAAATCTAATAGCTCAACTTTAATAGAACTTTAATACAACCTCTACAAATCTAATAGCTCAACTTTAATAGAACTTTAATAGAACCCCTACAAATCTAATAGCTCAACTTTAATAGAACTTTAATACACCCCTACAAATCTAATAGCTCAACTTTAATAGAACCCCTACAAATCTAATAGCTCAACTTTAATAGAACATTAATAGAACCCCTACAATTCTAATAGCTCAACTTTAATAGAACTTTATTAGAACCCCTACAAATCTAATAGCTCATGTTTAATAGAACTTTAATAGAACCTCTACAAATCTAATAGCTCAACTTTAATAGAACTTTAATAGAACCTCTACAAATCTAATAGCTCAACTTTAATAGAACTTTAATAGAACCTCTACAAATCTAATAGCTCAACGGAGGTTACAATTTTTAGGAGAAATTGAATAGAAATATAACATTGAAAATTCTTTTTTTTCTCAATTATTTAAGAGAACAAAAAAAATAATGTATGTGATTGCAATTATACCAAAGGAAGCTGGAAGCATAACATATTTTAAACCATGCATTAACTCTTACAGGGATCAGAAATATCAGATTTGATTGGACAGTACATGCAGGTGATTAACAGACACAGAAAGAGGCAGGACAAGCCCATAGTGAATGGCCAGCACTGATGTGGGCAAACTAACTTCACAGACATGGAACAATCTATATATATACAAGCTTTGTGTTTGAGCAACAGAACAGTTTTATCTGCACATTGCTGTCATTTGGACTTGTGTCTAGTTCCTGATTCATTTGTTTTTTTTTTGCTAATGGTTCAATGCTATTTATTTATGCCCCCTTTTTTTTACCTTACATCCTCACATTATGTATTGTTTCACTATTCATATGCAAGTGATAGTAAAAAAAAACATAGCCAAAATTACTAACATTATCATCACTGTTACTACATTTATGGAATTAGTTTCATATTTATCTTCATTTACCTTATGAATTACTAACATTAAAATTTAAAAAAAATACCAACTACTTGGAGCTGAATGCTATTCTATATCTTTCATGATGCTCAAGACTTGTTTGCCTGCTTAAAACATTTATAGTACATTTATTAATACAATTTTTTTTTTTTTAAATTTATTATTAAAATATTATTTTGGTAAGGATAAGTTTGGTGTTAATCATTATCTATATTTTCATTAACCTACATTTATATTAAATAATGTTTTAAATTGACATGCAAATGTTACGCATCATGTTAAAATGATTTTCAAATCAAAACTGTATATAAGTTGACTTTTTTTCCATTTACTCATAATAAATAATTGTTCATTGTAATTTAATGTATTTATTGTTTTTAAAAGTTGCTAAAATTAACACATGTTTAATTTATACATTTCTATTAAGTACTTATTCCCTTTTAAATTGATTTTGTTAAGTAAATGATTGCCTTAAATCTATATATGTATGCTATTGTTTATACCTATATTGTTCAACCACTTGTTAAATATAATCAGCTCTCAAAACTAGGCTGTGTTACTTGTATGAAA
This sequence comes from Anisus vortex, assembly GCA_949126835.1. Taxonomy (NCBI): domain Eukaryota; kingdom Metazoa; phylum Mollusca; class Gastropoda; family Planorbidae; genus Anisus; species Anisus vortex. The sequence goes on from OX421494.1 coordinate 30,071,951, forward strand.
ATTAGTAGCTATAGAGAACATAAAGCTTTCCTTTTTATGTGTGTGCAGTGGCATAAAATGCTCAGGTTGCCAGATTTTTTGTTGTTCTTGAACAATGTAAATACAAGTAATACACCTGGCCTATACAATATGCTAAAGAATGTATCTTTCCAATTTGTACATAATTTTATTAAGTTGTGCTAAAGTATATTCTAAATATTAAGTTGTGCTAAAGTATACTCTAATTTTTTTTTTTTAACATTCTAACCTATTACTTTTGTTAAAATTGATTAATTTACTATCCAAGGTTCTTTTTGTGTGTACAGTAAATCTAAATGAATGATCAGTATGGATGGGTTGATTTAACTACAAGCTATAACTTTGAAGGCCATGAGATCAGATATATTGTATTTTTACTTTACATAAACACAAACTACTGACTCTGTAACTCATTCTGTGTCCGGGGGGGGGGGGGGGGGGGGGGTGGTACCGCATTTGTGCCAGACCATTTTTAGACCGCTAGACCATTATCGTGGATTGACACGGAATGAGTTAATTAAATACTTAATTCAAACTACTGACTCTTTAATTAAGTACTACATCCTTGATTTGGCCCACTGTTATAATAATCATGCCTTAAAAATATTATAATAATCTAGATAGATGTGTTTATTGAAACCATCATTACTGAATTCAATAAGTGTAAATGTTGTCATTTTTTCACATGCCATAATTTACCTCATACTTAAAAATCATCTATTATAATGTCTATGCAATGAAGGTAGCATTTGTATTGCAAATGTAATATACCATTCTGTGTGTATTATGTAATTATATATATATTTGAATATATTCATTCTTTAAATTGACATGGAAGGCAGCCAGCAGCCTAATGCTTCTGGTTTTTTTCATGGTTTTCTGAAAATGTTTAGAACCTCTGTAAACCCTTTCATTTTCCCAGTTTATGTTAGGGTGCATGTTTTATCATCTGTTGACATGAGAAAATATTCAGTAGCGTGAATGGGAATATAACTAGTACCGACACTGCTACTATAGTTTGATACACACTTGTGATTGCTTGTAGATATTCATGACTATTTTAGTCTTTATTACAATAATCCTTTCAAGAGGGAATTTTTTTTAATTATTGGTCTAATTTCTTAAGGTTGTTGTTTAGTCTTTATATTGCTTTATATTTTATTTAAAATTTTATATACAAAATGAATAGGAGTAATATTTTTAAAAAATCTCCTGATTGTTGATACCAATATCTTTAAATCTACATCATCAACACTGTCTGTTCCTGATTACATTCCAAATACATGCCAACGTACATTCCAAACACATGCCAACTTGAATACATTCCCAATACACCAAGCTTATCACTGGTGGTAATACTTAAATCATTTAATGCAATAACCTTTGATAAGCAATGTTGTGCTGCTAAATATAACATTTTCCTTTTACTGAAACTCTATTATAAAATTATTATTTTTTTTTCATTTAGCATAAGGTTATAGATACTTATACAACATTTTTTTTTCTGCCTTTTTATGTGCTCTTATTCTACATCTTATGGTTACTTAACCAATGAAATATTATCTTTTAGTTCTTAAATTTTGCTTAATAAAAAGTGTTTTTATAAGTTGTTTTTTTCACAGAGATTTAAATCAATCATTGAGATCAAATTGCAAAACTGTTGACTGGATTTAGTGAACAAACTAATTCACAATTTAAGGCTGGTTCCTTTCTAACACTAATGATGTAATAAATCTGCCTTGGAAGGGGTGAGAGGATATAGCTCAAAGCCCGGTAAATATTTGCTATCCTGGGTATTAGAGCCTTGGTGTTGGAGGAGAGCTTCTCCTTCAGACAATAAAATCACTGACTAGCATTGAAACCCGGAACTTTAACACCATTATTGACCTGTTTTTTTTTCACAGCATAATACTTTAGAATACTTTGTTTAGAATTGGATACGAAGATGAGACTTAACCTTTTTTTTTGTTGCTTTTTTTACATTTATTAAAGGTGTTTTTATAATTTAATAAACTGCTAAAATAATCAACTGTTGGTACATCAAGATTTTTATAAACAACTTCCACTCTTCCATCTTTTTGTTTTTTTGTTTGCTTCCATCTATAACCTTATATGATTGATGCATATAAACACATGTATTACCGGTACAAGGAATGCAATTTTTATGTACAGGTTCTTTTATATCTCGGCTATTTATCTTAAAAATTATAAAGATACTTAAAGAATTGTAAGAAAAATATTCCTGTGGAATTAAAATAAAAAAAAAATTCTTATTTTCAACTTCTTACTGAGACTGTACAAAATAAGTTCTAAAAATTTAACTTTGGGATCCTGGTATTTGTTTTCAAACATTCTATATAATGTATATTTTATAATGTTTATTATATTTATTTAGTTCAGAGAAAACTTTGTCAGCAATTAACTGAAAAAGATTTGTCCAATATATTCTATTGTATCCAACAGTACACAGAATATACATAATTTGAATATATATATATTTATATATTGGTACCTAGTGTTCCACCAGTAAATGTCTTTTTTTTATACTGGCATAAATAAACATTTTCTATTTACACCATGTGGTTTTCAATGGTTCTATTTTGTTCATATTATATTGATATTTGAATTTGATTATTTTAATGAAAAATCTCCTTTTAGATATCAAAATGAGATGATAGGTTTAGATTCTCAGCTTAACGTTGTTATTTAAGCTGGTAGGCAAACTAAATAAGCCAGATATTAACATTTCTGAAAATTAGATAATTTGTCTACATATTAAATTTAAAGATCTTGTATTATTTTGATGGTTATTATAAATGTTTTAGGGGGCACAGTGGCTATACAAGAGCGTGTTCGGCTGGCGTATGGAAGGTCCTGGGTTCGAATCCTGGTGCAGGCTAGGATTTTTTCCCAGGTCTGAAGGGTGTCCCTGAGTCTACCCAGCTCTGATGGGTACCTGACCTTAGTTGGGGTAGAGTAAAGGTGGCTGTGCATAGTGCTGGCCACACAATCACCTAGTATGCATGGCCACAGAAACTGGTGAACGCTGCTTCACTGGACCTATGGATCAATTTGGTTCGACTGGTACTTTACTTACTATAAATGTTGTATACAGTATTAAATATTGTGACATTTTCAGATGAAAATCTGATTTTACTATAATAGTATTAATAGAGTTAAGTCACTATAAAATATAGACATGAATGTTGAAAGGATTTACTGATACAAATTTAATTTTGTCTAAAAATTTGAACTTATTTTTCACAATCATAAAAAGAATCCAACATTTCTTTATCATGGTAACCAACATTTTATTCAACAATTCAGCTTTGTGACAATAATAAATGAACAATTGAAATATGAATTGGGTTCATTAACAGCTTGATATATTACTATATGAAGTAGTTAAACATAGTGTTAATAATACAAACAAACAGAAATAAATAATTGATTTTAAAACATTTCACAAAATATACAACATACTTATAATTCACACAAGGTAACGTATGAGATATTTTTCGCTGAAATTGAATACAGAATATTTAATTTCAAATAATATAACCATTAAATGACAAATTTTACCCCCATATTGTTAATTTGTACACATGTTCCTTGATCTGCCACTGTAGTAGCAAAAGTTGATCCTTTTATTTTGTCTTTTTTTCTTCATGTTCAAAATGTGACTGACCAAACAGTCCAGGTATGTCATAAGCAGATTCTGTAATACCTCCTATTTTGTGGAATATTGGCAAGACAACCTGTTTCCACTGGCTGTGCCATCGTAACTCTTGGAAGGAAACTAAGTTTTTTCTAAACAACTGCAGCTTACTAGATGTCTTTGGAAATCCAACCAAAAGTGCCTTTAGGAAAAATATTAGAAAAATCAATAAGTAAGTGCCTAGACTGAGACTCAAAGGCAAACTGTGACTAAAGATAGACAAGAAATATGTTTCTCAACCATATTCTAATAAATTTCATCTCAATATTTTTTATTTAAAATGAAAATCTAAATTGGACCATCCAACCAAATGCTTGACTCTTGGCAGGTATACTATAGCACTAAGAAATTTAAAAGTCAAAATACCTTCAGATGATTAAATAGCTCCTGGCTGTTGTTAAAAATGAGACCATTTTGATTATGCTGAACCAGTTCTCCAATGCTAAAAGCAAAGATGAAAAAAAGTGAGCAAAGGAAAATGATCTTCATTCTAAACCAAATTACTTTCAATTAAATTTACAAAATTAATTTAGTTGTGTCTAAAAAAATCTTAGATTAATCATCTTAATACTTAATACAAAAAAATATTTTTTTTTATAGTAAATAGTAATTGTCAAACATTAAGTAATTTGAATTATTGTCCAAATATTCTAATTTGTAAATGCAAAGGTTAGTTGAAGTGATATAATGATAATATATATCACTAATATATTCCAGACACATTTCTTACCATTGGAAGTTGACAGCACAAACTGGCAGACCACAACCAAACATGTCCACAACTTTCATGGGTAAATCTAAGCCACTGGATGACTTATGAAGACAGACACCCAAATCAGCAGATGCTTTAATATAATAGAAATAGTAATAGAAACATAGGAGAAATTCAGAATGAAAAATTATTGTCACATATAGTTTTTTTTATTGAGCTCAAACAATCTAATGATACGATGTGCTTGGACTTAAATATTGAAATTTTAAACAAGTCTCACCGAGCATTAAAGGATAATCTTCAGCTGCAAACCAAGGAAGGCAGAATTGAACTTTTTTCCAAGGGTAATCAGCAATTTTTTTACTGTAGAAATCTTTTTGTGGACCTTTACCTATTGAGAGTTAATAAAAAGATAAACACAATAGTTAAAACTTGTTTAGAATTTTATATCAAACCCACATTATGAGACTTATACTGGAAGTAGAAACTTCAATATGTTAGATCATTGTATTGTGCAAATATTTCTACATGGCTGATTCCTTACCTGAAATAACACAAACCAGGTGAGGAGAAGCCTCTAGACTGTCATCCTCTTGTTTCATTGTGTCATATTCTGTATAAAAAAAAAATAGAACAAAGTTAAACACCTTATTTGTATGCCATCTATCTGTAACTTAAACTTATCATCTAAAAAAATTAGTTTTAGAACAAATTTTTATGACTCACTTTCCAATGCCTCTAACAAAAGTCCAAAATCTTCATCCTCTGTAAAAAAAAAATTAACAACAAAAAAAACAACTTTAGTTAACTGTATAAAAAATTGCACGTAAAAATGAAACCCAAATTTAACTACTTGTCTATATTTCACAACTCCTTAACCCATAGCCCACCAGTAAAGCCATATAGTAAAGGGAGATAGGGTCATCTTCAGAAAAGGACAAACAACATAAATAAAAATATAAATATTGTAAACTGGCCAACTGTTAATAAATCTTTATTAAACAACACTTTAAATGCTAGTCATATCTACCAGTAGTCATAACTTATTCTGACAAAAATTATATTAAAAAAAAAAGAAAACATTGCTAGGTGTAATAGTTTACTAAGAAGTGTTTTGAAATGATATTGTATCAACAAAAACTCCTACAGTGCCTAGTCACTATAAAAATGAAATGACAAAATAATAACAGCCATAAAATCCACAATAAAATGTGTACCTGTCCAACTAGTGCTGCTCATTACGAGAGCTGGTCTGTCATCAACTTTACTCACAGTTCCATCTTTGTTCCTTTTTGTAAATCTAGTGCTATCTTTATCTTTGCTGAAATTGAATAGATCCTAATTAAAAGTAATAAAATAAGTAAGCAGATTTAACAACACCTTTTTTTACTCGCCTATTAACATTATGATAGTATGTTTTTTTTAAATGTTTAAATAAGAAAATACAAAAAGAATACTAAGCAATCAAACCTTGCAAAAATGGGATAATCTTTACTTAATCTGGTGAATAGATTGTGTTGATCCTCTAAACTTACTGGCTGGAATAATTCATTTGGTCTGTCATGTGCAGTGATGGCCCTTTATAAAAACAACAGCAAAAGATATTAAATATGACAGAATATATATATATGCATAGCTGCCAACTTTCCCGATGAGAAAAAAAATGATATTTGACGACGAACCGTAGCGCCAAGACGCCCGTCTACTTCCATATCAGACTTACAACTTTCAATATCACTTTTTCACTTTCGGAAAGATCAAAAGAGGCCACTACCGATTTCACTATCAAGCTTAACTTCACTCGATTAAAAAATTCCCATAACTTAAATGTCCGATAAACTAAACCCGAAGAACACCTAACTAACATTTGATGGCTCCATCAGAATTATAGCTTTCTTTTAATTGTAGTTTATAAATTTTTATCTGCACCTTATACAGTCATGTTTTTTATTCACCCGGGCAACGCCGGGCAATGTAGCTTGTATTATGTATACTGAAAATAATGCTTAATGCATAGCAATTATATGAACATTATGAAAATGTTCATATATTTGCTACTCATGAAAAATAATTTTCAGTAATGTTTTGCGACAAAAATGTTTAAAATATGAAAAAATAAACTTACAGTGATGAAAACTTTTAAAGAGATGCTTTGAACATTAAATAAAATGGAAATAAACAAACGGAAAGCTCCAGAGATCTCGAACCAAATGAGAAAGTAGCCTGAACTATATAAATTGTCACTGACGCTTTCGGACGTTTTGCCCTAATCAACAACGGACGCTTTCGGTCGCAATCGGTCGCAATGCCCGATCAAGGGTTAAGGCTTTTATTTAGTGATTAGGCCAATTTAGAAATGTGATTATTTAGAAACTCCATTTTTCCTAAAGTTTAAGTTCTGGGATTTCCTGGTGAGGATATAAAAAACTGGAGAATCCCGGAATAAACTGGAGGGTTGGCAGCTATGTATATGTGAAAAGCATGACATGTAATTTTGATGCACCCCTTCTTACAAATGACCTAAAAAGTGCAGTTGAGAGTTTCAAAAATATATTAAAGTGATCAATACCACAAACACCATCATGTGTAACGTATTACAAACCTAGAAGTTTTGTTTATATTACCTAATGTCCCAAGATGACATCAAGTCTTCTTTCATTGCATGAGTAACACAAAAGTTATACGATGCCAGGCGACCACATTTCCTTTCATACCTTGCAAAAGCAAAACATTTCAAAATATAGGATAAAACTCAAAATGCAAGACTAGATTCAAAACACGGATAAGTGTAGGATGCAATAATCTTTGAAATAGAAGGAGCATTTGTAACATACAAGATAAGATACCAACAGGAAGATATTTAGATCTATTTATTGCCTTTAAATTAATCTGTATTTTCTCAATTATCATTCTCTCTAAGTTAAAAACAAAAATTATATTATGAAATATTGACTGCAGTGAGAAAAATTTGATGACTAATGATTAATATTTAAATGATAACATTTTCCACATAGTGTTGCAGCAAATATTTCACTCAACAAATTTTATAATTATATATATAAAGTAAAGGGAACAGTGAATGACTGATTCTGCCTTGAAAGATGATCTTACCATTTTGCAAATTTGACTAGTGGGTGCCCAGGCTTGAGTGCCATTGCCAAAATTGTGTGCCCATAGTTATGCCAGTCAATGACAAGAGTTGCAAACCTTACCCGGCTCACGATGTATGAAATCAACATTGTTGGAATAGAAGGTGGATTCTGCATTATGAAAAATGTTTGGAAATAAAATGTAGACATATAACAAGACCTCATTGCTTTATGAAGAAAAAAAAATTGTTTAAATACTTTCAACACAAAAGTGTTAAGAAAAAGGAAAATATATACCTGAATAAATATTGAGCTCATGTTTGGAAGTAGAAGTAATGTCCATGAAAGCATTGCAGACTGCCATAAAACTTTAAGAAAATATCCTAGTAGTCTGGGCAGCCCTGTAAGGTGTTGATATAACAGTGAGAAAACAATCATTTTAACCAGAAAGTAACTGCTAATAGTTTATGTTTATTATAGAGTATCAATAATGAAATACTGTAAATATCCTCAAATTACACTTCTTAAAAATCATATATTTTAACTAAGACAAATGTTGAGGAAACCTTTTTCTTACTTGTTAAAAAAGTGGGTGGTTCTGACACATGACAGATTGCAATATGATCATTTTGAAGTACTTTCTCATGGGGTTTTGAACCTAAAGAAATAAAAAAGAAAATGTAAATAACTAAGCCTAAAAGACAAAAAAATGTGGCATTTGTATTATTATAATAAGACTTTTATAGCTTGTCCTAAATTTCATTAAGTAATATTTTTAATTTTCTAAATATTTTTGCTTTACCAACCTAGAGACAATGTATCTGCTTACTAAAGAGGATAAAGATTCAGAAAAATTATATATTATATATTTTGTGGAGATATTTAATAATAATAAACTAGATCAATGCTCAGATTTATTTACTTGAAAAAAAAACCTATCATTCTTCAGATGAGAATGGATTAAAAAAAAAAAAAAAAAAAAAAAAAAAAAAAAATTTTTTTTTATCAAACCACTATTTAAAAAAAAGTATAGCCACAGTCCCACACTTTTATTTAAGATGGCTGTCATTAAGGCCTCTACCAAATAACAAAAATTTAGATCCAAATGATTTTGGGAGTTTTCACCAACCGCCCCAGAAAACTGTGTCTCAGCAGCTTGTGCAGCATCTTTCCAACAATATATTTGATAAGTTTCAGTCAGCATATCAATATAATAATAATAATAATAATGCTTGTATAGTGCATATCCTGTTGATGACATTTCTATGCGCTGATGACAATTACAGAGTAGAGACAACGAACAACAGATGAAAATGTATATATGTACAAGTGAATACTGCTACTGGAATATGTGAGTCTTCAGCCGGCTCCTGAAAGTGTCAAAGCAAGGGCTCTGGCGAAGCTGTAGTGGGAGGTAATTTCAGGCGGACGGTCCCACATAGGAGAATGCATGTTGGCTAGCGGACACTAACCTCGCACGACGGATCCGCACAACTGTCAGATGGCACTACTCCATGACCTAATGGTGTTCTTTGCATTGCTGATTGTGGTGATATGACTCTCTTGGTTCTGATGGACCTTAGTGCTGTTTTTAATGTGTTTGACCATGAGCAACTCATATTGTAATTGAGGCTTCAAAATGAGGTGGGAATCTCTAGTTTCATTCCTGTATATCCGATAGAATTCAGCCTGTTGTATATCAGACCTCATCAAATGACACTCCTCTTACATGTAGCGTATGTCAGGGCTCAGTTTTGGCGCCTATTATATAAATGTTATTCATCTACATAGCCAGCTGGGCAGAATTATTGAAAGCCATGCAGATGACATAGAGTTGTACAAGAGCTTATATCCCAACCCTTCTCCTTGTGCTGTCACTATTTGGGCTGTTCAGAAATGTTGTAGCCAACAGACATGTAATATGGAAAGTTGATAAGACAGGGTTGATTCTGTGTAGTTCTGGTGCCAGACTGGTTCCTTTTTAATTAATGAAAGTTGGTGCCCCCCGTTGTCCAACACTGTTAGGGGCCTTGGCTTTTTTCTCATTCAGACAAGACTTAACTACTGTAACAGTTGTTTGTGGGGTCTACCTCAAACCAGGATTTAGAGACTCCAGAGAGTAAAGAACACTGCAGCATGGATTGTATCAGTATCACCGTGTAGGGACATCTATTCTGTTTTTAAAGCTCTTTACTGGCTTCTTGTGACTAAGCACATTGATCAAAAGATTTATTTGCTTAAGTACAGCTGCAAAAATGGCACTACACTTTCCTATCTTGGAGAGATTATTACAAAGCATGCGCCATTAAACAGTCTGTGCTCCTCATCTTAGTCACGACTCTACTCAGAGTTCCCAGTGTCTTTATGCAAAAAAAAAAGTAATTTATAATGCACTTCTTTCAATACTGTTGAATAGTCTGCCTTGCACACTGATAAATTCTGAGACAAAAGTACCCTTTGTCTTTAAGAAGAGCATGAAGACTTTTCTTTTTAATTAGTGCTTTTGTGCCTTGCCCACCCCAATGTCACGACATCAGCACACTGAGATGCACTTGGCCACAGGTCGGCAACCTGTTGATAATAGTGTACCAAAGTTGGATTTCTAATTCATTCTGCCTGCCAACAGCCTAAAAGTAATCCTGCTCTACCACTCAATTTATTGTAGAAGAGACTTGAATTGCCTTTTTTAGGGGTCTTCCGCGTGCCAATGGAAATCACTCTGCATGCAAAGTTTGGCACGCATGCCGTAGGTAGCCGACGTCTGCACTAGGTTATATAAATATTATAAATAATCATTATTTTAATTATATTTTAGCTCTATAATTTGAGCGAAATTAAAATGGTTTATAATTTATACATGCACACAGCACACTTGGGGGAATATTCTAATTCTTGTAAAGTTGGAGCCTTACATTATTCATTGTCATTACTAAGTTAGTAAGTATGATTACTAAGCCAAAGTCCCTAAGCCTAAGCTTAAGCCCTAACATAACCTAATCCTAATCAATAAAAAAAAGGGCCTATTTATTAGATGCAAGATGGTGATACTGATGATACTGATAGGTATCATTAATATAGGAAGCTAATTTTTATCAAATGAAAATATTAAAACAAAAGTTCAAAAGTGTGTGAACCCAAACGTGAAAAAATAATAATACTTACCTTTGTAACCTACTAAATAAACACGAAATCCTTCGTTTGCAAAACTCAATGCGTGATATTGCATTCGTGGACTACGTCCGATGTCGCCTAACACTACTATACATATGTTTCGAGGAGTTTTAATTATTTTATTAAGGAGAAGATATAAAAGTACAAACAAAATAGGCGTATAAAACATAATATCCATAGAAAGGGACATTGTTTAACTTCTTATCGAATGGCCAAAATAATTTATTAATTTTGATACCGGTTACAATATTTTGTCAGCAAAGACAATCGCTCTTTTGTTAAAAAAGAATAATAATGTGGTAAATAATGAAAACATCCGCCTATTTTACATAGTCAAGTTACCTCCCTTTACACAACTGGCCATAGTATTTTATAATAATATAGTCTGGCTAGTCGATATATTCGTTAGTTTTTTAAAACCACCTTTGACTTTGTTGCATTTTCTTTTGCATTTTGAATTCTAATTTCCACTCATTACTTTTTTAAAATTAAAATATATATTCTATGTGCATGCAGAGTGATAAGGTGGGTCATTTGTAAAATATGAAAATGAAGGTCTGGTCTACCGTCTCCGTCTAAGTGACTCTAAGTCTCGTCTAGTCTAGCTAGTCATCATCATCATCTACTCTACTACTCTAGTCTAGACACTCTAGACTCTAGTCCTAGTATTTAGTAGAGTATCTTGTCAGTCTTGTGATTCTAGTACAGTCTAGGGCCTACCTATTCTAGTCTTATCCTACTGTAAAAATTAGTTTAAACAAAATTTTAAAAACTAACCGTAACTAGTTATAAACTAGTAAACTAGCCCTAGTGTAGTATGACTCCTATGACCGGGCCTATGCCTATCTATTTGCTGGTTTGGCCAATTACCATACTAGTAACTAGTATTAGTAGTATATTAGGTTAGGCCTACTACTACTAACTATTGTGAATAATCAACATATATAATTACTGTGAGTTTGTTGATATATATATGTTTATATATTTATATATAGTATAATATAGCCTATGTTTGTTCGCTATAAAGTATAGGCTCCTAAGCCCTAAGCCGTTTGACTAATCGGGACAAAAGTTAAATGTATAAATTGGAAACGTCCTCCAAAAGAAAATTTTATTTTATGACTTTTAATCAAGAATGTGTTGATTTTATAAATTTAAAAAAAGTATATCCAGCTATACAAATAAATATAACCCTACTACTACATAGCAAATGGCCGTTTCCGTTCATTTACTATATTGAACGTGAGATTCACTATGTTGAACGCGAGGGTCTTTTCGGGTTTTCCCAATTATGCTGTTGTTTTTTTAATGTGGCAAGACCTTTTTTAAAAGTTACGCACCGCAATTTGGCTTGGAGAGTTTCAATGGTTTACTTTTTAAAAAATACTAGCGTATGACGTAATGTCTATCAAATTATTTATTTTTTCATTTTATTGATGTTTGCATTATCCTTTTAAGTAAAAGTAACCAAATGTTTTAATTATTTAATGGATTTACATCGCTATTGAGAATATCCTTTAATACACTCTATACATAAAATGTTATACAAATTGAAAAAAAAAAAGTTGGACCTATAAATGATTACTTTCAAATACCGGGTACAATAAGCTTGACAGCAACAATATAAAATAAAAACTAAATACTGAAAGAAACATTCTCAATAGGGGCCTACTGTTTTATTGATACAATAAACAAGAACAAAAATTAAATACTAAAAAAATCTTTCTCAATTTTGTTTTTATTGCATTGAAATATTATTTTCTAATTTTTTTTTATTATTTACCTTTTTTATTGTTGTGTATTTATGTTGTTTTTTTCTTTTAGATAGTATATTATTGTTAATTTAATATTATTAATAACAAGTCAAGTCAACACAATTGTTCGCTACATTTTAATATCGAATTTAAAAGTCTCTTTAAAAAACCCGGACGAGCCTTTCGGCTCTTGTGTCCAGGGCGTAACGCTTAGGATTGAGCAATCTCTGACCAGGCTCCAGCCAACCAACGGCACGTCGAAGGCGTGGCATGCCGTGTAACGGGGAAGGTTTCCGCAGCCCAGCGATCGTTCACTGCGGTTCCCCAAAGGATCATTATCGTGGTGTCTCGCCAATATAGCTGCACTGTCACCCGGCAGCATAAATCCTATAGGCCTACTATAGGTACATGCATCCAGGCACCGGGTGGTTCTCAAGACGGGATTGCAGCGTCCATTGCTTCCTCCCCACCGAGACCAGTGGCCTCTCGGCAGTGTAATGGACCTCGGACCCGCTGCGGGGGCTGTGCCTCATGCGTTCGCCCGCCAGTGTATTCTTAATGGGAATGTATCGGCGGTTTACACACTACGCCAGTCCTTGAGGCCACAACTCTTATGCATATGCCAGGGTCATGTCGACCAGAAACAATTAAAAATTACAAAAACCAAATACCGAAAGAAACATTCTCAACAATAAGCAAGAAAAAAAAATTAAATACAGAAAAAAATCGTTCTCACTTTAGTTTTTATGATATTGAAATATTATTTTCTACGCTTTTTTTATTATTTACCCTTTATCCTTGTTTGGTAGTGTTTTTTTTTTTTTTTTATAGATAGTATATTATTGTTAATTTAATAGGCTATTATTAATAACAAGTCAAGTCAACACAACTGTTTGCTACGTTTTAATACCAGAAGCTTGACAGTAACAATTATTATGCATATGCCAGGGTCAGGGCGACCAGAAACAATTAAAAAGAACAAATACTAAATACCGAATAGAAACGTTCATTGTCTTTATTGTAATATTCTTTTTTCTTTCTCTCTTAACAAAACACATTGTAGTCATTTGTTTCTCCGTCATTTTGACGGGCATAATCACTAGTAATACTATAACTATAATGATAGTAAATTATTGCTTATAACTATAGGCGTGACTATAGTGTAGCATATAAGCTGCTCAAACAACCCAAGCTCTACCACCATGAACAGTGGTGAGGGTATATAAATAACCATCATTATAATAAATATAATTTCCCTCATCTTTTGATGATACAAGAGTTAGCTTTGGCTATGTCAAGCATGGTGCCATTTTCTTTATAGAGTTCAATGTCTTAATGGAGATGTGTCTCAAAATGGTTCAAAATCTTGCTTTTTGAAATTAAAAAAATGAAATGCTCCACAATTGAAAAAAAAAATTAAAACTGCTAAACTAATTGTTATCCAGCTTGACTGGTGAGCTCTTTTTTTAAAACTGTTCCATTACTAGTTTGTGTACACCTACAACATTTTTTTTTACATGCAATAAGGGAAACAGCATAATAAATAAATAATAGAGTACCAGCTAAAAGGTTTTTCATAAATTAAGTCACCATTACATTTTTTAATATTTCAGATTTCAATTGCGCCATGAATGCTAGCATGCAATGAGTTAGCACACAAATTTAGTGGTAAGCTGACTAAGGCCTAACTGTAGAAATGGAGACAGAAGACATAGAAGCTGACACACAGTATCTAGAAAGCAATGGTCTTTCCTCAGCACAAACAGAATGCTTCAAGCCAGCTACTTCACAGTCAATGGCAGTTTCGCTCATATCAACTTTTCCCAGCTCATCACAAAAACTTACAGCTGCATCTTTTCAAAATACATGCACATTAAGATTTGAAGGCAATACACCATTTCTTTGTCAAATGCAGTTTCTTCCCTCAATCAATCCACCTATAATAGATACCATTACAGAAACACTACCTTCAATTAGTTTTCCATTTTTTGATCCATCAAAGGTGAGATTAAACTTAGTGTAGATGTTGAGATATATACAGTTCTTTTTCAGCCTTTACATTAAATATCTTTCTTTCTCTATTTATTAACTATTTTTGTTAATTTAAAACTTTTTTTTAACATAATGGTAAATTATTATATATGTTTATTGTTCATTTTGTGCATTATTCTGGTACACAAAAACTTGGCTAATGAAAACTGTTTTGAAATACTTAGAACCCATGCTAATTTTTATCAATGTATTTAAAGAAAAATTATGTTAACAATAAAAAAAAAGTTTCATACCTTTGACAAAAATAAAGGATGTTTTAAGAAAACAAAAAAGACTGTAAAATCTTATTATATTATAAATCTTGTATACTGTGTTGTGTTACCAATATGGATCACTCTTAGTAAATAAAGAACTTATTTTTTTATTAGCTTTGTCCCATAGATTTTAGTGTTCCTTTGCCTGTATCGAGTATAACAGCAGACAACAATACTTCACAATATGCACCACTGGCTAGTATTTCAAGATCAAGAGCTATGGTTCCTGCATCTTTTTTCAGAAATCAATTGCGCCTCGCCAGGAAGCATGCCTTGTTGCGGATAGGAGTTCACGGTTCAAATGGTAATTTTTCTGGATATTTATTACAAAGTTTAAAACTATCATGCATATTTAACCCTTTTTTTAACTAAAAAGATAGAAATAAAATTTGAATATATATGGATAAATGGGTGCATTAATTAACCTTTAAAATACTATATTACATTTCCAGATGAAAAAAAACTTTTAACAGCAGTCAGAAATGCAGACACTGATACAGGTAGGCTTAGAACAAAAAAAAAAATAAAGTGAACAAAGAATAAAATTAATAAGGAATATCTAAGTTGGTGTTTTAATGAAATATGGATAGGTGTTTAAAATGGGCTGTGTAGAGAGATGTGAGGATGGAGGTGTGTGAGGTTTTCTGTGCCTTTTTCTATAAATTTAGAACACAAGTCCAACAAAACTTAATTTATTTATCGTTAGAGGCATCTACAAATATTGAGCAACCATCTTCTCTATTAAAGCTATTTTAAACTGGTAAATGTATTAAACCTTCATTTTGTTTTTATATTACTTGTTATTTGTAGCAGGTCTTGTGTTTTGTTTTCCCCAGTAACTGGATTGTTGAATGAGGGTGTGAATGCTAATATCTCAGACAACAAGAAAAGAACACCACTGCACATTGCAAGCTCTCAGGGTGTTGAACATATAGGTAACTCAATCATCATCAGTAAAACTCTGTTGAATATTTTATTTGCATTTTATCTAGTAATGTATGTAGTATTCTCTTAATTTATTTGTTAAGAAATCTTGTTGTTTTTTTCGTCAAGAAGTTAAAGTAAATTATTCTGATGTTTCTTTCATCATTTTCTTCATACTCTCATTTGGTAAATGGAGGTATTTAAGCAGGAAGGTCTGTAGCTATGATGAAGTGCACTGTAGTTTTCAGAAACATCTCTCTTTTCTATACAGTCTTGTGTTAATGGTGGTCTTCTGTGGCCAGAACCTGCTGCAAGCTGTTTGATAGGTTTTGAGAACATATTCTGCATTTTCAGGAGACATTTCACAAGGGCAATCTTCATTTGTTCTTACACTTAGTTATTGATGAATTTTGATGTTTTTTAAAGTATGAGACAGATTTTATTACTAAAAGTTTTAGTTTATTAGATGTACTGGTTATTGTTAAACTTCAACACAAATACAAGTCTTTGATTGCACAAAATGTGTCAAAGAAGCATTTGTTAATAGAATATCCTTATAATTTTAAAACATTCTTAAATAGAGAATTTAAAAATATTAATATTTTGCTACATTTTTTTGTTTTCAGTGAGTCTACTTTTGGCTGTTAGGGCTGATCCCAATCGACAAGATATTTTGGGAAACACTCCTTTACACTTAGGTAAATATTTATTGAGCACAAAAAAATAACTATATACTATATACTTTTAATTTTGTTGGTAAATAATTTAACAGAGCGTATGAAGTCAAGTTTTTCCTTTAACTTTCAGATTTAGTTTAATGTTAGGTACTTGTAAGTATCTCCTGATTTATTAGCAAAAAACAGCAATATATAATATAGTATTAACTAATAGTAATATATACATTTTGAGAACTATATATATATTAAAAAAATATATACATGGTGGGCCAATAAAATGTTACCACTTTTTATATTCTTACAATTTTCACTGTATATTGCTTTTGATCCATTGGGGTGAGAATTTAGTGTTTCGTTGTTAATATTCCTGAAAATGAAACAAAAATCTTTGTAATTTTGAAAATTGTAAGAATATAAAAAGTGGTAACATTTGATTGGCCCACCCTGTATATGTTTGTAAGTCTACATGCAGTGGTTCCCAACCTTTCTTTTTGAATTCACTACTTAAACTTGACAAGGCTTTTTGTTTTGTGTGAAACTTCCCCCCACCTCTCTTAAACCCAACTGATTTCATTTTAACTTCTCATTTATTTTTGTTCGTTCCACAATTACCAGTGTTACTGTTGCCTATCCCCAAAAGGTCCACTGCCTACCACAGGTTGGGTACCACAGATCTACATTCTCCCAAGCCTTTATAAATATTTCTTTTATATTTCAGCCGTGTGCAGGGGTGATTCTAAAATTGTGAAACTTCTCATTGGTTGTGGTATGAACTTTTTCTTTCTAGTTTTTTTTTAATTCCCTTTAATATTTTACAACTGTTTTCATGCTTTCAAAACATTTTTTTTTACACAAGTTCCAATATGCTAAATGTGCATGTTTTGTTCAGGTTGTAATATTTGTACTAGTTATTGTATTGTACATTATACTTTATGACAGGTGCAAACATCCACTTGAAAGACAATGTAAATAGAACACCTTTATGTATAGTCAAGTCCAGGCTGTGTACACTTCGGAAAGACAAAAGCATTTCAACAGACAAGCTGATCACAGAATGTCACCTGGTCTGTTGCATTTTTTGTATTGTTGACTTTTGTTTGTAAGTTGTACTGAATATTATATTTTAACCCTTACAGTCCCGGATATTTCCATCAACCTACTTCTTTCCCTCACTCCGAGCGTATAATGTCATAAAAACACCAAATTCCCTCAGCCTCGGGCACTTATATTTTCCTCAAGGAAGGATGTCTATTTAAAAAACAAAATAAAGGATTTGACCTTTCAAAATAGTCTCGGGCAAAATATTTATTCGTTAGCTGAATGGTTGAATTTTATTTCGCTTTTAAAATTATGAAAATTGACCAATTACTGATTTTTTTTGTGAAATTGAAAGTGTGGTCCTAATGAATGCTACCGAATTACCTTCCGTTATTATGGACTTAGTGTTGGTGAAACTTTTTCGTATGAATTAATATTACGAATGAATACAATTATGTTATAAATTAGATTATTCTAATAAAGTAAGTTATGTTTCTAGCAACGTAATTTATACGTTTTATTATCAATTTTTACCGACAAAAAAATAATTTTGGTTCCCTATCGATGTCTCAGCCATTCTGAAATAATGTCTGGGCTCTAGGGAATAATTAGTAAAATAATGGCCGGTACTGAAGGTATACATCGCAGAAAAGTAGGTTGGTATGGGAAGCGTTAATGGTAGTATGTACAACATGTTGGTTATACGCAAGAAGAGTGTTTTCAAGTAGATTCAAAATGACATAATGGTTTTACCCTATCAATGTCTGCACACACAAACTGGACATTGTTGTGGTGAGGCCATGTCCATTTCCTATCTTGATTTAAGTAGCAACAATGACAGCACTTTCCCATACATATTAAGCTAACTGGTATCAGGATGCCCCATCCTGGCCCCAGTGGTTTTGGCTATTAAAACTCTAATAACCTTGATATGTTAATAATTTTTACCTCTCTCCTCAGATCAGCAGTATTCTCTCTGCTCACGCTGCCAGATTTCCCAACTCAGAGATCCCAGTGGATGAGCTGTGCAGCATGATGGAAAATGTGTCCACTAGAGAGCAAGCAGACCAGGTAGCCGACACCATGATCAACAAAATGTCGCATCTGTGCATAGGCAGCCAGGAGAAAGTCCTCAGAACTTGTACAGAAGCTGGGGAGTGGCTGTCCATCCTTTAGTCCTTTTGAGATATGCTTTGAATGTCTCAACAATATGTATGATTATAAATATGTGTTTAATTCTTCATGCATCAATGTTATAATTAATGAATCAACATTTTACTAACTTATCAGTTCTCCAGTGTTAAAAAAATAAATTCTCATATGTTATAATGAATCAACATTTTACTAACTTATCAGTTCTCCAATGTAAAAAAAAAATTCTCATATATGTTATAATGAATCAACATCATACTAACTTATCAGTTCTCCAATGTAAAAAAAAATTCTCATCATTATAATAATTGATATAATCTTATTATTTCAAAAAAAGTGAAAGAGTATATTTTGAATGTTTAGGCAAGCATGTACTTTTGGCTTAAAATAAATCATTATATTATTATAGAGTGAAACAAATGTGTTTCTCATTATGACTTTTAATTATTTTTATAAATTTATTTTATTTATAAGTTTATTCTTTCTATATATAACAATCAATAAACATTAAATTTGACTGACTTGTTTTGCATTTTATAGTATTTTTATAATAACTTGTTATAAGTTGTACATCTGTGGATCTGTTTGTTAAAAACTCATGTTTTAAAAAAAAACATTACCAGTAGAGCGTTCCTTGGATATTTTGGATTTGCAAAAATGCTTATAATAATTTAGAATCTACATTTTGTTTGATAATTATTCCAAATGAAATACAGTTAATACATAAAGTTTTGTAAACTTTTTCCCCCTATATTAATATTTGTGAGAGAAGGTTGTTATCTTAGTTTATTTTATTTTTTTTAGTTTTAAAATATTTTATTTTTTTTCAAGCAAAAGTGTATGTCTATACAACATTAATTCTTTTACTGATTAAAAGTGAAAAGAAATTTTTCTAATTAAATAAAAGCAAGGCTTTTAATTACGGTAATACAAATTCTCCCCTAATACAGAAAAACATCAAAAGCTAACATATACAACAATCTACCAGTTAGTTATTTCCCTTCCATTCTGATTGTAAAGTGGTTTTAATTATATAGTTCACGTAAACATTTAGATTGTAAAACTAAAAAATATATAATTATAATGGACTGAAGATATTTTTTAAAAGAATATTATTTATTATTAAAGTTGCAAAATGTTGATATGGTAAACTAAAATTGTAACCCTGTTTGAAACCAGCATCTATAAATTGTCCTGCTTTTAAAAGCCCAGTTTTATCCATTTGCATCAGATTAAACACACTCTTGTATAGTTGTATTTGAAAATAAAACATTTTCCATATATTTTGTCACTATTACTTCTTTTCTCTACTTCCATTTTGAACATATATTTTATTAACTTACTATTACCAGTAGTTCACTGAAATTGAAATCTAAAATAGTTCATTAGACATTTTTTGTCAACTTTCCTTTTACTATTAAGCATTAATTCTTTAATGTATAAATGACAAAAATATTACTTCAATTTTGAAAGTCAATCAACCTTTGCACACACACAAATGTTGTAAGCACCTTCAAAAATTCATATCGTTTTGAATCTTTACCCGGTTATTATTTTATAAAATGGTTAAATGTAAGCTTAGTGGGTCATGCTTTATTTATTTTGTTGCCCTGCAAAACGTCACTTCAGTATGAGGCTATTTAAAATCTTGTCACTTTGAGAAAAATCTCTTCTGTTAACCTTAAAATATGTTGTTTTGCTTCATAGGTAAAACTGTAGACAAGGCTTACTCAATCAGTACAAAATCTTTCAAAGAAATATGTACCAAAGTTTTTATTTATTTAAGATTTGACTCCTCCAGAAGGACTTGGTTTACTAATCACAACAACAAAACAACAAAATAAAATGACAAAAGTTTATTTTAATTTTTCTTTAATAAAAAATGAAATACTGCACTGGATTTTTACAGAAAAATTGTTAAGGCAGTAATAAATAAAAAATAAATTGTATAACACTTGTTAACCATAGAAACAACAACATAGTAAATGACAAAATGGACGAAGCAGAATAATACAGCTGATCAGAAAATTAATGACAACAAAGACAAGAAAATCAAAATAATCAAATAATGTTATCAAACATTAGATGAAACAAATATTAAACAGCTGACAATTTACTTAAACATTCAATGATATCTAATGCCATTGTTGGATATTATTTACTTAATGTCACAGCTTTTTAAATTAATAACAAGCAAAGGAAAACAACAAACTGGCAGATGTTTTGTGCCTTTGTCTATAATGTAAACTACTTTTAAAAAAAATAATTAAAAAATCATTTTTTGATAATCACAAGTAGGAATAAGCACAAGTTTTAATTATAAACTAAAACAAAACTGTAGGCATATTTTAACAACACTGTCATGTCATAGAAAAAACGTACATATTTCAATGAAGATTGAAGACTAGGCAATAAATATATTGACAGTGTGGCAGTATAAATGATTATTATTATCTCCAAGATTTGGTTGGTTGATGAGGGACTGGTTTACTGGCAGCTACCTTAGATTTGATGACTGGCCCTCTGCTATTGACAGGCCCTTGATTATTGGCTCCTGGATTGGCTGATATACAAACAAATGCACTTAATTATTAATAAATTATTTATTTCATAACAAACTCATCAATAACTATACTTTCCCTAACGTTTTAAGTATATCTTGTGTTTTTTTACAATTCTAGACTGTTATAATGATGAATTTGTTGTAATAAATGATATTTTAATATTATTATTATCTTATTATATTTATTATTACATAAGAAATTTTAAAAAACATTTATCTAGGAATCATTAATTACTTTAGATTAATAAACCCAGTAAAAAGTAACAATCTTTTCCATCTATAATTAATATAGATATGAACTATAGTCCTCAAACTGAAAAACTGTTTCACCCTGTTGTTGTGTAGCAAACCTCTAGTTAGGCAGAGATTTATCCCAGTTACTAATTAGCCTTATAGTACCAAACTGTTTCCTACAAAGCAGCTCTTAGTGTGCATGAATGTCTATTGTGCTTGAATACAAATGGTTCTTTTATATTGTTTTAAATATGCTGAAAGACGGAATTTGTTTGAATCAATAAAGTAATCTTATCTTATCTAAACCACATTAAAAAAAATTAAATGCTGACAGTAAATATTGAATGAAAAATTGGCTCACTATCTTTACTGGAATCTTTATTGCACTCGAGAAAATTGGATGAGGAGAGAGCAGGCTTGATAGAAGGAGCAGTAATGCGCTTGAGTTTGTTCAATGGTTTTTCTGGCGCAGTTTGTGGGCGTTCCTTCTCTGATCTAAACAAAATATAACAATACTTACATCTTATATATGTAACAGATGCTTATCCATGTTTTGAGTTTAGTCTAGCATTTTAATTTGTGTTTTTATATGTGAAGTTGTTGGTTTTTCTGTTCTTTTTCAGACAACCCATTCCTTGCCCAGTTGCCCTTTTGGGAAAGAAGAGAACTTATAAGCGTTTGTTATTGCATGTGGAATAAAAAAAAGTGTTTTATAATAATAATTATTATAGTTTGTCCTCTACCCATCAGAAAGTTTTGAATCCACTGGTGTAAAAAAATCACGTTTTTTTATTAAACTAGTATGGTAAACTTTATCCAATGCTTTTGAAAAATCTAGTAACATTTATTAAACCGATTAATTGTGTTTCAAAGGAATTATTTTCCTGAAGCTGTGCTGATGTGAGCATTATGTTTGTCTAGGTGATTTACTATACTACTATACATTATATTTTCAAGTATTGTGCATGCAAGGCATGGAAATGGGCCTATAATTTCCAGGATCAGATGTTTCTCCTTTTTTGAAAGGGAGAAAAAAGGTACAAGTGGATGCACATTACAGTTCTGATGCTGGAAGGTTCAGAGATTAATTTTATAGTTATTATGTTTTATAGTAAGATGCTATAAAGTCTTAATTATAAAGACAATCAAGAAAATAAAAGATATGAAAACCCGTAAAACCTACCTGCTACTTTCTGGCCTTGACATTTGTGAATGACTTGTGAGAGGCTTAAGTGCCCTAGAAATGAGAAAACCAAAATGTCTTTTCAATGGTCCACTGCAACAAGTCACAGTAAAACCTTGCTTATCAATATGTCAACATGAAACATTTGTGCATCACCAAAATAAAAACACTTAAGTAAAGTTTTAAATGTATACATACACCCTTAACTGCTCGCATATAAGTCGCACTTTTTTTTAACCAAAAATTTTGACAAAAAGCAGGTGTGAGACTTATACACCCGACACTGTTTTTGAAAAGTTTGAAAAACATCACTACTCTGTCATAAAGTTTCCTATATAACTCTTATACTTATAGTTGATTGTAGTGATGTAGAATTACTAGGATATGCGTAGGCCTACATTTTACATACTATCTTTATATAGCTTAAATTGAAATGGGCAAATATTTTAGGTTTTTCAGACACCCCCCCCCCTTCCTTTTCTTTTGAACTTATGTGCCGATTTTGTATTGCCGAAACGTAGCGTAAGTTTAAAGGCGGCTAAAGGCGGCATTTTTTCGTAGGCTTATTGAAGGCACATTACAGAATGGAAAGAATCGTAAATGTGTGAAAGCCTGTCTAGGCCTATAATGTATGTAGGCCTATGAGCATGTAGACTAGCAGCTTAAGAGGCATTTTATTTAGGACCTAAGGCCTAGGTTTATAGGCTATGGCCAACTAATAAGGCAGTGTTTAGCATTCTGATAAAACTGCGCCATGTCTAAGCCATGTCCAAAACTACGATCGGCCGATCGACAAGTGAAATGTAAATAGCGTGTTTTATTTTTCATTAGTTGCATGTAAGAGTTGAAAAAACACAGCCTATTGTCGGTTACGCAGTCGCGCGTGAAATCATTACAAACAATGTTAATGGTAATTACCATATGTCACTTGTAAAGCGTCATCAATACCGGTGCCGCACAGTCTAGGCGACGTTCAGTCTAATGACGCACTTCAAAAGATTTTTGTGTTTCGACCTACTATAGTATGACAATATGGATATGAACTTGGGCAGGGAAAGGGAAATAGATAAAGAAAAATATACCTTTACTTTCCCATATCACTAATGTCTGTAGGCCTATTGATCGGTTGTTTAAAATAAATGAAGCCCTGCCTTTATTTGATTATGTTTGCCTTTTTCACGATTGAAACCATTTTTTAAGGAAAGTTTTCAAATTATTTTGTAACTTTTAAAAGGAATGCATTTTTTAAAAGTTAAAAGGCAGTGTATCCCTAAAAGTCAGGATGTGACTTATGCATGGGTCAACGACAACATATACATATAAGAAAAAAAATCTTAAACTTGGGGTGCGACTTATACGCGAGTATCTATGGTATATATGCTACTTTGCCATTAATTTGAGATCTTGGAAGTTTTCCATTTGTTTATTTCTGACTTTCTTAATGTTCGAAGCATATCTCTTAAATTTTTCATCATTGTAAGTTTATTTTTTCATATTTCAACCTTTTTATCGCAAAGTGGTGTGATGGAGTTGTTGAGTGATAGTGAGAAGTTCTTAGGGTTTAGTTTATCGGACATTTAGGTTAGGGAAATTTTGAATCGGCTGAAGGTGAGTTTGATAAGGCATAAGTAGTGTGCATACTTTCAATCTTTCCAACTGGGAACAAAGGGCTACTGAGTCTAGTGAGTCTGGTGTTGAAGTAGAGCGGGATGGGCCATCTGGAGACGCCCATGGGTAGAAAAATGTAACATATGATATACAAATTGAAGAATTTAGGGAATAAACTGGCCCGAAGTTGAGTATGGCTGATCAATGTCAGTTGAGCTTCTTTTATCAATTGTTTGAAGAAGCAACATTTGATAAAATAGCTTCTGGAACAAATGAATATGCCATTGAAAAAGTCCTTTAAATTCTAGCCAACAGAGTTTGAAAATGGAAAAACACCTGCCCAGTAAGGGGTTAAACAGAGTTAGAAAGTGGAAAAACACCAGCCCAATAAAGGGTTAAGATATATTTTCAAAGTTTTTTTTATTAACATAAAGGTATAAAATATAATTTTAACAAAGAACAAAATACAGTTTGTTAATAATTAATTTTTTTTTTAAAAGAACAATTTGTCCGTTTTACCTCACTGCTTAAGTTCTAATGACTCACCTAATATCTGTTTGATTATGTGATTTGTTGTGGGTTGATGCTGGTGCTGTTTTTGGTCTTATGGTGCTTAGTATGGCTATATTCTCAGCTTCTCTGTTAAGACATTAAAGATTAGCAATTTTATTAAAATCCTAAATTTTGCTTCTAATAGAATGTTTACTGGCTATTATTTTACCAATTTACCCAAGGACCAAATGATTATTCCCCACTGTACACTCATATTGTACACTCTTTTAATATTTTTGTGGTTAGTAGATATTTAATTTTCAATAACCATAGACCCTCATAACTCACAACAATAGTTATAAATGATATCAAGAGAGAAACCAAACAATAACTTTAGGTCATCTCATAACAGTATTGGATGGTTTACAAATCTTTGCACATATACATTTTAAGGTAATGCCACAAAATCTTAATTAACTATAGATAGTAACCTAGCTTTCCTTTTCCTTTCTAGAGCTTTCAGTGTAGCTTGACTTATTTTAGGTCCTGATTCTCTCGAACTGTCATTAGACTGAAATTAGTATTCAGCAGCATATTAATTCAACACAATTATTTAAAAACTGGGATCATACAGCTCTAAATGTCCAATAAAAAAGATATGAATTAAACATTAAAACTCACTGCTTTAATTCTTTTTTCATTTTCTTTCATTCTTGTTTGTTCAATTAGAGCCATACGTTCAGAGACTGGAATCTCAAAGAAGATTTCATGGATGTCAAGCAAAGCTGCTTGAAGCTGGCAAAGATTTAAAAAAAAAAAAAAAAAAACTTGTCAGTTTCTTTCAGACAGCTTTCAGCAATATAAAAATGTGAACATCAAACACAACATTACTGCTCAATGGGTAGACATGGGAATACCTGAGCTATTATGCGTTCCAATAAAGCAGTGTCTTGTGATGTGAACACACCTTTCTTGATAGGAGTCTCAGTTTGAAAGTGGAAAGCAAATTCACGAGTATCCTGGACAGAAAATTTCTATTTGAGGCTTATGACAGTGAGTTGAAAGTTCTATTTGAAGCTTATGACAGCAATAAATTATTTAAGTAAACTGAAGACATTTACATAGTTGCCTGAGTAAAATGAGTTGTCCACCCAGTAAACATAAACATGGATATGCTTTAATGAATAGAGTTAGTCAACTTTATATCCCACAATTCTTACATGTATTGTCTTGATGAGCTCTTGAACTTTATCAGATCTAAATAAACATCTTGTTAGAAATCCTTTAGCTACAGCACTAACTTTATCAAACTTGTCTTTCATTTCTGGTGAATAAGCCTATTTTCAACAGAACAAATGTATGTAAATGAATTTTTTTTAAATTATTATGATAATGGTTTCTTTAAAATATGTGTCAAAGTTTTATAGTATTTATACACATTTTTTAAAAACATTGTTTATTTGCATTATAAACAAGGTTTACTATTTTATCCAATAATCAATAAAAAAATGTTAAGTGTCACTATAGACACAGTGGGCAGTGATTATTGTCATCCAATTTGCCATTTTTATGCTATTAAGAAGGCATATTCAATAAAGCTTAAATTTGCTGATACATGTTCAAACATTTTTTTTTACTGGAAAAATGATATGAAAAGTGAATATAGTAAATCTAAAACATACATAATTTTTTTTAATGCTTTGAATGATCATCCCCTGCCACCTGATTCTTCTAGTTTCATATTTTACTCTTTTCTTCTTCACTAAGTCTACTGAGCCTGCCACTGATCAAAACAGATCGTTAATTAATATAGGATAGTGAATAGCACATTATCTGCACTGTCCAAACAGATCACATCTGTGTGCATAGTTTATGATGCCCTACAGACTAATGTACTGGAAAATAGAGTCTTTATCTAAAAAGCGGATTCAACAAAATAAAATAAAAAATTTAGATCTATTATTTTGAAATAGTATTTATACATTTTATTTTTTTAATTCGCTTATAAACAGTGTTCACAATAAATCATGCATAAATCTGTATTTTCCAAAAATGGAATGTTAAAACCCTAAAACTAGAAAAAAAAATTAAAAATACTTGCATGTGATGGAACAAAAACTGCTTCCTCATGCAAATGTGAGGATGCATGTTTCAATGGTGATCTCGCAACCAGTG
The DNA here is from genome assembly GCA_949126835.1 of Anisus vortex. Taxonomy (NCBI): domain Eukaryota; kingdom Metazoa; phylum Mollusca; class Gastropoda; family Planorbidae; genus Anisus; species Anisus vortex. Next base: position 30,098,765 of record OX421494.1, read on the forward strand.
GCCGATGAATGCTGGGAGAAAACTGTGAAGGACTGAAGTCTGGAGTTTTGTTCACTTTCCCTTTTGCAGTCTCCGGGGTTAATTTGTTACCTTTCTTTGCCAGTTCAGGTTTTTTACTCAACTGAATGTTGTCACTATGTTTGTTCATTGCAGAATACATTTTTTCTGAAGACACAGTTTTTGTGTATAGGGAAGGCACTGATTGGCTTTTTGCATTTAATTGCTGCTTAGAGACCTGATTTCCTGTCTTCTCTACATCCTTGTCATAACTCTGGTCTGGGCTGTACTCTTGATCATGATTTCTGGCTATCACCTTGATGTTCTCAGGGGCATTTTGTATAAGGAAATCTTGCTGCTCTTTGTCAAACTGTCTGGCAGCTCTGATCTCTGCTTCAAGCAACATTACTTCTCTTCTCTGTGGGTCATGGGGTAGAATGAAAAGGTTGAATTGCAATAATGAAACAACATTACCAAACCCTTCCCAAGAAAAGTGGTTCTCAAAATATGGCTTATTACTAACTCACCAATGTCCACTATTAGATATGTACCTGCTATTCATTCATACATATGTCCTACAATTTACTAAACTGGCTTGTATAAATAGTTTGACCTCTCCTGCCCATTAGAAGCTGGTTTTACTGTAATACAATAGCTAAATGTAATGAAACAAAGAAACATTTTTTTTATATTTATTATCACACCCTTACTATTCCTAGTATTAATGTTTCAAAGTTTAGGAATGGTCATATAAATTGCATACTCTCCTAGCACTCATTCAATGAAACTGTACATTTTACAGAAACTCTATCTTCATATATTATTCAACATTTAATAATCTTATATATTAGCCCTTGTATATAGAAGATTATTGTAAATATTTGTAAATGTGTGAACATAAACCTGTTGCACAAAAAGTTCCTCCAAATCTTGTTGCTGTTGACGCATCAAGTCCTGTTTTTTAAGCTCCATTTGTTGTCTATGAAGAGATATTAAATCTTCTCCTGTCATCGAGTCCAAGCTGCCTTGACTTTCTGCTATAGACCTTTTATATAATTGATAATGATAATTGACTTTCTGTTAAAAACCTAATTATAATTGATCAACAAATTTTTTATTTTTTTTTAGAGAGACAGCATTATTATAATAGTTTAACATAATATGACTTTTTTTTAAAAGACATAATTATAAATGATAAGCATAATTGGTTTTATGGGTATTTACCTTGCCACAATTGAAAACAAAATTAAAGGAGAGTCTGATTCACTGAAATAAATGCTGTGTTTATGGAGCTTGGGTGTATTTAACAAAATTACTATTTCTCCACTAACAAAATGAATATGACTTACTTTAGAACTTCTAGAACTGATACTGTAGTATCCAGATCTTTGAACTCTTCAGCGTTCATTGACCTCGAGCTTACATCCTCTTCAATGACCAGGTGATTGGTTTCCCAACTAAAATTCATTGAGTTTTGGAGCTGCACTTGGCTCAGATACTTGCTGATGTGTTCTGCTTTACCTTCTCTCTCTGAGTGAGTTGGAACTGTGCAATCTGCCGGGTTGGCCACCACAGAGGTCACTTTTGAAGTGTTGTGTTTTGTGCTGAGTGCTTTGACATTGGATTCTTTTGGCAGTTTTTTCTCATACTGTTGCTCCACTTGCTCCTGTAACTTTTTTTGATCTTCAAGTTTTGATTTGGCACGCAGCAATGCTGGGGAAGGTTCACTTAGTGTGTAGGATCCTCTCCGAGTCAATGTTCTCTGGGGCGTGTTCCCATCCTCACTGTCTCTTTCAGCACTCCCGCTGACAGCTGATGCCCCTGCATTGTTCACTGTCACATTCCTGTCTGCAACAGTCTCTTCCTCCTCAGTTGAAGATGTCTTCAAGATATCACAGGGATCAGTATGGAGATAAGCATCACAAATGTTTGGGGATTTACAGGATAAAATATTAGTCCTTTGCATTGATATATCGTTTCTGATAGTACTGCTGCTAGAACCAGAGGTAACTGTCAATGCATTGGAACCTTGAGAATCTGATACGGACTGGTTTGGCCTGTCACTTTGAATAACTGAAAGAAACTGATGGGAGGAATGAGAAGAACTTGAGGTAGTTAACGATTTGGAATGCATTGAGTTTGGACCTGGGCTAAGAATGTTCATAGATGATCCAGGTGTTTCAGTATCACCATGGTGAGGAATATTTGAAGAAGAAGCAGGTAATGCTGGTTTATTCAGTTGAATGGTATCACTATGTTCAGATTTTCTTTTATTGACATGAAGAGAATGATTAGCATGTCCTCCTTTTGCATTATCTTTGTTAGATCTATGTGTTTCTGATCTACTGTACATTTGAAATGGAATGCTATCACTTTCCAGGGAAACATCAGCCAGCATATTTGCTGTGATAAAATCAAATGTATGCTTATGTTTTGATTCACTTGGGTTGCCAATAATTGGCATGACCACACTATCACTGGTTCCTGCTGAGCTATTAGGAATGTCATCCGCTGTGAGTTTCTTTGTAACAACAGTTGGCTTATCAAACTCCTGACTTGCCCTTGTGTTATATTCAATCACAAGAGAGGAAAAGTGAACTGCACTTTTGAATGACTTTGGGCTGCTGCGATTACTTCTCTGGCTGTCAGCGGTCGCTGTGGTGTTAGCTGACCCGTACCCTGGTGAGCTGCAGGGGGTGCTGTGTGTGTTCTCTAAATTTGCATTCTCAGCAAACCCAGATGTACTTGTATTGTCCCCGGCTTCTAGGGATACTTCAACCACAGTGTCCTGGCTCTCATCTTTTGGAACCAAAACTTTAGCCAAAGTCTCTATTTTTTTAAAGTTTTCCTCTTTATTACCAGGGACAAAGTCACTCAGATCACTACCACTTGTTGATGTCAGCTCCTGAACATTCAATGCTTTTGAGAGACGATCCAAGTCATATGAAATTTTTTGCTCTTTGAAAGACGTCAACACAAGGCCATTAAATAATTTGGGAATAGAGTTCTCATCAAGGGTTGTAAACTCTGAGCTTGCAGAGTCTATAGTTTGTAAACCAAAGTCTTCAGTGGCAATGTCTGGATCACATACTGCATAGGTGCTCAGAGAGTTTGTTGCAGCAAGCCTGTCTTGAAGAATGCTGGAGCCAGTGCTCTCTTTATGAAAATCTACATCGAAATTGAGTTGTCGTGCCGTGGGTCGGGCAAGGTTGTCTGGTGAATTGGCCTTCAAGAATAAACAAAAGTGTACACAGAATTATAAAATTATATATATAATATATTGTATATATATATATATATATACAAGCTAAAATCCCCGGCGTTGCCTTGAGGAAAAATTAAATAGGCCTATATAGTGTAAGCTTATAGTAATATAGGCTAAGCTAGATAAACATTTAATAAACTACAATGAACAGAAAGATATAATCTAGCCTAGATCTAATAAATTTAGAAATATAATAATTATTTATTGAAAACCTTTAGGAAAGTAATAACAAATATTACAATCGGGTTAAATGTAGGCAAGTCTTCCAAAAGCTTACTTTTCCAGCGTCCCTCAGAGAAAAGATACATTTACACAGGCTTAGGCCTAAAGCTACAGAAAGGCCTACAATTTTTATAAACTTCAATGAATAGAAAGCTATAATTACTTTAAAAAAATATAGATCTAGATAAAATTATTATTTATGTACAGAAAACATTTAAGAAAGTAATTAAAAGTAAATAATTGTAATCGGGTAAAAAAAGTATCTCTTTTTAATTAACAAAAAGTTAGACTATCCCTATTCAACCGCTGTTGATGAGAATCAGACACTCGTCTTTTGTGTGCGTCAAAAATATAGGCCTAGGCCTAATTAATCTATTAGATTTTATTTATTGAAAACATTCTAGGAAAGTTTTAAGTCATACAATCCTTACAATCTTAAAAAAAAAAAGTCATATTAATGGGAATTTTTTATAAAAAGTAGAAAAATAGACCCATAGCAGGGAATCAAACCCACGACGCCCGCATGACAGCCGAAGACGCTAACCACTACGCTAGGGAAACCTCATGTCTATAAGTGATCACAAAAGTAAGATATGAGATAATAAGGTCATGTTAAATAAACAAACAAAAAATTTAATAGGCCTATACGCTACAGATAAACATTTCATAAACTACAATGTAGTAACTTTTAAAGTCGTATTGGCTTCTTCTTTAGGAAATATGAGCTTAGGACGCAATAATCTTCTTTATTGAAGAAGCGTCTGTAATGTTTAAGTTAAGATGAGTAGGCATAATATATTTAATTACAATATAATCTTTAGGTCGGTGATTGGGCTTGTTGATCACGGGTTTTCAAATTGACCAATGGGGATCTGCAGGGGCACAAACAGTCTTTTTATATATATATATATATAATTATGTAATTATATACATTTGTATATGAAATAAATAATTTGACAATAGAAATATATTTATTATATGTACACATGCTTCTAACTATGGCATAGTATAAGGCTTGTTAATAAATAACTAGAATTTTTTTACCTGATTATTTTTATAACTATTTTCAACTTGTTGTGTATGATAATGTCTAGCTTTGAGTCTTTTTTCAAGTAGGACTGCATCTTTTTTATATTGTTTTAATTCATCTCTTCTACTGGAAGTTATCTGAATAGAATCAAACTGGGTTTTTTTAATAGGCCATACATAATGCTATATAATACATTAATCATTGACATATTAATCATAGATACACAGGAATAGCGAGTTTTCCTAAAAGATAACCTTCAAATGAAATAAATATTTCAATACACATTTGGACACCAAAAGCTCTTAAGTATTTGTTCATATCATTTAATGTCTAGGTTAAGACATAAATAGTACAAAACTACCGGTACTTATTGACTTACTGCTGGTGGTAAGATTGGAACACCTTTAAATCTAATCAGTGACTCAAATTCTGGGTTAAAACAAACAGGCTGTGTGTGAATGGTGTGTTGGTCCAGCTGCCTGCTTTGTGTCTCAAAGTATTTTATTAGCTGACCCATCCCTGCTGGGCTACCAATCTGGAAGTCAAACAATAAAAGATCTCACCATTATAGATTTTAGACATACAATCGGGGAATTTCATTATACACTCGGGGAATTTCATTATTAAAAGATATATATGTTTAAGTAAATTATATTATACATTCATTTGAATTGAAAATTTAAAAAGTTCTTTATACTATAGGTTAAACTATAGGTTACAGATGCTAATAGTCCAAAAAGGATTAGTATGTCAATGTGTAAGGGACACTGAAGTAAAAAAGGGAAAGAAAGCTACCCTATCAAAGTCACAAATATTAATAAAGTTTTTAAAACTTAATGTGGAATTGACAAAATACAACAAAGACAACAATGAAACATAACAAGAAGTTCTAAGGCTGTATTGTATTTTTATTTGTATTGAAGTCTTTGAAGGAATATTAATTAAGATATAAAGTGTAAATTAAACAACATTTGCTAGAATTTCTGTCTTTGTATCTAAGTACATTTGGACATTGTGTGGCAAGAACAAAAAGCTTTAATAATCAAGTTCCCATTAGGACTTCAAGATCTCAAAGACCCATACATTACAATGACAATATTAGCAAACAGTGATTAGAACAATGACCAATGACAATATTAGCAAACAGTGACTAGAACAGTGACCAATGACAATATTAGCAACAGTGACTAGAACAGTGACCAATGACATTATTAGCTAACAGTGACTAGAACAGTGACCAATGACAATATTAGCAACAGTGACTAGAACAGTGACCAATGACAATAGTAGTAAACAGAGACCAATGACAGTATTAGTAAACAGTGACTAGAACAGTGACCAATGACATTATTAGCTAACAGTGACTAGAACATTGACCAAAAACAGTATTAGCCAACGGTGACTAGAACAGTGACCAATGACAATATGAGTAAACAGTGACCAATGACAATATGAGTAAACAGTGACCAATGACAATATTAGCAAACAGAGACTAGAACAGTGACCAGTGACAATATTAGCAAACAGTGACTACAACAGTGACAAATAACAATATTAGAAAACAGTGACCAATGACAATATTAGCAAACAGTGACTACAACAGTGACCAATGACAATATGAGTAAACAGTGACCAATGACAATATTAGCAAACAGAGACTAGAACAGTGACCAATGACAATATTAGCAAACAGTGACTACAACAGTGACAAATAACAATATTAGAAAACAGTGACCAATGACAATATTAGCAAACAGTGACTACAACAGTGACCAATGACAATATTAGCAAACAGTGACTAGAACATTACAATGACAATATTAGCAAACAGTGACAAGAACAGTGACCAATGACAATAGTAGTAAACATAGATCAATGACAGTATTAGCAAACAGTGACCAGAGCATTGACCAAAAACAGTATTAGCAAACGGTGACTACAACAGTGACAAATAACAATATTAGAAAACAGTGACCAATGACAATATTAGTAAACAGTGACTACAACAGTGACCAATGACAATATTAGCAAACAGTGACAAGAACAATGACCAATGACAATAGTAGTAAACAGAGACCAATGACAGTATTAGCAAACAGTAACCAGAACATTGACCAAAAACAGTATTAGCAAACGGTGACTAGAACAGTGACCAATGACAATATGAGTAAACAGTGACCAATGACAATATGAGTAAACAGTGACCAATGACAATATTAGCAAACAGAGACTAGAACAGTGACCAGTGACAATATTAGCAAACAGTGACTACAACAGTGACAAATAACAATATTAGAAAATAGAAAACAGTGACCAATGACAATATTAGCAAACAGTGACTAGAACAGTGACCAATGACAATATTAGCAAACAGTGACTAGAACAGTGACCAATGACAATATTAGCAAACAGTGACTAGAACAGTGACCAATGACAATATTAGCAAACAGTGACTAGAACAGTGACCAATGACAATATTAGCAAACAGTGACTAGAACAGTGACCAATGACAATATTAGCAAACAGTGACTAGAACAGTGACCAATGACAATATTAGCAAACAGTGACTAGAACAGTGACCAATGACAATATTAGCAAACAGTGACTAGAACAGTGACCAATGACAATATTAGCAAACAGTGACTAGAACAGTGACCAATGACAATATTAGCAAACAGTGACTAGAACAGTGACCAATGACAATATTAGCAAACAGTGACTAGAACAGTGACCAATGACAATATTAGCAAACAGTGACTAGAACAGTGACCAATGACAATATTAGCAAACAGAACTCACCACAAATTTTACTAGAGACACAGGCAAGTCTAGACTTTGCTGAGCTTTCAAGTTTTCCACTCGACCCCCCATAGCCATGTCTCAAATTAATTAAACAGTTCAGTTGCGTAATTTAAAATGTACAGAAAAAAAAAGAAGAAAAAAAAAACTTCTCCCACGTTGTCATCAATGATTCACTAAACACGCGCGCCTGGTCCGATCATCATTGAACCACACTCAAAATAGTCAATAGGATCCAAATAGAAAAGTTTCTTGTGCTAGACTTACATTTTAAAAAAGAACAACACCCCCTTCATTTAAGTTAAAATAAAAAGTCCATATGAATTCAACATGTTTGTAAATCCATTTCACGAATTTGCCTAGACTTGCGATTTATTGAAGTACTTGAAACAAAATCGTCGTATTTAGCATGCAGCCAAATTAACAAATAAAGTTGCTCTAGGTAAAATTGTCAACACTTTCTTGTACATGTCTATAATTCCAAAGCACGATGCCGTAAGACTCTATAAACTACACAAAGAGGGTTACAAAAAAAATATTTTTTCTAATCATAGGTCATAGCTTTAACCAGTCCTAGACTTTTTTTCTCTCTCGTCCAAACATGTTATCTCTATAGAGTTCAATACCAAACACAGTTGACCTATAAATATCAGTAGGCTCGGGTGCTATACCTTTTATTTTTATAGATTTTTTTTTATTATGCGCTCGACAAATGGAAATATTCTCGAGGTACGTGCCAAGTTTTAGACACAGGGGCCGAGAGAAATCAAAGGCCCGCCAATCTTTTTGACGCTAATATTTCCTTAAACACGAAAGCCACTTTAGGCGCTGACTAGAGTAAAACCAGTCCAGAGGCCTACTACAAAATAAAAACATGTGGGCCTATTTGTGAAAATAGTGTTCTTGAATTTCTGTTAAGTAGCCGGCTAAAAGTGTCTACCATAGATTTACCGAAGTCTTTCATATTTCATGTATCTAAAAATCTAAACGTTTGGTAGAAATGACTGAACTACAATAAATGATTAGACCAGCGGTTCCAAAAGTACATGCACCCCAGCGTCTTTACGAGAAAAAAAAAAGGGAAAAAGTGGGGGGGGGGGGGGAAGGGTGCGTCGCGGTTTATTGCTAAAGCTTTCGTGATGTTTTTATTATTTCGCTTTCGATTCAATGTGGGGACTCACTGGTGAAAATGTGACTTCTGGTGGCTTTGGCCAAGGTGGAAGGCGCCTTGAAAAAAGTCTTTATAAAAAAAAAGCGGGTGCCGCGAGCGAGGAAAAGGTTTAGGAACTACTGAGTAATTATTAACTGATTATTTCTTTGATTATAGAACAAGAAAAAAAAAGTTGCGGACTACTCTATAATAGATGTTTTAAAAAAGGTCATTAAACTGAAATGCACACAGATGTACTTGATACAACTAAACTACAACTAAGTTCTATTAAAAGTAGGATACATGCCCCAATGAAACGTGTGTAGGCCTTCCATTGGGAAGGGGGGGGGGGGAGAGGGCGTGGGGTTCTATTACAATAGAGTGCCTATATAAATATGCATTGGCGGGAAGTGAATTAGTCGAACAAGTCATACATTATGTTGATCTATATTCTATATGCTAGTTATAATAAGGAGAGCGGGGGGAGGAGGGGGAGGAAAGGAAGCAAGCATACAGCTTATCTCACCCTCTTTGTGGGCGCTCGAGACCTAGACCTATGTCTAATTTACCGACTAGCCAAAAAAAAAATGATCCTATGTGCTGAACAAGCTGGAATGTTATAATATCTGGCCGCCTAGGTCCAGGGCCGGCTCGCCCATATAGGCAACCTAGACGGCCGCCTAGAGCGCAATATTTTTTATTTTATTTTTTTTTGGGGGGGGGGCATAATTGAGGATTTTTTTTTTTTATTAGGGATTTGAAAAATATAAATAAAATTTTAGTACTTCTGTGCGCTACTAGCATAGGCAATGTATTTTATTTAAGTTGTTTTAGAAAAAAAGAAAAGTTTCTCCCCACCAAAGGCACTTTAATGAGGGCGCAGAATTTGTTTTCGCCTAGGGCGTCAAAAACCCTAGAGATCGTTCTGCTTAGGTCATTACGAAGAACCAAGAATAGTTGTTATTTTTTTGTGCCATGTTTGCCTCATTGCTTCGTTCTAACTAACTGTAATTGACCACTAAGCCCTTACCAAAAAATGGTTCAACAAAATGGGGCGAAATCTATTTTACCAAAAAAAGCACAATATGCTGGCCTAATATTTGTCCGTGATTGAAAAGTTTGTAAGAAAATTGGGCCAATATAGTGTTCCGTGTTGTTGTTGTGTGTGTCGTGAGCGATTGATATCCGCAGGGTCTTTTTTTTTTTTAACTTCTAGATCAGGGGTTGGGAACCCATGGCTCGCGAGCCAGATGTGGCTATTTTGATGGCTGCCTCTGGCTCGCAGACAAATGTTCGATTATTAAAAAATGTTTTTGTTTTTAGACTTTTTGATCTACATATTAATTGCATATCAATACTTCATTCTACAAATGAGCTAAAGTCTACTGCAGCTCAGCATCAAAAGAATTCAGAGACATAATTATTGTACTTTTAGTGTTGAAATTACACAAAATGCACACATTTACTTGAATTTTTAGTTTTAAACATAATGTATGGCTCTCACAGAATAACTTTTCAAAATATGTCGTATACATGGCTCTCTAAGACAAAAAGGTTCCCGACCCCTGTTCTAGATTATGAGTCAATGACAGTTTCAAGAAGCATCTTTCCTTCATTTGGTTATGCTTTTCTAGTGTTGTTTTGTTTAAAACTACGATCCGTGGTGAAATTATAAGACTATTGACACAAATTTAGATTAGGAAGAATCTATACATAATATATGTGTGGGCTTAGAAATTTCGCGCCTCGTGTAATTCAAACACCGAAATCCGCGCCTGTCAATGAGATTGCCTTCATTAAATACTGACACAGACATCATGTTTTAAAATCGTCCATTTATAAAGATAACCCAGACCCAACCAATGAGCAGTGTTGGATTATAAATATGTATATCAAGATTATTACTATCAGCAGGTTATCCTCTGGGGATGACAGCCGGGCGTGGGGATCCAAGACAAGCAAAATATTAGGCCCTATCTCAATAGTGTTAATTTAAAAACAAGTGATTGCTTCAACTTGTTTGTAAATTATTTAAATCTTGTTAATGCCTCAACTGGTTTGTAAATTATTTAAATCGAGTTAATGCCTCAACTGGTTTGTAAATTATTTAAATCTAGTTAATGCCTCAACTGGTTTGTAAATTATTTAAATCTAGTTAATGCCTCAACTGGTTTGTAAATTATTTAAATCTTGTTAATGCCTCAACTGGTTTGTAAATTATTTAAATCTAGTCAATGCCTCGACTGGTTTGTAAATTATTTAAATCTAGTTAATGCCTCAACTTGTTTGTAAATTATTTAAATCTTGTAATGCCTCCACTGGTTTGTAAATTATTTAAATCTAATTAATGCCTCAACTGGTTTGTAAATTATTTAAATCTAGTTAATGCCTCAACTTGTTTGTAAATTATTTAAATCTAATTAATGCCTCAACTGGTTTGTACATTATTTAAATCTAGTTAATGCCTCAACTGGTTTGTAAATTATTTAAATCTAGTTAATGCCTCAACTTGTTAATAAATTATTTAAGTCTAGTTAATTAAAGTAGTGAGCTAGAATGTTTAGTTTTGTAACTGTTGATTTATTGAATAATACATTTATAAAGGAAAAAAAAAACATGAAAGAAGGGGAGTAATTTGATAAAACTTATAATAATTGAAAATGACACAAGTTATCTAACTTTGTTATTGAAAAGTTTGTGCATCATAAGTGAATACATCATCAATGTCATTCATTCTCTCTCAAGTTTTCCAAATAAGGTGATTTTGTTTACATGAGAGTGATATAAGAAAATCGTGTTTCCAATAAAGAGGTACCCGTATTCAAAGAATAAAAAAAGAAAGCTTTAGAAACTTCCTCCAAATATAACATCTGATGTTACAATTTGTGTTTCCAGTATTCATTAGACACTCTTTATTATACATTATAAGTGTTAGGATAAAAGATATTCTTATAAGTGTTACAAATAAAAGATATTCTTCATTTTTTTCCCTTCAGACTCTCAAAATTACAACCACAAAACATATTGACCACTCCTACATTTACAGTACCGGTACCAAAACATATATTGTCTAAATTTTTAAATTATGGTCAATTGTTAAAAAAAGTGAAACAAAATATAAAAATGAGAATTAGAGCAAGTATGAGGTTACATTCAGCAAGAAGCAGTAAAAAAAAAAGTGCCACTAAGAAAAAGCAGTGCAGGAAAATCTTATCTGATATGTTACAGACTCTCCTTCTATACTTAAGAATATTGCCTCCTATGCTTATCCTTGAGTCTAGTCTTGAATTTTGATTAGTGTTTTAAATGATGTGAAGTTCTTGGTTTTCTTGGTTTGTTCAGGCATGTGTGTAATAATGTGTACTTGAGACTATTTCCATGAGAGAAGATGAGAAAACACCAGCAAAAAAAAAAAAAAAAAAATAAGCAGCTTCCATACAAGAATATTGGTGACTTCTGACCAATAAATGATATATTGAGGAACTCTCTACATAACCTTTTTAACAATGATGTAACTAAGAAAATGCTTTATAAAAAATCAGTCTCAATATTTAGCCTTGGATATGGCGCCTTTAGGGTGAAAGGCCCAATGGATTATATCTCCTAAACGAGATAGCATCATGGCCAAATAAATGAGCATGAAAAAAAAATGCATACAGAAAAAGAAAAGAATAAGCTACTGAGATAACAACACGGATTGCTTCTAAAAAAAATTACTGAGTAAAAAAAAAATTAAATGTGAATTTCCCATATTTTTCATCTGTAAAAATACATTTCAAGTCAAATGATGTTAGAGTAGCATCTATTTAATGATCTATATCCACAGAAACAGATCACCCAAAGAGTAAACACAGATCGGATGAAGAATATCAAAACCTTAAAAATAATGTAAACTCCCATATGTCAAATTAGTAGGGTAAAAGAAAAGGCAGCTGTGCATTGTGCTGTCCACACAATCCGCTAGTATTTCGTGTCCAGAGAAACTGGTGCATGCTTCTTCCCCTGCCCTATGGATTGATTTGGTCCAACAGGATACTTAACTTTTTTTACTTACCATATGTCAAACACAGACTTAACATTTTTGATTACAAAACATGTTACACTTACCTGAGCATCAAAGTCCATTTCTAAACAGTTTCCTCTACCTGTATAAGAAAAATTGATCATTTGACCTTTTGTTTTTTTTAGACATAACTAGTTTACCAGATTTCAAATTGACTATGTTAACATTCTGTAATATTTCTTACTTGGGCACATATATAAAACATAAGTATAGTTTGTAAATCATTTGTAAAAAAATATCTTATACGAAAAAGTATTTGTTAATTATTTTCTAAGTGTTTTTTCCTAACAGTGTTTGACAAAAAAAAAAGTAAAAATATATAGTTTGGTGTAAGCTTAAACCTAATCTAATCTCCTCCATGTTTGTTACTATTTAAAATAAACTATCACGGCAAACTATAGAATAAATTAAACAATAAAATAATAAAAATCCTCATTAGATTTATTGTATTTTAATTCATTTGTCCGTAAAGTCATGCCATTGTTTTCCCCACGTAGTGCGTCCCTTTTGTGAACGGTGTATTTTTTTGTCACAATTATGACATTTCGGAAATACCCGTTCAACGGCAAGAAATAATTTAATTTCTTGTTTAAACTTGCTGTTTTGCGTACCAATTTGTTTTTATCTAAATTAAACAACGTAACATATTTAAGTACTTAAGAATGTATTTAATTATTAGGAATTGTAATGCATAAAATTTTAACTTTTTAAAATTTATATTATACTATTGCATTTTCAATTAGAAGGCAAATAATTATTACTGTTTGTTATTAAGGCAATTAGTTTTAAGTTTTAATAGCAATCTGTGCATTTGACTTTAAAGAAAATCAATAGTTATATAGCTAAATAATGTAATAAAGGCTCTATAGCATAGTAGTAGGCCTACTAAAAATTCCAGTAGTAGGACTAAACATATTTATACTGTATCTGGCCATAGGCGTGTACTCCTACTTAACCTAGTACTAGATAATTGTGAGCTACAGGAGAGGCTATGCTCAAGGCTACATATTTTTAAAAACATTTTCCATAGTTATTTTGGCCCAAAAAAAAGTGTCCCTAGTCCTAGTATTCCTATTTTGTTTTTCAACAGTGAGTAAAAAGTAAAAGAGTAATATATGCATTTTTAGTACAGATATGTAGAGCTAAAAATGTGTCGCTTTCCAAGAAAATATTACTTCTTATATTATACATTACAGACGCTCCTTCTATAAAGAAGATTATTGCGCCCTACTTATTTTTACGAATGCTATCAATGACCGGTAATCATTAATATGTCATTGCATCAGTCATCGTTATATGTTTTAATGAAAAAAATGTGTAATCGGACCTTGGCAGCCATGTCTTAACACAAATATGTTTTGTAACAACTAGTTTTGGCTATCAAAATATTAGCTTAGGCCTACGATGCAAACCATGATTATACTCACTAATTATAGTAATCAGCCCACAATGCGCCAATGGAAGTATGAAAAAAAAAACGAAAGTGACATGAACTAAATGATTAACTTCCTGCATCATTGATTTTCAATTAGGGATTTTTATAGCAGTTTAAAAAATTAAAACTTATAATGTTCTGAAAATCAGAGTTTAGAAAAGTTTTAACAGAAGGTCGGAATGAGGGGTAAAAAATCTGTAAAACTATGAGAAAATTGGAAGGGTTGGCAGGTCTGTATTTCTGAGGGACTTTTTAACTAAGACGTATTGGACACAGTGGCAGCGCAATCAACTAGCGATCCGAAAATTCTGGGTTTGAGTACTGAAGCAGACTAGGATTTTTTTCCGGGAAATGATGGTGTCCATGAGTCTACCCAGCTATGATGGGTACCTGACATTAGTTGGGGTAAAATTAAGGCAGCTGGGCATTGTGCTGGCCACACATCACCTAGTACACATAAACTGGTGAATGCTGATTCACCATCCCTATGATCAGTTTGGTCTGAAGGGTACTTTATTTTAACTAAGATGTAAACAAACGACCTACATTACGGCATACGGCTACGATAAGACTAGTAAGTAAGATTGGTATCCTGAGGTTAGTAGCCTATAGACATATATAGGCCTAATAGTAGTAAGTTAATAAACATAGCCTACCTATAGTCCTATAGCCAGTAGACCTATAGACACTATATATTATAGTCCTAGTAAAGGCATACTATACTACTCTATAGGCTATCATACTATACTATAAAGACTAAGGCGAAGTTAACTAGGCTACTCGGTATCCCAAAGATTATAGACAGATAGAATAAGTAGGCTATGAGTTATATAGGCCTAATTATAGTCTTTGAGTTAACTAAATAAGTAAGTAGGCTAATTTAACTAATTATAAATTATAATTATGAGTAGGCCCCTAACTATTTATAAGTATTTAGTTATAAGTAGTAGGTGTAGGACGTAAGGACTAAGTCGTCTACACTTAGTCTAAAACTTAGACACTTAGTAAGACAAAGACTAAGTAAGAGGCTAAGACTACTAAGACTGACTAAGTGAGTAAGTGGCGCAAACTCATCAAACTGACATGGTTCGGTCATGTGTTGGGGCACAATAGCCTGTCAAAATTTACAATATCCAAGGCCAAGGGGACCAAGGCTGCTCAAGGCACGGTGGAACGTGGGCATAGGAGAGGCCGTCAGCGGAGAAGCTGGTTCGACAATGTAAAGTATTGGGCAGGGCTTGACAAGTTGACTCAACTATTGACAACCGCTAAAGATAGTAAGATAGGCAAAAGTGGAGAAAGTTGACTGCCATTAGCTCTCCCCAAAGACCACATCGGTCATGGGATGATGATGATGAACTAACTAAGTCTAACAATAGAGTACTAAGACACTAAGTGTGACTAAGTCTAAGATTAAGAGGCGTAGTAAGTATTTAATAGTAAGTAGTGTAGGCCTACTGATTTAGGAATTTAGGCCTACTAACTACTAAGGCAAGACAAAAATTCGAACTAGACATGTCAATAGCAGCAAATACTAGTCTTAATATCTAACCTTATGCCTTATGCTATTAGAGCAATCCCAATTATTTCAATTGCAATCATCACAATTCTTTTGTGTCTGTTGTAAGTTGAAATGTTATATTTGAGTCATTTCTCATGTTGTCGCCGCCATTTTGAAACAATGTTGATGTCAAGACAAGCCCATGCAAAATAACCGATTTGTAAAAAGCGGGAATCGGAAATTAAAAAATAGTGGGGCTATGTATTTTTAGCAGTCAAATTCTGAACTCTTGCACAATTTCAATAAAAGCAATCTAAAAACAAATAAAATAGGAATAAAATTAATTAAAGATTGCGAAGTTTTTTTAAATATTTTTATTGCTTTTAGGATATGTATAATAATATGTAGGCTTATAAGTTATAAGTATAAAGTTTATAGGCTGCTGTTAGTGTGAGTCTGAGTGTTAGTGTAGGACTGTAGCCACTGCACTGTTGTAGGCCTAGGCGAAATTTGTAATTAGTAAATAAAATAAAATATTGTCAATCTCAAGGGCAATTAAGTTTTAAAAAACCCAATGAAGACGGCTAGTTAAAACAAGGACGCAGCATGTTCAAAAACATGTTAGTAGTAGTAGACGGGTAGCTGTAGAAGTATTTGGAGTAAAACGCTCACTCAGGACTCAGGACTAAATATATAAACCCAGACTTAAGACTATTAAAAAGCTACCTCTTCTTTCGTATTTCGGTAGCAACAAATATAGATTCTAGTTGACCGTAGGCCTACTGACCGTACTGATGGAAAAAGCAATGTAAATTTAAGGCCTTTTAAAAGGACTATGCAAGAGTATTAATGGCTATTACTATTATCATACTATTATATTATGTATATTGACTAATACTTTTATAGCCTAACCACTTTTATTTTATTTATCCATTTATTTAACTTAAACTTTAAGTTAAAGTATTTATTATTAATAATGTAACATTGAGTTGATTGAGTTACAATACATTGACTGACTGAGCAGCCATGTCATGCCAGTCATGGCATTCAACATTGCCATTGGCATTGGCCAAGGGAGCAAGGACTAAGTCCAAGGTTGGGCCTCAGATCTCAGACATTGGCCAAGGCAATAGCCATAGCTTGAATAGCCTGAAGAGGCCAAGACATCCAATTCAATAATAGTTAATAGTATTATATATTATATAGGCTAGATCTAGACCTAGGTAATATAATAAATATTAATATAAATAAAATATCCGAGTCGAAGTGACTCAAAGTGGGACCAAGTGAAATTAAAGTTACGTCAAGTAGGCCTCTTACTTAGAACTATCCTGTGGGCCAGTTAGTCTAAAGTATTACGGTACCAATTTATTGAAAATGTTTGTATTATCATATAGTCTATATTATTATTAGTTATTATTACTTAAATGAATTTACTTACTTAGGACTAAAGGCAAATTACAAGCCTATTAAAATTACTATTAGTGTTATTAGTAAGTCCACGTTAACTAAATTTTGACTAAAACATAGGCCTAAACGAAGTGGCTTTTCGGACCCTATAGACTTAGTAATAAATAGTTAGTATTGCCGTATCGGTTAAGCTGAAGCCACACTATATTCAAGGAGTCACGTTTTTACTAGGATCATGATTCAGCGAATCACTAGAATCTTGTTTCAGAGCGAATCAGAAATACGCTGTTTCACAATCAGCCATGCCACGCGATTCACAGAAAATACCGACGCGCAATTTTATTTTCAAGAATCATGAATTGTAGCAGTGATGACGAAGTAATCTTGGTCTGTGCAGCTGCGTCTGTTCTACTTAAAGCACAAACAAAATAAAAATGGAGGGTGAAACCTTCGATCGAAAGAAGAAGGATCTAATATATGGAGCATACCATGCTCTTTTAAATGAACTGGAAGAGGAATATACCAATTTAATTGCCGCTATGTTTGTTTTGTTATTTAACTAGGCTACTAATCACATGATCTAGTTTGCGCTTCCCATGGCTGACACAAGTTGAATCATGATTCCAAATTTTAGAGCACGTTCTAAATCTGTGAATCATCGTGAATCACTGCTGAAACTGATTCTGTTGAATCGCGTTTCACGCTATGACACATTTGAAACGGGGAGAATCATTGTAATTTTTTAAGAATTGCAGCGAATCAGTGATTTTGTTTCTAGTGTGGCTTAGCCTTTAGTTTATATAGGTTAGGGATGGCTTTGTAGTTTTTGTTGTAATAGTTAGTACCAGTTAGGTTTTATAAAGGATAGATTTTGAGTTTTCTGTGCTATTTCTTATGAAATATGGAGAGACAAAAATATTATATTTATTGTATTTAAATACAATTAAAAAAAAAAGATTTAGAAAATATAAAATATAAACCTAGAGGAAAAAAGCCTAACAAACAAAAACAATAAAAGCTTTTGAAACAGAGGAAATTCAAGCTAGACTGCTCAATTTAATTATAAATTATACCCAAGCTTTTAAATATATTTTAGGCCTTTCTAAATCATGATAAAGTCATATTTTAGAAGCCATTAAACATTTCATTTAAAACTTTAGTTTAATTACTAAATTTGTAGTTAGCCTTATATAGAATCAAGCTGCATTACAAGTTAATTTTCATTAGTATAATGATACTTGTCAAAACATTCCTAAAATGCTTTTATGTTTGCAATATTTTGATAACTGTTTAAAAAATATATAAAAACAAAAATTCAAATAGAAATGTAATTGGTTTGTTTTTATTTATTTCCAGGTAAATTAGGAAATCAATGGCAGGTAAAGAAAATCCAAGGAAGCGTAAATTAAATATGGAAGATAGCCAGATAAATGGAGAACACAGCAGATTACGCAATGGATCAAAACTGATTGAATATGTTAGCAGAGGACAAATTAGCAATGTTGTTGATATTTTGAAAGTTATTCCAACAAACAGTAAGAGCTTCAATGCAGCATTCATTACAGCTACAGAACTTGGTCATAAAAGGATATTGCAAAAGTTTATTGAAACTGGGACTACTGTAAATGCCAAGAATATCCTGGGTAACTCACCCCTTCACATAGCTTGCATGCATGGCTTCATTGACTTGGTCAAGCTCCTTGTTAGAAATGGATCTGAAGTTGACTGTCAGAATAAAGATGGCCAGACAGCACTGATGCTTGCTGTAGAAAAAGCTTGTTCTCTCCCCCTGCTTGAATATCTTACATCTGATGAATGTTGTGCAAATGTGAACTTCCAGGATCGTCAGGGTAGAACAGCTTTAATGGTTGCCATTAAGCTGCAAGATCTTTGTGCAATGAAGTTTTTAATGGCTCACAAAGACATAAAGCTGGAACTGAAAGATAAGAATGGTAAAACAGCCTTTGATTTAGCCAAAGAAAGTGGACTTAGAGAATTGTTTAGCACATTCAAAGAATGTTTCAGAAAAGAAGTTTCAGTTTCCCCTTTAGTGATGGCTCTTAAGAAAAATAGTGTTCCTTTGGTCCAGTCTGTTCTTTATACTTTAAGTCCAAAAGAAGTTAACACATTGGATAGCAGTTTATTCTCTCCTCTGATGATTTCTCTTAGTAAAAAATCTGTGAACATTGACATTGTTAGAAAACTGCTGACTGCAGGAGCTAGAGTTAATATGGGCTCTGCTAATGATAATATTACACCATTGTTTTTAGCTTGTAGGACTGGCAGTTTGGAGGCAGTAAAACTTTTGGTTGCAGAAGGTGCAGATGTTAACACCCAAACAAAACATAAGAAATTGACACCTTTGATGTGTTCATGTGAAAACAACAAACTTGAAATAGTCAAATTTCTGTTAAAACAAAAAGCAGACATTTCTTTGACAAATAGTAATAGTGAAACTGCTTTGATGGTAGCATTACACTGTAAGAATAAAAGCTGTGCTGAAGAGCTGATTAAATATGGAGCTCAAATCAATGATGCAGTTTTTCTTATGGCTGTTAAAGCTGGATGGCACAGAATGCTACCAAATGTTGATTCGGTAATCAGCAAAGATGTGATAAATGAAGCACTAGTAATGGCATGTAAGCAAAATAATTATGAGCTAGCAAAGTTTCTCTTGGAAAATGGAGCCCAAGTGAACAAAACAGGACACTATGTTCTTTTAATCCTGGCGCTACGCAATGCTGAATTAGTCAGTCTGCTCCTTAGTTTTGGTGCTGATGTGAATTTGAAGGATTTTTCAGATTCCTTCCCCTTGGCTGAAGCTGTAAAACAGGATAATATTATGGCCCTTGAGACTTTAATCAAACATGGAGCTGATTTAAATGCAAATGACTTATCTTGTTATACAGCATTAATGACGGCAGCAAAACTTGAAAAATTAAACTTCATGAACATTCTCCTGGATGCTGGTGCAGATATCAATCATGTGTCAGACTGTGGCATAACTGCACTAAATGCAGCACTATCTGGCAACAAGTCAGAAGCTGTAAAATTACTGTTAACCAGAGGAGCTAATGTAAATCAAACAGTTAATTCTCCACTCTTGCAGTCATTAACAGAAGTACCAGTGCACCTTGAGCTTCTTTTAAAGCATGGTGCTGATCCCAACTTACAGTTCTCTGATGGCTCCACTGTGTTAATAAAGGCCTTGGAAGCAAGATGCACTCACAGCAAAATCAAACTCCTTCTAAGTTTTGGAGCTGACCCAAATACAAAGAACAAAGATGGAGAAAGTGCTTTAATTGTGGCAGCCAAATACTGTACATCCATGGTGATGGAATTGTTACTTAAGAGTGGTGCTGACATAAATGCAAGAGATAAAAATGGATCCACAGTTCTTTTGTGTGCTGTTGCACATTCAATAGCCAATGATAACAAAATTGCATTCTTATTAAATTGTGGTGTGGATGTTAACCAAGGCAATCATAACGGTGACCATCCTCTCATTGTAGCTACCAGCTGCTGCAATTTGAACATCTTACAGTTGCTTGTAAATAAAGGAGCCAATGTAAATGCACAAGATAAGAATGGTAAAACTTCTTTGATGCATGCTGCAAGTACCCAAAGCTGTGAAAAAGTCAAGCTGTTTATAGATTGTAACGCAAATCTCAACATTCAATGCAATAGTGGCTCAACAGCTGCCATACTTGCTGTAGCTGCTGGTAGGCCTTTGATCCTAAAAGCATTGATAGATGCAGGCGCTAACATATATATAGTTAATCATGTCGGAAATAGTGTCATCAGTTTATCATTGTCTAATCTCAATATCCACCCTCCACCCTTTAATCTCACAGAAAGACTTGCTTGCCTGAAGTTAGTTTTACTAGCTGGGGCTAAACCTGATTTGCAAAATGAGGAAAATGCTTTACTTTTTCACAAGCTAATTGTATCATATGATGAATCAGAGTTAATTGATTTATTAATGAAAACAGGTGCACCACCGCCTGTTGTTTCAGTTGAAAGCCTGAGAGGCATTTGTGGTATTCCGTCTTATTATTACATTTTATGTGAAAAAGAAAGAACAGTTACACCTCTGTTAACAGCCATGTTTGCCAAGAAAATCAAGCTAGCACTTTTTTTCCTGAAATATTGGTACCTGGATAAAAGTGATATCCTATTCCTTCATAAAAATATACTGCATAATCAAATTTATATAAGGCACTTATCTAACAACTCATTTCTTGGTGTTATTAGAGAACCATTCAGTTTAAAATGTTTAAGCTTTGTAGCAGTGTCAACAGCTGTAGGCAACTTCCCAGACAGAGAGTCAAGAGTGAACTCCTTGCCTGTCCCATCTGTTATAAAAAACAGATTACTTTTTCATCTCCATGGGAACTGCCTCCTGGACAAAAGTGAGAATACTTCTGTTGAGAGGCCGGAATTCAATAATTACAATCAGCAGGGATTTGTGGGGCTTGACTTTATGGATTGAAAACAATTGCTGATTAAAGTAAAAATATATGCCGGAAGTTTATTTTAATCCTGTTGTAATTTTTTCATGCATTTTAGTAAAATGGCAGTTCTGATAGAGCAATTATTTTGGTCTAAACTATCCATATATATATGTATCATCAATATACATAATTACCGTGATTTTGTTTATATATATGTTTGTAAATTTATTTATATGTTTGTGCTCTATAGGCTCCTAAGTCGTTTGACTTATCGGGTCAAAAGTTAAATGTATAAATTGGAAACGTCCTCAAAAAGAAAATGTTATTATATAAACAATATTGCTTAATATGTTAATTTAAAAAAAACAAAAAACCTAGACCTATTGATAATCACCGTATGTTAAAGTTCTAAACTGAGCGCCATTTCAGAATGATCTCCCCTGGAATGTTCATCTACTATATTGAACGCGAGGCCTTCCCAATAATTCCCCTTGCATACAGTTGTTTATTAACATGACGTAATCTCCTTAATAATAGGTACGTACCAGCAATTAGGCTTTGAGAGTTTTAATGTTGTATCATACTTTAAAAAAAACTAGCTTATGACGTAATGTCTATCAATAAAAAAATTTTTCATTAATGGTAGATGATTGCTATATTATATTAATTTTAAGTTATAGTAATCAAATGTTTTAATTATTTCATGGATTCACGTCGCTATTGAGAACAACCTTTAATGAGCGACTTTATACAAATGGACAAGTCTTAACGTGTATGCATGCATAAAAGGTCACGTGCAAAAACATTTCCGTTCTTATTCGATCATTTTCTACTAAACAATGTCTGTGTGCTACTTTACTGGTTGTACTCAAATTTGTTGGGGATTAAAATTTATTTCATTTCCAATAGATGTTTACAAAGCAAAACAATGTATTGTGAAAGTCAGAAGGGAATAATCACCTTTTTAAAATATCAAACGTATTGCTTAATGCAAAAGAATTTTTGTTATTCGTTTTTATAAATTTACGCATTTTGTTTTTCAATAACCAAGAAAACGCAACTCTTGACTCATTTATTTTGTAAACAAATAAAAATTTAACGTCACGCGACTAACACTTGCGTATTTATTATCGCCTGTTCACTTTTGATGTTAAAAACGGATTCCTCATAACTAAGATTGTATCCTTTGTATAATTCTAAAAGACTAGAACTGGCCGTCGAGGTTGAAATCAATTGTCAAACACCAGCAAAGGCATGCTTTTTTTGTTTATAAGTTTAAAAATAGAACAGGAAGTTCACGAACATTCGGGTTCAAAAGTTCACGCCTCATTAAGACTTGTCAATTAAACAATCAAGAAGAACAAAAACTAAATACCGAAAGAAACTTTTTCACTGCAGTTTTTATTGTAATTTTTCTTTCTTCTCTCTTAACAAAACACATTGTAGTCATTCGTTTCTACATAATTTTGATAGGCATAACCACTAGTATATATAAATATACCGGTATATATTTTATTTGAAATGTTGAAATAAAGCTTTTGTATCTTGAAAGAAAACTCTTAGCAAATGCTAGAATATGTGTACCATATATTGTGTTCTTTACGGTGGTTGTTTTTTTTTTTTTTAGAAAAGTTACTATAAATTAGAAATTCATTTATTATTCTTATTTATATTAGTCCTTTTTATTATGTAATTGTGTTTTTGGTGACAAACTAAAACAATAAATGACAATTGATTAAACTTGTATGTGTGACAAAATAGTAAATTATAATAATTTCTAGTCCAAGGGAATAGGACTACATGTCAGACCATTGATTTGTTTCCCCTTGTGTCCTTGTAGGACTTCTTAGGATTATGCAGCTCTGGACATAATCTTGGTAAGGAACATAATGACATCATCTTGGTAACCCATAATCTTGGTAACATAGAGGTAATTAATGAATTGAACATGGATTGGTTTCCAATGCTTTGTGAATATATGATTAGTGTTGACCTGTAGGAGAAAAACTTTTTTTTATTAACTTTAAAAAATAAACTAAAAATGTACACATGTATTATTTCAATATACCAATACATACTTTATTTTGGGTCCCTTTTATTAGTAAATAAACAAGTTCACCCTTCAATAATATGTAATACGTAATTCAATGAATCGACAGTTCTATTTCTATGCAAGTGTTTACAGTATTTATTTTATGCAATATATATTAGTTGTTTTAATAAAACTTGGATGCACTACATTATGTTTTAATTACCGTACTTGGATGCATTTTTTTTTTTACATTTCAAAAAGAGATTTGTATAAGACTAGTTCTAGATCTATTAAACTTGTTTTCAAGATGTTTGTTCTCCAGCGTTTAAATGTTTAATATGTTTATGTAGCTTACAGGTATATCTTATATTATAAATTTAATCAACTTTATGTTCAATAATCACGAAATTTACTCATTAGAAATCTTCCTGAAAAATGACCAACAATCACATTCGTTAATGATTAGAAAATACAAGTAGCCGGCAACATTAACACCAAGTGTACCTCAGAGCTGGAAGGAGTACTGGTGATGACTGGGACAACATAACTTTTACTTTTGGGAAAACAAAATAGGAGATGAAATATAAATGTTCCCCCCCCCCTGGATATTTCTAGCTTTAAGAAAATCTTCTTATCTTAAGTTATACATTACAGACGCTCCTTCTATAAAGAAGATTATTTCGTCCGCTCATCCATGGTCCGGGTATAGTCTTGCATTTGTATTAATGTTTTAAATGATGTTAAGTTACTGGTTTGTTCAGGCAACCCATTCCATGCCCGAATGCCACTCGGGAAGAAAGAGTACTTATATGCATTTGTTCTCGCATAAGGGACAGGAAAGTGTTTTTGTCTTTATGTTTATCTTTGATTTTTTAATGACTTCATCGATGTGGGGGGGGGGGGGTCCAAGATAACTTATCAGTTATTATTACTCCTAGATACTTAGCATTGTTAGTTTGAGTTAGTTCTTTACCATGAATGAAGTAGTTTGCTATTATTTGTTTCGTTTTCTTGGATACCCTAAGGCCTATTAGTTGGCATTTTTCAGGGTGAAAAGACAGTTTGATTCCCATTTTTGTAGTTCATCTAGGTCTTTTTGTAGAAGTTCACTATCTTTTCCTGTCTTTATTATTCTATATACTATATATTATGCAGTCATCAGCAAATAATCTTACTTTTGCTCCTGTGTTGATGCAATTTGGTAGATCATTAATATAAATTGAAGCTACACCATCGTCTCTCGAGACAGACGGATGCCGACGAATATAAATTAGAAATAGTAGGGGTCCTAGAACAGTTCCTTGTGGAACTCGTGATTCGAGTTTACAGTTATTGGTGATGATTTAGAGCCATTTAACATTACTGTTTGTTCTCTGCTTATTAGAAAGTCCTGAATCCACTGATGTAAGGGACCAGAGATCCCACAATTTTAAGTTTTTTTAGTAGATTAGAATTATGAACTTTATTGAATGCTTTGGAAAAATCTAATAATATAGCATCAATTTCTCATTCCACCCATATATTTATATAGACTATTATAGCTTGGCTTCTCAACACTACCATTTTTCCATGGCATCGACTATTCCTAATCATTCTGGCTTTTTTAATAACAATAAACAAATCCAAGCAATAGTCATTCAATCGTGTCGTTGAAGGGACCTTAAAATTTAAATCTACAGCTACTATATATATATATATATAGTTTTCTCAAGCGAGCAACTTTTGTCATTATTTGAATTTGTCTCAACCATTGGAGACAACAAATTTTAAAATTTAATGCTGCAAGATGAACAACACAAATAACTCAATAGGTCCTAGATCTATATTATATTATAGTCTATTGCTTAAAATTATTTACGAAAACGTTTAGAGACTCCCATTCTATAAAAGGGTATCAAACATCTCCCCCCCCCTCCCTTTTTTCAACATATTCCTATTAAACATTTTATAAGCTGGCTTTTATGTTTAAAATATATATTATATAGAGATTGAAGTAAGAACTAAAGAGCCACGAGGGAAGGGGGTACGGAGTCACCTTGTAACACCCCTCCATTTTTTTTCCAATACGAGATGTTAATAATAATATTTCTTTTTGATTAGCCTACTATATTACATAACAGAAACTCAAACTGTCTGGTAAAAACTAAATATATATATAGGCCATCATCGGACTTGGACTTAAGTCACTTAATTAAGAAACATTACCAACAGTCAACCAAAACTAAAAATAAAATAGACTTTGAATCAAAGTCAAAGTTGATTTCACAATAGGCCTTCTTCTTCGCCATTATCAACTCCTAGTGGAGCATAGGCCATCAACAATCTCTTTCCATGTCCTCCTGTCTCTGGCTATCTTCTCTAGCTCCTTCCAAGTTCTCCCGATCACCTGCACATCCTTTTCTACTTCCCTCCGCCAGGTGTTCTTTGGTCTACCTCTTCGTCTTGCACCCTGGGGACTCCGCGAAAGAGCTTGTCTAGTCAAATTTGTCGTTGGTTTCCTCAATGTGTGGCCTATCCATCTCCATCTCCTTTTTTGTATTTCTTGTTCTACTGGAATATGTGCTAGTGTCCTTTCCCATACAGTTGCATTTGTAATTTTGTCATACCATTTGATATCCATTATTCTACGTAGGCAGCCATTCACAAAAGTTTGTAGTTTGTTCAAATCCCCCTTTGTTAATCTCCAACTTTCTGAACCATATAGTAAGACAGATTTTACGTTAGAATTAAAGATTCTTAGTTTAGTTTTGGTTCTAATTTGTTTTGTTTTCCAGATATTTTTTAGCATATCAAAGGCTCCTCTTGCTTTTTGTATCTTTACTTTAATATCTGTTCCAGATCCCCCTTCCTTGTCAACTATACTTCATAGATATGTGAAGTTGTCTACTTCTTCCAGCACCTTTCCTCTTACTTCCACTGCATCAGTACTTTTGGAGTTTATTCTCATTATCTTGGACTTTCTATCATTTATTTTAAGTCCTAGCTGTTGTGCCCAGGAATCTAGTATTGCAGTTTTTTCTTGCATTTGCTTATGACTTTGAGCTAATAGGGCTATGTCATCTGCAAAGTCTAGATCTTCAAGCTGTTTAAACAGGGTCCATTGGATTCCATTTTTTCAAAGTCTATGAAATTGATATATAGGCTAGCATTCCATTCTGTGCATTGTTCAATGATATTACGAAGAGCAGCTATTTGGTCGAGACATGATTTGTTTTGTCTAAAGCCTGCTTGCTCGAATCGTCTCGTAGAAGACCATCAACTGCTTTCTTTAGCCTTTCCAGTATTATTCTATTTAAAACTTTTCCTGGTACTGATAGCAACATAATCCCTCTATAGTTAGAGCAATCTGTAAGATCCCCTTTCTTTGGAAGCTTTACTAGATATCCCTCTCTCCAGTCCTTTGGTAGTTCTCCTTTTTCCCATGTTTCCAAAAATGTTGTATAGTATGTTAGTTGATAACTCAATGTCTGCTTTAATCGCTTCTTCTGGTATTCCATCCGTCCAGCAGCCTTTCCATTCTTTAGTGTTTTTATTGCATATTTTATTTCTCCTTTAGTAGGTCTATTACAGTCTATCTCTAGGTCTCTCTCAGCTGGTTGAATCTCTGGGGTATTAAGGGAAGCAGACCTGTTTAGAGTTCTTTGAAATATTCTACCCATCTCTTTTCCTGTTTTCTGCATTTGTTAGCTTAACCCTTCCCGTACCGACCTACTTCTATCTATGCTGCCTTCAGTTCCGCCCGGGACTGTAAGGGTTAATACCTTCCTTGTCTTTGATGGGTTTATTTTGTTGCTGGAATTTGCCTGCTAATTCTTTGTTATACTGTACAACTCCTTTATGTTTCCCTTAGATGCTGCTGTTTCTGCCTCCGCTGCCAGGTTGTTGATGTAATCATTTTTATCTTTTTTAATGCTTTTTTTTAACTTCCCTATTGGCTTCTGTATAGTTCTCTTGAGCATCTTTTTTCAAGGCCCTGGTTCGGCTGTTCATCAAAACAACTTTCTTTTCTTTCCGTTGCTTATTTTTTTTGAGAGTGTTGTCTGAAAGCCATGTGCTAGTATGCACTAACCTGGTCAAAGGGAAATGACTCAGGAAAGACAATAGTATAGTACAAGAGTTATGGGCACTGGGAAGATTGTCAATGTCACAATCTAGTTTGTTCTACTGCGTCTTAGCTTTCTAAAGCATGCTTTGCACGTTTTACATGTCTGAGTCTGATCACGGGGTTTTACATGTCTCAGTCTGATCACGGGGGTAAAGGACCGGAGGAAAGTCAGTCGACTCAAATATCTAGAAGCGTGTAGACGTACACGTTAGACTCGTAATTTTACTACATTTTATCAGAATACTATTTCATTTCTTGGACTTATATTATATTATATGATTCATTGGATATTATATGTGATTGTTGGATGTACTGTGAATAATGTATTGTGAGTAATAATAAATATATATATTGCTGCGAAGATTTGAATTATCAAGTGTGTTAAACGTACTGTGAAAATAATATTAAAGAAACATTTAACTCAACTCAATCAACTCAATCAACTAATGATTCTATTAGCCTACGAAGAACACTAATAATTAAAATCGAATCAATAACAGTGGTGGCAGCGGTAAACGGCAACGGTAAATGGCAGCGGTAAACGGCAACGGTAAACGGCAACGGTAAACGGCAGCGGTAAACGGCAGCGGTAAACGGCAGCGGTGAACGGCAGCGGTGAACGGCAACTACTAAACTACTACGCTACAACATAATGAAATGCTTCCACAAAAACAAATCTTAGAAGGTAAAGTCTGATTTTCAAATTGTCAACTCTTTCATGCAAACTATTCAGCAAACTATTCAACCAGTCAACCTGGTCATAAAATCGTTAGAGAGAACGCTAAAACATCTCTCAGAAAATATATGATTTGCTGGTGGATGGCAGAATTTAATGGACGATTTCTAAAGATATTAATCAAGATTTAATCAACACTGTATAAAGCCATATTCAGGGTAACAGGAAACAGAGACACTGCAGCAAGACTTGTAAAAGTCAGTAGATACATAGGCGGCACAACAGGCAACAAAAAGGTGGGTGCACGTGGCGCTCTACATCTCAACCCACATTGCATTTTTCAAAGGTGCCGACGCTGGAATTAATAAAAAAATTTCAAGATTATATTTGGACTACGTGGAACGTCGAGAGCTGTCGTATGAATTTCTTTGTGATCAATCGTTGATCATGAAAAATTGAATTATCACGCATGAAACATTTTTAAACAAAACAGCTTCTGAATCTAGACTCTGTAATATTTTACAATACGCTATGAAACGAAGCAATGACGTCACACAAGATGGCGGACACTAGATAAACAAGATGGCGGACACTAGTTCAACTAGAGGTCAACACGTGTGTGTGTGAGATTCGAAGGTAACAAGGCAATCATCAACGCATAGTATTCACTTAGTCATACTTTGTGGAATACCAAGACCTTATTGAAGACAGATTGTACTCTAACGTACATTAATTCAAGAGATTCGTTTACATTTTGCGAATTATAGCTATCTCGCTATACAGTAAAGTTAATTTGAATTAATGTGATGAAGATTGTGTTAATTAATTTAAATCATTCGTACCTGGATTAACGTCATGAAGTATGTGTTAGTTAAAATTTAAGCTACTATTAGACCATTCACTTGGATCAAATGGATTAACTTCATCGTCAAGAAGATTCATTGTGTTACTTAAATACTATTTAAGTTTGATATAATTAACATTTATTTAAATATTATTGATGCCATAATAATATGTTTTCTCTATTTAATATGGGCTTGGAGGTGGTAGTTTAGCATATATCTCTCAATTTCTAAATCTTACTCTGTCTGTACTCTACTTCTGTTTCTTACAGAGAGATACATGTTAAATGATTCTTTGATAGGGTAATTTCTGTTAGCTGTATTGACTTGTTTGTTTTTGTTCAAATATTGAAGTAAAATTATTGTCTTTGTCAATGTTGATAAATATTGTGATTCTAGTGTGAACATTTCCTCTATTACTGTTGTCCATGCAGCATTTGTGTCCTCAATTAAGATTGTGTTGTGTTTCATTTATTTTAGTTATACATAATTGTTGTGTTGTGTTTCATTTATTTTAGTTATACATAATTGTTGTTTTGTTTTGTTTTTTAAATATAATTAATATTATTGGTTCAAGATAACCACTATTATTTCTGATAGATTCTTGATAGTAACAATAACTATCAATTGTTTATAAATATAATTTATGCAAAGGTCAATATTTATGTACACTCTATAGAAAATAGTAAATAAGGCATTTTTACAAATATAATAATTGACAATAGTCAACATTTACATACAAGTAAAGTAAATTGAAAAATAAGAAGAGAAAATAATTTATCAATCAAAATATTATGCTTTGCATTGCTCCAATTCCAAAATGCTTTCAATTATAATAGCATAGTGAATAGAAATAATAGTGTTACAAGTGTTTAGCTTCAACTTAATAATACATGGTCTACATAATAATTATAAGAATTACATTGTGAATGTCCACTCTATAAATAATAATAAATAATAGCATTGTCCTGTACATAATAATATTTTATTGTTAATGATCAAGAATTAAATATGGATGTAAAAGTTAAATTAATGTATGAAGAAGCTAAAGCTTTAGCTAAGGAATTTGAAATAACAGAAAAAAAAGAATTGCAAGAATTTATAGAAAAGAAAGTAAAAGAGTTAAAAAAGGAATTATCTGATAAAGAAAGAGATGAGCGTGCAGAAAGTAGGTCACATGAACTTAAACAAAAAGAATTAGAACTTAAACAAAAAGAATTAGAACTTAAACAAAAAGAAATACAACTAGACCATGAATTAGAACTAGCTAAATTGCAACAAAATAAGGTTGAGCATTCAACTAATTCATCTAATAAACATGGCGTTAGATTTAAAATGCCACCATTTGATGGAAAAGAAAAAATTTTAGATTTTTTAACTCTCTTTGAAACAACATGTAAAGGGTATAACATTCCGCAATCGGAATGGTATATTCATTTAATTCCTCAATTGAAAGACAAAGGAAGGGAAGCATTAGCTCATATTGATAAAGAGATTACTGATTACACAATAATTAGAGAACAGTTGATAAAAATTTTTATCCATTCAGAGGACTATTATAGACAAAAATTTCATTCTTTTTTATTAACTGATAAAATAGAACCAAGAGCCTTTGTCTCTGAAGTGAAATCATTCTTATTAACTTGGTTAGAACTAATCAAAATAGACACAAAAAATCCCAATGAAATTATTGAGATGGTAGTAGTAGATAAAGTGTTACAAATGGCTTCCAAACCTTTGTTTACACATATTATGGAGAGGAAAGTAAGAAATATTGAAAATTTAATAGATGCTATCTCCAATTTTAAAGATAGTAATCCCAATGTAGAACTTACTAAACAGACTCAAACAGTAAATACCATGCAAAATAGAAGACATAGGAGCTATTCACCTCCTAGAACAAATAGTCAATATGGTAGAAGACAAAACTATGGTAATGAAACAAATACAAACAGACAAAATCTTAGATATCAATTTTGTAATCGTTATGGACATATAGACAGATTTTGTGGTTTCAGAATAAAAAATTTAAGTAACAGGTATAGACAAAATGAATATAGCCAAAATAATCAAAATTTTCAAAATAAAAACTTTACAAGACAGAATTTTCCACAAGGAAATCAAAACTTTCTAAGACGGAATTTTTCACAAGGAAATCAAAATCAAAACTTTACAAGACTGAATTTTCCACAAGGAAATTCTACAAATCAGCATGTTACCAATCCCAATTCTGAAAATCAAAATTTTCAGAATAGAAATAAAGGCAATACAAATAATCCTACTACTCACAGAAACAATGTAATATTTGAGAATAAAGGTCAACTGATCTTATTCCCTGCATATGTTGAGGGAATACGTACCTATTGTCTAAGGGATACTGGGTCATCTCTCACTTGTGTAGATGAGAGGATTATTCCTCCTCATAAAGCCAAAAATATCTTAAGGATAGAAACAATTAAACTAGGTAATGGATCTATGGTTAGTTATCCAATCACTACCATACAAATTGATACTCCTTGGCTTACAGGAATTACTGAAGCAGCCATTTTAAAAAATTGTGTTGCTCCCCTGATAATAGGTAATACATATGGAGTCAAACAGGACAATAGTTTTGAAATATTTCAACAATGGATGGATCTTAAATCCACAGATTTAAACTTAAAACCTGTAATTTTTGTTAGAAAATAATCAACTGGGAGATTTATCACAAGATGAATTCGGCCCTGCCTTGCAAACTGTAAGTTTTTTACAAACACTAGGCAAGTCAGACAGTAGCATTATTAATGACACACCTAATATAGATATACCTATAAACAAAGTGAAAGAAAATCTAATGCCTAAATGGAATGGTACAGAGAAATTGAATCAATATATTGAAAGGTTTGAAGAACAATGTGAAATAAATAATATACCTAAACAATTGCATGCCATATCACTGTGCAAACATTTAGAAAATCACAAAGCAATATACAATATTGCAGAGAAAGAAATCAATGACTTTCAAACATTGAAAACAAACATTTTAGCATATATTGATACTACTCAAAAGAAAACTGAAACACAAATGAAAAAACGTGAAC
Source organism: Anisus vortex (assembly GCA_949126835.1). Taxonomy (NCBI): domain Eukaryota; kingdom Metazoa; phylum Mollusca; class Gastropoda; family Planorbidae; genus Anisus; species Anisus vortex. The sequence goes on from OX421494.1 coordinate 30,130,826, forward strand.
AGATTAGCTTAAATAGTATGCCTTTTGATGAACAAACTTTAAAAAATGAACAAAAACAAGATGAGTATATAAACAAAATTGTGTCACAACTTGGTAAAGAAAATTTTAAACAAGGACAAATGAAATTAATTAATGGAATTCTTTGTAGGATAGAAACAAAAACTAATATAACTCAAATAGTTGTGCCAAAATCTTTGACAGTGCAAATAATGAAAATTTCGCATGATAATGCATTAGCAGGTCACTTAAGTACAAAAAAAACTTGTAACAAAATCAAAAATAACTTCTGGTGGCCCAATTTAGAAAAGGATTTGAAAACGTTCATAAAAAGTTGTTCAACATGTCTGATACATAATCAGAAAAATTCAAAACATAAAGCACCTTTACAAAAAACAGATACTGTAGACAAACCTTTTGTAAAGATAGCCATTGATATTATTGGACCTATGAAAGAAGCTAGGAATTCAAAAGCTAAATTTGCATTAACACTCATCGATATGGGTAGTAGATGGGTGAAAGTAATCCCTCTAAGAGAAATAACCGCAGATAGAGTATGTAACTCACTATTGCCAATATTCTGCAGATTTGGATTTCCTAAAACTATATTAAGTGATAATGGTACCCAATTCAAATCCAAATTGACTCAAGCTTTTACTAAAATGCTCAACATAACACAAATTTTTAGTTCAATCTACCACCCAGAGTCAAATGGTATGGTTGAAAGGGCAAATCAAACTATAAAACAAATGTTAGCTAAGGTTTGCGAAGAACACCCTTATGAATGGGATGAATTCCTACCAGCCATTCTCTTTGCTTATAGACAGGCAAAGCATGAAAGCACTGGTTACTCACCTTTTGAGTTAATCTTTGGTAGAAATGCCAATGGTCCATTAGAGAATTTTAAAGCAGAATTACTAAAAATCAAAGAAACAAAAATGTCACCTTTTGATCTAATAAATAAGACAGAAAAACATATGCAAACAGCATATCAATTTGCTGTGGAAAAAAACCAAGAAATTAAAGAAAAAACCATACTTAGAGAAAACATGAATAAAAACTTAAGAAAGTTAGAAATAGGAAACAAAGTACTTGTATATCTACCCATTGGTTCTGGTAATACCATGGAATGGAAAGGTCCTTATGACATTATACATAAATTGTCAGATGTTACATATAAAATTGACATAAATGGTAGTGAAAAAATTGTTCACATCAACAATTTAAGACATTATGAAGAAAGCAATATAGTTGATACTACATCAAAAACCAATGACAAAATAGAAAACAACAATGTTATCATCGTTGAAGATGAAAATATTAAAGACATTCCAAGTAATGTTAACTACTTGTGTGGCATGACCGCAAATACAACTAATGAATTAGAGCAAATTAACTTAGATCATATTCAAAGTGTAGAAACTAAAAATAAAATTGTGAAAATATTAAACAAATTTAAAGATACAATCACAGAAACACCTGGTTTGACTAATGTCATTGAACATACAATAGAATTAACTGACAAAAAAGAGTTTAGATCAAAAGCTTATAGAATTCCACAAATGCTAGTTGACAGAGTGGATAAAGAATTAGACCAATTAATTGAAAATAAGATTATAAACAAATCTATGTCTCAATACTCTTCACCAATGGTAATAGTAAGAAAAAAAAATGGTTCAATTAGACTTTGCTGTGACTATCGCAAATTAAATAAAATCACAAAAATTGATCAAGAAGGGTTACCTAACATAGACAATATCATCAATACTATGGCAACTGGGAAAATATTTTCCACTATAGACTTGACCAGAGGTTTTTGGCAAGTACCTCTAGATAAAAATTCTAAAGATTACGCAGCTTTTATTACTCATAGAGGTGTGTTTAACTGGAATGTAATGCCATTTGGTCTCATAAATAGTACTGCAACTTTCACTAAATTAATGAGAAAAATTCTTCCTCAAAGAAACAACATAATTCACTATGTGGATGATGTGTGTATATATACAGAAACTTGGGATGAACACTTGACTATTTTAGAAGAAGTCTTACAAATACTAAAAGATAACAATTTAACTGTATCCCCAACTAAATTAAAGATAGGACAAACAGAAATTGAATTTCTGGGACATACATTTTCTAATGGCCAAGTCAAGCCAACAGAACAATTACACAAAAAGATCTTAGAAATAAAGACACCTAAAACTAAGAAAGAAGTTAGAGCACTCTTAGGTTTATTCAATTATTACAGCAAGTTTATTCCAAAATACAGTCAAATAGTTAGACCTATCATAGATCTTACAAAAAAATTTCAACCAAATTATGTAAATTGGAATAATGAATGTGAACAATCATTCAGACAACTAGTTAATGAGTTTTCTAAAGAACCAATTCTGGAAACTATTCAGAAAAATGATGAAATTATTTTAGCCTGTGATGCATCAAAAATAGGACTAGGTGCTTGTATTTTTAAGAAAGTAATGATAGATTCAGAAATGGTGTACAAACCAGCATTCTATATAAGCCGTGCATTAACTAATAGTGAAAAAAATTTCAGTATATTGGAATTGGAAGGTTTATGCATAGCTTATGCTGTATTGAAATTTCAATACTATTTGTTAGGACGTAAGTTTACAATTCTCACAGATCACAAACCATTAGTAAATTTTAATGTGTCAAATGTAAATAACAAACGCATAAACAAATATGCATTATTACTATCTGATTATCAGTTTCAGATCAAAAGCATAGTTGGAAAAGATAATCATTTGCCAGATGTGTTATCAAGATTATCCATTTATATACCAGATATTGAATAGACAATACTGAAAGATAATTGTCTAGGACTAATGTAAAACTTGAGACTTCAGATTTTTGGTCTCATAGTTAATAAGATGGTGTATAACTTCTGTAAGACACCGATGTAAATTGTTTTTATGATGATTATTTATGATGATTATTTATGTTTTTTGTACTATGATTACATGAATATTACATGACTTAATTAGATACGTTAACTATTGATATGCAACTAAATATTTCATTGATTTTGTAACAATAATTTATGTTCCCTATATATGTAATTATGCAAAAATAATAATGAATTATTATTTTTTTCCGGGAGGGGTGAGTAATGCTAGTATGCACTAACATGGTCAAAGGGAAATGACTCAGGAAAGACAATAGTATAGTACAAGAGTTATGGGCACTGGGAAGATTGTCAATGTCACAATCTAGTTTGTTCTACTGCGTCTTAGCTTTCTAAAGCATGCTTTGCACGTTTTACATGTCTGAGTCTGATCACGGGGTTTTACATGTCTCAGTCTGATCACGGGGGTAAAGGACCGGAGGAAAGTCAGTCGACTCAAATATCTAGAAGCGTGTAGACGTACACGTTAGACTCGTAATTTTACTACATTTTATCAGAATACTATTTCATTTCTTGGACTTATATTATATTATATGATTCATTGGATATTATATGTGATTGTTGGATGTACTGTGAATAATGTATTGTGAGTAATAATAAATATATATATTGCTGCGAAGACTTGAATTATCAAGTGTGTTAAACGTACTGTGAAAATAATATTAAAGAAACATTTAACTCAACTCAATCAACTCAATCAACTAGTGATTCTATTAGCCTACGAAGAACACTAATAATTAAAATAGAATCAATAACACCATGGTTTATTGGGGTTTGTTTTTATCCCTAGCACTTGCTTGCATGTTGTGTTCCATGCTTCCTTTATTGATTCCCATTGTGTGCCTATGTCATCATTTCCTTCCAGGTCTTCTAGGGCCTTAAATCTATTTCTCAGTTCAATTCTAAATTCATTGTTTACGTTCGTTCTTTAGAAATGTGACATTGTATTGAGTTCTGCATCTTGGGCAATCTCTTTGTCTTTTAAGTCGTAGCCTAATTTGGCCCACTAATAAGTCAGTCTCATGTATCGTTATCGTTCACCAGGAAATAAAAACACAACACGACCTGTTAAGTGCGATCGTCTAACTGACGCTTTAATGGTTTTTCTCCTCCCACGTGATCCGCTGGTCACGGGGTCCGAGAGATACAAAACAACACACACAAACCATGACGTAACAAACACAAACTAATACACTACAGTCAGAAGCTACGTCAGCACTTCTGAAAACTCTTACGTTTTGCAATGAGCGCCTAAATTTCTTTTTTATGCAAATATGGTCGATTTGGTTGTGTGTATGATGATCTGGTGACATCCATGTGGCTTTGTGAATATCTTTGTGCTGGAATATGCTGCCTCCTATTACTAATGAATTATCTGCACAAAAATTAATAAACAACTCTCCGTTCTTGTTTTTTAAGCTTATTCCTAAGCCCTGTCTCCCCATAATCTCCTCATATCCTTGGTTATCATAGCCTATACTTTTGCATTAAAGTCTCCCATCACTATTGTTAAGTCTTTAGCTTTAAATCTATTTAGAACTGTCTGTAGTTTACTATAGAAATTATTCTTTATTTCATCCTCTTGATCATCTGTTGGAGCATAGCACTGTATAACATTGAGATTGATCCCCTTCTTGAAAGTCCTGAAAGATGCTGTTATTATCAAAGACCCTTCCGGTTGCCACTCTATAAGTGATTGATTAGCCTACATGGGGACGTCCATTAATTACGTCAACAATTTTTAGGCGATTTTTACCTCCCCCCCTCCCCCTTGTCAACAACTGTAAAACTTTCAGAGACCCCCCCCCTATATAATTACGTCAACAATTGGTTACCCCCCCCCCCCTCAAAACAAGTAACACAATTTTAGACGCATGCTTTTATTAGTTTTATTTTTAAAATAGATTTAAAACGGAAAGGTCTATACTATAATTAATTGTAATACATTTTATTGCTTGTTGAAAAGATTTCTTAATTGACTATAATTCTCATATGTTTACTATTGTTCTTTTCATATACATATTTAATCATGTCTAATTCTACGTTTCACTAAAATAGCTCTTGTTACAATGTTAATTGTCAAATAGTTTAGGGAGAAATTGTGCACCCGTTGTAAATTAGCCTTCTATTTTAACTATTATAGGGATGTTTTGATTTTCAAAACCGGATTCCGGTTTCTTGGTTGGGAGGTAGGCCTAATCCTAATCATTATTTCAAGTAGCACAACCTTTTTTTTTTTTTTGGTTTTGATGGAAATATTTTTAATAAATAATTTTGGATTCACACAAAACAATTCTTTAAATGTCTTAAATTGCTAACACTATTTAGTCTTAGATATTATGTTTCTTTTTTTAACAAAATACCAAATATGGCTTGCGATAAAATACAACATCAAACCAAATGTTAATTTACAGTTACAATCCTTTGTGTCAGACAATTTTGAAAAAACGTCTTTAACGATGGCTCGTTGCAAACTATGTTCCCAACAGATAAGCAGGAGCGGTGACAGTACCACTGGATCTGCGTACTAAGCATCCTTAAATTAACATCGTCATCCTCTTCATATGCTTTTAATTATCATGGTCAACGATAATCGCAAATTTGATTATCACTATTGAAAGCTTAGGCCTATATTATCGGTCTTAATCAATTAGCCTAGATTTTTTTTAGTTCTAAATAATTTTATGGTAAAGTGTACAAAATCATATTGTATTCAAATTCAAAGAAATCAACCTCCTGAATGCCCTGCAAACACTATTTAAATTTGAACTATTTTTCAAATATAGGCCTACCTATACAAAACTACGCACATTTGACTTTTCCGGCCTGTAACTTGTGACATTGCGCGGGAAAGGAAGTGGGGCAGAGGAAGAGAACCCAAATCCGGTTTTAACCGGTTTTATAGAACCAAAAACCAGTTTTGAAGAATAATTTTAACCACATGTTCACTATTCCTTCTTACATTATTGTCCACACACACACATTATATACACACGGTAGTTGCCTTCCCTGTCCCCCTACCTTGCACTATTTGCCACCCACTCCTTGCAATACTGGCGACGCCACTGATAGGCCTACTAATACATTTTTATCTCATTACATTTTTCTAGAAAATTAGAAATGAAAACGTAAAAATTACTAAATATGTAGCCTAATTGACCTAATTTTAACGTTTCACCTACTATAACGCAGTGAGCAAAAATAGATTAGTTAATATATCAGAATTAGGGATGTTGAAATGAAATAAGGTAGGCTAACAAAGTATTTCGTACTTCATGGGGTGGGCCAAGAATTATTTTTCTGAAGGAAATATTTTTAAAATAACCATGTTGGATTCACAAAATTCACTTCATTCAATGCTTTGCAAACATTAGTTATAGTCTCGGCGAGGGCCTATTTTTGTTTTTAGATCTATTGTCAATCCCAGCCATCGCTTACATGGCTTATATAACGAACGCCAGACTCTGGAGCCTAGCCTAATTATTTAGATGTAATGAGCGGTAAAAAAAAACTGGGTTTCTGGACGTTCTCTGCAGACAGTTTGTTGGTGTGTTTGTGTTCTTTTGTTATTACAGCCATCAGCCACCATGTCTCGCTAGACTAGGGTTGCCAGACGTCCGGCAAAAGGAGGACATATCCTCCTATTTAGACTCTTGTCCTCCGTCCGACAGGCAAAGCAGACGCACCCTTAAAATATCCAGCTTTTGTAATATTTTATGTTTTGTAGGCATAAGGACAAATAAATTTTAAAATTAGTATTAACATGTTAAGAATATAATTTAATAAACAGGTGATCATTTATACAAGAAAATAATTATCCGCTTTTTTAGAAGACTCGTGCATGAGCTTTAAAGCTGCCCAACCAAATGCAAGCTGTCTTTCAGCCTACATTGAATTTATATGTTAATTTTAACAAAACTTTTTCTTGCTCAGTTTACCAATACACATTTAAACTTAGTGGCACCTCTTGTAATAAAATTATAATGTATTAAAAAAAATTGCGGGCTAAATGCGAAACTATGCAATTGAAACACAATGTCCTCCTTTTTTGTCTGTTGGTGTCCTCCTTTTGACACCCATGTGTCTGGCAACCCTGCGCTAGACAGAGAAGGTGAGGTTTTCTACAATTGGTCGGTCACTTCGCCTTGCCAACAATTGCAATAGTTTTCACCCATACATAGACCTACAAACTAGCAAGGTGGACGTAAAAAGGACATATAAAATGTAGTTTCCATAATTGATATATTTGTATTAACGTAAAGCTATATAATCTATATTGTTAATGTTATCTATGTAAGTTTAACTACAGGACAAATGTAGAATTTAGTACATTTGTATCATTTTTACTTCATAAAAAGTAATATTGTTGACGTCAACTTTTCTTGACCTCCCCCCTCCCCCATGTCAACAATTGTCAAACTTTTTCAGACCCCCCCCTCCCCCCTATTTTGTTGACGTAATTAATGGACGTCCCCTGTGGTGATAGTAGTGGCCTAATTAAGCTTATTATGGCTACTACCTCTGCGTGTTGAGCGTTCTCATCCTCGTGGCCTGAGTAAAGAATGGTGTCACCTGTTGATAGTTTTGTTTTTCCTGACAGTATCCATCTCGCTTCACTCACTCCTAGTATACTTATATTGTATTTTTTCATTTCTGAAGCTTCTTGGTGGGCCTTCCCCATCTCATACATTGTTCTCACATATTCCAGTTGCCAACCTGGGTATTTTTTCTCAGAGAGAAGCGCGAGGTAGTCTGCCTATCAGATCCCTTTCGGGTTTGGCTGACCTTCTTCATAATCCCTTTGACAGTGCCTCCCTTCTCTGAAAATGGCAGACATATAGGCCTAATTGATTTTGTTGATAATTTTGTAGCAAGGTATTTTTTTTTTACACTGGTGGGTTGCTAGCCCTACGCAGAAACCTATAAGCATGCATGTGTAGGCTGCGAACCTGTTGGCCTGGCCCACTTGCCAGTAGGGCCTATGCCCCGTCACCATGTCAAGGTATAGGTTCTCGGCGGGGCATTAGGCCTATAATTATTTTTAAAAAATAATAATAATCATCATTAGGCCTATAATTATTTAAAAAAATAGTTTAAATAACAAAATAAAATAAGCAGACATTTTTGAAAATCTGAGAAAATCCAAACCTGTTAAAATCTTTAGGATAGGGTTGGCCCTACAGCTACAGCCCTACACTACAGGGAAGTTTGTTGAAAAGGAAAAAGGGCTTATTGTCATTACGGGGCTATATTAGTATAAGTAAAATTCTGAACTTGTGCACAATTTCATTCTCAACCATTTTTTAAAAAAGGAAATATTTTATTCAATTTTTAAAAGATTAGTAATATTCTGGGAGTTTAATAATACAACTTAAGTAAATTAATGTGATTGGAGTGCAACACATTGTTGTCAATAAACACAGATGTAGGTTTGAAAACATAGTAAATACAGCCTGGTTCTCAAGACTATTAAAAAGCTACATCCTCTTTCGTATTTCGGTAGGAACAAAATTTGACTGAACAGACGACAGACTTAATAGAGAGATCTAAGTCGCTGGTCGCAAGCCAATTTATGTTAAAGTTTAGACTTAGCATCTTCGGAATATTCACGTTTTAACTTAAAAGAGACTATCTATTTGCCTTAATAGTGGCTATTTAATTTATTGACTAAAGAAATTTTAAGTTTAGTTAAAAATCCACTATGAATTAATTTGAATTATTGACAATGAGTCATAATTCATAATGACCAAGCAAGCTCATCAGCTGCAAGGCAAGGCTGAAACTGAAGGACTGAAGGTGGTGAAGGAATCCGAGGACCAAGACTTGACGATTTAATATCATTTAAAAAAAAAAAATTAAAGTCGAGTGTCAAGCTAAGTTGTTAAGTTTAGCTTAGCCTAAACTTAAGAGTAAGTGACAGTTTTTACCTACGTTATATTATAAAGTAAAGTGGACTGTAAAGCAGTGCGGTGCTTTTTTTGTAAAAAAAATAGGTGTCCGTACTCAGTGATGGATTGCCTAACTTTTAAAGCAGTTTCGCATTTTATATTTTAATTCTTATTGCGCACAATTTTAAAATAATTCAATCATAACAAATTAATAATATAATAAATTAATAATAAACGTTTAAATACAAGAAAAGTAATAATTTTTTCCCCACATTGAAAAAGGTGTTGGTACGCCGTACCGTTACGTACCGTCACATAAAAAGCACTGAAGTAAAGTATCCCGTCAGACCAAATTGATTTTAATTTAGCTATATATACCATCTAAATCTAGCCTAATTACTATGCTCGCTGGGCTGGTGAAGCAGCGTTCACCAGTTTCCTGAGTTTCTGTGGTGTGGCCACGGCATACTAGGTGTTTTCAGAACAATGCACAGCTACCTTTACTTTACCCCAACAAATGTCTGGGTAGACTCAGGGACATCCTCCAGTCCCGGTAAAAATCCTAGCCTTCACAAAGATTCGAACCCTGGACCTTCCGTACGCCAGGTAAAAATGCTGCCGCTCGGCCACCATGCCCCCACCTATACTATATTATAGTCAATTATATTTATAGCCTAAATTCATCATCATCTGTCCTTTGGGTTCCTTGTGGAACATAGGGTCTCGGTCAAAGCATGCCACTCTCCACAGTCTCTTGCCAGTCCTTCAGTTCTTCCCAGCTCTTTCCAGTTCTTCCGGTTTCATCCAATATGCTTCGTCTCCATGTTCGCTTGGGTCTTCCTCTATGTCGTTTGCCCTGGGGGTTCCACTCTAAGGCCTGTCTAGCTCTGTTGTTATAATCTTTCCTGAGGGTGTGTCCAATCCATCTCCACTTCCTTTTTATGATTTGTTGTTCTACTGTTCTTTGTCCACACCTCTCCCGCAGCTTGGAGTTTTCTACCTTGTCGAACCATTTTATTTTCAGTATACTACTTAGGCATCTGTTAACAAAGGTCTGGGGTCTATTTTTTTTTATCTCAGTCGTTCGCCATGTTTTGGACCCATAAAGGACCGTTTTAACGTTTGTGTTAAAGATCCTTACTTTAGTTTTGACAGAGATATATGTAGATCTCCAAACATGTTTCAGGTTGGCAAAGGTCTGTTGCGCCAAATTTATTCGACGTTCGATGTCCTCGTCTGGTCCTCCTGCTACACTGACCACACTTCCAAGGTATACAAAGTGATTCACTTGGTCTAAGCTTTGGTTTTCTACTTGTATGTCGCCATCTTGTTGGTGGGTTATTTTTAATAATTTGTTTTTTTGATGGTTTATACTAAGCCCTACTCTTTTTACAGTCTCACTCAAAGCTGTAATCTTCTCTTGCATGTCTTGTAATCTGTTGGACAGAATGGCCAGGTCATCCGCAAACTCTTAAGTCTTCTAGTTTTTGCATTAGGGTACATTGTATTCCTTTTCCTGAGTTAGCATAAGCTTCTTTTGTGACCCAGTCTAGTACCAGAAGGAATAGAAGTGGTGAAAGGAGACAGCCTTGTTTACTCCAGTTGTAACATTGAATTCATCTGACATCTTACCATTATGTACTATTTGGCAGGTAAAGTTTTCATAGAGACTTTTGATGATGGTAATTATTTTGTTAGGTATTCCATAGTGCCTCATGATTGACCATATTGTCTCGCTATTAATGCTTTCAAAAGCTTTTTCAAAGTCCACAAATGTAGCATAGAGTGGAGATTGCCATTTGATAGATTGCTCTATAATGATGCGGCGTGTTGCTATCTGGTCAATGCATGATCTTCCTCTTCTGAACCCAGCCTGTTCTTCTCTTAGGAGATCATCACAGGCTTCTTTCATTCTATTGCTCTGCTAAAGACCTTGCTTGGTACTGAGAGTAGGGTAATTCCTCACCATTTATCACATTTTGACAGATCCCCATTCTTTGGAATTTTAATCAGTAGGCCTTTTTTCCATTCCGCAGGAGGGGTTTCGGTTGACCAAATTTTATTAAAGATATTGTGGAGTTGGTTAACGATTTCAGCTCCTCCTTCTATTAGGACCTCAGGTGGTATATTGTCTATGCCTGCTGCTTTGCCTGTCTTCATTTGATTGATGGCCGGCCTTCCATATTTCTTCTTTGGATATTTCTTCCATATTTATGTCCAGTGTTTCTCCTGTGGTCAGATCGGGTGGATTTAGAGGGGTTGGTCTGTTTAGCACTTCCTGGAAATATTCTGTCCATCTTCTGAGCTGGTCATCTATGGAAGAGAGGAGTTTACCTTGTTTGTCTCAGACTGGCACATTTTAGTTAGATTTCTTGCCACTTAAGAGTTTAGTAATTTTATATAACTGTTTTAGGTCTCCTTTTCCTGCTGCTTCTTCTGCTTGTTCAGCTAGTTTATTATAAAATGTTCTTTTATCATGTCTAAGCATTTTTTAGACCTCTTTTGAAATTGTATGATACTCTTGTTGTGTTAGTTGTTTATGTTTTCTAGTTTTATCTTGGTTTACGGTTTGTTTTGCATGTTTCCAGTCTTCAATTCTTTGCCATGTCTCGTCGCTAATCCAATGTTTTTTTTTTGGGGGGGGGGGGGGGGGGGCAGGTCTTAGTACTTCATTACAAGTTCTTATAATAATTTCTTTGAAGTTATCCCAGGTTTTGTCTCTATGCTTTCCTCAGTATCATCTGGTTGTAGTGCAGAGAATCGGATTTTAAGGGTTAATTATAATTCCTCTGTGGATTCTGGAGTTTGTCTAGTCAAACTTGGTTCTCCTGTTTGTTTTTGACCTTTGTTTGGCTAACTTTATTTTTAGCTTGGCCACTACCAGGTGGTGGTCTGATCCAATGTCTGCTCCTCTTTTGATTCGTAAATCCTGTAATGTGCTCCTCCAAATACGACATATAGCGATGAGGTCTATTTGGTTGTCTGTTTTGTTGTCTGGTGAGACCCACGTTGCTTTGTGGCATTTTTTTGTGTGGGAAGATGCTGCCTCCGATCACCAGTTCATTGAATGTACAGAAGTTAGCAAACATCTCTCCATTTTTGCTCATGTTGCCTAGTCCGTGTATGCCCATTGTCTTCTCTCTCCCTTTGTTTTCATTTCCTACTTTAGCATTCATAATTCCCATGAGGATCAGTATTCTCTTTTGGGTATTTTATCCACTATACTTTGAAGTCGTTCATAGAATGCAACTTTTTCTTCTTTGGGTGCAAGGTTGGTGGGTGCATAGCACATGACAATGTGAACATTTTGGAATCTTCATAGAAATTTTGCTCTAATAATTCTGTCTGAAACAGGCTCCCATTCCAGAAGACTCTTGAATAAATCTCTGTTCAATAAGAGTGCCACTCCATTTTCATGGGTGTCCTCTTCGTTTTCCATTCGAGAAAAGAGCAGAGTTTCCCCTGTTTGAAGCCTAGTTTCTCCAAAAGTGTTCCACCGCACTTCACTCAGCCCCAAAATTTGCAGTTTGTAGTTGGCCATCTCTTTGGCGACTTGGGCGCATCTGTCTGGTTCTTGCAGGGTTAGGACATTCCATGTTCTCAAGCTGAAAAGTGCCTTTTGCATTAGGTAATGTTTCTTTCTCGTCGGTTTGAGTAGGGTGGTCGGCCTTGTGGGATTCTGTTGAGTTTCCCCACACGGCTTCATAAATCTCCTTTGTAGAGCCCTACTCTCGCCTCTGACTGTGTTTTGTAGGTTTGCTTTGTTTTTCGTTTCTGTAACAAGCTTTTTTTTCCATGGTCGGGTTGTTAGCCCTGCGCACAACCATCTGGATAGCTGCCTTATTTTTCGGGTAAGGTTCCCTAGCCTTTGTGGATCCCTCCACTTCCTGCAAGGCAACAGGCTCTGATTTTGGTCAGCCAAGGGTATTTAATTTCCCTGGTACCTGCCATATCTGGTGGGCGTTCCTCAATCCGCCACCCGGGGAGGCGCTCGATGGGAGATCAGAAACTCCACACGAGATAGCATAAATTAGTAATAAAAAAATTGAAAAACAAAATTATGTATTATCCTATATATTGTGAGCTATATTACATAAAAATAACTAGCATAGGTGCCCATTAAAATATGTTGGCATCCTCTGATCCCTTACATCAGTGGATTTAGGACTTTCTTATAGTCAGAGAACAAACAGTGATAATAATTAATAACTGTAAACTCAGGAGTTCCACAAGGAACTGTCCCTATTAGATGGCCCCTGCTGCTTTTAATTTATATTAATGATCTACCAAATTGCATGAACACAGGAACAAAAGTAAGATTATTTGTTGATGATTGCATAATTTTTACAAAAAGGCCTAGATGAACTACAAAAATGGGAATCTAACTGGTGTATGTCTTTTCACCCTGAAAAATGCCAACTGATAAGGGTATCAAAAAAAAGAAACTAATAATAACATACTACTTCATTCATGGTAAAGAACTAACTTAAACTAACAATGCTAAGTATTTAGGAGTACCCGTAATAATAAATGATAAGTTATTTGGAACCCTCATATTGATGAAGTAATTAAAAAATCAAACAATCATTATGATTCATAAAAAGTAACTTTTACAAATGTCATAAGAATATAAAACTAAACATTTGTAGAAAATACTATACTATAATATACAGCATCTGTATGGGACCCATCAACTAAAGAAAACATAAAAAAAATAGAAAACTTAAAAAAAGAGCTGCAAGGTTCATAACTATTTAACTAGTGAATATTCCAAATATTCCCAATTAGCAAGAGTAAGACCAATTTGAATACAGGGTTCGTACGGTGTCTGGAAATTCTGAAATATGTCACGAATTTCAACACAATTACACAATTCTAGTTATTACAGTTAACTGTACGCTGTATGCATTGGCATGGTTTTGCATAGTTAATGTGATTTTTACTGTTTTGTGCATGCTGATAATTTGTCAAGCCTGGGCTCATGCTATGTAACTTTAAGACACATGCAGCACTCAGGTCATCTGTCAGTTTGTTTCTGATATCAGATTTGATATAATTTAAAGTTGAAAACAGCTGCTCACAAGCATAAGATGACCCAAACAAAGTAAGAAATGCAACTCCAAGTGCTTTCTTCGACTTGAAATTATTTGGCAGAGCATCCCACTTTTTAAGGATTTTATCATCAGACCTACCAACTGTGCTGTCCTTTGCCATCTTCTCACACTCTATCTTCTCAAGTCTTAGTGTTTCACGCAGATAATAGAATTTATTTTTCCAGATAGAACTTTCTTGAAATTCCCATAACTCCATTTCCAGAATTCCTAAATCTAACTACAATAAGAAGGAAAGATCAAGTTCTTCCGATTTGGCTTTATCTGGGGAAGTAAGAAAACAGAGGGTTGTCTCCATCTTACGGAACTGTACAAATATATTACTGAAATTCTACTTTGCAGCTGCTACAATGCTAGAAAATTTCTTGTAGATTTCCTAATGTCTTGTAGAATTGTCGGTAAATGTTATATAATTTTGTAATTGCATTTTTACATTTGAAAAATATTTCAGCTGCCTACTTTGTAGATATCTTAAAAAACCTGCAGTTTTCTTTTAAATGTTCTGATATCTTAAAACATTATTTCTGCTGTTTTTCCTTAATCTTTCGGTTTATTATTCAGTTCATTGAAGTGGACTGTAAAATCTGTAAAAATAACATGAGGTAAGCCAGACCATATCGGTGAGCTATGGATAATCCTGCCCCTTGTGAATCTCTACTACTCGTCCTCTGCTCACCCACCCGACATTATTGTACATGACTAAAGTATTATACTGCTCCTTGATCTCATCAAGAAGTGCGTGAAACTGTCGACAATTAAGAGCACAAGCCATGATGTAATTTACCATTTTTGTGACATCTTTGAGGATATCATCTAATTTCTAATCCCTGGTACAAAGAGCTTCTTGGTGTATACTACAGTAAAACTGAACAACTGGGTGTTTTGCTTCTTTAACAAAGAACTAAAGAACTGTATGAAACCAGATGCGTGCACCGTCACTAGAAACTGAAACAACTTTTATCTGGATTTATATCTTGTGACAAAAACGCTTCCATAACATCATTGTGGATAGGCCTTTCTTTCTCTTGTGTTCTTTCAGGCAAAGATAACAATTTCACCAGCTCTTCTCTCATAATATCACCAACTGCATAACGCAAAATTACCACAAGCCTTGCATGATTATTTACATCTGTGCTTTCATTCAAGCACATGGAGTAGCAGGCAGCCTTTTGAAAGTCAGAAGTGATCTGCTGCGCAAGACTCGATCTTTAACAGTTTTTCTGCTAAGTGGTATCTCTGAGATGCGTTGCGTAATTTTACCTTGTTTGGAAAATTATTGAAAATCAACGATCCCATCCCTAGCGGTGTGTTCATAAGCTGTTCCATTTTTTGGTAAATGCTCGCGTGCCCACCGAAACGGCTCTGCGTGCCAGGTGTGGCACGCGTGCCATAGGTTCGCCATCGCTGCTCTAAGCCCTAAGCCTTTCTAGTTGGTTGGTTGTAGGCAGTGCCCTCACATAGGGGCAGCAGAGGGGGGCTTATGCCCAAGAGCGACACTTGCGGCAAATGTAGTCTAAATACTAAATATGGCAAATATAGCACTAAACAAGCAGTTACAGTATGCAAGGGGGCAGCGCTGAAACTTTTGCCCTGGGGCACTACATAAGCGTGTAAAGGCTCTGCTTGTAGGCATACTTGATTTTCAAAATCGGATTTCGATTTGTTGTTTGCACGGTAATCACGACTTCAAGTAGTTCACCTTTTTTTTTTTACAATTATTGTTTTTTGAAATTAGATATAGCTCATAGTTTAGGGAGAAATTATATGCATAAGCTCAGAATTAACCTACTATAATCCCCCCCCCCCACACACACACACACTATTTACCCCTCTCTACCTAGATATAACTCACTGCTGTGAGGTTTTATTATTATAGCAAAATTTTAGTAGGCTTAATGATCCTAATGATTGGAAAGTAATAGAATTAGATTATCTATTTTCATCATTAAATTGAATTCATCATTAAATTGAATTCATCATTAAATCTTTTATTTAAAAAAATAATAATAATTCGTATTTATAATTAATTATCATCGTAGTCTATAATTATAATTTTAAAAAAATGTCTGGAATTTGATTTTCCAAAAAGAGTATGAACCCTGTGAATAGTCAAATCACTAAACCTAGAAACACTAGAGGACAGAAGGACAAAGAGTAGAGTATTAATAATACATTAAACTCTAATTTAGTAAAGTAAATTGAAAGCAAATGAATTTTTTCTCTTCCTGATTGATTATGTCATTTAAATAATCTCAGCGTATCCTTTTCTTTCATTATGTGTCGCAATTGATTGAATAATGATAAAAAGTTGGACCGACAATTTCAACGTGAAACAAAAGTTGTCTTCTTATTCCAGTTTTTTTTGCCAAAATGACCACTGCATTTTAACACAATTTTAACAGTGTTCTGTTCACCGCAGTAACACAAAGAATATTTGTAGCAAATTTCACGTCATTCTGTCCAGTATCAAAAAAGCCTGTACAGTATGTACATACATGTATACATACGTACAAACCCACATTCTCCTTTTTTATCTCAGACACTGAGAGAATCTGGGACAAGAGAACTTTTAAAAAAAACTTAAAAGACCTTTTTCTTTGGCTAATACATCTGCCACTGCAATTCACACCAAGAGTGCACTGATCATGCTAAATTAATAGCATGGATAGAAGTGCTATAAGAAATGCCCATTCTTATCTTATCTTCTTTTGAGATTTATATATATATATGATATGATTAATAATTAAAACCTACCGTATATACTCGCGTACTTATACACCCGACACTGTTTTTGAAAAGTTCAAAAAACATCACTACTCTGTCATTGAGTTTCCTACATAACCCCTATAGTTGATTGGAGTTGTGTATAATTATTAGGATATGCCTTTATTTGATTATGTTTGCCTTATGCACGATTAAAACAATTTTTTAAGGAAAGTTTCCAATTTAGGGTGAATATTTAGTAACTTTTATGTTTAAAAGGTATGCATTTTTGAGATATTAAAAGGCAGTGTAACCCGGGAAGTCGGGGTGCGACTTATGCGCGGGTCAATGACAACGTATAAGGAATAAAATCTTAACTAGGGACTTATACTTATACACCGGCGTGACTTATACACCGGTGCGACTTATACGCGAGTATATACGGTACTTTATAAATAATAAATAGAAGCTTAGAAGGATTGTATCTGTAATAGTAATAGAAATAATGTTATTAGGCCTAAATTTCCAAAGATTAGAGAATAATTAAATGTAAAAAATCAGAATTAGAATCAGATTTATTTTTATTTAATTTTTAATTCATTCTATTTTTTTATCACAAAAATGCTCTTTACGAAACTGAAATGGCCTAAGGATATTGAGGAAGTACTACTTTCTTTAAATTGACGTTTGTTTTAGTGGACATGAAAATAGAGAAACTGTGAATGTTTTTTCAAGTGGCGTTTGCTACAAGGTGGTCTTATTGCTGAGGTCATTTAATCTAGATGGCCCCCAAAAAGTGTTCTTAAAAAAATACATTTAAAAAATGTTTATGTGGAGCTTTTAATTTAGACCTAGGTAAGCTGTTCCAAAAAAAATTGTACATTTAGAATTTAGACCATTTTAACTCTTAAAAAACCCATACGGATTCAATCGTCAATTGGATTGTGCAAAAACGCTTAGACCCTAAAAGCTCCGAATACACAAAATTTATACGGATTGTTTTCATTACTACACATTCCAGGATGAAAAACCAAGTGCAGTAACTCTATATTTATTTAGTTTAAGCCATTTTTAGCGTAAACACGATGAAAGTAGATAGGCCATCAAACGCTGAGGAGAACAAACGCTTTGATTTTTGAAGGAGCATTGTACTATTTGTAGACCTACATGGCACTTTTAAATTCTTTTTTAGACAATTAATTAGAGGATAGTGACAACGATTTTAACTAGTCGTTCGGAAATTGAAGATAACTTCCATTCAAAAAATCATAGATGGATTACTCAGTAATGAGTAATCTAGATACATAATTTTCACATCACATTAATTATTTATCCATTACACAAACATAAAAAAAAAACAGACATATTTATTTATAACAAGAAATATTCATTAAAAAAACAACTTCTGTTGATACTGTTGTCTCGATTACTTTCTTGCCCATCCACTATGATCCACTGATCCTCAGATGGATGCGCAACACTGGATGTCCCTATGGCTATGGCTTTTCCAACCCATGTACTTTTATTGGGATTGTATCTGTGGCTTATACACTTGGCCAGCAATGAGGCCCATGGTTACAGAACTGACTACCAACACCAGAAATTATTTTTATTTTTCAAAGCTATTCAGATTACAATTTATAACTTTCTAGTTGTTATGTGAGAATTAGTGTGTACAATTTGTGAAATGTTTATTAGTTTTAAATGATTATAGACTAAGAACCCTGTTACAAGTTAGTGTTAGTATTGTTACAATACTTGGCAATGAAAATACTTTCCAAAAATGTATATTTTAACTGTTTAAAAGTATCTTTAAATAGAAAAATAGAAATGTAATTGGCTTGTTTTTATTTGTTTCTAGCTCCTTCAAACTATGACAGGCAAAGAAAATCCAAGGAAACGTAAAATAAATATGGATGCCTGCCAGATAAAGGGAAAACACAGCAGATTACGCAATGGATCAAAACTGTTGGAATATGTTAGCAGAGGACAAATTAGCGATGTTGTTGATATTTTGAAAGTTATTCCAACAAACAGTAAGAGCTTCAATGCAGCATTCATTCAAGCTACAGAACTTGGTCATAAAAGGATATTGCAAAAGTTTATTGAAACTGGGGCTACGGTAAATGCCAAGAATGTCCTGGGTAACTCACCCCTTCACATAGCTTGCATGCATGGCTTCATTGACTTGGTCAAACTCCTTGTTAGAAATGGATCTGAAGTTGACTGTCAGAATAAAGATGGCCAGACAGCACTGATGCTTGCTGTAGAAAAAGCTTGTTCTCTCCCCCTGCTTGAATATCTTACATCTGATGAATGTTGTGCAAATGTGAACTTCCAGGATCGTCAGGGTAGAACAGCTTTAATGGTTGCCATTAAGCTGCAAGATCTTTGTGCAATGAAGTTTTTAATGGCTCACAAAGACATAAAGCTGGAACTGAAAGATGAGAGTGGTAAAACAGCCTTTGATTTAGCCAACGAAAGTGGACTTAGAGAACTGTTTTGCACATTCAAAGCATGTTTCAGAAAAGAAGTTTCAGTTTCCCCATTAGTGATGGCTCTTAAGAAAAATAGTGTTCCTTTGGTTAAGTCTGTTCTTTATACTTTAAGTCCAAAAGAAGTTAACACATTGAATGCCAGTTTATTCTCTCCTCTGATGATTTATCTAAATAACAAATTTATGAACATTAGGCCTAACATTGTTAAAAAGTTGCTGCAGGCTGGAGCTGAAGTGAATATTGGCTCTGCTAAGTATAATATCACACCTTTGTTTTTAGCTTGCAGGAATGGAAGTTTGGAGGCAGTAAAGCTTTTGGTTGCAGAAGGTGCAGATGTTAACAGCCAAACAAAACATAAAAAATTGACACCTTTGATGTGTGCATGTAAAAACCTACTTGATGAAATTGAAATAGTCCAATTCCTTTTGAAACAAAAAGCAGACATTTCTTTGACAAATAGTAATAGTGAAACTGCTTTGATGGTAGCATTACAATGTAAGAATAAAAGCTGTGCTGAAGAGCTGATTAAATATGGAGCTGAAATCAATGATGCAGTTTTTCTTATGGCTGTTAAAGCCGGATGGCACAGAATGCTACCAAATGTTGATGCGGTAATCAGCAAAGATGTGATAAATGAAGCACTAGTAATTGCATGTAAGCAAAATAATTATGAGCTAGCAAAGTTTCTCTTGGAACATGGAGCCGAAGTGAACCAAGCAGGAGACAATGTTCCTTTAATTCTGGCACTACACAATGTTGAGCTATTCAGTCTGCTCCTTAGTTATGGGGCTGATGTGAATTTTAAAAACTTTTCCGATTCCTTCCCCTTGGTGGAAGCTGTTATCCATGATGATATTTTGGCCCTTGAGACTGTAATAAAACATGGTGCTGATTTAAATGCAAGAGACTATAAAGGATATACATCATTAATGATAGCAGCCAAAAATGAAAAGTTAAACTTTATGAACATTCTCCTGGATGCTGGTGCAGATATCAATTATGTATCAGACTATGATGACATAACTGCTCTAAATGCAGCACTATCTGGAAACAAGATAGAAGCTGTAAAATTACTGCTAAGCAGAGGTGCAATTATAAATCAAAAGGTTAAATCTCCACTTGTGCAGTCATTATTTGAAGAACTAGTATTCATGGAGTTGCTTTTAAACCATGGTGCTGATCCAAACATACAATTATCTGATGGCTCTACTGTGTTGATAAAAGCCTTGGAGGCAAGATGCGATCACAGCAAAATTAAACTCCTTCTAAATTTTGGAGCTGACCCCAATACAAAGAACAAATATGGAGAAAGTCCTATAATTGTGGCAGCTGAATATTCCACATCCATGGTGATAGACTTGTTACTTAAGAGTGGTGCTGACATAAAGGCAAGAAATAAAAATGGATCAACCGTGCTTATGTGTGCTTTAGAACATACGAGAAATAATGATGATAAAATAGCGTTCATAATCAATTATGGTGTGGATGTTAACCAAAGCAATCATAATGGTCAATTTCCTCTCAGTGAGGCTGCCTACTTTTGCAGCTTGAGCATTTTACGGTTACTTGTCGACAAAGGAGCCGATGTGAATGCACAAGATCAGAAAGGTTCGACTTCTTTGATGAATGCTGCAATATCTCAAAGCTATGAAAAAGTCAAATTTCTCATAGATAGTAAAGCAAATCTCAACATTCAATGCAACAACGGCTCAACAGCTGCCATACTTGCTGCTGGCGCTGGTAGACTTTCAAACCTGAAAGCTTTAATTAAAGCAGGCGCCAACATAAATATAGTCAATAACTTTGGAAGAAGTGCCCTCACTGCATCGTTGTATTATCTATATGGCGACTCTCCTCGTTTTTATCTTAAAGAAAACCTTGCTTGCTTGAAGCTAGTTTTATCAGCTGGGGCCAAACCTGATTTTCGAAATCAAGGAATATCTTCACTTTTTCACAAGTTAATTGTATCATATGATGAACCTGAATTAATTTATAGTTTCATGAAAACAGGTGCAGCACCGCCTGTTGTTTCAGTTGAAAACCTGAGAGGCATTTGCCGTTTTCCTTCTTATCATTACTATTACCTATGTGAAAACGAAAGAAAAGTTACGCCTTTGTTAACAGCCATGTTTTCCAAGAAAACCAAGCTAGCACTTTTATTCTTGAGATATTGGTACCTAGATAAAGATGATATCGTTTTCCTTCATAAAAGTATCCTGCATAATCAAAAGTATTTAAGACACTTATCGAAGAGTGCACTTCTTGGTGTTAATAATAGACAACCGCTCAGTTTAAAATGTTTAAGCTTTGTAGCAGTGTCAACAGCTGTAGGCAACTTCCCAGACAGAGAGTCAAGAGTGAATTCCTTACCTGTCCCTTCTGTTATTAAAAACAGATTACTTTTCCAGCTCCATAAGCTGCGTCGTCGTGTGAAGGCTTCTGTGCAGAAGGCTGGAGTACAATAATTACCACTAGAGAAAAGGCATTGTCGGGCTTGACCTGATTAAAGATATATAAGTGATTATTTAGGCCTATGTATTTCCTGTCTTCTATTCCTGTTCATTTAATATTTAACTGTAGAGATAAAGCTTTTGTATCCTTAAATTTGAAATACCTACTTGAATAAAATTCTTAGCAAATGCTAAAATGTCTATAGACTATTTCGTTCCTTTAACTTTAAGTACTTTAAGGTTAATTTTTATTCTAGATAATTTACTGGAATTTCCGTTTTTGTGTGTGGTAAATCAGATCTTGACCGTTACTACTGCCTATGATTTTTAATTCTGCAGTCAAACACATAGGCATACTAAAGATACTATTGTTATCTCTGCTCATAGTACTCATAGTGCTGACAGAATAAAATGACAATTGACTAAATTTTAGAATGTGATCAAATAGTAAATCGGAATGATTTCTAGTTATAGCCAAAAGAATAAACCTTTAGTTCTTGTTAGGCTCTTGATTTTTTTTTCCATCGTGTCTATTGACATCTTGAGCCCAGACCGCTTTGATGGAGTCCGATCAAAATATTGGTATTGGTAACGTAGATGATTTATATTTATATGCATTGTGCTGGCTACTAGTGGCTACACAATCACTTTTGCAGACAGAAGCGGTTGAACTTTTGTATAGTGCATTGATTGCTATAAGTTAGTCTATCATATAGTGTTTCTCATGACTAATAATTGGAATTAACTAATAATGCAGTTAGGTCTCATCAGTTATTAGACATTCATTACACAAGCTCACGCCAGTATTGTAGTAAGGGTTTGGCAACCTGCGGTCACGTACCGACTTGGCACGCAGAGCAATTTAAATGGCGCGTGGGAGACCGCAAGAAAGGAAAGTCAAATGCTAGAGCAGTATGACTTGATTATCAGACGCGTGTTGCAAACATATATTATACCGGTTACTGAAATGTAACTAAAATTTAATAGTATGATGATATAATTTATTGATATTGTAAAACTTAATATAGTGGATGAAATATAGGTAGGCCTATACATTTTCTTAGTTACAATACCGTTAGTTGAATAATAAACTATCATACAACAGGGATTTGCAACATTTTGATATTAATAATAGTGTGCCAAAGTATTATTTCTTATTAATTCAACTTTCCTAAAAGTAACAATAAAAGCCATCCTCAACCTGCTCTATCAATTAATTTCTTGTAGAAGTAGAAGAGACGTGAATTGCCTTTTTCTTATGTCTTCTACGTGCCATTGAAAATCGCTATACATAGCAGGCATATGCGTCCCACCTAGGGATGTTAAACGAAAACCGGAATACCGGATTCCGGTTTTGAAATTGAAAACCGGTTTTGATTTTTAAAACCAAATTTCGGCTTCTTGGTTGGAAGGTAATCATTACTTCAAGTAGCACACTCTTATTTTTTTTTATTGGTTCTGATAGAATTATTTTAAAAAAAATATTGTTGGATTCACGCAAAACAATTCTTGAAATGCAGTCTTAGATATTTTGTTTCTTTTTTTGTTTCTCCAAATACCAACTATGGCTTGCGATAAAAACATCAAACCAAATGTCGGCTCATCGTTTAGATGTGCGCTACTGTTTGATGTGCCTCAAATGCGGCAGGGATTGCCCCTCCCGGGTTGGCCTACAAAGCCATTCTCAGCGGTGCAGTTGGATACCTCACCCATGAAGCTACACCATTTTCTCTCGAGACGGACGGATGCCGACGACGACTCTTTGATGTACGCAAACTACTTTTGTCCTGTGACCCTGAACAATTCGGCTAGATACCGCGCGCGCGTCTGTGCTTTATTATTAACGGCAGCATTAAATTAAATACACATTCTTTTTACTTTTGATTGGTGCTACGTGATCCTATTGAATACATTATTTTACAAGTCTAAGAGCACAGTGCACAAATTATCACTATTGAAAGCTATGATCGGTTTTAATCAATTAGCCCTTTTTTTTTTAGTTCTAAAGAATGTTATGGTAAAGTGTACAAAATCATAATGTATTCACAAAAATCAACCTCTTGAATGCTCTGCAAACACGACGTATTAAGTTTGAACTATTTTTCAAATACACCTACAAAACTACGCACATTTGTCTTTTCCGGCCTGTGACTTGTGACATTGGGGGGGGGGGGGGGGGGGAGAATCGAAATCCGGTTTTATAGAACCGAAAACCGGTTTTGAAAACAAACCGGTTTTAACATCCCTAGTCCCACCCATGTCAAGATCACGAGACACCTTTTAATATAGCTGTAGATATTATGTTGCTACCAACTTGATCTTCATTTGACCAACAGCACGGCGCCAAGTGATGTTGCTTAGCGATGAGTAGTCCTATGTAGGCCTACTTTATCTTTGCTGCAGACGACACATTCTTCTAATATTGTCTTCAAATGGACAGACCAATAAGATGATGATAGTATTGATAGGCCTACATTTTGTATCTGTAAGATTCGCCAATAAATCTCTTTCTTAATAATTATCACGCACTAAAACATACTTAAAACCTACGATTTTTATAATAGGCCTACTGTTAGACGTCACTTTGTGGAAATAATTTCGCTAGTGCCGACCTACACAGAAACGTTACCTAATAAAATATGGCAGTGAAGTCATGAAGACATTTTTTTTTAGTGGCTTTTGTTGTCCCTATAAGAAAAAGGCGTTAAAATCTATCATAATTAATTTTTATAAACACAAGGATGGGTATCATCTCGACCGTAAGCCTACATGTTCATGTCATAAGATTTTTCCTCCCCTATTTTTATGCTAAAAATAATTTTAAAAAATGAAAAAAAATAATTGCTATTTTTTATTAAAATATATTTTTGAATAATTTGAAAAATTAAAATTACTGTTGACGAGACTTATATTAGTTAATAGATCTACCTCTTGATTTGACATAGGCCTAATTAGCATCTGCTAGACTTTACCACAGACGATAATAGAAATATATATATATATATATATTAATAGGCCCCTATAGCTTATTTTCAAATATTTTGATGACGCTCCTCGCCTCCTGTGTTAAATTTTATCAGAGAAAATGATAACATATTATGTCTCAATAAAATTGATAACTACTGAAAATTTGAACAACCCATGACGCAACTCCTAAAATTCGTAAAATAGGCGTCATTTTAAAAAAAAACAGAAACAACACAACTTGAAGGTGTTTTACAAATCATGATTTTTGTTTCTGTTAATTAGTATTAATTTCTATTTGGTTAATATTATACGTATCTGCCATTGCAAGTCACGCCAAAAGCGCACGAAAGCTAATTTAAAAGCTTTAATTTAATTTAATAATAAGCTAATATAATAGCATGGATAGAAGAGCAATAAGAATAAGTGCCCATTCTTATCTTATCTTAATTAAAAAAAAATAATTCGGCCATAAAATGAGTTCTCTGTGGTTAGATCTAGATAATGTCAATGGCCATGAAAATTGCAGTTATGAAATTTCAAATATTTTGTATGCGTTAAAAATATGCCTTTCTTAAGTTAAAAAAATGCAAGGTTAAATTTAATTATCCCATTGGGTTTCCCCCCATCCCCACCGGGATGTCCCCAAAAGAGGTCTACGTCTGAAGGGGTAGCAAGTTATAATATAGCCACTGACATATTATTATGCGAACTGTTGACAAGGGGGAGGAGGGAGGTAAAAATTGTTGACGTAACTAATGGACTTCTCCTTATTGCCATTACGACGGGACTATCAAGACAACTGCAACTCTAGAAGTGGGCTATATTAGGAAAATTCGGAACTTGGGCACAATTTCATTCTCAACCATTTTTAACAAATAGGAAATATTTTATTAAACTATTAATAGATCAGTAATATTATAAGGAATTTAATAATACAAATTAAATTAATGTGATTGGAGTGCAACACATTGTAATCATTGTTGTCAATAAACACAGATGTAGGTTTGAAAACACAGTAAATACAGCCTGGTTCTCTAGACTATTAAAAAGCTACATCCTCTTTCGTATTTCGGTAGGAACAAAATTTGACTGTAACAAGACTTGAGAGAGATCTAATCGCTAAGTGAAAGCCAATAGACTCAATAGACTAACGCTTAGACTTAGCTTTTTGTATATTATAGTTTTAACTTAAAAGGGACTATTTATTTTTGACTAATCACCTTTAAAGTTGAGTAAAAAAAATCCACTGTGAATTCATATTTCAATTATAAATTATAATCATTGATTGATTGATTGATCAAGCAAGGCTGAAGTTAATGTGAAGTATTCAAGTGAGACAAGTGAAGGAATCGGAAGCCCAAGATAAAGACTTGACGATCTAATTTAACACACAAAAATTAAAGTCAAGTGTAAAGCTAACTTTTCAAGTTAAGTTTAGCTTAGCCTAAACTTAAGAGTAAGTGCTATAAATAGGCTAATTGATAATTATATTAACAAATTAATAATTAAATAATTATTAGGCCTTGACTTAACTAACTGACTTGAACATTGAATTGACCCACTTCACTATAAAAAAAATAAGGCAGCGTCTATACGTCCGGCGACCGGACAAAATATTGCGGGAGATATTCTTCCGGCGAGCACGTCACGTGACCGCCGGACACATTCGGAATTTGGAAGATATTATTCCGGCGGGCTTGTTATTTGACCACCCAACTACAAGTACAAACGAGAGACGTAGAACGTATTGATATTAACATATTTATAAAGAAACGGGCATTTCATTATGCCTAATAGTAGCCTAATAATATAGTATAGTCTAATTATTAGTTTAATACTTTGAATGGATACAATCATACATGAATGAGATTGTTATGTCCACCCACATTCATAGTAGGCTAAATGAATGGCTTATCGTAATTGAAATTGTAATTGTAGCGCAAGTCAAGATGTTTACTAATGACTTTATTAAACTACTTTATAAATTGTTTGGTAATGACATTTAACACGTTTTCTAAAGAAATAGACATTAGGCCTAACAGTCAAATTTTTTATTTCTTTGATACATTGAATGAAATTATGTCCACCCACATGAATAAATGAAGGGTATTCTCGTATTGAACTAAAAAAAAATATCTCGTTGTACTGTATTTGAATTTAAAAAAATAAAAATAAAAACAGAAGGAGAAAGCTGGAGTCGAACCTGCGACATTCCGGTTGCCAGAACACGCTACTGACCACTAGGCCACGATGCCTTGATTTAGACACACAATAAATAGTAATTAAGCAACTCGAATAAGAATAAACGATTATGCGCTAGTAGCCGTGTGCTTTTTAAAAATTTGGTCGGTCACGTGACTTGGGTCGCCGGACATATATCTCCCGCGCTATACGTCCGGTCGCCGGACGCGCAGACACTCCGAAAAAATAAACTCACGAACATGCTTACTCACATTACTAACCCAGACAACTGTCCGTCACACATATCATGTCAAATTGGAAATGATATTTGCTTTACAAACACCAAAACATTAGGAAATAAATGAACTTTTTTTATAACTATTTAGTATTTAGAAATTAAACGGTAAAATCCAACGATAGAGTCGCAACTCTCGCGACGCCATGTTGTTAATGTCAATAAGCCGGTTTGGCAGGTAGTTGCCAGTTTAGCCCACGCTTGCCACAGTGTTGTAATATGTTATTCGAAGAGGTGAAACTAATTACAATATTGAATAGCTCTTGTATGTTATCAAACTAGATCCTCGATTATACATTTGTATGGTTGTTAATGTTATTAAAATAAATTATAATATTTAAGACTAAGTTTAAAACCCGATGACATTGCCGTTTATTTCTATTAGAGGTTATATAGCAAAAAACGGTATGTCCCTATTGGATTCGATTTTGCCTAAACTAGTTTATGTAAAAATTAAATGGGCATATGGGTGAATGTATTGTAGTCACTGCTCATGTGCCTAAAGTTTTGACTCTGTATCTATAACTTTCTTAAAGCTGTACAAATTTAAAACCCGATGACATTTCTAATAGAGGTTATATAGCAAAAAACGGTATGTCCCTATCGGATTCGATTTTGCCTAAACTAGTTTATGTAAAAATTAAATGGGCATATGGGTGAATGTACTAGTAGTCACTGCTCATGTGCCTAAAGTTTTGACTCTGTATCTATAACTTTCTTAAAGCTGTACAAATTTAAAACCCGATGACATTTCTAATAGAGGTTATATAGCAAAAAACGGTATGTCCCTATCGGATTCAATTTTGCCTAAACTAGATTATGTAAAATTAAATGGGCATATGGGTGGATGTACTAGTAGTCACTGCTTATGTGCCTAAAGTTTTGACTCTGTATCTATAACTTTCTTAAAGCTGTACAAATTTAAAACCCGATGACATTTCTAATAGAGGTTATATAGCAAAAAACGGTATGTCCCTATCGGATTCGATTTTGCCTAAACTAGATTATGTAAAAATTAAATGGGCATATGGGTGGATGTACTAGTAGTCACTGCTCATGTGCCTAAAGTTTTGCCCCTGTATCTATAACTTTCTTAAAGCTGTACAAATTTAAAACCCGATGACATTGCCGTGAGATCTACAAAAAAGATGAATGAGATGTATTAACTGAGACCATAACTACATTAGACTACATCAGATTAAATCAGACTTCGAGAGGGGGGTACAGCTGGTACGCCGTACTGGGGCCCAAGAGAGTTTAGGGGGCCCATGAAGCTCATGAATATTAAAATTTAAAATTTAATTAGCAATTCAATTACGTATGTATTTTTTTAAGTGTTGGTATTAAGCTAAGAGGAAGAGGCGATGCCCCAAAACCTACAATCTCACGTGACACTGGGGGCCCTTAATTTTGATATTCTTTTAATGTGTACTTGAACATTTTGTTAAATATATAATAAAGGCTTTAGTTGTAATATAGGGCCTAATTATTTTCGATAGCATTTAGGATCTCTTTTTTTATTATTTTTCTACAGAGACACTTACAAATATAGACCTATGTGCCTTACAGTTCTCCCTGTTAGCTTAGTATCCTAGACCTACATATTATACTCTATATCGCTGCATACTAGTACGGCAGTCAAAGCTAGTTAGTCGATCCTTTTACACTTTAACGATTAAGATGTATATTTATGTACTTTTTTGTCATAGTACCGTATTGAAAAGTTGTGACATCCCCATTCTTTTGTTGAAAAGTAAAAGAAAATTCATTTATTCCCCTACAATTTAAAGCGCTCTAGTCCAACCAAGCTAAGTGCAACATAAAATGTATGAATTTACAAAATGTAACATGAATTAACAGCCTTTTATATACTATTTTGAGTGATAAAGTTGGGGATGGGGGCAGATGTAATACCTACGTTTGCCTACGTATCTTAGAATATCCAGTTTCATCAAACATTTGTTATATAAAAAAATTAAAAGCACTCGTTAACTAATTTATCTAGACATTTATTGCCCTCTGTATACCCTTTAATTTGATATCAATTGTGTACTATTAGGTAGACAATGAATATGGCCATATGACTGTTTGAATAGAAAAGCACACAACATTCAGCTTCGATTTTTCCTTCCTTGTCTCCGATACTCAAATTTCATCACTTTAACATTCATAATCCGATTTTAATTATTGCTGTGATTGAAATTATTACACTCTAATGGTGAATGGTAACACTTATGACAGTTTCACTAAATGGTCCACATACTTTTTAAAAAGATTCCTGATTTTTCAAGCGTATATAAAATAAAATAAATAAAACAATCGTAAACAAATACATCATCTAGATATTACTTGTGTTAAACTAAAATTGAGGAGGGGGGGGGGGCAGAAAAGATCTCGTACCGGCATCTTTTTTTTCTCTCGAGGGCCCTGGATACATATGTACATAATAGGCCTAAACGATATATCGTCTTGATAGATAGGCCTATGTTAATTCTTCGGGAACATTCCACTCAACTAACAGAACTAAAATAAGGCACTATAATTAGAGTCATCTCAAGAACTGACACGTAGCCTACTTTTTTTTTTTTATCTTTCCTGTCAGTCCATTCATACCACCACACAGACACACAATACATACACACAAATACACTCCCCGCTTTCCTCGGTCAGGTGCTCCGGTCTCCGGTGTATTGTAACAAAAGACAACTGACATCTGCTGACCCCGATCACTGTCTTAATATTTGAATCAACCGGATAGGCTATATATCTGTGTTAAATCCAAATATTACAATGCATGGAGTCATGAAGTAGGCCTACAATTTAATACATACGATTCTAATTTAGAAATTCAACACAATAACAAAATGTTACAATGCTCAGCTAAACATAGGACAGGAACACTTTTTTTTTCCCTTATGCGATAACAAAATACAAATGTTTATAACAAAATTGAAAAATGTAGACCTTTGATAAGTAAACATTTGATACATTTAAAGAAAATGACAAGAAAGTCTTATTTTTTCCCCGTAGGCCTACAATTATCTTATCTTATACATTACAGATTACAATTATGTGAACAAGTTGTACTTCTTCTGTGAATAATAATGGAGATGATGTAGTAAAAAATTATTTCGTTATAGGCCTAGACATGTACCAAAAATCAGTTTTTTTACTTTAAAAAATATTTTTATTAATATGATGCCTACATTTATCTGCAAACCACACTCAGGTTAAAACAAATAAAGAAAAAAGTCAATAATGCGTCAGTTTTAAACTAACAAATATTTACTTAGGAAATAGAAATAGTTTTCAACTGTTAAAAATGATTCAAAACAATTTTACTAAACTTTCTTAACTATTATTTTTATTTTCCCGAAATCCGATTTTGGCTTCTAAAAAATTAATTTTGGCTTCACTTTGTTTGTCATGTTTTTTCTTGTTTACACTAACAACATGGCGTCGCGAGCATTGCGACTCTATCGTTGGATTTTACCAATTAAACATAGAACAAAAAATTTGTTTAAAAACCAGCTAAACAAAATAATAGACTAGGTATGTGGGATGAAAATTTCAAAATGAATTAAATATATCTTGCTATATATCATTGGAAAGGGCTCAAAGAGAGGATTCCAACATTATATCATTCATTAAAATCAGATCATAAATAAAAAAGTTATGAGTTTTTTCGTGACGAAATTTTAGTAACAAAAACAAAGAGGAAAAACTGAAGGTCACGTAATAATTAAAATTATAAAGATATATACTGCAGTGCACTTGGAAAGTTCAACCAATCCGTTTTAAGAAAAAAGTCACATGCCATGTGACCCAAATATGCCAATATGGCGTGAATGAGCTAAGATACAGACAGTCGATTACAATTTTGGGACGTGAAATTGAATATGTGCGACCATGATGGTTGTGATGAAATTTGGCAGGTAGGGAGGAAACATGTTTTAGAAAGATAATAAAGATAATCAAATAATAAGAATATCTTCAATATTCATTTTAAGTTTGAATTGTAACACAATTTTCAATACAACATAATAACATTAAAAAAACTAAAAATATAAACAAAAAACACAAACAAAGTTGGTTAAATTAGTAATGTTTATTAAACAATTCAGCTCAATGTAAAATATTGTTAATTAAATTTACATATTCCTTATAAGCAGACCCATCATATAGCAGAATTTCAAAATCCCGGAACAGCTTTTCTGACCAAAAAAAAAATGAATTAAAAAGTAGGATTCACACATACCTAAATAGACCTAGGCCCTATATAATTATATATTTATATTGGCTTAGTTCGTTGGCCTGCTTGATTTTATTTCACTTGAAAATTTTAAGCAAGCATGTGGTTTTATTTCTTTGAAAACTAGGCAGCATTTATATTTGTACTTCCATCTGGTTATCGATGACACTTCATCAGCCCCAAAAAGCTGGTGAAGTATATAATCCACTGGTCCACATAGTCATGCCTGTGTGCTAATGCATGGAACTGCTGTCGCCTTATCTAATCTTTGTGTACTTCTGAGTAAAATATGGTACTTCCATTGCGATGGCTTGTCACAAAGAGATCCAATCAAGGCTAATGCTAATTTGCATTCACAGTATAAATAGCTTTAGAAATACTCAGTGTTTCGTTTCCTGTACCTCTACAGTTGGATGATCTTTGATTTAAGTTAATAAATAATACAGTTGGCCGTTAAAAAATCCATTTGCATTATAACAGGGTACCGGTAAATCATGTAAAACTGACTTGATTTTTTCAAGTTGTCAAAGTTAGGGAAAACTGACAAATGTTTTGAGAATTTTGTGAATTTCACTAAAAGATTGTGTGAAAAAAACAATTTTAAATGCCCAGTAAAAGAATAATTAATACCAAGTAGTTAGTAGGCTACCAAAAGTCATTAATAAAACTCCCATAACATATTTACTAAATTATACTTAAAAGTACAGGTACTTAAAAGGTACCTAAAAACATTTTTTAACTACCTATTCACTCATCTAGTAAACATTATTAAAATTTTTTTAGATATGCCAGTGAAAAAAAAAGTGTGAATTTTTAAGTAGAATTTGTGAATTGTTTATTAGTTTTAAATGATTTTAGAGTAAGAACTAAGAACCCCGTTACAATTAGTTAGTTAGTATTGATACAATACTTTCCAAAAATGTATTTTCTAACTGTTTAGAAGTATTTTTTAACTGTTTAAAAGTATCTTTAAATAGAAAAATAGAAATTTAATTGGTTTGTTTTTCTTTCTTTCTAGCTTTTTAAAACAATGTCAGGCAAAGAAAATCCAAGGAAACGTAAATTAAATATGGATGCCTGCCAGATAAAGGGAAAACACAGCAGATTACGCAATGGATCACAATTGATGGAATTTGTTAGCAGAGGACAAATTAACGATGTTATAGATATCTTGAATGTTATTCCATCGAACAGTAAGAGCTTCAGTGCAGCATTCATTGCAGCTACAGAACTTGGTCATAAAAGGATATTGCAAAAGTTTATTGAAACTGGGACTACTGTAAATGCCAAGAATATCCTGGGTAACTCACCCCTTCACATAGCTTGCATGCATGGCTTCATTGACTTGGTCAAGCTCCTTGTTAGAAATGGATCTGAAGTTGACTGTCAGAATAAAGATGGTCAGACAGCACTGATGCTTGCTGTAGAAAAAGCTTGTTCTCTCCCCCTGCTTGAATATCTTACATCTGATGAATGTTGTGCAAATGTGAACATTCAAGATTGTCATGGTAAAACAGCTTTAATGGTTGCCATTAAGCTGCAAGATCTTTGTGCAATGAAGTTTTTAATGGCTCACAAAGACATAAAACTGGAACTGAAAGATGAGAATGGTAAAACAGCCTTTGCTATAGCCAAAGAAAGTGGTCTTAGAGATTTGTTTAGCACATTCAAAGAATGTTTCAGAAAAGAAGTTTCAGTTTCCCCTTTAGTGATGGCTATTAAGAAAAATAGTGTGACTTTGCTTAAGTCTATTCTGTATACTTTAAGTCCAAAAGAAGTTAACACATTGGATGCTCGTTTATACTCTCCTCTAATGATTTCTTTGAGTAAAAAATCTGTGAACATTGACATTGTTAGAAAGCTGCTGACTGCCGGAGCTAGAGTGAATATGGGCTCTGCTAATGATAATATCACACCTTTGTTTTTAGCTTGTAGGACTGGAAGTTTGGAGGCAGTAAAACTTTTGGTTGCAGAAGGTGCAGATGTTAATACCCAAACAAAACATAAGAAATTGACACCTTTGATGTGTTCATGTGAAAACAACAAACTTGAAATAGTCAAATTCCTTTTGAAACAAAAAGCAGACATTTCTTTGACAAATAGTAATAGTGAAACTGCTTTGATGGTAGCATTACACTGTAAGAATAAAAGCTGTGCTGAAGAGCTGATTAAATATGGAGCTGAAATCAATGATGCAGTTTTTCTTATGGCTGTTACAGCTGGATGG
Source organism: Anisus vortex (assembly GCA_949126835.1). Classification (NCBI taxonomy): domain Eukaryota; kingdom Metazoa; phylum Mollusca; class Gastropoda; family Planorbidae; genus Anisus; species Anisus vortex. The sequence continues at coordinate 30,164,321 of OX421494.1, forward strand.
CACAGAATGCTACCAAATGTTAATGCGGTAATCAGCAAAGATGTGATAAACAAAGCACTTGTATTGGCATGTAAGCAAAATAATTATGAGCTTGCAAAGTATCTCTTGGATCATGGAGCCGAAGTGAACCAACCTGGAGGCATTGTTCCTTTAATCCTGGCACTACACAATGTCGAGCTATTCAGTCTGCTCCTTAGTTTTGGGGCTGATGTGAATTTTAAAAACTTTTCCGATTCCTTCCCCTTGGTGGAAGTTGTTATCCATGAAGATATTTTGGCACTTGAGACTGTAATAAAACATGGTGCTGATTTAAATGCAAGAGACTATAAAGGATATACATCATTAATGATAGCAGCCAAAAATGAAAAGTTAAACTTTATGAACATTCTCCTGGATGCTGGTGCAGATATCAATTATGTATCAGACTATGATAACATAACTGCTCTAAATGCAGCACTATCTGGCAACAAGAAAGAAGCTGTAAAATTACTGCTAAGCAGAAGTGCCATTGTAAATCAAAAGGTTAAATCTCCACTTGTGCAGTCATTATGTGAAGAACTAGTATTCATGGAGCTGCTTTTAAACCATGGTGCTGATCCAAACATACAATTATCTGATGGCTCTACTGTGTTGATAAAGGCCTTGGAGGCAAGATGCGATCACAGCAAAATCAAACTCCTTCTAAGTTTTGGAGCTGATCCAAATACAAAGAACAAAGATGGAGAAAGTCCTATAATTGTGGCAGCTGAATATTCCACAACCATGGTGATGGATTTGTTACTTAAGAGTGGTGCTGACATAAAGGCAAGAGATAAAAAAGGGTACACCGCGCTGTTGTGTGCTTTAGAAAGTGGAAGAAAGGATGATAAAATTGCGTACTTAATCAATAGTGGTGCAGATGTTAACCAAAGCAATCATAGTGGTCAATTTCCTCTCAGTGAAGCTACCTTCGATCGCAACTTGAATATCTTACGGTTACTTGTCGACAAAGGAGCCGATGTGAATGCACAAGACCAGTTGGGAATGACTTCGTTGATGCGTGCTGCATCCACTGAAAGCTATGAGAATGTCAAATTTCTCATAGATTGTAAAACAAATCTCGACATTCGAACCAAAAAGGGCTCAACGGCAGCCTTTTTTGCTGCTATCGATGGTAGACATTCAATTCTGAAAGCTTTATTTGAAGCAGGCGCCAACATAAATATAGTTAATAACTTTGGAAGAAGTGCCCTCACTGCATCGTTGTATCATCTATATGGCAAGGCTCCTCGTTTTATTCTTAGCGAAAGCCATGATGCTTGCTTGAAACTAGTTTTATCAGCTGGGGCTAAACCTGATTTGCGAAAGCAAGGAACATCTACACTTTTTCACAAGTTAATTGTATCATATGATGAACCTGAATTAATTTATAGTTTCATGAAAACGGGTGCAGCACCGCCTGTTGTTTCAGTTGAAAGCCTGAGAGGCATTTGGCGTTTTCCTTCTTATCATTACTATTACCTATGTGAAAACAAAAGAAAAGTTACGCCTTTGTTAACAGCCATGTTTTCCAAGAAAACCAAGCTAGCACTTTTATTCTTGAGATATTGGTACCTAGATAAAGATGATATCGTTTTCCTTCATAAAACTATCCTGCATAATCAAAAGTATTTAGGACACTTATCTAAGAGTGCACTTCTTGGTGTTAATAATAGACAACCGCTCAGTTTAAAATGTTTAAGCTTTGTAGCAGTGTCAACAGCTGTAGGCAACTTCCCAGACAGAAAGTCAAGAGTGAATTCCTTACCTGTCCCTTTTGTTATTAAAAACAGCTTACTTTTCCAGCTCCACGCGTAGAGTCCTCTTGTGAAGGCTCCTGTGCAGAAGGCTGGAGTACAATAATGACCACTAGAAGGGATTTGTTGGGCTTGACGTTATGGATTAAAAACAATTGCTGATTAAAGATAGATAAGCGTATTTTAATCTTATAGAAATTATTTATTTATGTCCTGTCTTATTTGCCTGATAATATAATATTTAACTGTAGAAATAAAGCTTTTGTATCCTTAAAAAGTTAAATTTGGAACACCTACTTAAATAAAATTCTTAGCAAATGCTAAAATGTCAATAGACTTTCTTTCCTTTAACTGAAAGTTTTTTTTTTCTAAGTTACTTTAACTTCCTTTGTTGTGTGGTGTGTTAAATCAGCAGCCTGATTTTTACTATATGATTTTGATTTTATGATTCTGTTGTAGTCAAACACATACTAAATCTACAATAGTGATCTCTGCTCAGTGCTGACTCTACTGACAGAATAAAAGAAATAATGACAATTGACTAAGCGGAAATGTTTGATCAAATAGTAAATGGGAATGATTTCTAGCCAATAGAATAGACCTTTTCAGGCGTTTGATTTTTTTCCATTGTGTCTATTGACATCTTGTTCCCAGACAGCTTATGTAGTCTTGACATAATATCTTGGTAACGTTGATGTTTTATATGCATTGTGCTGACTACACAATCACTTTTGCTCAGAGAAGCGGTTGAAATTCTGAAAAAAAAAAAGGCGCACAATTCTGTCTAGTGCATTGATTGCTATATAACTATATATGTTAGTCTATCATATAGTGTTTATCTTGACTAAGAATTCTAATTAACTAATAATGCAGTAATAAAAGGTCTCATCAGCCATTAGACATTCATTACACAAGCTCACCCAGTATTGTAGTAAGAGATTTGCAGCCTACGCTTCACGTACCGACTTGGCACGCAGATAAATTTAAATGGCACGTGGAAATCCGCAAGAAAGGAAATTCAAGTGCTAGAGCAGTAAGTAGTAAGAGTATCTTGATTATCAGACGCGTGTTTAAATGTTGCCAACATATATAGTATAGATTATGTTACTGAAATAGTTTAATGATATAATGTATTGATATTGTAATAACTTAAATAGCGCATCAAATAAATACATTTTCTTTGTTATAAGTTATAATAACGTTAGGTGAATAATACATAAGCCTACAAAAGGGATTCGCAACATTTCGATAATAATAATAGTGTGCCAAAGTATGATTTCTTATTAATTCAGCTTACCTAAAAAGTGATAAAATAAAAGCCAACCTCCTCCATCAATTTCTTGTAGAATGGACTTTAATTGGCTTTTCTTGTCTTCTGCGTGTTATTGAAAATCGCTCTGCGTGGCAGGCATGTCATTCGTCCTAGCGTTGATAACCCCATGTCAAGATCACGAGACAATTTTTTATACAACTGCAGATGTTTCTTCCAACTTTATCTTCATTTGACCAACAACACGACGCGCGAGTGATGTTGCTTAGATGAGTATGTACTTTATCTTTGAGGCAGACGACACATTCTTCTAATGTCTTCAAATAGACAGAACACTAAGATTCTGATACATTTTGTAATGCCAATAAATCGATCCTTCTCTTTTATTGTCATATTACTGTTAATTACTGCTGTTATTAGGGGAAACTGGGGTAAAATGAGATTATAGCGGGGTAAAACGAGACACACGAATTACTGAAAAACAAAGTGGTAGCTCTTTAGCAATGAGCCTAATAAAGACATCACGTGATACTGCCTTGTCGGCAAAATCCGTTTTGTTTGGTTGAGCTGCGTGCGTGAGTGAGAGGCAAATATTTTAATTTCATCTATATTGATATATTTTTATGGTTATGATGCAAATGTGTTCATTAAGAAAAAAAAAACAGATTTGTCAGACAAGAATTAACATTCTGATATATATATTTATGTGGGCAATGATAATAGATTTATAAGTTTCACCCACTTAAGCATGACAGCGTGTGGTTTGGAGACTTTGTAAACAAGGTTTTGTTGGGGTAAAACAGGACAAAATAATGGGGCAAAATGGGAAAATACGGTTAACTCAATAAATCATTTGTGTTTCTTTTGAAACAAACAAATCTCATCTTTTTTTGTTGTGTCATTATTGTCCACCACTTGCTTGTTCAGTACACAGAATGTCGTTTACATATGTCAATGTTATCTTTGATACGACAGGGTTTTTTCCCTTAAACATCTCGTTTTACCCCGGGTTCCCCTACTCTGAGAGAGCAGAAAGCTGGGTAGCCTGTCAAGGTGATTGTAACAGGTTGGCACACTTCAGCTGTGCAGGTCTGGATGAAAGAAACAATGCCCCTGTTTTCGTTTGTGAACTCTGCGACAAGACATTTGATTTAGCATACCTCCCGCGTATGTCTCGTTTTACCCCAGGCATGGGGCAAAATGGGAAAAAAACGGTTAGCCCAATAAATCATTTGTGTTTCTTTTGAAACAAACAAATCTCATCTTTTTTTTTGTTGTGACATTGTTGTTCAACACTTGCTTGTTCAGAACACAGAATATCGTTTACATGTCAATGTTATCTTTGATACGACAGGGTTTTTCCCTTAAGTATTTCGTTTTACCCCAGTTTCCCCTACTGTTACCCCGCTAATACCGAGAAAGAGTCCACAATTTAACTACGCATAAAATAAAAAAAACATCACAAACAAAAAATTAAAACCGATGACTGAGTGTCAATTTAGGTTTTTAGTCTAGCCCTTCAGTGACGATTTGAAAGCCGGCACAGTAGGGGCAGTAATGGAGGTCTGGTCCAGGGTGTTCCACAACCAAACTATAATACTATGGCCAGTTGTGTAAAGTGAGGTCACTTGACTATGTAAAATAGGCGGATGTTTTCATTATATACCATCATTGGCTCCATAGTCTCGAAAGACGATTAGATTTGCGCTCCTGTGATTTGGCCAGCCCTGCAGAATTGACTGTGTCTGTGGAGACATATATCCTTTCTTATTATCACGCACTTAAACATACCGGTACTTAAAACCTATGTATAATAGGCCTACTGTTGGACATCACTTTGTGGAAACAACAATAATTAATTGTCGCAGAATACGCTAGTGGCGACCTACTCAGAAACGTTGCTTAATAAAATATAGGCCTATATAGCAGTGACTTGACATAATTACCATCTGCTAGACATTCCCACAGACTATAATAGAAATGTATAGGGCCTATACAGCTTATTTTCAAATATTTTGATGACGCTCCTCGCCTCCTGTGTTAAATTTTATCAGAGAAAATGATAACATATTATCTCAATGAAATTGATAACTGCTGAAAATTTGAACAACCCATGACCCAACTCCTGAAATTCGTAAAATAGGCGTCATCCCACCGGGATGTCCTCAAAAGAGGTCTACGTCTGAAGGGGTGGCAATAGTTAGCCCCTGACATGCGAATTGTTGACAAGGGGAGGGGGGGGGAGGTAAAAATTGACTAAAAATTGTTGACGTATAAACTAATGGACTTCTCCTTATTGCCATTACGACGGGACTATCAAGATAACTGCAACGCTAGAAGGGGGGTAGGCCTATGCCTATGCCTATAGGCCTATTAGGAAAATTCTGAACATGGGAACAATTTCATTCTCAACCATTTTTAACAAATAGGAAATATTTTATTCAATTTTTAATAGATTAGTAATATTCTTGGGAATTTAATAATACAAATTAAATTAATGTGATTGGAGTGCAACACATTGTAATCATTGTTGTCAATAAACACAGATGTAGGTTTGAAAACACAGTGAATACAGCATAAGACTATTATTTTACTATTAAAAAGCTACATCTTCTTTCGTATTTCGGTAGGAACAAAATTTGACTGTAACAAAGTAACAGGCGTAAAGTATAAAACAACTTAACAGAGATCAAAGTCGCTAAGTGAAAGCCAATAGACTAACGTTAAGACTAAGCGTCTTCCGTATGTTTAAGTTTTAACTTAAAAGGGACTATCTATTTGCCTTAATAGTGACTATTTTTTTTTTTACTAAAGACCTTTTAAGTTGAGTTAAAAACCCACTATGACGTCACTATGACTATGAATTCAATAAATTACAATCATTGATCAAGCAAGGCTGAAGTGACAATGAAGGGCGTTATTTATACTATAGTTTAGTTTAAGTTATAGTCTTATATAATCTTATAGTAGTAATAATAGTACTTATAATTTGTGTACTGATAAAATATACTATATATTATTATTTTATTAGAATTATATATTTAATATATTATGCCTAATATATTAAGTAAGTTCTGTCATACTATAAAAATAATTAATAATATTAATAATTATAATAAAAATCTTTATAGGCCCTACTTTCTAAATTCTAAATAAAATAGAAGCTTAGCCTAGACTTAGACTTAGAAGGTGCATTTCTGTAAATACTGTAATTTAGATGATTCACTGTAATTTTAATAGGAAAGATGTTATATTATTAGGTCTAAATTCCTAAAGACTAAAGAATAATTAAATTAAAAAATTAGAATCAGATTTTTATTTATTTATTTATTTTATTTTTACATTAATTTTATATAGAGAAACTTCAACCGTGGTGTTCGCACTCAGGTCATTTACTTTAGATGGCCCCCAAAAAATAGGGTTTAAAAAAAAAACATTAGAAAAATTTTCATGTGGAGGTTTTAATTTAGGTTTAAGTAGGCTTTTCCAAACAAAATTTTTATTTTACATTTAGAATTTAGACCATTTTAATGACACTCACTTGATAGAACTTTTTAAATCAAGAATTTTGTTACCAGTACCTTGTTCACGTAGGCCTAACAATAGCTCAATAATAAAAACATTATGAAGTTTTCCAAATTTTTAATAATATTGAATGAAAGAAAATTTAACTTTTATTTATTCATAAAATTTAATTAACTTACAAAAAACATTTTATATATCAAATAAAAAATATTTTAAGCAGCACATGTCCAAGTTGCATTGCTTTTACTACCAACACTGAATCTAATTAAAAGTTTCTTTAAAAACGAATGAGCCTTCCTGCTGTCAGTCAAGGGCGTAACATATTAGAAATAGAGCTTAGTTTCACTAGAACAAAATCTACCAAATTTATTCTTGTATCTTTGATACCTAGAAAGTTTTTTTATTAATTCTACAAACTGTGTTAAATTTTTAGGCAGTAAAAATTGCATTTTCACAGTTACTACCTGTGTGGGTTATAACTCTCAAATATCTGACACGGACCGTTACCTAAACATAGACCAATTGCAATTTTTTAGGAATGTTACTTTTTTAAAAACAAAGATTTATTTCTGCAAACAATGATTGATTTATTTCTGCAAAAAAAAAGAAAATGAAATAATTCATTTTACACCAACTTCCATTCAAAAAATCATAGAAGGATTACCCAGTAATGAGTAATCTAGAAACATAATTTTCACATCACATTAATTATTTATCCATTACACTAACATAAAAAAAAGACATTTATTTGATTTTTTTAATAATCCTAGAAAATTAACCAAGTAAGCCAGATGTATTATAATATATTTATTAAAGTAAAATAAATTTAAAGCTTATTATTGTTTTCTTATATTATCACAAAATTTGAAAGCATTTTTAACAAATGAATTTAAAGGAACGACATTCTGAATATTTTGTACAGGGTGCTCCACTTTAAAACCATAATATAATATAATTAGTAATATGTTTTTAATACAAAAAAAATTACGAATTAAGCAATATTTCTCACTTTTCTCAACCCTCTCCGTGCCAGCTGTTTTTTTGAGGTGAAAGCCAAGATCTCCATTTATCTTGCTCTCTTGCAGCTCGCGGGGCTATTTCTAGGTTCAGGCCTCTAGCCTTCAGGTCCCTTTCCGCCGTCCTTCTCCATGGAAATAACAATAGTCCATAATCTCCTCCACAATAATACACAGTAAACAAACACGAACACAACCTTCCAGCCACTATCTCATAACTCCACTGCCCTCTACACACTCAACAGTTTTCACTGTCTTCATTGACCTAATATAAACAAACTCACAACATGCTTACACATTAATGACCCAAACAACTGTCCGTCACACATATCATGTCATATTTTAAATGATATGCGCTTTACAGACAAACACCAAAACATTAGAAATTAATGAACTTTTTTATAACTAGGCCTATTTAGAAATTAAATATGGAACAAAAAGAATTGTTTAAATACCAGCTAAACAAAATAATATATATTATTATTGGCATAGTTCGTTGGCCTACTTGATTTTATTTCGATTGACATTTTTTAAGCAAGCATGTGATTTTATTTATTTGAAAACTAGGCAGCATTTATATTTATACAGCCACCTGGTTATCGATTAGACTTTATCAGCCCCAAAAAAGCTGGTGAAGTGTATAAACTACTGGTCCACATAGTCATACCTGCGTGCTAATGTATGGAACTGCTGTCATATTATGCCTCCACCCTTAATCTTTGTGTATGTCTGAGTAAAATATCATATATGGTAGTTCCATTGCGATCACTTGTCACAAAGATATCCAATCAAGGCTAATGCTAGTTTGCATTCACAGTATAAATAGCTCTTAGAAATACTCAGTGTTTCGTTTCCTGTACCTCTACAGTTGGATGATCTTTGATTTAAGTTAATAAATAATACAGTTGGCTGTTAAAAAATCCATTTGCATTATAACAGGCTACCGGTAAATCACGTAAAACTGACTTGATTTGTTCAAGTTGTCAAAGTTAGTGAAAACTGACAAATGTTTTGAGAATTTTGTGAATTTCACTAAAAGATTTTTTTTTAAAGTGTGAAAAAAACAATTTTAAATGCCCCGTAAAAGAATAATACCAAGTAGTTAGTAGTAATAGTAGGCTACCAAAAGTCGTTAATAAAACTCCAATAACATTTTGAATAAATCATACTTAAAAGTACCAGTACTTAAAAGGTATCTACAAAACGTTTTTTAACTACCTATTCACTCATCTAGTAAACATTATCATAAAATTTTTTTTAGATATGCCAGTGAAAAAAAAAGTGTGAATTTTTAAGTAGAATTTGTGAAATGTTTATTAGTTTTAAATGATTTTAGAGTAAGAACTAAGAACCCCTGTTACAATTAGTTAGTTAGTATTGATACAATACTTTCCAAAAATGTATTTTCTAACTGTTTAGAAGTATTTTTTAACGGTTTAAAGTATCTTTAAATAGATAAATAGAAATTTAATTGGCTTCTTGTTATTTCTTTCTAGCTCCTTCAAACTATGGCAGTAAAAGAAAATCCAAGGAAACGTAAATTAAATATGGATGCCTGCCATATAAAGGGAAAACACAGCAGATTACGCAATGGATCACAATTGATGGAACTTGTTAGCAGAGGACAAATTAGCGATGTTATAGATATCTTGAATGTTATTCCATCGAACAGTAAGAGCTTCAGTGCAGCATTCATTACAGCTACAGAACTTGGTCATAAAAGGATATTGCAAAAGTTTATTGAAACTGGGACTACTGTAAATGCCAAGAATATCCTGGGTAATTCACCCCTTCACATAGCTTGCATGCATGGCTTCATTGACTTGGTCAAGCTCCTTGTTAGAAATGGATCTGAAGTTGACTGTCAGAATAAAGATGGTCAGTCAGCTCTGATGCTTGCTGTAGAAAAAGCTTGTTCTCTCCCCCTGCTTGAATATCTTACATCTGATGAATGTTGTGCAAATGTGAACATCCAGGACCACAGGGGTAGAACAGCTTTAATGATTGCCATTAAGCTGCAAGATCTTTGTGCAATGAAGTTTTTAATGGCTCATAAAGACATAAATCTGGAACTGAAAGATGAGAATGGTAAAACAGCCTTTGCTATAGCCAAAGAAAGTGGTCTTAGAGATTTGTTTAGCACATTCAAAGAATGTTTCAGAAAAGAAATTTCAGTTTCCCCTTTAGTGATGGCTATTAAGAAAAATAGTGTGACTTTGCTTAAATCTATTCTGTATACTTTAAGTCCAAAAGAAGTTAACACATTGGATGCCAGTTTATTCTCTCCTCTAATGATTTCTTTGAGTAAAAAATCTGTGAACATTGACATTGTTAGAAAGCTGCTGACTGCCGGAGCTAGAGTTAATATGGGCTCTGCTAATGATAATATCACACCTTTGTTTTTAGCTTGTAGGACTGGAAGTTTGGAGGCAGTAAAACTTTTGGTTGCAGAAGGTGCAGATGTTAACACCCAAACAAAACATAAGAAATTGACACCTTTGATGTGTTCATGTGAAAACAACAAACTTGAAATAGTCAAATTCCTTTTGAAACAAAAAGCAGACATTTCTTTGACAAATAGTAATAGTGAAACTGCTTTGATGGTAGCATTACAATGTAAGAATAAAAGCTGTGCTGAAGAGCTGATTAAATATGGAGCTCAAATCAATGATGCAGTTTTTCTTATGGCTGTTACAGCTGGATGGCACAGAATGCTACCAAATGTTGATGTGGTAATCAGCAAAGATGTGATAAATGAAGCACTTGTATTGGCATGTAAGCAAAATAATTATGAGCTAGCAAAGTTTCTCTTGGATCATGGAGCCGAAGTGAACCAAGCAGGAGACAATGTACCTTTAATTCTGGCACTACACAATGTCGAGCTATTCAGTCTGCTCCTTAGTTTTGGGGCTGATGTGAATTTTAAAAACTTTTCCGATTCCTTCCCCTTAGTGGAAGCTGTTATCCATGATGATATTTTGGCCCTTGAGACTGTAATAAAACATGGTGCTGATTTAAATGCAAAAGACTATAAAGGATATACATCATTAATGATAGCAGCCAAAAATGAAAAGTTAAACTTTATGAACATTCTCCTGGATGCTGGTGCAGATATCAATTATGTATCAGACTATGATGACATAACTGCTCTAAATGCAGCACTATCTGGAAACAAGATAGAAGCTGTAAAATTACTGCTAAGCAGAGGTGCAATTGTAAATCAAAAGGTTAGATCTCCACTTGTGCAGTCATTATATAAAGAACTAGTACTCATGGAGCTGCTTTTACACCATGGTGCTGATCCAAACGTACAATTATCTGATGGCTCTACTGTGTTGATAAACGCCTTGGAGGCAAGATGCGATCACAGCAAAATCAAACTCCTTCTTAGTTTTGGAGCTGATCCAAATACAAAGAACAAAGATGGAGAAAGTCCTATCTTTGTGGCAGCTAAATATCCCCCAACCATGGTGATAGACTTGTTACTTAAGAGTGGTGCTGACATAAAGGAAAGAGATAAAAATGGATCAACCGTGCTTATGTGTGCTTTAGAACGTTTTAGAAATGATGATATAATAGCATACTTGATCAATCGTGGTGCGGATGTTAACCAAAGCAATCATAATGGTCGATTTCCTCTCAATGAGGCTACCTTTGATCGCAACTTGAATATCTTACGGTTACTTGTCGACAAAGGAGCCGATGTGAATGCACAAGATCAGTTAGGAATGACTTCTTTGATGCGTGCTGCATCCACTGAAAGCTATGAAAATGTCAAATTTCTAATAGATTGTAAAACAAATCTCGACATTCGATCCAACAAGGGCTCAACGGCAGCGTTTTTTGCTGCTCTCGGTGGTAGACCTTCAAATCTGAAAGCTTTAATTGAAGCAGGCGCCAACATAAATATAGTCAATAGTTTTGGAAGCAGTGCCCTCACTGCATCGTTGCATAATCTATATGGCGACCCTCCTCGTTTTTCTCTTAGCGAAAGCCATGAAGCTTGCTTGAAGTTAGTTTTATCAGCTGGGGCTAAACCTGATTTGCGAAATCAAGAAATATCTTCACTTTTTCACAAGTTAATTGTATTATATGATGAATCTGAATTAATTTATAGTTTCATGAAAACGGGTGCAGCACCGCCTGTTGTTTCAGTTGAAAGCCTGAGAGGCATTTGCAGTTTTCCTTCTTATCATTACTATTACCTATGTGAAAAAGAAAGAAAAGTTACGCCTTTGTTAACAGCCATGTTTTCCAAGAAAACCAAGCTAGCACTTTTATTCTTGAGATATTGGTACCTAGATAAAGATGATATCGTTTTCCTTCATAAAACTATCCTGCATAATCAAAAGTATTTAGGACACTTATCTAAGAGTGCACTTCTTGGTGTTAATAATAGACAACCGCTCAGTTTAAAATGTTTAAGCTTTGTAGCAGTGTCAACAGCTGTAGGCAACTTCCCAGACAGAAAGTCAAGAGTGAATTCCTTACCTGTCCCTTTTGTTATTAAAAACAGCTTACTTTTCCAGCTCCACATGTAGAGTCGACGTGTGAATAGGCTCCTGTGCAGAAGGCTGGAGTACAATAATTACCACTAAAAGGGGATTTGTTGGGTTTGACGTTATGGAATAACCACGATTGCTGATTAAAGATGGATAAGCTTTTTTTAATCTTGTATTAATTATTTATGTATTTTCTCTCTTCAGTTAAGTTAATTTAATATTTAACTGCATAAATAAAGCTTTTGTATCCTTAAATGAAATTCTTATCAAATGCTAAAATGTCTTTAGATTATTTCTTTCCTTTAAGTTTAAGGTTTATTCTAGATAAATTAATGAAACTTCCTTTGTTGTGTGGTGTGATAAATCAGCAGCCTTATTGTTACTATATGATTTTTGATTCTGTAGTCATACACATACTAAAGATACAATTATTATCTGTGCTCAGTGCTGACAGAATAAATGTTAAAGTCTGATCAAATAGTAAATCGGAATGATTTCTAGTTCTAGCCAAAAGAATAAACCTTTTTGTCAGGCCTTTGATTTTTTCCATTGTAGTATTTTGTAGCCTATGATTGTGTCTATTGACATCTGAGGCCAGACAGCTTTGATGGAGTCCTAACATAAAATTGGTGACGTAGATGGTTTATATGCATTGTGCTGGCTACACAATCCCTTTTGCACACAGAAGCGGTTGAACTTCTGAAAAAAAAAGGGCGCATACTTCTATCTAGTGCATTGATTGCTATATTTTAGTTTATCATATAGGCCTAGTGTTTATCACGACTAAGAATTTGAATTAACTACCGGTAATTATAATGCAAGGTCTCTGACTCATCAGTCTTTAGACTTTAGCCATTCATGACACAAGCTATGACACCCAGTATTGTAATAAGGCTTTGGTAACCTGCGGTCCACTTACGGACTTGGCACGCAGAGCAATTTAAATAGCACGTGGGAGACAGCAAGAAAGGAAATTCAAGTACTAAAGCTGTATGATTTGTATGAGTCGCTTGATTATAAGATGCTTGTTTAAATGTTGCGAACATATATACCGGTTACTGACTGATGTTATTGAAATAGTATAATAATATAATTTATTGATTTTGTAAAAACTTAATATAGTGCATGAAATAAGCTTATATAAACTTTCTTTGTTATAATACCGTTAGTTGAATAATACATAAGCATACAACAGGGATTTGCAACATTTCGATAATATTAATAGTGTGCCAAAGTATGATTTCTTATTAATTCAGCTTACCTAAAAGTGATAAAATAAAAGCCAACCTGCTCCATCAATTTCTTGTAGGAGAAACTTGAATTGCATTTTCTTGTGTCTTCTGCGTGCCATTGAAAATTGCCATGCGTGGCAGGCATGGCGCGCGTCCCAGGGTTGATTGCCCCATGTCAAGATCAGAGACACTTTTTATACAATTCAACTGCAGATGTTTGTTCCAACTTTATCTTCGTTTGACCGACAGCTCGACGCGCGAGTGATGTTGCTTAGATGAGTAGGCCTATGTACTTTATCTTTGCTGCAGACGACACATTCTCCTAATGTCTTCAAATAGACACAACACTAAGATTCTTCTTCTACTTCATAATACTGTGGAGACCCCGTTAGAACCGAGGAAAGAGTCCACAATTTAAATATACATAAAATAAAAAGCATCACAAACAACAATTATAAACAGATGACAGAGTGTCACTTTAGGTTTTTAGACCAGCCCTTCAGTGACGATTTAAAAGACTGAACTGTAGGGGCAGTGATGGAGGCCTGGTCCAGGGTGTTCCACAGCCTAATGGCTGACGGAAAAAAAGAATATTTGTAGACGTCGTTTGTAGATTCTGATACATTTTGTAACGCGGATAAATCTCTCCTTTCTTATTATCACTTCACGCACTTTAAACATACCGGTACTTAAAACCTTTGTATAATACTGTTGGACGTCCCTTTAAAGGAACAATTGTGGAAACTAGAACTATCACAGAATCCGTTAGTGTCGACCTACCTTGAAACGTTACCTATTAATTATACCATTGAAAACATGAAGCCATTACGTATTAGTGGCTTATGTTGTCCCCATAAGATAAAGACGTTAAGATCAATCACATTTCTTTATAAACACAAGGATGGGTCGTGCTAAGGTTTCTCCGTAAGCCTGTTGATGCCATTATATATTTTTCCTCCCCATTGTTTAATGCTAAAAATAATAAAAAAAATATATAAAACATCAACTGAAATAATGATTTTTATTGTTTTTAAAAATATTTCAGAATAATTTGAACATTTAAATCACTTTTGACGCCGAGTCTAGTAGTTAATAGATCTATCTACCTCTTGACATAATTACCATCTGCTAGACTTTCTCGCAGACGATAATATAAATAACTTATTTTCATATATTTTGAAGACGCTCCTCGCCTCCTGTGTTGAATTTTCTCGGAGAAAATGATAACATATATCTCAATAAAATTGATAACTGCTGAAAATCGGATCACTTTCTGAAGGAACTCCTGAAGTTCGTGAATCGGGCGCCATTTAAACAAATCTACTTCGCTTTTGTAAAATAACACAACTTCATCAAGGTGTTTTACACATCATGATTTTTTTCTGTTAATATTAATTTAAACAAATTAATTCAGTCCTAAAATGTAATGTCAATGCCCATAAAAAAATTGCCATGTTATTAAATACTTTTTATGTGCTAAAAAATAACTAAATTTTAAATTGACAGGATTAAATTATCCAATTGGGTTTCCCCAGTGGTCTTCCCCTCCCCCCCCCCCCTATCTATTGCCTATCTATTAGTTGGAATCAGTAGCGAAACTAAGAGCTGGGGAAAGGAAAACTTAAAAAGGTGTAAGAACAATTTGCCTCACTTATTGCTATCATCATTTGTTAGGATCAGGCGCTTATAAAATAGTTACAAAACGACTTAAATAGGCCTAAGTCATGTTCGGCTATAACCCCCGCTTAATGGAATCATCATTAGGTTGATTAGTTTGATATGCAGTTATTGCATATAAGCGTAAGTACTAATCAGCTGAGATAACAGATGCAACTCAACACACCATCTTATCTTATCATTCTCGTTAGCTTATCAATTAACGTAACATAGCATTTTCGAAAGTCGCCCATTTCAAACCATGACCCATGGTATGGTTTGAAATGGGCGCTACTTTACATTTAAAAGTCCCTTTTTTGGATTAGATGCTTTATTTCAATTCGTAATTTAATTAAAGAGCTTAAAAACTTTAAAAAAATATAATTGTTTCTTCCTCATTTCAGGTAGCAGTTAAAGATTAGCACAATGCTATTGCACAGAATAAACAGAAAGATTCAACGGCCATGGGTTATCTTCAAACTTCTGTTTTCATTCGGAGGACTGATCAAATTAATTCCTTTTTATGAAAACGTTTGCTAAACGTCTCCTGCTTCTATTGAAATGACGAAACGTCAACTTAAAGACTTAGTGAATGTTTTACGATCTAATAACTCTTTTTCTGCGCAAAATCTTAAAACAACAACGTTTCGCGGTCATGGAAAAAATGCAAATAACAAAGACCGTTATAATTTTTCAACTGGTCACATTAATGTTGGCAATATTGCCAAACTTGGCAACAATAAAATTTTTGACATTATTACCGACGATCATATACCAAATTCTAATTGGAGTGTTTACAAACAAAATATAACAGCTAAAACAAATTTAAATTTCTCATACTTAATATCTGGAGAAGACATATTGTGTCAGAAAAATATTCCATTTGTAATGATCATTATTCCTTCTTTAACGAAATAGATCGCAGAGATTTTTTACGTAAAACTTGGCTTAGAGCTGCAGAAACAAACTCCTGGCCAAGAGAGGAAGTTCTAGACAAAGTGAAACATATTTTCTTCTTTGGTCTTCATAAGAATAATCGAGATAAAGATTTTCTTTCTTTCTTGAGGAAAGAATCTCTATTGAATAACGATATAGTTGTGGCAGATTTTGAAGACTCTTATAGACATTTAACTATTAAAATGCTTTCAAGTTTTAAATGGACAATGAAATATTGTGCTGAAGTCAAATTTGTATTAAAAGTTGACATGGATACATTTATTAATGTGCCTTTAATGATGAGTTTATTACACCATGTACATTTTACTTTTGATACATTTAGTATCGGATTAAAACATGGTTATGACAAGCCGATCGTAGTAAGAGATATTGATCGTTGGAAAGTATCTCAGAGGGAATAAATATCCTTTAGTGTAGCCTATTATCCAAAGTATGTTTACGGTCATACATACGCCACCAGCATAGACAGCATCAGAGTGTTGGTATCTGCAACAGAAAAGAAACCGATTTTAGCCCCTGAAGACGCCGTTATCACAGGAATTTTGCCGAAACACTTGCTGGAGTACTTAGACTGGATGCACCAAGTTTTACTGTTTGCTGCAGGAAAATCTTTGACTGTGAAGTAGTATGGAACGCCAATGTGGCTATAACAGAAATAAAGAACAGTGGCATGCTTGAAAGATTGTGGATCAATATTGTTACTAGACAATGTAATGATAAAGTGTCTATTGATGTGTATTTGGTGGGCTAGGATTGATCTTCCAACTTATGGAGTCTCACTTTAGGCTATAGTTCATCAGGAAAGTATAATGACTATTGAATATATTCTAATAAGAAAGATCTTTTTTAAATTATTGAACCAGTACGATTGTGATAACTAAAGACAAAAATTGAAACATTTCTGACTATGTGCCTATTTTTACGATCAGCGAGAAGTAAAAATTGAAGCGTTTGTTGATGATATAGAAGTTACAAGTGAAGTGTTTGTTGATCAATTATAGAAGTAACAAGTGAAGTGTTTGTTGGTCATATAGAAGTAACAAGTGAAGTTGTAATTGATTAATTAGAAGTAACAAGTGAAGTTTTAGATGATTAATTAGAAGTAACAAGTGAAGTTTTAGATGATTAATTAGAAGTAACAAGTGAAGTTTTAGATGATTAATTAGAAGTAACAAGTGAAGTTTTAGATGATTAATTAGAAGTAACAAGTGAAGTTTTAGATGATTAATTAGAAGTAACAAGTGAAGTTTTAGATGATTAATTAAAAGTAACAAGTGAAGTGTAAGTTGATTATAGAATGTGTATCAAAGGCCGAATCTGCTGCGTCATATTAATTTGTTGATTGATTATCACTCATTTAATTATTTATAAAAAAAAATGAAAGTGGACTATTACTATTCTCAAGTGTATGTATATATTTTTTTTTGCCATTTAATATTTTTCATATGAGTTATAAGTAAGTTTATAATAGATTTTTTTCTTTTACCATAAACATATCTATATAACAACGTATATTATAACTTCATTGTGTCAATTAGAATATTGTCCCTATCCACTTTTTAAAGTAACATATGTCTTTTATGTGCCTATGACTATGAATACGTAAGCGCTACGGGCAACTCCCGTCCCACCTAAGACACGTGTATCATAAACATATTGTGTCTTATTACACTGTTTGTTTAGCCATGGAAAATATAGCCATGTTACACTGATATTACATTGTCAATAACCAGGTCTTATGCTCAGGTCAAAATAAATAATCGCTTAATTTTTTTTAGATGATACAATAACCCACCTGCTGCTGAACAGGTGGATAAACAACGGTGATAACTCGACATACAAATAAACTAATATCCAATACCGTGAGGCAAACCATTGGTCAGATGCTTGTAGTAAATTTTAAAGAAATTTTACATAATTTTTTTTAAGATATAGATCTAACTAGATCTATGTGAATGCAAACACTATTTCACAACCTTATAACTCTTCATTACAGTATTTAGACAATTTTTTTGTAATAAACTTAGCTTTAGCAAAAAAATAGGTTTAGTGCAAGAGGTTAGAAAAGTATGTGTTTCAATACGTCCTTACGCTTTGGTCTAGTCTTGCATTTTCATTAGGCTTTTTAACTATCTCAAGCTATTAAATTTTCCTGGTTTGTTCAATGATCCCATTCCTTGTTCAGTACCGGACTGTCAACCAGCACTTCGTGGGTTCTATCCCTGCCGCCGACCGAGTTTTGGGCCTAGTGGACGTAATAATCTCCTAACTAGAAGGAACGTCTGTAAACTTATAAGGAGTACAAGGCGACGAGAACTATTATTTATTTGAATTTCCCATACAATGAAATTGTTTTCCTTTCTTTCTAATTTTTTTTTTAAAATTTTGAATTAAGAATTTAAAAATGTGTGCATTATTGTTTTTTTGCTTTTTTTTTTTTAATTTCCTTTTTCGAATACTTGTTAATTTTTTATTGGTGTGACCATAGACTATAATATAGGCTTAGGCTACATGGGCCGCTTGCTTTAGTTTTTTATGCTGTTATCTTCTTTTTTTGCGATTCCCGATTCTAAACTTGTCATACAAGTTCCGTTTTATTAAATCGCGTTTTTTTCGACTTTAAATGAATACTTGTAGGTCTATTAATCCTATTATCATTGACTATAATTAGATGGACCACATGCTCTATTTTTAGAGCTTATGTTCTTTTTCCGTGCGCACACAACAATAATCTATAAATGTTTCCGCTCTGTACAACTTTCGATTTAAATTTTTCATTGAGAAAATCATACGATTAAATAAAACGGAACTTGTAGCCTATATCAATAACTTTATTTCCTGTATAGCAATTACTTTTTTTAGAATCGGGAATTCCGAAAATCAGTGTTTCAAGTCATCATATAGCAGAAATACTAAAGCAAGCGGTCCATGTATATTATAGTCTATGGTGTGACTTCACACTTGTCACTTGTAAATAGACCCTTTTAATAGACTTTATATCTCTATTATCTTAACCGTTCGATCTGAAGGGCTAGGCATATTCACGGATCGAATTAAAAGAGGAAAACAATTTAGCAAAACGTAAAAGGCATATAAATACGTACCTAGTTAGGCACAACTTAGGCTTATAATTGTCATGTGAATGAATTCATAAAGTAAACTGAGACTCTTGTTTTAATAAAAATCTCTGTTTTAAGAGAATGACTCAATGTAATGGACATTCGTTTATTTCTACTCGGTTATTAACAAAAACAAGGATAAAAAAAGATTTATTAACAGCTGCAAAATTATATAATTTTTCTTACAAGGACATTGAAAGCAACAGTTATTCTTTCAGAAAATGTGTTTTTGGTAACGATATTTTTAGTTGAAATAAATATTCTATAATAGAAATATTCTATATTTAGAATATTTGTCTGTTTTGTATATCAATTCTATTTTTTTATCTGTTCATCTATATTACTAAAGATCTATATTAATTTTATTTATTTATTTATCAATATATCTATCTCTTTGTTAGTATCTATGTATCTTCGTGCAAAAGAAAAGGCGTACTAGAAACTCACTGTACTACCAGAAAGCATAATTGGTGAATTACGTCATAATAAATAGCTATTCCTCAAATAAAACACATACTCTCTGTGCCAAAATCAAATGTAAATAAACAACTCTACATAAACTATTAGGACAATCTCAAATACAATATAGAAACTATTATTACATGCTTTACACATTTAACAACCCTTTTGAGGAAGTATTCAATGTTCCCATGGTCAGGAAACTCGACAGGCGCGCCCGGTATTTTCTGAAATGTATTTGAAATCTGCAACATAAATTCCGAAAACAGACATGGACTATTCGTGAGATTTCATAAGACAATAAAGGAAGTAACAAGAAAACCATAAAAACGAAGTTTTCATTATACTCCCTTTATTTGCAAACTAAGTTTACCATCATGTAATTAAATAATTGATTGACTACTGGAAATGAAACGTACAGAAAAATATCTGTGTCGCAAATCTCAAAAATATCTCCTTACTCCGTATGAATTGTTCTTAAAATAATCTTAGCGCATAATTTTTTTTTCTAGCTTTGCGCCGAAAAAGTATAAAAAGTTACACAGGCATTTTTAACGCGAAATCAATATATTTCTTATACTTTCCTTTTAAGAAATGAATATTGTCATAAGTGTAGTATTATTAAGTCGTTTTAACTGAAAATTTGATAGAATGTATTGTTAGGCGCCACAAATCTGCTGTCCAAATTTCAGCTCGATCGGACCACGGGAAGGGGTCGAAAAATTGAAGCCAATTTTTGCACCCACGACGATTGCAGACAGACAGACAGAAAATGCAACTTAAAATAAAGGAAGTAACAAGAAAACCATAAAAACGAAGTTTTCATTATACTCCCTTTATTTGCAAACTAAGTTTACCATCATGTAATTAAATAATTGATTGACTACTGGAAATGAAACGTACAGAAAAATATCTGTGTCGCAAATCTCAAAAATATCTCCTTACTCCGTATGAATTGTTCTTAAAATAATCTTAGCGCATAATTTTTTTTTCTAGCTTTGCGCCGAAAAAGTATAAAAAGTTACACAGGCATTTTTAACGCGAAATCAATATATTTCTTATACTTTCCTTTTAAGAAATGAATATTGTCATAAGTGTAGTATTATTAAGTCGTTTTAACTGAAAATTTGATAGAATGTATTGTTAGGCGCCACAAATCTGCTGTCCAAATTTCAGCTCGATCGGACCACGGGAAGGGGTCGAAAAATTGAAGCCAATTTTTGCACCCACGACGATTGCAGACAGACAGACAGAAAATGCAACTTAAAATAAAGGAAGTAACAAGAAAACCATAAAAACGAAGTTTTCATTATACTCCCTTTATTTGCAAACTAAGTTTACCATCATGTAATTAAATAATTGATTGACTACTGGAAATGAAACGTACAGAAAAATATCTGTGTCGCAAATCTCAAAAATATCTCCTTACTCCGTATGAATTGTTCTTAAAATAATCTTAGCGCATAATTTTTTTTTCTAGCTTTGCGCCGAAAAAGTATAAAAAGTTACACAGGCATTTTTAACGCGAAATCAATATATTTCTTATACTTTCCTTTTAAGAAATGAATATTGTCATAAGTGTAGTATTATTAAGTCGTTTTAACTGAAAATTTGATAGGATGTATTGTTAGGCGTTCCAAATCTGCTGTCCAAATTTCAGCTCGATCGGACCACGGGAAGTGGTCGAAAAATCAAAGCCATTTTTTGCACCCACGACGATTGCTGACAGACAGACAGAAAATGCAACTTAAAATAAAGGAAGTAAAAATACATTTATCTAAGCTGCCTCCAAGAAAAAATGCAGAAAACGATAAAAGCAAATAAATGTAGAAAAATAGGTCTAAGTTTCACTAGGAAATAGTCATTTTTTAAAGACCAAGTGAAGAGGTTTTTCTCAAAGGAACGAGATTTGGAATAGCCTCATACGGCAGTGACGTTTGAGAAAGAAAACAAATAAACAAAACTCGACGCTATAAATCTATATTTAACCATTTTGTTAAAAATAAAAACCGGGAAAAGATTCAAAACATGTGGCAATAGATTCAAAACACGTGACAATATTCATTTTTCCTAGTCTAAATTCTTTCTCTTACGTCACTTTACTATGTTGGAAATAAAATCATCTTAAATGCCTACGAGATTTGGATTTGTCCTCCAAAAAACACACACATTTAAGTGCAAATATTGAACTAATTACTTAAAAGTTATCTTTGATATTTTGTTTAAATGATTTTTATTAACATTCAGATACTGAATACACTATTTAATATCAAAATCTAATGTTAACTAAATTTTGATAAAAAGCTCTTTACTTGATCTTTAAGAAAAAAACAACATAATGTTGTTTCTTTTAATTTTAACTAAATTTGTATTAATAATATATTGTTTGTATTTTACATATTGTTTTAGGTCATTTAGTTTTGTACTAATGCGCACATCAATTATCTTTATATCATGAATGGTCGGAAAGCGCCAGACGATTATTACGATAAGGGTCAAAAACTTTAAAACGCATAATAAGCGGAAGCCAGTTTGGAGTAAGCCTACCTACTACATAAATATGATGTCTAAATGTATTTCCATTTTCAGATACGGTAAGCATTGCTCCGTTTAATGTGTTTAATGTGTGTCTTATAATTATTACATAAAATATAATATTACTATATTTGTCAGTGGCTCATAATAAAAGCTTCTGTAAAGAAGGTGTTTTGTTTTCCAATCCTTGCCGTAGTCCTTCCAAAAAAGTCTTTCTGTTTGAGGATTTTCCTTCTAAACTCTAAATTCTTTGTTTAGTTCTAATTTGGAGAATCGATCTTTTCCAGTAGTAAAATTCTCTTGTATTACCATGTTTCTCTTCATCATCAACAATCCAGGTATCCATCTTATGTTGTTAGCTTGTGATCACAAAAGCGGCTGTTGTGTGTTTGTCGTCATGTAATCCTTTGTCTGTGTGGGTATCAAATTCCTGGAAATCCCCAGGTGTAGTAAAGGCTCACTTACATATATCATATAATGCGACTAGGAATGTTAACATCAATGTGTATTCTTTTTCACAACCGATTTTCGTTTCTAGAAATCCGATTTTAAACCGGATTTTGGCTTGCCCCCCCCCCCCCCCATCCTCCCTGTCCTTTTTAATGTAACTCCCACACACTGCAAATGTAACAAATAATTATATATATAAAGTAGAATGTGTGTGTGTTCAACCAATCATAAGCTTATTAGTTAATTGAAATGCACGCGGGGCATGGTGCCCGAGCGGCAGCGCTTTCGACTGGCGATCCGAAGGTCCTGGGTTCGAATCCTCGTGCAGGCTAGAATTTTCCCCGGGACTTGAGGTTGCCCCTGAGTCAACCCAGCTCTGATGAGTACCTGACACGCTGCTTCACCAGCCCTATGATCAGTTTGGTCCGAAGGGTACTTTGCTTGTTAAAGACACGTAACCTTATTGTCTCAAATCATACTTTTGCGATTTCCCTTCGGACATGGTGATGGTATCTTCTCTAGCTTAACGTATCGGACTGCCATGCGGGCGATCCGGGTTCGATTCTCAAGTTAGTCTTTACCTTTTTTCTACAATACTTTTTTATAAAATTACTTTCGTAAAAGTCTTCAGTAAAAAATATAAAAAATTTCAATATTAGATTTTTATCTTTCTGTTCATTGTAGTTTATAAATTTGTTATTTGTAGCTTATACGGGCCTGTTTTATTTAACCCCGGGCAACGCTTTGCAATTATCTTGTAGTATATAAAACACTACACATTTACACAGCCTCAGAGGTCTACTATTTATAATGATGCTCCCCCCTTTTCTTTTCATTTCCTGCTTCGGAAAACAACACGCGTTAACCAAACTATCTTCAAGTACAGACGAATATAAATAGTTCTTTAAAAACCTTTTCATTCGAGTTTGTGAATTTTCTTGTAATGTTTTAGTGAAGCGTATTCATGAACTAAATTACACCCAAATGTCAGATGCCAACGTTTGCAAACTTGTCGAGTATTACAGGTAAGTCTGAGGTAAGACAATACCTATGTTTACAAATGCATATCTAATGGTTTCATTCAATACCTATTTTTACAAATGCATATCTAATGGTTTCATTAAGAGAACATGGAGTGGAAAGTGTTTCAAGTACTTACAGGAACACTTTATTTGATTATTAAAACTCTTGTTTGATTAGATTCTGTTCACTTAGATTTCTTTTGTCACGACATTAAGCCGAACTATAATGTGATTTTGTCGGGGAGGATAATGAGTATACACTTGTGAATGTTTATGTGTTATACAGCAATCGAATTTGTCTCTGGTCGGAAGCTTAACGTCTGTATTGTCTTGGCTTAGTATTATAGTAGGCTACTATTTAACACATTGCGCCCCTTAAAAACAAAACTCCCGACTTTCGGCCCTTCTCATTGCGTCGCACAGCTTAACTTCCTGATGTTGTCCTCTCATCGTTTCCTTTGTCTTCCTATCTTTCGCCCCTTCTCTGGTGGTACCCTGCAGAATAGTGTTGGCAAGCCCATTGTTTCTTGTTATGTGGCCAAGATCCAATTTCCTGGAGTATCCTATTTTTTCGTATTTGCTCATTGGACATGTGATCTTAACATCAGATGCCAAGAAGGTTTCTAAAGCATCTCATTCCCATGGAATTGAACTTCCTTTCTAGCTCCTACTGTTAATGTCCAGGACTCGCAAGCATTTAAGAAAATAATGTTTTATGATATCCTGTAATGTTGCATCAACGTGTTGGCTGCTTCTGTCTAGGTACGATTCTGATTAGGCCCAGCGGGAACTCGTGTCTCTCTGACGATGATTTTCAATATTCAGCAACTCCTCCAGTAGTACGATGTTTGCACTATTCTAATTAGTTCTCAACAACAGCATTCAATAAAGACAAAATCCTTGGCTTGTAAAGTAAATGTAGAACTTTTATACAACAATAAAATTGTATAAGTTAATGGAATTCAAATAGTAGGTACTCAAAACTGATTTTAATTTTTCAAGATATTGAGCTTTTTTATGTTTAATAGAAAGACAAAATAATTCTAAGAACTTTGATACAAATTTTATGACTATGTTAATTTTTAAGAAATTTATGAAATTTTGAAATTTTACAAGTACTTTACTTTTAGCCACCTCACAAAGTCCTATTTATAGAAGTCATTATCTCAAAAAGTATATTGGCTATGGCTAAGTTACTTTGTTTCCATACACAAAAGTTTGTAGAGAAGAGATCGATTTTATTTCGTGAATGTGGTGTATTTGAAAAATAAAAAAATATCGATGTAATAATCATTTTTTATAATTTTTAACCGTTTTTTTTTTCAAGGGAGACAAAAAACGCAAATCCGACCTATTTTTAAAACATCACTAAAAATTACCTAATTTTAGTAGAAGCTTAGACCTATGTTATATAATCAGACTGAAGAAGAAATTCAAAGCTCTATAGTCTATAGAGACCTACTAAATTGGCACTGTTTCAAATTATCAAAATTTTTTTTTTTTTTATTGAAACAAAGTGTTCTAGCAAACATTTTCGTTTTTTAGCCATTTATAAATATTCGCAAAAATTTAACGAATCTTTGTAAATGTAAAAATATTACATCAATTTGAAGTTCATTTAAAGTACACAACTTGTATAGTAAAAAGTGTTACAAAATGTACTGTATTAGTAGGTATACGGACAATGATTGACAATCATGTACTTGAAAGTAAAACACAAAAAAAGCAGTTTTTATATAGAATAAGACTCGAGCATTAAACATTGAATAAGGCAAGTTAGTCATTATTTAATAATACACATTTTAAGGTAACAGTTATATGTGTTTTATTTTAAAGAGAAAGTTTTCAAATGTTAATTTAAGGTTTAAAATAACAACCATTGACTATTGTTTAGGCTAAGACCATTTATCCTACTGACAGTAGTAACAATGATAATAATAATCAGTTTTATCCCATACCTAAAAACAAAATATATTATTACAATATAAACTTAAAACTGTTCAATATATTACTTTTACATATGATTTGATTTGGTTTCTCTATTTTTTTTTCATTGGTATAAACTATAACGACCTATATCTAATGGTCTTTAACACTAACCAAGAACGCCTATCACAAGCATTATATTCTAAGCTGTAGTTTTTTGTATAAATAAATATTTAAAGAATCACATTTTTAGTTTCACTTTTGATATTTCGATAACAGATTAATTGTTCAGTAGTTTAGGGGGATATTGTGGCATTATTTGAGAATTAGACCCGTTCGTTCATTATTGCACTTTCCCCACCCCCGTACTTTATACTAGTTGTGTTATCTGTCCACCATCTTTCCTACTTTTTACTATTTGCCACCCCCACTACGCTACTAGTAATAATACATTTTTAGCTCATACACTTCTATTTTAAATATACATCAACAATTATGAAACATATCTCTTATATCGACCTAATTTTAACTTTCATCTATTAGTAGTTAGCAAAAATATATTTGTCTTAATATCAGAACAAAACGTCTTTTCCACCTCTTACCGTGCACGTTTTGCTCTCCCCCCCCCCCCCCACATATAAAGTAGTACGATTCTACCCTATGTTCCCCTCCCCAACCCTACTATTTTGCTTTTATTTTGTCCAGGTTAGAATACAGAGGGTATATGCATATAGGCCACGAAGTTGGCAATGCAGTAAAATCTAAGATTTTAATGGCAGGCTGTTGATGAATGAATGAGTATAAACGCATGAAAATTTATAAATAAAATGTATTAGTATTAGCCTATATAAAGTCACTTTATTGACCCCCTTCCCTCCACATTTCAACAACTGTAAATTTTGTCAACCCAGTTTTCTGTATTTTGTTGACATAATTAATATACGACCCCCCTATGTAGGCCTAGGCTATTTGATTATGACTGATTGTTATTAGACTATTTCCTAGGCAATACATAGAAATTCACAAACATAATAAATATGTATACTATCCGTCAATAAATGTATAACAAATCGGGGGTATACAATAATGTTTTAAGTTCAGGCTAGATCTGATAATCTTATTAGAATTATTATTATTAGGCCTACGCATGACAAACCATTATAAATGTTTAAAAAATTACAGCCCTACCGATGAATTATTAAACATATGCCATGGTAGAAATATTCTTCAAGTGCAAATATATAATAATAGTATTGTATTATTCTAAAGAGTAAAATATGTCTTTTATTACCCACATTAGACTTGTCGGAATATGCCTCATAGCTATTGCATTTTGTAGGCCTTATGAGTGTAGAGTAGACAATATTTTTGTACATTTATGTGCTGAAAATAGCTTAGCTTCTAGAAAACTAAATAAAATACTGTCTGGTTCAATTTAAATGTTATTATAAGTGTGTAATACTACTTTATTTTATACTTAATTCATAATATTTTTCATAGCTTCGCTAGTCCACCAAAGGTCAAATTTACTATTGTTTACATTGACAACAGATGGAAGATCCCGTTCGCATGTCAAATTACATATTATAATATTATTTCCTGGAAATAAAAAGTATAAATTCAATATCTTTAACATATCTACTTTAAAATAAATGTAGTTTTAGTTTATTTTATGACAAGAAAAAAATTAGCATTATCAGGCCTTATCCTTAAACTTAATAGGGGTTTGGAGACTCGAGAACAAGTGATTTAAGGTGGTAAATCTAAAGCAATTTTATTAAAATAAAATAAATATAATAATATATACATACATTTTTTAACATAAAATTTATTTTATATTATTAATCTATGACATTGAATAGTTTAACTTATCTACTAAAGTGATAAAATCCAATACGACGCTTTTATTGGTAACGACCCTACAAATAGCCGAGATCGCGGCAGACATGTTTTTACGGCAGTAAAACACTACTTCATAGGGTTTACCTTCCGCGTTGGGAAAAATGTGCCATAATATATAGACTAATATTTCTTTCAGATTTTTACAGGAAAACGGACCAGCTTTTTGATGGTGTTTATAAAAAATCTTAAAAATGAATTTTTCTTAATAAATAAAATATTTTTCTTAGATAATTTAAATACTAAAAATGTTTAACATAAACAATCAATTTAAATTCATATGGTGATAAAGGAGATTTATTCCTGTACACTCGAATGAAAAAATTATCTTTCTATCATGAATGGTCGATTTTGCCTAGACAATTTAGTACGAGAGGTGTCGAAAACTTAAAAAAGCGCAAAAAACGGAAGCCAGTTTTAAGTACCTACAAATAGCATAGTACAATGAACAGAGCAACATTAATGCGACTGTCAAGTTAGAATGTTAGCTTGTCGTCTCCGTTCGTTTGGCTGGGAACTCGATTATATATTACCCAGCCAGTTGTCAGTAGTGATATATAGCTTTTAAATTTCAGAAAAGCCAAGTTGAACTCCTAAAAAAAAGCCTAGAAAAGCCAAGTTATAATGAAAAAGGTCTCGGTGACCTATTTTTTCCTTCTCTCCCCCCCTTATTTATTTTCAACTTCATCCTTGTGCTCCCCCCCCCCCCCCCCAAAACTAAAAACTTAAAAAAAAATAGAAAATAGAAAAAATGTTTAATTTTTTGGTTTATGAAACAAAAATTTGGTTTCGAAATTTAAGTTATAATAAGATCAATGATCTATTTACGTTTCAATTTTTGATACTTAAAAAAATAGTTTTCGAATTACTTAGGGTGAAATCATACACAAGTGTAGGAGAAGCCTGATGTATTATTGCCCAAACCCCAAACCGTGCACAATTCTCCCATGCAAAATGTTGCCCCCCCCTTTATACTATTTGCCTACTCTTTGCCCCCCACCCTTCCCTTCTTAATTACACTATTTGTCTCCCCTCCCACTTCGCATTGTTTTTTGTCTCAACCTCCTCGAGTTAATAACCTACATATAGTCATATGACGTGGAATATTTCTTCTATCACTCTCAATAAGCGGCTTCGGCGGGTGTTTACCATGATGTCCGATCAATTAATTTTGTGTTGCCAAATGTGAGGTTAGATTAATTAGGCTATGCACCACTTCACCCTCCCCTGCCCATCCTCGTTGCCACCTTATCCATTCACTCAATTTCCAGCCAACTCAGCACTGTTTTCATACGAATTAACAGAGCCGTCGCTGGTGACACAGTGGTACAGTGACACTATGAGTCTAGCCAAATCTGATGTAGCAATAAAGATGACATATGTATTTATACTTTTAATCGCTTCCCAAAATACATTTTGGCCACTAAAATGCATACAATAATGCTAATATTTTCTTGATAGAAAAAGCCAAGTTAAAAAGCCAAGGTCAGCGAAAAAAATGCCAATATCCCAAGTTGGGATCGAAAAAGCCAAGATCTTGGAAAAAAAGCCAAGGAGTGGTATCACTGGTTGTCAGAGGCGCTAAAGATTGCAGCGACGCCATCAAAGGCGCGAATGTGACGTCACAGTCTCCCCCTGCCTTGTCCAATGGAAAGCATGGAAAAAGTATTAATAACCTTTCGCGGGCAAAATTAAGCTACCCTTTGGTTCTATTGCAGCAGGCGATATGTCTAGGAATAATATAGTTACGGCTGGATCACGAATGAATCGTTGTTCAAACGACCTTAACCTTGTCTCGTGTGTTAAGTCGAAAGTAAATAAAATAAACAGTCGTGTCCCAATACTGAGAATGCTTTTAAATAGGATCACTATGTTGTGGAGAAAGATTTAGTAAATGGGTGGTTCTAACAATAATGTTATACACTATAACATAACATATCCCCTAAAAAAAAACACAAGTTGTTGTTGTTTTGAATGTACTTTGCCTTGTCAAGATCTGTTCTGTGATTGTCCAAAAAACTATGACCCTTGTAGTGAAGTAGTGAAACCTCCTTTTTTTTTAAATTTAGTTTGTTCACCCGTCCTAAACATTTCTCACACTAGATCTTGTCACTATCGTAGCTATCAATACACGACGACAAACCCCGCGGTGGAAATCAAATCTTCACCCTCTATGGCAACTTCTCCTCTACCTTCAATAGCCCCCCCCCCCCCCCCTTGTCTTAGTTATAAGGCCACCCCATCCCAGACTGCATGTTTAACAACAAAAAAAAAAAGAAATATTCTTATTGTTGTTTTGGGGTTGTTTGCAAATTACCAAAGTATTTTGTATTTGCCGCCCCCCGCCCCCTTCCTTTTCAATTGATCTGTCGGGTAACGCCCCCCCTTCCCACCATGAAACGCTCCACTTGATACCGGTATGTGTTTAGGTTGAGATTCTATATTCTATATGGTTCCGGTATGTGTTTAGGTTGAGATTCTATATTCTATAGTGTTCCGGTATGTGTTTAGGTTGAGATTCTATATTCTATATGGTTCCGGTATGTGTTTAGGTTGAGATTCTATATTCTATAGTGTTCCGGTATGTGTTTAGGTTGAGATTCTATATTCTATAGTGTTCTGGTATGTGTTTAGGTTGATATTCTATATTCTATAGTGTTCCGGTATGTGTTTAGGTTGAGATTCTATAGTCTATAGTGTTCCGGTATGTGTTTAGGTTGAGATTCTATAGTCTATAGTGTTCCGGTATGTGTTTAGGTTGAGATTCTATAGTCTATAGTGTTCCGGTATGTGTTTAGGTTGAGATTCTATAGTCTATAGTGTTCCGGTATGTGTTTAGGTTGAGATTCTATAGTCTATAGTGTTCCGGTATGTGTTTAGGTTGAGATTCTATAGTCTATAGTGTTCCGGTATGTGTTTAGGTTGAGATTCTATATTCTATAGTGTTCCGGTATGTGTTTAGGTTGAGATTCTATATTCTATAGTGTTCCGGTATGTGTTTAGGTTGAGATTCTATATTCTATAGTGTTCCGGTATGTGTTTAGGTTGAGATTCTATATTCTATAGTGTTCCGGTATGTGTTTAGGTTGAGATTCTATATTCTATAGTGTTCCGGTATGTGTTTAGGTTGAGATTCTATATTCTATAGTGTTCCGGTATGTGTTTAGGTTGAGATTCTATATTCTATAGTGTTCCGGTATGTGTTTAGGTTGAGATTCTATATTCTATAGTGTTCCGGTATGTGTTTAGGTTGAGATTCTATATTCTATAGTGTTCCGGTATGTGTTTAGGTTGAGATTCTATATTCTATAGTGTTCCGGTATGTGTTTAGGTTGAGATTCTATATTCTATAGTGTTCCGGTATGTGTTTAGGTTGAGATTCTATATTCTATAGTGTTCCGGTATGTGTTTAGGTTGAGATTCTATATTCTATAGTGTTCCGGTATGTGTTTAGGTTGAGATTCTATATTCTATAGTGTTCCGGTATGTGTTTAGGTTGAGATTCTATATTCTATAGTGTTCCGGTATGTGTTTAGGTTGAGATTCTATATTCTATAGTGTTCCGGTATGTGTTTAGGTTGAGATTCTATATTCTACAGTGTTCCGGTATGTGTTTAGGTTGAGATTCTATATTCTACAGTGTTCCGGTATGTGTTTAGGTTGAAATTCTATATTCTACAGTGTTCCGGTATGTGTTTAGGTTGAGATTCTATATTCTACAGTGTTCCGGTATGTGTTTAGGTTTAGATTCTATATTCTACAGTGTTCCGGTATGTGTTTAGGTTGAGATTCTATATTCTACAGTGTTCCGGTATGTGTTTAGGTTGAGAGTCTATATTCTACAGTGTTCCGGTATGTGTTTAGGTTGAGATTCTATATTCTACAGTGTTCCGGTATGTGTTTAGGTTGATATTCTATATTCTACAGTGTTCCGGTATGTGTTTAGGTTGAGATTCTATATTCTACAGTGTTCCGGTATGTGTTTAGGTTGAGATTCTATATTCTACAGTGTTCCGGTATGTGTTTAGGTTGAGATTCTATATTCTACAGTGTTCCGGTATGTGTTTAGGTTGAGATTCTATATTCTACAGTGTTCTGGTATGTGTTTAGGTTGAGATTCTATATTCTACAGTGTTCCGGTATGTGTTTAGGTTGAGATTCTATATTCTATAGTGTTCCGGTATGTGTTTAGGTTGAGATTCTATATTCTATAGTGTTCCGGTATGTGTTTAGGTTGAGATTCCATATTCTATAGTGTTCCGGTATGTGTTTAGGTTGATATTCTATATTCTATAGTGTTCCGGTATGTGTTTAGGTTGATATTCTATATTCTACAGTGTTCCGGTATGTGTTTAGGTTGATATTCTATATTCTATAGTGTTCCGGTATGTGTTTAGGTTGAGATTCTATATTCTATAGTGTTGTTGAAGTTTTGCGTTCGTTCAACTATCTTGTCGCCCCCCTCCTTCCACGCATCCCACACACATGCTTGTGTAGTAGTTTTTTTTAAAACTACAATGAACAATGAACAATGTTTAATTGCCACATAGTACCTAGGTACAATAAAGGCATAGTTACATATATACAGGGCCGGTTCTAGGCCACTGCAACCTATGCGGCCGCAGTGGGCCCTGCACTTTTATAGGCCCCGCGCTAATCCAATGGTGAAAATATGTTGCGTCCTTAGCTGATATATTCTGTCGCATAAAACAAAAAAGCTCCTTTGTAAATGAAAGATTTGACCAGTTGCAAAATGTACCACAAGGCTAGCAGAACATGAAAAATCGCATGGGCATTTAGACGCCATGACTAGATATCTAGTTGCTGTGAAGCTGGAGCAAGACTAAGTAAAAAAAAAACAGGCATTGACAAGATTCTCCAGGAGATGCTTTATTCTGAGACTAAACGTTGGGATCAAGTTTTTCAAAGACTAGTTGCGATTGTAAAATTTCTAGCGGAGCGCAATGTGGCTTTCAGAGGGTCCATTGAATGAGTTGCAGAAGTAATGGGAATTTCCCGGGTCTAGTAGAATTACTTGCAAAGTTTGATCCAGTAATGGGGGAACATCTTCGACGTTACCAATGCAGAAATACATGATCATTACCTGGGGAAGACCCCGCCGAGAACCTACCTTGACGTGGTGACGGGGCATACTGGCAAGTGGGCCAGGCCAACAGGTTCGCAGCCTACATGCATGTTGTGGGTTTCTGCGTAGGGCTATCAACCCACCAGTGTAAAAAACTACCTTGCTACAAAATCATCAACAAAATCAATTACATGTCTGCCATTTTCAGAGAAGGGAGGCCCTGTCCAAGGGATTATGATGCAGGTCAGCCAAACCCGAAAGGGAGCTGATAGGCAGACTACCTCCTTCTCTCTGAGGAAAAGTACCCAGGTTGGCAACTGGAATGTGAGAACAATGTATGAGATGGGGAAGACCCACCAAGTAGCTTCAGAAATGAAAAAATACAATATAAGTATACTAGGAGTGAGTGAAGCGAGATGGATACTGTCAGGAAAAACAAAACTATCAACAGGTGAAACCATTCTTTACTCAGGCCACGAGGATGAGAACGCTCAACACACAGAGGGAGTAGCCATAATAATATAACCACAGGCTAATCAATCACTTATAGAGTGGCAACCGGAAGGGTCTCGGATAATAACAGCATCTTTCAGGACTTTCAAGAAGGGGATCAATCTCAATGTTGTACAGTGCTATGCTCCAACAAATGAACAAGAGGATGATATAAAGAATAATTTCAATAGTAAACTACAGACAGTTCTAAATAGATTTAAAGATAAAGACTTAACAATAGTGATGGGAGACTTTAATGCAAAAATAGGCTATGCTAACAAAGGATATGAGGAGATAATGGGGAGACAGGGCTTAGGAATAAAAAACGAGAATGGAGAGTTGTTTATTAATTTTTGTGCAGATAATTCATTAGTAATAGGAGGCAGCATATTCCAGCACAAAGATATTCACAAAGCCACATGGATGTCACCAGATCATCATACAAACAACCAAATTGACCATATTTGCATCAAAAAGAAATTCAGGCGCTCATTGCAAAACGTAAGAGTTTTCAGAAGGGCTGACGTAGCTTCTGATCATCACTTATTAGTGGGCCAAATTAGGCTAGGACTTAAAAGACAAAGAGATTGCCCAAGACGCAGAACTCAATACAATGTCACATTTCTAAAGGAAACAAACGTAAACAATGAATTTAGAATTGAACTGAGAAATAGATTAAAGGCCCTAGAAGACCTGGAAGGAAATGACGACATAGGCACACAATGGGATTCAATAAAGGAATCATGGAACACAACATGCAAGCAAGTGCTAGGGATAAAAACACACCCCAATAAACCTTGGCTTTCAAACAACACTCTCAAAAAAATTAAGCAACGGAAAGAAAAGAAAGTTGTTTTGATGAACAGCCGAACCAGGGCCTTGAAAAAAGATGCTCAAGAGAACTATACAGAAGCCAATAGGGAAGTTAAAAAAAGCATTAAAAAAGATAAAAATGATTACATCAACAACCTGGCAGCAGAGGCAGAAACAGCAGCATCTAAGGGAAACATAAAGGAGTTGTACAGTATAACAAAGAAATTAGCAGGCAAATTCCAGCAACAAAATAAACCCATCAAAGACAAAGAAGGTAATAAGCTAACAAATGCAGAAAAGCAGGAAAAGAGATGGGTAGAATATTTCAAAGAACTCTTAAACAGGCCTGCTCCCCTTAATACCCCAGATATTCAACCAGCTGAGAGAGACCTAGATATAGACTGCAATAGACCTACTAAAGGAGAAATAAAAAATGCAATAAAAACGCTAAAGAACGGGAAGGCTGCTGGACCTGATGGAATACCAGCAGAAGCAATTAAAGCAGACATTGAGTTATCAACTAACGTACTATACAACATTATTGGAAACATATGGGAAAAAGGAGAACTACCAAAGGAATGGAGAGAGGGATATCTAGTAAAGCTTCCAAAGAAAGGGGATCTTACAGATTGCTCTAACTATAGAGGGATTATGCTGCTATCAATTTCAGGAAAAGTTTTAAATAGAATAATACTGGAAAGGATAAAGAAATCAGTTGATGGTTTACTACGAGACGAGCAAGCAGGCTTTAGACAAAACAAATCATGTCTCGACCAAATAGCTGCTCTTCGTATTATCATTGAACAATGCACAGAATTGAATGCTAGCCTATATATCAATTTCATAGACTTTGAAAAAGCCTTTGATAGTGTTGACAGAGAAAATCTATGGAAACTGTTGCGCCACTATGGTATTCCTCCAAAGCTAACTGACCTAATTAAAAACACCTATCACAATATGAGATGTCGAATCATTCATGATGGAAAACTAACAGAGGCGTTCGAGATAGAGTCAGGAGTTCGACAGGGTTGTCTACTCTTTTTACTAGTAATAGACTGGGTCATGAAGAATACTACAGAAAACAGAAAAAATGGAATCAAATGGACCCTGTTTAAACAGCTTGAAGATCTAGAATTTGCAGATGACATAGCTCCATTAGCTCAAAGTCATTAGCAAATGCAAGAAAAAACTGCAATACTAGATTCCTGGGCACAACAGCTAGGACTTAAAATAAATGATAGAAAGTCCAAGATAATGAGAATAAACTCCAAAAGTACTGATGCAGTGAAAGTAAGAGGAAGGGTGCTGGAAGAAGTAGACAACTTCACATATCTAGGAAGTATAGTTGACATAGAAGGGGGATCTAGAACAGATATTAAAGTAAAGATACAACAAGCAAGAGGAGCCTTTGCTATGCTAAAAAATATCTGAAAAACAAAACAAATTAGAACCAAAACTAAATTAAGAATCTTTAATTCTAACGTAAAATCTGTCTTACTATATGGCTCAGAAAGTTGGAGATTAACAAAGGGGGATTTGAACAAACTACAAACTTTTGTGAATGGCTGCCTACGTAGAATAATGGATATCAAATGGTATGACAAGATTACAAATGCAACTGTATGGGAAAGGACAGCACATATTCCAGTTGAACAAGAAATACAGAAAAGGAGATGGAGATGGATAGGCCACACATTGAGGAAACCAACGACAAACTTGACCAGACAAGCTCTTTCGTGGAATCCCCAGGGTGCAAGACGAAGAGGTAGACCAAAGAACACCTGGCGGAGGGAAGTAGAAAAGGATGTACAGGTGATCGGGAGAACTTGGAAGGAGTTGGAGAAGATAGCCAGAGACAGGAGGTCATGGAAAGAGATTGTTGATGGCCTATGCTCCACTAGGAGATGATAATGGCGAAGAAGAAGACCTGGGGAAAAAGATTCAAAACGAGCTCATTACTGCAGTAGTTGATGCTTCGAGACATCAAGAATGCAAAGTATTTTTCAGTAATATTGGATTTTATTCCAGACGTAAGTCACAAAGAGAATATGTCATTAACTATCCGGTATGTATCAGATGGGGTTAATGTGGAAGAGCCTGTGGTTGTACATGGACGTTTTATCAAGTTTCTTCCCGTGGAAAGTACTACTGGACAGGACTTATGCGATGCACTAGTGAATGAGCTGGAAAAGTTTGAATTAAATGTTCAAAATATTCGTGGACAAGGTTATGATAATGGTGCCAACATGAAAGGCGTCCAATCTGGGGATCAAAAACGGCTTTTAAATATTAACAGCAGAGCATTTTTTACTCCATGTGCATGTCATAATTACAAGCAGTAGCAGACATGGTCAAAACATGCCCTGATGCGTTAACCTTTTTTGGAACTATACAACGCGTGTACACCATCTTTCAACATCTACATGTAACAGGGTGGGGGGAGGGGAGGGCGGTTATATTTCTCATTCATGGTTACTACTAATTAAAGAGGGTTGTGGGTAAAGGACAGCAATCATTTACTAAATACATCTAAACTAGGGCACGAGGGGACTTTGGGCTTCCGTGACACTTCCGTTGGAACAGAAGGATTATTACAATCTAAACAGACCAACAACACTGCACACTAAACATAAAACACTAAAATCATATTCAAATTACAAATTACTGTTTATTCATGGAAAATACTCATCCCATTTAAGGGAAAATAAAAAATCATTAAAAACAAATTGAACCCCAACAAAAAACCTATACTATCTAAACTCTAAACATACTGTGAACCCAAACAAAATAACCAACTTAAACTCCCCACTAAAAACTAACTTCAACTCCCCACTAAAAAACTAACTTCAACTCCCCACTAAAAACCAAACCTCAACTCCCCACTAAAAACCAACATAGGCCGACATTACGACCTACAATATAATATAATAGAAATAGAGAAATAAAAATAAACATTAGAACATGGTCATCTATATACATAAGCATAATATATATATACTATATACAGTAAATAAAAACTACATAGCATAGTCCAACTATAACCTGTTCAAACATGAACCTATACTCCTTGTACATCTTATAACATAATATGAATTATGACATAAGAATCAACTCAGCTCTAGTCAATGAAGACTAGAACAAGACAACACCGCTCTATACTCTGTACCACAGAGTTAGGCCACTCACTGGTTAATACATACCAGTTAAGACCAAGCATGAAATAAAAACATCTACCATAACTTATTCCCATGCCGGCCATTAAAGGCAACATTACATTAAAATAATAATATACATGAACTAAAAAGAAATATACATTTAAAAAGAAGAAGCCAACATGGCGGCTAATGTTCCTTCCCAAACCTCCAACTTAATCCATTCCCATCAATGCACTTGTCATAGACAAGTGGACAATATGCATAAAATAACCAAATAAAACATAGCATAAAATAACATACAAATTCTAAAAAGTAATTAAATCTCAACTCACGTCATATCCGAACAAGCCACACACAACTACGCCATAATCTGACCACTGGTCTTCCACAAAATGGGCCATTTCAGACGGAAGTGATTGATTAATTGTTCTATTTATAGACGCTGACCGAACGTCTTTGGTGACAACTCTAACTCTCGCTCTAACTAATTTCAAAATGACTATTTCCTGTTGACTAAAGTGCTAATCCTTATTCTAAATCTCTAATTGCTAAATATCTACAAATCTACCTTATGTACAACCCTATATTAAATTAAACTACAATAAAAATTCTACCTATTACTTTAATTAAACTACACTAACGAAATCCCAATTTAAAATAATCAGAAAAAGAATTCCGAAAAATGACGCAAGGCCTAGCCGCTTAACCTCGTTTCAGGGCTTTCACAAAATACAAAACAATATTTACATACATCATTTTTATACCAACCAGTCCCCCAAGTCTATATCTATATTACAAATAATCAAATACATTTACATTAAAAGTATATTACTTACATTCTCACAAATCATAACACGCTCAGAGCACAGAAACACATTCAAAACAGACCACTCATACAGCACAAAGCAATTAATCACACTTTTAATTTAAGTCACCGACCTACATTCATCTCCTAACTTTCTTTTTGCGACCCTGCAAAAACAAACTATCATACAAAAAATACCCCTCTGGCCCTAGATCAATACAAAAATTTACCCATTGGGACATACATAAAAAGCATGCAGCCTAAAGATAGGTGGAAAATGTGAAAGTCTCACTGGGACAAAAAATGCTGTACCTATTCTTAAAACATCTGACATCAAAGTCACAATGAGATATACGTAGCGTCCGAGTACGCCAAACAGGAAAAATCTATGCACACTACACAAAAGAGTCAACATGTCATAAAATGGGTAATAAAGGCATACAAAAAGTAAATATATCATTTTCATAAAAACATAAAAAAAGGAAAGAAAATGGTTACAAATAAAAAGTAAACAGAAGTGTAATGAAAAAAGAGCAGAGTCCTCTCCTGGTACAGCTTGACGTCTTTTTTGGCACACCGATTTCACATTAACTATCATAGGGTCCACCGAAACCGTTTCTTTAACCACTTTCAAGCCATATAACGGCGCCGCCTGAACCATTCCTTTATTTACTACCGGTCCTGTTGGCACAACTACTTTAAACATGACTGACTGGGGCCTAACAGTTTGGGTATCCCCAACTTCTGGTAGAACACTGGCAGTTTGGTTGGTGAATAGGCTTTCCGTCACTGTGCTGACCAGGGAGCCTGTGTCAATCGTGGCCTCACAACATAGCCCATTGAGGCTGACATTTGCGGCAGGGCGGGTGCCTATTATCTGGCTCGACAGAGTAGAATCCTCATCTTTGTGATGAATCGTGCCATTCGCTCCGACAGTTGACTGCCTCCCTTTCAGGCACTCTCCAGCAAGGTGGTCGGGGCTGCAACAGTTATCACAGTATCCAGCATGATAACCGTAGTGGTCTGGTTCACCTGAACGCTGTGGGTATGGATGAGCATCAGGGCTTTGTTGTGAACGCTGCAGATACTCTATTGTTGTTGATAACTCACCCACCTGTTTGGCCAGTGCCAACACCAATTTTTCCAACTCTGGGCCCGGCTGTTTTGGCTCAACAGTCGTAGCTACAGAGTGCATCGAGTGGTCATAACATTCCTCCTCGGACCAGCGGATAGCCGTATCCCGCAGGCCTAGGAAGGAGGTCCTAGGGTATTTATGGGTCTCCTCTCGCAGGTACTTCCTCAAGAGGGAGTCCAGCAAGTTTTCTGCAAAGTGGTCCCTTAAGATTACGGCATCTGTGAGGGCCACTGAGAGACAGGTTTGTCGCGCTAACAGGGCATCAAATGCAGCCTGCAAGCGGTGAGAGTAAGCTCTCACGGTCTCTGAGACATGTTGATGGACTGTGAGAAACAGGCCCATTAATTTGGAGATACTTCGTTTCTCCCCGTAGACGGACTGT
Organism: Anisus vortex; assembly: GCA_949126835.1. NCBI lineage: Eukaryota > Metazoa > Mollusca > Gastropoda > Planorbidae > Anisus > Anisus vortex. The sequence goes on from OX421494.1 coordinate 30,203,532, forward strand.
AACACCCTGATCAGCTCTTCAGGGTTGGACCTCACCTCCGGTAGGTGGCACCTACACTCTGTCCTCACTGACTCGCCGAGGTGAGCCCATAGCACGTCTCTCTTCTCTTCGTTCTCGGTGACTCGTCTCGCCCTCCAGGCACCTCTAATGTCACCGATGAAGCTCTCCACGTCGCCTGGGTGGTTACTGCCGTGGAATAGTTTGACCGGCTCCTCACGGTGCAGGACGACATACACTGTCTGTGTGGCTTGTTCTTCACCAGTCATGCCTATGTTGGTTTTTTTTCTACCTATATCCTAACCTCCAACCCATTAAACCTAACCTTCCTAAGCTAAAAACAGTAATCATTGGTCTGTTTAAGCACGGAATCCCACTTCTGACACCATTTGTAACAGGGTGGGGGGAGGGGAGGGCGGTTATATTTCTCATTCATGGTTTCTACTAATTAAAGAGGGTTGTGGGTAAAGGACAGCAATCATTTACTAAATACATCTAAACTAGGGCACGAGGGGACTTTGGGCTTCCGTGACACTTCCGTTGGAACAGAAGGATTATTACAATCTAAACAGACCAACAACACTGCACACTAAACATAAAACACTAAAATCATATTCAAATTACAAATTACTGTTTATTCATGGAAAATACTCATCCCATTTAAGGGAAAATAAAAAATCATTAAAAACAAATTGAACCCCAACAATAAACCTATACTATCTAAACTCTAAACATACTGTGAACCCAAACAAAATAACCAACTTAAACTCCCCACTAAAAACTAACTTCAACTCCCCACTAAAAAACTAACTTCAACTCCCCACTAAAAACCAAACCTCAACTCCCCACTAAAAACCAACATAGGCCGACATTACGACCTACAATATAATATAATAGAAATAGAGAAATAAAAATAAACATTAGAACATGGTCATCTATATACATAAGCATAATATATATATACTATATACAGTAAATAAAAACTACATAGCATAGTCCAACTATAACCTGTTCAAACATGAACCTATACTCCTTGTACATCTTATAACATAATATGAATTATGACATAAGAATCAACTCAGCTCTAGTCAATGAAGACTAGAACAAGACAACACCGCTCTATACTCTGTACCACAGAGTTAGGCCACTCACTGGTTAATACATACCAGTTAAGACCAAGCATGAAATAAAAACATCTACCATAACTTATTCCCATGCCGGCCATTAAAGGCAACATTACATTAAAATAATAATATACATGAACTAAAAAGAAATATACATTTAAAAAGAAGAAGCCAACATGGCGGCTAATGTTCCTTCCCAAACCTCCAACTTAATCCATTCCCATCAATGCACTTGTCATAGACAAGTGGACAATATGCATAAAATAACCAAATAAAACATAGCATAAAATAACATACAACTTCTAAAAAGTAATTAAATCTCAACTCACGTCATATCCGAACAAGCCACACACAACTACGCCATAATCTGACCACTGGTCTTCCACAAAATGGGCCATTTCAGACGGAAGTGATTGATTAATTGTTCTATTTATAGACGCTGACCGAACGTCTTTGGTGACAACTCTAACTCTCGCTCTAACTAATTTCAAAATGACTATTTCCTGTTGACTAAAGTGCTAATCCTTATTCTAAATCTCTAATTGCTAAATATCTACAAATCTACCTTATGTACAACCCTATATTAAATTAAACTACAATAAAAATTCTACCTATTACTTTAATTAAACTACACTAACGAAATCCCAATTTAAAATAATCAGAAAAAGAATTCCGAAAAATGACGCAAGGCCTAGCCGCTTAACCTTGTTTCAGGGCTTTCACAAAATACAAAACAATATTTACATACATCATTTTTATACCAACCAGTCCCCCAAGTCTATATCTATATTACAAATAATCAAATACATTTACATTAAAAGTATATTACTTACATTCTCACAAATCATAACACGCTCAGAGCACAGAAACACATTCAAAACAGACCACTCATACAGCACAAAGCAATTAATCACACTTTTAATTTAAGTCACCGACCTACATACAAATAGATGGTCATTATTCAGAAAGCATGTTTCCAATTTATCTGTATAACCTCTGTGCGAAACAAGGTGGGAATGTAGAATAGATAGTGTCAAAGCACTTCGTTATCAATTGCCTGAAATTTGGGACGCACTCGATGAATTAGCTGAAGAGGCTAGTGATGCGATAATTAAAAGCGAAGCAGCAATACTTTATGAAACATTTAAGCAGACAAATTCTTAGTGTCACTTGTGTTATGGTACGACGTGCTCTTCCAAGTCAATTTTGTGAGTAAAGAACTGCAAGGTTAAACAGTACATATGAGCACTGCAATGGAGTCATACAACAACTTGATGACTTGGCTAAGGAAACTGAGAGTTCATATTCTTGTTACAGCAAAGGAATTGGCCGAAAGCATGGAAGTTGTTGCCATCTTTCCAGCCAAATGTCAAAGGAAAAGGCAGTATGATAAATCTGTGGAAAACTTCACACCTGGAAATGCTGATGATGACTACAGGATAAATTGCTTCAAACAGAATTGTAGACACTGAAATTCAGTCCTTGCAGCCGAGATTTGAACAACTGAAATCAAACAACGGCCTTTTGGGGTTTCTTGTCAGCTTCGAAAGCTTTCAGCGTGATGACAGACGAAAGTTTATAGCGAGCCTCGAGCAAGCATTGACATCAACAGACCAGTCGACAGATATATGTGGGCGAGAATGAGCTGATGAAATGGAATCTTATAGGCATATTCTACCAAAAACCGTCAAAACCTTGGTAGAAATTTTGACTTATCTGTCCACTAATGAAAGATACACTGCTTTCCCAAACTACTTTCTTGCACTCAGAATATTTTTTAACAATACCCGTAACTGTGGCATCTGGTGAAAGAAGCTTCTCGCGCCTCAAACTAATCAAGAATTACTTGAGGTCAACAATTCACGAAGATAGATTGAACAACTTGGCAATTCTCGCTATTGAGCGTGATCTATGTAGAAAACATAATTTTGATGATATACTCTATGACTTCGCTACACGCAAAGCTCGTAAAGTAAATTTGGTCGTGATTTTGTACTTAGTAAAGAATTACTCTAGTAAAATGCAAACAATAGTCTATTTTCTATTACAAAATCTTAATTTTTTACTTATTATCCTTATCCCTACCCAGACTGGGCCCCACGCAATCCGTTTCGCATAGGGCCCCGCAACTGCTAGGACCGGCCCTGCATATATATATCATACATAATAATAATGAAAACAATAATAGCTTAAGTAAAGGTGTCCTAAAAAAAAGTTCAAGGGGGATAATTAACTTTATAGTACAATTTATAAGGGGGAGCTAACATAGAAATACAGTTACATCACTTTCATTAGACCTGCTTCGCATTAACACAGTGACAACGAACATTTTAGAAATCATTCACATCTATTTTTGCGGCTTTGTATATTACATTACTTCCATGACTATCTCGCATTAGCATAGTGACAAAAAAACATGTGAATATACTTAACCGTTTCTAACCTTTTTTTCATTTTTTTAAAAGCAGATAATAATATTTTTTAAAATATGCTTTGTTTTTTAAGTTCTTTCAGAGAACTAGAATTGAGCAGTTCGGACATTTTATCTACATTAGGTCTGTTATAGTAATATTTTAATATATATATTATCCGTTTGGCATAGAAATTCTCACATTGGAGTAAATATCTCCTATATTCCTTTATCTTTTAGGCAAATGGGATATACTCTTAAATTATAATCTATTTTGGAGGGGTGACCCAGTTTAACAGGGAAATTATTACTACTTGTTCGTCTTTTTAGTATATAGTTAGCTTCTTTAAGGTTTTATTTATTTAAAAAGGGTGGGATATTTTCCCAGTCAGATTTATATTTGTGAGCGCTATATAGTTTACCTTTATTTCTATTTTGCATACTTTCATACAGTTCGTGTTTACTTAGATCATTTATACGTAAATTAATTATTGATTTTGAAAGTTTAGTATCTATTATATCTTGTTCTAACCACATATATCCTAGTCTTAATTGCTCTAGTTGTAACTTTATATTGGCGGACCATTTGCATTTTTCAACCAGGTGCTCTTTAAGTAAAATTTTATAAATTAATTTAGAAATTCTGCTTTGTTTACCGGTCGCGATTTTGATCCAGAAGTGTAACATTCTTTTTTTTAATAAATGATCTTATATAGTTTGCCTGTTTCGCCTAGGACTACATAATTTGGTGTTTTTGTGTTCAATTTTAAAATCATCTTAAAATATCTTAGTCTAATATTTTCTAATATGTCGCAATTTTCCATACTTCATAGTTCGCAACCGTAGGTAAGTATCGGTAGCACTGTTTGGTCAAACAAAGCAATTTGACTATCTATAGGCAAGCTTAGTGTATGGCATTTTTCTGAGTAGGTTATAAATAGCATTTTTACCTTTTATCTTGCAATATTTTCTGTGTTCTGAGAAGGATCCGTTAGCTGAGAAGATTATTCCCAGGTATTTAAATTTAGATAATATTTCTATTGTATTATTATTTAGTACAAATTTGTGATTTTCTACCATTCCTTTTCTACCGATTATCATTATTTTGGTCTTATCTTCATTTATGTTTAAGTAATTCTCCTTGCAGTAGTTACTGTACATGTTTAAGTTTTTCTGTAATTCGTTTGCGGTTTTCAATTCAATTCAATTCAATTTTATTCAGTCAATGCGTTTTACATCGAAAATATGTGATGTTGAATGTGACATCTACAAAAAAGAAAATTACATTACAATAATAGTAAGACACAACAATGAAAATTAATGAAAAAAAACTATTATAACAATGTACATTATGATAATATACAGAATATAAGGAAAATTATTACAATTATGATCTTATAAGACGCTTCTATCTTGTAAGCCTATTATTGAACAGTTTAACTGCTTGCGGATAACAGCTGTTAACAAATCTGCTGCTACCTCTAAATGCTTGAAGGCGACGGCCATGTGGAAGAAATTCAAAATAATGTCTCGAGGGGTGGGATTTATCCTTCATAATGTTAGTCATTTTACCTGTTAAGCGCTCTTGGTATAATGTTTCTAACGACTTAAGGTTAGTGCCAATAATTTAGTTTTAGCCATGATTGTAGCGTCATCAGCAAATAATAGTGCGAATATTTTTAGTAGAATGTTAGCCATTTATGAAAAATAGTAAATAAAAGAGGGCTCAGATGTTCTCCCTCTCTTAGTCCTGCTTCGCAGTTAAAAATCGGTGACAGCTTTGTAACTTGTTTTACTGACGATTTAATATCTCTATATAACGCCTGTATACATTTTTATAAAATTCCATCTATGCCTATGTCTAAAATTTTCGCCCATAGTAATCTTCTTTGTATAGATGGGAAAGCTCTTTTGAGATCAATAAACGCGCAAAACCGTTTGTCAACTTTATTTTTTATTAAAACGTTCAGCGCATATAAGATAAATGATGCTTCAGTTGTTGAATAACCTTCTCTAAAGCCCATTTGATTCTTGTTTAATAACTTGTGCTCGTCAAGGAACATCTCCATTCGTACATTAAGAATGGATGAGAATAGTTTACCTAAACATGATAATAAGGTAATTGGTCTAAAGTTTTCGGGCTATGTCTTGCTGCCTTTATTTTTATATATTGGGCATATTATCCCCAGTGACAAGCTTTCGGGGAAGATTCCATATTTTAGGATATGATTAAATAATTTTACATATTATGTAGGTTTTTCAAATTGACTATACTCTAAATACTCTAATATTTCTTACTTGGGCACATATAAAATTGATATGTAAGCTTATAGTTTGTAAATCATTTGTAAAAAAATATCTTATACAAAAAAGTATTTGTTAATTATTTTCAAAGTGTTTTTTTCCAAACAATGTTTGATAAAAAGAAAAGTAAAAATATAAATTTTGTTCTAAGCTTAAACGTAACCAAATATCCTCCATGTTTGTTACTATTTAAAATAAATTATCGCGGCAAAATATAATATAAATTAAAACAATAGTATTAGTATGATATAAATGTAAAAAATAGTTAACATTTTATGTATTATAATTACTAATAATATAATTAATTACTTACTAGCACCATTGTTAAGTTGTTTAATCTAGATAAACAAATCTGTTCGCAAAACGGTGAGTTTAAACAAGAAATGAAACTATTTGTTGTTGTTTAACGGGTATTTGCTAAACGTCAAAAAAAAAAAAAAAAAAAAAAAAAAAAACACCGTCCATTACATGGGGAAAACAATGGCAAGGTTTTAAGGCCAAACAAATTAATTGCTGATAAATCTCTAATGATTATTTTTGTCTACCGTTTTAGGCCCTAAGTTCTATTTTTATTTGTACCCCCTTCTTCCACACGCACATCTTTCCAACTCTCACATCTCACACCAGTTTAATGTTTTTGATTGGTAACATCCTACTTTCTTTTCTCACAAAGCTCATATAATTTTTGTGTGTTGAAAATGTATATTCTACATGAAATAATGATGCTAAATGATATTAGTACAGAAAGCTATTATTTTAGAAAGATATAACTGTGTTCAGAGAGTAGTAAAGAAAGATATATTTGAGTTCAGAGAGTAGTACAGAAAGATATAATTGAGTTTAGAGAGTAGTACAGAAAGATATAATTGAGTTTAGAGAGTAGTACAGAAAGATATAATTGAGTTTAGAGAGTAGTACAGAAAGATATAATTGAGTTTAGAGAGTAGTACAGAAAGATATATTTGAGTTCAGATAGTAGTATAAAAAGATATCATTGAGTTCAGAGAGTAATACAGACGTAATAATCTTCTGTATAGAAGAAACGTTTGTAAGCTTATAAGCTATAATCTTTCATTTATCGTGTTTAGAATAATTTGATAGTGGCTATGCAATCTCTTATACTGAAGGCCAGAATGCTGGAAATCTAAACTCTCTTTGTGCTTTTCATTATTGAAAGCTTATGTTTTCCTAAAATGTTAAATCCTTTGTTAACTTGATTTGAGGGGGGGGGGGGGGGTGACATTTAAAACTCTTTTAGTAAAAAGGGACAAAAATATACCATATAGATAAGTATACGGGCAATGGTTGACAATTTATGTACTTAATTAAAAAACTGTTTTTAAATAGTATAAGAATCGAGTATTAAACAAATAATAACGCAAGCTAAAAAAGTCTTTTGTAATACAAAACTTACCGTAACATTAATAATGTTTTTACACAAAAAAAGAGAAATAAAAAAATGACCATTAAATGTTTAAAATTACAAATATTAATTTGAACAACATATAATAGAGCGTTCTTAGTGGGCGTGGCTTAGATTTTTAGTGACGTATTTGTGTAAATAAAGACGCCACTTGAGGTACAAATGTAACGTGGTGAAAGTGAAGTACTTCTTTATCATGCAAAATTCACATCTGAATATTGGCTATCCTACTCAAAAATAAGGAGGTAAAATAGTAGTACTGTAGATTAATTGATTAATGTGATTAGGCTAGGGCCGGCTAGACCTATTTACACTTTCAATTTCACTTTATAGGCCTACACTTTTAATGTTTCGTAGGCTAGCGGCTAGGCTACGATGTCAAGTGATATTGTTGGTGAATCTAGTCAAGTCACTATTAGGCTCACATGGTCTATGATCTATGTCTATGATAATAATAAAATAGCCTATTTTATTTAACATACAAAATACAGATTAAATCTTAATAAGACTTAAAACACAACACATCATTTAAAAAAAAGCTCGAGCCTATATGAAACTTTATTAATACAGCGGCCATATTTACTTGTACACCATTACTCAAAGTAAACACAAATCACGTGCTTTTTGTCACGGGATTGCAAACGCCCTATAGTCATAGTATTAATCATACATAGCCCAAAACTAAAAACTAAATATAATATCATAATACGAACTTTAAAATATTCGAAAGATTACTCGTTCATACAGTGGCGTAGCTAGGGATTTGGGGACCCGGGGGGCTTGGCCTCTTTAGGGGCCCCTGCAAAATAATAAAAAAAAAAAATATTTTCGGACACTCCTTTGGGGGCCCCCAGGTACCTGGGTATGCCCTGTACGCGATCGTTTGTTTCCAATGTTAAACCTTGCGCGCTAACTCTCTCTCTCTCTCTCTCTCTCTCTCTCTCTCTCTCTCTCTCTCTCATTCTCTATAGCCTTTGTTCGTAACCCGAGACACTGTTTGTTACCGAAGACAGAAACTTTTCAAAATTGTTGTTCGTTACAGAATTTGTTTGTGACCTGAGGCGCTTTGTAACCGGATGTACCACTGTAGGCCTCTAGGGCTAATAAAAAAAATGGATGTGTTTGTGATTTTGTTTTAATCTCTTTATCTGCGAGTGTGTTGTTCTTAAAGGCTCTTCGTTAATTGTTCAATGCCAGGTACATAGTCACTTCTGAGTGGTCAAATGCAAGCCAAATCTCTTCGTTAATTGTCCAATGCCAGGTACATAGTCACTTCTGAGTGGTCAAATGCAAGCCAAATCTTTGAAGGCTTAAAACATTTTTCATCTGAGATAAGGAAAAATCTGTCCATAACTGTAAGTTGTACCAATAGCTCAAACTGCTCAAAGTAGAGAGAATATCGTAATTGATCCCAGTTTAGATCCACAATGTGCTATATTGCACCATATGGACCATTGCATAATCTTGCCTTGGAAATGTCTACGGTTCCTCTTTATGCCCTAAACGAGTGCTTTGCTTTTTCCAGCACTGGCCATGTACTATGTACCACTGTCATTCTTGTTATTGAAAGTTTGTACGGAGCACCCTTCCCTAGGCGCGTGACATTTTTACTTGGTTATCGTTCTTTGTTTACAACTGAAACATTTAAAAAAAAACAATCTTAAGTAATGATGAGGATATGATTTGTTTTTCTTTTCTTTTTTATGTTTATGAAACACTACTTTTAAGTTGTATTACCTGATAATTATGATAATTATAGTCAACTATATTTTGCATTATCTCCCTTAGACTGCAAGCAGAGTTCTGGTTAGGCCTACCAGGTAGGCTAATTATATATAACGGGAACACTTGATTCTATTTTGATTCATTATAGAACTTTTGTTATAGATTTAAATCTAGATCTAGATCTAGTACTTAAGATGATAACAATTCAGCTTTGTTGGTGAAGAATGGGAGATAGGCCATGCCTTTTTATGCACGTGAGACAGTAGTCTATACAAAGGTATAATGTGACACAAGGAATTCTTGTGGGCGGAGTCAACACGAAACTCGAAAAATTTTACGACACACTAGACTTGTAAAATGCTTTTATTTTTCTTTATCCGTCTTGTTAAAAATGTACGTGTGTACATAAACATTAACTTTCAACTTTTTTTCCCTACGGTAGCCCGTTGTTGTCATTTCAGATTAATTACATGTCAAGTGTGATCCGCTAGTGTCACGTGGTGGAATATTCCACAGCAGACGTAACCCGACTCCGTACCTTTGTTTCAGTCTGCTCGGCTAGTGCTAGTCTCTCTTTTATACATATATGACATTATGCAATTTAAGGCTTTTCGACCCATCTTCAATCTCCTTATAAGTCACATAAACATAGACCACGCCCCAGCAACATGACGTCATACATTTCCCAACCCAATAAAAAAAAGCACATTATTATCATGATCGGTCTTATGTGATATACAATTATGGCATTTTTACTCCCTTTCTTTTAACTCGTAATGCCTGTCGGTCTGCTTGGTTGTTAAGCAAAACTTTGCATCGATTTATCGACAACTTCCCGTCGTCCAATCAAGCTGAAACTTGGGCAGCAGACTAGTCCCGACTAACAATACATTCTATCAAGTTTTCAGCATCGTAGCGTTTGGGATAGTCACGAATTCATTCGACCAATTTGCGAATCGAGGAAAATATTTTACGTCAAACATGGCTGCCTCTACCGGAAGAGACGAAAGTAAATAAACTTTTCGGATATGTTAGTTTTTACGAAATAAATAGAATGAAAACGAATGTAGCCGAAACAAAGCGAGTAATCTTTTTATGTTTTTTTTGCGGGCCAAAGCTTTTTTTTTTTAAAATGGGTGCGCAAAATTTTAGTGTTGAAATTTATAAGGTATGATATCGTTTAGATCTATATTTATTTTAATCTATCATCTATAAATTAAATATAAACTTAGTTTACAAAGAAAGGGAGTATTATAAAAACTTAGTTTTTATGGGTTAGTTTATTTATGTTTAACTGATTTAAAAAAAAATGAATTTTCTTAAAGGCCTTTAATGTTTTCAGTGTCACATGCAGACTTAATTTTTGAGTTAGAGGCTTTTGCTAAAGAGTAACGAAAAATGTATCGATAATCCGTAGGCATTTTAAATTTTGAAAGTTTGGCGTTACATTAAAACAATTTCCACTCCCTGCCAAATTAAATTGCGATACTCCCTGTTTCTCGTGTGACTAGGTCACGCAGTTGTTTCCCATTCTCCCTCCCTCTTTCTCGTTTTACTTTACAAGGGACGCCAGGGAAGATTAAAATACGCTGTAGTAAGGTTGTCATTTGGTCCCTTTAATGCTAAACAAGATAAAGCCTATAACATGTTTTATACATGGGTCCCGGTGCATTGTACCGGTTGCAACCCTTCACCTCGGTCCAAGTGACCACAGCCTCGTTGTTTAGTTTCCCCCACCCCCTTGCCCGTTTTTCCCCTTTACAGTGTGACGTCTTATATGAATGACCCTTAAAAGACTTAAAACGTACTGTACTGACAATGTAGTATAGTACGCATGTTGTTTTACATACTCTTGTTAACATGCGCGTGGCAGCCGGGGTGGGGTTGAGAGTATATGTGTGGAGGGAGTGGGGGGTCCTCCTCCTGTTTCCCCCTTGGCCACGCCCCTGGGGGGGTCATAGTGTAGTAGACTATATGAATACCTTAGCAACTTAGTTTAATTTAACCAAAAAAAAAGTATTTCATTCCTTAATATATTTTCGTTGTTACATGTCTGAATGAAAGCACACAAGCAAATGTACCTTTACACCCAGTGGGAGATTGTATGGATAGCACAATGCTAAGCCGCCTTTCCTTTCCCCACACCGATTTTTGTCTTCGGCTCTACTGAAAGATTAAAAAAGGCTTACATTTTATAATGTCCGAACAGCCTGGTCAAAGTCATTAGGCTTAGCTATGAAGGAATTATTATTTTTTAAAGTTTCGCTTCAACAAGCTACATTCGTGGGACTTCATTGAAAACATACATTAACAGAAGAAGTAAAGCGTATAGACCTTTTTAGTTTGACCCCGGAAAAGGGGCGTGGCCTTGAGACTCACTGACATATATTTCTTTTGGGGGCACAAAGATTTTTGTTCCTTCTTTCCATATAGTATTTTACTAAAGGTGTTGGTTTTTTTTTTATGTTATTATAGTTGTTTTTGAACTTTTAACCATAAAAACACATGGAGACCTTAAACTAAGAACCTAGGAAGGGAATTGTTAAAAAAAAACGTTTAGAGCTTCTTTATTTTTTAAAGAAAATTTTTTTTAGACCTGGACTCTATGGTTTGGACCTTAATATTATGGTCGATTCTATCGTGATCACTGTGTCATTACTTTTTGTTGAGTTTCTTCAATGAGAATCAATGTAAAAAAAAAAACTACGTTTAGAACTAGTTTTGTATCGAAAAAAAATAAATTAGGCCTATAATGCTTTTATTACTGTAGGCTGTTCAAGCTATTGCTTAACTTAGCCCTAGACCTAGATCGCTCGTTTTGATTAATAAAAAAGGCAAATATAATTCTAGATATATTTCATGTTGAATGTTCGATAGAGACAGACGCATAAGAGCCGATGCATCTTCACGAATAGGCCTATAAAAACCATAGCCATAGGCCATAGCAAATATTATGTTAAACTTTAAATAAATATATAGGCCCTATTGTTCGTAGGAAGAGGCTAATATATATATATATATAGGCCTATGTCGTATAGTCGGACCTATGACCGTATGTCGGCGTAGGCCTATGTTTTCCATGTTGAATATGATATATTATAGCCTAGATATAGATGATATAGGCCGAGGCCTATAGGCCTATTCATATTGTGACTTATTGTCATTTCATTAGTCCTATGCATGAAATATTATTCAATAACAGGCCTATAACTAAAAAATCATGAAGAAAACACGCACCAGTTTGCAAATATCAAATATATAGCATAGCCTACCTTCATATTCGCTTAATTATTTCATGCAATCGCAATCGGTTAATCAACACTTTTCTATAGTAAATAGTAAATATTTTCAATTGTTTAATAGTTTAAACTGTTTGAGCTTATAACCTTTAGGCTACTATAATAGGCTAATGTACTAATAGGCTAATAATAATAGGCCTAGGCCTATAGGCAGGCTAATAATTAGGCCTATTATTATAGTAAACTATATGTGATAGGCCGATTCGATATGCTATATTATATTAAATAATAGCTATTATAATTTATAGGCCTATCCTATAAGCCATAAGCCTATATTTATAATTTATATAGGCCTTTAGGCTACTTTAGCTTAGCCTATTAGGGCCTATAATACTATATAGCCTATAGCCCCTCTAGGCCTACTATAGCCTATAGGCGGCTATAGGCCTATAGTCCTATAGCTAGGTCTAGGCCTACTAATATGTTATAATCCCGCTTAACTACTTCTACATACAATATTTTAACGATAAAACCCCAGAACAAGTCAAACAATAGCATAGGCCTATGGGACATAGACCTAGGCCTTTTCAGAATCAAACTATGATGAGCTTACTTTGGCTTTTCAAGGTTCTTTTGTGACATCGAAATCGAACGATAAAAAAAATTAAAATAATTAAAAGTTACGATTTCTATTGCTACAAATAATAACTTAATACAATATAGCTTACGCGTTGATACTTCAACACAAACAAAGCTTTATAAATATATAACTATGTTAAATTTTATTTGTATGCTTAAAGACAATTTACTGATCGCTCGACGCCAATCTGTATTAACATGGTGACATGGGTGATGGTAACCATAGACGCATTAGGCCTAGAATGTATAACAAATGTTTTTTGGGTTAAAAACTGGTTCAAAAGGTAAAAGAAAAGTACAGTTCGCTCCCTAGCTTCTGGGTATAAAGTTTTTATGAATTAGTTTTTTTGTAAAATGAAAAGCTAATATAATTACGCCCAAAAACCACTAGGCCCCCAGTAAAATAACAAAGGCGAAGAAGGTTTTATTGACAACTTCTGCCCCCTAGCTACTGCGCATGCCTAGACATTGACCTCTATTTTGGAATAATTAATAAAATGAAAAGGTCTATAGATATCTCTCCTTTATCTGTTCCAACTACCACAGCATACTAAAAGGTTTAACTATTGGGTCACTCTTGGCTTTGCCACAAAGATGTTAGAGTAATTACCGACTTACATATTACAGACGCTCCTTCTATGAAGAAGATTATTGCGTCCTACGCTCATGTGTGGTCCGAGTCTAGTCTTGCATCTTTATTAATGTTTTAAGTGATTTTAAGTTACTGGTTTTTCCGGTTTGTTCAAGCAACCCATTCCATGCCCGAATGTCACTCGGGTAGAAAGAGAACTTATATGCATTTGTCCTCGCCTAAGGAATAATGAAAGTGTTTTTGTCCCTATGTTTATCCAAGCATTGCAGCTAGGGATGTTAATCAAAAACCGGAATACCGGATTCCGGTTTTGAAACCAAAAACCGGATTTGATTTTCAAAACCGGATTTCGGTTTGTTGGTTGGAAGTTGGAAGGTAGAGTAGAAGACCCGTCTTTTTGGTTCTAATGGAAATATTTAAATAAAAAATGCTGGATTCGCACAAAACAATTCCTGAAATGCCTTACACTTTTTAGTCTTAGATATTGTGTTTCTTGTGTTTCCAAATACCAACTATGGCTTGCGATAAAAACATCAAACCAATTGTTAAGTTACAGTTACAATAGAGCGTTCTCAGTAGGCGGAGCTTAAGTTTTTTTGTGTAAATTTAGTGACGTATTTGTGTAAATATAGAACCCACTTGAGGTACAAACGTAACGTGGTGAAAGAAAAGTACTTCTTTATCATGCAAAATTCACATCTGAATATTGGCTATCCTACTCAAAAATAAGGAGGTAAATAGTAGTACTGTAGATTAATTGATTAATGTGATTAGGCTAGGGCCGGCTAGACCTATTTACACTTTCAATTTCACTTTATAGGCCTTCACTTTTAATGTTTCGTAGGCTAGGCTACGATGTCAATTGATATTGTTGGTGAATAGGCTATCTAGTCAAGTCACTATTAGGCTCACATCGTCTATGATCTATGTCTATGATAATAATAAAATAGCCTATTTTATTTAACATACATAATACAGCTTAAATCTTAATAAGACTTAAAACACAACACATCATTTAAAAAAAGCTCGAGCCTATATGAAACTTTATTAATACAGCGGCCATATTTAATTGTACACCATTACTCAAAGTAAACACAAATCACGTGCTTTTTGTCACGGGATTGCAAACGCCCTATTAACATGAATCTTTTTACTTGTCGGAACATCTTTTAGATGTGCGCTGCTCTTTGATTTTTTCAATGGAGAGACGAAACTAGCCCTTCCCTGTGACCCTGGACAATTTGGTTATACACCGCGTCTGCGCTTTATTATTTAAGGCACTATTAAATACACAGTCTTTTGATTTGTGCTACTCGAAACCTTTCAATACATTATTTATAAGTTACCATACATGCCTCTTCAAATGCTTCTTAATATTATGGTCAACGATAATCGGTAATTTGATTATCACTATTGAAAAATTTTAAGCTATTATCGGTTTTAATCAATAAGCCCAGATTTGTTTTAGATCTAGTTCGAAAGAATTTTATGGTAAAGTGTACATAATCATATTGTATTCACACAAATCAACCCATTGAATGCCTTGCAAACACTAATTAAGTTTAAAGTATTTTTCAGATATACCTACAAAACTACGAACATTTGGCTTTTCCGGGCTGTGACTCGTGACATTGCGCGCGTGGAAGGGGGGAACCGAAATCCGGTTTTAAACCGGTTTCATAACACCAAAAACCGGTTATCGAAAAAAAACCTGTTTTAACATCTCTAATTGCAACATGCTGTTTTTAGTCTGTCGGCCAATGGAACGTATGCTTAATCAGTAGCGTAGCCAGGGGGGGGGGGAAGGAGCAGGGGGAGCACCCCCCCCCCCACGACCATCTTGGAAGAAAAAGGGCCTTTTTTTGGGAAAAAAAAAATAATTAATAATTTTAACAAGCCACGAAGCACAATTTATGCTGTTTCAAATTTTTTCCTTCAATTGCATTTCAACAATTTAATTTATTACAATCATTTTGAATCTTTTAACGTGCCAACAGCGTGAAAGTTAAACTGATCAACTATATCCTACACTATAATACGAGCAAAAATTGTATATGTATGTATGTAACTTATATATATATCTGGAAATTTTCTTCAAAAGCGCTCTAACGATTATCTTCATGTTTTAATGCACGACTTGTTTCACCTAAAAAAAAAATCTACAGCTTTTCGGCCCCACAAATAAAAATCGGAAATGAACAATAGACAAAAATACACATTAGATTTATCGTAGATAATTGACATGCCATTGCACGATCCACGTGTGGCGCGGGTTTCAAGAAAGGTGTTTTGTTGCGTCGCAATTATGACGTTTCGGAAATACTTGTTTAACAATAGAAAGAAGTTTAATTTCGTGTTTAAGCTGGCTTTTTTGCGCACCGATAATAGATACATAATTTAAAGCAAGAGCAAGTGTAATAATTTATTTAATGCAGGGGTGTGCAAACTACCGCAAGTGGGTGACACGCTGGCTGACAAATAATAGTATGCGCCCTCGAGGCTTATTTAGATTATAACGTTTTTAATCTATTTTAGATTAAACTTCAATATATTTTAGATTAAAACAAATAAAATATTTACGTATTAATTAATAGTGAGATAATAGTTTGCGATCAGTGCATTTCTAATAACGAGTTTCCGTCCAATCTCAAAGAACATCACACCATATGTCCCTTAAAGAACACTTCGTTCTGCCAACTCATCGCTTCTGGAAGAGCTCCCGTTTCTCTCTGACGACCGTTGGCCTTAGAGCCTTCTCAGTATCCGGTCCGAAGATGTGAAATCTACTTCCCATTCAACTCAGGCAAACAAGCTCCATTGATTCCTTCAAAAAGAACCTAAAAACTCATTATTTCAATATTTATCTTCATTAACATGCTTTGAGCCCTACTGTCTTACTTATATGTTGGGTCGGTTATTTTGTTTTGGTTGTTTGATTTGTTCCATGTTTGTAAAGTTTTGAATCATTATTTAGTCCCCTCTCTTAGCCCATAGATTGTATCCGTGTCCTGAGTTGTATGTTAAATGCGCTCTGAGCTTGCATTATGCTTGTTGGCAGCGCTATACAAATGTCATTATTATTATTAATATTATTATTATTATTATTAGTTTGCCGTTTAAATAATAACATGATTAAATGAAGTTTCACCAAACTAAAGGTCTATTTTTAACTTTCTTTCATCTAACATTGTTTGGAAAAAAAAAACACGTCGAAATCTTTTTTTTGTGTATAAAAACTATATAACTGTATATAGTCTAGTATACACTGTAGCAGTATACACTGCACCGTATATAGTATACACTGTAGGAGTATACACTACACTTTATATAGTGTACACTGAAGCAGTATACACTACACCGTATATAGTGTACACTGAAGCAGTATACACTACACCGTATATAGTGTACACTGTAGCAGTATACACTACACCGTATATAGTGTACACTGTAGCAGTATACACTACACCGTATCTAATGTATACTGTAGCAGTATAAACTACACCGTATATAGTGTACACTGTAGCAGTATACACTACACCGTATATAGTGTACACTGTAGCAGTATACACTACACCGTATATAGTATACAATGTTGTAGTATACTCTACATTGTTAATAGTATACACTGTATTAGTATCCACTTTTTAAAAATTTAATACACATGTTTACGAATGTTTCATAAAAAATATGTATGATTTGCTTATATAGGCCTACCAAAGTAAGATATATTAGAATATGTTAACATCGTCAATTCGAAATCTGGTAAACTAGAAAAGATGTATTCAATTTATTCGTATTTTCCTTATAACAATAGTCAGAAGTGTAATATACTGTTAGTTTTATTGAGGGGGGTGAGGGGGTGAAATTAAACAAATCATCTAAATCATCTATAGTCCTATTATAATCTTTTCATTTGCAGTCTTTCAATGAATAACATAATTTCACCTTTAATTATTTAGTATTTAGCCAGTGTAATGCTCAAAATTAAAACAATTGTTTAAAATGTTTATTATACCATTGATTTAATTAATCGATATTATATTTTGCTGCAATAGTTTATTTTAAATAGTAACACACATGGAGGATATTAGATAAGCTTTACTATATATTTTTACTTTTTTTGTGGAACAATGTTTGGAATAATACATTGAAAACCTTGAAAATAATAAATAAATACTTTTTTGTATGAGATATTTTTTACAAGTGATTTACAAACTATACTTCAGAATCGCTCCCAGACCGTTATGATTGAGTCCATATTCTCCCAGCCTGTTCACGTCTGCTATGGTGTGCCGCAGGGGTCTGTCCTTGGTCCACTTCTTTTCACCCTTTACACTCAACCCCTATCCTTTGTCATCGAACGCCACAACCTCAAATATCATTCTTTCGCCGATGACACCCAGCTGTATAACAGTGCAGAGCCTGAGGACTTCGACAGGCTCCTTGCTTCCATCTCCATCTGTTTCCTGGACATCCAGAGCTGGATGACGGAAAACAAGTTGAAGCTTAACAGTGAGAAGACTGAAGCTCTTATCGTCGGTACGAGACAGAGGGTCGTGTCCCTCACTGCGTCCGATCTTCAGCTGGCTGATGCAACTGTGCCTTTCTCCCCGACTATCAAAAGCCTTGGCGTCTATCTGGACTCCACGCTGTCCATGCAAACCCACATCTCCTTCCTCACCAAAATCTGCTTCTTCCATCTGCGTCGTATTGCCGCCATCCGTCGTTATCTCACAAAGGAAGATTGTGTTAAGCTCATCATCTCTCTCCTATTTTCCCGCTTGGACTATTGTAATTCGCTTTTGGCTGGTCCCTCGGCCTCCTCCCTTCAAGGACTCCAACGTATCCAGAACTGCGCAGCCTGACTAGTTCTCAAGAAGAAGAAGTCAAATGATATCAATCCTCTGCTCCGATCTCTGCACTGGCTACCCATCAACAACCGGATCTCATATAAGCTGGCTTCCCTCTGTTATAGGTGCCTGAATAACTGCGCCCCGGATTATCTTCACTCTTGTATGGAGCTCTACACCCAGTCCCGCCCACTTCGTTCGGCATTTGACGCGCTTACTCTGCGGATCCCTCGTGTGAGGCTAGTGTCCACTGGCCAACGTTCATTTTCCTACGCAGGACCGTCCGCTTGGAATCACCTCCCACTACAGCTTCGCCAGAGCCCTAGCTATGACACCTTCAGGAGCCGGCTGAAGACTCACCTATTTCGTCAGCAGAATTAGCGTATTACTATATATTTCGTTGTCTGTCTGTATTCTGTAACTGTCGTCTGCGCATAGAACTGTCACCAACGGGATATGCGCTATATAAGCACCGTTATTATTATTATTATTATTATTATACTTATGATTTATATATATTTATATATATATGCCCCAGTAAGAAATATTAGACTATGTTAAGAAGTCAATATGAAATCTGGTAAACTAGTAAAAATGTATTACATTTATTCGTAGACCTTTTTAATTTATATCAAACATATTTGCCGGCGTAACTCATTGTTAGCTTGAATGGGGTAAGGGAGGGAGTTTAAAAAAATGACATAATTTTATAAGAGGGGTCACTAGAAAGTTTGACAGTTGTTAAAGTAGGGGAAGGGGTAGAAGAACTAAAAATTGTAACGTAATTCACGATATTTAAAATTTGAACTTTTCATTTTCAGTCTTTTATATACATAACATAATTACATAAATGACATATATTTCTGTTGGATTTAAAACTGACAACTCTAGCCTACAAGTTTTTTTAGGGTTTGAAATGAGATTAAACTGTTTTATTTTTTACTTATTATTTTTTATATATTTTTTTTAGGGGGGGGGGGGGGGGTTATCGGGCAAAATTTAGATATTAGACTGCACAAATAACAATCTGTTATATTTTAAAGCCTTTTTTATTCATAGAAGAAAAAAGAAAAAGGCAAATACAATTTATTGGTCTGGTAAAGACGTATTTTTTAAATTTATGCACTGTTGTTTTACATACACAATATGTTAAGGTACAAGCGCCTACTCTTTATTACCGACCGAATGATCGGTCACGTGGTGCTTATTTTTATAAGACAATTTATTTAGTACCGTAGCAAGACCAAAAGAAACGGAATTAATAGAGAAAATCATTAAAGCGTTTTATATTTAATAAAAAATTAACCAGTTTGTTATTATCAGCTTTAAAAAAAGCTTTTTGTAGCTAATACACAATTTCATTACTCAACTTACACATTAATAGTAATCAACATTTGAATTTAGCTGTCAAGAAATTATTCTAGTAGACTATTAGATATCGATAACGTCTTTAATGTTTGATCTCAGAATAACTGAGATTTACTATTTTAACCTGGAGGATAGATATAAAATATACGTTACAATTAAATGGAAGAGATATGTAATAATTATACAAACTGAGTAGTTATTTTAATGTTTAAAAATATACATGTATATTCTTTAGTCATAAAATAGTTATATAATTTTCAATTTTCATGTGTCATTTAATCATTTTAGAGTCATAATTTGTAAGACATTAATTTATTTAGAAGGAAACAAAAAAGAAACATATTAGAAATATTAAATATTAAAGTAAATTCTCCAAATTTGATGTGAATAGTTTTAAAGTGCTATTAATATGATTTAATGATTTTAATATAACTAGTGTACTTCTGAAAATCTATCTTAACTTGCCTTAAATTAGGGAAAGGGTGAAATGTTTTAAAATTTATTTCACGGAAAGATATGCCCAGTTTCAATGCAAATCTATTTCAGTTGCCCAACACTTCAAGTGCTTTTGGTTACAAGTCTTGTAAAGGGAAGTTTAACTCACTAAAATGTGTTACCAAGTCATACAGAAACATTGGCTTCAACAGTCAGTTCTCCTCATTCAACAACATAATTTTTTTCTCCATTAAGTTACATCTTAATTGCTACCAGACAAGAAAAGAATCTATCCTATAAGCGTACTTTACCTATAGGCCTACTCCGTATGACTTTCTTCTAGAAGAGACTTTAGAAACTATACAATTGTCTATCTTAACAATAGATTCAATCACAGATTGCAAGACTAATGTAGGGAGCTTTGCAAACAAAGATTCCTGAACAAAAACAGTCGACGTCCAGTGTGATTCCCATGTAGTTCGCCATGCTGCATGCAGCACCCACTAATTATGCTGACATACATTGTTTTCACTTGCATTAAACAATATTCTTGGAGGTCTTTTGCGTGCCACTGAAACTCGTTCTGCGTACCAGCCTGGCACGCGTGCCTTGGGTTTTCCGACCCCTGCTATAGAGCATTTGCGTTGATTCTTTAAAAACTTTTCGATACTAGATGTTTATCCCGAAAATAAGCATTAGATGCAATCAATTTTGCAGAAATTCCCATCACTATTAGCTGCTAGTTAAGGAAAAGAATCGTGAACGGTTAAATAAAAACTGCACTATTATACAGTGTGTGTATCCTGAGGCACAGGGTTTTCTTATAACTTGATACGTACGAATTCTTAGTTATTCTATTAATCTGGAAAAATTGCTCAAAAGGGGGCCTTTTCCCTAAAATTTCGCTCCCCCTTGCGTCAAAACCTGGCTACGCCACTGTGCCTAATATGCGAGAATGTTTAGGCTATAATAATAATATATCGTTATATGCCATCATATCTGAAAATCTATGTTCATACTAGGGATGTTAAAACCGGTTTTTTTTTCAAAACCGGTTTTTGGTTCTATAAAACCGGTTTAAAACCGGATTTCGGTTCCCCCCTTCCCGCGCAAGTCACTCACGGGCCGGAAAAGCTTAATGTGGTTAGTTTTGTAGGTAGGCTATAGGCCTATTTGAAAAGTTGTTCAAACTTAATTAGTGTTTGCAGGGCATTCAATGGGTTGATTTGTGTGAATACACTATGATTTTGTACACTTTACCATAAAATTCTTTAGAACTAAAAAAATGTGGGCTAATTGATTAAAACCGATAGAAGCTTTCAATTTTTCAATAGTGATAATAAAATTTCCGATTATTGTTGAAAAAAATCATAAAAGGGCCTAATAAGAAGCATATGAAGAGGCATATATGGTAACTTGTAAAATAATGTCTGTATTTAAAGGTTTCGCGTAGCACCAATCAAAAGAATGTGTATTTAATAGTCCCGTTAACAATAAAGAACAGACGCGGTGCCTAGCCGAATAATTGTTCAGGGTCACACCGTCACAGGGAAGGGCTAGCTAATTTGCGTTTCTTTATTGCGTACATCAAAGAGGCGCGAACATCTAAAAGATATGAGCCGACAAGTAAAAAGATTCATGTTAATTGTAACTGTAACTTAACAATTGGTTTGATGTTGTTTTTATCGCAAGCCATAGACTAGTTGGTATTTGGAAATACAAGAAACACAATATCTAGAACTAAATAGTGTTAGCAAGGCATTTCAAGAATGGTTTTGTGCGAGTCTAACATTATTTATTAAAAATATTTCCATCAGAACCAAATAAAAGAGTCTTCTACTTGAAGTAATGATTACCTTCCAACTTACAACCAACAAACCGAAATCCGGTTTTAAAAATCAAAACCGGTTTTAGGTTTCAAAACCGGAATCCGGTATTCCGGTTTTCGTTTAACATCCCTAGTTCATACACACACTTAAAAAAATAATGAAATATTTAGACAATAGAAAGGTTTTTGATGAACTTGTTCTATAATGAAAAAGATTGTCATCGTGGCAACCATGTTGCCTACCTGTTGAATCACTTGAATGCATTAACCACTTAAACCTCACCTTGGACATAATACCACTCAGATGAATGTGGTAACTCGACATGTTCCTGCATAAATCGTAAATCCTCCCTGTTCCTGCATAAATCGTAAATCCTCCCCCCTCCCCTCTCGCCCCGTCCACCTTCTCGAGCCCAAGGGAGGGAAAGAGGTCCCGCAGTCCGGCCTCATCCATCACAGGGTGACGTGTCATGTGGATATATGACGTGGATACTAAGGCCCGCCATCCATCTCTGCTGTCATAATCTCCCTTTCATGTGCGCTGCTCGGGCACGCTAAACACAAGCAGCTAAATACTGTGCGTACACACACGAACATACTACATCAGAGCTCGAAGTGGCTATTCGGACCCGATAGACTTAGTGATAAATAGTTAGTATCGGTTAGTTTTAATAGGTTAGGGATGGCTTTGTAGTATTTTTGGTAATAGTCAGTATCGGTTAGATAATCAGACCTGTCTACCCTGGAAAAACGCTTGGAGTATTCCTGAGAAGGCTAAAGTGTACTTTTCCGAGGTCAAGTGTACTATGCAATAATAATTGTCATCTATCGCACCAATTATTCAAAATAATAGTCATTAAAATTTAAACAGTTGTTTCATTTAATGTTTAAAACAAGCAAAGAAAATCTGTTTTGTATTTTCAGCACAATTTAATAAATGTATGTTGAAAATGTTAACAAAATAGACAGATGGTGTGTGTTCAATAATTTTTCTGTCCTCCTCCATTTGGTTACTTCAGCTAGTTGTTTGGTCATTCTTTTTTAGACTCTGGTAGTATGCCCCTTTCAGCAGTTTTAAGTCTTTATCATTAAGAGCCTTTACAGACTCCAAAATGCCCACTGGCCGGGACTTGAGCACCAGAAGGCTCTCCATGGTCTGGTCAGACATTGAGGAATGCTATGGTGTCCGGTTCTTCCTGACACAGCTGAAAACACGTTCGCCTTGGGCACTGCTGTGTGGTATGGTGAGAAGCCCCAACATCACATTCGCCAAGTCTTCAAACATCAAGCTCTCAGTATCTTCATGCTTCATTTCAGAAATAGAAAACCAATTCTGTCCTTGATGCACCCTGACACAGATTGATATAGGCAGACCTGCTCAGCAACTTTGTCTAGTGAGGTGTTGGTGACCAGGACAGGAAATCTGTTGATCATGAATTCCATATTGCTGAACCTGCAAGACTCCTGCAATTTGACGTCTGCCACTTCTGCATGCATCAACAAGTCAACATCGACGCCACAGCCTTTGTCAGCACATCAGAGCACGACAGCGACAAGTTATTATCAACAATGATGTTGCAAATCATTGCTTCTGCACGAGTCACATCATGCTGAAGTTGCTCCTCCACAGCGACGGGCTCAGGCTTCACAAGAAAAGACCTAATATTTTGTGTAGTGCTAGACTTTTCT
Source organism: Anisus vortex (assembly GCA_949126835.1). Lineage (NCBI taxonomy): Eukaryota > Metazoa > Mollusca > Gastropoda > Planorbidae > Anisus > Anisus vortex. The sequence continues at coordinate 30,227,155 of OX421494.1, forward strand.
TTCTCAACAGCCAGTTTCTGGTGCGACTCCGATTCGTCATGTCTCTTACAGTCATAGAGCCCTCCGTGTCCCACCAAGAAGTCGATATGACAAATAGTGCAGTGCAGTGTGCCGATGTGTCACTTTTCAATGACACACGCAAGTACTTATATTTCATAGAATATTTATTTATAAACTTTTGCTTCCGAGCAGAATACACCTTCGCTTTTTTACTCGGAGCAGACTAAGAAGCTTCTTCGTCATCTGTTTCATGATTTCGTGCACGCTGTGTAAGTTTGCTGTCAGCCATACTTTTGATAACCGAATTTGGACATTTGCGAGAGAGGAAAAAAAGGATATCAGGTCAAGGTCGCCGCGCCGTGTAACAAGTTTGGTACTACTAACAATGTAGGGCCTACAGTTAGCTCCGTGTTGTACAAAAACAAGTTTATAGTGACGATTTTACATCATTGAATCATTGATAGTAATAATTGAAACCCCGACGTTGAGCCGAGATCAAGTCTATTAATAAATAGTTGCTTTCGTTTTAGTAGGCTGATAAACAAAAGTGTTATTGTAATGAAAACAACGAGTTTTAATCTCTCCGTTAGTAAAATAAAACGTCAAGAATTTAAAAGAAAGCCGCGAGTAAAGCGTGCGTGATGTACAGATTGACCTAAAAACAAATTCGCGTGAAGTAGGCTTATTACCGATTGCCGTGTCAGACAATAAAAACGTTGACTTCTCGGATATTTATATAGATCTAGACTATAGCCTATGAAACTACAGGGTCCAAAAAAAAGCTACATTACGGGATTGCGCTAAAAAAAAGTTTTTAAAACTCAGTAGGCACGAATAGGCCACGAAAGCAAAAACTAGGGAAACCCTGACCTAAAAATAAATATAGAATCACACATGCGTTTTATTTCGCCTTTTAAGTTTTCATGAAAGAAAAAAGTTGATCATTTATAGTTTCACAAAACTTAAATTGGCCGATAGCCGGCACTCTAAACTCTTGCACCCAAGCAGAATAGCCTACCCCTTCGCTTTTTTACTCGGAGCAGACTCGGAAGCTTCTTCGTCATCTGTTTCATGATTTCGTGCACGCTGTGTAAGTTTGCTGTCAACCATACTTTTGATCGCCGAATTTGGATATTTGCGAGAGGAAAAAAAGGATATCAGGTCAAGGTCGCCGCACCGTGTAACAAGTTAGTTATTGAAACTGAAACAGACGATATCCATTTTCGACCAATCAAAACATCGGTTTTATGTAACTGCGGTTTAGTGATCGTCTAATTACCGAAAAAAATAGAAATAAAAACGAAAAATTGCGAAATCATATTTTTTTCATTCAAGAAGTCGTATTTTTAAGACGCTCGGTGTAACAGCCGTATTTTGTATCCTAAAGCGTACGAAAATACGCCCAAAGCGTACGGGTAGGCAGGTCTGGATAATAAAGGATAGGGAGAACTCAACTCTGATTGGTTATGTTCGTGTGTGTACGCACAGTATTGAGCTGCTTGAGGGGGAATGGGTAAAACGTACTCAAGACTCCGTAAAGAAGAGGGGAGAGGGGAAATAACTTTTTAAAAATGCTAATATCTAATTTAGTTAAGCCATAAACATATTGTTTCTAAGATATTTGAGAATGATATTACTCATTGCCTGCGTTTTGTGTTTCGCTTTTTTGTTTGTTTCTTGTTGTTGTTTGTTGAAGGGATGTGCAGGATAACATTGTTCCACACTTAATTCAGGGAGTATGTGCAGGATAACATTGTTCCACACTTAATTCAGGGATTATGCGCAGGATAACATTGTTCCACACTTAATTCAGGGAGTATGCGCAGGATAACGTTGTTCCACACTTAATTCAAGGAGTATGTGCAGGATAACATTGTTCCACACTTAATTAAGGGAGTATGTGCAGGATAACATTGTTCCACACTTAATTCAGGGAGTATGTGCAGGATAACATTGTTCCACACTTAATTCAGGGAGTATGTGCAGGATAACATTGTTCCACACTTAATTCAGGGAGTATGTGCAGGATAACATTGTTCCACACTTAATTAAGGGAGTATGTGCAGGATAACATTGTTCCACACTTAATTCGGGGAGTATGTGCAGGATAACATTGTTCCACACTTAATTCAGGGAGTATGTGCAGGATAACATTGTTCCACACTTAATTCAGGGAGTATGTGCAGGATAACATTGTTTCACACTTAATTCAGGGAGTATGTGCAGGATAACATTGTTCCACACTTAATTCAGGGAGTATGTGCAGGATAACATTGTTCCACACTTAATTCAGGGAGTATGTGCAGGATAACATTGTTCCACACTTAATACAGGGAGTATGTGCAGGATAACATTGTTCCACACTTAATTCAGGGAGTATGTGCAGGATAACATTGTTCCACACTTAATTCAGGGAGTATGTGCAGGATAACATTGTTCCACACTTAATTCAGGGAGTATGTGCAGGATAACATTGTTCCACACTTAATTCAGGGAGTATGTGCAGGATAACATTGTTCCACACTTAATTCAGGGAGTATGTGCAGGATAACATTGTTCCACACTTAATTCAGGGAGTATGTGCAGGATAACATTGTTCCACACTTAATTCAGGGTGTACGCTATTCGTATTTGGCCGGAAATGCAATATAATATGTAGGCCCTACACGTCTGCCAATTACATTTTTGTAACAGCCGTTAGCACTTTCAACGCGCCATATACGTTTCAAAACACATAATGAAACAAAACCTTTAAAAAAGCACATAATTTGTAAGTATTGTTGTTACTGTATTGTTCTTTATATTATTATAATTTCAGAGGCGTGTAATATTGTCTTTTGAACAACGGTAACATGAATACTTGAGTACACATTGGTTTCATTCAGATGATAAGTTTATTACATATAAACATCAATGGACGCAGAACATGGTTCACAATTACTTCTTGTACATAAATTGTCAATTGTATTATAAAATCTTCATAACAGCATTCTTCATTTATAGTCATATAGGCCTACTTATTATATCTTGATCACTTTATCTAGCTCCTTATATGATTCTTTATTTATTAAAACACTATTCAAAGTCTACACTTAGACTTAAATCAATTTAAGTATAACACATCTAGTTCAACAGAACTTATATAAAACTCAACCTTCCATCTCTAGAATCCAACATGTACTAAACTTTTACCCTATCATTCCCTCCCTTGTCACCTCTGGATCACTCATACAAAATCAAGCTTTTCTTACATACTTCTTTTGCACACTTCACTACTGTTTGTTTATTTAGGGAAAAACTTCACTCGCTCATTCAATTATATAAAATCATGCTGCAGTGAATAAAACTAAACTGCAACAATTGTCATCATCATTGGCTCCAAAGTCTCGAAAGACAATCAGATTTTCGCCCTTGTGATTTCGCCAGCTTTGCAGTATTTGCTGAGTCTGTGAAGTCCAGATTATGTTGCATCGCTGGCACTTGATAGCGGGTCCTCTGGAGTTGGCCGGTGGCAGGCTATATTCTTTGCCTTACTTTGATGCTCTTTTTTTTAGCCTAAGCGTGAAGTTGAAGTTTGCCCTCTGCAGCATTGGTATTTGGTGTGTAGGGTACTCCTAAAACCTACTTCTAAGCTAAGTTCTACCAGTTTCCGACCTCTACATCCGTAGCCTTCAGATCCCGCTTGCAGACGTATTTGAGCATGAGTTGAGGGACGGCCAGTAGCTCTTTTGACTGCATAGAGCAGGTCTTTTGGGATTCACCCATCCTCCATCCTGCAAACATATCCAAGCCAACTGAGACGTTGCAGTTTTATATCGATCTTTTACCTGCAGTTTTATATTGACCTTTTACCTGCAGTTTTATATTGACTTTTTACCTGCAATTTTAAATAGATTTTTTACCTGTGTCTTATATAGACTTTTTACCTGCAGTTTTATTCAGACTTTTACCCACATTTTTATGTAGGCATTTACCTGCAGTTTTATATCGACCTTTTACCTGCAATTTAAAATAGATTTTTTTACCTGTGTCTTATATAGACTTTTTACCTGCAGTTTTATTCAGACTTTTTACCGACAGTTTTATATAGGCGTTTACCTGCAAGTTGTATATACACCTTCACATTTGCGCATATCCTTTTACCTGCACGTTTAATTAGACATTTTTACCTCCAAAAATATTCTATTTGTCCACATTTTTTATTTATTTATCCAATGTCACAGTAATCAGCTCCAACAAGTTTCAACAGCCACTAATCCAACCCTTGTCCCCGCACACAATATAATTATGAATATATACCTACCAAGTTAAAAAAACAACAACTAAAAGATAATGTATTCAAATTGAATATATTACATCTATCACCACGACCTGCCTGATACAACTGCGCTTCACAGTTGCACTCCTGCGAGCCTCACTAAATTTAACTAATAGTAAACAGCAAACAAACAAACTTTTTAACAAACACATACATTAAACCAAGAGAAGGTAACTAAATATTCCATGGTGGGGAGGGGGGGGGAAGTAAACGCTTTCCACCTAAAGTGGAGGCAGTGATGGGAATTATTCACGTTGACACGGTGACTATACATGTATATCACATAGTGCCGTTGCAAGGGATTTTGGGGCCCGGGGGGCTTGGCCTCTTTAAGGGCCCCTGCTTTTTGACATTCGACATTATGACATGAGAAAAAACAATTCGGAAACTCCTTTAGGGCCCCCCCCCCTCAACTAGGGGCCCGGGGGAATTTTCGAATTTGGACCCCCCCAATCCCCCTCCCCTAGCTACGCAACTGCGTTCATATCATTTGATTATGTTTCTTTTTTTTTTTGGCACAATAACCACCCCCACAATCTCTTGCACCAAGTATTCCCTTATTCCAGCCCACTTCCAACCGAACCCTTTATTGTTGTCTTTTGTACAGATCAGAATAGAGGTGGTGGGCCACGAGGTTTTTGTACAGATCAGAATAGAGATGGTGGGCCACGAGGTTTTTGTACAGATCAGAATAGAGATGGTGGGCCACGAGGTTTTTGTACAGATCAGAATAGAGATGGTGGGCCACGAGGTTTTTGTACAGATCAGAATAGAGATGGTGGGCCACGACGTTTTTGTACAGATCAGAATAGAGGTGGTGGGCCACGAGGTTTTGTACAGATCAGAATAGAGATGGTGGGCCACGAGGTTTTTGTACAGATCAGAATAGAGATGGTGGGCCACGAGGTTTTTGCGATCTAATACAAGCTATGATTAAATGATTAAATAGTAGGCTGTTGACTGGCGAGTGTTTGAGTGTCATAGACACAGGGCCCTCGAGAGAAAAAAATGCCTGTACGAGATCTTGTCTACCTCCCCCCCTCCCCTCACACACACACACTTATTTTTCTAACACTAGTCATAATATGTAGATGATTTATTTGTATTACATTCGTTTGAAAAATCGTAAACAGTTTTAAAAAGTCTTTGGACCATTTTGTAGAGATTTAATGTGTTAACATTTACTATTAGAGTGTAATCATTTCTGATTCCACTTCAATGAATTCTTCTAAAAAATTGTCAATTCCTTTTTGCGATGATATGCGTCTTTCTAGTTCACGCCAAGCTAGATAGCATTCCTTATGTCCATTACTTTTTTTCATGTTGTAATTTCCACAACTTAGCACTGGCATTGTAAAAGATTGTTTTTGTGTTCTTTTTCTTAATGAGAGTCTAATGCCTATTACTTCTTTACTCATAGTCCTTCTGTATTCTAGTGTTTCTAGGTTTAGTGATTTAACTATTGGTGTTACTCTTGTCAGTTGTAAATATTCGTCAGTAATATATGTTGTGTAGTCAAATCTAAGGTTAGATCTGCTGTGGAAATACAGTTGACACATAATTTTTTTTGTACAGACTCTTCCTAACAGACTAGCCCAAAGTCATCTGTCAGCACACTACTAACGGCAAACAAAAAGGGTGTCGACTTGTGCCACACATACAATTTAAAACTCTAAAAATGTGCAAATAAGATAATAAAAAATAATTACAAAAATAAGATAAGATAAACTTAAATAGATAAGACTTGCGTATTTTATTAGATTATTGTGCTGTATTCCTAAATCTCCAACGGTCCAGCTTTCAAGTGCCAGAGATGCGACAGAGCCTGTCTCTCAAGGATAGGTCTCCACAGACACAGTCAATTTTGCAGGTCTGGCCAAATCACAGGAGCGCAAATCTAATCGTCTTTCGAGACTATGGAGCCAATGATGATGATGATGATTCCTAAATACATGCAGGTATAAATGATTTATGTATAACCTTTTTTTTTTATACATTTGATCTAGGTGTGAAATAAAAATTAGAACAATGCAACGACACAGACTAAATAGACTATTTCAACGGCCATGGATAATCGTTATAGTACTTTTTACCCAAATATATCCTGTATTTTCTTAAAAGACGAAACGCCACATTTCATTCTTGTTGTACGTTCAAGGACGACTCGTCCACGTGAATGTTAGGCAAACTCCACGCGCAAAATACGAGTGTTTTCAAAGGAGACGTCCTACATCCAATACTCTATGTTGCTCCCTTTTATCCAGGTCTCAACAATTCGCTGGTTTGTAGTGCCTATTCCTTTTTTTTCGGTTGGGCAGTCAACCAGAGATATAATCAATACAAAGGTACCTATAATCTCAAGTAGTCCCACCACTTTAGGTGGTCTCTCTCTCTCTCTTTATCTCTCTCTCTCTCGCTGTACCGTTACCCCCCCCCCTCCCATTTTTTGTGTGTTCACTCGACTAATTTCTGTCAGATCAGAAGTGTAAAGCTAATAAAAAATGTTAGCCTATAGAAATAATAAGCTAAACCCTACATCCATTGAGTAGAACAGTGTGTGGTAAACTCAGGCTATACATATATTAGGTATTGTAGCACTGATATTTATAATAATAATGTAATAATGACATTTTTATAGCGCTGCCAACAAACATAATGCAAGCGCAGAGAACATTTAACATACAACTAAAAACACGGATATAATTTATAGACAAAGAGATACAAAACGAAATGATGATTCAAAAATTTTATAAGCATAGAACAAATCGAATATAAATAAAGCAAAATAACCGACCTAACATATAGTATATAGGTAAGACAGTGGGGGTCTAAAGTATGTTAACTACGGTAAATATTGAAATAATGAGTTTGTAAGCTCTTTTTGAAAGTATCAATCGAGCTTGTTTGTCTGAGTTGAATGGGAAGTAGATTCCACACCTTCGGTCTGGATATTGAGAAGGCTCTAAGGCCAACGGTCTTCAGAGAGAAACGGGGCCCTCTCAGAAGCGAGGAGTCGGCAGAACGAAGTGTTCTTTGCGGAACATATGGTTTAATTAGTTCATTGAGATAGGATGGCATCTCATTGTTATAAAGGCACAGATGGCAAAGTAGCGCCACTTTATATTCAATTCTGGCTTTCACAGGGAGACAATGGAGCCGACGCTGGAGAACTGTCACAGAATCCTGCCTTGATATACGCATGACCAGGCGGGCGGCACTGTTTTGAATACGCTGTAATTTGGCGACCTTATCGTCAGATATCCCAATTAGCAGAGCATTACAGTAGTCGAGGCACGAGAGTATAAAGGCAGCGGTAAGTTTCTTTGCTGAGTCAAATGACAAATAAGGTCGTATCTGATCAAGTCTACGCAGCTGTAAATAAAGGCATCTGCATAGATTTCTAATGTGGGCATTGCAAGACAACTGTGAATCGAGGATGACACACAGGTTTTTTACTTTGTCTGTAACGGGTATATTATGGCAGTTCAAGATCACCAACGATCACCCTCAACTTTGTCTCGTTTTTACTCCGAGTTTCAATTAGAATTGCCTCCGTCTTATCTTCATTCATCTTAAGTCTGTTTTCCATCGTCCAGGAGCAGACACTAGCAAGACTGAGGTTGGTTGCTATACAGGAGACTTCAGCGGGAACAGCAGAATCATGCAACTGCGAATCATCCGCGTAGAAGTGGTATGATATGCTGAAAGGCCTGATAACATCACCAAGTGGATAAGTGTACAGTGTAAACAGTACCGGGTCCAGAACTGATCCATGTGGTACTCCATATTGCAGAGTCGAGCATGTTGAGGTAGATCCATCAATGATGACACTTTGCGTGCGTTCAGTTAGGTAGAATTTAAACCAGCTGCCAACACATCCCGAGCAACCAAATGTAGTAGACAATCTATCAATAAGAATCTCATGGTCAAGCGTATCAAATGAAGCCGACAAATCGAGCATTGCTAAAATTGACACTTGATCAGAGACGCGCAAAGAAGGTCATTAACTAGCCTGAGAGTGCCGTCTCAGTGCTGTGGCACTTCTTGTAGGCTGACCGAGACTATTCCAAGGGGTTATGATGCCTTAAGTGAAACAACTGCGCCAACACGATACGCTCCCGGACATTTGATAGAAATTGTAGGATTGGAAACTGGCCGGTAATTCTTTAGGCACTCAGCATCCAGATTGGACGTTTTTAAAAGGGGTTTGACAAGCGCATGTTTGAAATACTGTGCTACTATGCCGGTAGTCAACGAAGTATTCATTATTTCTGCCATAACAGGAGCAAATTCATCGAGGTAGTCGATTAGTATTGAGCAGGGAATTGGATCAAGATCACATGACGTCTTATGCATCTTCATGATAAGGTTCTTAATATAAGCCTCAGACATGCAACTAAACTCACAAAAAGAGGAACCCTGAAAAATTTGATCGTTGTATAACTGTGAACTTTGGTACGACATGTCCTGTCGAATCTTTTCGATCCTCTCAATAAAGAATTTATTGAAAGAGTTAGGGAGTTCAGCAGGAGAAATTAAAGATGGTTGTACTGGGCTGCCTGCACCACTCAGCATCTTAGCAGTTACCCTTAACAAATCCAAGAAAGAATCATATCCTTTGATTTTCACTGAAAAGATAATGAGTCTTAGCCTCTCTTACTATTCGGTTTACCTTGTTCTTGTTTTCATGTACATACACCTGTCGGTGAACTGTAAGTCCAGTCTTTTTTCATGTACATACACCTGTCGGTGAACTGTAAGTCCAGTCTTTTTTCATGTACATACACCTGTCGGTGAACTGTAAGTCCAGTCTTTTTTCATGTACATACACCTGTCGGTGAACTGTAAGTCCAGTCTTTTTTCATGTACATACACCTGTCGGTGAACTGTAAGTCCAGTCTTTTTTCATGTACATACACCTGTCGGTGGACTGTAAGTCCAGTCTTTTTTCATGTACATACACCTGTCGGTGAACTGTAAGTCCAGTCTTTTTTCATGTACATACACCTGTCGGTGAACTGTAAGTCCAGTCTTTTTTCATGTACATACACCTGTCGGTGAACTGTAAGTCCAGTCTTTTTTCATGTACATACACCTGTCGGTGAACTGTAAGTCCAGTCTTTTTTCATGTACATACACCTGTCGGTGAACTGTAAGTCCAGTCTTTTTTCATGTACATACACCTGTCGGTGAACTGTAAGTCCAGTCTTTTTTCATGTACATACACCTGTCGGTGAACTGTAAGTCCAGTCTTTTTTCATGTACATACACCTGTCGGTGAACTGTAAGTCCAGTCTTTTTTCATGTACATACACCTGTCGGTGAACTGTAAGTCCAGTCTTTTTTCATGTACATACACCTGTCGGTGAACTGTAAGTCCAGTCTTTTTTCATGTACATACACCTGTCGGTGAACTGTAAGTCCAGTCTTTTTTCATGTACATACACCTGTCGGTGAACTGTAAGTCCAGTCTTTTTTCATGTACATACACCTGTCGGTGAACTGTAAGTCCAGTCTTTTTTCATGTACATACACCTGTCGGTGAACTGTAAGTCCAGTCTTTTTTCATGTACATACACCTGTCGGTGAACTGTAAGTCCAGTCTTTTTTCATGTACATACACCTGTCGGTGAACTGTAAGTCCAGTCTTTTTTCATGTACATACACCTGTCGGTGAACTGTAAGTCCAGTCTTTTTTCATGTACATACACCTGTCGGTGAACTGTAAGTCCAGTCTTTTTTCATGTACATACACCTGTCGGTGAACTGTAAGTCCAGTCTTTTTTCATGTACATACACCTGTCGGTGAACTGTAAGTCCAGTCTTTTTTCATGTACATACACCTGTCGGTGAACTGTAAGTCCAGTCTTTTTTCATGTACATACACCTGTCGGTGAACTGTAAGTCCAGTCTTTTTTCATGTACATACACCTGTCGGTGAACTGTAAGTCCAGTCTTTTTTCATGTACATACACCTGTCGGTGAACTGTAAGTCCAGTCTTTTTTCATGTACATACACCTGTCGGTGAACTGTAAGTCCAGTCTTTTTTCATGTACATACACCTGTCGGTGAACTGTAAGTCCAGTCTTTTTTCATGTACATACACCTGTCGGTGAACTGTAAGTCCAGTCTTTTTTCATGTACATACACCTGTCGGTGAACTGTAAGTCCAGTCTTTTTTCATGTACATACACCTGTCGGTGAACTGTAAGTCCAGTCTTTTTTCATGTACATACACCTGTCGGTGAACTGTAAGTCCAGTCTTTTTTCATGTACATACACCTGTCGGTGAACTGTAGTCCAGTCTTTTTTTAATTCTTTCCACACGACGTCGCATACGTTTAGCAGCTTTAGTGCCATCCGACATCCACGAGGCAGATGGTCGATCTGAGACTGATTGAGTAATGAGAAGGACATAGCTGTCTAGTAGATCTCTAAGACTTGTGGTGTAGTGTGTATACAAGTCTGTGGGGCTAGGCTGCAATAACATGGCGACTGCATCTGATCTAAATATGACCATATTAATGTCTTTTTATTTGAGGGATGTCATGTTCCTCCTGGGTTTTCTGGGTTTCGATAGAAAGAGGAAAGAGGTCCGACAGACCTCTATCCTCCACACTGAGATTAACTATTAGCTCAGGAGAGTTTGTAACGAGCCAGTCAAGGGTATGACCCCTGACATTCGTTGGGACATTGACAAGTTGTTCGACAATTCGATCTTTATGTACCTTTTTCAATTTGTTTGCATACGTCTCATTGGTACTGTCATAATTAGATTATAAATAAGATTAAAATCGCCAATAACAAAAAGGTCCTTCGTTGAAATATAATGGCCAAGAGTCAAGGAGATCCTGAAGCTCCTGAACAAATGTACTAGATGTGAGCTTGTTCTTCATGCTTCGTGGTGGGCGATAAAGGAAGACAAAAGTCAGTGTTCTGCGCTGGTTGTAAAAGCGAAATTCACACATGTTGAAAGTGGAAATTAATGCGAGTTCTGGACGAATATTACCCTATTCGTTAAAACATCATTGTACAGTACGGCCAATCCACACCCTCGGCCCGTTTGACGAGATATGCTCTTTAATATAAAGCCATTGGGGGTTAATTCCACCATTCTCGGCTCATCACCCAATTTCTTGAACCAGGTCTCACTCAAAAATACAATGTCGAAACTTTCATCGGCAATGGTGTTAGCCAACTCCAGAGTTTTATTGCAACAGGAGTAGCCGAGGCAGGTTTGGGAGACAGGTTAAGCCGAATGCAATGAAGACGTCCAGCCCTTGTACCGCGTCTCGTGGGTGGTCGACGCCCTATACCAAGACAACGAATCATTTGAAAAACTTTGTTATCAACACGGGTATGACGCTCCGAGCATATTTTCCCAAAACTACGTAAAAAGCTTTGATTCATTTATAAACTGGACTCCACTATCTAGGCAATGTAAGATAGCTACTTAAATAGCATGTGTATGTAGAGTGAATGGTGATTATATATATAATATCGGGGTGACCGAACTGAGATAGGTCTTTATAGGCTGAAATTATATCGAAAGGTCAAGCATTATCATACTATAATAGTGTTAGAATATATAATACATTTCTTTAATATCAAATATCTTTAAAACAATATAGCAATTGTAAACAATAGGATACATGTATATAATTTACTATTTACAGGGGGACATATTTAATCAGGTGTAGTCAAATAAATAGTTTAGGTTGAAATAGTGCACGTATTCAGAACGTACTTACTATCCCCCACTCCACCATAAACTTTTCTAATAGAAACTTGCACTATTTGCCTTACCTTATGTTGCCCCTATTTGCCACCAATTTTGCACAACGCCACCCCCCTAATTCACATCATTTGTTCTCCCTCCCCCCTTCTGAACTTAGCAGTCTTGGCTACGCCACTGAATGCGCACGTTTTGATTGCACAAACACACATAGAGCATTAGTATAATTTACACAAGATATCAAACTGATAACCAAATTTCAACAGCTACATTACTAAATATTTGCTTTAAATGCCTGGAGCCTTTCAGCAGTGCAATGTACCTCGGACGCGCAACAGTGGCTGTCAACAATGTATTAGCCCTCCGATGTAATCTTAACTCATTCTGTGCGGGGGGTTTACCGCGTTTGTGCCAGGCCATTTTTAAGGCGCTAGAATGTTTTTAGGGTGCCCTTATTTATTCATACATTTTTTTAAGTATTTGTTTAGCAAGATACCTGTATTTCATATCAAATGAAAGGAAATTAAACAGGGAATAATAATAAGTAGAAGTTAAAACAATATTATAATAATAGTTAACCTTTTATTAGTAATTTTTAGAGAAAAAAATTTTTTTTTTAAAAAAAGGAGAGAAAAAAATCGATTTTAACATATTTTTATATAGTATGCGTAGCAGATATCCTATTCGGCTTGAAACCACTAAAAGTATATCTATTCCTGATCAGAATGCATTTTGAATTTTGAAAATATCCCATATAGTTACGGAGTTATACGCATTTTTGTATTATTAGTAACAGCCGGCAAACGCCGATCCTTTATATTTCTATATAGTTTACATAGGCTTAGGCCTAACCACGAATATCGGAATCTTTAATTAGTAAATAAACCAACAGTCATCAAAACCAGATTTAAATGATTTAAAGTTATTATCTGATGAATTGAAATTAATAATAATTAGCAATAAAAGTTATTTTAATAAGAAATTTGACAAGTTTCAAGGCCTTGAAACATTTCGAGTAGGCGTGGCTATGCTTTGTGTACAAAAGTTTAAACATAAATCGATTAAAAATCGTCATTATTATTTAAAAACCGAAAGTAAACCAAGCAGAAAGGAAGCAGAAACAGTTGTCATTCGTTTGATAAAATAAAAAGTCGAATTAACAGGCTATAGCAACAAAATACACTATGAAAACCAAATCCACGATATATCGTGGATTGGCACGGAGTGAGTTAATGTGAACGTATCAGCAGTTTAAACAATTCACCAGTCTTTGAGACCGATAGTTATAGAAGTGCCGTTTCTGAACCTGACAGGCCGGTTTTTTAATGGGATGCCTAGTATAAAATGTTTAAAAAATCCGGACCTGTATAACAATGTAGGCTACATAATTTTTCATGGTCGGTAATGATGCATAAAAAAACATACATTACAATACACAGAAAAGAAAATAGACATTTATCAAATGCATCATCTAAGATAAAGAGAAGAAAATAACATAAGCAAATTAAAAAGGAACATAAGTTAATGTAGGGCGTTATCAATATTTAAAAAAATAAAGAACACATTTTCAATTTAACGATCATACTTCAGATACTTGAACTAGTTGTTAAACAATGCATGCTAATTCACGCGTTCTTATCTAATTGACACACTCCCTTCCAACCGTTTGCGTTTTGATAATGTTTGAGCGAGTTTACAAAAGACCTTACACTTGAATAGTAGTGACCCTTGCAGCTCAAATATAAGCTTATGTGGGATGAAGTACAAACAAAAAGTGTCTTTTGGAGTTGATATATTTCAGAACTAAATCATTCATTTTACAGAGATAGAGGATATCATTAACACAACAAAACAGCAAAGATATTTTTAAAACTAATAATATAGGTTATCAAGGTAAAGGGTAAACACTGTGTAAATTATTCATAATTGAACTCATCAGAGAGTAGTATAGAAAGATATAATTGAGTTTAGAGAGTAGTTCAGAAACATACAATTGAGTTTAGAGAGTAGTTCAGAAACATACCAATGAGTTTAGAGAGTGGTTCAGAAACATACAATTGAGTTTAGAGAGTAGTGCAGTAATATATTATTGAGATCACGCAGTAGTATAGAAAGATATACTTGTGTTTAGATAGTAGTACAGACAGATATAATTGTGTTTAGAGAGTAGTACATAAATATATAATTGTGTTTGGAGAGTATTGCAGAAAGATATAATTGTGTTTAGCGTGTAGTGGCAGCAGAAGTATGTCATTATGTGTTCTTATACAATATAGCTAAGTTCTGGTTTTCTTAAAAAGTAGACGCCCACTGTGTGTTAATAAATAATGGAGTAAGTTTTTAAACTTTTATCGCAGCAATGTAAATACGTTTCCTATTAAATTTTTAAGCCTCACTAAATAAAGCAGCCTGTAGACTAATTTGCTGATGACTATACCAAGAGGGTCTTTCACTTATACTGAGAGACAGATCCTGTTAATCTAAATTCTCTTTGTGTTATTTTTTCTTGTAAGCTTATGGTTATGATTGTTCTTTTTCCTAAAATAAATTTTCATTTGTATCTTTTCTTAACGGTTAGAACAATAGAAAGTAAAAACAAATATGTGCTTTGCTTTGCTTTGTGTCATTAAATTCACTACATATATATGTAGTTTTAAACTATTTCCATTTTCAATAGTTTAATGTAAGATGACATGGTCACGATTGCTCAGTTTTATGTGTTTGTTATTACTACATTTTGTCAGTGCTCATAATAGAAGCTTGTCGACAGTTTCTGCTTTATTTACCGATCCTTGAATCCTTTCAGTAGTCCTATCAGCAAGGTCTTTCTGTTTGATGTTTTTACGTTTAAATTGCTTGAATAGTTCTAGTTTGGTGAATCGATCTTTTCCTGTTATAGGCCTACAATTTCCTTTGTATTACCATCTTTCAAATCATCATAAACAGTCTTGTTACCCACATTTTGTCAGTAAGCTCAGGGTCAAAGAAAACAATAATTTTGTTTTTGTTGTCATGTATCCTTCGTCTATGTGGGTCTATGTGGGTATCGATTCATGGTGTGATAATAACCTCACTTGCATAACATATGCAACAACACACTAGTTGTTAGTGAAAAGGGTTATAAACCAGCCAAGGCACATAAATCACGAACCATCCCATTGTTGGTGCAGCTTGACAGCTGTCTAGAGTATAGAATACTCCACTTGATAGAGGTTTGAACCCTGATGGGGAGCTCTAACATCGGAAGTTGAAAGCCAACGAGTGAAATGTCGTAAATGGGCCAGGAAACAGGAAGTGATGATTTCAGAGTACTTTCAATAAAAAAAAAAAAGAAAAGGGGCATAAATATTTGGAGATATTTACAGATGGTGGAAAAACACCTAAGGGCTAGGGTTGACAGACGTTAGGACATGTCCTACTTTTTAGTCATGTGTCCTCCGTCCGGCAGGCTAAGATAAAACCCTGAAAATGTCCGGCTTTTGTAATTTTTTATATTTTGTACTACAACGGTTTTAATAATCCTTAGTACACATATTTTTTTCTTATGTACTGTCAATAAGCGGTTGAGTTGGGTGAAGCAAAACAAAGATATATTTAGCAGGAAATGTAATTAATTAAACTGTGTTATCTAATATGGTTAAATGTTCACCCATCTTCTCTTTCTCCACCTTATCGTTCCTTTCACACATACACTTAAATTTACTTATGACGCAGTTTTATTGTTACAGGAGAAAGCATCTCCACCGTTGACAAAAAATTACGAGTCTAAACAAACGAAGCAGGACGTTTGGGCGCCGCCGTTTTGGCACGAACGTTTTGGCGCCATGGAATAAAGACATATCACATCATCTAATAAAAGTAACTTAATAACTTCGTTTGAGGAAAAAAAAAATGTATAATTTAACAATACTTTTCTTTGTCGGTTTACCAATGAATAGCAATAGATAATTATTGGCACCTATATTGTAGTACATTGTACTGGTTGCTGGTTAAATCCGCATTCATTAAAAAAAAAACAAAAAACGATTCAAATGAAACAATCAATATGACCTCCTTTTTGTGTCTCTTTGTCCTCCTTTTGGTTCCCATGTATCTGACCTTAGGGATGTTCCACCTTTTTTTTTTTTCAGCACATTATTAATGCCAAAATATTATCGTCCGGCTACCGCACAATATTGTTATACGACGAAGCATATAAGGTTCGTGATTTCTATCGGGGGGGGGGGGGAGGGGAGGGTATATCCACTTGTTGATTTGAACACAGCCGGAATTATTTAAATAGCAACCTAACTTTCAACTAGTTAAACAAAAATTATGAAACTCTTGTTTAACATAACATCAGACTTTAATCCACAAGGAAAAGGAACTTTTTCCATATAAAATATAGTAAGACACAATAGTCAGTAAAAATGCGACTGGTCCTGATCACAGAATAAAATTTAAATATAGAACAAAATGCGCATTTTTTTCCTGTTTCCGGAAGTAATACCGACACCATACTGTTTAGACTCTGCGGACCTGGTTACACTATATATTTATGGTTATTTACAATGTCTTTTTTATTAAATCTACAAGTTCGAACACCCAAAGCTAAATATTTCAGGCAAAAGGTACAAAGGATGTTGTGTAATAAACTGCAACAATGCTGCGAAAACGATTGATTATTGTACAAATAAGCATGTCAAACTACATGGCTTTCCTGGCCCCGTAAAGGATAAACATATAAGTTGTAACCTCATGTAGTTATGCTTTAGTCTTAAGATCGCCAAGACTAGATATTAGTAATAAAAAAGCTTCTCTCAATTTACTATAGTAGCGTCTCTAGTGATCGCTCCCTTGAGCCAAAAGATAAAGGCAGAAGCCTAGCTTCACTTACAGTGACTGCGCATATAGGGAGTGCGCATTCTGTTCTATACCTATTCTGTGGTCTAAATGTCTCTTAGGATAGGACTGCCACAACGTGGTTTCGACCTGGTATGTTAATACCTTTTCTTTTTCAAAACCGGGTTTCGGTCCTATAAACCCGTTTTTTAAACAGGATTTCGCACCCCCTCCCTTTTTTCTTACCGCGCGATGTCACGGGTCGAAAAAGACAAGTGTGCGTAGTTTAAAATGTCAATTTAGAAAATAGTTATAACTTAACAAGTGTTTGCAGGGAATGCAAGAGGTTGATTTATGTGAATAAAATATGATTTTTTACACTTTACCATAACATTCTTTAGAAATACAAAATCGTGGGCTTATTGATTACCTTACAACAAAATCGATAGTAGTTTTCAATAGTGATAATCGCATTTCCAATTAACATTGACCATAATATTATAAAGCACAAGCATGCTAAATTATTTTTATATTATTTTTTATTCTGCTAAAATATTTGAATAAACTTTAGTCTAATATCTATGACATATTGTATTAACTATATCTCTCTCTCTCTCTCTATATATATATATATCTATATCTATTTCTAAATATATATATATATATATATATATATATATATATATATATATATATATATATATATATATATATTAAACATAAAATTTGCATGTATAGACAAAAGCACCTTATACTGTTGTTGCTCTTAGCTGGTGATGTTGAATCTAACCCAGGCCCAGTCAAGACAGTTAGAGATAGGTGTAATATTTGCAGTAAGACATGCACAGCAAAACAACGAGCCATTCAATGTGACACCTGTGATGAATGGTACCATGCTTCATGCCTACATATGAACACCCCAGTTTATATAGCGCTAGGAAATAAAGATGCCTCTTGGCACTGTGTACAGTGTGGGTTGCCACAATTTAGTTCAGGTCTGTTTAATTCTCATGACCTGGACACCACTAACCCCTACAGTGCCTTGACAAGCCCAGAAGTTAATAGCTTAGACCTAAATAAACCCTTAGCTAGATCAACACCAATTAAAATAATTAAAAAGACACTCTTCAACACTAAATACCATAAAACCCCTAATTAGCATAACCTTAAATCACTAACAATAAACTTCCAAAGCATTAAAAATAAAACCGCTGATTTGGAAATCCTAATAAATAAAGAAGAACCAGACATAATTGCAGGTTCCAAAACATGGCTTAGCCCAGATATTTACAACACAGAGATATTCAATAATAATTATGAAATTTTTAGGAAAGATAGGTCAGACAGGCATGGAGGAGTTTTACTAGCCATAAAATCTACTCTAATAGCTGAAGAAATTAAAATAGAATCTAAAAATAACATAGAGTCAGTCTTTTGTAAAATAAGTAGACCTAATTCTAAACCACTAATTGTAGGCAGTGTTTATAGACCACCAAACTCAACATCAGAGTACATGACTGATCTATGTAATCAGATGACAAGTATTGAAGCTAAATATAAAAATGCTATAATTTGGATAATGGGAGACTTCAACCTCCCTGATATAAATTGGAATAGCTACTCTATAGAAAAACACCAAAACATAAAAGAAATAAATGAAATGTTTATCAATACCATCCAAAATCTAAACTTAAATCAAATTAATTAAAAACCAACAAGAAACCATAATATACTAGATTTATTCTTAACTAACAGACCAGGACTAGTAGTAGATTATGAAATAATTCCTGGACTTTCAGATCATGATATTGTCAGAGTAAATAACAAAATAATTCCTGGACTTTCAGATCATGATATTGTCAGAGTAAATAACAAAATAAAAACCCAAATAAACAAGAAACCTAAAAGAATAATTTACCTCTGGAATAAATGTAACACAACAGAACTACATCAAGCAGCAATAAAATTCCAAACCAATTTTCTTAATAAATACAATATAAATAGTCCAGTTGAAGATATTTGGCAATTCATAAAAACCAACTTAAAAGCAATAATGGCTGATTCTGTGCCAACAAAACAAACATCAAATAAAATTAACAAATGTTGGTTTAACACTAAACTAAAGAAACTGTGTAAACAAAAAGAAAATCTATTCAAAAAGTTTAAGGCAACTAATTCAATTAGACTACATAAAAAATACCTAAAAATTAAACATTTAACTCAGAAACTAAGCAGACAGCTGCAAAATGAATATGTAAACAATGTAATTTCTAAAGATAATAATAAAAACTTATGGTCCTACATTAAATCAAGAAAAATGGACACTACAGGCATAGCTCCACTAAAAGGCCAAAACAATGAAACTTATAATGATAATGAAACCAAAGCTAATATCCTTAACACACACTTTGCATCATCTTTTTCAAATCCAGGTGACAAAGAAATCTTCATAAATTTAAACAAGCTAGAAGAGATAGGACATATAAATGTAGATGAAAAAGGCATTAAACAACTCCTAACCAACTTAAAAGCAAACAAAGCTTCTGGTCCAGATGAAATACCAGCAAGACTGCTTAAAAAACTAACCAATGAAATATCTCCAATCTTTAAAATACTTTTTCAGGCCTCTCTAAACCAGGGCAAAGTGCCCAGAGATTGGAAATTAGCTAATGTAACCCCTCTTTTCAAAAAAGGAGATAAATCTGACCCCGGTAATTATAGACCTGTTTCTCTAACCAGCATAACATGTAAATTACTTGAACATATTATATATAGTAGGATAGTAAATCATCTAGACAAACTTAATGCACTGTGCCCACACCAACATGGCTTTAGGAAAAAAAGATCATGTGAGACTCAATTAATAGGCCTAATAGATGACTTGTCAAAGGGATTAGATAATAACAACCAAATTGATGCTATATTACTAGATTTTTCAAAAGCATTTGATAAAGTTCATCATTCTAGTCTACTAAAAAAAACTTAAATATTTTGGCATAGCTGGTCCCTTACATCAGTGGATTCAGGACTTTCTTATAGGCAGAGAACAAACAGTGATAATAAATGGCTCTAAGTCATCACCAATAACCAATAACATCAGGAGTTCCACAAGGAACTGTTCTAGGACCCCTACTATTTCTAATTTATATTAATGATCTGCCAAATTGCATCAACACGGGAACAAAAGTAAGATTATTTGCCGATGATTGCATAATTTATAGAATAATAAAGACAGGAAAAGATAGTGAACTCCTACAAAAAGACCTAGATGAACTACACAAATGGGAATCAAACTGGAGTATGTCTTTTCACCCAGAAAAATGCCAACTAATAAGGGTATCCAAGAAAAAGAAACAAATAATAGCAAACTACTTCATTCATGGTAAAGAACTAACTCAAACTAACAATGCTAAGTATCTAGGAGTAATAATAAATGATAAGTTATCTTGGAACCCTCATATTGATGAAGTAATAAAAAAATCAAACAAAACTTTAGGATTCATAAAAAGGAACTTTTACAAATGTAATAAGAACATAAAACTAAAATGCTATCTTACATTAGTTAGGCCTATACTAGAATATGCAGCATCTGTATGGGACCCATCAACTAAAGAAAACATTAAAAAATTAGAACAAATTCAAAAAAGAGCTGCAAGGTTCATAACTAGCGAATATTCCCAATTAATAAGAGTAACACCATTAGTCAAATCATTAAACCTAGAAACACTAGAAGACAGAAGGGCAAAGAGTAAAGTAGTAATAATACATAAGGCATTAAACTCTAATTTAGAAATACAACACAATAACAACCTGTTGCAAATCTCAGATAAACATAAAGATAGAAACACTTTCCTTGTCCCTTATGCGAGAACAAATGCATATAAGTACTCTTTCTTCCCGAGTGGCATTCGGGCATGGAATGGGTTGCCTGAACAAACCAGGAAAACCAGTAACTTAACATCATTTAAAACATTAATAAAAATGCAAAACTAGACTCGGACCACGGATGAGCGTAGGACGCAATAATCTTCTTTATAGAAGGAGCGTCTGTAATGTATAAGATAAGATAAGATTGAGTTTGATTACCAGTTTTCGGTTTTAAAAACGAAATCCGCATTCCGGTTTTCGTTTAACATACCTAGTCTCAACATCACGGGGTCTTAAAGATGGTTCTTTCTATTGGTCCTGACGAACCTACGCGAAACCACTTCACGGGGATGTTGGAGACCTGTGAATACTTGTTAGATTCATAGAAACCGTGAATCTCCCAAGCATGGTGTGACAGCGATATCACGCCTTACACTTCCCACATTGGGAAAAATATAACTTATTCTTAACTCATTCCCCTATAAGCGTTTAGTAAAATTCCTATCAAAATATACACATAGAAGAAAGAAATACAATTAGGTAGAGGGATTTTCTAAACAAAAGAACAAAGGTACATGTTAATATAAAAACATGTGATAGTATAATAATGTGCAACATTTTTTTAATAAAAAACGTAAGCACTGATATCAGAATAAGTAGGATTAATATACAAGTTAACTATATTTGTATGAAACAATTATAATAAGAATAAAAAGAATTTGTATTAACAAAACAAGTCAACCTGGTGGTACGTAGTACACACAATATATAAAAAATTAATTACAATTTTTTATGATAACAAAAACCAAATACATAATATAATTATAAATATATAATTTTAATAATGTGGGAATCGAAAAAATTTCATTCCAAAAAAAATTATTGAAAGAGAAACACATTTTCAAAGTCTAAACTCTTTCAGATATTTAACGCAATTATTAAAAAAGTCCAATTAGGCAAATGGAAACGTGACAAACAAAAATGAAATTAAAAATGTGTCAACAACAGTAATGTGTAAACAAAAGTTGTATACAAACAATACGGCTTGTAGTAAATAAATGTCAACAACGGAAGGCACACTAAAGTGTAAACAAACACAGAAAAATATTTAGGGCAAGTCTAAATATAAACGCCTTAAATGTTGAAACATGAAAATGTTAAGAAGAGAAAAGAAAGAAAAACGTCAACATAGACAAGTACAGAAAAATATTTAAATTTCGAGCAAGCCTAAATTTCGATATACATGTCAAAAACATCAAAAGAAAAATGAAAAATTGTCAACATGAAAATGTAAACTAACACAACAAAGATTTTTTAAACGCCTAAAGGTCTAACATACCAATGATGTCACACAGACAAAAATATTTAGGGCAAATCTAGTTCTGAACATCCTCAGAAAAATTGTAAACATGAAAATGTAACAAACACGAATTAAGACAGGGCAAGTTAACACAAGATATCTTCCCTTAAGTCAGTACATTTGAAAACGCAGCATAAAGCTGCACATAAATTGAAGTCTAGTAGAGCAGAAGTCGGCAACCTTTTAATAATAGTGTTCCAAAGTGGGACTTGTAATTCATTCAGAGTGCGAACATCCTACAAGTCTTCCTGCTTCTAGCAATTGGACCAAGTCTTGTATAATAATGTATTGGTCTATCAAAAAATGTTTCGCGTAGCATAAATCGAATAATATGTATTTAATAGAACCGTTAACAATATGCCTAATGCACAGACTCGGTTTCTTGCCGAATTGCTCGGGGTCAAAGAGAGAACCTATTTTTGCGTCTCCATTGCGTACTGTTGTTTTTACATATCACAAGCCATAGTTAGGATTTGGAGTTTTTAAAAAAACACTAATTAGTGGGAGCAAGGCATTTCAATAATTGTTTTGTGCGAATCCAGCATTATATTTTAAACTATTTCCATCAGAACAAAAATGTGTGTGCTACTTGAAGTAAATTCTTACCTTACAACCAACAAACCGAAAACCCTTTTTGAAGATCGATCAAAACCGAAATCCGGAATTCCGGTTTTCGTTTATCCCTAATCATAATATACAGTCTAGGTGATAACTAGCTTACTATATTTTATCAATAAAAAGAAACGTGTTTTTTTCCACTATTTATTATCGCTTTCATGTAAGTCATCAACATATATAATTACCGTGAGTTTGTTTGTTTGTTTATATATATATATATATACTAGTGGTTATCCCCGTCAAAATGACGGAGAAACGAACGACTACAATATTACATTATTAGTAAAGTTAAGTTAATAATAATGAAGAAACATTCTCAACACTGTTTTATTAATACTATAAGCAAGGACAAAAATTAAATACCGAAAAAAATCGTTATCACTTTAGTTTTTATTGTATTGAAATATTATTTTCTACGCTTTTTTTATTATTTACCTTTATATTGTTTGGTATAGTGGTGTTTTTTTTCTTTTAGATAGTATAATATTGTTAATTTAATAGGCTATTTTTAATAATAAGTCAAATCAACACAACTGTTCGTTACGTTTTAATACCAGACGCTTGACAGTTACAATTATTATGCATATGCCAGGGTCAGAAACAATTAAAAAGAACAAAACTAAAAACCGAAAAGAAACGTTCATTGTATTTATTGTAATAGTCTCTTTTCTTTCTCTCTTAACAAAACATATTATAGTCGTTCGTTTCTCCGTCATTTTGACGGGCATAACCACTAGTATGAAATATAAATGGAAGTATTGTTAAAGGTAAACAACTAGAAAAATATTATACACAAGTTTTTTGTAATATTCCAAAATCTTTTTTAAGAACTCAATAAAGGTGAGCTGGATAGAATAAGTTTTAGCTTGTTGAAAGCAGTATCGCACTCTGTTGATCAGTTAAAAGGTACATTTTTCTTTAATAAATCTGTCAAAGGTGCAGCAATAATAGAAAAATTATGACACATTTTTTTTTAACACTAGTCCTATCTAGATGATTTATCTGTATTACATACGTTTGAAAAATCAGGAATCTTTTTAAAAGGTCTGTGCAGGTATAAAGTATAAATGATTAACAACTTCACAACTTTAAAATACAATACTATAACAAAAAGTACATAAATATACATCTTAATCGCATTTTATGCATGTTAGTCATTAATTATTTACAAATATAACCAAATCATTCATTTTTTGAATGCTTACTGTTTCGTGAAAAGAAATAGTCAACAGAAAGTACATGAATGATAAAAATAAAACAAGAAAAAGACTAGTTTTATTAAAACATGACTGCCTTGTGTTCCTTTTTCTTAGCAAAACTACGAATTACAGTGTCAAAGTTTATTTGTCTTGCAATGCCAGGCTCAATACTGAGCCTAACCAAGTTGTTCAGGCGATCCTGACTTAAGGTGGACCTAAGGTAATATTTCATGAGCTTTAAGTTTACTGAAGCTCCTCTCTACTGATGCTACTGTGGCTGGTGCTGTAAGGAACATCCTCAAACTGACTCTTATGTTAGGAAAAATATTTTCTAATTTGGAATTCGCCAAAGCGTTTGACAGTTCTAATGCACCCAACTGTTTTTTACCATTTGCATTGTGAACCATTGTTAGGTAAATTATTTCCTGAGTCTTCATAACTTATGTCATTAGAATACTTTTCTGCTAACTTAGCAGCTTTATTCTTCAAGTCTTCTTCTGGCATCTTTTGGTAGTTCCAAAGAAAGCTTAATGTGTCATAAATATGTTTGATTGAATTAAATCGAAATGTAAGCCCTCCAATAGGCCTACAACATAAAATATGTGTTTTCGATAGTGGGCTTCCTCAGGGCATTCATCTGTTTTGTTCAACTCATTCGCATTTTCATCAAATGTCTCCTCATCATAAAATCTTGTTCTTTTTTTTTCTGGCAGTTGTATTACTGTTCCTAAACAATTGTACTTCTATCTGCGGGTTGGCTGCAACAAGCTTAGCATCATTCCATATTGTTTTCCAACTGTTTCGCTAAGCCCCCTAGTTGTGCATATAAGTTTTCCATGTTCGCAACTTGTATATCTATAGTCGCATCAAAAGTTTGAAAGACTTTGTTGCAGAGGTCAATAGGGACTAGTTTACAGTGTCACACGACTGTTATTATGATGCAAGTGAAAGAACCGACATAACATATAGCTCCTTGGATTTCGGTTCTGGTTTCGGAGTAAGATTCAGCTTTAACAGGTCTTCCAAAGCCAACTTAACCCCTGGTAGATGAGCTACAAATGGTTTTACACTTTCAACTCGATCTGACCATCTGGTGCTAGAAATGCCATGAAGCTTTGACAGTATTTTCCACCTCTTGGGGCTGCAACTGAATAATGTGTATTAACATTTGTCTAAAATTATCATACCTTCAACCTCCCCTCTTGGCTACCGCACAGGAAATCATTGAAGTGTAAAAAGATCGACTAACTAGCTTTGACTGCCGTACTAGTATGCAGCGACATAGAGTATTTAGGCCTAGGCTACTAAGCTAACAGGGAGAACTGTAAGCCTGTAAGGCTCATAGGTCTATATTTGTAAGTGTCTCTGGAGAACCATAATAAAAAAGAGATCCTAAATGATATCGAACATACGGTAATTAAGCCCTATATTAAAACTAGAGGCTTCATTGCATATTCAACAAAATGTTCAAGTACACATTCAAAGAATACCAAAATTAAGAGCCACGTGAGATTGTAGGAGGTTTTGTGGCATCTTCTTTTAGCTTAATAGCAACAATTAAAAAATACTTGCGTAATTGCTCGTTTACTTTAAATTTTAATATTCATGGGCCTCCAAAACTCTTCTGGGCCCGGGACGGCGTACCGCTGTACTCCCTCTCGTGGGGCCTGGCGGGTGCTGTTGATTTGAGTAGTCCTACTACAAGACACGGATACTACACATAGACAAATACAAGAACAAAGATTGAGTCAATGCCGGGATGAATTTCAAATACTGTTTATTTAGGCATAAGTTGATGAGTAGCAGAGGTAATCCACAATACAAATTTTAGTATATCAGTATAATTGGAAAACACGTCTATTCAGGCCCGTGTTTTGCGGCTCCAATGCCAGTTTTCATTCTATCCTAAACTAAGAATTGCCCTCTGTATGGGGGAGGGGGAATGGGGAGGGGGAGGAGGGCGATCGAGGAAATACCATGGACTATAATATACATGAACCACTTGCTTTAGTATTTCTGCTATATGATGACTTGAAACACTGATTTTCGGAATTCCCAATTCTAATTAAAGTAATTGCTATACAGGAAATAAAGTTATTACTATACCAGTTCCGTTTTATTTAATCGCTATGATTTTCTAAATGAAAAATTAAAATCGAAAGTTGTACAGAGCGGAAACATTTATAGATCAGTGTTGTGTGCGCACGGAAAAAGAACATAAGCTCTAAAAATAGAGCAGGCGGTCCATCTTATTATAGTCAATGATATATTAATAGGCCTACAAGTTTTCATTTAAAGTCGAAAAAAATGCGATTTAATAAAACGGAACTTGTATAACAATATTACTTCATTTAGAATCGGGAGTTGCAAAAAAAAAAAGAAGATAATAGCATAAAAAACTAAAGCAAGCGGTCCATGTATATTATAGTCTATGATTTCACCACGTTCTAAGGATCAATGGTCCTTCGTATTATTTTTTTAGTATAATCAATGCAAATTTGTCTTTTCCAAACTATAACTTACTTTGCCCGGGGCGGAGAGGGGGAACTGAAAATGGGTTAAAAAAATATGATATTTAGTACCGAAAATAGGTTTTCAGAAAAAAAAAGGATATTAACATCCCTAATGTGAAGTAGAAGACTGAAGTTTATAATAACGGATTATTTAATCACTCCAAAGAATGGTTTACTCAAATAGAGTGCCCATAAACCATAGACTATAATATACATGGACCGCTTGCTTTAGTTTTTCTGCTATATGATGACTCGAAAGACTGCTTATTTCGGAATTCCCGATTCTAAATGAAGTCATTGTAATACAAATTCCGTTTTATTGAATCGCACCATTTTTTTAGAAATTTTGTGCGTCAATCTATGACTAAGATATGGACGCTATGGATGAGGAAGTTTTTGTTGATGAATTGAAAGGCATACTGGATATAAATGTTCAAATTAAATAATTACTTATTGAAGAAGTATGGAGTTTATCTGTTAAACTCATGTTCGGTGTATATTATAGTATATGGTATTTCTGCTAAATGATGACTTGAAACACTGATGATTGGAATTCTCGATTCTAAATAACGTAATTGCTATACCGGAAATAAAGTTATTAATATACAAGTTCCATGATTTTCTCAATGAAAAATTAAAATTGAAAGTAGTACAGAGCGGAAACATTTATAGATCAATGTGGTGTGCGAACGGAAAAAGAACATAAGCTCTAAAAATAGAGCAAGCGGTCCATCTTATTATAGTCAATGATATATTAATAGGCTTACAAGTATTCATTTCAAGTCGAAAAAATGCGATTTAATAAAACGGAACTTGTATAACAAATACTTCATTTAGAATCGGGAATTACAAAAAACAGAAGATAATAGCATAAAAAACTAAAGCAAGCGGTCCATGTATATTATAGTCTATGCATAAACTAGTTAATATTACACACAAATGTGCAGTCTTTTGAAATCATTTGTTTCGCATTTTCGGTTTATTTTTCGGTTTTGGCCGAAGTTGTAGTTAAACTTTTGGTTTCGGCTTCGGTTTTTGTTTGACATGGTCTAAAAAAAGTTTTTGTAAAAACAACAATATCATCCAAGTAGGCTTCACAATTATCAATTTCTATTGTGGGTTGATTAATGAGCTGTTGAAAGTTGAAAGGTTGCAGGAGCTGTCTCAAGGCCAAAGGGCATAACTTTGTATTACAAAAATCCTTGTGGGACAACAAAGGTGGCAATTTTGTGAGATCAAGGGCTGAAAGGAATTTGAAAATAGCTATGTAGTAAATCTTTTTTGGTGATAAATGGAGAATTAATAGCTTGATCAATCAGACCATGTATTCTAGACATTGGGTACGTAACATTCATAGTGATAGCATTCGGTTTCCTGTAGTCAGTACAAAATCTGACAGCATTGTCTGACTTTGGAACCATATCTAAACAGTATTGATATGCCCCGAGTGCCTTCATGTGTGTGTCTAAACAGTTTTGAACATTTGACTATTTCTGCTTAAAAAAAAAAAATTGCAATTAGGTTTTAGAAGTATGTAAATCCTACTTTGAAAAATTTATAGCAGATGCCGTTCAATCTTAGCATTTTAAGTAGGTCTCTACCTAAATAGATAATCTCCCTTTCTTTCGGTCTGCCTCACTCACACATACATACACACAAACACGAAAAAAAACATACACGCATATAGGCAAGATTATAACAAAACATACTGTTTAGAAAATTTAAAACGTCAGTTGATAAATATTAGTAAAATCTCTAAAGTTCGATCCCTAACTATATACCTTTTTATCTCTTTTATCCTTTTCTCTATTAATATAGAAACCATAAAACTAACCTCATACTTGTAATATGTAGGTCTCTATATAGTCGATTCCTAATTTTTTCCTTTCACCCAAAATTATCTACGTAAACTTTGACCATTCTTTTAAATTATTGTTCGGAAATTAAAACATTTGGGTTTTGTACTTTTGTAAAACGTACAAAAGTATTTAGAAAGAGTAACATAATAGCTTTATAACTGTCATTAGAATTATCAATTTATTACCCTTATCCCCACTTTCCCAACATGGAACAAAACTTGATTTTGAAAAAAAAAAGGGGGTCATTGGATGAATAGTACAGATATTTAAAACATTTAAAAAGAATCACAACAGTTTATACATAATAACTAAGTATAAAAAAATATTGTTGCTCATGTACAAATTGTAGCCTACATATTAGTTTTCCCCCACTACCCCATTTCCCTATGGTTATAATGTCTGACCTCACGCGAGTAGTAGTAAAGTATCCCCGTTAGAACGATTTGATACATAGGAACCGTAACGCAGTTCCCAAGTTTCTGTGGCCACGGCATAGCAGGGAATTGTATAACCAGCACAAAGCCCACAACGCACATTCCCCTTTACTTTTCCCTAACAAATGTCAGGTACCTATCAGAGCTGGCTAGTAAAGACAATTCTTCAGAGCCGGGAACAATCTCTATCCTTTATCAGGATTCATACTCAGAACCTTCGGTACGTCAGCCGAACGCTCGAGCTCACAAGCAGATGTGGTAATCTCTGGTATTAAATTAATTGTGATAAATATGACGCCAATGGTAATAATGTCTTACACCAAAGTAGAAAGCAATAAAGTTAATATAATCATTATGCTTTTGAGAAATCTCAATCTAAATATTGTTTTTGCAACAGCTGTTGATTCATTGCAAAAGAAATACATCTCAATTTGAGCACTTCAGACATCTTCTCAGAATGCAATAACGCTGATAGTCTATTATCTACCCTAGTATCTACGACGTCAACAATTTCCAATTTCGATCATGTCGAAGTGTTCATCGATGGTCAATTTTTGTCGCTTTTTAAAGTCAAAAAGTCCCAAAACAAGTAAAAAGAAAATAACACTCAACAGACAACTATAATAGGCCATACTCATGGTGAACAAGAAATTACACTAAATATTATGTTAAGGAAAAGTTTTAGCTGAATTTATTACAGTGAAAAAAAAGACAGTTAAATTAAACTAAGTTTATGTTTTTTTTTTACCTCAGTAATTCGATACAAATTTAAATATCATCAATTAGAATCGCCATTTCTTAAATTTAAAACCATTACTTAGGCATACTTTACTTCCAGCTCATGTTTTCCGACTTTTGAAAAAGCAAAACAAAATATATAAACCCAATTCTAATAAATAATAAAAACACATAAAACAAAACGGGCCGTATTGCTACTGAGAGTTAACACCCTTGCCCCTTTTACAAGTCAGTCTTATAATATGGAGTCTTATATGACTCACTTGTAAAAGGGGCAAGGGTGTTAACTCTCAGCATCAATACGGCCCATTTTTACCCCCCCCCCCCCGCCCCCTGGGTTCCCCACGGACTATTTCTACTTTATCAATATTTTTTTTTTAAAAGAACAAATTTTCCATTTAACATTCATACTTATGATACTTGAACTAGATGTTAAACAGCGCATACTAATTCTCATGTTCTTATTTAATTGATACTAACTCCCTTCTAACTGTTGTAGTGCTTGAGCGAGTTTAAAAAAAGGCCTTACACTTGAAAAGAAGGGTACCTTCAAGCTTAAAAATATGCGGGAATGCAGTGAAAAAAATTAAAGTGTCTTGTGGAGTTGATATATTACAGAACTAAATCATTCATTTACAGAGATAGGTTATATCATTAACACGACAAAATAACTGCAAAGATATTACGAATATAGGTTATCAAGGTAAGGAGATAAAATATTTAAATTATTCATACTTGTGTTCATTAGATAGTAAATTAGAAAAATATTTAATTAATTTTTAAAAGACTACAGAAAGATATAATCGAGCTCACCAGAGAGTAGTCAATAAATATAAAATTGAGTTAATAGTTTAGAGTTTAGAGAGTAGTACAGAAAGATATAATTGAGTTTAGAGAGTACTTCTGAAAGACAAAATTAAGATTAGAGAGTACTGCAGAAGAATATTAAAGAGCTCAAGGAGTAGTAGAGAAAGATATAATTGTGTTTAAATAGTAGTACAGAAAGATATAATTGTGTTTAAATAGTAGTACAGAAAGATATAATTGTGTTTAAATAGTAGTACAGAAAGATATAATTGTGTTTAAATAGTAGTACAGAAAGATATAAGTGTGTTTAAATAGTAGTACAGAAAGATATAATTGTGTTTAGTGAGTAGTACTGAAAGATATAATTGTGTTTAGTGAGTAGTACAGAAAGATATAATTGTGTTTAAATAGTAGTACAGAAAGATATAATTGTGTTTAAATAGTAGAACAGAAAGATATAATTGTGTTTATTGAGTAGTACAGAAAGAAATAATTGTGTTTAAATAGTAGTACAGAAAGATATAATTGTGTTTAAATAGTAGTATAGAAAGATATAATTGTGTTTAAATAGTAGTACAGAAAGATATAATTGTGTTTATTGAGTAGTACAGAAAGATATAATTGTGTTTAGTGAGTAGTACAGAAAGATATAATTGTGTTTAAATAGTAGTACAGAAAGATATAATTGTGTTTAAATAGTAGAACAGAAAGATATAATTGTGTTTATTGAGTAGTACATAAAGATATAATTGTGTCTAAATAGTAGTACAGATACATATAATTGTGTTTAAATAGTAGTACAGAAAGATATAATTGTGTTTAAATAATAGTACGGAAAGATATAATTGTGTTTAGTGCAGGGCCGGATTTTGTTGAAAAGAGGCCCTAGGCTATTCCACTTATGAGGCCCTTTCACCTCTGATTTTTTTAAGTTTGTAAATTACATGACAGATTTTAAAAACATCATAACTGTGATATATATCAATATCTATATATATAAAATGAGACTGTTTGTCCCCATACGGATCCCCATTGGTCAATTTGAAATCACGTGAGATTGTGTCTCTGACCTATTTATGCCTAGCCCTATATACTGTCTAATAATTTTTCACATCGGACATCGGACTTTTAAAAACAAAAGACATTGTAAATCTACAGGCAATTTAGATTTTGTTAAATAAAAATACTTTCCTATTTTTTTTACCCGATTACAATATTTATTTACTTTCCTAAAAGTATTGAGTAAAAAAAAATAATAATTTAAACATAAGATTTATAGCTTTCTTTTAAGTTTAGGCCTAGTTTATAAATTTGTTATCTGCACCTTATACATTCCTGTTTTTTTTTCACCCGGGCAACGCCGGGCATTGTAGCTTGTGTTAAATAAAACATGTTGTAATTGGTACTAACTTTTTTTTAAAATGTGTCACGGATAATAAATAAAAAAAAGTCAAGAACACTTATTTGGAAATTTTTATCAGCACCATATAGGGCCTATAGTTT
This sequence comes from Anisus vortex, assembly GCA_949126835.1. Classification (NCBI taxonomy): domain Eukaryota; kingdom Metazoa; phylum Mollusca; class Gastropoda; family Planorbidae; genus Anisus; species Anisus vortex. The sequence continues at coordinate 30,258,928 of OX421494.1, forward strand.
TTGTAACAATAACTAATCAAACATAACACACAACATTTACAAAGATACGAAATTAAATTCAAATAATGAAAATATTTGATTATGAAAATTAAATACTCTATAACAATTATCATATTTTCTATCAAATTAAATTAAATATATTCAAAAGGCCTACATTGAAGATTAAACCAAATTCAATTCAGATAAATTTATTTCATAATAATTCACAGTTAAAGTTTAGATATGAATTATAATGAATTTTAAGTCTTAAACTAAACCAAAAATGGAACTTTATTCAAATAAAATCCAGATCACACAAAAGAAAATATCAAATTGTCTATCATATTAAATTGTATGTTAATAGTTATTTTATTTAAGAACTGATTCAATCCAAGTATACATTGAAAACGAAATAGTAGATTAGAAGAATGTTCTTTCTACAAATTTTCACACATAATTCTTCTGTAACTTCATAAAAATCTATTTTTCTGAAGATCCCATTTTCGATGCACAAAATACAACCTCGTCTGGTTCTTTGTGCTTCTTAATTGATTTTTGATATTTTTATGTCTTGAAAATGACCTTTCTCCAGTAAAATTAGTGACTATTAAACTGAGAAACAGCCATAAAATTGATTTCCCATTGGGGAAGGCCACTTTAATATTTTATTTAAATGTTATTTGATACAAGTCTGTATGCGACAGTGTGGAATTTTCGGAATACTTATGAGTTGTCTCACATATGTGTGGAAATGAAATAGTTTTTCCTTTTACTTCTTATTATACCTCTGGCCGTTCTATATCCAGTATTTGGCAACGTGTTATTGCTTGTTGCTCAAGTGCATCAAAATATTCCCTAAATTCAAGTAAAATATCTAAAAGGGACCTGTACCAATCTGCACAACTACTAAATAAAATATTAGGGATTTGAAGAATTTTATTTACTCTTGAAAAATATCTCAGTATTCGATTCCAGGCATGGAGCATAATCACGAATTCAAATTCTTCCATCTTATCAAAAAGATTGTTGGCCCTCAATCTAGTATCACCTTTTGTATTATTATCTGAATGTAAATAATTGAGTGCAAGGGTGATACCATTGTAATTTTCTAAAATAGCTTCTGTAGCTTTTGAGTGTGCCTCCCACCAAGTGTCTGATAAATATTTAGGCACTTTAGAATGAGGTTTCAAATATTATTTCAGAACTATATTGAACTTTATTTCTCCTTTTTTCGGTCCAGTGTTTTAGTGTTCACTGTTTTTAGAGTAGTGTAATTTTAATTTTGCTAACAATTTGAATGTAGGCCCCTCTTGATCTTGAGGCCCTAGGCTGAAGCCTTGATAGCCTATAGGAAAATCCGGCCCTGGTTTAGTGAGTAGTACAGAAAGATATAATTGTGTTTAATAGTAGTACAGAAAGATATAATTGTGTTTAAATAGTAGTACAGAACGCTATAATATTGTGTTTAGTGAGTGGTACAAAAATAAATAATTGTGTTTAAATAGTAGTACAGAAAGATATAATTGTGTTTAAATAGTAGTACAGAAAGATATAATTGTGTTTAGTGAGTAGTATAGAAAGATATAATTGTGTTTAGATAGTTGCACAGAAAAACATAATTGTGTTTAGATAGTAGTACATAAAGGTATAATTGTGTTTGGATAGCAGCACATACAAATATAATTTAGTTTAGATAGTAGTACAGAAAAATATAATTGTGTCTAGATAGTAGTACAGAATTATATAATTGTGTTAAGATAAGATTGAAAAAAATAAATAACGGCACAAAGTAATCAGGTCGCCTGCAGTGCCGCGCCCCGAAGTAAGTACAGAAAGATATAATTGTGTTCAGATAGAAGTACAAAAATATATGATTGTGTTTAAAGAGTAGTACGGAAGATATGTGTTTAAAGTGTAATGTAAATACATTTGCTATTAAATGTTTAAGCCTCAATAAATAAAGCAGCCCTTTAGACTAATTTGCTGATGACGATACCAACAGGGTCTATCACTTATACTGAGAGCCAGATCCTATAAATCTAAATTCTCTTTGTGTTAATTTTTCTTGTAAGCTTATGGTTATGATTTGTCTTTTTCCTAAAATAAATTTTCATTTGTATCTTTTCTTAACGGTTAGAACAAAAGACGAAATGGGATAATTAATCAAATATTTTCTTTGTTTTAATGGTGTCAATAATTTCACTACATAAATATGAAGTCTTAAACAACTTCCATTTTTACTATCGTGATATAAGATGACATGGTTAAGATTGCTCCGTTTTATGTGCTTGTTATAATTACTACATATTTGTCAGTGCTTTGTTTACCGATCCTTGCAGTAGTCCATTCACCAAGGTTTTCCTATTTGAGAATTTTACGACTAAATTGTTTGAATAGGTCTAGTTTGGTGAAACGATCTTTTCCTGTTATACAATTTTCTTTGTATTACCATCTTTCTTATCATTATAAACAGTCCTGTTATCCACATTCTGTCGTAAGCTCAGGGTGAAAGAAAATAATAGTTTTTGTTTTAGTTGTCATGTAATCCTTCGGGTTTGTGGGTCTATGTGGGTATCGAATTCATGGTGTAATAATAACCTCACTTGCATGTCATTTAATGCGACTAATAGTTGCTTGTGCAAAGGGTTATTATTAATACCTACGGTCGCTGTCTGTTGCTAAGACTGTGACTGGTATTATTGAGTTACCTCTTTCCTCTTGGATCTTCATTATTACTCAACAGTTCTTCACAATGATAATTTAATAAGTCGAATCTTGCAACAACACACATATATTTTTTATTACTACTCACATTTAAAAGAATAGATACAAAACTGTCCAGTACATCCAAGATATATATTATATGAAATCCAAAAACACAAGTTCATGTCACTAGTATAGTATTATAAAGTATCGGCCCCTTTATCATACAACATTCTACCTCTATCTCTTGGCTCTAACTAACTTTGCCGCCAAGATCCCATGACCATTTCACCCCCTTTGTTCATGTAACCTCGATTTTATTAAGTGAGCTTAGTTCATAATGTAAATAGTATATTCTAGTAATACTTGTTGGTCTTTTTAACTCCTGTCTATCTTCACTGATAGCTTGATATTCTCCCAGTTATTTCCGTTTGACTATATCTTCCATTCCCATATAAATCAGTCTTTAACAGTTATAAACCAGCCAAGGCACATAAATCACGAACCATCCCATTGTTGGTGCAGCTTGACAGCTGTCTAGAGTATACTACACTTGATAGAGGTTTGAACCCTGATGGGGAACTCTAACATCGGAAGTTGAAAGCCAACGAGTGAAATGTCGTAAATGGGCCAGGAAACAGGAAGTGATGATTTCAGAGTACTTTCAATAAAAAGCAAAGGGGCATACATAAGCATACATAACTATTTGGAGATATCTACAGATGGTGAAAAATAACCCTAGGGTTGCCCCACTTTTTTATCAGCAGACTATTAGCGCCAAAATACTGTCGCCTGTTGCCGCACAAAATAAAAGTATTAGACTTGCGTAAAAAAAAATTTTTTAAATAGTATTACTTCTATGTTTTTTTCTGTATTTATTTCATCCGATTTTTGTGTTGTATATAAAAATTTATGTATAACTTTTAAGTCTACTTTTTAAAAATATCTTTCATTTAGGTATGAAATAAAGACTTGCACAATGCTACCATACAGACTAAACAGACTGTTTCAAAGGCCATGGATTATCTTAATACTTTTATTTTCCCTGGCAGCCATGATGATACTATATCGTTATTATGAAACTGGTGGCAAAACATATCCTATGTCAAATGAAAAGACGAGTCGCCAACTTCAGGACCAGGTGAAAGCTATACGAGCTTATAACATTTCATCTGTGCAGTTGGTTACAACACAGATTTACTGTCATGGAAAAAATGCAAATAACAAAAGTAATTATAATGCATTAATTAGTCAAAATAGTTTTCCAAATATTTCCAAACTGGCCAACAATAAACTTGTTGACGTTTTTACCGACGATCATCTACCTGATTCTAATTGGAGTCTTTATGAACAAAACATAACAGCAAAAAATAATTTAAATTTTCCATACTTAATACCTGGAGAAGAAATATGTCAGAAAGATATTCCATATGTATTGATCATAATTCCTTCTGTAATTAACGAAATAGATCGCAGAGATTTTATACGTAAAACTTGGCTTAGAGCTGCAGAAACAAACTCCTGGCCAAGAGAGGAAGTTCTTGACAAAGTGAAACATATTTTCTTCTTTGGTATTCACAAGAAAAATCGAGATAAAGATTTGGAATTATTGATGAAAGAATCTCTATTGTATAATGACATAGTTGTGGCAGATTTTGAAGACTCTTATAGAAATTTAAGTATTAAAATGCTTGTAAGCTTAAAATGGACAATGAAATATTGTGCTGAAGTCAAATTTGTATTAAAAGTTGACATGGATACATTAATTAATGTCCCTCTAATGACGAATCTATTACATTATGTACAGAATAATGTTACTTCTGATAAATTTGTTATCGGATTAAAACATGGATATGATAAACCTATCGTAGTAAGAGATATTGATCGTTGGAAAGTATCACAGAGTGAATATCCTTTACCTTACTATCCTAAACATGTATATGGACACACATATGCTTTAAGCATAGGTTGCCTTGGCATGTTGGTATCAGCAGCAGAAAAGAAACCCATTATCGCCCCTGAAGATGCCTTTATAACTGGCCTTTTACCGAAACTTACTGGAGTACTTCGACTGAATGCACCAAGCTTTACTGTTTGCTGCAGGAAAATATTTGACTGTGAAGTAGTATGGAACACCAATGTGGCCATAACAGGCATAAAAAACACTGAAATTCTTGAAAGATTATGGACCAATATTGTTATTAGACAGTGTAATAATACACATTCTATTGATGAGCATTAAAGACCAAGTGAAGAGGTTTTTCTCAAAGGAACCAGATTTGGAATAGCCTCATACGGCAGTGACGTATCACAAGGGAAATAAATAAATAAAAATAGACGCTATAAATCTATATTTAACCATTTTGTTAAAAATAAGAACCGGGAAAAGATTCAAAACATGTGGCAATAGAGTCAAAACACGTGACAATATTCATTTTTCCTAGTCGGAATCCTTTATGTTACGTCACTTTCCTATATTGCCGGAAATAAAAACATCTCAAATGGCTACGAGATTTGGAGTAATCATCCGAAAAACACACACATTTAAGTACAAATATTGAACTAATTACTTTAAATGTATCTTTGATATTTTGTATAAATGTTTTTTTTTAACATTCAGATACTGAATACACTATTTACTATCGAAATCAAATGTTAACTCAATTTTGATAAAAAGCTCTTCACTTGGTCTTTAAAGAAAAGCTGTGGGCTAAAATTGATTTTTTCCATTTTTTGTTGATTTAATTGATTCTAAGAAGAAAGTCTCTATGTTTAACTATATGCACATGTCAGAGTAACTTATCTCATAAGTTTACAGACTTCCTAGGCCCAAATCTCGTAGGCATTTTGGATGAAAAAATTGTTATTACAATTCTTTAACAAAAGACTGTATAAAATTTGTGAAATATTTGTTAAAAGTTTTGCATGCCAAATTTCAGCCTCCCATATACAAAAAAATCTGGCTTTGCCCCTAAATATAATAGAACTCATTTTAAAATAATTATACTAATAAAATTTTATGCACCCTAAAATATTTATTTTTTTCATTTATAAAAGCAGACGTTTATCTGCGACTAAAATTAATACTTTCTCAATTTTAATGGATTTGTTTATTTTTATCGGAACCGTTCTCTTAAAGTCAACTTGATGTATTAACTTAATTAAGAGTGACACTTTCCTTTGACTTAGTTGTAGATAATAACATCAAACTTTTAAAGAACATCCTAACAGTAAATAAATAAATATTTATCATTTAGGCCTATTATAGACACTCCAACTGTGGTGTTTTTTTTTTGGGCACGTAGGGCGTTAGTGTCAATGAGGGCATGACTCTTGGGGTGGGAAATATAAACAACCTTTACAAGATAATTTACTCTTAGCGGTTGTCTGAACAAATACTATGTTAGCGCGCCAATGATGTATGGATGATTGAAGCGAGAATGCACCTATCTCTCTATATTTTCTCTTCTGCATTTAGCACTTGCACTGATAAATATTTACATATATATTTTTTGATTACTCATTGATATTATTTATCTTATGCTTATATGCTCAAATGATTAGTTTCTTTTTTCATTGATATTATTTTCCATTCAAAAATATTCTAAATACCCCCCCCCCCCCCCATCGCTTTACCCTGGCCTTGGTACCACGACCACGTGGGGAACATGCCAAGGCCATCTGTAGCGCAATCATGCTTGGATCCACTATTACTGACCTTCACCCCCCCCCTTCTCCCGTCACTTCTTGACCAACACAAAAGCTAAAACATGTATACAAAAATAAATCTCGAAGGTTCCAGTTTCGCTGGTCAAAACCCCTTCGACGTCTACGTTCGAGATATCTCCTCCTCTCATCACTCAACGCACCCATCCTCCCCCCCACCTCGCCAGGTTATATATAACTCCACGTGTTAATCAAATGTCGAGGTTAACCAATCTCATACATATTGCAGGCCTACATGTTATAAGAGTAAAGTTAAGCCCCTCCCATATATAGGATTAATCTAGTAGAATGTGATCTAGCTTTTAGGACAGTCTGTTGTAGAGAGGTTGACTCAAGGTCGCGCCTGGCACGCGGCCTTGAGTTCTACATAGGGCTACGTATAGTCTAAGCCTATGGTTATATATACACTCTATACCACTTCTATTTGTATTATATGATTTGACTGCTCATGTCATTTAGCTGCTCATGCCATTAATCTGTAAATGTGAATAAAATATTCAATGTCTTACAATACGCCTTAGGCCTACTTATTGATTGATACATGTGTGTGATGTCCAGTGACAGTGTCAATTAGTCAGTAGTATCAACTCATAAATAAATAAACGAACAAGAAACATGTATATAAATGTTGCATAAACACAACATAGAAATCACAGCATCATCGGGACATAATACTCCTGGACGCCTGCCTGTTGTAATGCGATAGTGTGGCCGGTACAATGCACCGTGTCGATGAGTCCAACCACAACAATCCCACCTCAACTGGTTCGTTAGTCTATGGGCAATGACGGCTCCTGGCTGAAATAGACTTGTTGTATCAGCAATGCTCGATATTTATATTTAATGTGCAGTATCTCTCGCAATTTACCTTCCTTGTTCCATGTATAGCCTACTCATACGCACACATTAGAACGAACTACTTCTGGTTGCGTGATAAGATAAGATGAACGTTTATTGCAGGTATAAATGTGATGGTCCTACAAAGTCACACTTACATATAATGGTTTTTGAATATTGTGGGTCCACAATACATCAAGAATACTCAAGCACATAAACGTTAATACATGAAAGAGAAATATATATGCACGACTTCACAACACAATAATTCCAAGTGAACCAAATTTACTTATCAAAAAGTTTAACATAAACAGCCACCAGGCGCAAGTAGCCGAGGGTTACCTCCCCTGGCTCTAAATACAACTCTCTTCCTTTAGGATGGAACAGAAATAACGAGAAAAAAATTAGGGAACAAAAGCATCATACAACAGGTTAAGAAGAAGTCTCCAGTGCTTGTATAAATTAAAAACTGCCCCTTATCAGTGGCGTAGCTAGGATCATCTGCGCCCGGGGACATGACACAAAGTCTGCGCCCCTTCTCGGACCGACAGAGTCTGGGGGTTCATTGAGCCCCCAAGAAAATTTTGAAATTTTACGGTTTATATGGTTCATTTTTGAAGCATCTGGTATTTTAATGAAATAGAATACAGACTAATAAGTCTCTATATGATTTTAAACAATTTATTTTTAAAAAAAATTTCTACTAATTATACATGACTGGAATAGACATAGATCTAGTCTACAACAAATTGATCCTTCTTGATTTGACTGTCGCAAACTCGTCAATCATGTTGTCAAAATTAATATTCTCAAGTGTTTCTCTTTCGATGCTAAGGAGTGCAAGATCACTTAGACCAGGGGTCGGCAACCTTTTGCTAATTGTGTGCCAAACTAGGATTTCTAAACCATTCAGCGTGCCAACAGCCTAAAAGTCAACCTGCTTTATTATACTTGTTTTATTTTATTTTTCATAAGACAATTTAACCCCGTAGCAAGACCAAGGCCAAAAGCAAAGGAAAGCTATGGGAAAAAAAACGGTAAAGCGTTTTATATTTAATAAAAATAATTAACGCATTTGTGATTATCAACCTTTTTATACCAAAAAAATAATATTACCAAACTTTCACATTTTTTATAATGATTTTGTAAGCATTATCATTTGGTTATCCAGATAAGGACCTAGCAACTGATAATATATATGATAGTTTATTCTCAGTTTAACTGAGATTGTCTTTTATTTGCTAGGAGTTTAATAACACGTAGAAGCGACTATAGTAAAGCGGAATTCGTATGTAGTGATCACACAAACTTGGTAGTTAATGTAATGTTTAAAAAATGTGCATGAAATGTTTTAGTCATATAGATCTAATATTTATATAATTTTCAACTACATTTTACAGTTTGGTCATTATAACTTTATAAGTTGTAGGCCATTTAGTCTATTATAAAAGAAAAATAAGAAACACAATATTAGAAATAATAGCATAAATAAAACGGGCTAATTATCTCCCTTTATCTCCCTTTTATTCAAATAAAGTTTCTAATTTTGATTCAATATTGATGCCAAACAAGTTATGTTTTATAATATAACATATATTACTGACTAATTTTTTTTATAAATCCAGCATTATGGTATTCATTACAATAGTTAATTATTAGAGATATACAATTGATTTACGTTAAACAGTTGTAAATAAACATTTCCTGCATTAATTGTTTGTCCATTTGATCCACTTGATTTAACTCGTCCTTGTAAATGCGTTCAACTAACTGAAATGTGTCAGTCAGTTATCCTCATTAAGAACTGGAAAATGTTTGTTTTTCATCAATAAAAAAACATCTTTTTTCATCAATAAAGAAACACCTCTTGGAAGTCTCTCGCGTGCCATTGAAAATCGCTCTGTCTGCCAAATGACCCCTGACTCAGGCGAACTTGTCGCATTGAATTAAATAAGACAAAATAAGCTTCAGTTTGCTGAAGGTCCGCTAACAGCTTGCAAATGAAACAGCAATCGTTAGAAGTATGTGCAGTGAAATGCGCATATTCGGAAAAAAGTCATTTCCATATGAAACAACAAAACCAAGAAGATCCAAAGGAGTTTCCGATAGAGCTTTAGTCCGGGCACCGAGAAGCCTTTTGTAGTCTCCGATTGCTGTGCACAATTCGTTACCATCGATGTCAGTGTCGTAGAAAATTTTCAATTTTGACGAAGTGTATCGACATTTGTCTCAGCGAGAAGAGTTTTGACGTCTAGTAAAAATCCAAATTTGTTGTTTAGCTTTTTTAGACGTAAAAACCGTATTGATATCTCCTGAGTCTATCAATTACGCTGTTCATAACACGTGCAATTTCTTCTTCTGCAGAAAGTCCTGCAACTCTTGCTAATTCTCCAGGCATCCTCCTTTGTCGTCTAATCCTTCTGTCAACCTCGATTCCCAAAGTTGCGCATCTTCTTTTTCCATTGTCTGCCGCAACCTGGCCCAAATTATAACGAATGTTGACAAGTTCTTGCTCCAGCGATTCAAGATCAGATGTTTGCTGCTTCCTTGAAATTCATATGATCCTGCAACCGTTTCTGGACACGATCAATTTTCCCAAGTATGATGTTCCAGAAATGTAACAAAACTAGGAAGTTACAGTTTAATATACCTGCCAGCAAAGTTTCTGCATCACTTCCGGTGTCAGGCGTCATAGTCGCATCTTCTGAATTTTTCCAACAGCCCTACTAGTTCATCTAGTTTTTCATAAATAGCTTTAACAGCTTCTGATCGTGCACTCCAGCGTGTTTCAGACTCCCTGTGATTGGCACACCTCTTTTTAATTCTCCCCAACGAGTTGTTGAACGAGAGAAAAACAAATATATACGTTCAAAGATAAGTTAAGAACTGGATCCTGTTTAGCTGAGTGTACTCATGCTAAGTATATTCGACTCGAAATTATCCAACCTATATAATTGTTAAAACCAGATGCCACTTTCAGTATATTATGAAGAATAATATTTGAACCCGAACTGATCTTTGTTTAAAAAAAACGCCATCAGCAATCCTACATTGTGGATGTGTCATTTGTTGGATGAGTAGAATGGCGCCCCTTAATGCTCAATGGGGGCGCCAAAATCATGCTTGCCAACTGGTTTGTAATGAAGATATTTGTGGAGCTCTAAAACTCAATCTTGCAAACGTATTTTGGATATATTAGTGTGAGGATTTAAAATATATATAGTTGTTTTAGTGGGACATAATTTGTTTAATCTCTAACCCGGTGTTAATGTATGGAATAAACGAGTGACGTTTTACGATAGAAATAATGACGTAGGAGTTAGATTGAACGTAGCGTAGATTTGGAGATAACGACAGACCACCTTAGAATTTGGTAGTGGCAGGACGTGTTTAGACTAGGCTATAGAAACTGTTGTGTATTTGAATTCATCTTGTACATAAATTGCATTAAATATTGAGTTCTCATTTTTACTACAAGCCGGCAGTTTGTCTATTGATTATTAGTATATAATGTGATCTCCCTGAGAGTTGTATACATAATATTTACAAAATAACGGTCACATTATTTGGCGCCCAACTTAAATTCGGAAGCTCAAGGTGAATTCGGAAAACCAACGTGGAATATTGAAAATCAACGGAGAATGTTGAAGGAGAATCAAGGTGAATATTATTGAAAATCAATTGGAAAGAAAGCCTACAATATATTGTGAAGCACAGCTTCAAGAATACCGCAAATGAACGTTTCGTACGACTAAAAGAAGACTCAAACTCAATGTGAAGAAATTTCGACGAGAAAGAAAATTTGACGGTTGAACAGTATAGCCTAGCACGTTCTTGGAACTAAGCGCTACCAGTACATAACGCTGTACATGAAGATAGAAACGGAAGTTTATGTATGTTACCAAGCAAGTCGGTTAAAAAGGCCACTAGAAAACTTGAAGTTGAAAGGCGTCTCGGATACATTTTAAAAGTATCGAACGTGGTAACAGTTAAGTTATTGAAACAATAGTAAAGCTGTGTTTAATAGGACAAGCTAAGTTTGTCAAGTGAAGAGATTAAAAGAGAATCTCCGTAGAACTAGTATATGGTTCGAAAAAAGAAGAATACTGCAGAATAGTCGTGGAACTAGAAAAGTAAAAGTCAGTAGAGTAGAGTAGCAAAAGTCAAGTAAATTGGAAGTATAAAAGAAACTTTAACAAAGTGAAAGGATTGTAATTCTTATGAATTAACGAACACACGAAGACTTTGGGCTGAAATAACCTGTGTGGTGAAGGATCGTTTCGAATTTGGAACCTTGGATTCGGAGACGGAAGGAAAAGGAACTCGTTTATTAAGATAAGTAAACTGGTGTATACGTTATGTTGTATAATAGTATATGCCTAGATTTTTCTTGTGAAATCACTGGCATGTATTAGTTTCTTTTAGGAATTTTGTGTATACACTTATTGAAAAGCCCCTGTAAGTCAGGTTAGTTGAAAAAGACTTTTCATAAGTGTATATTACATAATATATGTTAGATTGTATAGTCTTGTATGCACAGTGTTATCATATTGTTTATATATTTGTCATAGTAAATTTTTTGTGAATCTCGAGTCTCATCTACTATCTGTGGTGTTCTTTTTTTTATATATATATTGATTATTATATTGGTATTTTATTTTATGCATATTGCAATATTGCTTCCATTTTAAATTATATTAGTTTGTTGTAGGTATATATATATATTAATTGAAAATGGAGTGTCCCTCAATGGAGACATATGCGCTGTATATAAATTATGGTAAGGAGTTGGGATTAAACTGGTAAAGAGTTGGATGAGTGGGTGGAGAGAAAATGGAGAGAGTATTTAGAGGCTAAAGAAAAAGCAAGAGCTGATGAGAAAGAGCTAGAGAGATTAAAACAAATTGATAAAGAAAAAGCTAGAGCTGATGAGATGGAATTAAAGAGATTAGAGATAGAGTTTAAAAAGTTAGAATTAGAAGCTAAAAATAACACTGCAAATGTAAACATTGGAGTCACTAGACCTGTTGTTGACCAGGAAATGGCTATTAGAAATAACATGTGCAGATTTACTTTCCAATTATTTAATGAAAAGGATGGTTTTATTGATACATTTCTAAAAAAATTTGAAATGGAAATGGAGAGACAAAATTTTTCTTCATGTTATTGGTCTGGACTACTTGGAAAATCCTTTACAGGAGATATTCCATCAAAAATTTGTATGGAACAATCAGATTATGCATCTGTCAAGGAACAATTGTTAAGACATTTTGGAAGTACAGAGGAGGCTTATAGAAAGAAATTTTTTGAAATGACTTTATCAAAGGAAGAAGATCCAAAAAGTTATTTTGACTCATTGATAAGTGCTATGGACAAATGGCTAAAATGTGCTAAAATAGATAAATCATTTGAGGAACTGAAGAATTTTATTATTAGAGATAAGGCAATATATTCACTTGATAAGACTCTCAAAGCATTTATTCAGGAGAGATCTCCCAAGACTATAGAGGAAATAGTTGACCTGATTAGGAACTATAAATTAGCTCATCCCATGGCACCTACTTCTAAAGGAGAGGATTACCAAGATATAATATGCTTTGCTAAAGGCAATGAGAATTTTCAAAGAGGAAGACAATTATCAAGGAGCAAGATGAAGTGTGGTAATTGTGGAAGAAATAACCATGTTACTAAGGATTGTAGAGATAGGAGAGATAACACATTGACATTTTTATATGTAAAAAGAAAGGACATATAGCAAGAAATTGCTTCAGAAGGTCAAGTTCTGCTGGAAACAATAATAATAATAATAGATCTCAGGGATATACACAACAGAGAGATCACAACTCCAGATTTAATCAGAACAGGAATCATTGTGGAGCTGTGTTATCAGGAAGCAAAGGAATAAAGTTTTTTCCAGGATATGTGGGATTAATACCAGTTCATGCAGTTCATGACACTGGATCTTCCGTCATTGCAATAAACAGCAAATATGTTCAGTCAAATCAATACACTGATGAGGTAGCAGACTGTACATCATTTGATGGAAGAGTGATTAAATTGAGGTTGGCCTACATTGATAGTAGGACACCATATATTACAGGTAGAGTACTGGCTCATGTTATAAATGATGCACCAATAGATTAAATTATTGGAAATGTTGAATCAGTTAAAGAATGTACTAGAGAGGAAATAGAAACATGGGAATTTGATAATAATCAAGCACAATGTAATGTGATTAATGAATGTAAAGCAAGCAATACTGAGGAAAGTCAGACAATGGTGAATAATGAAAAAGACACATCAGTTGATAGTGAATCATTACTGAATGAAAACTTTAATTTGGAAAAATTCAAAAAGGACCAAAGAGAGGATACTACATTGAATAGACTATTCAAATCTACAGAGAAAGGAACTACTAATAAAAATAGTGTATGCAAAGTGAAAAATGATACACAACTATTAGTCAGAGAGATACTCATAAATGGCAGACAAGTGGAACAAATAGTTGTACCATATAAATATAGAACAGAAATAATGACTAATGCTCATTCTATACCATTGGCTGGTCATATGGGAGTTGGCAAAACCAAAAACAGAATAATACAACATTACTTTTGGCCTAAAATGTCAAAAGATGTGAAAAGATTTGTTAAACAATGCAAAGTGTGTCAGATGAAAGGATATGGAAGTAATTTTACCAAGGCACCAATACAAAAAGGAGTGACTGCAACTAGACCATTTCAGAAAGTAGCCATAGATATCATTGGTTTGATGCCTATTATGTCTAACAGAGGACATAGATATATTCTTACATTGATTGATATATGTTCTAGGTATGCAGAGGCAGTACCATTAAAGAAAATTGAATCTACAGATATGGTGCAAGCATTATATTTATTATTTACTAGAATTGGATTTCCTGAAGAGATAATATCAGATAGAGGAACTCAATTTACATCAAAATTGACTAAGGAATTTATGGAAACATTTGGAATAAAGCAGAAGTTTACAACACCTTATCATCCTCAATGTAATGGAATGTGTGAAAGATTTAACAAAACTCTTAAGGAAATGTTGTCAAAAGTTAGTAATGAGGATCCAAAGAATTGGGATTTGGCAATTCCATCAATTTTATTTGCATATAGAGAAACTACTCATGATAGTACAGGTTTTTCACCATTTGAATTGATATATGGAAATAATCCAAGAAATCCACTTAGTATTCTCAAAGAACCATTGGTAGGTACTAGTAAAAACAGGGAAATGACTAATTATGAGTTAGTTACAAATAAGAAACAACAATTAGAAATTGCTTTGTAAGAGGCTAGAAAGAATTCAGACAATAAGAAGGAAAAGAATATAAATAGAGTAAATCAGGATAGGAAACTAAGAACTTTGGAACCAGGAGATAAAGCTGTGCTAAAATTAAAAAATCAAAATAGTAAACCATTTACTGAATGGCTAGGGCCATATGATGTGGTTAGAAAGGTCACAAATGTGGATTATGAGATAAGAATTAAAGATCAACTTAAAGTTTTTCATATTAATAATTTAAAAAAAGTATAATGATCAATCTGTAGAAAGCAATATATGCTGTAGTATAATATCAGAAGAAATTAAAGAGGATATTGAAGAGATAGCAACAGTGAATACACAGGGTCAGCAAACATATTGTTACGAATATCGGTCATAGATGAATGACGTAGGAAGGCATTGACCTCTTAACAAGTGCGTATTAGAGTCCAAGACGACCAAGGTTTGACCTTTATGCCCTGAGGGCAGTTTAAATAAAATAATTCGTTCAAAACCGTGGAAATTGGAGGATAATTCTGGATCGCAGTATTTTATAGAGAAAGAGGTTAAAATGCGTATTAAGACCCTGTAGAATCTTCGATGATAGTTTTCTTTGTAAAGTCCCCACCTCCTTAAAGTTAGTTCAGTTTGAAAGTTTGTAGAGTGAAGTCGCTATATTGATACTTGTATATTACATGCCATTTATTGATACTTATGTTGCCATCAGTTGATGCATTTATTGATCGTTTATATTGAGTCTACAATTTAAATAAAATTGTTTATTCAACAACTGGAGTTGTTTGATCTATCATTGTTGAGAAAGGTGTTGAAGATAATTATCACAAATATAACTACATTGCTGCATAGACCTGTCAGTCAAGGAACCCCTAGCTTGGGCTACAGATTAGCAGAATCTAGAGACTTCTAATAAAGATACAACTATATTCATTGAATCCGATTTAACGAGTCGTAATAATAGTCATCATAGTGACAGTCCATAACAATATAAAGATGTGAATTTAGAGAAATTGACACATGAACAGGCATATGAAATGGCAAAAATAATACACAGGCATAAGGGTATATTTTCTGATTTGCTTGGTAAGACCAATGTCATACAACATGACATTATTGTAACAGATGATAAGCCGGGGAGGCTAAAACCATACACAATCCCTATTAATTTGAGGGATAACTTGCAAAAAGAGATAGATGAGCTTGTAAGCATGGGGTTGATAGAACCATCCAATTCAGCATATGCCTCTCCAATAGTATTAGTTAAGAAAAAAAGATAAAACTATAAGGTTGTGTGTGGACTATAGGAAGCTGAATAATGTTACTCTTTTTGACCCATATCCTATGAACAATGCTGAAAATATTATGGCTCAGCTATCTAATGCAACTATTTTTTCTAAATTGGATATGGCTAAAGGGTACTATCAAGTAGGTTTAACTGATAAAGCTAAACCATTTACAAGTTTTGTTACTCCATTGGGGTTATATCAATGGAAGATGATGAGTTTTGGATTGGTGAATGCTCCTGCAACTTTTAATAGGATGATGGGTATGATTTTAGGACATAGGAAGGATACTATATTTTATTTGGATGACATATGTGTTTTTCAATGATACTTGGGAAAATCATTTAAAAAGTCTTAATGATATCTTTGAAATTATAGAAAAACATAATTTGACAATTAAACCTAACAAATTAGAAATAGGAATGAAAGAAATTACTTTTTTGGGACACAAGATATCCAATAACACCATTAAGCCATTGGAGGAGAATATTACTAAAATTCTTAAAATTGACATTCCAAGAAATAAAAAAGAAGTGAGGAGTCTTCTAGGTGTATGTAATTTTTATAGGAAATTTATTCCTAATTTTTCAGAGATGGTATCTCCGTTGACTGAACTTATTAAAAAGAAAAGCCCAATTAAAATAATTTGGTCTCAGGAGTGTGAAATGGCATTAAATAGGATAAAGGTTGCTTTTCTGGACAACCTATATTAAGACTACCAGACATTAAAAAAAAGATTTGTGGTTTTAACTGATGCAAGTTTGGTTGGTTTGGGAGGAATTTTGGGACAATATCATGACAATGTCTTACACCCGATTCAGTATATTAGCAGGAAATTAAGTGAGGCTGAGGTTAGGTATGTAACAGTAGAACGGGAAGCTCTTGGTGTGGTTTGGTGTATTACTAAATTGGCAAGGTACTTGATGGGTACAAGGTTTGTTCTTATGACTGACCATAAGCCCTTGTCCTTTATAAATCAGAACAAGTTAAACAACAGTAGGATAGCAAGATGGTCACTTATCCTGCAGTCATACAGTTTTACTGTGGAAAATATACCTGGGGTGGATAATATATTGGCTGATTTGTTGTCTAGATGTGGTGTTTAAGGTGTGCTGTTTGATACGTAATCACCAGTTGGAACGCTGTTAAAATTATTGTTCATGTAAATATAAAGTATAGATACGGTGTTAATGAAATATTGATTTTTTCCAAAGGTTCTGGACGAGAAATGGTTCTACAACTGAAGCACGGTGATTCAAGCACAACGTACCATTTGTAAGTGAGAGATGTTCTATCACGTCCTCACATTATCGTGAACGGTTTTTATGGACATCATATCAAACGCAAACATGAAGACATCATATGAAGAGTACATTTATGGTGCTAACATAGAATCGAGGTCATGTCATCGCTATATCAAGGTATATTGACATTATCAACATGGAATCAAGGTCATGTCATCGCTATATCAAGGTATATTGACATTATCAACATAGAATCGAGGTCATGTCGTCGCATTATTGAGGTACATTTACATTGTCAACGCGGAATGAAGGTCATGTCATCAACATATGGAGGAATCATCAAATGAACACTTTAAGAATAACATGGTAGGCCTACATTATTTTGAGTTTTGACCAATGTCAACACTATATTGCTTATAGACAGACAGCTTGTGGAAGTATTCAATGGTAAATTCTAGAGATGTGTCTGTGAACAATGCATTGTAATTATTGTTGTGACATTATTGGAACTATTTTATTAAGGTGTTCAAACTCTACAGGATTGATAATCTACAAAGGACTTATGAAATATTCAATGAATGTGTTGTTGGACGTTCAGAAGAGGAAGGTTGCAATGATATTACATGGACCAGTATGAACTGTTGTGTTTTCGGATTTGATGATTTGATTGGTGTATTTCATGAATACAGGACAGGATATACTTTGAAACATTATAGACATAGATATTAGTGTTATTAGTTAGTGGTTAATATTGGGTATTATTTATTAATGAAATCGTTGGTTTTGTTAAATGTTATTTATGTTGCATAACATGGTTTTAATATGCATGATAATTATGATTATTTATATAATTATATGATTAAAGACATAGGATTAAGGATATATATATTTTATCAAAGTATTTGACGGAGATAAGGATTATTTTAAATATAGAAATTTGTATGACAAATTTAAAGGGTCGATGGGGGAATGTGAGGATTTAAAATATATATAGTTGTTTTAGTGGGACATAATTTGTATAATCTCTAACCCGGTGTTAATGTATGGTATAAACGAGTGACGTTTTACGATAGAAACAATGACGTAGGAGTTAGATTGAACGTAGCGTAGATTTGGAGATAACGACAGACGACCTTAGAATTTGGTAGTGGCAGGACGAGTTTAGACTAGGCTATAGAAACTGTTGTGTATTTGAATTCATCTTGTACATAAATTGCATTAAATATTGAGTTCTCATTTTTACTACAAGCCGGCAGTTTGTCTATTGATTATTAGTATATAATGTGATCTCCCTGAGAGTTGTATACATAGTATTTACAAAATAACGGTCACAATTAGTTTACAGCAAATTAAAATTAAATAATTAATTGTCAATGGTTTCAGTCATGGTACCTGGCCTTTGTCAGAAGGGTGTGGAACGAAAAAAGGGGGGGGGGGGTGTCACCACATTAACCATCTTCCACAACTTTGTTCACCTCGTGTAACACTCTTGTTTTAAATACAGGACCTTAACAAGACAAGGCGCGTGACTCGCAAGAACAAACAATAGACACAAATTGTTATCACAACCGAGAGACGCCTGAAAGACCAGCGGCGCCCTCGTATGTAACACCAGCTACGGTAGCCAATCCCAATTACATACAATAGACGCCAAGGGTGAGGTAAAAGGCGCCGGTGACAACAAAGATAGATTATCTATGGATGTCATGACCTGATCAAGCGGTTGAAAAAGGGGGTGGGGTATGGGGGTTTGGGGGTAGGTGTGCAAGGAATAGATTTCTCCCCAACATGCACATTACATTTCAATGTTTTCATTAGATTGCATTAAACTTTGCATAATAAATTTCAGATCATGACACTGCCTAACAAATTTCGTGTACCCTGAATTATATACTAAGCCTACACTGGTAGCCTATGCTGATTAAAGGCTAGGTGACGCTTCAACTTAGCTCAACACGTCACACCCATAACTAGTGACTATACAGCTTCTTTCACAATTATCGAAAATGTGTTGCCGCTTGACAACCAAGCCATCATACAAATTGTAATATATTGAATTTAATGCTTCCGCCTTTACATGGTTTACTCTTTACAGTATCTCTAAGCACATCACTCTTTTTCTTCATTTAATAATTTAATTCGTGTTGGTGTTGTTTCTTATATTTCAATGCCCAATAATTGAGCAAGCCTTTTAAGTTGTGAGAGTGACATTTTGTCTAGCTCAATGATAATAATGTATACAAAAGATTCCATTTTTTAATGTAAAAAGTTGTTTGTTCAAATAAATGCCCAACTTTCTTCAGTCGTTGTAAAAATAACAAAGTGCTTTTAAATAAAAACACTACAGTTTAAATAGACTAGTGTAAAACACACTTCAAAGTTGACATTAATGTGAATGATAGCGAAAAGAGGGGGGGGGGGAATTTAATTAGGTTACGAAAACACAATGGGCAGAAAATAAACAGTGATAATTAATGTCTCTAAATCATCACCAATAACTGTAAACTCAGGAGGTCCACAAGGAATTGTTCTAGGACCCCTACTACTGTTCCCAACGGGATATGCGCTATACTAGTATTAGGTCTATTATTATTATTACTATTTTTAATTTATATTAATGACCTACCAAATTGCATCAACATAAGAACAAAAGTAAGATTATTTGCGGACGATTGTGTAATTTATAGAATATTAAAGACAGTAAAAGATAGTGAACTACAAAATTGGGAATCTTTTCATCCATGAAAATGCCAACTGATAAGAGTATCCTAAGAAAAGAAACAAAAAATAACAAACTGCGTCATTCATGGTAAAGAACTAACTCAAACTAACTATCGTGGTTTAAGTTAATCGTGGGCGAGAATTTCCCCCATAATGTCGTGAGTTGGGGTAAGATAGTAGGTTGGAATTCCTCATCTATATTATGCGTTGGATAATATTTATACGACATGGGGTTTGTTGGCTTCGTTGTCTACAGGGTATGTTTGGTCCCCAGACTGTGGTAGCAAATTCAGTGATGACTTCTCGCACAATATTTCTATTTGTTGAGTCCGGCTCGTGAAGTAAGTAAATCAATACTGGTAACTTTCTTGACAATTACGTAAGTAACACACACATAAATAAATGAATCAATGAATAAAGCTGGCATATGTTATAGACTTTTATTTCATTAGTCAGTGGACTGTGTGCAACGGCACACAGTCCACAGTCCAGAAGAGCGACACGACCTCCAATCTGGACAGCCGGTGCGTAGAATGACTGAGAAATCTAACATGAAAAAGCATGGGTGGGTAAAGAGGCGGGGTTGGAGAGGGGAGGCGGGAGGAGAGGCGGGGGGTGGGGAGCGGAAATGGAGGGGCAGACGCGACAGTACAAAGACAGGTGCCATCTAATTGATTGTGCCCATAGGACAGAGATAGAGAGAAGCGAGATGTGGGGTGGGCAAAAATGCATACAAAGGTATGACACATTGATTTACGGGCTTTGTTATCGCCCATGCGGGAAGAACTCTTGACCCAGTGGTGGGGAGAGGTAGAGAATGTGAAAGTAGAGGTAGGGGCGAATAGGAATAAGACTGATGAGTGGCTGGGGGGGAGGGTGTTGCTATGAAAGTAGTTTTATTTCCATAATTGACAAAAGTGACAAAAACTGATTCCTATCCAATACCGAGAATTGACGATCTAATAGATCAAGTGAAAAATGCTAAGTTTGTGACGAAGATTGACCTATTGACGGCGTATTTTCAGATTCCACTGACGGAGAGGGCTCAGGAGATATCATCGTTTGTAACCCCTGATGGACTGTACAAATTTAAGGTCATGCCCTTTGGTATGGTTAATGCACCCTCTACTTTTCAACGGTTAATAAATACCATTACTCAGGACATTCCTAAATGTCATGCATACCTCGACGATATTGTTGTCTTTAATGACGATTTTAAAACTCATTTAGATCAACTACATTTGTTATTTACGAAATTGACTCATGCTAATCTCACCATTAACTTGACTAAGAGTCAGTTCTGCAATGCAACCATCGAGTATCTAGGTCACATAGTGGGAAATGGTTTGGTAAAACCATTAAATGCAAAGGTGAAGGCTATTCGCGAGTTCCCTGTTCCTGAAACCTGTAAACAACTCCGCAGTTTTCTCGGGATGGCGGGATACTACCGTCGGTTCTGTCAAAACTTCTCAACCATTGCATGTCCATTAACAAATCTATTAAAGAAGAATTGCACTTTCAAATGGTCTAATGAATGCCACCAGGCCTTTGATAAATTAAAAGATGTTCTTTCTGAGGCACCTGTATTAGTAACACCCAATTACAGAAAACCCTTTAAAATTACCGTTGACGCGTGTGATTCAGGGATGGGAGCGGTCATTTCTCAAAAGGTTGATGATTCACTGGAACAGCCGATTAGTTTTTACTCTCAAAAATTTTATAAGCATCAAAGAAACTATAGTGTGATAGAAAAAGAACTTTTAGGATTAATCCTAGCATTGAAACATTTTGATTTTTATATCAATGGTTCTCCATATCCAATTGATATTTTAACTGATCATAACCCTTTAGTTTTCCTTTCCAGGGTTAAACAGAACCAAAGAATTATTCGCTGGAGCTTATTCCTCCAAGCATATAATTTAAATGTGGTATATTTACAAGGTAAACAAAATGTGGTCGCTGACACGTTGTCGCGCATGTAACTGGTGAACCAGAAGATAAAAGTCAGTTTCTCATGAAATGTTTTTTTTTTTTATGTCATTCATTGTATTGATTAACATATATATTTTTGTAAATATGACATTAAATAAATTATGTTTTGAATTATTACACTATGAAACATTACAGAACAAAACTTCAAATTCTACTAGAAACAATCATACGTTGTAAGGTAAAAGGTAACTATTGCATACACCAATTGCACACACACCGGTATTTAACTTGAATACATCCACACTTGTGTTTGTTCAATTAATTCTATTGATGTGTTTTGCAAATTGTTTGTTTTCTATGTCATGTTATAATTTGGATGTCTTATTTTATGCTATGTAAAAACTAAATCAGCTGAGATTATCACATTTTAAAATATTCTTGATGTCATAATTTAGACATCATAATAATTTAATAACTGTAAATCATTGGTTAATGATACAATAATCGGTTATAAATAAATTAAACTTTATAAAGAATTATCTATCCATTATTAATCGGTTCCAATTATTTGGGTAATTCATATCAATTATATGGGAATTGGTTATTGGTGGTAATGGTTTTATGGTCAACGTTGTACACACAAAAATCATAATTGTAAATATTAATTGATAAATAAATGTTTAATTAATAATCATTTGCTGAAGTAAGTTCAGTAAGGGTGATAAAAAGATTGACCTACGGGTTACTGTTTGAGATATGAATATTTATTAATGTGTAACATACATTGATAAGATAATGTGATAAGGGATTCCATAATAAATGCCTGAATGATTCTGCCCCGGACTACCTTCGCTCCTGTCTCGAGTTCTACACACAATCCCGTCAACTCCGCTCGGCTTCTGGTGCACTAACTCTTCGATCCCTCGTGCGAAGCTAGTGTCCGCTGGCCAACGTGCATTTTCATACGTGGGCCCGTCCGTCTCGAATCCCCTCCCTCTACAGCTTCGCCAGAGCCCTAGCTTCGACACCTTCAGGAGCCGGGTGAAGACACACCTATTCCGGTTGCAGTATTTACCTGTTTATCTATAAATTTTCGTCTTTTATTCGTTGTCTGTACTCTGTGACTGTTGCCAGCTCATAGAACTGTTCCCAACGGGATGTGTGCTATACAAATATTATTATTATATCGGATTTAAAATTTCATCACAAGCAACATTTTAGGTGTGATTTACATAATCTGCTTTTAAAATATAGATCTATTAAATTATTTATAGTGCCGCGCGTTTATAGTTAAATTATCTCGCTATTTAATATGCATCCAATAAATAAAAAGAAAATTTGTTTTTAAACCAGCTGCTGTAAAACGGCTAGAAAAACGGACGCTGGCGAAGTCTTAAGGTAGCAAAAGTATAACGATATTCGGCTTAGCTGAATAAATACATTTATTGCTATTTTCTTCCTTAAGCCTTGTCTGTTACGTTTTAGATAACTTACCCCTCCCCCCCCCCCCCCCCGCCCCCATCCGAGAAAAAAATTAAGCTTAATGTTTTATATAATATATACGGTAGAGTCTGTTGTGTATAAAGGTAAATTTAAGCACAATATATATATATCTAATATCTTTCAGTAATAGGTCTATATACGAGATTTTTTATTTACGCCCCCAAAAAAGCATCCTCATAGTATATGTCATAGAATAAATCTAGAACAGAATGCGCAATCGCATTTGTCTGTTTCCGGAAGTAATAGCGACGTCATACTGTTTAGACTCAGCGGACCTGGTTACACAATATATTTATGCTTATTTGTTATGTCAATTGCATCAAATCTACAAGTTCAAACACCCACATCTAAATGTTTCAGGCAAAAGGTACAAAAGGTTGTTGTGTAATAAACTGCAACAATGAGGCAAAAACGATTGATTATCGTACAAATTATAAGCATGTCAAACTACATGGCTTTCCTGACCCCGTAAAAGATAAACAACGGTAAGTTGTAACCTCATATTACTTAATAGTAGTAGCTTTGCTTTAGTCCTAAGCTTACTAAGACTAGATATCAGTAATAAATAAGCCTTTTGTTTCATTTTACTATAGTAGCGTCTCTAGCCTTGAGTCAAAAGAAAATGACGGAAGCCGAGGTTAAATTTCAGTAACTGCGCATATAGGAATTGCGCATTCTGTTCTATACCTATTCTGTGGTATATTTTTCAATTATTTTTTTTAACTCCTTTATATTAACTTTGCAAAACTTTCAGGCTTGCTGGCAATGCACCCACCCACGTTCCGAAGGCTAATTGAACGACTTTCCTTCATCTTTTCGAGCTGCAACCTGGCCTATTGAAGTGAAACCCAGGGCAACACATTCTATAAAATTTTGAGTCACATCTACCCACTCCACCCGTAAACATCAGCTTACACTTTTCTTTTTTGTTTTTTCTTATGATGCACATTGATAATTCACCTTTAAACTTGGGTTAAATAAAAAAAACAAGAAAACCATAAAAACGAAGTTTTTATTATACTCACTTTATTTGCAAACTAAGTTTACCATCATGTAATTAAATAATTGATTGACTACTGGAAATGAAACGTACAGAAAAATATATGTATCGCAAATCTCAAAAATATCTCCTTACTCCGTATGAATTGTTCTAAAAATAATCTTAGCGCATAATTTTTTTTTCTAGCTTTGCGCCGAAAAACTATAAAAAGTTGCACAGGCATTTTTAAAGTGAAACCAACATTTTTCTTATACTTTCCTTTTAAGAAATGAATATTGTCATAAGTGTAGTATTATTAAGTTGTTGAAAATTTGATAGGATGTATTGTTAGGCGCCACAAGTCTGCTGTCCAAATTTCAGCTCGTTTGGACCACGGGAAGTGGTCGAAAAATCGAAGCCAATTCTTGCTCCCACGACGCTCCCACGACGCATGATTGCAATGAGACAGACAGAAAATGCAACTTAAAATAAAAGGAGTAATAGTTTGTATGTGAAAAATAAAAATTACGATGAATAACATGGGCTTTAAATTCTAACAGTCAAATCAGATTTTTATTTGTCTAGTTTTTTTTTCTATTTTTTCCTGATGAAATCAAACAAAAAAAAAACACACAAAAAGCAAATGAACTAACAGCTTAATTTTATTCCAAACTCTCATAAAAAACATGTTGGCTAGCGTTGTCAGTTTTAAATTCAACAGAAATGTATGTCAGTGATGTCATTATGTTATATACTTAAAAGACTGAAAATGAAAAGATTAAATTTAAATTTTATTTCATTTATACCCCTTCTCCTACTTTAACAACTGTCAAACTTTCTAGTGATCCCTCCTATAAAATTATGTTATATTTTTAAACTCACTACCTCACCCCATTCAAACTAACAATGTGTTATACAACTGACTATTATGTTTGATACACAATAGAAATGAAAAAGGTATACAAATACATTTAATACATTTTTAACTAGTTTACCGGATTTCATATTGACTATAGGTCTACTCTAAATACTCTAATATTTATTACTTGGGCACATAATCTATATAAATCATAAGTATAGTTTGTAGAACAGTAAAAAAAATATCTTATACAAAAAAGTATTTGTTTATTATTTTCAATATTTTATTTTCCAAACAATGTTTGACCGAAAAAAGTAATAATATAGTTTGGTCTAAGCTTAGGCCTAAACCTAATCTAATATACTTCATGTTTGTTACTATTTAAAATAAACTATCGCGGCAAAATATAATATAAATTAATGCAATAGTAGCATATAGATCTAAATGTAAAATTTGATAATCTTAAAATTTAAATTTTATGCATTACAATTACTAATAATTAAATATATACTAGCACCATTGTTAAGTTGTTTAGGCTTATCTAGATAAATCAATCGGTTCGCAAAACAGCGAGCTTAAAAAAGAAATTAAACTATTTATTGTTGTTGAACGAGTATTTCCAAAGCGACATTTTCGCAGCGCAAAAAAAAACAACACCACCGTTCATAAAAGCGACGCACCACGTGGGGAAAACAATGGCATGGTTTAAAGGCCAAATGAATTAAATTATAATATATCTAATATCTAATGATTATTTTTGTCTATTTTGATTTGTAGACCTATGGCCAAATTTCTGAACAAGTCGAGCATAAAAAACATGAAGAAAATCGTTAGAGCGTGTTAGAAGAAAAAATATTGAAGAAAAAATGTATAAGCTTACATATAAGCTTAGAATAGGCCCCTATACACAATTTTATCTCGTATTATAATATAGGATTATTACATGCTATATACATGTAACAGCCCTTCTATGAATTATTATGTTCCCATGGTCGGGAAACTCGAGAGGCTTGCCTGGTCTTTTATGAAATGGATTTAAAATTTGCAAAATTAATTCCGAAAACAGACATTAACCCATTTCTTGCTGGCGTCCTTATTTAAGGATACTTAGTAAAATGCGATTTAAGATATGAAATTAAGTTAATAGTTTGCATTTTTTAAAATAAATGTAAAGAATATATACTGATCTATCTAATTATTATCTTTATTTGAATGCTTTTAGATTTTATTTCGCTCAAAACAAATTTATATAGCGAGTTTGATCAAATTGAGGAAAACAAGCCAAGTCTGAAAATGTGAGACTTTTTTTAAAATGAAAATTATAAAAATTTACTTAAGCTTTAACACAACTTTGTTAATTAATGTTAGTAGAAGGCATAAACATAGATATTTAGTTTAAAACAATAATACTAATTACACAGAGGTGTTAAAACGAACTGTCCTTTTTTAAGGACGCCAGCAACAAATGATACCGTGACATGAAATTTAGTTTTTTAGTGTTTTCTTTGCTAAAACATAGAAAAACGTTTTCTTTTTGGATTTCTTTTGGAATATATTTGGGAGTCTTTAACATTTGAAGCAAGTTGAGTAGGAATGATATTATGTTTGTCCATATTAACTAGTTTTAAAACCACATTGTACATTTATATACATAAATATACATTATTAGACTACTTCTAAGATATATTTCAATTATATTCTCATAATCTGTCAGAACCTTTACTCTATTCAACATGCTATTACTTAAATAGAAGACGAAGATTATATAATACACTCAATATATTGATTCAGTAGCCATGTATGTAATAAATATGATGTTACTAAAGACAGTCTAGTGAATTTCTAGATTGTAGCTCTCCTAATTATGTAAAAACAAATACAAATAATGTTGAATCTGAGATAAGACTATTCAGCTTTGCAGATTGTTTTAAGCAAATTTATGTTGACCAAATTCTAGAATACATCATACAGCCGACAAAGAAAGGGTTCTCCTTTTCTTAAGCTGGCTACTCTTTTTCTATTACAATAGGATCGACACAAACCTTTTTTTTTCTTTTGCTGGCTTCGATACATTGCCCAAAAGACAAAAGATGCTTATAAGATTATTCGCCACCCATAAGACCAATATAATTTCCAAAAGAACAATTGTTGCCCATAAAATCTGTCCAATGCCCTGAACACAAATCCTCTTCCAAGAAGACACATCAGCTGCCCAAAATACAAATATGATGCCCTTAAGACGAATGAGCCGTCGTTAAACCTAACCTCTACACATAAGACCAATCCAGTGCCCATTAGACCTATCTGATGCCCATAACATCAATGTGTTGCCCACAAGGCATCTGTTGCCCAGAAGACGAATCAGCTTCCTAAACAATGAATCAATGAATCTGCTACCCAGAAGACCTGTCTGCTACACGGAAGACTAATCTGTGGTGTAGAAACTGCATGGAGGCGTTGGAGACGGTCGAACATGTGCTTGTCGAGTGCCCCGCTCTGCAGGGGCTCAGAATACCAATCGGTTGCCCCGAAGACCTATCCGACGCCCAGAATACCAAATACGAAATAAGATATTTACAATGCAATATGATAAAAACAATACGAGGAGACGCCCTCATAGAATATATTTCTTTGTACCATATAATGTATTATCGGAAAGAATATCAGATATCGTTATAAGTAATGAGTGATATCAATTATATATATACTTGTTATGCAAGGGAAATGACTCATGTAAATCAATTGTAATATTAAGACAAGTAAGAGTTATACAACATAAATAAAACTAGAATTGTGTCTTGAATAAAACATAGAATCTCGCTTGGAAAAACGGAAGTGGTCACATGATCAAACAAGCGGATAATTTAGTCTCCCGCAGAATCTTGTAACGTAAAGACGTATAATTATATTTGGGATGGACTCAGAAGTAATTATCATATTTCTTGGACTTGTAATATTATTTCATTGATGTGAAATGTTAATTGTGATTTATGTGAATTAAATATAATATGCTGTAGAGGAGTGTTCATTTCATTTAATTATAAATTGAAAGTGTTGTGAATTTATCTGTCGATGTCAGACAGCAGTAAAGCAAAGGTAAAATACCACTCTATTAAATACAATATTAATATATAATCCGAAGAGACTGGAATTATTGTATAATGGGCAAGACAAAATATACCCCATTAACAATACTGTTGGCTCAGCTGCCTAATATATATATATATATATTTATCTAGGTGCTTATGCCGAGTATCACAATATCTACAGCATATTATGCAAACAACAAAGATATTATTATATAAAGCATACTTTAAAAAAAAAATTAAATATGATTGATATATTCTTATATTATATATTACACACGCTACTTCTTTAAAAAATATTATTGCGTCCTACGCTTATCTGTGGTCAGAGTTTAATCTTGCATTTTCATTAGTGTTTTAAATGATGTTATTGGTTTTTCTGGTTTGTGCCCGGATGCCACTCGAATGCCAATGTGTTATTACACTATTTTCTTATCTTATTGTTTTGAAAAGCTATAAATTAAAAATCCTAACTTAAATTGTTTAAAAAATATGTATTTATCCTTGAAATAAGAGGGCCTGTTTCTATTGCAAACATGCGATGTCACGGTATCATTTGTTGCTGGCGTTCTTTTTTAAAGACATTTTGTAAAATCTCAATATTTCAATGAAAAAATTAACTTTTCACTAAATAACTTTCATTTGTTTATTACATGATCACTTTCTATTACATATGTTAAAATCACGAAAAAATAAAACCTAAGCAAGATATGGGTTAGGCCTAATCATGAGTTTTTTCTTTTTTTTTTTAAAGAAATTAAAATTTATCAAAGCTGCCTCGAAGAAAAACGGAAGAAAACGATAAAAGCAAATAAATTAAGAAAAATGGGCCTAAGTTTTACTAGGAAATAGTCATATTTTAAGAAAGAAAAACATAATATTGTTTCTTTTAATTTAACGTTCATACTTTTGATTATTTAACTAGTTGTTTAACAGCACATGCTAATTCTCATGTTCTTATCTTTTTTTACACACACTCCCTTCTAACCGTTGTTCATTTTTGATAGTGTTTAGGTGAGTTTACAAAAGACCTTACACTTTAATAGTAGTGTCCATTGCAGCTTGAAATGTAGTGAAAATATGAAAGAAAAAGAAAACTGTCCATTGGAGTTGATAGTTGATATGTTTCAAAACTAAACCATTCACTCACAGATATAATTGATATTTGTAACATACCAGTAAATCAACAGAGGGCTATTAAAATGATTATAATGGTTATCAAGGTAAGGAATTAAAATGTTAACATTTTTCATTTCGTAGGCCTAGATAGGCCTTTATAAAATGTTTCGTTAAAAAGTGATAGTGGAAGTTTAATGAAAGAATACGAATATATTTGTCTTAAACGGATATTAAAACATCACCCCTTCAGCATTTGTTTAGGTAATTAGAAGACATTTAGGGTAACCTTTTTATATGAAGTAAAGACTGGAATCAAAGTTATCTTTCTTTGTTATTTAATCAATTTAAATTTTATTTAAAGCACAAAACTCTTTTAGTAATAAGTGACAAAAATATACTATATATATAAGTATGTCAATGGTTGACAATTATCTGTTGGTCTAATTGTCTGTTCGATATGTTCAGCGTCTGTGGGGAAAACCAAGTTTTCGCTTGTCAAAGACGTGGGTCAAAAGAATTTTGCCAAAGTCTCGCCCCTCGCATACTCCCCCACCACTTAACATCTGTGTTTGTTGTTGAATGTGTACTGCAAGCAATGTTCGGGATTTGAAAAAAAAACAACAATAGACAAAGATTATGAGTCGCCTCTGACAAATTAGACATCTAGTGTTTGCAAGCCTTTTAATGGTAAGGAATTATTGTGTGCGAATCAAACATAATTTTAAAATATTTCTTCCGCGAAAAATAAATAAATATCCTGGGATACCATGTTTGATTGATTTCCTTATAAGCTTTCAACAAAACAAAAATCAGTTTTAAGTTTGAAACCGATTTTCAGTTTTAAGACAGAAAACCGGAATTCCGGTTTTCATGAAACATTTGCCTACTAGTTGGTTTTATAATGGGTTATAACCCAGGTACAAAACATATGCCCCTCTCCCCTTTTTTGGTGCAGCTCGACAGCTGTCTAAAATACACTACACTGGGTAGATGTTTGATTCATGATGAAGAGCTCTGACATCGGGACTTGAGAGCCAACGAGTGACATTTCGGGAATGAGACTGTATGTAGGATGTGACAATTTCATAGTACTTAAAAAAAATAATAAAAAATGAGGCATACATAGGGGTTATAACCATCTGGAATAATCGACAGATGGTGAACAAGCGCCTTAGGCTAGACTAAACCCATTTCTCAGCACACTAATAAACGGCAAAAAAAAAAAGGTGTCGACATGTGTCACACAGACAGTTGTTTAAAACTCTAAGAATGTCCAAATGCCACTAAAAAAGATAAGAAAAACTATGTTGTTCTACATATTTTATAAGATTATTCCTAAATAGGTATAAAATGATTTATTTATAACTTTTTTAAAAATAATTTTTTTATACATTTGATCTAGGTGTGAAACAAAAATTAGAACAATGCTACCACACAGACTAAACAGACTGTTTCAAATGCCATGGATCATCGTCATAGTACTTTTTACCACCGGAGCCGTGATAACACTGTTACCTTTTTATGAAAACGTCTGCCAAACATATCCCCTGTCTACTGAAAACACGAAACGCCAACCGCAGGAGCAGCTTAAAGTTTCACGAGCTTATAACTTTTCAGCTGTGCAGCTTTGCGGTCATGGAAAAAATGCAAATAACAAAAGTAGTAATAATGCACTAATTAATCCAATGAATTTTCAAAATATTTCCAAACTTGGCAACAATAAAATTTTTGACGTTTTTACCGACGATCATATACCTGAGTCTAATTGGAGTTTTTACGAACAAAACATAACAGCAAAAAACAATTTAAATTTTCCATACTTAATACCTGGAGAAGAAATATGTCAGAAAGATATTCCATATGTATTGATCATCATTCCTTCTGTAATTAACGAAATAGATCGCAGAGATTTTATACGTAAAACTTGGCTTAGAGCTGCAGAAACAAACTCTTGGCCAAGAGAGGAAGTTCTTGACAAAGTGAAACATATTTTCTTCTTTGGCCTTCATAAGAAAAATCTAGACAAAGATTTGGAATTATTGATGAAGGAATCTCTATTGTATAACGACATAGTTGTGGCAGATTTTGAAGACTCTTATAGAAATTTAAGTATTAAAATGCTTTCAAGTTTAAAATGGACAATGAAATATTGTACTCAAGTCAAATTTGTATTAAAAGTTGACATGGATACATTTATTAATGTGCCTTTAATGATGAATCTATTACATCATGTAGAGAATAATGGTAATTCTGAGAAATTTATAATCGGATTTAAACAGAGCTATGATAAACCTATCGTAGTAAGAGATAATAGTCGTTGGAAAGTATCTCAGAGTGAATATCCTTTACCTTACTACCCGAAACATGTGTATGGACACACATATGCTTTAAGCATAGGTAGCATTGGCGTGTTGGTATCAGCTGCAGAAAAGAAACCCATTATCGCCCCTGAAGACGCCTTTATCACAGGAATTTTACCGAAACTTACTGGAGTACTTCGACTGGATGCACCAAGTTTTAATGTTTGCTGCAGACCGATATTTGATTGTGAAGTAGTATGGAACACCAATGTGGCCATAACAGAAATACAGAACACTGAAAAACTTGAAAGATTATGGACCAATATTGTTTTTAAACAATGTAATGATACACGTTCTCTTGATGAGCATTAAAAAAAGTGTGGGCTAAGATTGATTTTCCCATTATTTTCACGACCCAGATAGTCACATTTTTTTTTAAACGATTTCATTGATTCTAAGAAGCAAGATTGTTTTGTCCAGTCATATTGAAAAGGAACACTTGTTAACTTTAGGTGTTAAACATATTGAAAGCTACACTAGTATTATCTTTGAAAAAAAAAACAAATCATTTGGATGTCACTATATGACAATGGATCCCTAAATAAAATAGTATACTACCCGGCACATTTTACTTTGACTAAGATTTAGCTGGTAGCTGACTTAATATGCTATCTTTACACTAAGTGGCCGTCACTTAAGAATTGCAAGAGTGAATGATGTATGTATGTATTACTAAAGACTATAAAAAGATGGACCGCTGGCTATATTTTTAGAGCTGAATAGTTTGCGCATGCGCGGCCTTCTTAACGTCCTCAAGTTTTCCGGTGCACATCAAACACTAAAATGATATAGACCGCTTGCTCTATTGTTAGAGCTTAACACTTGTTTTCTTCTGTGCGCACACTGTCTTTAATGACTCCTCACTTGACTTGAACTCCGATTGAACTGAGAACTGAGAGTATCATTCCTTTATAGCCCTGGACAAGAACTATGCCGTGCGACTGAGCACGTCTAAATCTCCGTAGAGAACAGTGGAAAGTGTGTTGAACGTCCCATCTCCTCGATCACTAACGAGACGGGGCACTCCCGCAGGATATTCTCCACTGTCTCCTCCTTCTCCCCAGAGTGGCGACACCGCGATTCGAAGTTATTTCGGAACTTGGCGAATCATGCCCCAATGCCAGTGCAGAATTGTATTATACTTTGTTCAGACCTATTTAGCCGCCACCATGGATAGGCGCGGTTAAGGCGGGTCAGATGCCTTTCGGCCCTTGTCAGAGATGTCCCAACTCTCGTTCCATCTTTCAGTCTCCCACCTCCGGATCATTGTGCGGGCCTTCTCAAAGGAGCATGGTGTGGTGCCTGGTTCCTCAGAGGTGGGTTCGCTCAGCCCACCTTTTCTCACAAGGTGGTCTGCTCGTATGTTTCCAGTTAGGTATGTAGGCTTTGGAACACGCAGTAGCACGCGGTCTCAAAGCGCTGGCTTAGCTCATCTGAAGCTAGTAGTAATTTCTCAATCTGAGAGGGGTCCGTTAACCTGGAGCACCGAAAATGCATCAGTCAGGTCATAGATCCGAGGGCGCCTTCAACGTGGTGGCGAAGGCGGACCTGCTTTAGAGCCCAACAAGCCCAAGCAAGGGTTCGCTTCGTAAATGCTCGCCTTTCGTCGTTTTCGCGCTTAACCGGGCGATCTATTGCTCGACAAGCGACATCTCGGGGGGTATCGGCGAGCCCAATTCGGGCGAACGATTGCTTCGTCGACATGTTGACGAAGCCGGGTATTCATTGGCTGAATTGATCACGTTCATTATGCGAAAAGGCACCAGAATTTCCTAGTCTTAATGCAAAAAAATAGCGTCTACACAAGACAGTCAGCTGCCAGAGATGTCAGAGGACAGTCTAGCAATATTCATAGATGCATGGGAAAATGTTCCATGCCTGTGGAACCCACTCGATCGGGACTATAAAAAAAAGGGTGAAAAGACCAAGGCCTTGAACAATATTGCCCAAAATGTGTGTGCAATGTAATCGCAACACCCAAAGCTTCTTCGTCTGTGAGCGCAGCCATTTTGCAGCAATATTAACATCCGGCAGTTCGCCTCAGCGCTAAAAATAGACCAGTTAAAAACAAGAGCACCATTTCGCTGAGCTTCCTGGCTCGCCCTAATGTCGGCGAAAGTGCACGAGCCCATTTAAGAGCAAACAGTAGCTCTTGCGAATTGAACAATACCTGATTCGACCGAAACAAGTTCGGTCAATTAAGAACATGCTAATTCTATGTAGTCGCCATAGCCGGCTGTACCGGTGTCTACATTTGCCGACCAATCGGTGTATAAATGGACAGCCCCTGGCGGTAGGGCGTTTATTGTGTACATGGCTACCTTTTTAAGTAAGTTTGGGTTGGACGCTTTGCTGACTGAGGTGTCCTTCAGCTTTGTCCGTTTTTTGGGGAACGATGGTGTGTTCCCCGCGGAGAGAAACTTGAGAACCTTTGTATGTGTAGCCTTGTATCGGGTAGATTGATTTTGGATGACATCCTTGTCGCGTTTTGCATAAAGGAATGCATCTTTAGTCTCTGCCTACCATTCGATGTATCTACTAGAACTAGAACACTGATAGGGAGGCTTTTCTCAAGTCTTCTCTCAAGCGCTCATAAGTCGTTATGACGGCACGATATCGCCTAAGCTGGAAGGGTGGAATGTTAGCCATCACCTCAGCCTCTGCTTCTGGGGACATTCAAAAGGTGCCACAGATGAAGTGTTGTGCTTGACTTCGGATGCGATCCAAAGTATCAAGAGCCGTCTTGGACGCGTACACCTGTAGGGGCAGGCTGTAGTCTAATTGCGATCTTACGGCCCCTGTGTATAAAGTTTTTAATACTCTGGCGTTAGCACCTCAATTTGTGCTAGCCAGTCTCTTCACTAGGTTTAATTGCGGTCGAGTAGTGTTAGCTTACAGTCGAGAACTATTATTGACTCCTAAACTTTCCTAAAGAATTCTGCTGCATAAAACTTTCGATTTTAATCTCAATTTTCCATTGATAAAATCTTAGCGAAATACTAAACCGGAAGTCTAGAGAATCCGAAATTCCGAAAAAAAGATATTCGAGTCATCAAATAGCAGAAATATGAAAGCCAGCGGTCCATCTTATTATAGTCTTCGGTATTACTCATAATTAGGGATGTTAAAATCGTTTTTTTCTCAAAACCGGTTTTCGGTTCTATAAAACCGGTTTAAAACCGGATCTCGGTTCCCCGCTCCCTTCCCGCGCAATATCACAAGTCACTCACAGGCCGGAAAAGCTTAATGTGCGTAGTTTTGTAGGTAGGCTATATTTGAAAAGTAGTTCAAACTTAATTAGTGTTTGCAGGGCATTCAATGGGTTGATTGGTGTGAATACAATATGATTTTGTATACTTTACCATAAAATTCTTTAGAACTAAAAACATATGTGGGCTAATTGATTAAAACCGATAATAGCTTTCAATTTTTTAATAGTGATAATCAAATTTCCGATTATCGTTGACCATAATCATAATACTAAGAAGCATATGATGTGGCATATAATATGGTAACTTGTAAAATGATGTCTGTATTGAAAGGCTTTGCGTAGCACCAATCAAAAGAATGTGTATTTAATAGTCCCGTTAACAATAAAGCACAGACGCGATGCCTAGCCGAATAATTGTTCATGGTCACATGGAAGGGCTAGTTTGCCTCTCTCTATTGCGTACATCAAAGAGGCGCGAACATCTAAACGATGAGCCGACAAGTAAAAAGATTCATGTTAATTGTAACTGTAACTTAACAATTGGTTTGATGTAGTTTTTATCGCAAGCCATAGTTGGTATTTGGAATCACAAGAAACACAATATCTAAGACTAAATAGTGTTAGCAAGGCATTTCAAGAATGCTTTTGTGCGAATCCAACATTATTTATTAAAAATATTTCAATCAGAACCAAAAAAAAAGTCTTCTGCTTGAAGTAATGATTACCTTCCAACTTCCAACCAACAAACCGAAATCCGATTTTGGAAAATCAAAACCGGTTTTAGGTTTCAAAACCGGAATCCGGTATTCCGGTTTTCGTTTAACATCCCTACTCATTTTACTTGTTTCATTTAATGTTATCATTTCACGCACATTTTATTTTCATTTGTATTATGATTATTTCATATTTACCTCTTATTCTTATGCTTTTTTTCATTTTATTGTGTTTCACATTCAAGACAAGTCATCCACGTGTATGTTAGGTAGAGACCAATTGATATTTGGTTTCAGCTTCGGTTTCGGCGCCGAAAATATGTGAAAACCCTTTATCGGCGTGGATTCGGTTTCGGCCGAACACAAAAGGTTAGTTTACGGTTTCGGCCAAAACTGATATTGACTTTCGGTCATCAGCCGAATATCTATTTTGACTTTCAAAGTTCAAAATGCTACGCTAGTGTTGCATCTATTAAGCTTACTCTACTTATTGATACTTTCATTTACTTAAAACTGTTGCGAATTAACTCTGTTTGAATTAGGTATGTTAAACGAAAACAGGATTACGGGAGGAAATCGTTCATAATGGTATCCCACGATTTATTTATCTATTTATCTGTAGAAATATTTGTAAACCCTGTTTGATTAGCACAAAACAATTCCTTAACATTATATTCCTTGCAAACACTCGTTTGTCAGAGGCGACTTATAGTGTTTTTTTTTTTCGAATTCCGAATATTGCTTGTGAATTTGCGATACAAGCACATACAACAGATAATGCAGATATTAACGCTAGTCGTCGGTACAGACATTTGATCTACGTATTCGAAAACAAACAACAATTTTTAATGGAAATTCCACACTGACGCTGAACGCTCCTTTAGGCAATTAAAAAAACTACTTTGCAGAGCATGTAAGGTTCTTTTCAAAAACGGTTAATTTTCTTGCCGGACGTCAACCCTAGATGTGTCTGGGATTTTATTTATATTCTACAAATATTATTTTAATGTGTGTAACATATAGATCTAACATAAACTGATTTATATTATAATTATAAAGGTCTAAATTCATGACACTACAGCTTTTGACTTCTGCTAATCCAAAATGAACTATTTTTTTAAAAGATTTCACTATGTGCTAGGGATCAATGGTCCTTCGTATTATTTTTTAGTATAAGTATAATCAATGCAAATTTGTCTTTTCCAATTTATAACTTACTTTGCCCGGGGACGGGTAGGGGGAACAGAAAATGGGTAAAAAATTGGATATTTAGAACCGAAAATAGGTTTTGAGAAAAAAAAGGATATTAACATTAACATCCCTAATGTGAAGTAGAAGACTGAAGTTAATAATAACGGATTGTTTCATCACTCCAAAGAATGGTTTACTCAAATAGAGTGCCCATAAACTAGTTAATATATTACACATAAATGTGCAGTCTTTTGAAATCGCGCGTTTGTTTCGCATTTTCGGTTTATTTTTCGGTTTCGGCAGAAGTTGTAGTTAAACTTTTGGTTTCGGATTCGGTTTCGGCCGAAAGTCAATGTATAATATTCGGTATGTTTTCTTTTTCGACCGAAACTGAAAATTTGGTTTCGGTCGGTCTCAAATATTAGGCCACCTCCACGTGCACAATAGGAGTGTTCTGAAGGATGACCATCTACATTTCCCCACACTACCTTCCCCTGTTGCTCCCTTTGTTCTAGTTCACAAGAATTCGCATATTTTCCAGTCGGACAGCGGACCAGAGATTTTTCCCATACAAAAGTATCTCTGATCTCGTGCCCCCCCTCCCACTAACGGTGCTCTCTCATTCGCTGTACATTAACACCCCCCCCCCCTTTTTTTTTTGCACACGGCTAATCTCTGTCTAATCCGAAGTGTAGAGCTAATCAATTGCTTTAGCAAATAAAAACAAAACGTAAAGTTTTTTTAACTTTCACACACACACACACACACACACGCACACACACACGCGCACACACGCACACACACACGCACACACACACACACGCACACACACGCACACGCGCACACACACACACACACACGCACACACAAACGCACACACACACACGCACACTCACACACACGCGCACACACACACGCACACACACACAAGCGGATATAGCGGTTGGCCATTTGGACCAGTCAGATTAATATCCTCCCGGTCCGGTCTGAAATAAAAGGGGCTTCTAAATAGGCCTTGTATTTATATTATATAATTAATCAACTTTAAATTATCAATGATATTAATATAATTATTGCTTAATCAATTCTTTTTTCTTTGTTGTTGTAAAATTATAAGGGGGGGGTAGTTAAAAGTATCCCGTCGGACCAAATTGATCCATAAGGCCGGTGAAGCAGCGTTCACCAGTTTCCGTGGCCACGGCATATTAGGTGATATTGTGGCCAGCACTATGCACAGCCGCCTTTACTTTACCCCAACTAAGGTCAGGTACCCATCAGAGCTGGGTAGACTCAGGAACACCCTCAAATTCTGGGAAAAAATCCTAGTCTGCACCAGGATTCGAAACCAGAACCCTTGGATCGCCAGTCGAACGCGCTGCCGCTCGGCTACCGTGTGTGTGTGGGGGGGGGGGTCTAGTTAGTCAAGTATAAATAATTATGCCCACAATTAAATCAGTAACGAGTTAGGAGGTGGCGGGCATTATCTAACACCATTTTTCTGTGGTGAAAGGTTGAGTCGCTTCCATTGTGTCGTTCTGGTGGACGGTCACTTCAATTATCCTTGGGGCTTGCACCGCTTGCGGCGTGGGATCTATGACGATATGTCTTACTACTTAGCGGGATATTCATTTGTCCGCGATGCTATTGATTAGTCCATTGAATAAGGTGGGTTTTTGTTTAAAGCGTAGTCCTAGTATACCATTTACAGAATTTAACAACGTTTTGTCAGCCAGCTGTGCATCTGCAAAACGGTGTTTCAACCCGACTAAATTAAATATAAAGCTACAACCGCACAACTAGGCCTATAGGTGAGATCCGACTATCAGATATCATTGCCAAATATTTAAAAATAATTGTCTGCACACTTAGATTTTTCAGTGTAGTTTACACTTGGTAAAATCAAAGACTATAATAAGATTAACGCGTTGCTGTATTTTTAGATCTTATATGTTCTTTTTTTCCGTGCTCAACCAATAAGGCTGTTTTCAATTACTGTCGATTTTAATCTTTATTTTCCATTGAGAAAATCATAGCAAATTACTAAAGCGGAAGAAACTAAGGGTTTCAAGTTATCAAATAGCAGAAATATTAAAGCAAATCCATCTTATTATATTACCATCTTTGATAAAATGAAGAATAGAGGTTTCTACTGGATTGATGAGGACCATCCAATACAATCAATATCTCTGAAATTGGGTTTGGAGTCCACTCCAAATCCGGAATTGTCTATGACACATCGATGTAGTTTGTGCTGATCCGGGGAATCAGAGCTGCTGTCCTTGGATTTGCAGAGTTGATGCTTTGCAGCTGAATTCACTCAGTTAATGAGCCTTCAATGAATAGACGTAAATAGTTAGTATTTGTATAGTATGTACTTGATAGTCATTTGTGGGCATTGTTCTTCGCACTGTGCTGGTCACGCAGCCTCCTTGAATGCTGTGACCACGGTAACTGGCGAACGCTTTTAAAACTAGCTATACAGACAAAAATGACTTGGAAAGGGTAAATTGTCTCGTTAATTCGGCTGTTGTAGGCCTTAAAAATTAATAACTTTAAGGTGGTTTGAAATTATTATTTTTTTTCAGAAAAAAATCATTTTTAATTTTTTTATTTTAATTAAGTCTTAATAAGAGTTAAGTAAAGCCAATGCCCATAAAAAATGCTGTATTATTAAATGTTTTGCAAAGACTAAATGTTTTAGAACAAACTAAAGTTACTTCTTATGACATCCCATAAGTCCTACTTCAATAGGTCATGTTTTTTAAAATAAATTGCAATCATTTTATTTAAGGTGTGTTGTAACGTTACAAGTATTTGTGGGCTTAGCCTGACTTTTTTAATATAACACCCCACTCCCAAATTCTTTATTTGCAGCTGTTTCTATCTCTACACATACACAAATACCTGTGATGGCAAGGGAGTGTGTGGCCAGCAGGGTGCAAAAGTTGCTGCGTGTACTCCAGGATGTGGCACCCCGTTTTTATGCACTCTATGCCCACAAAAACTGGCTATGACTGGATATTACTGCCGAACATTTAGCCTGGTTCTAGTCAAACCGGATGCACAATATTTATATTTATGGTTGTAGTTGTCCTATTAATACTTAGGATGCACATCAACAGTAAAAACAAAGATGCTCTGTTTATTTAATATATATAATATATATATATATATATATATATATATATATACAAATGACAAAAGACATAGTCTCCCTATAAGCTCTAAGACAGACTGCCTCTAAAACAGTACTGTAAAATAAAAACGAGCATTTGTTTTTATTATAAACTTGGGCTGGCTGATGGATTTACATTTCTTTTGGTTAAAATCAAATGGAGCTAGAAGTATTTGTAAATTGTATTTTCCTTCACATAATTACACCTGTAAAGGTATTTTCTATTGCATTTTCTGTTTAATTAATAAGCCTTTGAATTAGACATCTATGACAATTTTACGTTGTTCTAAATTTTGACTACTTTAGCTTCCTTTAGAATTGTTTTGTACAACCTTCGTCAATGTTCTGTCTAGTCTTGTAGCCTACTGTGTCAGAACCACAGAATAAATATATATACCTATTCTGTGGTCAGAACTGTGCTGTTTTTTAAACCTAATTCTTGAACAAGTGTTTAGGCCTACTAATTTTGTTAAACAAAATTCTCGTTCATAAATTTAATCCTGTTGAACTCTTTCACTTTCATTATGTTTAGTTTAAATCCTGGATAGTAAGATAGTTTGAGTAAATATTTATCTTTAACTAGTAAAGGATGAAATAGTGCACGTATTTAGAATTTACTTACTATCTCCCACTCGACATTAAACCTTTATATTATAAACTTGCACTATTTGTCTTCCCTTACGTTGCCCTATTAGCCATCAATTTAGCACAACGCAACCCCCCATACTTTACATTATTTGCTTCCCTTCCCCTTCTCAACTTAGAACTACTGACTACTCCACTGAACGCACAATATTTATTTGAACAAACATACAAATGACATTAGTATGAATTACATAGATTATGATAGATATCAAACTGATAACCCAACTTCAACCGCTGCTGGCCTAAATATTTGTTTAAAAAGATGCTTGTTCTTATGTATTAAAAAGGTGGGGGAGGTGGTACTTTACTAAATATTTGTATTTTAACTCTCACTCTCTATCTCTCTATCTCTCTTTTTATATATATGTATATATGTGCATACATGGTGCTTGGTAAATTTGGCAAGGGTCAATTCGGCAAGGGTATTTTAGGCAAGGTAATTTTGGCAAAAGTAATTTGGGCCAAGGTAAATTCGACAGAACTCAAATAGCGGTAAATTTGGCAACGGTAAAATCGGCAAACGTATATAGTTACTATTTTTATTTAAACTGGTGATATTATTACACTCTTGTCTACTAAATGAAGTTCATGGCTTGAAATGAGATTGTCTCCGTGGAAGATTAAGTTAATATGGGGTATTAGGGACACTTGCAAAGAACCGTTTTTTATTTACTTGTGTACAAGACTTATTTTACTTTTTCTAAACAGCAATGTTAGGTATTGGTGAATTTTAAGACGCACACCTCTAACAAACTTTTGAAGTCTTTGGAAACTAGCGTTATATAGTATGTAAACTAACGTTATATAGTATGGAAACTAACGTTATATAGTATGTAAACTAACGTTATATAGTATGGAAACTAACGTTATATAGTATGTAAACTAACGTTATATAGTATGTAGGCTAACGTTAAATAGTATGAAAACTAAAGTTATATAGTATGGAAACTAACGTTCCGTCAAATGGGGTAATTTTGGACCATCGGGGTAACTTTGTACCAGGAAGAAAAAAGTTGCTTTTTTTATATTTTATTTTGTAATTCTTTCAACTAGGCCAAACTTTCTAATTTGAAACTTAAATGTAAAAGACATATTTAATGATCATTTGTTGCTACACTTCTCCATCATTTGCTAAATACGAATCGTTTCAAGATGGCCACCATTTGCATGTCAGATTTGTATACGTCAAAATAAAGGAGTATACACATTCATCCGATATAGTAAAATCTATATTTACATTTTTAAATTAAGAAATGGAATGGTTATGACTTTATGTGAAGTTTTTAAGTTTATATTTAATCTAAGAAGGAAAATAGGGGGTTGGCCAAAGTTACCCCGAAATTCTCACATGTTTCGGGGTAACTTTGGACCTTTAAGTATGAACCAAAATAATTAAAAATATGACATCTGATAATGTGATTAACATTTTTTTTATTTTAATTATTAAATGACAATATAAGTCCCTATATTTTCAGAATAAAATGACCCGCACTTACAAACCAAAACCAGGGGCAAGAAAGTTTGGCTCCTGTTAAGAAGACATACTAATGATGACTCAGACATTATAAAAGTGGTCGAGACATACTTTGATTAACCAGGGTGGTCTATTTATATGCTTAAAAACAACTGGTCTGGTTGGACTTTTTTTTATCGCTACAAGGAAGAAATCAAAAAGAGAAAATAAAAAAGCTCCTACATCTCGACAAATTATTAGTGACTATTTTTCAAAAATTTTTTTACACCATTCAAAACATGACCGGTGAAAACATCGTCAATTACGGTACAGGAGACAAATGGATTCCGCAAATCCACCTACAAAGGCACACAGTCTAAAAATAAATTATGAAAATGTTAATTTTAAAGTGTAATGTTTCATTTTAAGATTGCCGTTTAGTTTAATATTTAATGTTGAATGGCTTGTAATATAATTATAGATATTTTTGGTAAAAAAAAATTTTTATATTGAATTAATATTCTTGGTCCAAAGTAAAAAAAAAACCATGACGGGGTAACGTTGACCACCCCACAAAATATTAAAATAAAACTTAAATCTCCATAATAATTGTCTTTTACTTATTTATTTCTTTTTATGTTGTTGTTCCCCCTAGTTAGAGCTATTAACATCATCAAAATAATTAAAGACTGTAAAAATATTATTTAGTATGAAGACAGTGGCACGAAATTACCCCATTTCACCGGTAGTATGGAAATAAACGTTATATTGTATCCTTCCCTACACGCGCTTTCTCCTTACTGACACTACCATATTAAGTTATTACGTAATAAACTCTGGCATGTTCAGATCATAAGGAAAACATTTGCAAGCATACAATTAAATTACTTACATTACCACCCTCCTGTCCTA
Organism: Anisus vortex; assembly: GCA_949126835.1. Classification (NCBI taxonomy): domain Eukaryota; kingdom Metazoa; phylum Mollusca; class Gastropoda; family Planorbidae; genus Anisus; species Anisus vortex. The sequence continues at coordinate 30,301,870 of OX421494.1, forward strand.
TACATCTAGAAAAAAAAAACGAACACAGCCTCCACTAGGACCACTACCCTCTACCAAGATTCGTGAGTTTTCTCGAACGATTGCCTGGGTTATGGGGGAAGGGCGAATCTATTTCCTAATGCCCAGCAACTATGGCACGCGTCATAGGCGAAAGTGTGAAGCCGTTTTTGGTGTGTGTTTGTTGTAGGGTACTTAAAAAGACAGTCTTGAGCCGTGGATCTAAAAAAAATAACAGAAAAAAAAAAAGGCAAACACACAATATCTACTTGTTTTAATTAAAAGTGGTTTTAGGATTAGTTAGGCCTACGGTCTTGTCTACTATGAAGTAAAATACATTAAACAGCGTAGTCTCGGTGGTTAATCAACTTACAATGGACCCCTGCGTAAATAAATTACTTGTAGACACAGCCTATAATAATGGGCAAATCTAATTTGGTAAAGTTACGTCACATTACAAATCCTAAATCCTGCACTATTAAAAATACAACTTAACTAAGAAGCCAACCTTTTTAAGATCTCGGGGTTTCGAGACCACGCATAGGCAGTCCCATCTGGAGAGTCATCTAAACCAGTCGCATATATCTTTTTAAAACTATCATTGTGTTTTTATGACATATAACATGTACACATGTCCTTTTAATTGTGGATTACAGTTTTGAGACAAGGGTTTCAATTTATTAACTAGTTGAAAGTTAAGTAGTATGTAAAGTAGTATATAAATAGATCTAGTCCTGAGCAAATCTCAAGTTTACAAGAGGATCTATCCCCCGACCTCTTTAAAGAACCTTTATGACTCCGGTCGTAACAAAATACAATATTCATATTTTTAGACATGTATTTTCGATTGGCTTTTATATGGGGTACGGTAGGCGAGCGCGCGTTCGACTGCCGATCCGAAGGTCCTGGGTTCGAATCCTGGTGGATACCTGACATTAGTTGGGGTAATGTTGGGCTGGGCATTGGCTGGCCACACATTCCCTAGTATGCCGTGGCCACAGAAACTGGTAAACGCTGCTTCACCAGGCCCATGATCAATTGTTTCCGAAGGGTACTTTACTTGTTTTAACAACTCATTTCATCTAATATTCGCATTCATTTATGGTTGCCAGGTGTCCGCTTGTGAACCAAACAGCCCGGTATTTAAGCAGACTGCCCAGTATATAATTATGAAAAATATCCGGACATGTATAACAATGTACCTAGGGCTTGGAATATTCCCGGTATTTTCTGAAATGTATTTGGCCATATGCATTCCAAAACATACATTAGAATAGACAGAAAATATGCATTTATCAAGGTGTCCTCTAAAAAAAAACAGAAGAAAATAACAAAAGCAAATAAAAAAAGGCAACATAAGTTAAACTAGGAAGTAATCAATTTAAAAAAAAAAAGAACAAATAATGTCGTTTCTTTTAAATTAAACTTTCATACATCAGATACTTAAAACTAAGTCTTTAACCGTGTATGCTTATTCTCATGTTCTTATCTTATTGACACACAATTGTGACACAATCTCTTCTAACCGGGATCGTTTGCATTACAAAATGCATTACATTTGAATAGTAGTGTCCCTTGCAGCTTGATTTTCCGCATTGTGAAAATGTGAAAGACGGGTTGCAGTAACAAAATAAAAGTGTCTGGTGGAGTTGATATGTTTCATAACTAAATGTATTCACTCACAGAGATAGTCGATATTATTAACAAAACTGTATAACAGCAGATGGCTTTGAAAATGAACGTAATGGTTATCAAGGTAAGAAATCAAAATGTTTAAATTATTCATAATTGTGTTCATCAGAGAGTAGTAGAAAAATATATGATTCAGTTAAGAGAGTAGTATTCAATATAAAGATATTTTTATTTAGTTTTGAGAGTAGTATAGAAAGATATAATTGATTTTAGAAAGTAATACATAAAGTTATAATTGAGTTTATCAGAGAGTAATACAGAAATATATAATTGAGTTTAGAGAGTAGTACAGAAAGATAGAATTGAGTTTATCAGAGAGTAGAAGAGAATTATATAATTGTGTTTAGAGAGTAGTAGAGAAAGATATAATTTTAATTGTGTTCATCACAGAGTATTACAGAAATATATAATTGTGTTCACAGCCAAGTACTGAAAGATATTTTTGAATTTAGAGAGTAGTAGAGTAAAATAGGGTAACTTGGCCACTATGGGATAAGATGTCATCATTTACGCAAATTCAATCCAGCTTTTTTTAAAATCTTTGGTACAATATTTTTTGTTTGCGCATAAGCGTTTGCAGAGCGATTCGTTGGTATCAGAGCGAATCTTGAATTAGAAGCTTTGGTTCCTGTCCTAATAATGGATAGTCTGATAGCGAGCAGTCATGGTGTGGCTCGCCTATGTTACTAAATTTGTAAAGTCAACTTTTGATTTCTGTCACTGTTGGCATTGTTATGAAAGGAAGTTTATGCGTTTGGCCTCTTTTCATTTAATCCATACAAGTTTAACAATCAGGACTTCATGCCATTTATTGTGACTAATAGTTCATAGGCAACCAACAAAAATATTACTTCAGTAAATAAAGCTTGTAGGTTGAAGTCAATAAATTTGATAGTTCTATATCATGGAAAAATGTATCAGAAGCAAGTCAGGATAAAAGTCGATCATATGTTATATTTGTCTTAACCGGGCACCAAAAAAAAAAGCTCAAAAAGTGTACCGCTTGTTATGTGCCAACATTGTGATATTTATGACAATGAGAAAGGAAACATAATCCACTGGGCCTTTCGCCCCATATAAGTGGGCCTTTTACCTATGCGGGGACAAGAACAATTTTTTAATTTGCAATCGTTTTCTTTTCATAATTTATAGCCTAAATTCTGTGTCTTTTGATAACATTTGTCTTGCCGGTCTTGTCTTCTAAAATTATGAATTTTTAACAGTAAAATATTAAATTATTAATTTTTGAAAAAATGGGTGGGCGTTTTACCCCATGTTACCCTACACAAAGATATAATTGTGTTCATCACAGAGTAGTATAGTCACATTATTGTGTTCATCATTTTTAAAGAGTAGTACTGAGAGATATAATTGACTTTAGAGAGTAGTACAGAAAATAATAATGGACTGAGACATAAAACGTGGCACATGCGTTCACGATACATTTTTTAAACCAATATGGAATGAGCTAAGATAACTTTATTGATACAATTTTTAGGAATGTAATTCTGCTTGTAATAAATATTCAAATGGAAAGTATACAAACAGAAAAAAAAAAAAAAAAAAAAACTGCTACGTCAGAAACATAAGAAAGACAGCAGGAAGTGCGTCATTATTTATTCTTACACATAGATCTCTTCTGGTTTTCTCAGAAAGTAGGCGCACGGTGTGTGAATAATGCCGCAAGTTTTTCTTATGTTAACATTGTAAATACGTTTCATGTGAAAATCTTAAGCCTTTACCATGCTATGTGGCTCTATTACTTTTACTGAACAGACCAGATAGATGTATATCTAAACTCTCTTTATTTCTTTTTCTTGTCAGCTTATAGATCTGATTTTCTTTTTCCTATAATTAAATTGTCAATTGTATCGTTTTTCTTTTGTAACGTTTAAAACAACAGATTAAATGGGATAATTATTTGCTTTGTTGTAATTGAGTCAATACAATCACTATATAAATATATAGTCTTAATATATATATAAAAAAAATTATAGCTTGATATGGACAAGTCTTAATGAGGCGTGAACTTTTGAACCCGAATGTTCGTGAACTTCCTGTTCTATTTTTAAACTAATAACAAAAAAAGAGCATGCTTTCGCTGGTGTTTGACAATTGATTTCAACCTCGACGGACAGTTCTAGTCTTTTAGAATTATACAAAGGATACAATATTAGTTATGAGGAATCCGTTTTTAACATCAAAAGTGAACAGGCGATCATTAATACTCAAGTGTTAGTCGCGTGACGTTAAATTTTTATTTGTTTACAAAATAAATTAGTCAAGAGTTGCGTTTTCTTGGTTATTGAAAAACAAAATGCGTAAATTCATAAAAACGAATAACAAAAATTCTTTTGCATTAAGCAATAAGCTTGATATTTTAAAAAGGTGATTATTCCCTTCTGACTTTCACAATACATTGTTTTGCTTTGTAAACATCTATTGGAAATGAAATAAATTTTACTCCCCAACAAATTTGAGTACAACCAGTAAAGTAGCACACAGACATTGTTTCAAATAAAATGATCGAATAAGAACGGAAATGTTTTTGCACGTGACCTTTTATGCATGCATACACGTTAAGACTTGTCCATTGACAAGTCTTAATTAGGTGTGACCTTTTGAACTGTAATGATCGTGAACTTCCGGTGAAATTTACCGCCATTTTCGTAAACAAAAACCATGCTTTTGGTGCTGTTTGACAATTGATTTCAACATCGACAGCCAGTTCGGGTCTTTTTAGAAATATACAACGGCTACAAGATTAGTTATAAGGAAACCGTTTTTAACATCAAAATTGAGTCGGCGATAATTAATACTCAAAGTGTTAGTCGCGTTTCGTTAAATTTGGCTTTTGTTTATAAAATTAGTTAGTCAAGAGTTGCGTCCTTGGTAATTACAAAACACAATGCAGAGATTTATAAAAAAAACAACAACACGAAATTTCTAATTGCATCAAGCAATTAGTTTGGGATTATAAATAGGTGATTCTTCAAATCTGACATTCACAATCCATCGTTTTCTTTTGGCGCCATCTTTTGGAAATGAAATAAAATTTAATTTTATACATATTTTCGTACAACCAGTAACGTAGCACAGAGACATGTTTCGAAGAAAATGATCGAATAAGACCGGAAATGTTCTTCTTTGTGACCTTTTATGCATGCTTATTCGTTAAGACTTGTCAAAAAGGGGTCGCCCATTAATTGTGTCAATAAATTAGTGGAAGGGGGGGGGGGAAATGATGACGTCAACAATGTTACGTTTTTATACTAAATTTAATACATTTAAAAAAAATTCTCAACTAGTGCACAACTGCACTTAACTATTGAACAACTAACATTGTGTCAAGATATTAACGTAAATGTAGTAAATATTTCAATGAAAATAATAATAGTAAGCAAATAGAAAACGAAATATTGTTAAAACCCTCGGATTTGAAAAGAATGTGGTAGGGGTGAGGTCGGTAGAGACACCGTCTATGAGAGTTATAGTCAATTTGAAATATGTTAACAAGTTTTAAAATTAAACTTAAACTATGGACCTTTCAATCACAATTATATTTTAAACATAAAAACCTGTGTATACAACTTTGTAAGTTTATATGGCGTGGGGTGGGTAGAGAGCGGGTGTAACAAAATGTTGACATAATTTTATAATTTTGTTGGGGGGGGGGGGTAAATTTTAAAGTTGTTTTATAAAGGGGGGGGGGGGAGAGGTAACAATTACCTAAAAATTGTTGACGTAATTGATGGACGTCCCCTAAGCTGACATGATCAAGATTTATCAGTTAAATTGATTCTTATAATTACTACATAGTAAAATCTTTTCTACGGATGTTGTTTTGTTTGCCGATCCTTGCTGTAGTCCATCAACGAAGGTCTTTCTGTTTGAGACTTTTCCATCTAAATAGCTTGAATACTTCCTGTTTTTCCAGCTGTACAATTTCCCTTGTATCACTATTGCTCTCATCATCATAAACAGTCTTGTTATCCACATTCTGACGTGAGCTTGCTCTGGGTAAAAGAAAACAACTGTTTTGTTTTTGTTGTCGTGTAATCTTTCGTTAATGTGGGTATCGAGTTCATGGAAATTCCCAGGTGTAGTAATAACCTCACTTACATGTCCTAATATAATGCGCTACTAGTTGGTTGTGCAAAGGGTTATAACCCAGACACATAAAATATGCCCCTTTGCCCTTTATGGTGGAGCTTGACAGATGTCCAGAAAAGACTATACTGGATAGAGTTTTGAGCCCTGTTACTGATGGGGATCTCAGTTGTGTGCCAACAAGTGAAATGTCCTGAATGTGCCTGGATCCGGGATGTGGCAATTTCACAGTACTTCCAATAAAAAAGAAGAGAAAATGGGGCATATATAGGTGTTACATTTTTTTCTGGAGAGCCATACAGGTGGTGAAAAGGCGACATGTAGCATCCCTCACCTCATTTATCAGCACATTAAAAACGCCGAAAATACTGTCCACAGGTACCACAAAGACATTATAAAACTCTAAAAATGTCCCGATGCCATTAAAGAATTTTTATAAAAAAAGGATCATTCACCTATGTCAGTCTGGTATTTTCTTAGATTAGTGGGTTGTATTTCTAAATAAAAACTAAATGATTTGTGTATAGGGCCTAACATTTAACTTGTTTTTTAGTCTTCTTTTTTGTCTATTTGATCTAGGTATGAAGCAAAGACTAACACAATGCTACCACACAGACTAAACAGACTGTTTCAACGGCTATCGATTATCCTAATGCTGTTATTTTCCCTCGGAGCCGTAACGAAACTGTTTCCTTATAATGAAACCGTTTGCCAAACATATCCAACATCAACTGAAAAGACAAAACTTCAAGAACTAGTAAAAGTTTCACGATCTTTTAACATTTCACCTGTGCAGTTTCCTCCAACACAGATTCACGGCCATGGAAAAAAAGGAAATAACAAAAGTTATTATAATTCATTAATTAATCAAATTAATTTTCAAAATATTTCCAAACTTGCCAACAATAAAATTTTTGACGTTTTTACCGACGATCATCTACCTGATTCTAATTGGAGTGTTTACAATGAAAACATAACAGCAAAAAACAATTTAAATTTCCCATACTTAATACCTGGAGAAGAAATATGTCATAAAGTTTTTCCATATGTTTTGATCATCATTCCTTCTGTAATTAACGAAATAGATCGCAGAGATTTTATTCGTAAAACTTGGCTTAGAGCTGCAGAAACCAACTCCTGGCCAAGAGAGGAAGTTTTAGAAAAAGTGAAACATGTTTTCTTCTTTGGTCTTCATAAGAATGATCGAGATAAAGATTTGGAATTCTTGATGAAAGAATCTCTATTGAATAATGACATAGTTGTGGCAGATTTTGAAGACTCTTATAGAAATTTAAGTATTAAAATGCTTTCAAGTTTAAAATGGACAATAAAATATTGTGCTGAAGTCAAATTTGTTTTAAAAGTTGACATGGATACATTTATTAATGTGCCTTTAATGATGAATCTATTACATTATGTCCAGAATAATATTACTTCTGATAAATTTATTATCGGATTAAAACATGGTTATGATAAACCTATCGTAGTAAGAGATATTGATCGTTGGAAAGTATCACAGAGTGAATATCCTTTACCTTACTATCCTAAACATGTATATGGACACACATATGCTTTAAGCATAAATAGCATTGGCATGTTGGTATCAGCAGCAGAAAAGAAACCCATTATCGCACCTGAAGATGCCTTTATAACTGGAATTCTACCGAAGCTTACTGAAGTACTTCGACTGGATGCACCAAGTTTTACTGTTTGCTGCAGGAAAATATTTGACTGTGAAGTAGTATGGAACACCAATGTGGCCATAACAGGCATAAAAAACACTGAAATTCTTGAAAGATTATGGACCAATGTTGTTATTAGACAGTGTAATAATACACGGTCTATTGATGAGCATTAAAAAAGGTGTGGACTAAGATTAATTTTCCCATTATTATTACGACAGAGATAGTTACAATAACGAGACCGACATCATTTTTAGTTGATTTAATTGATTCTAAGAAGCAAGATTGTCTTTTTTTTTACTACATGCACAGGTTAGAGTAGCTCTTATAAATTTACAGACGTCCTATGCACAAATCTCCTGCACAGGCAGCAGAATTAAAGATTGACACGGTTTGAACCAGGCTCATATTGAAAAGGAACATTAAATGTGTTAACTGAAGCTGCTAAGCGTATTGAAAGCTACGCTAGTATTATCTGAAGGCACCGATAATATTGAAAAGGTGGAGGAGGCGCATATGAATGTGCAAATCAAAGTGAAGTGGCAGAATGGAGATAGTTGAAGGCACATATGAAGGTTATCTTTGTAGACTATTGAAGCGAAACAACATATTGAAGAGTGTATAGATATGTTATCCTTAAAATATTTCTGCATGCCCTCATGCTTAACATTAATTAGATGTATTATACTCATTTATGATTGCCACCTGAATTTGTAGTCAGATAACATGTATCTATAGGGTTAGTGAAACAGGCTTCGCTGTTGTTGTTTTTGCCCACGGCATACAAGGTGATTGTGTGGTCAGAACAATGCCCTGCCACATTACTTATCCCCAACTACTAGTAGGTACCCGTCCGAGCTAGGTAGACTCAGGAACACTCTCAAATCCTTCCCCAGGAATCAAACCCAGGACCCTCGGTAGCACAGTCTATCGAACTGTCGCTAGACCATAGTGCATTATAAGAATTATAAGGTAACATTAGCGTCATACTAATTTTAGGAATTTTCCACTCATTCATTTTATCATGTAGCAAACAAAAAAAGGATTTGGTCGGTTTTAGTTGTATGTTATTTTTTTTACCACTTGAATTAATGTTGCATACAGTATGACTTTATGTAAAAAGAAATACAAATTAAAACTTGCTAAATTAATATAAGATCAAATGGAATATTTTTTGCTTCTTTGATGTGAATTTTAATGCAATTTTTGTTTTGTGTTTTATTTTTGTGTCACATATATAGTATAATCATGGGCGAATACGCATGAGGGCTAAGAAGAGGTGGCATTTCGACATTTTATAAGAAATTTTTTTTTTAACTGTATACAATAATAATTGTTGAAAAAATTGGTAAAAGATTAGCAAGTCAAATTTCAGCCCCCACTCTACACAACAATCCGACTTTGCCCCTGAATATAATATAACCCTTTTTACGATAATTAAATTAATATAATAATTTCCGCACACTCTAAAATAATTTTTTTTTAATCATTTTTAAAAGCAGACGTTTATCTGTAAATTAAAATTAATACTTTCTCAATTGTAATGGATTTGTTTTTTGTATCGGAACCTTTCTCTGACAGTCAACTTTGTGTAATAAGAGTAACAATTTCCTTTAACCTGGTGGTAGATAATTTAATAGTAAACTTTTAAAGAACAAATTAACATTAAATAAATAAATATTTATCATTTAGGCCTATTATAATAATAATAATAATAAATGAAGCTTATATAGACACTTCCACAATTTGTGACTATACATAAAAATTCATATCGGTTATTCGAACATGGCCTAATCTTTCATGTCTGTTGTGGACCACACACATGTGCACATATTTCTCTCTCGTTCTCTCTTTCTGTCACTTTCCTATCTTTCACTTACACACATTATCTCACTCTCACACTAATTCACACTTTCCTCTCTTTCACACATATACAAAGACTATAGAAAACGCAGAGACACATGTTTCTCTATCTCACTTGTTCACACAAACATACATTTTATTACTCTCGTTTACACACAACACGTACAATTTCTTACCCTCACATACACACAAGCGGATATAGCGGTTGGCCAGGTGAGCCAGCCTGATCACCGGCCCAATTTATAAATAAAGTGGCCAGTTTTTAGGACAAATGTAATATTTTTTAAATAAAATAAAAGTAAAACAATAAATAATTGTAATATAATTACTATTATTGGTATTATTGAGTGCTAAATCAATAAAAAAAATAGTATTTTCTCTTATGTTTGTAGTTGATGGTAGATGAGGTAGATCTAGCATACGTATGATCGACACTATCACTTAATCGATATATTGCCAAATAGATCAGTAGATCCTGCCACAGAGAATACAAGAAATCAAGGACAGTATTACTTGTGACAATTTTCAAATTGAAGCCATCGAGCTTTCCAAGTAATGTGGATGACCTGAAATCAACGAATTGAATCGTTTTCCAATTTGTCAGATATGTAGGCCTATGAATAACTCAGATAAAAGATAATTTACCAACGAGTTTAAATCATTTTATTAAAAAAAAATCAATATTAGATCCTTCTAAAATCAGTGATGTTTTATTTACATTTTTTCTAAATTCTTGAAATGGGCGGATTTATTTTGCAAACGTAGAAACTTTTACAGATCGTATAAAGTTGTACAAGTCAGCAGTGCATCTGTGAAACTGAGTTTTAACAAGTTTAAATAAAATACAACGCTACATGGGCACAACTATAGTAGACATCCGATTGTCAGATTAATTTGTCATTGCTAATTGATTTTTCTGAGCATTTTTCAGTCTAGTTGACACTTTTACTAGAATGAAGTATAGACGTTGCTGTTCGTCCATTGGGATCGATGAGGACCATTCAATGCCATCAAGATCTCTTGAAATGGATTCTGAAGTGACTGATGAGTCCAGGCAAAGCCTGGAAATGTAATTCAAACAAGAGGCATGGATGTTATGCGTGCTGACCCTGGAAATACAGAACTGCTGTCCCTGAATTTCCGGAGTAGACGCTTTGCATCTGCATCGCTCGGTCTTTTCTGTTACTGCTCCTGCATTTATTGAGCTGTGCTAGGAAGAATGAACAGTGGCCAGGCTCTACCAGTTGTTTGGATTGACACCAAAATACTTTACGGAGGCATTAAATTAATAGACGTGAATAGTTAGTTTTAGAATAGTATGTACTGTATAGTCATTAGACTGGGCATTATGCTGGTCACGCAGTCTCCTTGTATGCTGTGACAGCGGAAATTGGTGAACGCTACTTAACTAGCTATATGGCCCAACATAGCTTGGATCACTGGTTCTCTGCCTTATATAGATCTACAAGCATCCCGGACATCATCTCCACCTATGAGTTCACGGATATAAATACTACAGTATTACAACTACAGTATTTATTCAGGAAGTTATCTTAAAATAACTTTAACAAATCTAAGCTATTCAGGCTCACATATCGTGTTACGAATGAATGCAATAAATATTAAACAAGTTTAATTTACATTTACATTGCTTCGCAGTACGGTCTCACCTTTGGTTTTCTGAGGTTGGCTTTTCGTGTCAACACTGTGTGTAACTTGAGCTTAGTTTCCATTAAAAGAGAGCTTCCTAGTAAAGTAGAAATAGAAGTATCTTTCAACAGAAAGCTTTCGTATGAAAAGCCCCCCTGCCCCTTATTAAGCCCTACTAAGCATTTTTGACCCCAAAAAAATGTGGATGTGTGGGAGCCCCTTTTGTGTGGGGACCTCTGTTCCAATGTAACATGTGGAACATGCCTAAATACGACACTGAAGATAAGGTAGCATTGATAGTGCCAAATGCCAATACCAAGGACTACTTAAGACAGGACGTGCAGGCTTGAATTTCTGACTTCCGATCTAAGGCCAGTTTTTTTTAACAGTAGCGATACACTCCCTTGGCGCAGTGATATAATGTAAACTATTATTAAGTAACTAACAAAATTCTTTACTAATATGATTCATTGTTTTAATGGTTTATGTCATTTTCATTTATTTAATGACAAAGAACGACCAAATAGCCACTAAAATGTCTTAATAATTACCAAGCATGAGCGCATTTTTTTTAGGAAGTATGAATAGAAGGCACAGTTTGGTTCCAACATGGATACTTGTTGTTGGATTTTACTTCACTGTGTTTGTTTTTAATTTTTCGATCGTGTATTTTTTATCGAAATGTCTAATAAATGTGTAGTTAATTGTAAAGGTAATTATAATGCTGCCAACAAGTGTCGTTTGTTTAAAGTGCCAAATACTGCATGTATACCATTATTGAAAGCAGAAAATATGAGAGGAGAGCACAATGTTTGTTTATTTTTAACTATCACAGTCAATTTACATTCTTTATATTCCTTGGTCATGAAAACACAAATAAATTTTGCCATAGATATAGAAATCAAATTATCGTATTTATAATAATGGTATACATGTACCACTTGGCAAAATGCTCAACCCATATAATCGACTTACTTCATAATCACATTTATTTAGACGCTGTGCATTTGTCTCTTAATTATGAGCGTGAGAAATTTTATGGGTGGGCTACGTTTTTCCCTTTTTAGGTCAAGAATTAACGATTTTTTAGAAAAAAAATTTCACTTTATTTTATTCCTTAGGTGACCTCACACGAAACCGTCAACACCAACCGCATATAATATAGGGTATCATGTGTACGGCCCTAATCATTTAATCATCTAAAAATAATATCTTAAATAATATTCAAATGCTCTTATAAACCCCCTCAATCCTAACCCCTCAATCCTAACCCCTCATTAGCCCTGCACATTAACATTATTGACATTATTGACATTAATTATGTCAGTTACTTAATAATAGTTTACTTCATATATCAGCGCGACAAGGGAGTGTATCGCTACTGTTAAAAAAAACTGGCCTTAGCTAGCTAAGTCAGAAATTCAAGCTTGCACGTCCTGTCTTAAATAGTCCTTGGCCAATAGTTAATTCGTTTGTAAAAAAGGGGAGGTAATGAAATAAATTATTACGATGGATTGCTTGCGAGATGATTAAAGAAGGCTCGATGAGTTTACAAAGAACTTCAAAGGGTAAGAAAGGGGAGAAAGATTTATTGTGTGTGCGGGGGTGGGGAAGTCCACATTGTTGTATAGTGTCTGGGTAGCAGAGGAAGGGGGTGAAAAAAGATGACGTTTAAATCTACACTATTTGTTGGGGGGGGGGTCTAAAAATCTTTTTTTTTTCAACTGCTATGTATATATATATTATATATATAATTGGGCAGTTTCATATGCAGTTTTTATATTACCACTGTCAAGATGAAGTGTGACCAGAAGTAAATAATCTATTTTAGTAGTATTAAAAGCCTATACAAATAGAGACAACAAACTTATTCAAATGAATACACATTTTCATTCTAATTACCAAGTCACAACCGTCAATTTGACGTAAAATACACTGTTATTGATCGTTATTATTTTATTATTCAATATTATGAAAATATTATTTCAATAAGGTTGAGACGGTCTCGTCGTCAATTTGCTGAAAAGTGGAGAGAGGTGTAGGGATATACAATGTATATATTTTATGTCTAGATCTAGTAGATTTATATTTTATGTAGATAAAAGAAACTCAATGGTAGCAACAAACGAGAAAGTTGTTCTCTTCAACAGCACTATAAATATCAATACAAGTACTTGTATAGGCTATAGTATATAGTAGTATAGTGTAAACTTTCAATGAACAATCAAACGGTCCGTCTTTTTCCGAGACTTGTAGTAGAATAGCCCTCACAGTAAAGTTTAAAAGCAACGATAGAAGAGGAAACTATTTTTATTTGCGCACGTAGTAACGAGTTTGTATAAGGATCACCAACGGTGTGGAAATTGAGATTCACGAGGCTTGAAAGAGTCGCAAATATAGAAAGGTGTCGCGAGTATAGAAAGGTAAGAACGGTTATACAATGGTATGAAGATTACATCTAATACCAAGGCGGTCAGGATACTCAACACCAGTCACGTAAGAATCATTTTATTGACCTGTTCATAACTCCATAGAATGAAGCAGTTGCTGATATAACAACATTGCTCCCAACAGTACTTCATGCAAACATTGAATTGATAACTTTGCTTGATCTTCAACGAGATACTTTATTTTTAATGTGTACAGTTGAGTCAAACATAAGTCGGAATAAATACTGCTTGACGCCTAGCATAAGACTGACTGGCAGTAAAAATCCAGTAGAATCTTGACGGACACGTTTTGTGACGTTATAGAAATCTAAACTACGTTATGAGGAGCTATCCAATAAAATCACATCCTTTTACTTAAAAATATGGCGCTGAGGCTGCATACTACAACATCATTTATGATCACATCGATATATTTATATTGAACATCGTATATCGAGCATTGGCACTTTGAGCTAAAACTCAACCCATCTTATGGCGTTCGTAACAATATATAATATATTTTATGAGAAAGCGAGATAGAGGGGGGAGGGGGAAAAGAAGAAGGAGGGAGAGAGGGGAGAGAGAAAGAGAAAGAGAGAGCGGAGAGAGAGCGAGAAAACCATGAGAGAGACAGTATACAATCAATTACCAGGAAATATCCTATCTCAAAACCTAACTGTGGCTAGTGTGTACAAGTAAATGACTTGTGTTATCTAAAAGTTTTACTAATTTTTTTATCGCATAGTGCGTACTGTTATCTAAGCCCTCTTTCTACTAATGCAGCGGTTATAAACCTTTGTTACGCGCCAAGCCCTGCGTGGCACGCGGTTAGACAGTTTAGTATAAGGGACAAGCAGACTATATTTTTTATAATCGTATCGGGGAACACTAAATGTAAACTATTAAACTTTTAACAGTCTCTAGTCTTTAACTGGGGCGAAAAGGGAAGTAGTCATTAAACATAAGGTTTGTTGAGTGTGTTCTATAAAATCAAATAAACTTATATAACTTAAATTCCCCAGGTCATAATCTATAAAGGTGGATACGGTGATCTTGTGGGTTACACATTTTAAAAAGTCTCGAATTCGAATGCAGGTAAACGCCAGGATGTTTCCCTGGAAAAAAACAGTGTCCCTCACCCCCCCCCCCCCTTTCCAAGTTTATCCAGTTATGATAACACTATCTATTTTTATTAGTTTTTAAACCTTGGACACCGCTGAAAAAATGTCCATGCTGCTATACTTGCCCTCATGGATCGACAATGTCGTTGGGGATATTTTTGTTTCTGTAAAAAAATTGCCAATGCCTATTTGACCCTACATTAGGATATAACACCAAGTCAACCGCTCAGCTTACTCTAACTCTTACCAATAAGAAATTTGAGTTACCACAAGGTCAAGTAATCCTAATATTAATTGCAATGTTTAGCACAAGTAGCCATGTACCATCTGTTCTGATGTTGCTGATACTAAATAACGTTACATTTCAATATTTAAATAGGATCACTGCTGTCAAAAATGAAACAAAATGCTTTTTGAGATTATTTTTTTATGCAAAGGTAAGATTATTTCTCTATAGTAGGTTGTATTTTTTTATCCAACGCTTTTCTTTTATTTATTTTTTATGGTTAACAAAACTAAAATAAAACCTAGATACAGATTATGAAATTTTAAATATGTGCTAACGAAGTTGACATTGTGTGAAAAATGGCAACCCATAAAAACATTTCCTTGTTGTTTTATTAATGGCTACTTGGTATCACTCGCTATGTGACACAACTCGCTTCATGGCACTACTCGCTTCATGGGACTACTCACTACTACACGGCTCATGGGCAAAATATAGAGGACGATTGTACTCAGAATATTGTGTTCAACAAACATAAAGGGGGACAATCTATTAGTTGTTTGATAAACACGGGCTTTCAGCATTTGAACGGGTGTTCTTGATTTCATGTAGCGGGCCTTTATCCTTTATTTGCTCTCCAGTTGTCGTCATACTGAAAGTAAATATTTACATCCCAGTAACAGGATTAATTGGTGACTAAAAATCGAAATGTTCAGATGGATATTTTAGATTAGATTTCCAAACATGGATTTTTTTAAGTACAACTGAAAAAAAGAAAAATGAGAATAAAAGAAAACTAACCCATAAAAAACAAGTTTTTTATATACTCCCTTTCTTTGTCAACTACGTTTACCATCATGTAATTAAATAATTGCGGTTACTTATTTCCTTAAACATTTGTACGGCTTTAACAAAAACAAATGTTATAATACGACACGAATGTATAGATGAATTAATTTGTTCCCTTCATTCACAAATCTAGATCGCAAAGTTTGATGACGTCATAAAAATAATCTCAGCGTGACGAAAAAACATAAAAAGTTGGACCGGCATGTTCAACGTGAAACCAAAACAAACGTTATATTTTTAAAAAAAATATAATTCAGTTTTTTTTAACTGAAAATTTGTAAGAATGTCTTGTTAGTCACCACAAGTCTGCTGCCCAAGTTTCAGCTCGATTGGACAACGGGAAGTGGTCGAAAAATTGATGCAAAGTTTTACAAGCAGAAGTTTTACAAGCAGACAGACAGACGGTATGAGCTAATAGAAAGGGAGTAAAAAAAATACACATAAAAAACAACATTGGCAGATGATTGCCTGGCAATCACAAAAGCACTCGCCTCGCATACATTAACGCGAATACAAGATGCTTTACACACAGTGTTTTGACACTGTAATCATAATTTTTTTCATTAGATTGTTATAATTATAGCCGTATTAATTATTGTATATGAACATAAAATGATTTTAGTCTTTTATACAAAACAATATCAAAAACCATGGACACTGAGAACATTACATTTTATAAAACATTTAGACTATAAACTCCTCCATCCTTTGACAGATCTGGCAACAAGAAGAAAAAAAACGTTCACTATAAATGTCCAGGAAAAATATATATATTACCTGCTAAATTGCCCGGCGTTGCCCGGGGGGAAAAATACATAGGCCTATACCTATATTTACAGATATGAATTTTATAAACTACAATGAACAGAAAACTATAATAATTTTTTAAAATGTATGATTATTATATATTTACTGAAAACATTTAGGCAAGTAATTTAAAATAAATATTCTAATCGGATTAAAAATAGGCAAGTCTTTTTATTTTAAAAAGCTAGGACTATCCCTTGTTGAGGGTCGAACACCCGTCGCTCGCATGTCTAGAATATAATTATTAGATTTTACTTCCTGAATACGTTTTAGGAAAGTGTTACGTCCACAATCCCCTTGTGGCCAGACCCGTGTAGATATCGTTGATAATTCTCGTTAGTCCTAGGGTAGACTTTAGTTATTATTATTTATGTTTCAGTATTACACGAACTCTCCTTATGGTACTGGGCACAAACTCAGGATTTGCGTTCTAACAGTTCCTTTCCTTAACGTTGGAGTAGTAAATAAATATTATATTATTGTAAACAACACAATAGAATAGTAACTTGACGAGGAAGCTTCATTTTAAATGTTGTTGAGAATTTAATTCAGGTGATATGTTCCAATATATACAATATGAAGATTATGTTCAGTTAGAATAAAATAGTGCAAACACAAGCGTCCTCAAAAGAAATTATCTCGAAACCCACTGCCTTTCAGACAAACAAATAATTAAATACTATTCAAGTGGTGCAGGGGCAGACCTATTACTATGAAGGGTGAAAATAATGGTATCATTACAAAACTCATAATAAAAATGATAGGAACTCCCCCATGCAGAAATAATCAACCATTCCTAGCCACTCCGAGAATTTGAGGTCAACACGGAATTCCAAAATTACCAAGAATCTTTCGCCTTCGTACTAAAAGTCGATGAATTGGAAAGACTAAGCCTCGCCCATAAAATCTTGTGTAGGGAGAAAATGAGGGGGGAATAAGCATTGTGTGTTCCAATACTTGGATCTACCAATATATGACAAAAGCTTTAAGTCCTGAAATTCTTTACAATCTTTAAAAGAAGTAATATTAATGGGAATGTAAAAAAGTAGCCTTTCTGTATACCTATTTCAGAAAAAAAAAAAAAAAAGTTATGTGTGGAATAGAAACCAGGTCACCCGTATGGCTATTCAGGACGCTAACCACTCAACTAGAGATGGCACATGGAGAAAGCGAGATCGCAAAAGTAAAATAATATGAGGCTATAAGGTCACGTGTTTTCCAATTAACCAATTGGAATGGGAATCCACACACACATTCTACTTTATATACATAGATATCAAGTAAGGTGATGCATTTGTTTATTCAAACAAAAATCATAATGTGACCAATTGGACACAAACATATAAGCTGTTAAATGAATTCAAACTATAAAGGACCATAAAAAGAATATAATATGCCCACGATTAAAAAGCCTTCTTGTTATTTCTTTATACTGTGTTGGATGGGCCGTAAAGTAATCCTGTCAGTGATGTAGAGGTAGCTAGTAAGTGCCTTAAGTTTCATACTGTACGTCTTGTTTTTTTTATTCTTCATAATATTTTTTATTTAGCTTTATTTTCCTTTTCATTATGCCCTATACATAGCATTAGTCCACTGGTCAACTAGTTTAACATAATTACATTGTGTTTCGGGCTCATCGACTTTCATAGGCATAAACAAAAACTTGGTTTAGATTATTGCATTTTGAATATTTTCATGTAGTTACCTCATTGCAAACTAAAATTGTATCCATATAGCACCCCTCTCCAAATAGGAAGCATCCTGCAATGTTGTATTACAAAATCAATTAATAAGATCATGTTCGTTCACCATTTGTTTATCTTCATCTAAAATTTACAACGATCCAGTAATCCCTTCTTGTTTAAAAGCATCTGTTTAAATAAAGCCATTTTAAAACTTCGATTCTTGTTCTAAATATTAAGCGAGTCAATTTCCATTAAGTTTTCCTTTAAATCATAGGATGCAATCAGCTGTGTAGTTGTGTAGTTGTGTAGTTGAGTATAACTTATTAACAAGGCTATTATATTCACACACAAAATTGTGTATTTTTGATAGATACATTTATATATATCAATAATTTGTTTAATGTTTTCTATGTTCTCCCAACCGTAAGGACTTAATATCATAAATATTGTGTTAAAAATAAAGTAGCTGATAAAACAACGCATTCACATGTATATCATAATCCTATTTCAGGCAAATAATGTTTTACCAAAATTTATTTTTAACTGTTTATTCAAAAGTTTGGTTCTTATCAAGTTCTCACATATCGCACTAACGTAATGGGTCTTTTAAAATATATTTAAAATACTTTATTAATGAATACTGAAAGAAAAAAAAACTTTCGGTTATTAGATAAAGAAGTGTTGTTTTTTTTTATTTAAATTTGTTCAAAATGGTTATTATAAATTATTGGTTTACAATGTGTGTGTGGTTGACATATCTGATGACAAACTTGTACCCCAAAGGAGTTTTTATTTTAAGCAACCATCTTAATTATTTGATAAAATATTTTTTTGTTATATCTTGATGATGTTTCACTCCATTGTTTGTAGAGTAGTTTGTAGATGGGACACACCACATGCTAGGTATCCCGCAGGCACATGCACTACACTCCCCATGCCTCCTGGAGTGGGAAATGCCCCAAGATCATTAACGTGGTAGCTCTACCCGTATATTTGCACTTTTACCTATTAGTACAAATACAAGTCTATAAATCTCGTCATTCTTCTACCGGGCTTGGCAAGATGGACTTGTTGGGACTATTCCTTCCTCCCCATCGAATTTCGGTGGACTCTCGCTCGCGCAATAATCCTCGGATGCGCAACGGGGTATGTCCCCAAAAGAGTTTACCCATCGGTGTACTTTTAATGTATTGATGGCTTCCACACATCGCCACCTTAAATGCCCATGTATACAGAGTGTAGAGACGTCACCAGATAGCAATATTGATGAGAATTTCGCTAAATGACATCACATCTTATTTACCATGCAACACTTTGTTATAGGAGCCCATTCTCCACATATAACCTCCACAACCTTTTTTTTTTACTCCTCAATATCATACGTTGAAAAGCTGGTGCTATGCCTGACCATTGTTTGCTGTCAATTAAAGGAATCGCTTCTATGGGCCTAAGCGGAACAATCTTCCACCTAAGAGTATTTGATATTGGGTTAGATAAACAGTGGAGCTATTTATAAAAATAGAATAAAGCAAGGTTGTTAATAAATACAATGAAGAAATTTTGTTATGCTAATAAACATATCAAAGCAACTATTATAATAAATAGAAATTGCAACTATATTAATAAATCTAATAAAGCAAATGGTTACGACTAGTTAGAATTTATGTTTATTATCTTAAGTGGAGGATTACTTTAAATATCTTAAATACCAGCATCTAGTGATCCTATTATTATTTAATTTGTTTAATTTCGTAGGCTATTTCATTTACAAAGATAAAAAAAGTAATATTTAATTTTTCTTGACTTGTACTGATAATAATACATACACTTATAGACTATTTCAATTAAAGGCGGACTAAGAACTAAACTAAACAAACCTAAAATAACACGAGATCAATACCCGCGAATATTCTTATTGGTTAACTTAAAATGTTCGGTTATGACAAAGCATAAAATGAACACGTTTTTAAAGAATTAACATATAATGGTCCAAACTTTAAACACAGGAATAAAAACAATTTCACTCGTTACATACTTCGCATACAACACACACTAACACTATCTACATTTTCAATTAGCCTATATATACATACATTAAACTTCTGTGCATCATGGGTAGTTCATAA
This sequence comes from Anisus vortex, assembly GCA_949126835.1. Classification (NCBI taxonomy): domain Eukaryota; kingdom Metazoa; phylum Mollusca; class Gastropoda; family Planorbidae; genus Anisus; species Anisus vortex. The sequence continues at coordinate 30,322,107 of OX421494.1, forward strand.
ACCAATTTGTTCAACATAATTCCTAATTAATTATGTTTTGAAAATATATTTTTGTTGAATCTTTAGACAGTAATACATTTTACAAAAACACTCTTTATGCTTTTTAATAATCATTTTTTATGTTGTTTCTTTTTTCATCAGCTGAAAGAAATATTAGGAACACGTATTCTAAAACACTAGGTCCACGATGCACAGAGAACAATTCCACAGTTCAAGGATTTATTTACTTCCTGTTTTATTACTTGCGTCGGGTGTGTCTTTAATATATGTGTACATTACAATAACACAAGAGCTGTATAGTGTTAGAAAACCTTTAAATGAACTAATCTCCGTTGAGTACAACAATCCTGCCTTTGGTCCACCAATCAAATCTACTAAAGTGTTGACGACAAATTCCCCCACGGCAATCAATCATACAGCGCTCCATTCACACGGAGCGCCCACTGCACAAGAAAATTTTTTGAATAATATTACTAGGCTAGCGAATAAAGCAATATTTGGGGTGATTACAGACGATCATATCTCTACATTCAACTGGAGTGAATATGAAAAAACGTGTGATGTTAATAATAATTTAAATTTTCCATACTTAATACCTGAAGAAGAAATATGTCAGAAAGATATTCCATATGTATTAATCATTATTCCTTCTGTAATTAACGAAATAAATCGCAGAGATCTTATTCGTAAAACTTGGCTTAGAGCTGCAGAAACAAACTCCTGGCCAAGAGAGGAAGTTCTAGACAAAGTGAAACATATTTTCTTCTTTGGCCTTCATAAGAATGATCGAGATAAAGATTTGGAATTCTTGAAGAAAGAATCTCTATTGTATAATGACATTGTTGTGGCCGATTTTGAAGACTCTTATAGAAATTTAAGTATTAAAATGCTTTCAAGTTTAAAATGGACAATGAAATATTGTGCTCAAGTCAAATTTGTATTAAAAGTTGACATGGATACATTTATTAATGTGCCTTTAATGGTGAACTTGATACATCTTGTGCATCAAAACACAACATCGGATAAATTTGTACTTGGTAAAAAACATATGTACCTAAATCCTTATGTTGTTCGAGATGAAAATCAATGGAAAGTTGATGTCTCTGATTATCCTCTAATTTTCTATCCAAAATATTTGTACGGGCACGCTTACATCATCAGCGGAAGTAGCCTTCAAACGCTATTGTCAATGGCGGGAAAAACTCGGATTATCGCTCCTGAGGATGCCTTTATCACAGGCATTTTGCCTAAACTTACTGGAGTTCTTCGATTTGATGCGCCAAGCTTTGCGATTAGTTATGAAAAAGCTGTTGATTGCCATATTGTGTTCAACACTAAAGTATCCGTTTCTGAAATGAAGCAAAATGAAAGGCTCGAGCGTCTGTGGTCGTATATCGTTATGAACTCTTGTGAAAATAAAGCAATTTGAAAGTTAATGGAGAAATGAGGATCAAAATGTTATTAACGAATAAACTGACGGATACAATTTAAATTGTTTTGTTTCTGATTTATTTAATTGAAGTAGGTATTCTTATCGGTCTCCTATTTATGTACATGTGTAGGTATTGGATTAGGATGAGACCAAATATTTATGTCAATTTTATGCAAGATAATTATTATATGACTCTAAAGAGTCTCCATTATTGAACTTTTCTGGAGGCTCTTTAGTCTAATTATTAATTACAAGGCAAGCAAGTGAATGGAGGATAATCTCCCGGGAGATGACATACGAATGTTAGGGCATCTTCCGTAGATTGGAAATGTGAAATGCTTGGACTTGACCAGGTGTAAATCAGCACATTTGTTATATCCAAGCTATCATGAGAACTACTCTGATCTGAGGTGACCATCTTGGCCCAGTTACGATGCCTGGCTTGGAGCCTGATTGTCTTACTACCTACGCTCCCCCACCCTCAAGTATGCCGCAATGTGAAGCTTGTTGTGACATATCTCCATAACAGAGTCTCATTCCGTGTGACCCTAGGGGGCTCACTGATATAAGGCATTAGCCCATTGGTTGACTCACCGGTAGCTTACAATTACCGCCAGCTTTTGAAACCATGGGTACATGTGATGTTGTTCTAATTACACGTACTGTCCAGCCAATGATATATTCCTTTTTTCTTCGGCTTATTAATAAACAATAAGATAACCCTGTTCAAAAACGTATGATAAGAAGGGGACTTTGTCAAAAATATTAAACTAATTCTAATTTAAATTTTATCAAGTATTTGTAGTTCATTTTTTCTATCCACTCAAAGTTGTCTTGTTTTTGTATTTGTTTGTTGTTTTTTTGGTTGGATTTGTTTTGTTCTTACATACAAGCAAGTAAGCAAACAAAATGAAGCCAAAGCGGAAGGAACACAATGATATGAAGTTTAGATTACAATGCTTGACTCCACGGCGGTATTTTTAGCCCCATCCTTGGCAGTATACTAACTTGACACAAACGTAGCAGATTTTTGTACGAAAAAAAAAGCGTTATCATAAAGTGATTATACTCAGGAGCAGTGTCGGTATATTGGCAGTCGCCAGAGGCGATAAATGATTAGGGATGTCCTGATAAATCTTCCAAATAAAAGTAGTATTATCCTCGTCATAACAATTAGATATTAGATACATAGAACCACCGACGCAGCGTTCACAAGTTTCTATGGCTAAGGCAAACTAGGGGATTGTGTAGCCAGCACAATGCCGAGCCGCCTTTTTTTTACTTAACTATAGTGATAAGATATTCGTGTATATTCAGTGACACTTTCTAGACTACAGGAGGACATCATTAGACACGGTAGTTAATTACTTTAAGGAGAATACCTGTTTTATCAGTACTACTATAATATGATCCGCTTCTGGCATACCCAACCTTTGGTGAGGGAGATGACGTCCTTTAAAACAGGAGCTATACCGACCTCGGTTTGATTTTTAGAAAATGGTAAAGAAATCGGCAGAGATAGCATGGCATAGTCACTATTCTACGCCACAGAGAGCGTGGACAACTACAAGTTATTATTGAGTCTTGAACAAGGGGCTTTACTGCGTGGATTAATTTTTGTCCTTTTTTTTTTTTTTAAAGCAGTCAGTTAAGGTCTGATGGCTCATTGCATATTTCAGAAACAAAGATTTCAATATACATTTAGCTAATACAGATCTAAATAAATTAAACCATAGTAGTTTTTAATTGTCGATATAATTTTATCTAAAGTTGTAAGCACACGCGTCCAACATTCGGATGCTTCGTTATCAATACATCTGTGATAGGCTTTGAACTAAACAAATCAAACAAACGATAGCAGAAGAAAAATCGTAGAAAAAAGCAAAGTCATTGAATTAGATTCAAGATTGAACAGTAAGCTATGTAATAAGCAAAATTTTCACACTAATCCCATCTTATTGAAAATATTTAAAAATGTATGAAAGATACTATTCATGCATCGATTGCATTTACGAATGGGAATAAAAAGAGGAAGAAAGAGAGAGAGAGAGAGAAAGATAAAGAGGAAAATTGTGCACACTAGGCAGTATTTTCAAACGATTTTCAATGTTTTATTTTATTTGGCAAAAAAAAACGTCCATAAAAAATAAATTAAGATATGCTAATTAAATCCTTTTTATTAGATCTGGTTGAGAATGTTATTTAAAAGGATTGTTTATTTAAAAAATGGACATCGAATAAATTTAACAAAATAATTGTACAATTTGAAAATCGAAAATCTAAGCATAAAGTTATTTTAAATAACACGCTTTTCTATTGTCAATCAGCATACGCTTTTAGATATATTAAATTGCTTAAACATGAGTTGAGTCAACTGCAGCCCTGTCTAATACTTGACATTGTCAAACCAGCATCTACGCTGACGGCCTCTCATACGCCCACCTTCCACCGTGCCCAGGAGGATTGCTTTTGACAGGCTATAGTGCCACACCACATGACCGAACCATGTCAGTTTGCGCCGTTTGATTGTTGCCATAATGTTTTCTTGCGGTCCTACAATTGAGGATATTCTGTCCCACACATACGCATTATAAGATAGATGAAAAAGTTATTTATGTTTTTCGTTGGCATCATTTCGTTGTTTACCCATACCGATTCAGAATTCAGACATGTCCAAATTAAACACGCACGTTTTCATATCTTCGAGCTCAAGTCGGTAAGCTTTATATTGAACAAAAAAATCTTTCAAGCTCTGCAAATATACAGAATTAAATGAATTAAATGATAACTAAAAATAAATCCACGTTTGATGCAATTTTTTTAACCCACATTTTATTTGTATTTAGACTTTGTGCGTGTAAGTTTTAAAAAGTAAAATAAAGAGTGTGTCAAAAGTCGTATTTAAAATCAATTCCTTTTAACTTATCAGGAAATATGAAAATGATTTCTGTTGTCTTACAAATGGTTATCAGTTCGTATTAAAGGATTATTGATTTTAAAAAATGTAGAACTTTGAATTGTTACCACTGCATCAGTCTCAGTTTCATTGCCTCAACTTTATTTCTTGCATACAATAAAAGTGTATTATTTGAACAATGGAAGTGCTTACATTTTAATACTTTTTCCTATGTGTTCAAGCATAATGTTCGTTTCATTGGAATTTGTTCGTTTAATTATATTTTAATACCCAAAAGTAGTATATTAAGTTGATCGACGTGTATAGCCTAAAGATATTCGGTAAGTTGGTAATTAATTAATTTTTAATATGCATTCTATAATAATTAATTCACAGAAAGTTTCTTGCTACGTTAAATCACAAGAAGAGCAATAGGCCGACGTTTTATTAAAGCCCTAAGAATAATAATGACGAAATCTATGTATTTTCTAAATTCCAAGTAATCGCTTTGTTTTCTACCTCTCAATAGGACTTGACCTGGCAATCATTTTATCATCATGTATCAGAGACTTCAAACACGTCACATGATGCATATCGTCATAGTGTTGTCAGTTCTTGTTATAACCATCTGCATGGTGATCTTAACGACATTTCCTGCGCACACGTTCATACAGACCTACTCACGCTATGACAGATCCGCAGAAGTTTCATCCGCCCCAAATCTGACTCAAAATGAGGATCGGACTAAAACATGTCTGATCACTCGTTTGAAAACATCCAACTCAACATCTGAAGAAGCTCAGTTATACAGATTTCCCGCCTCTGCTACCACAATGCAAATAATGAAGGCAAAAATCTCCAAAACGTATCATTCGCCAGAGGATTTGTTTTTAAACATCAGCAAAATCATAGTCGACAACTCCTCACTCACATACTACAAAATTAAAGAGGAGGGGTATCTAAAACAAAACTTAAGCTTTTTTAAAAACCGAAACGAAACAATTAATAATTTTAATTATACTTTCTTAATAAATGGAGACAATGTGTGCCAGGAGAAAGCTCCATTTTTAATTATTATCATCCCTTCCGTTGTTAGTCATGGGGATAGGAGACATGCGATTCGTCAAACGTGGCTTGCGGCGTCAGAAAACAACTCATGGCCGCGAGTTAACTTCCGTCAAAAAATTAAACACTTGTTTATTTTTGGTTACAGGATTAACTCTAAAAAGGAAGACCTCCATAATCTGCTTCAGGAGTCGTACAGTTACAATGATGTTATAATGCTAGATTTTGTGGATACTTACAGAAATTTGACGATAAAAATGTTGTCCGCTCTGCGTTGGACGCAACAGTTCTGCGGCCAGGCAGAGTACCTTCTCAAGGTAGACGAAGACACGTTTGTCAATGCTCCACTACTGGTTGAGCTATTGACTAGAGTCCAAATTCCAGATAGCGAGAAGGGCATTGTTATTGGACAGCGCCACCACGACAACCGACCCTACGTGGTCCGCAGGACCGGCGATCGCTGGGAGGTGGACACGAGAGAGTATCCGTTCTCATACTTCCCGCGGTATTTGCTGGGACACAGCTACGTCGTCAGCAGGGTTGCCGTCGGTACGATCTTGCACGCGTCAAGGAATCTCAGGCTTGTTTCCCCTGAGGACGCTTTCATCACCGGGATTGCCGCCAAAAGCGCTGGGGTCGTCCGGTTGACTGCACCTAGCTTCGCCACGTGCTGCGCGCGTGCTTCGGATTGTAATATTGTGTGGAATAGAAAAGTGTCAATGACCACAAACTCTAATGCGAAAACTATTCACAAAATTTGGACAAACATTCAAAAACAATATTGTAATTATGACGATACAGATAAATAAAGGCATTAAGTTAATTGATTTTATACATTATAGGTCTACCATTTCCATTAAATGGAAGTATATATATATATATATATAGAGAGAGAGAGAGATCTATATCAAATATATAACATATTAGGTGGATTTTTTGTGTGGCATTTTAGCAATTGTTATTTTATTTTTACATCTTGATTTCTTAATGATGTATATTAGAGAAACTATTAATTCAAAAACCCTTGCGTTATTCAACACAGTAAGCTTGTTTTGTTGTTATCTTTAAAACCCACGTTACGGCTTGGGACAAAAATCAGATTACCCAATCATGCACTTAAGTAAATCCGTTGTTTCTGAAAAAAAAACGTATATATTATATACTATGTCCGTATTTGTGTATTGTATCTATGCATAAGTTATCATGGTGTGATTATTTGGTGTATATGCTTTATTTTGTCATTATGTCCTCAGTGTGTATAGATCTATGTGTGCGTCCCTATAATATATAGCACACAATAATAACCAATATTAAACCGAAAGATTGTGCTGTTAGGGATATGTATGTGAGGGTGTAAGTGTTTATATTTTTGTGAATACGAGTTTGTACGGACAAGTAACTCTGAACGTATTTTCGTACTGTATAAAGTGCAAGCTAATCAGTGTGTGTAATTGTGTGTGTGTTTTGTGTAATTGGTATGGTAACAAATTGCAATTATTTTCAACCCATTAAAAAATCGATTCCACAACACATGCCTGTTTTCTTACCCTATAATTGACTTTTTTTATACTGAAAGTGTGTTCCCTATTTCGTCCTCTCAGCTTGTCTTTGCAAATACCAAATTCAGTACTAACTGTTACTATGATTTTTTTTTAAAGAAATATACTCAGCAACATAAAGCCGCTTGCAGGAAATAGTAAAGAGGTGTAGGAATTAATTAGTCAGAAACCTCTCACATTTGGAATTATAATTTTTGCTTAACTTATTATATTGCAAACATATTGAACAATGCGCACCTCTTCTTGATCTGGCTGTGTTAGCTTTAAAACTGTGTGCATTATATTATAATTGTGTTTCCCGACGTCCTATCTATTTCGTACAGACATGCTACATCTGCAGGCCTGATGTTCGGCCTTTTCTACGGATATGCTAGCCTTCATTTCGGGACCTTTTTGTTCAGCCTTTTTTTTATTGACAAGCTAAAGGTTTGAGGCCTAATTTTGGAACAACTTTAAAGCAGGCTTTTGAAAAAAAATAGCCAAGCTTGTGTTTTCATTGTTTCATCACACAAATTGACAGCGGATAACTTCTGAAAATGCAATATTTCTACTGTTTACTTACGTAATGATCCATACAAAAGAAGAAAAAAAATACGAAGATTAAAGAAGCAATGGCAGAGGACTTCAAAAGATACAGTTCCACTGGCTGATTTCTAGGTGCCGAAAATAAAGATTGCAAGATACTTTCACTAATAAAATGAAAGGTGAGATACAAAGTTTTATACAATGTGTACAGTTTGTGCGTTGTTTAAATAGCTGTTAATTAATGTTTTTATTTCAATGGATAACACTTTTCGAATAAGTTAATGCCTTATAACCTTTTACCAATAATTCATATCTCCATCGTTTTTAACCAAGGAAAGCTAAATTAGAAATTCAATAAAATGTATGCCTAAAGAAAATATGTTATTTTTTATATTGTAAGACTTTTTTTGTTTGGCCATAAAACAAAGAAACAAATGAAAAGCGACAAGTGAGGTAGCAACCCACTTCTGGCCCCTGAGGAGGAGGAGAAGGGCTTCGATATAAGATTCGTAAATAATTTTACCTGCTCCAGAAATTTGAGCAGAATTAGCTATTATCTATTCAATGATTTTTAATGCAAAATGTTTCTGAAACATTATTTAAGTTTGTAATCAAATCCATTAAAATAGGCCCAAATATATCAGAACAATTACGAAAGTTACGGTAATCAAACGGACAATTGGATAAGGTTCCATATTTTGTAACAATAATAAGAAAGCGTAGAGCATAAGAGGCAGACAAGCCCGTAAGCGTTGAAGTACTGTCTATTGGTCTACACTTACTGCTTTTAACCCCCAATATGACAATTCCCCCCACCCCCTCCTAATCCGTAGGCCTTACTTAACAAATAACGATTTCGAGATTTGTTTTAAAAAAAAACTTAAATATTTTCTTTTTGCTAATGCTTTTCTTTTACAAAGAAACAATAGTCCAATGTCTTATGTTTATATATACAATATATTTCATATTATCAAACAATATTTTTTTTTGTCTGAAAAGGAAGAAACAGGAAAGGAAAGCCATGTAACATTTGGCTTCCTCGAGCGCTGGACATCTTGTTACCGCTCATTATAATAGCATTATTGTGCTATCTAGCTCTAGAAAACAATCATTTTGATGAAGTCGACATCGATTCTCAACAATATACAAGTGTACCATTGAAGTACTATGCCATGAGCACCGATGGCCCCCAAGAAGAACATATAAGTACCAGACATCTCAATGATAACAGAGACTGGCTATCGCTTTACAAACAATCTAACTTTGTGCATCCGCAACTGTTTAAAAACATCACGAAAACGGGCGACCAAATACATTTGTTTCATGAGATACCAGAAGATGTTTATCTACGTACCAACAGTACGTATTTTACGATCAACTACACTGTCAGCTATGACATAAAATATAATACGTTAATTGATGGGGGGTCTATATGTTTAGGAAAGAAACCTTTCTTACTGATTCTCATCCCATCCCAGATAGCACACCGGAATCTACGCGAGGCTGTTCGCAGGACGTGGCTGAAATCAGCCCAAACCAACACGTGGCCAAATTTTAATGTCACAAAATCTATCAAACACGTTTTCCTGTTTGGTTACAGGCCTGAAGCAAAGGTAGTTGACATGAACCTTCTGCAGGCTGAGTCTACAGAACACGGTGATATTGTAATGGCTGACTTTGTTGACACCTATAGGAACCTCACGCTTAAAATACTCATAGGGATCGAATGGACCAGGAAGCACTGCAGTGGAATCGAATTTCTTTTAAAGGTGGATGAAGATACTTTGATCAACGCCCCTCTAATGGTAGAGTTACTAACACATGTTCATACCATTAGAAAAAACGAGACATTTGTACTAGGTCTGATGCACGCAAATCCGCAACCAGTGGTGGCCAGAAAAGGTCGTTGGAAAGTTAGTGAAGTTGACTACCCATTCATGTATTACCCAAGGTACTTGTATGGCCATGTGTATGCTATGAGTAGATCAAGTTTAAACATCATTCTGGACACGGCCAAGAGAGTCGCTCGCATTGCACCGGAAGACGCCTATTTTACAGGCATTTTACCCAAGTATGCTGGTATGAAGCGACTGAGCGCGCCAAGTTTTACCGTCTGCTGCAGAAAAATGTATGACTGTGAGCTTGTCTGGCACTCTCGCGTTGCCATGACTTCTGTGCGGAGCACTGGTCAGCTAAATAGACTTTGGGCACACGTTCTCTTAAACACATGTAATAATACAGAGCCCATGTCTGTTATTCTTGACGAGCTTTAGATATAATACTTTACTGGATATGCAAGGGATGCAATAACCTTCTGTACATGTTAGGCTACATGCGTCGTCTAGGGTTAGTCAGTTTCTTTTATTTAGTTGTAGTTACTCTATGTTTTACAGCCAACGGCCAACGTCATAGGTTACACAAACAATAACTTTTCATCAACAATACACAATTCAACAGGACTGTTACGTAAAACCATGGCGTGAACCTTATTAACATGACTTTCTGAATTACTGGTTTCTCAGCGAACTATGATCATCTGACTTTTTTTTATCTGGGAAGTGAGTTAGGGCAAAAGATTTATCCTACACAGTTACACATAAACTCATAACGTATAGAAGACGCGTCTGTAATTAATTGAACCAACTGGGAATTTAAAATACGCTCACATGTTTGTCTTTGGACTGATCTAATTTTGTTTTAATTTATTTTTATTTTTATAATATTTGCATTTATAGCGTTCACCAGTTTCTGTGGCCACGGCATACGAGAGATGTGTGGCCAGCACAATGTCCAACCGCCTTTACTTTACTCCAACTAGTGTCAGGTACCCATTAGAGCTGGGTAGAATTAGGGGCACCCTCAAAATCCTAGCCTGCATCAGGATTTGAATCCAGAACTTTTGGAAGGTTGGAGAGGAGGGGGGGGGGGGGGGGGGGGTAATGGGCTTAACGTCATGTGCGATAGGATGTTTTGGAACGATATGATGACTGGAAGTGGTTCAATTAGCCTTTTGAAAAAACGTATTATCTGATTAATAATCGCCCTAATCGTTATTGTGATAGTCTGAAGTAGTATAACTCGCTAAATGTCAACACCTAGAATCACTTAAATATCTACTTCAAAAGCCGATTTCAAGGTATTATGAACTAATATTAACACAAGGTATTATGAACTAATATTAACACAAGGTATTATGAACTAATATTAACACAAGGTATTATGAACTAATATTAACACAAGGTATTATGAACTAATATTAACACAAGGTATTATGAACTAATATTAACACAAGGTATTATGAACTAATATTAACACAAGGTATTATGAACTAATATTGACACAAGGTATTATGAACTAATATTAACACAAGGTATTATGAACTAATATTAACACAAGGTATTATGAACTAATATTAACATACTAAATCCTGACTGATACCGCCATAATCGTCGTCACAAAAGTCAGTTCCCTCTTCCAGTATGGCGACCTAAAACTCTGCACCTCTTTCCGGTCTTTCCCTCCCCACCCCACCTTACTTCAAAATTAACATATTTCAATCACTTTGTGGTTGTCATTTAGCTTAATTACTGCAGTTTAAGTGAAATTTGTTAAATTTAAATTTTCTTTAATCCTGCTCATTTTTTTTTTAGTTAACGTTCATTGCTTAAACACCCTCTCTTCCCCTCGTCACAAACATTTGCCACCCTCCCCAAGGTGCGTCACGACATTTATGGACAGCCCCTATCATATCCAAAACTTCTGGTGACAAAAAGAACTATTATCCATTCTTTTCGGAAGGTTGCGACAAAGATGTTTTGTCTTTATTATGTTTCACTCATACTATTTAATTGTGTCTGTGTAATATGAATATTGTGGAGGCTTAACACCATGAAAGAAAGCCAAATATAGAGAAACTATTAGGCTTACAGCGCGCACTAACTTCACATTAAATATTATATTTTAGAACACATGTAAAAGTAACTAAAACTAGATATGTTTGTATATTGACTTTAAAGTCATAAATGCACACACAAATACATGGATTGAAATTTGATTCCACATTTTAATTTGACTCTTAGACCTTCTTTGAAGTAAAGATTCATTTAAAAGGGGGAAGTGGTGAGCTGAAAAAAGTTGCTCTATGCTTTAAACGAATGTTGAAACATGTTGCAATATGTTGAAATAAAGATTCTCACACTTGTTAAAAGGTGCCTTTTTCTATATACATTTTATAACCTAATTAATAAAAGATTTAACTTGGCAAATTTCTTTAGTGTGATATTTTAATCCTATATTACAATAATAAAACTATATATAAAAGATTAACTAAAACATTGTTTAAAAAACGTGATTATTTATTTTATTATTACAAATAAAATGTCTCTAAAGCAGAATACATGAACCTACAATTTTCTGCTATTGATTGAAATGTATAAATAAAAATTCAATTGGACAGTTTTAAATGATTTCAATTTGTTTCAACAAATGCAAAACACATAGACTATCAACATAAGAGAAAGTAAGAATGATTTAATTATTTCTTGTTTGTTTCTGTTGTGTACAAAATTACTGTACACACCAACCATAAAAATAAAAAGTGTTTAGAAAAATGAATAACCCTAGATTCTATGTGATAAATTACTTCTTCTTGAAGCCATACCATACTGTCCCCATTGACTTAGCTATTATTTGCTTCACTTGATTCACACAAATGTAGACATGTGCCTTATGTACAAAATAAAATAATTATTCTAATAAAATAGACATGAACAATCAAATGTTTGGTGCCTGAATTTAAAACACGCAAACAATGGAAAATTGAATTATCACAATAAAAAAAGTACAGAAATTGTATAAAAATTTAGTAAATATAGAAACAAGACTAGTAAGTGAAAAAATTAAATCGTCTGAAATATAATGTAATACACTATAATTATTACCTTCCGTAGGTTTTATTCATTATTGGTAGTTTTCATTAAAGTATTCATTTCAGTTTCAATTAACAAATTTTTCCCCACACTCAGCTACAGCATCTGATCATATATGTTGTTGGAAAGAAGCTTTTTTTGTTTATTATTATTATTTTATGTAGAATACAAAATTTTGTCTTGGAAACACAAGAAAAAGTACTAATATTACTTTTCTAGTAAAGAGAGTAGAAGACAACCGTATCTAAAAACAATGGTTATCTAAGAAAGAAGATGAAAAAGTTTCTTAGCCTAATCCCTCCCTAAGAAACTCGCATACAAAATTTTTCTTTCTGCCAAGCACACATAAGCAAAAGGTATCCTAGTGAACCATGTGATACCTGAACTTAAAAAAAATAGAGAGATTAAATTTTAAGTATCAGGGAGCTCTTAGACTTGCAGATCATAACTAAAATAAGTTGACATGTTGTGAATTTGAATGAAAAGAATTGAAAAAGGAACATGACTTAATGAACAGTCACTTTAACAGAAATATAAAGGATGTTTTTCCTTTAATTTATGTACTTACTTGGGCTGATATTAATGTTAATGTTTATATATGAACGCTTTCAACCATTTTACAATTGTAGGAACTGTGCTAAATATTTAGATCAAGCTAGTTAAAAAAAATCACAGTGCAAATGCAGTATGAAATGCTAAGGCGTCAAACACTGCTATGGCCTTTCCTAATAAAAGAATGTACAAAGTAGGCTGTACCAATCATTAAACCAATGCCCATCCCTAATGTTAAAATGGTGGACAGAGTGCTTTTACTGTTGCCCTTTAAACACTGCTATGGCCTTTCCTAATAAAAGAATGTACAAAGTAGGCTGTACCAATCATTAAACCAATGCCCATCCCTAATGTTAAAATGGTGGACAGAGTGCTTTTACTGTTGCCCTTCAAACACTGCCCAGAATAAAGTTTTGCTCCAGGATCCCCATCACCACCACCAAAGACTCTGGCCTCTGCCAGGACTGTTTGATCTTGTTGCAGCAGAGAGCCAGGCCGTAGCTTGGCAACAACTTCCAGGGCAGCTCTTTCACCAGCCTGCACGGCACCATTCATGTATCCAGAGAAACTTGTTGCTGTCTCAGTGCCAGCAAAATGCATTCTGCAGAAAATAAAAAATTCATACAAAGAAAATGATTAACCAAACCATAAAAGGTTGGAATTTTATATGCTTTTATCTAGATTATCTATGGACATCATGTGTAGACATAATCAGAGCTCATTTGATTTCATATTAGAGTAGTACTAAAGTAGATCACACATGACGAAGCAAACTTTTTTTTTGAAAGTAGGTTTGCCTATATCTGTGCTGACTGTGCTAAAAAAATTAAGTCATGATTATTATTTTCAGAATACCTAATGACCTGTTGCTTAGCTTTTATTTTTTCAATATGTTTGCATGTAAAGTAAAAATTAGAAATAGGTTCTATTTTGTTTAGTGTTCTAAGATGCTTTTATCAATTTATAAGTTTGATTATAGCTAGATCCCCCAAAAATCATTGGTCTATATATTAGCTTCAGACCAGAAATAGATTTTAAAAAATAACATGAATTGTAACTACAAGGAACAGTGTACAAAAAAACTCTAAAGTACTTTTTACAATAAAATGTATGAAAATGGCATTAACTATATAGCTCTTTTAAGTAAAGTAGAGTTTGGAAAATATGAAACATTACCTTCCCTGAGGTTGTCTGATACTCTGTGCAAAGTGCTTCATTCCACCTGGCACCAAGTATGATACTGGAGCACCCCAGCTAAAAGGCTCTTGGTTCCAATCCTTCTCTCTGTAATCTATATAGTCCTGAGAATGTGGACCAAAAAATGCAGCAAAATGGTCCAAAACAGCTTTCTGCCTTACTTCTGCCTGCAAAAATAAAAAATATTACATTTTTCGCATGAAGCCTTCATAGTAGAAAAATGACAAGAAAACCAAGAAGGTTGTTACAATGACATAAGTATATCCATCTAAAAAAATAATAACTTCTATCTCCTGTCAAACACACAAATACTTTAATAGGCAACATTACACTGTAAGTCATTCAGCAAGTATAAGTCCTTTAAGTAGAAAAACATTAACAAGCATGTGATCCACATCTCCTTCTATTTAAATATTTAGTAGCCAGAAAAGTTTTCACACTGGTATTGGTTAACTGACAAAGATTCATTGATTGCTGATATAGTAAAGCTGCACTCCACCTGTATGGTTGATGACCTTTTTAGGATTGTTATGGCAATGTCCATGGTAATGCAGGTAAACAGGGCAAGACTTGCCCAATAACCAGGACTATTGATACAGATATTGTCAACAAACGTTTCTGAACACTTAAAAACAACCCTAGACTGTATAAGCTCCACCCCTTTAGTATCAGTGGGAAATAGTAACAATTTCAAGTCACATATACATAAATAAAAGTTTCTCATTAATACACATATGTTGAGCAGTTTTCTGTTTTCAATTTATTAGTATTTCAAGTATAAAAAGGACCTACATGTACAAAAAAAATACATGTATTTATGATTTTTTTTCAGCACAATTACCAATGGATTCATTTGTGGGAGTGAAGATGCACATCAAGCATTTCCTAAAAAAATACTATTTTTAAATATGCCCTCATGTCCTGAAAAATAAGACACCAATGACCTCACAGATTTAAAATTTGACATTACCGTTTGCTTTGCCCATTCTACAGCAGGGTCTCCAGCCAAGAAGGCCACAAGAGCTGGACAGCCGCTGTGTGATGTTGCATCGTATGCTACACTTATTGGACCTCTCACACAGCCTTTGACTCGTGTCTCTCCACCATTAGATACTATCTCTCCAGACAACTTCTGATTTCTCCAAAATGCCTAAAAAGAATCATATCTTTTTCAGCATTAAAATATAATATAATATATCAGACAATAATCAATAATGTGTATTTGTCAGTTTTAAAATCTTAAAAGTATGGAGTGAATGGAGTGAGAAAACCCCACACAAAAAAATAAGCTAATTCTTCATTTGGAACATAAATCATTTTTCTAAGACTTTCAGCTTTGTTTTAACTGAAGACTTACTGTAAACCCTAGTGATATCCCTTGATTTTTTGTCTTACCAGCCAATTTTTGCCAGAAAAACATTAAATATAGTATTATATCAAACAAACATTTCATACAAATTATTATTATTTTTTGAACTATAAATATATTTATGATATTTTTAATGCTTTCTGGGTTTCAAAAAGCCATTAGTTTCAATTTTGTAAAGGATTTCAGATTCAAACAATAAATGCCAGAGAAAACATGACAAGACATAATAAACATAAAATGAAAACAATATAAGTGGGAAAAAAAATTAAACTCTTTGAAACACATGCTATCCCATTCAGCAGCTTTGGAATGAGAAAATGGATCAAAGGTGGAGATTTGCCTGGCGTTAATAGATCCCCCTTTTTGCTAAATGTGTAAAAATGTGTCTAAAAAGATATCTTAAAATCCATCCTACATTTTTAACAAGATTTTCCTTACCTCCTTGTAGGTTACAATAACCTTAATCATGTTCCCCATAGGCATCCTCTTGACAAAATCTATTCTGTCAGCAGACATGTGAGGTTTCACCACTACATAGTCTAAGATTTAAAAAACAACACAAATACCTAAATATTACTGGGGGTTTTTTTTTTAGATGCCCATTTGTTCAGAATCAATTAACTAACATTAAAAGAAGAGTGATAACATTTTTTTTACCTATTGCTTTGGGAGGCATAGCCAATATCACATAGGAAGCTTGTCCTCTCCATCCACTCGCCGTTCCGACAGTCACGTTGGTTTCTGTCTAGAAAAAAAAATCATTTTTAAATGCTCACGTAGCTCATTTGAAATATTTATAATGACTATAATATAAGAAGAGAATCCACTAAGATGCTGATTCTAAGGTGAAATAAATTGTTCATGATGTTATTACTTGTTGTATAGTTGTGACAGCATCAGCCAGCTGAACAGATTCTCTACCAACAAAGTCAGCAAGCTTTTCTGAAATTTGCTGGGCTCCACCCTAAAAGTAAAGATTCATACTAGTTAGATCCTACTATAAGATTAAAGATTGTTATTTTATGGATCCGAAGAAATAACAACATGTCTTGATTACAAAGTGGGTCTTTCTGCATTTTTAGAGCAACAAAAAACACACATTAAAAAACTATTCACAAAAAAAAAAAAAAAAGAATTTTCAAATATACTTAAATACAGACATCATCATTCCATTCACGCTCCTGCTAATATTTTTTGGTCATGTGCTTATATTTTATGACTCAATATAATACTAATTTGAAGGTTTTACTGATTTGTTCAGGCAACCCATTAGATGGGAGAGAATTTATATTTATGTGAAAGTGTTAGCATATGGACTAAGGAAAGTGTTTTTATCAGTATTTCTTTATTAGTTGTTTTTTTTAATAGATTTTTGGGTTACTGGGTAAATTTCTCACTTAGAATTTAATGTTTTATATCTTATTTCTACTTTGCTTTTTAACTTTCTTATGAGAAGAGTTGTTATTTTTTTATTTTATACTTGCCCGTTGTGAATATTCATTTGCAACTAACCTTACAGCTCTTTTCTTCTTTTTTTTATTTAGTTTTAGCATTTTTCTATAGCTTTACACAAAACATTCCCATTCTAGTATAGGTCATACTTATGTTAGGTTTGGTAGAATTGTAACATTATGTCAATTTTTACATTTGTAGTAATTTATTTTTACCGAAAAGCGAATCTTAAAGCTTCAAAAACAATTTTTGATTTTGTTCGAGGGTAATCATTTACATGTGGTCACCCACAATGTTTTTTATTCTGACGAAAAATATTTTAAAATAACCATGCTGGGTTCACATAAAGCTATATTACATTAAATGGCCTACAAACACTAATTTAAACACCATTTAGTCTTAGATACTTTTCCTCTAACCCCAACTATTGCTTGTGATAAAGAGTAGTTCAAACAATACCAAACAAAATGTCAAGCTACAATAAACAAGTCTTTGGCGCACCCTTTTGAGACACAAAAATTTAGTTCTCCTGCTAACATTAAACCTTTTAGACAGAAAGACATGTCTGTTTTTATTCACATTAAATAAGTCTTATTAGTTTGTACCACATGATGAAATGTTCACTGATCTATATATATTTTTCTAATTTCCACATTTTTTTTCATCAAACCATGAAATAAGGGAGAGCTTGTGTATATCCTAATTCTAATCAATATGACTCTGACAGGGTTCCTGCACCAAACTCAAACCAAAATTTCAGGAAGTTTTCAGGAGAAAATCTAAAATTTCAGGAGGTCCTCGAAAACCCCAAGCTATCTTATTTTATACAAAATTTTACACTAACAATGGTAACAAATGAAAAAGACAAACAATCACATGAACACATAATTTCTAAACTACAGTCTAAACTACATTGAAATATATAGAGAAAAGAAACACATTTTTGAGGGTAAAAAAATGGTAAAAACAAATATAAATTTTATTAACTAAATATATTAAAATAGACAAAGGATTTTGGTGCTATTAAAGTCCACTGATTTCTATCACTTTTTCTTCTATGGAATGTAGTAAATTTTTCAGCTCTTTCTCTTTTTCTTTAGCTGAACGCCGAAGATCATTTGACTCAATTACATATTTATGGCTATGACAATGTTCTGCTTTTTCTGCAAGCTTGTCTGCGGAGGAAACTAGACTAGAAATGTCTTTTTCTAGCCTAGCTTTTTTTAATTTTCATTGCTTCTTATTCTTCATAGTCATCCTCTCTTTTGCACAAAAAGAAATTTTCTATCAATCAGTTGGGCACTTCCCTACTAAACAATTGTAATATTTTCCACCCATAGGCACTACATACAAACTTACAGAATGCGTACAAAAAAGAAATGTTAATTATGGTTTCCATAATTTTTTAAAATATTAAACCACATTAACATAAATTAATGTAAGTTGAATATGTAGTGGTACCACCTATAAATCATAATTAGCTTTAGAATGTATTTCTTTTAGTAAAAAAAATCACAAATAAGGCCCTGACAAATATATTAAAATAAATCTAGAAAGAAAATTAATAACTATATTAACTATATCCACATACAAATACACTTAATACAAACATATACTAAAATACTTATACAATTTAAAATACCACTGCTCAAGTACATACACATATTTTCCACTCTTGTGCTTTGTTTTCAGTTGCTTCAATCAAATTGGTGATGCCCCCAGCCATATTGATAAAAAGGACATAATACAAGAAAGATAACTGGCTAGCTTCACAGCCAAACATTGTTCTAACTGCAGCTTCATTGGCTTCTCTGGCAGCTAAAATATAATAATTACGCACTTATTTACATTTATCAGAATTAATCAATTAATTTATAAATTTTAACAAATTTAATACATTAGCCTATGCAAAATTAGCACATTACCATAATATAAGATCAAATAATTATAGCCTTATATGTACTCACCATCCGCGTTACCTACACTCAACATTTATCTCTTATGCATTAAATTATATTACTGGAAAAAAAAAAAATTAAATTCTTTTTGAGAGCATATTACCTCTGGTGTAGACATTTTGATCCATGTATGTGGCTAATGTCATGCTGTCCCATTCAGCAGCTTTGGAATGAGAAAATGGATCGAAGGTGGAGATTTGCCTGGCATACTTATCTACCTTATTAACAAGAAAAAAATTTCAAGATATATTTATATTTGTTATTTACTTCAAACAACAATTTTAAAACAAATATTTCTACAACAAACAAAGACATTAAAGTTCATGTGTTCATACCTTTTCCATATTGAAATGGAGGTCAAGCAAAGAGAGCAATGACAATTTAGGAATATTTGATTTGTAAGTTCTTATTTTTGATTCTCCCAGCTGTTGACATTTGGCTCCTTCTAAGTACTGAGGGTAGGTTTTAAGCTCCAATTCATTCAGAAGTTTTATTATGTGAGTTTGACACCTGCAGGTAACAGGAAGAAGGAGTTTATTTTCTGTAAATTTTTTTTTTCAAAAAGGTGATAAAACAATAATTGTTCCCAAGACATTTTGGGTAAATGGTTATGGAGCTGTTACCAATTTGGTCTTGACCTTCCTGAAATTCTCAGATGCCTATCAAAGCTGTGCAATCCAGAACGCAATAGAGATTTAATAAGTTTATCAAAGCTTAAAATCTATTCTATAACTATAAAAAATGTGCACTATCATGACAAAAGAAAACATAAAAGTCCCTAGGTTAAATTATTGTAATGAAACAAAATATATATCTTTCTTAAAGTAATCTTTAACTAATTCCTCTGAATTAATTAACCTTTGGTAATCTTATTAAATTTTGAATGCTCAGACATTGTTACAAAATTGATACATTGCCAACGTCCATCATATTTTAAGATGTCATCATTTTAATTTTATGGAGGAATAGGGGAATAAAAAACAATACACACTTCACTATTTCTCTAAAAAAATGTATATTTTTTAGCTGTTGGTAAAATAACAGTCATGTATATGATTCATCAATTTCAATGATCATATCAAGATAGTAGTAAATGAAATTTAAAAAAAAAAAGTTAAGAAAAAGTTTGCAATACCTGCCTACCCATTGGCCACCCATGTCCCAAAGGTCGGTACCATTTGAAGACTTCATAGGTACTGTTTCTGTCCTACCACCAACTCTGTCTTAAGTTTTGAAAGACAATAATCTATTTGAACAAGTACATAAAGTTTGTTGATATAAATTAAGTATTTAAAGTTCACAGGTGAGACTTTCTTTTTGAAAGAGAATAATCTAATCTATTTTAACAAGTACATAAAGTTTGTTGATATAAATTAAGTATTTAAAGTTCACCGGTGAGACTTTCTTTTTGAAAGAGAATAATCTAATCTATTTGAACAAGTACATAAAGTTTGTTGATATAAATTAAGTATTTAAAGTTCACAGGTGAGACTTTCTTTTTGAAAGAAATTGTAACAAGAAATCTGAAAGCATTGATCTCCTTTGTATGGTTTTATATCTGCTAATGATAACTATTTCAATACAATGCTGATTTGCTGTAAATTTTGACAAGTTTATTTCACTACTCTCTCAAGTAAAATAACTGTTCGGACTGTGAGCCAGGCAAAAGATTGAATATAGGTCACACGGCTGACCATCCCCTGCCATGTTCATTTCAGCTATGGCATGGAGGAAAGTACGTAGTTTAAAATTATTTTACAATCAGTCCAGTAAATAACTGGAATAGAGGGATCATTGATCTTCATCTCTTCATGACTTATCATCTCCTACAAGCTGTAGTAGAAATCTACCAAATTTATAACAACTTATCAGTGATATGTACCTGGCATCAGTTGGGAAAAAATAAAGTAGGCTTGGCATACACAGTCTCCACTATTGTGATTAGCTCTGCTTATACTGACCTTATGGAAAAAATAGTCTGAAAGGTTGTTGTTTTTAACTTACCTGGTAATACAAAATTTATTTTTTTTAAATTTAACATTACTTTTTTTTCTACCATACTAGCCTAATAGCAGGCTAAGATATTTCACCAATTTGGTTATATTGTCATTTAACTGGTGTTAATGACTATAATTTGGGGAAAATATCTAAACATGATCAATGGGAAATAAGTCATCAATTACAAAAAGTTACCTAGAAAAGACACATTTTAATTCCCTTTTAAAAATCTTTTCTCGAATGTTCTGTAATGATTTAAAGAAATGGATACAAAAGCCAGACAAAATAAAGGTCAGAAATAGAAAAGCAGATATCAGTCTAGTTAAGTTGTACACACCGGATTGAAGAGACTAAGTAAATGTGTGAGATTTTATGAATTGGATTATGATGCTGTGAATTGAGTAAGTAATTAATAAACATTTTAGTGCTGCAACTTGGAGTTGTCAACTTAATTTAATAGTTGAAATAATTTACTATTAGTAAATATTAAGGTTACGTGATAAGAGACTGGAGAAATTGTAAGCAGAGGCCTCAACAATAGCAGCAGTGGACTTTACAACTGGTTTGTGTGGCCAGCAGTATTTTAATGACACAAAGATAAGCCTATTACTTTGCCTATCTTATTTTTATTGACCTTTTGCTTAGAAATATAACATGAAAATAGAAATCCCCAAAAAAACATAAAATCAAACCTGGGAAGTTTGACTTAGAGCTCAGCGACCACAGCTCACAAACATGCAGTAGTAAAGTAAAGTATCTCCATTAGGTCAATTTAATCTAAAGGGCCTGTGAAGCAGTGTTAACAAGTTTCTGTGGCCACTGCCTACAAGGGGATTTTGTGACCAGCAAAAAGCCCAGCTGCCTTTGCCTATCCCCAACTTCTATCACAGCTGGGTAGACTCAGGGAGACCAAGGAACAAATCTTAACCTTCATCAAGATTCAAACTTGGAACCTTTGGTGTTCCATCAGAATGCACTGCCGCTATTACATAGTGTCCCATACAAACATACAGGCATCATATAAATTTATAAATATGCTATTACCTTTGCCTTCTAAGACTTTGATTTTCAAGCTGGCATCTCTCTTTTTGATTGTATATGCAGCCATCAATCCAGAGATACCAGCACCAATAATAATCACATCATACTCATCAGCAGCCATGTTGCTTATGTGCGACTCTCAACCTGTGTGATGGTTTGATTTGTTAGTAATTCTAAAAAAAATAATATTAACTACAAAGTTATTAACGAAATTGTTAGAACAATGCAACTGTATCATTCTAAATGGAATGATGCCACAGCTTAGAGTAATCTATCATTGTCACATGAGGATGAGCCGCCATTTACTCATAAATTATAGTACAATTATAGCAGTAGAATAACAGAGCAGTGATCAGAAAGATATTCACTGTGGGAATTTTAGCGTAAAAAATTTCACAAACTTAAAAGAGCTCAAATCATTATTCAATTTTGTGTAAAAGTGATTTGCAGTACAGCAACTGTGCACTTTTAGGGAAACTTATCCAAGAGACAATCACAGTACTTAAAAGCATTTCCCAACAAGTTCCTGCTATGTTTCAGAAACAGATATCAAATCTACACAGTTTCCCATTGTGCAAACGTTAAATGAATGAGACTAGCATGTAATTCTTAGTTCCATGTTCACATAATTTTTTTTAATTTTGTATGGATGTCGATTGTTTTTGGTATATATATATATATATCTATTGTAAGAAGCAAGTAATTCAGAGTTTCCATAATTCAGGGTAGTAAAAGTGTGGGTGTAAAAAAAAGTAAGTTATCCTGTTGGACCAATTGATCCATAGGGCCGGTGAAGCAGCATTAACCAGTTTCCGTGGCCACGGCATAGGTGATTGTGTGGCCAGCACTATGCACAGCCGCCTTTAGTTTACCCCAACTAAGGTCAGGTACTCACCAGAGCTGGGTACTCAGGAACACCCTCCAGACCGGGAAAAAATCCTAACCTGCACCAGGATTCCAACCCGGGACCTTCGATATGCCAGCCGAACACGCTGCCATCGTGCCCCATGTAAGTCAGGGTATTGTGTAATAATTCTACAAATATTCCCACTAAATTCTAAAAATGGTCTGTCTCATAATTTATGAAAAGAAAAATGATCTAATGAGTTAAAACATTTAACATTTCTATTGTAAAGTTTATAATATTTTGCAGCTTATGTTTTTATATTATAACTAGCAATTCTATTTGCTAGCCTATACTGTAAAATAAGGTAGGCCTATATCTTAGATTAATTACTAAAATAGAGGGTTATTTTGTTTTAAATCTACAATATTCAATTATAAAATTATTAAATAGGCATGTTTGAGTATATTACTAAGACTATTGACACAGCTATGGACTTGTTACCTGTGATATTTTATTTATAATTTTTTTAAATAATATTTTTTTCTTAGAGACTAATAGAACATAAAGTCAACAGTTGTATATTTGTATAGGGGCTTATATTACTCTACTGATGATACTGTGATGCAGTAGACTACAGAGGTTAGAAGGGGCCTATAGTCCCTAATATTCAATAATTAGTACACAAACTTGACTTGAAAACATGCTATACCTACACTGACAACAGAGCAATAATAATAAAAATAAAACAAGTTTACTTTCCTGTTTCTGTTATTAAATCTTAAGCATTCATTAACGAAGAATAATCAATAATAAGAATACAACATAATAAAAGGGAGAGAGGCAACACAAAATTGATAATAACCCTAGTAGGATTTAGTAGAAAATATCATAAACATAAGACTATGCATGATCACTATGCTTTATCATATGACCTCGACATTAGACTATTATCACAATGCTTGACTAGTCTAGCGGATAGAGTTTGAGACCTTGGGCTTGATTTATAATCGTGCCTCTCCTCTTATCTACCCTGTTATACAGACATAAAATTTATCTGTTACCTGCTTGCAGTAATATAAGTTATAGTCTAGACCAGTGGTTCTCAATCTAGGATTTCTTGCCTGGCCGCTCTATTTGAATTATTTTTTTTTATGTTTGGAAAATGTATAAATAAAGATTAGCAACAAATGACATAGCCTATAGGATGCTCTAAATGAAACTTTTTTTGACAAACAATAATTATTTAAAAAATTATTAATTTCAGTGATTAAATTTCAATGGAATGGAGGCTTCTGCTTTACCCAAATCAGTTCTTCTATGTTTGAACATGTAATCCAAAAACCACTAAAGCGCAATGCTTGTAAATCATAAAAATAACGAGGAATTTCTTCAGCAAGAAGTAAAGGTTTCATAATTTTATCATATCATTAAAGGTGTATAGTTTACAGCCTGTAAGCCATACTGTGAGGCCGCTGGTCCTGCGGTTAGTTCACTGGACTGTCAACCAACACGTCGCTGGTTCTATACCTACCGCCCTGCAGGAGTTTTGGGCCTAGTGGACATAATAATCTTCTATCTAGAAGGAACGTCTGTAAATGTATAAAAGATACTATAGGCCAGGGGTCAGCAACCAGACTTGGCACGCAGAGCGATTTTCAATGGCATGCGAGATATCCCCACAAGGAAAGAGATTTTTAATGCAAGTCAACAACGTACCGGTACGTCAGCATAATTAATGGTTGCTTTGTGATAAAATTCATTAATATCACACTGTATGTAGACTATATCTATTAACGTTCAGGAAAGTTTTTTGTGTAAATAGTTTATCATTGGACTTGCGATCTGTGATTGAATCTTTTGTAAAGAAAGTCGATTGTATAGTATCTCACCCTTTCTTGATTTACAGGCAATTTAATTTAACTTAGTATTGATTCAATAGGGAAACATGCATTAAGTTGTATTTTTGGTATTTAGTAGGCCTATTAGTACTATTAGGTAAAGGCATATAGACATAACTATGGCATAGGAGTAGGCCTATAGTCGTAGCCGGCTAGTATATTACTATAGGCCTATTGGTCTAGGGCCTAGGGCCTAGGCCTAACAACAGTTTAACATCCCATAACTCATATAGGTTATATGTTATATTACTGATAATTACTCATCGACTCATCTTAGGACAACTTATATCATACTTTTGATACTTTTAAACAACAGCAAAGCCAAAATATAGGCCTACCCTTTTTTTAAAAAAAATTCTAGTTCTACTTCAAACTACTTGCAACCAATGATTAACCAAAGTCCAAAGCAATCATTCAGAAAACCTAATTGCCGACGCCCAAAACTACAATACAATAGTCAATTAAGTAATTAAGAATTAAGTCAATTCAATGCTTGAAGGCTGTCCGACTGTCCTAAACTCGGCCTCGGTTATACAGTTATAGAGTATAGGCTAACTAAGTAGGCTATAGGATTATTAATAGGCCTACTCGATACAAACTTTCATACTAGATCTAGTAACTGTTTACACTAGACCTTAGACTTTACTATCTTTAGTTTAGAGTTTAGACCACTAACTAACCACTAATGACTAATGACTACTGAGTTATTTATTTTTTTAATTTAAATCATAATTTAAATGGGTAATAGTAAAGGTATAGGCAAAAGCCTTTAATAGAAATACATTTCCCTTGCCTAGGTACCTACCCTTGCCCTTGGCAGCATGACTTACCTTTTATTTTTATGTAGGCCTAATAAAATCGTTTTAAGTGATTTATAATTATTAGTGAAAGTGCAAGTGCCTTCCAGTTAGTTGTATTATATAGTATATAATATACCAGTAGTATCCACATAGAGATTTGGGCTTGTGTTTGAATATGGGTTTTTGTTTTCTCATAAAAATGTATGTTACTAGTTACTAGAGCTCAGTAACCAGTGTTGTCTAATCATTGAGGGTTTTTTTACGACTCAGTCTGAGTTTTTATAAAAAATGTAATATGGGAAATTGTGTTGTCTATTTTTTTTAAGGTAGTCTCCCTTGATTTGACCAACAAAAAGTCTTGTTAAAATGTTTAACAAACCGACAAACATTTAATTCATAGCGTGTAAACTTAAAAAAACAAAAACAATACAACTAACTGAAATCATTTTTTTTTCAGTTTCTTTCCTTATGAAAGTGGCAATTAGAAAAAATGAGCCAAATTAACCAAAATTATGACAATACGAATTCCCTATCACAAGCCTCACAAGGTGAGTTCAGTTACTATCGGCGCAATAGGCCTACTCAGACTGTGTCTGTGTGTGTTAGGCCTTAGGCCTACTTAAAAGTTATTAATAGTTTAAAAAAATTAGAATAACGAATAAAAGAATAACGCCGAACGTTATCCTCTCGATATGCCTATCTATAATGCCGAAATTTCGAAAAATTGTGAGAGTTAGGCTATAGCCTACTCTGTCTTATATTTTTATTAGAAAACTTTCTAATAGGCCTTCTTGACAGCAACAATTAAATTATTATGCATTGGCCATGGGCAGAGCAACCAGAAAAAAGAACAAAAACTAAATACCAAAAGAAACTTTTTCACTACAGTTTTTATTGTAATATATATATATATATTTTATTTCTCTCTTAACAAAACACATTGTAGTCTTTTGTTTCTCCGTCATTTTGACAGGCATAACCACTAGTATATAGGCTTTATTATTATATCATAAAACCTTCACATTTCCCAACCATTTCTGGAGCCCCATATGTTGTTAAGCAGCCATAGTTTTTTTAGTTGTACAAAAGTAGTTTAATATCTATGTAACAGCTCCTAATAAATCTGGTAATGACTAATGTCCCTAAGTGAATACAGTGCTGCTAATTCTTCTGCTTTAAAATGGACATCAACACCTGTGATAAAAAATCTCTGCTTTGTATTTGTTCTCTCTGTACATTCAGGAAATTTTAGAGCATAAAATTCAATTTATACTAAGATGTTTGATTTTACAAATTAGAGGAGCTTCAATAGTAATTCAATATGTATTCAAATGTTGTCCCCACACATATATATATGTCTTCTCTTGATTGCACAAAATGAAGACCTTAATATGTTTAACTCTGTTTTAGGTTCTTTTGCCAAGAAGAGTAATGGTTCTGGTCGTGAAGGATTTGAAAAACGAGAAAAGAGAAGAAACATCAGACAGCTCCAGAATGCAATAGTGGAAAGGAACATTGAACTTGTGAAAAATATTTTGAATACTGATTTTGAAATTGATTTTCAGTACAATAGCCAAACTTCACTTCAACTAGCTGTATGTCAAGGATGTGCCGATATTTGCACTCTGTTAATCACTAAGGTATGGTAGGCCTGCCTTATAATTTATTCCACAAGTTTTAAGAAATAGTTCATATGATTATTCAATTGATGATGTTGTATCTTCAAAAAAATTACATGTAAAAATATTCACTGGCATTTAATATATGTTCTTACCTTAACTAAAAATGAATATGTAAATTATTAATTTCACTACCAGGATGCTAATGTAAATCAAAAGGATGCAGATGGGAATTCATTGCTAAACATGGCCTGTTGGAGAGGTTTTTATGATGTTGCTCAGATTCTGGTTAATAATGGTGCTGACTTGGATTCTCAGAATGAATCTGGGAACTCACCACTGTATGTATGTGCGCTTAAAGGATTTCAAGAAATTGCTGAGGTTAGTATTGAGGATTTAGAAACGTCATCCAGACTCAAGAGGTAAAAAGCCAGGCCTAGATCTGCCAGGGTTGTTCAATTTAACTAAGTATAAATAAATTGTGTATAGTTAACACATACTTATATCATACAAAAAAATTAATTGAATTGTACAATGTCTAGGCTCTTTTATTTTACTTAATTTGATACTTAGTGTAATTGTAAATGATCTAACAGCAGGCTTGCGCATAATTATTCTTGTGGCATTAGAATGAAATCCTAATTGTTTACTGAATGCCAAGATTATTTCCTGGATATAAAGTTTTCCCCAAGTCTACACAGATGGGGAAACTCAATGTGGTCAGGTATTGTACTGATCATACAATCCCCTTGTTAACTTTTAATTCTAAATGAGTTTTCTTTAGTTCATATATTCATGCTCTACAGATACTTATATTGGCCAAGTGTAGCTTGAACTTGGCCAACAAGAAAGGACTTACACCTCTGTACTGTGTGTCTCAGTCTGGCAACATTTCCATGGTCAAACAGCTCCTGAAAGCAGGTGCAGATCCAGATTGGGGAGATCACACATTCAAGACACCATTGATGGTAGCAGCTGAGGCTGGACACTTAGATGCAGTCAATTCACTTATTCAGTCAGGTATCTACTGGCCAGTAACTTCAGAAAGTTAATTGTTTTTATTTTCTTCTCTAATTGGTAGCCAAATGCCATAATTTTTATAACAACATTAAAATGGATTAGCACATTAAATACTATTACAACACACCGTACACTATCCACTACTATAATGATATTATTTTTGTTAGTACGAATTAAATAATGGTGCATCCTTTTATGACATTAGCATGAGTTTTGTAATGTCTTTCTATTGTCATAAAACAACAGATGCACAGTAAAATGTGGAAAAACCAGAAAAGCCTTTTTAGTACATTTCGGCTGTCAAACAGCCTAGGGATTTTATATTAAACAAAGTGACCAATGAACATATTTATAAACTCAAGAAAATTATATTGAGGAAAATTGTAGAGTAATATTAGCACAAGATCAGCACTTAAGTGTGTAGTAGTGTATGATATTACACTTCAAAACTCATTATTTTCATGATAAAGGTAGTATAAAGGCAATATAAATAGTCACAGATGGAAAAGACTTTGGCCAAGATTAGTCCTTAAGACACTACCATAAAGAACTATATCAAGCTATTACACCGGCAGACATGCCTACCGTTCCGCTTTTGGCGTATTTGTTCCGCTTTTTTATTAAAAAACACACTTTGTTACGCCGTTCCGCTTTTTACTAGTTCTGTTACGCCAAATTGGAAAGTTTGGGTTTTTCATGCGTTGAAATATAGTCCATGTCTAGGTTGATAAATCAAAGGCAAAAATAAGGTCAAAATGATATAATTATTATTACTTCGATTTTCTGGGTTTTTTAAAAGACATATTCTAGTCTTTTCTAACTTTTTTTTTTTTGCGGTATTACACGTGTTTGGCAATGAATCTTATTTACCTTTACTGTATTGCTAAGATTGTGAAAATGTCTAAACGTGTTGGCTCAGAAAGTTTAAATCTGATTTGTTCAAACTGTAAAAAAACAGACAGTTCTATAGGAAGGAATATTCAGAGGAGTTTATTCAGCAAAGAAAAACGTGGATTTAGGCCTAATGTTCTTTGTACTAGTCTTAGATCTAGATCGATTGCGAACTGTCTGTAAAACGTAGGCCTACCTACATTTTAAATAGTGAAATAGTAAATAGATGGGTATGTTCCTCTTTTATTTTTGTTATAAAAGATTGTTACATAAAGAGTGTTCCGCTTTTTTGTTGAAAAATCCTCTTTTTCATCAAGATTGTTCCTCTTTTTAGTCCTTAGGGGTAGGCATGTCTGCACCGGCGTAACCCCATTCAAGCCCAGCCACATGAGCCCATGCAGGCCAATCTACATGATCAGTTTCCACAATAAGCATTAAACTGTAAATCATTTAATTATAATATATTTTTATTTGACCATTAATAATTACCATTAATACAGTTTTATAGCACAATTTGATTCCTAATTTTTACAATTTATTTAGCCAAGTAAAAGTGTCTACTTCTCAAAATACCAATAGGCTGCAACTTGGTTTTATTTTATTATATTCACTCAGACAACTATTTTCTCCTCCTGCTCAGACTCTCCCAGGTGTGCTTAACATTAAGCAGTAAAATAACTCAGAAGTAACTTTAAATAACTTTCTTTACCAACATATTTACATCACAATTGT
The DNA here is from genome assembly GCA_949126835.1 of Anisus vortex. Lineage (NCBI taxonomy): Eukaryota > Metazoa > Mollusca > Gastropoda > Planorbidae > Anisus > Anisus vortex. Next base: position 30,351,886 of record OX421494.1, read on the forward strand.
TGAAGTATATAATTCATCCAAGCAATTATTCCGCCACACAAACCACTTAATATTCTGTCATAAAAACTGACTATTCTACTATCCAAGATGCACGTGACTGTTTCTTTTTTTAATGTCTTTAGTAACTTTTCCTTACATCCATATGTCACAAAGTGCATGTGTTCAATTAATGTTCAAACATGTGCATTATTTTCATACACAGTATTTTACATAATATAGAAATGCAATATAATTTTTGCTAATAAGTCTGATAAATGTTTGGATGCAATTCATCAGGGGCAGATGTCAATAAAAAAAGTCGGCCTGGGCGCACTGCTGCTTATGAAGCTGCCAGTAGTGGTCAGGAACAAATCATGCAGGCTCTGATTGAACACCAAGCTGATCTGAATCTCTGCACAGTTAAAGGCATCACTCCCTTGTTAGGTTAGACAACTATTTGTATTTTCATCTACAAATACTTTCTTCTATTGAGAATACAAAAGTAATAGTTTAGACATTCTATAATAAGATAAAATTGTGTACATTTCAACAATACTTCAATTTATTAAAAATTGCGTTATATTTTAATACTCCCTTTTAAATAGAGGCCATATCTAGCAATCACACAAAAGTGGCCAGAGTAATTATTGGTTCTGGATGTGATGTCAATCAAGCAGACAGAACTCACTGGGCACCCATACATGCAGTTATTAGACAAGGTAGCAAGCATTAAGTCTGTAAAAAGATATATTCTTATTTAAGTCCCGCCTGTTTAAATTAGAAAACGGTTTGCAAAATACTTGAGTGTGGAAAAAAATAATTTTATTGTAGTGTTTTGCATACAATTGAAGAAAAAATATGTTTTATAATAATGGAGACCCAATTTTAAACATCAAGTAAAGTGACATAATCAATTAAATTTGCTAATTATCACATATTATAACTATAACATATTTAATTTCTGCTACTCAAATAATTCATTGTAAAGTATGTTGTATCCTTTAGTGTCTAACATGTTTGATCCTGGAGAAAATATTGAAATGCGTCAGTTGGTTGAAGAACTAGTAAAAGCTGGGGCTGACATAAATAAAACTGATGGAGAAAACTGGACTCCACTATATCAAGCTGCATCAGCTGGTGACGTAGGTAAGTGTAAAGTTTTAAAGCCAATTTTTAAAAGTTCCATTTGAATAATCCCCCTAATGCTGAAAAGCAGAATTTACCAGTTTTATTGGTGATTTTTTTTTGGTAAATGGGGTACTACTCAAAGCTGGGTGGACCCAGGTTTGCCCTTGTTTTGGTATGCTGCCACTATACAAATGCATAACTTTAATGTTTATAAACTCAAGAAAATTATATTGAGGAAAATTGTAGAGTAATATTAGCACAAGATCAGCACTTAAGTGTGTAGTAGTGTATGATATTACACTTCAAAACTCATTATTTTCATGATAAAGGTAATAACAATTTAGCTAGTTATAAAAACTGCAGTGGTGGTAAAAGTCAATACAATACCATCTAGTAATTATCTTAAATTACAAAAGTATTTATTTTAAGGAAACAAAAAAACGTATAATTTTCTTATTCAATATATTCACTCTGAAAATTAGTAGAAACCAAATATACTTGTTTGCACTATAAATAAAATACATCACAGGCACAACCACCATTTATAATAGATTATCTTAGATCTAGCTGATGCACAAAGCACCATTTCTAATAGATTATCTTAGATCTAGCTGATGCACAAAGCAGCTGCTAAGAAACTCCTCTTGTCTACTGTGAACATTTTGGGCTGTGTGTGATGTCTGATGGCGTCACTGTTTAGTTTTCTCATGGTCCTTTTCAATGTCTTTCTTGAATCCGGCTTGATTTTCTTGATCTTGTGGTGTTAGCATAAAAGGTTTTGCCAAGAATCTCTTTAAGTACAGTTCTTGTTGGTTTCACCGTCCGACCCAAAACTACTAAAAAAAGTAGCCATGGACATGCTAAATGCCCTACCGGCCGGGGGCTGTCCATGTCTACACCGACGGGTCGGCTAATGCAGACACCAGTACCGCCGGCTTTAGTGTTTACATAGAGTACCCCGGCAACCCGAACAGAGACGAACTATGGGGGCCTTGCGACTGTCTCTGCAACTACGGCGCAGAGATCGAGGCCATCAGTCGGGCTCTGGAGTGGATCCGCCTTCACCAAGTCGAAGGTGCCCTCGGCTCTACGACCGTCATCATCCTGACTGATGCGTTGTCGGTGCTCCAGGTTACTGAGAATCTGAGCAACTGGCCCCCTCATATAGAGATAATTCTACTGGCTTCAGACGAGCTAAGCCAGAGCTTTGCAGACCGCGTCGTGCTACTGCAGTGGGTCCCAGGGCATACAGACCTACCTGGCAGCACGCCATGCTCCTTTGAGAAGGCCCGTACATTGATCCGGAGTTGGGAGACAGAAAAGTGGAACGAGAGCTGGGACAGCTCTGACAAGGGCCCAGAAGTCTGGCGGCATTTGCCCCGCCCTAACAGCGCCGACCCATGGTGTTGCCTAAATAGGTCGGAACAGAGTATCATATCTCAATTCCGCACTGGCCACTGCCCCATTGGGGCATACTTCGCCAGGTTCCGGCCTAATTATGACTCGTGGTGTCGCCACTGTGGGGAGGAGGAGGAGACAGTGGAGCATATCCTGCGGGAGTGCCCCCCTCTCGTCGATCGAGGAGATGGGACGGGTGACCCACTACCCACTGATCTCTATGGAGATAGAGCGAGCATGGCTGAGTTCTTGTTCAGAGCTACAAGGGAATAATACTCCCAGCTCTCGCTTCCAATACGAGTTCTAGTCTGTTGGTTTCACAAAAACTCTGTATAACTTCCAACTAGTCTTTCTGTATACAATTTTTATATATATATCTGTCAGAAAAATAAAATATACCAGAAATCCTAAAGCCTGGTCCAAAAAAAAATATCTGTCATAAAAGGAAAAGAACACCAAGTCAATACCCAATTATCTTTTAGTCTTAACCACAGTTTTAAAATTAAGTTTATCACTCACCATATATTTGAATTAGTGTTTAAAGGAGATAACTGAAAAGGCATAATTAGCGCCACTCTACTATTACAATACTATAGGTCTATATAATATAAGGATACCATGAAAATGCAACAATGATTTCCAGTTTATTTCAGTTTTCATTCTAGACTGCTATAGTAACACACATTTCTTACTCTGTAACTATATTGTATTTTCTTTGATTGTCAGAACTGTGTAAGTTTCTACTGGCTAAAGGAGCCTCTATCAGTCAAGTGACTAAGCAAGGGAGTTCTGTCCTACACGCAGCAGTTTATGGAGGCAACAAGGATATTGTTAAACTTTGTCTTGATGCAGGTAACATATATTATTATTGAAATCATATAGAATCAATAGAATTCACTAATACAGAAGCATTTTATTCTAGTTGTATGAAACCTGTCAGTTTTCTGATCAGTTTTTTTAATAAAGCACAATAAAGCATAACCATTTTTATCTTTACCCATTGAAGCTAAATTTTTTTGAACTTTTCTTTTCATTTCAAAGCATCCTGATTGTAACAATTATTTTGAATAAGTGTCTTTAGTTAAAAAAAAACTTTTTGTTAACTTTTTATATTCTTAAATATGATAATCTACAATAAAATACCAAGCTTGCTGAGATAAACATTTTTTTAATTGATATTTGGTCATTTGTTTAGAATTAATTGTGAAACTAATAACACAATAGCTTTTAATAATTATAATTTTACATTTGGCATTCTTAGTTTTAGTAAACAGTTTGTTGTATTTGTCTTTGTTTCCAGGTTGTAATGTAAATGCAGTGGACATCAACGGTCAACATGCTCTTCTAGCTGCTGTAGCATCAAGATGTGATATCAAAGTATAGTCTAGTGATAAACTTATACTTTCATAACAGAACAATCTTTTTTTTTCACAACCTTTTATATTTATAACATTACTTCTTTATTCTAAAGTTTTATTTGCTCAAATCATTTGTTCACTGACTTTTGTACTGTCTCAGTGCTAAACAATATTCAATTTTGTTTTCTTTTACAGCATGCTTATAACTCTTACAATTCTTATATTAAATTTTTAAAAATGTGAACATTTTCAGATTATAGAAGTTTTGTTAGAAGCTGGAAGTGATGTCGATATTTGTCATAAATCGTCTAGACAAACTGCATTGCATGAAGCTGTGTTTCAGCATTACTCAGCTGCAGCTCAACTTCTTATTGAGAAAGGTATTTTGTTATTCTTGTTTTTGGTTTAACTCTTTCTGTACAAGACACATCTATAATACGAGGCTGCAAGGGTATCTAGTTTAAACACAAAAATTGGTATGTGATTTCATCACAGTTTCAGATAGAATGTTTATTTGATAGAAGAAGGTTATTATTTGAAAACCACACAGGAAAAAATTGTACATTTTTAAGTTACGGCCCTTGTCCTACATATAGTTATACAGACTATATATAGCAGGGTTCGTACGCAAGTCTGGAAGTCTGGAAAAAGTCTGAAAAATCGGATTTTGGTTTTCCAGACCCTCAAAAGTCTTAAATGTTCATTTTTGTCTTTAAAAAGTCTGGAATCTTTAGGTTAAAGTCTGGAATCGAAAAAAGAAAAAGTTTTGATTTTTTTAGGTTAAAAGTCTGATATGGAAAAAAAAGGTTCCTTTGTCTTTTTGTATCCAACATACCCCCCTTCCCTCCCAACTCTCGTATCCGAATTAGTTAAAAATATAAACGCATGTGACGATTTTATCCACCTAGCGTTAGTAGACTTCAGTCTCTCTCCACTCTCTTCGCATTGTCAGCGGTCGTGGTTGGAACCAAAGTATGTGTTACAAAAAGATCTCTCGCGTTCTCTGTGTTAGACCTATTTTTAGGCTAAACAAAAAAATAACAGCGGTTGATGATTTTAAAAACTTAATTGTATATTAGTGTAGTTTTCTTTTACGCCACTAAATGATCCAACCTTCCTTTTTTTTTATAATAAAAATACTAGACTTGACAACGTTCGTTAAAAAAAAATTGCAAGCAGCGGTCGTACCTAACGAAAAGGAAATTTCAATCAACTCAATATTGAAAATTGCAAAGTAGGCCTATGCCTATTATCTTGTCGGGCTTCGATAAATTGTCGAATGTAGGCCTATAATTATTATATCTAGTTAGACTATATATAATATTTGAGTTTACAGATGTTCCTTCTAAATAGAAGATTTTTATAGTCTACGTACTAGGCCCAAAACTCTTGCAGGCATCAGTCGGCGGCAGTGCTAGAAACTAGAAACACGCTAGAACCCGGGTCGTTTTGTTGATAGTCTGATGAAGGTGTAGGCGTGTAGGCCTACACTCTATACTTACTAACTGAAGGACATCTTGTCATCACATTAGCCTTTTCACATAATATGCCTTATGGAAATAAGTTATAATAAACAAGTAAGCTGACAAATATACGCGTATAAAGAAAAAAACAACTAAACCGCTTAAAAAATACGCGAATTCCGACAGAATTCGACAATAGTCAGAAGTTCAGTAGTCCTATTCGGAAAATACAGTAGCCAACACCTATTTAGAAAATAGTTATTTTAGATTGTTAGAAATAAGTAGGTTTCAATAGAGAAGTAGGCCTAGTAGGCTAGAGTCTATACCGGTAGCATTTTGTTAATATGATTATTGATTAGGCCTAAAGGTAGCACTAGTACTCTAGGACTAGGGACTATTAAGAAAAAAAAAACGTAGACAGCCTTTGCCTTTGGTTGCTTAGGGGTTTGCTTGCGGGTAGATAAAACATAAATAATTAATAATTACAACAATGCCACTTAATATAACTTTTAACAAAATCTGTTTAAATTGTTGTACAAATAAAACGCAGCATCTTTTGATAGGCCATATAAAAGCATTAGAACATAAATGAACAAAACAAGTAACTTCTTAAAATTGTTAGCAAATTCTTTGATTTTTGTCCCTTCATGCTTACATTTTCTTTTTCTTTTTTTCAATTTGAGAATACATAGGCCTACATAGGCTTAAATCAAAATAGGCCTTTAGAGATTTTAGATCTAGATTTGGTTCTATTTCTATCTATGATTTGTTAGACTATTTTTCAGAACTTTTAAATGACTCAATTCTTGCTTATTTTTTCTCTTTATCTTATTATCTGGTTCTAGCTATAGATCTAGCGCAGGGGTCTCAAACTCAGATGCATGTGCCATCTTTATCACTTAAGAGATGTGCATTCGACCCTAGTAAACAAAAACACACTTTGCACATCTTAACTCATTTTACTAATATCACTTATAATGGGTATATATTACGTATATAACATTAACAATAAATTTGATGTGTATCAGTATACTAGCTGTTTGAATTTCACGAATAGTAGCCTACATTTTTGTAAGTTTACTGGCGGGCCACAAAAATCTGCATGCCACCCGCGTGTTTGAGACCCCTGATTTATATAGCTCTTTCTGGAACATTATTCTTTTTGTTTTTATTTTGATTGAGTCTAAATGGAGGCTATAAATATTTTGAAAATTAAGTATAGCTACATTAAATTATTGTGTTATAGCCTATTACTGTTATATCTTTTTCTGTATTAGTTAGCCTAGTTAGTAGGCCTATAAAGCATAATTTCACATGCTTTTAGTATTTTTACAGAGCTTATTTCTTCATGTTAAATTCGGTAACACTTGTTTAGAATGTTTTTTTATTTTAAACCATTTTCAATTAGATCAAAAGGAAGAATAGTGCTAACAATTTCTTTTATTCTACTTTTTAATTTTATAGTTAGCATTTATTTTAGTGTTCGTATAGCCTACTACTAGAAATAGTATAGCCCTATCAAGAACCTTGTTTTTTTTTCAAAGTCTGAAATTTTTGTTAAAAGTCTGAAAAAGGTCTGGAAAATGTCTGGAATTTAATTTTCTGAAAAGAGTAAGAACCCTGATATAGCCATACGTAGTTTGTACGGAACTACTTTTCAAGTGGAAAAAGACAGTAATAATAATTAGAACAGAATAAAACCTGTACAATGGAAAAAAGAGGCCTAGTCCTTTGTTAACTTTGTTAAAATTGGAATTACTCTCAACTACAAAATTGTGATCTGAGATTTTTTCCTGTGTCGTCTTCAGTTGTTTTGCTTATAATTCTACTACTTACTGAGTTTTTTTGTGCAGAGCGGTAGTTTTCAAACAAAACGCATTACCTTAGTGGGAAGTAATGCCTTAGGTTTCGGATATTTGTGGTAAAATAATAGCAGGTACCTGTGTACAGTTGTTGCTGACAATTGTGTTGGTAGTTGAAGGATTGATACCTTTAATCAATACAAATGAAATGATAGAAAGGATTGAATTATTTTTTTCATGTGCGTCCATTGATCTCTGAGACAAAACAATGTTTTTAAATTATGAATTATTTTGTGGTACTATTAATGTTCATATTTGTTTTAAAGGGAGGTCTTTGTAAAAACTTCATCTGTTTATTACCTTCATTCAATTTAGTCAATGAATTGTTGATATTTGGTAACATCTGTACCTTTTTGTTATAAACACAGCTACTCAAAATAATGATTTAATATCTTATAAACCTGGAATAGCTTGAAATAGAAATCTGGGAACATCTTCATTTTTTCACTGTCATGTGATCTCATTTCAGTTTTTTTCTTGTTGTTAATGTATGGGTTGTTTGTTTTGTTTTCTTCTCTAATCTAGGCAGCAATTTGAGTGCCTTGAACAATGAAAGTAAATCCCCTCTATATCTGGCCTGTTGGAGAGGTCTTACTGAGGTCGTGACCTTTATGCTTGGCAGGAAGGGATGCTCCACTTCCTGTGTCAACTCAAACTCCTTGCCCATCCATGCAGCAGCAACTCAAGGCAGGTCTGGCATTATCAAGATCCTGGCTGACAACGGATGTGACATTAATCAGGTCATTGCGATAGATTTTATAAAGACGTGTTTGAAAATGTATTTCTTTTTTAGTTTGTCTGAATGCCTAACACCTACATTATATGTAAAAATAAATTCTCTTTATTTTGGTTTAAGCAGATGAATAATAAAGGTGAAACTCCAGTTGTGGCAGCGTTAGCTGAGGATAACTTCTCAGCAGTCAGATCTCTTCTGCAGTGTGGGTGTGACCTTGAAGCACATTATAAGGTTTCTGTTTGAAAACTGTCTTATGTATATTACTTTTAATAGTTTTAAAAGAGGTCATGGTGATCTGGGGACAGAAACTTGGATTTACATTGCAAAGATCTCTTGGTTAAGTCTGCCAGATATATTTTTCCAGTTCTGGGATGGGAGGGGGGGGTGACATTGAGTATATTATGTACCTTACATTAATTGGAAAAATTTTTGAGAATCATGCATTGTGCTAGCCAAACAATCCATATTGTATGCTATATGCATAGAGATTGGTGAATGCTGCTTCACTAGACTAGTTCTATAAACCTAGATGGCCCAAAAGAGGAATCGTTACCTATTTAAATTCCTATTAAATTTGACATAAAATACATTTTATATTAGTATAAAAATTTATCTTAAGAAATTAAGCTTAAAACAATGCATAATTTAATTTTTTATTGACCTTGTTTTGTCTTAGGTGAAATGTCCACAGATTTGTTGCATTCTTCATGAAGATCCTCATCCTCATTTAGGCATAGAGCCACTTTTTTTGGCCATGACTCACAAAAATCTGGACATGCTAAAAATGTTGCTACAAAATTACAGGTGAAAACATTTCTTTGTGCTGATTACTGAAGAATGAAAAAAAACTCTTTTTTTTTTTTGGTTTAGACATAGAAACATACTGAACTTATATTATATAACATTAACTATCTTTTTTTTTTAAATTTATATTATAAACAAATTACCGTATATACTCGCGTATAAGTCGCACCGATGGATAAGTAGCACCCGTAGTTGAAGATTATTTTTCTTAAATGTTGTCATTGACCCACGTATAAGTTGCACCCTGACTTTCAGGGGTTACACTGCCTTTTAACTTCTCCAAAATGCATACCTTTTAAACATAAAAGTTACTAAATATTCACTCTTATTTGGAATCTTTCCTCAAAAATATTTTCAATAATCAAATAAAGGCAGCGCATCATTTATTTTAAACAACCGATCAATACAGCCATTAGTCATATGAGAAAGTAAGGTAGCCTATCCATGTTCCTACTCAAGTTTCTATCCCTATAGTCACACTATAAGGGGCCGACACAAAAAAAAATCTTTTGAAGTGACGGCTTTCTAGACTGATGTCTAGACTGAATGGCGTCGGTATTGATGAGCGCTTCCATACTGTAATTTGCGTTCAATAGGCCTACGAAAAATGCCACCTTAAGCTTACGCTACGTTTCGGCAAAGCAAAAGTTTTAAAAAAAAGGAAGTGAGGGGGAATCTGAAAAACCTAAAATATTTTTTAAAATTTAATTTCAGTTATATAAAGATAGTATATTTACACCTACTAAAGGCCTGCGCATATCCTTGTAATTCTACATCACCACAGTCAACTATAAGGGTTATGTAGGAAACTGTATGACATAGTAGTGATGTTTTTTGGACTTTTAAAAAACAGTGTTATGTGTATACGTCACACGTATACATGTACTTTTTGTCAAAATTTTCAGTTTTTAAAAGTGCGACTTATGCACGAGTATATACGGTAATATTTACATTAAAAATGGTTTCAAAATTTGGTTATGGAGCTAATTGTTTTATATATTGATCTCATATCGTTTTATATATTGATCTCATATGATAATAAAGGGAAAAAAAACAATATTGAATTGAAAAAACAAGTGGGAATTTCTTCTTAGAGTATTTCTATCTATTAGAAAAAAAATAAGTTTTAACATGTATGCACTCATCTAAACCATTTTTTTTTCTATTTTGAATGCTATTTTTAAAGAAATTTTGATTAGAATCTAGAGTAAGAAATTAATATTGTAAAGCTGTACTTGTAATTATTTACTAAACTGCACAAAAATGTAGTAGTAATCTGGCCAACTTTTTTTTATCTACAGGGTAATTCCATACAAGACAATCAGAATTTTAGAACTATTGCTGAAGAGAACGCAGGGCATAAACATTCACTACACACAGAAGCAGAAACAGGACATCTTTGATTTATTTGCAGTCCACACTGGCAATCCATTCACCCTGACGGACGCCTGCAGGAGGCGCGTCAGATCCTGCCTGGCGACTGCACCCTACAAGAAAGTTCCAATTCTACCAGTGGGTGAGAAGGTGAAGGATTATATCCTGATGAAGAATGAGTTTGACGGATGGATTGAATTAGAGCAAGATTTGCCTGGTGGCAGCTCTGGATTTTCTGATATTTTCAGAAGCAGAAGTCCAGTGTAATGTCTTACCAAAATTAAAAAATTTATTGCAGTGGTTATGCATCCTGATGTTCATTAAAAACATGTTCCCATTGGAGCTTTGTTTTATAATTTAATTAAAACTAATTTAAAAACAGATTTAAAATTACTATCTGTTAAATAATAAAATTATTTTTATTAAGTTTGGAAAAATCTGCATTTATAATTTAAAAAGGTATTCAAGAAAGTTCAATTTAATATATTTTATCACTAAATTTTTGTATGTGATATATTCCTTAATCTGTTTTTTAATAAAGTTATTTTTATATACATTTTTCATGAATAGTTTTTGTTGAATCTCTGACTAATTTATTGACATTATTTTGTTTTTTTGTTTACTGTTTTTTATTTTCAAAGGGCATTAATCTATAGTTGTATAACAAGTGAAATTAGAGATGATACTTTTTCATATTTTGATTGGGCAATTTTTTACAAACTGGCAAACTTTTTCACTATCTCTTTGTCGCTCAATAAAAATACTACTGTTAAATATATTAAATACTGGAGCTTACAAGTACATTACAACTGCAGTAAAAAATACTTTTAAAATATGTTTAGAAAATTATGTCAGATGTTCTGAGAGGATTATGCTATAAAAAAAAATAAAAAATTCTACATTTTGAACTAATTTGTTAGATTAGTAAGTAAGTAAAGTACTATTAGATTAATAACAATTTCCATAGGGTTTTATGTGTTGTACTACTTTAGCAATTTTAATGAAGCACTTCAAGATGTACACATTTTATAAACATGATTTCTAGTTTCACTTTTATATAGAAAAGGCCAAAATTTCATATGTGACTTGCTATCTTTGACATATCAGTTTTATGTCAAAAGTTAATTTTTCTTTTATTATTCTGTATTATTTTTACCAGGAAAACAACAAAAAATTCAGCGCCATGACATTGAAGTAGCATTGAAATTTTCTAGGAAAAAAGGATATAAATATACTATTTATTATTGAGTGTACCTTTGCTGATTTGTGTTAATTTATTTTGTGTAAAATCAAAAATATATCATATTTGAATAATTAAATAAACCTTTATGTGTGCAATATATTTAATTTTTGAAACCTGTTTGATCTTAAAGCTTTAGTGCCTTGATACATTCAGCATTAAGTGCATATCAATTACATGTATACTTTTTTATTGATTTACATAAAATCTTATTTTTTATTTCTAGAAAAAATCTTGAATTACTCATATCAATTTATTCAACTTATTTTTAATAAGACCTCAATTTTTTTTTCTTTCAAATTTACAGCCATTCTACGGAATTATCTTTAAATTAAAAAAATATTTTTGCTTAATAATATTTTTTCATTTATATTTTGTAACAACTATATTTAAAATCTTTAAATTTTAATGGCTCAATTTGTGTGTGTTATTTAATTTTTTTGTAATATTCTTGAAAATTATATTTTTAACATTTATTTGGTCAACCTACTTTCAATAAAAATTTACTTAAGATTTTGCTATAACTATAAACTTAAAATGTCACAATAAATTTTGAAATGACCGTGTCGACATTTTTTCTCCATATTTTTTTTATATTACCCTAATCTCAATAATTATGAGACAAAGTGCTAACTGTAAAATGTATAATTTAAAGTAGGCTTACTCCTACAAAAGAATAGATTTTGTCTCTTTGCTAATATAAGGGAGATAATACATAGCCTAAAACTATTTTTGTCAGAAAACTATACATTTAATTTATGAGTATTTATTTAATTATTACAATTTAATCAGAATTATATTAAAAGTATATTAACGTCGCTAATTTAAGGCAAGGGAGAGAAAAGCAAACAAAATTTATTATTTTTATGATAATAGGCCTACAAATGTTCAATCTTGCTGGCTTACTTTATGCCTAAAGTGGCCAAAAAAAAATAAACATTTTGAATTTACTTATATTGGTTTATACAAGAACTATAAAATATTATTAAGTTCGAGTTAACTTGGTAACACAAACTCTATGTGTGTAGGCTATGTATATAGGCCTACTTATTATATGCATGTCTACACTAACATATATAGGGTGTTTTTATACTACATAACGACAGCCCCGGGTGGCGGGCGCGCCTACCACTTGACTAACCTCTCATCAATCATATATGTTTAAACCAAAACGTGACGCGCTTAACAGGGAGGGGGCACCAAGAGCCTGTCTGAGACTATTACACACCATGCTGCGTTTCAAAGAGTAAGGTATCCGCCATGCGCTACATCTTCTCCCCACCTGCGGATTTCCCTTGATCTTTAACGTGATGGCTCGCTCGTATTCCTGCAATGTCTCCCGGTAGTACGAATTCCAGACTGGACATCCAGGCAACAGGGCTTGATGATAAGACGGGCTGTTGCGCACATTGTTTCCTCCACACCGACGATTCAAGTCTCTGCATGGGCCTCTCGGCAGTGCAATGAAATGTCGGACGCGCAACGGGGGCTTTTCCCCATGCGTAAGCCAACTGGTATACTCTTAATGGGAGCTGTAAATACCTACGGTATGTTCACCGTCGGTTGTCAAGACTGGAGTCACGATATTATTGAGTTACCTTCTTTAGGCGCCTGTAGCCTACTTATTTCTCTGTCTTCTTCAATTAATTCACCAATCAGTCATTCAACAATAAATGTCTTGGATAAAACGATAGTTGCAGCACATTAGTTTATTACTTCCATATTCTTTCACAGCATAAATAAAACACCCAGAAAATGTTTAATTCAATTTGAAATGGTATAGACTAGATCTAATCACAAGTCTACATCTTCAACTTAGAAGATACAATAAAACACTTTCACTCAGATGCCCATGGGTTAACTGACTTTCATCCTCCAATCATGTGACCATTGAGTGACCAAGTAACCTAGTCAAATCATGCATTCACTACGTTCGTAACACACGCAAACTACTTTCATGCTTAGTTAGTTCATTTCAAATGTAAAAAGAATGTTGTATCTTTAAACTGTTTAGCCTACTTTTGTTAAGGGCATAACTTTTGACTATCTTTCCAGGTGACTTAGTATTACCTCAGTTATCTCCCTTTGACTGTATATCTCTAATTTCAACATAACACATAAACAGGAGCATCTCTGTGGTTTACACCAGCTTTGAGGTCTTTGGGTACATACAGACGTGTATCCTCCCGCCAGCGCCTATCTCCTACACCCCCTCTCTTTTTTCACTCTTTTTATCTCATTCCATAAGCGTGCAAGAAAATTAGTCTTTGAACGATCACTTCTAAAAATCAATTGCTATGAACAATTGAATTAGCATTACCTATAGAAGCTTTTTACTATTTGTTTAGATAAGAAATTCACTTTTTTCTATATGTGTCTGATACTTAACCTATATTTCGTCTTGACAATAGCTTCGCCCTTTAGTTTCAGGTAGATTCTTATCATCATAAATAATTGATCTACCTCCTCCACAAAACAGCTATATATCTTCCCACTGTTTCACAACCCACTCATCCAACTGTGCGGTCGAGTGTCCTGTTCACGGTCAATCAATCTTTGAAATCGTCATGCGCTGTTAAACCAAAATAACGTCAGCAATAGTTTTTCCCAGTCAATAGCATCATAAAATATTCATCCTTTGTGTATAGAAACAAGAAACATTACTCTGTTTGTCTTAGGCAAACTTATATCTTCCCCCACCTTTCGCATTCTTTTGTCTCTTTGACAAACCGTAATATGTTTTCATATCTTACTATTACCCAGACGCTTCATGTCATGTTTATTGTAGTGTTTTTCAAGCCTACTCTTTGTTTCTGTCTCGTTTTATTATTATTTTCAATGAAAGCTGCCTGAACCAATTAGGAAAATCAACAAATTAATATCATTTATTACCCTAATCAAAATGCAAGACTAAATTCAAACCAAAGACCAAGGATTAACGTAAAAGGCAATAATCTTCCGTATAATGTTTCTAGGTTTAGTGATTTGACTAATGGTTTTAGGCTACTCGCTTGTTAGTTGGGAATATTAGCTAGTTATGTTATGTTCATTAATCATATTGTAACAAATTAAATTGTCTAAATGCAATTTAAAAAAAATAAATATTAGAAACAGTATAAATTGTGCTACATGGCTTGTAAAAATTATTAAACTATTTTTTCCCGAAAAAAAACTTTTTTTCGAAAATGGTCGTAGGGGGAGCTGCTGCTCCCCCCCCCCCCCCCCTGGCGACGCTACTGTTATACAGAGCTAGAAAGACTCATCTCTGCTTACTGTATAACACAATTTAGACTTTAAAAAATAACAGTAGGCCTATATAAACCTGAGATCTTTGAAATGACAATGTAACAATCTGCCCATGTACAAAAAACAGCACCTCATTTAAATTAATTGCTATAATTTTCTTTTTATATTTACAAACAAGCCTTCTAAGAAAAAGATTTCTTTGTCAGTTAAGTATAGTTTTGCCTTTTATATATTTTTTTTCCTCAAGTAATGTATCCCTCTTATGTTGAGATTCAATATCAGGTCAAATGTGTTGAATATTTTTTAGATTTCATTCTGTTTAGTGCAATATAATATGAATAATATGATGATTTTCTGGAATAAAAACTAATAAATTGAAAAAAAAATGCCCATTTTTTTTAGAATTTAGAAAATGTATATTTGTAAGTACAAGTACAGAACAATATCTAAAAACATTTAAGGCTTCAAGATTTCTTGACTGTCTGTTATATAGGAAATGTTAGACAATTTCATAGCATTATATTATTTTCAACATTCTTTATCAAGTAGCAATATATGACTAACTAAATTGACAAACAAAATTTAGGCATTATTAAATTCTAGCCAGAAAATTGTCTTAAAAGTCTAGTACATATTTCAAAAAGGGGATATAATTTTTCAAAATTTTTTAAGTGTTATTATTAACAAAAAATAATTTAACAATGCTAGCATTTTTCTGATAATATTATGTACTTTGTTTCTCAATTCTACTTAGAAATTGATATAAACAAAAATGTCTTCTATTGACACAAAAAAATTCAACTACAAATAAAATAAACAAACATAAATTGCTCTATACAGGAAATGTTAAGAGTTTATAATATATACTAAGTGGAAAAATAATTCCATTTTGGCAATCTTTTCTAAAACCCCAGTGTTACATGAAGGTGTTGACTTATAACTAAAACAAAGTAAACAAATGTTAGCATTACAAAGAATTTAATCTAAACTAATAATACTTCTGCAGCACTTAAACAGTTTTTACAATAATACAGTTTTCAATATGATAGTAAAAAAAAACATACATGTACAATTATTAAAAATCTATGTTTAGATAGGAACCATCACAACCCAGTCATAGGTAATTTAATAAGTAACTATATATTACTAAGTAAGTATTTATAAATGATGCAGGTTATATAAATAGATGCCAAAATTAGTTTTTAATTCAAAGTTTGTCTAAATACCAAGATATCTGAAGACCATATATATTTTTTTGCATCATAACATCAGACATTGTGTAAATCATTGGTGATATAAAACACATTTAGTTGTCTTTTTTTTTTTTTACAGAAATATTTTTTTAATCAGCAGGAACATTAAAATTTGAAGAAATACTTTTTCAATGTTGACTTTGGTGCTTGATATTGTTTTAAAAACTCATCTTTATTCATAAATCGCATTAATAGTAATAGCATCATTTCTTTATCACTATTTTGGTTCAATCTGAAAATTAGATTGCAAAGTTTCATTAGGTGAAAAATTTATGCAAGCTAATTAACTATCTATTCATTAGTTGTAATCCTTAATGATCTTTTGAATGTTAATTATTGGTTGTAGACTTGCCAAATCTCTTTTTGATGATAATGTTGATTCATATTTAAAGAAAAACCAGAAAATAATTATTAAATAACATTTAACATTTAAATTTATTTACATTTTTTATTTACAGCTTTTGTTTGTTTTGTTGTTTTTAACCATACTTTTCAAAAAAAAATTTTTTGTAACATATTAATATAAAATTTTATTAAAATGAAAATCTTTATGAGATAGAGTTTTTTTTTTTAAATAAAAAAATTTTACAAATGAGATTGTGTGTTTTTTATGTCTAAAAATATCTTTTTAAAAAAGTACCTTACTTATCAAGCCTTTGTTCAAATTGAGTCAAAGTTTTGTCAAAAGACGCAACACCTCCATCTTCTTCCGATTTGCTGAGTTTATCCTCTGGAGATATAAAAATAGAATGTGATCAATAGAGAAGAAAGCATTAAACGAAAATATAAATATTTCATTAATTAATTTTATTAATAACATAGCGTAAATGTAAAGCGCATTTGAAGACTAAGTGTAATGAATAGTGCTATATAAATATGTAATTTGTTGTACAAAGATAATTTTAGCAGTATGACAACATATAGACCAAAAGGAATCTTATAGCATAAATGTAATCTTAATGACGAGTGCCAAAACAAAATTGTTTAAAGCAAATAAAAAGAAAATCAGCTTGAAATCAATACCTTTTTTGAACGTTAACTCTAAAAATATCATGTTTTCCATAGCTAAATTGAACAAAGTGAACAACTGTTGTGAGCTATTTTATATGAAACAATGTTCTTTTAATTATTATTTTATTGTAAGCTGTTTTCTTTATGCTTAATAATAATTTCTAAGCAAGCAATATGTCTGAGGTATGACGTGGTTGTTAGTTAAGGAAGTGACGTCAGAGTCTTTGTTTTGTCATCTGGGGATGAATGGCATATTGTTGTTTCTTTATAGATCGTTAAGATTTTGGTCTCATTGTTGTTTAATATTAAAACAATATTATTGTTTAATATTAAAACAATAATAAAGATTCTGTTGCCTTGAATTATTGGAACAATTATACTCCAACAACAACTTGTATATCACTTACTTTGAAAATACAAAACAATTGAATAAAAAAATTAGCTAATTGTTACCCTTTTCATTTTGTTCCCTAAGCCTGTCCAATGGATCTCTTTTACTGCCCATCATTCTCATGAACTTGTCCCACAGCACAATTAAAACTTTTGTGTTCTCCCCTTTAATTGTCTTTTCCTCAAACTGGCTCAGCAAATTCATAAGTACAGCCAGGAAAAAATTGGTTAGAAAAATGACCACAACTCCAACAAATAAGCAGAAGAATGTGATATTCATCCATCTGTCTGATACCGGAGAGTTGGTGTCCTGTGAGAAAAGTTAAAAAAAGCCCTATACTTTTGCACAATTTACATGAACAGGATTTATAAAAACATTTGCCAAAGCTTTAAATAATAATAATGATAGTATTATTTATATAGCGCTGCCAAAAACATAATGTAAGCTGAGAGCACTTTTAACATTGAGAAACAAAAACATGCAAGAACATGGATATAATTCTCTAGGAACAACAAGGATATAGAGCTAATTGATAATCTCTAAACTTTATGAAAAACCATTAGACAAATCATATCAATGTAGTATTTACCGGCTTAATATAAAAAAAAAGTAAAGGTCTTAAGGTAACTCTTAAAATAATGTGTTTACAAGTTCTTTTTTAAAAGTGATGATAGAACTTGTCTGCCTGAGCTGGATGGGGAGCAGATTCCAAACTTTTGGACCAGATATAGAGAAGGCTCTCAGGCCAATAGTCATCAAGGACAGGGCCCAATATATAATCAGATGATGATGAATAATACTAGACAGGTGTAATAAATAGAATTATGTAGAATATACATTCTCACTTTGAAGGATGAGCGGCCTAAAATCCCTGTAAACATTGTTTCAGATGAAGACCAGAAGTTCTTGAAGTAGATGCTTGTTGTGCCAAAAGTGAGCCAACCAAAGAAGATAAAGCTCAGGAGTATCAGGAAAATGAATATGCAAAAGTTTGGCAATATAGACAAAGATTTTTTAAGTACCAAATACACCTGAAAATAAAAGTTTACAATTTTTGTTCATACATGTCAATATATTCTCAACATTTTGAAAAAAAAAAACTTTCCTTTTTTTAGAAATAATAATATGATAATTCACAATCTTTAGGAGCAATTAATAACATTATTACCAAAACAATATAACTTACAACCATGAAGATTATATAGCAAAATATTTTTAGTTCTTGCATAGAAAATTGACAACTAAGTATTTCTTTTTACTTCTCAAGAATTCAAAAGCAGAAAGAAAGGCCATTTAAAAATTATTTTTTTTCAATAAAAGATCTAGAATGAAAAAGTTTTTTCTACCTTCATGGTTACTTCAGAATAGCTTGCCAGCTGCAACAATCTGAAGCAACCAATGGCAATAAGAATAGCTAAGCATAGATTGTATGCTGCATCCCAGACAACTATATGATACATGTTGACAAACTGGGATCTGTCCTCCTTTAGCTTACTCAGAACCATAGTGGTAAACTTGAGGCGTAAACTTCATGAAAGAATGCATAGAACAATATAAATTTGCAACATTTTTTATACCTCATTAAAATGTTATCATACCTGAATTTATTGATATAAGTAGTCTTAAATATATATTAAGTAAAACAATCAAAAGAAGAAAAGAAAACATAAAGTCTATTAAGTACTTTAACATTAATACTATATACTAAAAAAGTAGGCATTGTGACATTTAAAAATTAAGTGTCACATCAAAATGACATTTCACTACTTATTTAATATATAGATCTAGTACAAATATTTTTTTTATATACAAATTCTCACTTACAACATCATGGCTATTGTGGCTATGCCAGTTAAAACTGCTATGGCATCTAGAAGGAACCAAAAGTCTTTGAATGCCAACCATCTTTTCTTGCTAAACATGAAAATAACATACAACAAGCCAATGAGAGTGAAGATGATGCCAACTATTTGACACAGCTTAAGGTAAGTTCCCAGAAGGCCAGAAGGATAATGAACTGTGAAGGGATAAATACTGAAATAGAAAAATTTGAAATTTGGTTCAATTTTGTAGGCTACTGAAAAAAATTCATGTTTCTGCATAATACTTTAACTTTAAGTTAATCAGTATTTTTATAAATCAAGGATAAAAATGCCATAGTATTTTACTGCATAGGTTTCATGAGAAATATTAATAATACAGTCAAAAGTATAAATGAAAGATTTGATTCTTTCAAAATTTTTTTAATAACTATTACCCGATACTGGACTTTCCGTATCATATCAGAAAGACATTCAATTTAGATTTATACAAATCTTAGTGCCTTTTTTCTAGAATGGTTACAGTGGGCTCCATAAGCAATTAAAAAAACTTTTCTAAATTTTTTATGCAGTAATTTTTAATAAAAAACTTGTTCAAATTAGTAAAATAAGTTTTCAATAAAAATAAATTAGATCTAATTTTTTTTAAAGAGCTCCTAGGATAAAAAAAGATTCTTGTTATCTAAGCTTTTCTGAGGTTTTAAGTCTAGCCTTAGATTTGATGAGGGTTTTAAAAATACTACATTGTTGGTTCTCTTGACTAGTTCAGGTAACCCATTCTATGCCCATTCATTGCCAAAAGAGGCAACACACTCTTTCAAAAATGACATTACAATAATCACTACACTACACATAAAGAAATAGGTTGTAAAACTAGTATAGCAACAGTCTATTGCAATATATATATATATAT
This sequence comes from Anisus vortex, assembly GCA_949126835.1. NCBI lineage: Eukaryota > Metazoa > Mollusca > Gastropoda > Planorbidae > Anisus > Anisus vortex. The sequence goes on from OX421494.1 coordinate 30,371,862, forward strand.
ATATATATATATAAGGTGGACTGTGTGTGTGGATTCCAATCACCATTGGTTAATTTGAAGACATGTGACCTTATTGACTTATATTTTACTTTTGAGATTTTTCGTTCAGTATGTGTCCTTGCTAGCTGAGTGGTTAGCGTATCTGACTGCCATGCGGGTGACCTGGGTTCAATTCCTCACTGATAACTTTTTGTTCTTTTTCTACTTTAAAAAAATTTCCATCTTTTTTTTTTTAAGATTGTAAAGAATTTCAGGACTCACAGCTTTTTAAAAATGTTTTTAGTAAGTAAAATCTAATAATTTTATCTTAGATGCATGCGGGAGATGTTTTTTTTTATTCTCACCCAGGAATAGTCCAAAGTTTTAAAAAGTCAAATTAAAAAAATTCCATTTTTTAACCAGATTATAATATTTAAAAAAAAATCCTTTTCTAAATGTTTTTAGTAAAGAATAAATATATTTTTTTAATTATTATAACTTTATGTACATTGTAGTTTATAAAATTTTTATCTGCAGCTTATACAATTTAACTTGATATATATATGTGTGTGTGTATCTAAAATTTAAATAAAACATAGTAACATATATTTATTTTTATTTATAAAGTAGTTAAACTAGAAAAATTGCTTAGCAAAGTAAATTGATGAATTTAATGTTTATATACTACCTATAATATGGAACAATGCCTCCAGTCTCAAGAAACTCTGCCAGTAGAATGACAAAGACAAAATAATTAATATTTGGACTATAGAGGGTAAACTCAATAAAAACAGCTCTTGTCTGCCTATCAATCCACATTTCATTTTTCAGATTAGCAACAATTTGATGAGCCTGAAAAGAAAGATTTAAAAAAAACATGTTTGGGAAAATAATTTAAGGACTCTTTTATTGAATTTTTAAATTCTGTCTAAAAGTTTTAGAAAATATATAGGGCCTAGTTAAATATAAAAATGAAGTCTTGAATTAGTTCTCATTTTATGATTTTTAAAGAAGTAAAAATTATTGTTTGAAAGAAATCTAATAACTTGATTATTTGAAAGAAATATTAATAACTGACTGTTTCATTAAATCGCAACGAAGCAATGTAGCCTCCACCGCCATATATTCCATATTCTCCAGCTATAGGAAGTCCCCAAATATCTTGAGCTTCAGTATAAATCCATGCATTACTAAAATCACTATTGTCAGAAATACATTCATTTTTCCAGCCTGGACAAAAAGCACCTTTTTCTTCCATGGTAAAACCATATTCAGGAACACACTCTTTGAGTTTTATTCTCTGGGTCTGGCAGTTTTCTGGTAGAAGTTAGTCATTGTGGCATTAAATGAGAATATCAGAAGTAAGTTTAAGCTTTTTAAAAATAAATTTTACATTCATGATATTTAATTATGGTTTTGCAATTCATTCAAATTAGACAATTCTGATAAATCTAATAACAAATTTCTATGTATATCTATTTTAACAAGTCCTTATAGTAGAAAACAGGCACAATTTGTTTTCTTGAAAGGCAAGAAAAGTAAAGATATGTAAAGAACTATATGAGAAAAAAAATACAGAGTCACATTTTGTAATATTTTTCAATTAGTCATAGAGGGCCTATATAGTCATACATAGTATGTATACTGAACTAATTTTTCAAGGGGAAAAAAAAGCAAGAACCATAGAAAATTTGAAAAGAAAAATGCCTGTACAATTGAAAATATAGGCATAGTCCATTGTTAAAATAGGATTTACTTCAAACTACAAAAATATGACTCTGTCCTTTATTGCCAGTGTGGTTTTTATGTTTTCAGTGATGAAATGAATAGGCTGGTTTAATAAACAAAAGTTTTTTTAATCAAAGCTTGTGTTAACAATTTTGATGAGTAGCTTACCTTTCTTTGTACGTAGCTGTCTTATTCTTGGAGTTCCTAGAAGATACAGATCCTTCACTTTTGTATAAAATTTTTGGTCCGTTAAATCTGTTAACTTATCGTTTTCTGGAAAAATCCATGGTGTAAAATTTCTTGGAATCCAATTAAACAAATCTGAAGCTGAACTGATCTAGAACAAACAAAGTATAAATTATGAAGAAATTTCATTACTTAAAAAGTTTTTTGTTTTTTTCCTTTATTTCTCAATAAATGGGAAATGATTTCAATAAATAAGGAATAGCAATAAGTTATTAGAAATGAATTTAATTAAAAGAATTTTTCATTGTTGCGTGTCACTGAGTTGGTATTGGATATGTTACTTACATTTAAAAAGTTAACTTTAGAGCTGCTGATTACTTGCTGCACAATGACATTGTGCATTTGATAAACTTCATGCCTGGGTTGAACATGACACAGACTGGCCACAATAAGGAGGTACACAAAGTGAATACAGAAATCTTTAACCAGGCTATTGATCATGATGTGAATCTTGCGTTTCAGTGTGGCAGCTTTCAGTTCAGTTTTACTAAGAGGTAGAGGACCATTGAACTTGTCCAGTTGGGAACATTCTAAAAATGATTTTGAACATAAAACATCAGTGGTTAGGCAAATGAAAACAATACAATTTAATGTAAAGCATAGGAAGAAAAAATCTTATGAATATCATCATGGTCATTTCACAATTGCCTTAGTCATTTTGGGGGTATTTTCAGTTAAGAGTTTAAATGTATAGTTTACACAGTTTCCTTTTATATAGCAAATCACCTATATCTTAATTTGTTTTTACAAAATGTATCAATGTTATTAAGTTTTTCTTAGTTTTCTCACTTTTACTTAGGCGAAAGTGAAATAACTGTGACGATATAAGATTAGATTTTAAAAATTGTTTGAAGCTGTGAAAATTGTAAGCAAAAAACTCTTTCTAAACAATATTTTTCTAAAGAAACATTTTTTTTTACTAAATTAGACCAATTTTAAAATTTTAATATTCTATACATTATGATAAAAAGCCTTAAATTTAAGTCACAAATGCCAAGGACCTCAGAGTTACTAAGACACTTGCAAATTTATCTGCAAATGCCTATTTCGGATCATCATTTATCGGAGTTGTTATATGTATTTCATGGATGTAGGCCTACAGATTAGCGCAATAGACCATGAAAGCATGATGTTATTGATTTAAACATTCTTTTTATTAATGTATGGCAATAGACCATGAAAGCATGATGTTATTGATTAAAACATTCTTTTTATTAATGTATATTTTTTAAGATCTACCTCTCTCTGATTTTTTTGCACACGCACTAGCAGGCAGGATGGCAGATCATGTCCGCTTGGTTCTTATGTTTTAAACGCTTTGTGCACTTTTATTCTTCCCGTATTTCACTCCAGGTCTTTTGGGCTCAACACACATGAGTTTGCAATATAAACGTTTAATATCAAAAGGATAATAGTTACAACCTCAATTCTTAAGTCACCTTTCAGAATCCATCGACATTCTTCACTGTTTCGCTACAAGCCTTCTCCCTTCTCTACACATTACACAGTGTTTTTTAATCCCCCTGTTCTCCCCTTCCCATTCACGCACAACTCAGTTACAATCACTCATACACTACTTTTTACAATAAAACTACTATCTCTTTCTCCCCTCTCATACACACTCAAAATATCTCACAACACTCCTATTTTGTAGCATGTCCTTCTAAGGGTACCAATGATCCTAAGTTTGTTCTGCAAATGGTTAGTGTTTAATTTAATTTTCTTAATGTATAGAAAGTAAATCACAGAAGTTTGCATCACACACTGGCCTGGTATACCTTTATTTTACGATTGTTTCTCTTGAATTCAAACATTTTAAACATTTGATTGCTAAGCATTGCTAATCAACTACATTTAAGTAAAAGTTCAATTTTGTTTTACACATTCTTTAAAACAATAAAACCATTGGTGGACCAGAACTTTAGTCAAAAGGCCTGTGGTACTTACTTTCCTTAACACCATACTGCTGGTTAACTTGTGCAATAAACTCAAGATCCAAATGATCCACTTGCTTAGCTTTAGCTTTACGCAGGAGTAGTGATACGACAACTGACATCACTATGACCTTAAATAGTACAAAGAACTGAGTAGTGATACAAAAGCAGCTGTTTAATCAATTTAAACAGGAGAAAGTTATTAACGATCTTGCTTTTGAAGAATAGTTCTAATTTTTTAATAAAAATATTTGTTTTATTTACTTCACCTAAATATTAAGAATATGTTTATATTATATATTGTTACATACTCTATTTCATATTTATATTAGTTTAATTTAATAGGGAAACAAGATATCTACACTTCACTTAACTCATTCATTTCTTTGCTAGAAAACATTCAAAAATATATTTGAAAACTATTCTAGCAAAGAATAAAAAATTATGTGATTCTTTTCCAAAGTCATTCCCATCAAAGTAAACCCATCAGACCAAACTGATTCATTGAAATGGTGCATCTAATACTGAAGGGTACCTGACATTAGCTGGGTCAGATTAAAGACAGATAGCATTAAACAGTAATTTAAGCTGGCCATACAATGCCCACTGAAACTTGTGAACTCTGCTTCACAGGCACTATAGATCTAAGCTAGCCTGACAGGGGATACTTTAAGTTTTTTCTTTTAAAAGTTTACCTTGATTGGATCTATTATGAACAAAGATTCCAGAAAGGTTAAGAAGAAGGTTGAGATCCAGGATTCAGTGACATCTTTGCCCCACTCCATGCTGTAGAGAACAATGAAGAAGCTGCTGGTGATGATTGCTAAAAACAATATCACCCAAGCCATATAGCGTAGCTGATGTGGCCAGGTCCCCTGTGAATTATTTGCTGTTAAAAAATCAAAATTGGTTGAGAATTATTTCATCTAGTCTACTAATGAAAAAATACTTTTAAAAAAGGACTGCCTTACAGCATATTCTTAGCCCAATATTCTGCCAATATTAAAAAAGGAAATTCAATGTATTAGTTTGTCTGATTCTCAATACAAGATAAATACTTGGTCTAATGAGTAAGAGTTTCTCCAGAACTTCTAATTGGCTTTCCAGTTTAACCATCCAAGGTAATCTAAATGAAGCTTTTTCATTCCTCTTTTTCTCATTGTATTGAATATCTGGGAGAATGAAAACATAAATGGCATAATTTTTAATAAGCTAAGCTAATTAATCATTCAATCTTAAACACACATTTCTGGTAGGGAGAAAACCCAACAATGAAAGAATAAATAAGGTTGCAGACAAGAATCACAAACTTTAAACTGATGAGTTTAACTTAGTTTAAGTCTGAATAATTCTTAAGTTCAGAAGTAGTAAAAGGCTTTTCAATTCTTAATTTTAAAAACGTAATTCATAATGAATGTAGTTGGGTTTTTTAAAGATTTTAATGCAGGGGTCGGGAACCCATGGCTCGCGAGCCAGATGTGGCTCTTTTGATGGCTGCATCTGGCTCACAGACAAATGTTCGGTTATTAAAAAAAAATTTTGACAAATGTTCGGTTATTAAAAAAAATAATTTTTTAGAATTTTTGATCTACATATTAAATGCATATCAATATTTCATTCTACAAATGAGCTAAAGTCTACTGCAGCTCAGCATCAGAAGAATTCAGAGACATAATTATTGTACTTTTAGTTTTGAAATTACACAAAATGCACACATTTACTAGAATTTTTAGTTTAAGACATCATGTATGGCTCTCATAGAATTATTTTTCAAAATATGTGGTGTATATGGCTCTCTCAGACAAAAAGGTTCCTGACCCCTGTTTTAATGTAACTGACCTGATTTTTTATTCTTTGAAAAATCAGAATCTTCAATCTTATTTCTGTCGCAAGATTCTTGCTTTTTTTTATACAGTCTTGCTTTTCGGAAAACCATCATAACAAATATCATGGGTATGGCAGTAATGACTGCAGATACAAAAGAGTGGTAGAGCTGTGGAAAGAGCATTAATTTTAGAGCAAGGCTAGAATTAATATACATTTCTATGTGTGTCAATGTCAGCAAAATAGTTATTTGTATTGAGTTGAGCCTATGCATGACCTTTTATTTATTTGTAAAGCTTATTTCTAGAAACACTGACCAATAAAGTTATGGATGCTTTTACATATTGCCATGGAATATCCTTGCATGGTTAAATCATGTTTTAACAACCATCAAGTAAGGAAATTAAGTAATGAATATTACAATAGTCTTCATAATATTTCTATACTGAGTTGTTTTTTTTCACAATGTAATAAAATTGATCTCATTTTTATACATCTTAGTAATAAAATATTTAATTAGCTTTTAGAGGTAAGTTTATAAGTACACTAGCAATGGTGCTTTTATGTAAAAAAAAAAGACATATTTTGGCAGCTTATCCATGTAGTGTCTAGTAGGCAGGCACATGGTCATACTTTGACAAATATGTAGTAAATTAATTTAATTTTATGGGAATAAAAAAATGGTACCCTTTAAAATAGACATAAAAAAAACTTTAAATTATTATTTATTAAAAAGTACATTTTAAAAAATCCTTTTTTTTTTCTCTAAGTAATCTCTAAAAATTCAAAACATTTATTGAAATACATTTTAAAACTTAAAAAACAACAACACAATTTTACTATACCTGCTCATAACTAAGTCGGATTATCCCTAGTTCAAAGTCTGCCTTTTTTTGTGTCCTGTCAACTCCAGGAACATTTTTATAAAACATGGCGCTTGTGATCATAGACAGCAGTAGGAAGGCCAAACAGCATACAGCTCTTTCCACACGACTCATTTGGATAAGTAATGACAAAAAGAATTACCTCTTACAGTGTGACAATACATTTTTGTTAGATACCCAATAAATTTATCTCATTTTATAGGCTACTACAACAAAGTAATAGTCAAAGTGTACAATATAACTATAATGAGTATATTTTATTTATTAATTCCACAAATTGATTTTAGCATATAGCTCAGCCAAGGTGACTTTAATTTGTTTATTTTTAAGTACCTAAAATTGCTTCTTTGTGGTCGAATAAAGAGGGAGATCCACATGTGGTCATCAGTGATGTGTTCTTTAGTGTTTGTCATAAAAAGATTGTTCATATTCTCCAAATCCTCAATGTTTGAAGCTTCCACTATCTTTTCAACCCCACATTCAGGTGCAAGCCATTCACCACACATAAAGTAGAAACTAAAGATGAAACAGGATTATTGTGAAACAAAAATTCCAATTAGCTGTAAACTTTAAAATTACTTAGATTTGAACAACAGCATAATATATTACATATATTTAAAAACAATTATTTGACTTATGCGGGTTTTTTTTAATTAAATAAAAAGGCTTCTGTTGAACGTAATTTAAATATCATTTAAACACATTTTAAAATAACATTGTCAACACCACTTACACTTTTCCAGTCTGCAGGTCAATGACGTCAACTCTGTCCAAATACCAAGTAGCACCGCTTCCTTTACCAGTGCTGTCATGCCAGATCTTCAAGCATTGTAATTCACCAAGTGAACCAGAACAGGCCATAACAAAATGGTACACACTGGCAGTAGGAAATCCCTAAATTTAATTCAAGACGTTAAGCAATTAAGACTCACATTAAAAGAGTTTATATGACAAAGCATGTTATTAAAAACCTCAGACTAAAGTTCTGATTAGGGCTAGGATTTATTTCATGGATAAGGAGGGCATTCTTAATTTACCATGGTGTGGACAGCTACATAGTACAATCTGTACAATACTATCAGACAAGCTTTAAATATCAATGATTGATCAATGCCAGATTGTCAATACAGTCATAAACCTTATAATAGTTAGCAGCGTACCGTATATACTCTTGTATAAGTCGCATTTTTTTAACCAAAAATTTTGACAAAAAGTAGGGGTGCAACTTTAGGCAACTAATTCAATTAGACTACATAAAAATACCTACAAATTAAACATTTAACTCAGAAACTAAGCAGACAACTGCAGAATGAATTTGTAAACAATGTAATTTCTAAAAACTTATGGTCCTACATTAAATCAAGAAAAATGGACACTACTGGCATAGCTCCACTAAAAGGCCAAAACAATGAAACCTATAACGACAATGAAACTAAAGCTAATATCCTAAATACACACTTTGCATCATCTTTTTCAAATCCAGGTGACAAAGACATCTCCATAAATTTAAACAAACTAGAAGAGATAGGAAATATAAATGTAGATGAAAAAGGCATTAAACAACTCCTAACTAACTTAAAAGTAAACAAAGCTTCTGGTCCAGATGAAATACCAGCAAGGCTGCTCAAAGAACTAACTAACAAAATATCTCCAATCTTTAAAATATTTTTTCAGGCCTCTCTAAACCAGGGCAAAGTGCCCAAAGACTGGAAATTAGCCAATGTAACCCCTCTTTTCAAAAAAAGGAGATAAATCTGACCCCGGAAATTACAGACCTGTTTCCTTTACAAGCATAACTTGTAAGTTACTTGAGCATATAATTTATAGTAGTATAGTAAATCATCAAAACAAACTAAATGCACTGTGCCCACACCAACATGGGTTCAGGAAAAACAGATCATGTGAAACTCAATTAATAGGCTTAATAGATGACTTGTCTAAGGGATTAGATAATAACAACCAAATTGATCCTATATTACTAGATTTTTCAAAAGCATTTGAAAACATTTATCATTCTAGTCTTCTAAAAAAACGTAAATACTTTGGCATCTCTGGTCCCTTACATCAGTGGATTCAGGACTTTCTTATAGGCAGAGAACAAACAGTGATAATAAATGGCTCTAAGTTATCACCAATAACTGTAAACTCAGGAGTTCCACAAGGAACTGTTCTAGGGCCCCTACTATTCTAATTTATATTAATGATCTGCCAAATTGCATCAACACAGGAACAAAAGTAAGATTATTTGCCGATGATTGCATAATTTCATCATCATCATCTTTGGCGCTACAGCCCATGGAGGGCTCTGGCCTGCCTCACCACCTCCTTCCACTCGGACCTATCCATTGCCTTCTTTTTCCAGGCCTGTACCCCGATCTGTCGCAAATCTCTCTCAACATCGTCCAACCATCTCAGTCTGGGTCTGCCTTTCAGTCGTTTTCCTCTGGGGTTCTGGGCATATATCACTTTTGCTCCTCTGCTGTTAGGCATTCGTTCCAGGTGGTCTGTCCAGCGTAATCTGCTCTTCTTTATTTCAGCCACAATAGTAGGGTCTTCGTATAGCTCGTAGACCTCTCTATTGCTGCGCATCCTCCATCCATTTTCGTCTTGGTTGGTTCAAAAAAATTTATGAGGACTTTTCTTTCCCAGGTATTTAGTATGTTTTCTGTACTTTTTGTGAGTGTCCATGTCTCACTGCCATAAGTCACCACTGGCCTTATTATTGTTTTGTAGATGGTTTTTTTGTTTTTTCTTGAGATATTTTTATTTTTGAGCATGTTGTAGCTACTGTGTAGTAAGTTTTATTGCCTGCTGCTATTCTTTCCTTTATTTCTGCTAAGATTTCATTGTTTTCAGTGATTATAGATCCTAAATTGCATAATTTATAAAATAATAAAGACAGGAAAAGATAGTGAACTTTTACAAAAAGACCTAGATGAACTACAAAAATGAGAATCAAACTGGAGTATGTCTTTTCACCCAGAAAAATGCCAACTAATAAGGGTATCCAAGAAAAAGAAACAAATAATAACAAACTACTATATTCATGGTAAAGAACTAACTCAAACTAACAATGCTAAGTATCTAGGAGTAATAATAAATAAGTTATCTTGGAACCCTCATATAGATGAAGTAATTAAAAAATCAAACAAAACATTAGGATTCATAAAAAGGAACTTTTACAAATGTAATAAGAATATAAAACTAAAATGCTATCTCACATTAGTTAGGCCTACACTAGAATATGCAGGATCTGTATGGGACCCATCAACTAAAGAAAACATTACAAAATTAGAACAAATTCAAAAAAGAGCTGCAAGGTTCATAATATTCCCAATTGACAAGAGTAACACCATTAGTCAAATCACTAAACCTAGAAACACTAGAGGACAGAAGGGCAAAGAGTAAAGTAGTAGTAATACATAAGGCATTAAACTCTAATTTAGAAATACAACCCAATAACAACCTGTTGCAAAGCTCAGATAAACATAAAGACAAAAACACTTTCCTTATCCCCTATGCGAGAACAAATGCATATAAGTACTCTTTCTTCCCGAGTGGCATTCATGCATGAAATAGTTGCCTGAACAAACCAGGAAAGCCAGTAACTTAACATCATTTAAAACATTAATAAAAATGCAAGACTAGACTTGGAGCACAGATGAGCGTAGGACGCAATAATCTTCTCTATAGAAGGAGCGTCTGTAATGTATAAGAAGATAAGATACAGTTTCCTACATTACTCGTATAGTTACCTGTAGTGATGTAGAATTACTAATTACTAGGGTATGCGTAGGCCTACATTTTACATTAAGAAAACTTTCTTAGGTGTAAATATACTTTCTTTATATAACTGAAATTGACAAATATTTTAGGTTTTTCAGGCCCCCCCCCCCCACTCCCTTTTCTTTGAACTTTTGTATTGCCAAAACGTAGCGTAAAAAAGCTTTAGGCGGCATTTTTTGTAGGCCTATTGAACGCAAATTACAGTATGGAAAGAATCGTAAATGTGTGAAAATCCTATAACGTAGGTATAAGCTTGTAGACTAGTGCTTAAAAGATGCGTTTATTTAGGACCTATGGTCTAGGCTATATAGTCTACTAAATGGCAGTGTTTAGCATTCCGAGAAAACCATGCCATGTCTAAGCAATGTTTCCAAAACAACAATCGGCCGATCGACACAGGAATTTTTTTTTTCAAATCTTTATAGAAATAATGCGTAAAATGACAATGTGTTTCATTTTTCATTAGTTGCATGTAAGAGTTGAAAAAAGTCAACACAGCTTATTGTCGGCCACACAAACAATTATTACAAACAATGTTAATGGTAATTAGGGCATGTGTATAGTGCTCGTCAATACCGGCGCCATTCAATCTAGACATCAGTCTAGAAAGCCGTCACTTGAAAAGTTTTTTTTGTGTCAGCCCACTATAGTGTGACTAGAGGGATAGAAACTTAGTAGGGACATGGCCTTAAATGAAGAAACAGTCTACCTTACTTTCTCTTATGACTAATGGCTGTTTTGATAGTTTTTTTTAATAAATGAAGCCGCTGCCTTTATTTGATTATTGAAATTATTTTAAAGGAAAGCTTCCAAAATAGGGTGAATATTTAGTAACTTTTATGTTTAAAAGGTATGCATTTTGGAGAAGTTAAAAGGCAGTGTAACCCCTGAAAGTCAGGGTGTGACTTATACGCGGGTCAATGACAAATAATCTTCAACTAGGGGTGCGACTTATCCACCGGTGCGACTTATACACACAGTAGTTTTGGCTCATTTACTTCATTTGTAGAAGCATAGGAATTTTGTAGTCCTTAAAACTCTAAAGGGAGTATAGTCAAAACAGTTATGAAGGAAAAGATGTACTAGACAACACTAGAGATTTTTATATATATATAGATAATAACATTGGTTGTACAATATTAACATCAAGCTATGAAAAAAAAAAGGTATACAACTTGTAATTTGTGATGTCACTTAGATATTAAACAAACAGAGAGAAAATTCAATAAGTTACTTCACATTGTAGAAAAGTGGATTCTTTTTATTTCCATGGGAATGGGTTTAACTAAAGAAATGCATGATTAGTCATTAGTTAAAGGAAGTAGTATTCTGTGTTATTTTAGTTGATTAACAATTGCCTGTATCAAGCCATCTGTATTTACCATTGTCATAGTGTACAGGGGAATTTATGTCATTAATATTTATTCTTTCTTTTTAACTGGTTAGTGTGATGTCTAGACAGTTTAAAATCAGTCCTAGACCATCATAATGAAAATAATAGTAAAAAAAAAATTCTTGATGCCTCAAACAAGTCTTCAAATTACTTTGCAAATATATAAAACATAAAATTTGAGATAAGAACAGAACTGGCCATTAAATAAAGTTTTCTAAAGACTAGTTTAATTCTACTTATCCATTACTTTTTTGACACCATCAGACAATTTTCTAAATCCAGTGTCATCTAATTCTCCTGACAAATTGAAGCTGACATTGGAAGTAGTTCCAGCAGATTTTCTGAGTCCAGTATGAACAGTGATCAGGTAAAAGTAATGGTCATCAGCATAGTTGTCGGCCAATGGAAACACTCCCCACTGGTTGAAGTTTGAAGAATTTGGAGCAGTTATTAAATTTGTCCAAAATGAGATATTTGTGAAATATAAGAAAGTAACATAACTTTATAACTAATAATGAAAAAAATAAATAAATATTAATGTCTTTAGATAAACATACATTATTTATCAATAATGTAAATTTGTTAATATTTAAAAAATATTATTTGGGTATTTATAGAAATTAATATATTAATTAATATTAATTTATGTCAACATAAATTTTAAAATTTATTGTAAGTTAATACTTCTTTTTACCTGAAACATAGACTTTTTATCCATATAATGTGCCCATAATGCCATGACTGTAAAAAGTACATAGAGAAACAGCAGCACACCAAGAATCAATCCTTGACCTTTGATATCAAATTTGCTGAAGACACTTGCAAAGTGTATTGTGTTAGGAAACACATTGAAAGACATTCCATTGACAACTTCCATTCCACTGTCACATGTACAGGCAACTCTTCCTGCCAGGAAGCTCAGCTTTTTCGGGTGGGACAAGGTAGAAGCATAGAAAATATTTCATAATGGTGAAACAAATGAAAATTACAATAAACTATGAGATATTTGTAAAAGATTACTACTAGCCATTTCTATACCATATCTTAAACCCTGCAGAAAAACATCTTTTAGAACAAACATTAATTATTAATACCATAAAATATAAGCATTGTATAAGAAGAGCCTTTAGGTTTCAGAGGGGTTTTTTTAGGAGCTATATTTGAAGAAATACTAATAACACAATATGAAATTTTTTTTTACCTTGCATTTATTGGTAAACCAATCTTTTTTAGAATCATCCCACCCAAAACAAGCACCAGAACTAATTCTAAAATGATATGGAGCTTCCAAACCAGTGTTGATGGCTACAGATTTAGAAGTAAAAAGTAACAAATAATGAAATACAACTTTAAAAATCAATTACTCAATTTTAATTAATTAAAGTTATCCAGTACGTATTGCAAATATAAAAACTATAAAATAAAATATTCATAAAAAATTAGACATTAAATACAAATAAAGTAGTAATATAAATAACCAACAGTTTATAATGTTAATCAATGTTTTATATTATAGTTAATTAAACAGAATGTTGCCCATGCATCTTTTTTTAAAGATTAATATGCATATAGTTTTTTTCACCTTCTCGTTTCTGCCTTCCACTAACTTGATTTGCAGTTTCATTTGCCTCTAAAAGATGTAAAAGTAAACAAACATAAAGTTGTTAAAGATTACTCACTATAAAAATGAGGTTCTCAAACATGTGAAAGACATAAACACTAAGAATAAAGAAAAATGTAAACCTAAAATAGGATGAAGTCCTATGTAAATTGTTCCTGGTTTTGTAAACAGTCCAGGTTCAAAACAAATTCCCTTGCAATCTGTAAAGTTCTCCCAGGTCAACATTAAGCTAAAATATTAAAAAATATACATTGTTAATTCATAATATTTAGCATCTAAAGCCACCATAAAACCATAATTAAACTTTACTTTTTTTTACTCTCATAACTTAAAAAACAAATAAAAAATTAAATAAAATTTAATGATATTTAATTAAAATAGTGAAATAAGAATGAATTACAATTTTCAAATTCTATTTCTGCTAAACAAATTAAAGCCTTTTTCTTCAATAGTGATAAGGTTATAAAGTTGTTCGTTACCTGTGGTCAAAAGCTAAGTCAGTTGGCTCAAGGTCCATCCTTAGATATAATTTAAATAACAAAAATGGGTTTGATGGTTGAATTCTGAGACAAAAATGTAAGAATGTTTCTCTGTAGAAAAAAAAACAACAAAGATTAGAGGATTAAACATTTGAGACTTTAATATAAACTTTAATATAAACTGAATACCAAAAAAAAAATTCTAAAAACGTTTGTGAAATTACTTGAATGCTTTATTTCAAAATAATTATAGAAACATTTTTTTTTACTCATAATAAGTAAAACATATTTTCTTACTTATATTCCAATTTATGATAAAACATCTGTGATGCATCATCTGGAATTAGTTGCGGCACTACTTGTTCACTGGGCTCAAATGTACAGTTGGTTCCTGGAAGCTCATGTGAAACGGTAGGACTTGTCAGGTTTAGTTTGTTACCACTGTCTTGTTGAGCTGACCCAATAAATATATCCCTATTGATGTGTTTGGCATTCAAACCATGTGTATAAATATTGACTGTTCTTACAACCTGTCCAAAGGAACAATGCTTAAGAATTATATTTGTGAAGTTATGTTAGTAAGTTTTCTATCATTTAAAGATATTTGTGAAGTTATGTTGTTAATTTTTCTATCATTTAAGAAATATATGTGTGAAATTATGTTGTTATGATTGTAAGTTTTCTTTCATTTAAGAATTATGTTGTAAAGTTATATTGTTATGTTAGTAAGTTTTCTATCAAATGAACAAAGCAAGCCAAGTGAGTACAAAAACACAACAAAAATCAATTACTTAAAAACAGTAAAAGGATCATAGGTAGGAAGGGTTGAATTATGACTCTAAGTATCTGTTATCTTCTTTAGGTTATAGCCACACCCAGCTAACATGTATCATGTTTATCATCTTTTTACATTTCTTAAATTAATGTCTCTTTCTTGCTGTTAAGCTAATAGAATTCTTTTCTTTTTTTTTACTAGTAAGCATACATGAAAAACATTTTCAAACAAACTGACAAAGCATTTAAGACATTTCTTCTCTTTCCTTAAAAAGTAAATAAAAAGATATATAAATAATGGCAATAACAGTGTGTAACAATATTCGTTAATATTCTTACTTTCACTTGTATTTGTTTGTCATATGCAGAATTATCAGTTCCACTTATATTATCAAAAGTTAACCCTATATCATTGAGAACGCTAGTATTGACTGCATCACTTATAAATGTTTTCTGCATGGCCATTGTGTATTTGTCCATTTTGGCCTCATACTTTCCATCAGAATTGGACATCCTGGCGACCACTTTGAAAACATTATCCCAAGAGCTGGACACATTTTCCACTATATGGTCAAACTAATGAGGGGAAAAGAAAGAAATTTATTGTCAGAAATTTGTGTTTACTTAATTCAAAGATAACTTAACATCAAATTTTTACAAATAACTTCATAGCTGTACCTGAATAAGTTTTGTTTGCTCCCTTGTTTTGAATTTGTTTTCTTCTATTTCAAGTAGCTCCTGAATTTGATTTTGAGTATATCCATCGGATTTTATATTAAGAGATGCATACATTTTCTGAGATTCTACATTCTGAATTTTTATAATATTGTTCACTACTTTATGTAGACCTTGGAAACAAACAAAGAGGAAAAATAAAGATAAAGATTAAGGTTAACAAGCATGTTTGTGGAATAGCAGCAACATTTATCCTATCACTGACTGATTGTAGTGTGGGAAAAACAGAAACTAGTTACCTTCAAGACAAGGTAACAATGAAGAAAGCTCAACCACCTTGTTGCTCAAAGAATATGTTAATGAATAAAGTGCACCAGACGCAGTCTCCTGTAAACGAAACAATAAAACTTATGTAGCCTATTCAATAAATCATACAACAGCAGTTCTTTAAACAAAAAATTTGTAAAGATGTTAAGTTTTCAAACAATTTTATTTGAACAACATAGCATAAAATAACAAATTAAAATTCCAGCTTACAATTGGATTTTTACTGAAAAGTTCATAAAATTAATTTTTAACATAAACTTTGAAATTGATATTATTTAACAGCATGAGGCTCTTCTTGAAAGAAACTGAAAAATAAAATGACTAAATTGATGAATATTTCAATAATACCCCTATTAATAGCAACTTTAAGAAAGTTTGCCTTAAAGAAAATTTAAGATTGTATGAAGAAAATTTGAATTATAGAAAATTTAAGATTGTATTAAATTTATGTGGCCTATAATTAAAAGTTCTTACATAAGTAGTATTAGGCCTATAACATGAAATAAAAGAAAAAAAGCATTTCATGTTCAAATTATAAAATATTGTATAAAATAATTGTTAAAAATTATAAGTAACCTTTGTAAAATAAAACTAAATTGACAACTCATTAAAAATTTGTATTAAATCAGATACTAATTTACATGCTGAAGTAAATTTACAATAACATCATTTCAAAGGCTAAAAGACAGACAAAATATTTACAGTTCATAACTGTTTTATAAATAAAACTAAATTTTAATCACTAAATGAAATGATAAATAAAAGTGTTAATAAAACTAAATTTTAATCACATAAACTAAAACAAGAAAGAAAAGAAAGTTGAAATGGAAATTTACCATTGACTTTGTAGTCAACTCAGTGCCTGTTGTAACAATAGCCATTGAGTTAGCAAATATTTGAATTTGACCAGGAGTTCCATTCACATTTTTTTGGACTGCATCAGTCACAGTTTCAACATAAGAATTGGACCTCTAAAAAAGTGAGAGGGGGGGGGGTGGAAAACATTTATTTTCAGAATTGTTTTGTTGAATAAATATATTTTAAATATTACAAAATGGTTGAAAATGGCTGTTCTAAATTTTATTAGGAATTTTGTGGTTAGAAACTTATTTAGCAGCTTACCGTAATTCTTTCTTGTTGAGATATCAATGGTGAGCTGGTAGTAGTAGTGTTAGATGGTATTGGCAAGCTATCATAGGATCCCTATAAAGAAATTTTTTTTTTAAATATTAGAAGAATGACCCTTTCATAGGCCCTGACCTAAGATAATATATGAGACCTAAATTTTGGCCATATAATTAAGTGCTGAACTGGTAATATTTTAAAAACAACAAAAATGATTGCATTAAAAACCATTTTAAATAGGGCATTACAATTATATTTGAAGAAATTAATTCTTAGTGTTTTAAATATGGCATTTCACTCATTTTTGAAGAGATTTGTGCTAATTGTGTTATAAATACAGCATTACACTTATAATTGAAGAGATTTATGCTAAGAGTGTTTTAAATAGGGCATTAGACTTACCATTGAAGAGATCAATGCTGATAGTGATGCTGCTCTCTGGACTATTTTAATAGGATCACCAATCATTATGCTGGAATTCATTTTTTTGTCCAAATCGGAAAAGAAAATACTGCTGACTCTATCTGATACTTGTTCAGCAACTTGAACCTGAGTTAACAGCAATAGAGAAATAAAAAATAATTAAACATTGAAACTGGCAACATTTTTTAGTGTAAGTTGGTGCATCTGTAGGATATATTTCAATGAATGGTTTGTCATGTGTAAAAATAACGAAAATAAGGATGCTTATTCAGATAAATTTTTGTTCTTGGAAAAATGGAGTCACGGTGGCCATGCAGTAACGTGTTCGGGCTGGCGTACCAAAGGTCCTGGGTTCAAATCCTGGCTAGGATTTTTTTTTTCGGGTCTGAAGGGTGTCCCTAAGTCTACCCAGCTCTGATAGGTACCTAGTTGGGGTAAAGTAAAGGCGGCTGTGCATTGTGCTGGACACACAATCACCTAGTAAATGCCATGGCCACAGAAACTGGTGAACGCTGCTTCAGCAGCCCTATGGATCGATTTGGTTTTACTTACTTAACCTAACTGTTCCATTACTAGGTTAGTGTTGAGCAAAATAGGCTGTGTGTGGGTGTGACATGAATTGCAAAGGGGTATTATCTCTTAGCTTACATAAACAACTTCTATAGAGAAGATTAAAACACCATAAAATGTATTCATGGTTTTGTCTAGTCATTACTTTTAAAACAAGATTATGTTATTTATTCAAACAAATTGGAATTAGCCTTGATTACAGAGTGGTAATTTCAACATTATAAAAGAAAAAAGATGATTTAAAATTAGACTTCTAAAATAAACACAGATCCAAATAACATTAACTAAAATACTCACTTTTACTGTCAAATTACAGCTAGCTACTCCTCTGAACATGTCAAAAATATAAATGAATATTTGACATTGATTGTTTTCTAGTTTTTTACATTCCGTTAAATAGGTAGATGCAGATACTTCATCTAACAATGATATAAGAAAATGGAGAGAAAAGATAGTATTGGTAAAATACATTTAAAGTCAAGAACAACACAATTTCCCCACAAAAATTATAATCTTTATAGTTAACATTAACAGGTCAAAAAATATTCTTTAATGTTTTGAAATAAAATTTCTCACTACAAGACTAGCATTTAGTCAAATTGAACATTTTTACTTTATTTTGCTATATAATAACAGAATTTGAAAACCACTCAAACAAATGAAAAAGTAACAGTATTTTTTGGTGTTTTTGTTTCAGTAAGCCAGCCAGTAACAATACATATATGAGGAAAGATGTGTAAATCAGAGGGGCAATTTGTGTGCAGATGTTTCTCCTGGAGCGAGACAAAGCTAAAATGCTATTTTCGTCACTGAACTAGTCACAATAAGATCAACCTTAATTTAACCTGGTGTGGTGGTGAACATAGCTCTGGAGCTATGCTGTCAGAGGAATAACCCTAGAAGACTACCTTTCCCCCTCCCCATGGTGTAAAAGTTTTGATTCTGGGAAGCTGTGCTCTAGCAACAACACTGAACTGGCCCCAAAGGCTGCAAATATGGAAGAGAGTAACCCAACTATAGAAAACTATATATAGTTAGCTAAAGTGAAGTAGTAAGTGCAGATGGGCAGCCACTTTTAGAGAAGGAAAAACTAAGTAAAAAAACTTCAACCATCCACATCAATCTATAATGTCTCTTAAAACCCAGACAGGCCTTCTGGCTCTTTTGTCCAAGGTGTAACATTGGAAGGGTGTGTCAATATAGGCACAGCAAGATCCAGTCTGAGACATGCTGCCATGAAGGAACAATCATAATAATAATAATGATGCTTGTATAGCGCATATCCCGTTGAACACAGTTCTATGTGCTGACAACAGTTAAAGACAGAGTACAAACAATGAAGAACAGACAAAAATGTATATATGTATAGTACGCTACTGGAATAGGTGAGTCTTCAGTCGGCTCCTGAATGTGTCGAAGCTAGGGCTCTGGCGAAGCTGGAGTGGGAGGGGATTGTTTCTTACTCAGAAAGTAAGTCATAAATTCACTCTAATAAAACTGTCTCTAACATTAAACAATTTAAAAATAAAAAAAATAAAAATGAAAAATGTGACCACTGACTTCCAGCATAAATTAGTTGAGTTCCTGCTGAAGTTTCCTGGTGCACTTCATATTGCAGCCCAAAATTTGTGTCCTTAGAGCTGTTTTGTACTTTGTTAACGCCCTCATCCTTCCAGCCCAAAAAATTGAATAAGAAAGTAGTGTCTGTAGCATTTCCTTAAGAGAAAAATTACAATTGTACAATTTTATTTTTAAGTCTTGGCAAGTATAAAAATAATAACAGAGTGTTGAATGATACATAAATAAATTGTGTTTAAGTTAATACTTTTTTGTTCAAAATGAAAAACAATACTAACCTTCCGAGGGGTTCACACTACAATTTCCACCGTAAGGTTTAAAATTGGTGACAACTGTTCTGATAGCGTTCAATACAAATGTATTGTCCATGGTTACATTCACCAATATAGAATAGGTTGCCCCTTCTTCCCAAAATTCTCCATCAGTATCAAATATGCTGTTGTTGTATTTTATGTTTGCTAAAACAAATTTTTAAAACTAATGTTTACTTTACATTTATAAATATTAGTTGTTGTTTTTTATATTTATTCTAGGGCTGTAAGAAAAAATGTCCTAACATTCTCTTTAGAGGCAAATTATGGATAAAAAGCTAGAGTACCGGTATAGTTCAAATAGATTTAAGACTTTATGGGATAGTTCCATCCTGTTGAGGTTCTAAGCAATGGCAATGACATGTTTGTCCCAATAGGAACTTGCTAGAGCCATATATTTAAAGCAAAGTCCTGCACCATCTATGTTCCTGGCATCTATGTTCCTTTTAGCAGGCATGCCTTCTATGAAACTCCAAGCCTTCTTTATGGGAAAGCTCTTAAGTTGAAACAATTCCAATCCAAGTTTACACAGAATAACTGCTGCATTTAAACTTAATATACATTAAAAAAATATTTTTTTTTACATTTATTAAATTGGCTGAACTGGAACTGTTGATAACAGTTTAAATGTTGATTGGTGTCTACAATTCTTATTAGAGCCATTAGATGGTTCAATTAATTGTTTGCGTGGAAATGGTGATTTTGAACAGCTCTAATTTATAATTTATATGTGTAGCAGCTACACTATACCTATGTCAATATTCTTCTGTTCATCCTCTATGTATTTCAAAACAGTCCATATGTATAGAGCTGATTTGATGCTTGCTTCATCAGCACGCAAAAGCTTTGCTTCAAACACTGTTCTCGCACCAGGTACTAGTTTCTCCATACAGTTCCATACACAACTGAAATTCATATATTATAGAGACTGTACATTGTTTAAAGTAAGACTTTAAGAAAGCATAAATAGCAGTCCAAATATTGAAAGATATATTGAAATAATACTTAGTTGTGTTTGCTACATGTTTCAGTTCCACTCTTTATTTTAATTTCATTCAAGATAGTTTTCCTTTTTTTATTTACCATTACTGAAAAATGTGCAGTTTGGAATATAATAATATTAATAATAATTCTATATGTATAGCGCTGCCAACAAACATAATGTAAGCTCAGAGCACAATTAACATTGAGCAACAAACATCTAAGAATACGGATATATATATATATATTCTCCAAGCTTAAAAATATAAAGCTCTAATAATAATAATTTAAAACTTTACAAACTTAGGACAAAGAAACAAATAAATGTAACATTAACCGACCTAATATAAAAGTAAAACAGTAGTAATCTAAAAAAATGTTTAAGGAAGGAAAATAATAAAAAAATGTATTTTTAAGATCTTTTTAAATGTGACGATAGAACTTGTTCGTTTGAGTTGGATGGGAAGCAGATTCCATACTTTCGGGACAGATATTGAGAAGGCTCTCAGGCCAACGGTCATCGGAGAGAAACGGGGCACCTTCAGAAGTGAGGAGTCGACAGAACAAAGTGTTCTTTGTGGAACATATGGTTTGATTAGTTCCTGAGAAAAGACGGCATCTGGTTGTTATGAAGGCACTGATGGCAAAGCACTGCCACTTTATAGTGATTTCTGGCTCTTACAGGGAGCCAATGGAGCCAACACGGGATAACTGTCGCCAAATCGCGCCTTGACTTACGCATGACCAGCTGGGCGGCAGTGTTTTCAATACACTGTAATTTAGCTACCTTATCATCAAGGATCCTGATTAGCAGAGCATTACAGTAGTCGAGGCGCAAAAGTACAAAGGCAGTGGCAAGTTACTTTGCTGAGTCAAACGACAGATAAGGTCAGATCTGATCGAGTCTATGCAGCTGTAAATAAAGGCATATGTATAGTTTGTTTATGTGGATGTCAAAAGGCAACTATGAGTCAAGGATGACACCCAGGCTTTTTACCTTTTCTACAATTGGCATATGGCAGTTCGCGACCATCAATGATTCTAACCTCCCTCTTATCCTCATTCATCTTAAGTCTTTTCCACCATCCAGGTGCAGACACTAGCAATAGCGCAATTGAGGTTAGCTATACAAGAAACTTCAGCGGGAACAGCACATTTATGCAACTGCGAATCATCCGTTAAGAAGTTGTATGAAATACAGAAAGGCTTGATAACATCACCAAGTGGACGGGTGTACAATATGTACGTTTTTCTATAACAATAGACACAGCACAGTACTTTAAAGTTGACACTTCAGAACACTTCTCAGTATATAGGGATGTCAAACAGGGGTGCGTCCTGGCATCACACTCTTTAGTTTTTTTTTCTCTGAGCTACTCTGACACATCTTTAAAACTTGCATTTAGGGTGTGAATATCTACTCTAGGGCACATGGCTACCTCTTCAATATAGCCTTGCTCCATGAAAAGAGCAGAATGGGAACTCTACCATTAAAGACATTTGTCTTTGCTGATGACACAGCAGTAGAATCGCACACAGAAAATGGGCTCCATCGTCTGATCAGTCAATTCTCAGTGGCTTGCAAGCAATTCAGGCTGACGATTAGTCTAAAAAGGAACAACACCATGAGACAAGGTAAAGAATGCCATCCAACTATTTATACCAAGGAAAATATCTTTGATATTGTAGAAGTTTATTCCTCCCAAGCATACTGTCCCTGGACAAAGAAGGTTCAATTAGAATAGGAAAGGCAACAGCATTAATAAAAAAAAGTATGGGACAACGCCTAATCAATTGAACGGACAAAAATCTCAGTGTACCTTGCCTGTGTGCTCAGCATACTCCTTTATGGAAGGCAGACTTGGACCTGGGCTACCAATGCCAAGC
The DNA here is from genome assembly GCA_949126835.1 of Anisus vortex. Classification (NCBI taxonomy): domain Eukaryota; kingdom Metazoa; phylum Mollusca; class Gastropoda; family Planorbidae; genus Anisus; species Anisus vortex. The sequence continues at coordinate 30,394,387 of OX421494.1, forward strand.
TAATAAACCAGCCAGCTCAACAGCTTTCCACTTAGATGTTTATGTAAGATCCTCCACCAGGATTTTGCAGAGGGTTCAAGGAAAAGAAACCCACCTTGACTGCAGTTCAAAGATGTATGCAAAAGGGGCATGACCCTAGCGCACACATCAACCCGAACTGGTGGGAATAACTTGCCATAGGTCCATCTGGCACACAGCTGTGTGAGAGGGCACACAAATATCAGAAGTCACCCTGGCAACCAAGAGCACAAAGGGAGCACCAGAGAAAAGAGAAAGGCAAAAGGTGGAGGAGACCCAAGAAACTATGACCTCATCCCCTTGAAAATGGATGGATGCCATAAAATGGATGGATGCCATATATATGTATTCTAGCTTGGCCAAAACCAAGCTCAAGTGCCTATACCTTCCCAGTCAAGTCTTGTGTCTATCAGAGCTGTGATTCAGGAACACTTTCCAGAATGAACCCAAGACCTGCAGAATGGAAATCTCAGTCTCTGACATCCCTTGCACCATTAAATCAAGATTATGAATTAATAGCTTTAAGAAGTGAAGTTATCTTAAAAATTAAAACATCCTTTTATATAGAGTACCATATTACAAATAAGTGAATCATTGCACACTAGTCATGCAAAGCAGAATCAACACCCTGCAAGTTTAGCAGATTACCTTCCTATTTACTTTTGTTTTATATATTGTTCTCTGGTCAGGAGACTGTCTACCTAGCTTTGATGGGTAACTGACATCAGTTGGAGTGAACTGGTATGATGGGGATATATTACTAATTGATTTTTATGATTAATTTTTTTAATATCATATTTGGGATGAAATGTATGAATGATTGTATTGTCGTTAAAGATACACATATATTCAAATTTGATAGCTAGTCTGAAAGTGTGCAAACATATAATATGATTATAAGATTTGTGGTAAAGAACCACAAAGATTTCTGAAGAAAAATAGACAAGAGAAGTTTTTAAAAAGTGGACAATTAAGCAGAATAGTTTAAAATGAAGATAAAATCTAATATTACAAAAATTGTGTATGTTAAGTAATGATAACTTACTTAATAATTACTTCAACAGGATCTTTATCAAGTATTTCCACTACTTGTCCGGCATATCCAGGATAACCACCAAACGTGTCAGTGTTATTAGCTTTAACATAAAAAAGTGCTAAGTCTTTCTGAGTAAAGCTTGAAGTTGAGATGTTGATGACGCCTTCGGATTGCATAGTAAGGTTGCATTTGGTTAGATTTTCAAAGCTAACACTGCTGCTCAACAGTTGCGTATATTTATAGATTTCATTCTTAGATTTCAGGATATAACATTCCCATGCATACTCATATTTATTGTTCATAGCTACAATTCCAGCCAGCTCTTTAGTTTCAGACTTGGCATCTAGCGTTACAATCTGTCCATATTTTGCTTGTCGGAATGAACCATATTTTATCTTCACAGCTAGTGGAGGGTAAGTTACAAGCATGTACATAAAATCTAATTCGGTTTCATTTTTACGTTCAACTGAAATCTGAAGCTGAATTTTATACAAACCAACTGATTTAATGAAATTAAAATTTTGAACAATTGTAGTATGAGGTAAAGTGAAGTTTTCTAAAGTCCATTCAGGGGAAGGGGCATCTTTAACTTGCCTCCACACTTGCCATTTCATAGTGAAGACATCTAAATAATTGCATTGAATAGTTCTTTCGGCCCTACCACTTATTGTAGGTAAAGCAGTAAGCCAGGCTTTCAGAGGCTTCAACGTGGTTCTGTAGGAAACGTCAAAGAAATCTAACGTTGAAATGCAGGGAATAAAAGATTCAAATGGATAACTTTCAATTTCAGTAACATTTTCAAATACTATTATAGCTTTTGCTTCTCTCACAGCCTCTGAATTGTAGGTCACTGTAATCTTCATTGCAGTCTCTCCATTTTCAAATGTTTTATTTTGGATTACTTCACCCATCTCAAAAGAAACGTACATGGTTCCATTTGGGGAATATCTGACCAAATTAAATGTTGTAGGTTCCCAAAGCCTAATGAGCCATCTGCGATTTTCTTGTTGGAAATTTAACAAATAGCCAACATGGATAGGGAAACTGTATGTTTTATTGATTCCAAAGGCTTCTATCACTGCATCAATAATGAAGTTTCCTTTCTTAGGATAATTATATGAATAAATGAATTTGCCTTTCAAAAATGTGACAGAACTTTTTGAGTTTAATTCTCCAAAATCTAAAGTGATGATGAGATCAGAATAATCTGTGAAAATATAGTTTTGAATCAGCTGTACAGTGCCTACACCACAAGAGGCTTTAGTATTATAGGGTACAAGATTTTTTAATAATACAACATCAGCATGATCCACTGGAGATACTATGGTAAAGGTTCTATTTCCGGCAACTGTAAGAATATACAAATATTCAAACAAATATTATTACAGCCATAATTAAGCCATGGTGAAAAATGTCTTAAAACAATAAAAATTCATGTCACCCATTGTTCAATTTTGGTTTTAACAGCTTTATTTGTGTAGAAAAATATTCTAGTCAATATTCATCTTTTCTTCTAAGGATGTTATACTACTTGTTAGATATCAATATTCTCTTGTCACTTATCTTACAGCCCTTTTCTGCTTCTAATATCCTTTTTTTACATTATGGTTCCCAGCTAGAGGTAGTATAGGTCTCACTAATTTCTTCCTCCAGAAAGGGATTCCGTTACACGACCCTAAGTACTTTTGATTTTTTTGGGGATTGAAAAAACTATTTATTAGAGTTTACATTTCTTTTTCAGGGGGCATGGTGGACGAGCAGCAGCGCTTTCGTTTGGCAAACCAAAGGTGCTGATGGAGGCTAGGACTTTTTCCCAAGTCTGGAGAGTACCTGACCTTAGCTGGGGTAAAGTCAAAGCAGCTGTGCATAGTGCTGGACACACAATCACCTAGTATGCCGTGGCCACAGAAACTGGTGAACGCTGCTTCAATGGCCTTATGGATCAATTTGGGACTTTTTTTTTAATTATTTCTTATTCACTCTAAACAGTTGACAATTTTCTGGAAGGAAACACATGCTCTAGTTTACATTTCCATTCTTTTTAAATTTCATAATATGATTGTTTAGCTGTCATGGTGTAATATTAAGGAGCAACATCAATTTGTTTTAGTTTTTTCACATTTCAATTTATAGCTTTTTAAGGCTATCTTCATACATTTACTATTAATTTTTAAAAGGACTATGTTCTGTTTTGAAATTGTACCTTGAGAAATAGCATTTAGGCAAAGAACCGAGACTGTAAACTTTCCAAGTGATGTATAGTTGTAGCTTCTGACATAGATGTAACCAGTAGTTGAGTTTGGTGTCAGATCGACATACTTTTCCAAAATGTCTGAGCTATTTTGGCCCCAGTTAATGGTGCAGTTTGGCTAATGAAAAAACAAAAATCAGTGTTCTTTATAATGGCATTATCAATTTAATCCTTACAATATGAAGGTTCTAAAATTTACATAATCAGTACTCCTACATATTGGATAAACAAAAAAATGTTTTCTAAAGAATTCTGACCAAAGTTGGTCTTGTTTTATTCCCAACAGGCTCCATGACTTTTAAGGCAATTCCAACTATGTCCTTGGGATAAAAAACTCCTGACTCTTTTCTATGATTTGTAATTTCAAACTTGGCATCTAGAGAACAAAATTTTTTTTCATAACAAGTTTTTATTAAATATTATTATTTTTAACATACAAGGAAATGATGGCAAGTTAATAAGATGAAGATTAATACCATGTTTTACAGAGAAATCTTTTTTTATTTTTGGCATATTAAGAAAAAAATTCAAATAAAGATAATATATTGATTGAATAATTGTAGTTCAAACCCTGCCTTTTCCCATGTTCCCACCCGCCACACAAAAAATTATTATTCTCCTCCTTTACTATGTTCTATCATATGAGACTGACTCTATTACCAGAGATGTTTGTTAAGTACCCGTTTATAATAAATTGCCTGATTCAAAATTTAACGACAGATACAAAATAAAATATGTCTTTTTGCACTATTTATTAGTGATAAGTATATGTTTTTACACACAAGTTATTTGCATTTTATAAACATGAATTACATAAGCAAAACACATATAAAACAACATACAAAATTGTAATAAAATACACAAACCTACGATACTTTTTTGGATTCTATAATATGCAAAGATAGAGACTGTTTTGTACAAGGCCTCTCCGCACATAGATGTTGCGATGACAGTGATGTTATAATTACCCTCATACTTGGGAGTGAAAAATAGATTAGCCTCTTTATCTGTGACATAATTTATTGTATAGTTATTGGTTTTTGTTGTATTGCTGTAGGCTGAAGGGGCTGATATCTGGTGAGATTACAGAAAAATAAAATGTTTTATTCTTGCCAAAAGAATTATGTGTGTTTTAAACATAAATTAACTTGCCAATTAAAAAAAATTTCTTACAATTATGTGCAAACATGAAAGACTAGCAAAAAAATGAGCTGACAAAATCTTTGAGATGGTTATAGTTATAATTTGTTCAAAGTTATCTATACAATACTCACAATAAGTGTAAATGTGACATTGAGTCCAGAATCGATCTTTGCGGTCACATTCCAAATAGTGTTTACTTCTATATCACTTACATATGTGACATCAAGCCCATGTAACACATCAAAATGGATCAGGCTGATATTTTTTATGTAGGGCGTTTCCACAAATGGCATCATGAAACTGAAAGTTATTGTTCCTGTAATAATTTTGAAAAGGAAATTAAGCAAATGAAGAAGTTAACCAGGCATGACCTATATTAAGGAAACAGCTAAAGTTTAACAGAGTAATTTTTTTTAATGCATTATTAGATAATAAATAGGTCTACATGCATAGAGATATAAATTACTTGCAGGGTATTTGGGGTTAATTAATTAACTACTAACCACTAGAGAATGAAGAATTCAATAATATTTGCGCCAAACTTTTAGGAGAGATAACTAGTTCACTGTTAACAGATAGATATGTGTAATACACTGTAACATTCACAGTGTAATTGTTGTAGACAACAGCATACTCGTCACAGGAGTGATTCAACCCCCTTTTGATGTAAATATCTCTGTTGAACCAGTAAGACTCATTGCTCGCGGCATTGCTTTCATAAGTTGAAAAGCAGGTCAATACAATGCTAAATACAACTGGTTCACCTGTCATGTAAATTATTCATCAAAACTTCAAAAAAATATAACTCTAATAGAAATATTTAAAAAAAAATTAATTATAACTCTTAATATATATAGAAAACATAAAGCTATATCATGAATCTAAGTAAAGTACCCTTCGGACCAAACTGATCATATCATGAATCTACTTTAAAAAAAATAAAGCAAATCAATGATGGCTAAGTCCATGTCTATATTACCTGGGCAAAGAGGAGATGGTGTGTATATAGGAATGATCGTAGAAAGTATTGAATACTTATATCCTATTGCTCCTTTCATCTGAAGATCCAAATTGAACTCTGTGATGTCAGGAATATCACCCCAAGACATTATGCACGTAGGCTTATACAGGAAAACAACAACAATATCATAAACATTTTAATAAGTTTAAGCATTAATAAATATGATTCAATAAACATTGCACATAGCATAATTGTCAACAAATATATTTCAAATTAATAAAATTATAATTTTCAATAAATCTGAAGTAGGTCAATATCTATATTATAGTAACCTAACTAACAATGCCAGACAAAGGGGTTTAAAGTAATTAAATATTTAGATCAGACACAAATTATTCTTTCTAAAATCTTACGGAATCTGATGTTTCATTGAGATGTTTTGTCACAGCCAATGGTGTTGTGGAAATGTTGTTTAAACATAACTGTGAATCTAAAGAAAAACATGTTGTTGTTTTTTAAATTGAAATCACATATCTCATTATAATTCAAATGTTAAATTGAAAATTGTTTTGAAATACATATGATAGAAAAAAAATATATCTATTAGTAGCTATATGTATTGTGTTAATTTTGTGTAAAAACTACAACGAGAAATGTTTACAATTACCAAATTGTATAGTTCGGTTCAATGTCTCTTTACAAAATGATGTTGCAGTCACAGTTACAAAATATGAGCCAACAAAGTCAGGTGTGAAACTCAATACTACTGTCTTGTCTTCAGTTTTTGTTTGTCTAAATAAACTGTTTGACAAGGTTTCATTGTTTATACCAGACTTGATCTAATTGAAATTGTAAGATAAAAAGACATGTGATAAAAACAAATAATTTTCCAGCCTGTAACATTTATTTAAATACTTAAACTAGAGTTGTTACAAAAGAGCAGATCCTTTTTTTTCTTCATAAAAATAGTTCAGGTTTGGGTAAAGCTCTAGGGTATACATCATCTTCTTCTACCTTTAGTCATGGGAAATATTTCTAGCTATCACCAGGTTTCGGACTCAGGATTTTAGTATACCAGCCAAGTGTGCTGCACTAGGCCACCATGTCCCATAATTTCTTGGGTGGTAACAGAAAAAAGCATGTAATGCTATCTACATGTGTCTACCTAGAATTTACCTTTTTGTTCTCTATTCATTTTATTGTTAGCTTAAAAGCTACCATTTCCAATGAATTGTCTACAACTCTATAGTGGGCTTTAAGATGTTGGTTTGCTATAGAAAGCCATGACAAAGTTTTAATACCTTTAATTGTGGAAATTTAATTGTGTGAATTTAAGTAGTGTACATAAAAAAAAGTTAAGTTTCCCTTATGTTGACGGATGAAGCAGGTGAAGCAGCATTCAAAGGTTTCTGTGACCACAGCATATAAGGGGACTGTGTGGCCACCACAATGCTTAGCTGCTTTTAATTTACCCCAAATAATGTAAGGTACCCCTCAAAGCTGGGTAGACTAGTGGACGTCTCTGGAAAAGAAATTTAGCCTTCACCTGGACTTGGAAACATGGAGCATTCAGCCACAGTGTCACAAAAAGTAGTTTACATTCTTGTAAATAAAATGTTACATTTTTTATACCATTTATTAGGGCTATTGTTATTAATTAAGTTCTTCATCATTTACTCTGCTACTCACTTGAAAATCAAAGCTAATGTTGACTCCTGTGGCAACTTGAGCTTTGATGTTGCATGATAAACCAACTAATGTTTGAGGCTCATACTCAAAATGAAGGTCAAACATAACTTCGTGAAACTTCAGGGAAATATTTCTGCTGTAAAGCTTTTTATGGTAGTTGAGATTGAAAGTTAGAAGGAGTTCATCTGAAAAGTATTGAAAAAACATCACGTTAACAAAATCATTCTTGAAATATAAAGTGTTACAGTTTAAGCTGATAAGAAATATAAACAGCTTCTAGCAAAGTAAACGCTAAAGATCAACATTTTGCACAAAATGAGCTGAGATTTTTTTTAAGTCCAACCTTGTATAGATTCTGTTATAAATTGTTCATGAAGAGGGTCTGAAATCGTTCCATTTAAAATTTTTAGTTCTGTGTCATTATAATAATTGTTGGTCACATAAAAACCATGCCCGCAAATGTTCTTTATTTTTTGTAAAATGTATATGGTATCACCATATTCTTCAGTTGATGCAAAGCCATCCAATGATAATTCTGGACAAGATAAAATTATGTTGTACAGCAACATATTTCCTGAGAAAATAAAAAAAAAGAAATAGTTAGAATTATTTTTTTCTTTAAACTTCTATTAATTTACTTAATATTAATAATAATTTAGTGGCTGAAAGAATACTTTCTTGTAAATTTACTTTAATAATATGTTTCTTAATTACCTATATTTGAAGTGTCCTGACATTTAAAAGTTTGTAATGAATCATTCAACATGAGCAAACTAGAATTATTGATGATTTTGTAGCTTGCAATTTCTTGAGAGGCTAAATCAAAATGTATTTGGGTGACTGTTTCATTTTCTTCACTCAAGTCCATTATACATGAAGGCTTAGAAAAGTTTGAAAACAAAATTAACTAATTTGGCTTTAAAGAAAGGATGAAATATTTTTAGCTTATAGTACACATTTTATTTTGTAAAAAGGTGTTGTTTTTTTGTTGTTCTTTTGCTGCAGAACGTCACTTTAACAGGCCTGTATTTAATGTAGATAATCTGCTAAAGTTTTTCATCATTAAAAGATTGTTTTTGTTTATTTATTGAATAATGTAATTATACACTTGGGAAAAAAACAGCACCAATCACAGTTTTGTTTATATTGCCTTAATTTTGGCTACCATTGAAACATTTGGGAGCCCATTTATTTAATGGGTATATTGTCACATATCAATCTAAGTGTATATACCTTTCAAACACTTACCAAAGTATCCTTCATGGCATTATATAGGTTAGTTGTTGTTTCATTGGAAAGGCAGAGATCTGATTTACACAAATAAAATGTGTAAGAAAACATTTAAATTTAATACAGAATATATCTTTTAGATTCTAACTGCCAATATATCTTTCCGACATTCATTGTGAGCTTAGAAAGCTAATACTAATTGAAGGTAACTTTTTGAACAATGACCAGACCTGGATATACCACTGAAACAACAATGTCTTCAGATAGGGATTCCCCACAGGCAGATGTAGCTTGAACCTGGATAGTAAAGTTAAACTCTTCAGATGCTTTGAATTTAGCTTGAGAATTGAGATTATTGATAGATTTCATCTCCTCTAAATATGATGAGGATGTTGCATTATTATCAGGGGATGTAATCTGTTAAAAACACAAAGTTTAATATGGTAAATATGAAATTTAAGCATTTTATACTTTGAAGAAATTGTGGAATACAAATAGATGGTGACTATAATTTTTTTTTATTGAATTCAGAATTGATAATGAAAAATTATGTCTTTGGAATTATGATAAAGTTTTAGTACTGAATTAAGCTCACATTTCAAGGTGCAACTGTAGCTTTAGAAATAAATTGGCGATATGTTAATTAAATTGTATTTATCTTTCAGAAATGATTCTCTAATTACCTTTCAATGCACTTTTGTTTTTCTAATATGTTATTGGATGTATCAAGTCTACATCACTAGAGCATACTCATGAAAAATATTACAAATGTTTTTCATAAGTACCTCTGCTTAATCTTTGACATTAAAGAGTTTATTCCTGTCAGCACACAGTATTAACAAATATTGTATTGTCCCAATGTCAGGTCATCATTAACATCTTGAACAAATACCCCCCCCCACACCCAAAGTTTGGCCCAATAAAATAAAAAGATAATTATTATTCAAATTTTGTGTGTGCAATAATACAGATTATATTGATCTACAAGTAAAAAAGAGACTAATTCAGATGGGTTTACTTAATAGTTTGAATAGTAATTACCATAAAAGTAAAATTTATTTGACTTCCAGAAGATATTGAAGCTGTGATAAACATTTCTTCATCAATCAAAACTTGTAGTTCATATTGTATCTCAAAGTCTTGTAAAGCTTCATATTTAAGTTTCAAATTCGTCACATGCGCTTCTTTAAGAGTTTTGAGAGTGAAGGTAAAATTTGTAAAACCTAAATAAAATATGAGAAAACAATCATAAGACAGGTAAAAGTCTGTAAGTATGTAAAATACAATATATATATATATACATATTAAAAATAATATATATTTCTTGAGTAAAAATGTGTATAGGGGAGTATAATGTTCAACTTAAAGTATTTTTGGACTGCACTGAATGTCTTGGGTTTGAATACTGGTGACGGCTAGAATGTTTTCCCAGGTTTGGATGGTGACCCTGACCCTACCCAGTTAGATAACTGACATTAGTTTGAGCTAAGTAAAGATTGCTCGGCATTGTGCTAGACAAGAAAATCCCCTAGTCATGGCCACGAAAAAAGGCAAAATGAGCGCTGCTTCACCGACCATATGGATCAAATTGGTCCAATTTTGTATGAAATATCAAGGGGATGAGGAAATGTATAGCAATAATTTTACTATTTAATTTACATATTGTTACCTAATCTACAAGTTGGTTTCCTCCCCTTTCTACTTTTTAGCACAGGATTTTGTTTTGTCATTAGGTGATTCGTGAATAAGAGCACCATGTTGTGTCAATTTCATATTCCTCAAAAACATTTTATAATACTTTGTTAGTTTTCACTTTCTCAATATCATGACATACTTTTGACACAATAGCTGGTATGCAATATTTTATTAATGTAAAGGAACATTCATGATGATTTTTGCTGTCAAAATAACATTTATTCTTATTTATTATAATGCTCACCATACAATACTGGAGTAGCCAATCTCACTAGACTGTAGTTTTTTGGTTTGATGATGACATCTTGTGATGTATTTACACCATCAGACAGTTTCAGCCTGACCTCTGCCAAGTAATTGTTTTCAAAATAAAACACTCTCTCACAAGTGCTATTGTCATGCAACATGAAGATAATGTCCTGAAATGTTTGAAAGCCTGTGTTGGCTTCAGTCTCTACTAAAAAATTTTCTTCACAAGTCAGTATAATGACAACCACATTAGGAACATCTGTAAGAAAACCAAAAAATATTTTATACATAGATTATAAAAGCAGACCATCACAGATGATAGACCTTTAGAATTTATATGTTTGTTTGAATACTTTATTTATAAGAAGTGTAAAAAAAAGTATACACTTCATAATATAAGGCGAAAGTTATCTACACTTATAAGACTTTAAAAAATTAAACTTTTAGCATAAAATGTAAAATTTAACAAAAAATGGATTGAGAGGGGAAAATATATAGTATAAAAAGTTTTGAACAAAAATGGAAACATATCAGAACTTTCCATCTTTATATACCTTGATCATGAAATAATAATCTTTAGAAGAAGTTTATCTATATCAAACGTAAAGAAGATGTTTATCTATATCAAAGATACTACAGTAAGTGTTAAGTAAAGTTCCCTTTCAAACCATGTTAACCTATGTCTATGAGGCAAGTGAACCACTTTTCACAAGTTTCTGTGTCCTATGTCATTCAAAGAGAGATTGCATGGCCAGCACAACGCCCTTTGGAGCTTGGTACACTCAGGAACAGCCTCCAGACTCTGGGAAACATTCTAGCCTTCACCAGGACTCAAACCCTGATCCTTTGGAGCACTGCCACTAGACCACCATTCCCCATACAGATAATACATACATGTTAAAATGTATGTTTCAATAGTATATAGAATTTTATTTAGAATTTGATAAAATGCATTGTGTTGTAAAAATAAAACCAACTATAAAATCTTCAAATGTTTAGTTTTCAAATTAAAACAAAAACTCTTATTTTCCTCTTACCTGACGGTCTCTGACACTGAGACTGAGAAAGTATATTTTTTACAGGTTCTGTTATGTTGCTGCTTACAAACACATTGCCTCTATTGCTGTCTGAAGTTACATCAAAGTTGATGACTGTAATGTTGTCAAAACCACTCCAATCCTTTGTACACACAGGCTCCTAAAAGAAAAAGGCTTTTAAAGATCAAATTGATGTTAAGAATCATTAATTCATTCATTAAAATTATTCAGTGGAAGACCTTTTATTTAATCAAGACAGATGATACAGACCATAATGTGCTTATTCATATGTCAGTTCTGATGGACATATATTATAAAAGTATTCATTTCAGTGCATTTTTACTCCAACTTTCCGACTAATGGCCTATCTATCTAACCTTGGTGGAATCAATGACATCCTTTAACCAGGGAAATAACCCTGGCATAATTACCAGAACTCAAGACCTTAGGGCATGGCTATCCAATATGGTGCCATTATACCAACAACTGTGTTCTAAAAGGATAAGGTCATGATATAGTTAAATATTATTTTTTTTAAAGAAAACTGATACATATATATATTGGAATAAACCACAAAAGCACCCAGGCACAATTATAGATAGCCTACATTTATGTTACTCTTTATGAGATATTAATATGCATAGGTCTACTTAAAATGTCAAACTTATTGCTGTTATAGAGTTTTTCTTGACAACACTAGGTATGCCATGGCTTAAACATAAAAAAAATATTTTTATACAGATGTGAAATTGTTTTGTTAGTTAAAAACAGAAATGGGCTTTAAATACTCCAATATGGCTCTATCCTTAATATTTAGTATGCCAAGAAATTGTTTTTGTTAATGCTCCCATTCTCTCTACACTTGTGGACACTATCTAAATTGAGGGCTAAATAAAGAGTAGATGATTTCCACTGAGTACTAAATCCAAGTATTTAAACCAACATTATTTGCCAAACAGTAGTGACAACTCCAAAGTTTTGCAATTATATGCAATGCTTTTTCGCTAATTGATATCCCCTTCCTCCAACATTTACTGTTATATGCTTATTTACAACAATAGCACTAGTCAGGACTTTTTTGCAAAACTTATCCAATCTGGATTATGTAATAAAATGTTTGCCAATTTAAAAAATACAACATTAAAAAATTTTTTACAAATATTTTATGCACGGTATTTGCCGAGGCAAATACTTTCCAAAAAATGGGATATTCAGCCTAAGGAAATGTCCAAGGCAATTTCCAGTTATGCCCTATTTAAAATAACATTTTTAATGTGCAACAATAAAATAAAAGAAGAACCTCAGAAAAATTGCTTGAATTGGTATTAAAACCAGTAGTATTCAGTAGTGAATTATTGTTACTTCTGGGACACATTGCTGAAAAAGAATAAAATTAACAAATTAAAAAGTTCAGGTGATGGAAATACAATCATGACATTTCTTTTACAATTCAAAATTGAAGCAGATCTGTCTGTATCAGTAAGCCAAGGAAAAAATATTAATATTATACACAGGAAAACTAGACATGGGAAAAAAAAACAAAAAAAAAAGTAATGTTAATGTCATTTGAGTTTGTTTTTTAAATCAATAGTAAACCTATCATAAATAAAATGTAACCTGTTATGTGCATTTCTAATTTATTATTTAAAAAAACAAACTCATTGCTGTTTAACGAGTCTATTTTTTAACTTTAATTTGGATTTAGCCATATATTTATTTTTACACTGCAGCTGTAATATTATTTTAGTTTACTGTCTAAACAAATGCATGGACCTATAGTAATACAATATATAAAATGTTGCTGCATTGTATTAAATCCTATGCAATTAGAAATTCACAATAAAACACATTTATTGGACAAGCATTTTGTTCTCAACATTACAAAACAGAAACCAATGGTATTTAATATAGAACAAAGTTGATTCCGTTGTTCTCAATGTATTACCTGGATACACAGCTGATATTACAATGTAAGTGGTCAGATTGGCTTCACAAAGTGACTCAGCACTCACAAGGATTGTGTAATTAGTCTCAATGCTGGGGTTAAAAAAGATTTGACTGCTCTTTCCATTTACCGTATGCCTTGCATTTGTGGCTTCTGTCAAAGCCGCAGCATCATCAGGAGACAGAATCTGCAAAATGGTATTGCATATTGAATCCATTTCCACTTATATACATGAAAAAATTCACACAAAACCTGTTTAAGACATTCACTAGATAATATATAGCCTCTTACACTGAAATCTATGTTCACTAAATAATATATAGCCTCTTACACTGAAATCTATGTTCACATTACTTCCAGAAAATATGGTTGCAGTAATGTTGTATTTTTCACCTATCACAACAGCATCACTGTAATCAACTTCTAGACCAGACAAAGGCTCTTGAATAATCAAGCTCAAGTTTTTACTCAGAATTCCGTCTCTGCTTTCTACTGTAAAGCTTAATTTTGTTTCAGCTAGATAGAGCATGGGGCAGAATTAGATAAATTATAGATAATTATTATTAAAAAAGATAAGTAGCAGGGATGGACAAAAAAGGGAATAGTAGATAGTACCAGGTGACCGATCATTCGATCGGTAATAAAGAGCAGGCGCTTGTACCTTAACATCATGTGTATGTAAAACAACAGTGCATAAATTTTAAAAATACTTCTTTACCAGACCAATAAATTGTATTTGTCTTTTTTCTTTTTTCTACTATGAATAACATAGGCTTTAAATTCTAACAGTCGAAGTAGATTGTTATTTGTGCAGTCTAATATCTAGATTTCGCCCGATAACCCCCCCCCCCCCCAAAAAAAAAAACAACAACAAAAAAACAACAACAACAAAAAAAAACCAGCTTAATCTCATTTTAAACCAAAAAAAAAACATGCAGGCTAGAGTTGTCAGTTTTAAATCCAACAGAAATATATGTCATTTATGTCATTAAATCGCCAGGCTACAACGAATACATAAAAGTACTAAGCGTTTGTTTATGTGCAAGTCTAAAAGAGACTTGGGAACTGCCCTTCTACGCTCGCTCCACTGGCTCCCCGTGAAAGCCAGAATTGAGTATAAAGTGGCGCTACTTTGCCATCAGTGCATTTTTAATAACGAGTTTCCGTCCTATCTCAAGGCCCTAATCAGACCTTATGTCCCGCAAAGAACACTTCGTTCTGCAAACTCATCGCTTCTGGAAGAGCCCCGTTTCTCTCTGACGACCGTTGGCCTGAGAGCCTTCTCAGTATCCGGTCCGAAGGTGTGGAATCAACTTCCCATTCAACTGAGGCGAACAAGCTCTACTGTTACTTTCAAAAAGAACTTAAAAACTCATTATTTCAATATTTACCTTCGATAACATTTAACATGCTTTAGAAACTTACTGTCTTATTTATGGGTTGGGTCGGTTAATGCTACATTTATTTGTTTTGTCTTTTTTTTTAATCATCAATTTAGCTCTGTCACCTGGCCTAGTGTAATATCCGTATTCTTAGTTGTATGTTAAAGCGCTCTGAACTTACATTATGTTTGTTGGCAGCGCTATACAAATATTATTATTATTATTTAAAAGACTGAAAATGAAAGTTTAAATTTAAAATATCGTGAATTACGTTACAATTTTTAGTTCTTCTACCCCTTCCCCTATTGGTGTACGCTCGTTTGAATCTGTGGCGCCTTCACTGTGGAACGGCTTACCTGAGACACTGAAAAACTCTGTGTCAAAAAAGGCATTCAAGAAGAATTTGAAGACTTTTCTTTTCAACTAAATTGATCAAATACACATCCATCAGCAAAAAACTTGTTTGAAACTATTTTAAAATGTTATTGTCGTTTCGTGCCTCCATCGGCCGAAACCTTGTTTAAAACTAATTTAGAGTGTTATTGTCGTTTCGATTTTGTGAGCGCGCTGAGCATGCTTTTATTAGCATGGAGTGAGGCGCTATATAAATGACCAATTAATTAATTAACTTTAACAACTGTCAAACTTTCCAATAAAATTATGTCAATTTTTTAAACTCCCTCCCTGAACCCATTCAAGCTAACAATGAGTTACGGCCGGCAAATATGTTTGATAGGAATTAAAAAGGTCTACGAATAAATGTAAATCGGGTACAAAAAAATAGGCATAGTCTAACTGGAGAATCGAACCCGGGTAGCCCGCACAGCAGTCCTCTACGTTAACAACTTAGCTAGAGAAGGCACATGTCAGATGTGAAAAGCTATTAGACAGTATATAGGACTAGGCCTAAATAAGTCAGTGACACAAACTCACAAATTGACCAATGGGTATCCGTGGGGACACAAACACGATCTTTTTATATATATATATAGATTTTCAATGTTTTCAATGTATTATTCCAAACATTGTTTGACAAAAAAGTAAAAAAATATAGTTTGGTGTTAACATTATCTAATATCCTCCCTTTGTGTTACTATTTAAAATAAACTATCGCGGCAAAATATAATATTGATTAATATAAACATTTTTTTTTTTTTTAAATTTTGAGCATTAAACTTAAATACTAAATAATTAACGGTGAAATTAGGTTATTCATTGAAAAGACTGCAAATGAAAAGATTATAATATATATAGGCTACGTTAGATGATGTGTTTAATTCCTTCCCCCCTCCCCCCGCCCCTAAATAAAACTAACAGTATATTACACTTCTGACTATTGTTATAAGGAAAATACGAATATACTGAATACATCTTTTCTCGTTTACCAGATTTCGAATTGACAATGTTAACATATTCTAATATATCTTACTTGGGTAGGCCTATATAAGCAAATCATAAAAATATTTAATAAAACATTCGTAAACAGATGTCTTGTACAAAAAAGTAGTTCCTATTATTATTTTCGACGTGTTTTTTTTTCCAAAATAATGTTTAATAAACAAAATTTACAAATAGGCATATAGTTTGGAGAAATCTCATCTAATTCTGTTTTTATTTAAACGGCAAACTATTATCTCACTAGTAATTAATACGTAAATATTTTATTTTTTATTTTATTTTTAATTTAATCTAAAATATATTGAGGACGTTTTAATCTAAATAAGCCTCAAGGGCCGCATACTATTATTTGTCAGCCTGCGAGTCAACCACTGGCGGTAGTTTGCACACCCTGCATTACATAAATTATTACACTTGGTCTTGCTTTAAATTATATCTATCATCGGTGCGCAAAACAGCCAGCATAAACAAGAAATTAAACTTCTTGTTAATGTTGAACGGGTATTTCCGCAACGTCATAATTGCGACGCAACAAAACACCGCTCTTGAATGCCGCGCTACATGTGGATCGTGCAATGGCATGTTTTCACGGCCAAAATCAATTATCTACGATAAATCTTTTGTGTATTTTTGTCTAACGATCATTTCCGATTTTTATTTATGTGGCCGAAAAGCTGTAGAATTTTTTTTAGGTGAAACAAGTCGTGCATTAAAACATGAAGATAATCGTTAGAGCGCTTTTGAAGAAAATTTCCACATATATATATATATATATATATATATACATACAGTTTTAACTCGTATTATAGTATAGGATATCAGAAAGAGATGGTGTTTTTTTTTTGTAGAAAACTGAGGACTTACATAGCTGTGCTATATAGACATATGTTTAATAACTGTTGACAATAAAATTGTAGCAAAACATTGCAGTAAAATATGATTTTAGAAATATCACAATATGTTTATAACACTTAACGCTAACAACTTGTTATGTTAATCATAAATATAGAATAAAGAAATAAAATACACATCAACATGACAATGAGACTACAGTATTTATTGAAATATGGAGCTGTAGTGAAAGCTAAGTTTAGAGCAAAAAATTAATGTTTAAATGAGGAACATTGCCTTGTCTGTGTCTCATGTACTGCTTAAGTACTTTATTATCCATTTCAACTTTATTGATTTTTTTACATGATTATATCTCTTGACTTTTTTTGAACAGCTTGTACTTTATGTTTGATATTACAACAAGATTATATATATATTACATTTAAAAAACTATAGATTTAAAAAAATACATACCATCATAAACATAAGAGTTTCCTAAATCAATGCTCTCAATGCCACCAGGAAGAATAAGTTTAGTCTGAGAGCCTGAATCATTTGACAGCTTGAATAGAACGTTTAATGGATAATTATTCTGAACATAAACCACTGTATTAAATGTGTGGATTGAGTTATGCAATATGTAGACCCTATCATTGAAGATTGATTCATATTCTTGAAAGTCCACATTTTCAAAACATGATAGCACAATCATGATAACAGCTTCGTTACCTGAAAATTAAAATCATCCAGGATAACATAAAGCAAGCAAATGAAATTTATTAAATTCAATAACACTTTTTGAAGTAATTGAAGTTATATGTATAGGTAAAAAGTAAATTGACAGGGAGATATAGTCAAAACTAACTAATTGTACAGCCAAGAAGAAGAAAAACACCACCCAGGCCAGGCGGGGCATAAAAACCAATGATCAGAGATGCCTGGGGATAGTTCAGATGACCAACTCCTTGGAATGAAAAAAGCAGGTGAGTCAAGGGTGACAGATCAAAAGAAACTACACTTTTGACCCATCAAATTAGAGACCTGTACATAGGCTGGGATAATCATAAAAAACAAGGAGGAATGGAATGAGAGTGATAGTGGGTAATGGATGGCTCGGGTTCATAATAGCGACGGTCAAAATAGCGACTGTCAGTTGAGCGACTTCACAATAGGGATTGTTTCAAAACAGCGACTGTCAGATAGCAATTGTAATAAAAGAGTGATTGTCATAACATAACAGCGACTGCTCATTAAATAAATTTCAAGCCAAAAGGAAGAGGGCTAATTAAAAATTATAGTCCCGCCCACTAATTGTGCACTGACAGCGGATCACTGTGTAGGAATTAATTAAGGAGAAAAGTTATTTTTAGTGCTTACTATTTAGTCTGGCAACACACTAGCATCTCATTATATTATATACGAAAATATATTGCAGATTTTCTGGAAATTTTGAAAATAGTCGTGATTTATAAGTTCTCACAATAATGTATGACATTAATTTAAAAAAGTATTTCGTTAATTCCATTAAAACGTTAATAAAATATTATTTCCTAGTTTGGTTTGTTAACAGTTCAAATGACAGTTGCTGTTTTGACAGTCGCTATTTTGCCCAGTCGCTATTGTGGAGTAGCTCAAGTGACAGTCGCTGTTTTGACAGTCGCTGACCTGCCCGGATGCCACAATGGATATATTGAATAGAGATGTTTTTTTTTAGAAAGCTTAGGAATTGTATTGATTTGTTATGGATGGATATTTGCTACTTATA
Source organism: Anisus vortex (assembly GCA_949126835.1). Classification (NCBI taxonomy): domain Eukaryota; kingdom Metazoa; phylum Mollusca; class Gastropoda; family Planorbidae; genus Anisus; species Anisus vortex. The sequence goes on from OX421494.1 coordinate 30,413,017, forward strand.
TGTGCAGTGTGCCATTGACATTATCTGTTACATAATCAGCAAACCTTGTTCAATAATCTTATATTGTATATTCAACTGTCCCTTTTCCATTTAGTTCTTATTTCAAAGAGTGGGTTGAGCATATGTTGTTGTCAACAAGACCAAACTAAAACATTTGATAGTTGTAAGAGGAGGTCACACATCCTCACAATATATAAATATATACACTAGTTGACAAGTGAGCACATTATTGTGTCTATTCAAAAGCTATGTATATTTTAATAAGCCAGATGAATAATAGAAAACAACCCAAAATAAGTTTTCCTACCTTCAGCCTCTTGGTATTCTAATTGTGATGTCCGATTCTTCAAAAGTTCAATGTTGTTATAGTTGACACTTACAAATCCAAAATTAGTTTCAGAATTTATATTTATCTGAAATTCTATGGCTGCGGTTTCATTAGCATACCAGTCTTCAATACATGTTGGCTATTTCAAGAATGAAGTCAATTGAAAAAAGAATAACGTGATTATGATACAGAAAACTTGTATTATTTATAATATCAAGTAACTTATACTTATTTTAAACTTTAATTAGTCTATCAATGCAAACATATTTAAAAGCGTTAAAAATAATATGAATAATAATTGCAACAAACCGTATTTGACAGCTGTTGATCAATAAACGAAATGTGTACATTTGAAACATTTTCATTCCGCTGGCAGATTTCTGTTTATTGCACGAAAATATACATTTGTCAAATATGTGAATTTAAAAAAAGAAATTAATTATTTTTAACTTCAGCCATTTCATCTAAATAAAATATTTACCTGGATATAATGCTGATATTTCAATGATTCTCGTTATATTTTCCTCACATAATAAGGATTCAGCATTCACAAGAATTGTATAATTAGACGGAATGCCACCAGGACTGAATAAAACCTGGCGTCTATTATTTGTTGTTAAATTTTCTAATTCTGTGTTTTCTTTCAAAGCATTTTGATCAAATGAAGATAAAATCTGTCAAATAAAATATTTGTTTAGTTTTACACAATAAAATAGTGAGTTATTTTACTAGGAAGAATAAAGAACTATTTTTTTCACTTACCATGAAATTAATTTTTACATCACTCCCTGAAAGTACAGTGGCTGTAATGTTGTAGTCTTTACCAACTTCAACAACATCACTATAGTCAACTTCAAGACCCCAAAGTCTTTCTTTATTAATCAAGCTCACATTTTTGAATAGTGTCCCATTTCTTGCATTCATTTTGAAGCCAAAATATGTTTCATCTTAATAAATGTAATGGAGATAAAAAAAAGCAAAAATCACAAATATGAATGATGACACTTTATAAAACAAGATATTACAATTTGCATATCATGCTCTGTATGCTCTATTTATTTGCATTTTTATATACTAGAAATGATATACAAACAATGGTCACAATGGCTTTGATTGAAAAGAAAATGTTTATTTCATAATTGAAATTGAAGTATGTATAGCCTAAGTTTTCTTAATTTTTTTTTAAACTCGAGATAAATCAATATAATGATTTGGGGAATCAAATAAAAACATATGGGATAAAACTATAAAGGGGTTTCATTTTAATAAAAGGACCTACAAACAAAAGATTTCTAACAAGAATAAAAAAGTGAGAAACAATGCTATTGCTATCAGGGGCGAAGGCCGGATTTTTGTGGAGGGGGAACTGAAATTTAGAATTTAAAACTGTTAATCAAATTTGTACACCGATTTAGTTAAATATTTTTAAGCAATCATTCAAAATCTTGCTGGAATTAAAATAAATTTTTATTAACATGAGTTTTAAAAAAAATTTCAATAAATTTTAATAATATCCTTAATTATGCATTATGTCCAGGAAGCGTTCTTGAATTGTTTCTTTGACATCAACCCATCAAATAATTAAAGCCATCCACACTTTTTTGGTTGCACAGTGAGCTTTACCAATTAAAATGGTGAAAGGAGTTTGAATCCCGATTCGCTGTATTAACTTTTGTTAAACCAATGAGGCCAGCTGGTCCAGCCGTTAGTTCACCGGACTGTCAACCAAAAACCAACTGACAGGTCGCGGGTTCTATGCCTGCCACCGACATATCCCTGTAGCCCTGCAGGAGTTTTGTGCCTAGTGGACGTAATAATCTTCTATCTAGAAGGAACGTCTGTAAACTTATAAGATTATAAGAGCTGTATTGCTTTGCAAAAATTTTTTTGAATGCCTCTGAGCTTTGGATTTTGCAGTGACAAAATCGCAAGAAGGGATTCATTCTTTGTTTGCTTGTTTTTCACACTAATTGAAACATATAAGTGTCAAAATTGTTTTTTTCAAAAATGTCAGGGGGGGGGGGGGCGGTGATTTTGCCCCTGATTGCAATACGGACGAGTATATATTTCCCCATTTTAATAGATAAATTAATATGGATGTTGTAGGTGTTCAACAAAACAGAAGATAATATAATTATACCATCCAAAGATTCTCCAAGGTTTATGGCTTCATAACTTCCAGGGGTAATGCTTTTGTTGTAATAATCTGTGTCCCTTGAAGTCTCAAAAAAAATTTCTAGTGGATAATTGTTCTTAAAGAAAATGATATTATCAAGTGTTTGGTTTGCGTTGTACACTAAGTTGATATTATCAAAAGAGATCCACTGAGATCCTTGAGGGTTGGTATCTTCAAAACAAGATAAAACAATCAGCAAAAGGGGTTGGCTATCTGGAAAAGAGATAATTGTTTTTTTTTTTTAAAGGTTATATGATAATGTTGTATATGGGTAGTTATCTACAGTCTGTTGTTTCCTGTTAATTATTCGGAATACATATACTTTATTTAAAAAAAAAAAGTTTTATTAATGTGATAATGTATTTATTTACTGTTTCTTCTAAAATTACATTTTACTGCATAAACATACTAGGTAAAATATTAAACAAAGCCAAACATATTTACAGTGATAAATTAACTTCTCATGATAAACACCAATTTCATATTTAATTTCTTTCTTACCTCTTGATGTTTCATATTCTATCTGTGAAATTATATTCATTATAACATCAGTGCTTTCATTGCTTACAACTGCAAAGCCACTATCACTCAAAGAGGTTAGATCTATGTGGATTTCTGTAATAGACGCCTGATTATCCCCCTGGTCTTTAACACAAAATGGCTGTTGAAATAAAAAGGAATAAATGAAACATTTCTCTGGCATTTATGTACTAATATATAATAATGCAGTAATATATAAAATAATAAATTTTTTCTTCCTTATTTTACATCAAATATCTATTTACACCATTAACATTTAGCTCTATCTGTATTATGGTTTTTAAGACCTATTTATAAGTTAACTTACTTTATCAGATGTATTTGTCATTTCCATATTATAAATTGCACTTCTCTCAGGGCACAAGATAAAGTCTTGAGGATTAAAAAAAAAAAGCATGAAGTTTTAATGGCATGCACACAAATATTTACAACTGACAAGTTTAACACTAATTATGAAATCACTAAACTTAGAAACATTAAGAAAAGAAAGGCAAAGAGCAAAGTAAAAATAATTCATAAATCTTAAATTCTAACTTAGAAATTCAACACAATGACAATTTATTACTATGCTCTGATAAAAATAAGTATAAAAAACTCTTTTCTTAGTCCATAAGCAAGAAAACAAGTATATAGTTTTGTTCCTTTCTGAGTGGCATCCAGGCATGGAAAATGTTGCTTGAAAAACCATTGAAACAAAAACCTTAACAATATTTAAATCATAAATGTAGGATGCAATAATCTTATGTACAGAAGGAGCATCTGTCAAGCTTGCAATATACTTCTGCAGCCTTTTTGGGGTCTTAAATAATTAATTCCTTTCAAAACACTCAGTTTAAATATATTTTCCACAGCTTAAATAACAAAAATCTAAACAGTTTTTAAATCAGTCTCTCCACAAATTAAAATTCCTTTTATTTTAATACTATAGTTTTTTTATTGATGTATAATTTTATTTCTAAATTTTAAGACATTACAAGCTATTGCTGCAGGGATAGAACCCAGGTCATCATGTTGTCAGTTTGTTGCACTAACGGCAGGACCAGCCAGCCTCTCAAGAAAGTTAGATAGAAAATACTCTTGTAACTCAATATTTACCTGGATATATTGCTGATATTTCAATGATTCTCGTTATATTTTCCTGACATAATGATTCAGCACTCACAAGAATTTCATAATTGGATTGAAAGCTAGGGCTGAATAAAACCTGTCGTCTATTATTTGTTGTTACATTTTCTAATTCTGTGTTATCTCTCAAAGCATATTCATCAAATGAAGATAACATCTGTCAAATAAAATATTCGTAAAGTTTAAGACCAAAAAAAAGGTATTTCCCAATTTAAAAAACAACAACTATTTTTTTCACTTACCATGAAATTAATTTTTACATCACTCCCTGAAAGTACAGTGGCTGTAATGTCGTAGTCTTTACCAGCTTCAACAACATCACTATTGTCAACTTCAAGACCCCAAAGTCTTTCTTTATAAATCATGCTCAAATTTTTGAATAGTGTCCCATCTCTTGTATTCATTTTGAAGCCAAAATATGTTTCATCTTCATAAATGTAATGGAGATTAAAAGGAAAAATCACAAATATGAATGAGGATACTTTATAAAACAAGATATTACATTGTGCATGTCATGCTCTGTATGCTCTCTTTATTTTCATTTTAACATACTAGAAATGATCTACAAACAATGGTGACTATGTCTTTAGCTGAAAAATAAATGTTTATTTCATTATTGAATTTAACTACGAGAAGCCTAATTCAAAAAAAAAAAACGGGATATAAATCATTTTAATGAATAATATTATTAAACACATTGTTTATAACAATAAAGGGAATAAACTTTAATAAAAAGGGCCTACAAACAAAAGATTTCTAATAAGACTCAGCAAGTGTGAGACAGTGCTATTGCTATATAATCAAAAATATATTTCCCTTTTTTATAGATAAATGAATGTGGATGCTATAGGTTTTGAACAAAACAGAAGATAACAAAATCATACCATCATATGAGTCTCCAAGATTTAGGGTTTCATAACCTCCAGGGGGAATGCTTTTGCTGTAATTATCTGTGTCTTTTGACATCTCAAGATAAATTTCTAGTGGATAATTGTTCTTAAAGAAAATGATATTATCAAATGTTTGGTCTTTGTTATACACTATCTTGATACTATCAATAGAGATCCACTGAGATTCTTGAAAGTCGGTATTTTCAAAACAAGATAAAACAATCATCAAAATGGGTTGGCTGTCTAGAAAAGATAAAAAAATATATTTCTTATATATTATATTGTTGTAATGGGTGGTTACTGGTTTTATAGTCTATTGTTTCCTATTAATCATTCTGAATATACATAATTTAAAAAAAAACAGTTTTCTTAATGTGATATATATAATGTATTTATTTACTTTCTTTATCTTACTTATTTTATGTAATATCTTATAATATGTAATATATATCTTATATATCTTATATATATATATGAGGAACGGTAGCCGAGCGGCAGCGCAATCAACTGGCTATCCAAGGGTCCTGGCTTCGAATCCTGGTGGAGGCTAGGATTTTTTCCCAGGATTTGAAGGTGTAACTGAGTCTACCCAGCTCTTATGGGTACCTGACCTTAGTTGGGGGTAAATTAAAGGCAGCTGTGCATAGTGCTGGCCACACAATCACCTAGTATGCTGTGGCCACGGAAACTGGTGAACTTTGTACAGCATGAACATACTACCGTTAGGTAAACATATTAAAACCAAACATATTAGAATGATAAATTTAATTCTTAGAATAAATAACTATTTCATATTAAATTGGTTTCTTACCTCTTGATGTTTCAAATTTTATCTGTGAAGTTAAATTCATTATAACTTCAGTGCTTTCATTGCTTACAACTGCATAGCCACTATTACCCGAAGAGGTTAGATCTATGTGGATTTCTGTTATAGAGTTTTGATTTTCCCCCTGGTCTTTAACACAAAATGGCTGTTGAAATAAAAAGATAAATAAAACATTTCTCTAGCATTTATGTAAAATAATATACAAATGAATTACATTTACTTCCCTTTATTACAATCAAATATCTATTCACACCATTAACATTTAGCTGCATCTGTAGTTTAGGCCTATTTTTGTTTTTAAGACCTATTAATACGTTAACTTACTTTATCAGATGCATTTGTCATTTCCATATTATAAGTTTCACTTCTCTCAAGGCACAAGGTAAAGTTTTCAGGAGGCTCAGGATCTTAAATCACAGCATTAAGTTTTAATCTTATCTTATCTTAGGCATACTGCCGCATACATCTCTACATTTTTAGTAACATTGCATAAAGCTACTACTGTCAATAAGCTAATAAAAGATGGTAATAAAATAATTTATTCCTTATAAAACACTCGATTTAGTTATATAGTCTGTTTATATAAAATTTGAATCTGTCTGTAAAAACTGAATGCACTAACAAGATTGTAGGGCAGACAAATAATCAATGTCTTTACTCACTATCTGTAACATGTTCTTCTCCTTGCTTGACAAAAATGAGAACAGTTTTTGAATCTGTCTCTCCACAAATGGATGTTGCTTTTGTTTTAATAGTGTAATTGCCTTGCAGTTGTGAGGAAAATGAAACGTTCACTATTTTTTCTGTAACATAGTGTACTGCAGTAATGTCAGCATTGTTGAAGTTGTCCTGCAAGAATATCTGAAAACAAGATTGGACATGAAAAAAAAAAAGCTACTCAAAAGAGATGCAAGATCTCAATAAATGCAAGTTTTATTTTATTTAAAATTTTTAAGACTGATACTGCATATTTTGCACCACAGATATAAAAATACAGATGCATTTTTAAAGAAACAAAAAAGTAAAGCAATACAAATTCTCAAGAATGAGGGGAGAGAACCTAATTAAGGGACAGTAATGCACAAATACCTCTTTACTTTACAAGTACATAACCACACTTGCATAATATAATTAGGGGTGAATAACTCACTTCAAAAGTTATTCCAGTGCCTGAAGTCACACTAGCAGTAATGACAGACACCTCACCAATATAGACTTCATCCTCGTAATCAATTTGAAGACCATTCAAAACTTCATATTGTAGTATACTTAGATTTTTAAAGACTGATCCATTCTCTGATGAAACTAAGACACTTATGGTGCTAGTCTCTGAAAGTACAAATTTAGCGTTTAGCTTAACGTTACTATTACTAATTACTGTTACGATAACGATGCTTTTGGTAAGTAATAAAGTCCCATTTAAAATGTTGGTGCTCATACTAGTCTAATAATTTACGATCGGTTTAGACTTTTTAAAGACAGAATTTATAGTTTTCGCAAAAGATTTACAGGAAAAGGCATTTTTTTCCAAGGTATTTCGCAAAATACTTTATAATTTCTCAAGAGCAAAGATATCACAGAAAATGCTGAAATTGATACAGAATTAGATGGGGCGAAAAGGATATGAATTCGAAACTGATTTTTAGGCCGATTAGGAGAAGGAGGGTGGGGCGAAAAGTTTAAAGTGTAACATAATAATATAGATAATAATAACAAGTGTTGTCATCACCATCACGTGGACGTCTAAGCCAGCTTACTAAGATCACAGAAAGTGGGTCAATTAGCCTGCCGAAGATTTTACCACGCACACACAAAATAATTACAAAACTGAACTTATTATACAGAATTTTAAAAGAATATTGTAATGTTTCGGCTTATACAGATTCTAAAATGACATGATATGAACAATCACTCTCGGAGTTTGGGATACCAAGATCTCAATGCGAGAGGAAAAGAAATTGAGGAAATGTAGGCCTATAGATCTACTGAAAATATGTTTATATTTCTAAAGTTAGACTCTTTAAACCAGGGTCGGGAACCTTTTTGTCTGAGAGAGCCATAGAAACCACATATTTTGAAAAGTAGGCCTATTTCTGTGAGAGCCATAAATTATGTTTAAAACTAAAAATTCAAGTAAATGTTTGCACTTTGTGTAATAACAACACTAAAAGTACAATAATTATGTCTCTGAATTCTTATGATGCTGAGCTGCAGTAGACTTTAGCTCATTTGTAGAATGAAATATTGATATGCAATTAATATATAGATCAAAAAGTCTAAGAAAAAAGATTTTTTGAATAATCGAACATTTGTCTGCGAGCCAGATGCAGCCATCAAAAGAGCCACATCTGGCTCGCGAGCCATGGGTTCCCGACCCCTGCTTTAAACCAATCAGAAGATACCCCTAGGTTTCTACACCACACATAATGTGTTCTACACTAAAGGGTGGATGATATCAACAACACCCGACTGAGCCACTTACTCAATAAGGTTATTTAGGCCTAATGGATAAACTACCAGGGCACATAGAAATTGAAGAAAGAGACATAATAGACTTCAGCTATTTTTAAATACTAATATTTAAAATATAAATTATAACAATGTATTTCAATATACTTTGGTCTTTATTTATACTCGGAACCCGGCCGGACCTCTCAAACGGTCAACAGGTCTTAATAGCCCGGTCAGAATCATCCACATTGCCCGGGCCGATTCAAGCCCTCGATTCTCACGAGTTTGACTTTGGACATAGTCTAGATAAATTGCATGTTTTGTTTTATAAAATATTAATATAAAAGATAAGAGATGTAAGCTTAAAAGGATAATCTAACCATGAACAAAAGAGCTGTTAAGTTGAATATGAACAACTTCCTCAGCTGGCACTGTTAGTTCTTGACTGGTGTAGCCGTCAATAGCTATATTCACTGGAACGTCGAATGTATTTTCATTCTTTATGTAAACGGCTTCTCCACAGGTATCGTTTTCGTTTCGTTTTATGTAAATTTGGTCATCTTCGTCGCCTTGGATGTCTACGCCAGTCAGCTCGCATCTTGAGACAGGGTGAGATGCCAATAAAACAAGCAATATGAAGAAAGGCCCTGTAATAACAAGCAACATAAGTATATAATGTATGCCCTAAACAGCAATTGGTTATTTCAAATAACGGTTTTCTTACATTATTGATATTGTTGTATTAATAATAGTAATTAGTAATATTAGCAGTGGCGAAACCATGAGGGGGGAGGGAGCGGGCTCCCCCCCCCCCCCAGACCATTTTTCGAAAAGATGGTCCCTTTTTAGCTCAATAATTGTTGCCTTTTCAATGATAACAAGTGTTGCCTTTTATAAGGATGAAAAAGTGGCGTAAGAAATAAACTGATGGACCTTTTCGAGAACAAAAAAAAACTGGACTTTTTAATGAATAACATGTGGGACCATTTCATGAAAACAAAAGTGGAACGAACCTTTTTAAGACTCAAAAAGTGGGAATTATAAAATGTTGGACCTTTTCAATAATGAAAATGAAAAGTGGGGAGCTTTCAAAAAAAAAACTTCAAGAAAAAAAAATTGGCCTTTTGAAAAAAAAAAAACTATGGGAGGAGATTAGCAGTGATGCATAAAGTAAAGCCTCTCCCTCTTAGAAGTAGTGACCGCCCAGATGTACCAAGTATTGCCTCGTCTTTAGCACTCTTGAACACTTCTGAAAAATGGCCTCTCCAGACTACATGTGTCTGAATGGGCACCTTCATGTAGGAATGTATATACGTACGTATTTTAGGTTTCTGGCCTCCCTCTTTCAACAGAAATCCATTCATGTGCAACCGAATGTCAATCGAAATAACTGGACGTGTGAGGAGGCTTCAGAGCAAAGTGAAAAAATATCACGTTTCTACTAGCCCAGCCTCTACTCTATTGTTCACGGATGTCATCCTCCCATCGTCTCTTCAGCCTGCCTCTCTTTCTTCCACCCTGCACTGTGCCCTGCAAGGTGGTGTTCGCCGGGCCTTCGATCTTTCCTCATGCCCGTACCATCTGAGTTTTTTGCATTTAATGGCGCCGAGTAGATCCTCGTGAGGGCCGATGACGTTGATGATTCACTCTCGAGCAGCCTCATTTGTAAGGCGATCTTTTAGGTTAGGAGATGTTCAAAATTTTTCGGAGACATCTCATTTCCAGGGCTCTGATTCTTTTCTGGAGATCTACTGCAAGTGTCCATTTTTCACAGCCGAACATAAAAACTGCCATCGCCAGGGAGCGCATTAGTCGAATCCTCGAGTGAAGTGAGATTTTCTTGCTTCGCCAGATGTTTTTTAGCTTGCTAAGTGCAGCAGTTGTTTTGGGCTATTCTAGCAAAAATTTCCGGCTTGGACCCCGCATCGGATATTATGAATCCCCGATAGGCCCTATTATTGAATTATGAGACTTTCTCGAGCCTCTGGCCGCACAATTAAATAACAACTTTACCAAATTTCAGAAGATTAAAACAAGAGTACGTCTTTCACCACACTTGTTTTCCTTGTATAGTGATTTTATTATGCGTTCAATAAAAGAAATTCCCGGCATTAAAATATTTAAAATATTTACAACACAGAGATATTCAATAATAATTATGAAATTTTTAGGAAAGATAGGTCAGACAGGCATGGAGGAGTCTTACTAGCCATAAAATCTACCCTAATAGCTGAAGAAATTAAATTAGAACCTCAAAATAACATAGAGTCAGTATTTTGTAAAATAAGCAGACCTAATTCCAAACCACTAATTGTAGGCAGTGTTTACAGACCACCAAACTCAACATCAGAGTACATGTCTGATCTGTGTAATCAGCTGACAAGTATTGAAACTAAATATAAAAATGCTATAATTTGGATAATGGGGGACTTCAACCTCCCTGATATAAATTGGAATAGCTACTCAATAGAAAAGCACCAAAACACAAAAGAAATAAATGAAATGTTTATCAATACCATCCAAAATCTAAACTTAGACCAAATTAATAAAAAACCAACAAGAAACCATAATATACTAGATTTATTTTTAACGAACAGACCAGGACTAGTATTAGATTATGAAATAATCCCTGGACTTTCAGATCATGATATTGTCAGAGTAAATAACAAAATAAAAATCCAAATTAGCAAGAAACCTAAAAGAATAATTTATCTCTGGAATAAATGTAACACAACAGAACTACATCAAGCAGCAATAAAATTCCAAACCAATTTTCTTACTAAATACAATATAGATAGTCCAGTTGAAGATATTTGGCAATTTATAAAAACCAACTTAAAAGCAATAATGGCTGACTCTGTGCCAACAAAACAAACATCAAATAAAATTAACAAATGTTGGTTTAACACTAAACTAAAGAAACTGTGTAAACAAAAAGAAAATCTATTCAAAAAGTTTAAGGCAACTAATTCAATTAGACTACATAAAAAATACCTAAAAATTAAACATTTAACTCAGAAACTAAGCAGACAGCTGCAGAATGAATATGTAAACAATGTAATTTCTAAAGATAATAATAAAAACTTATGGTCCTACATTAAATCAAGAAAAATGGACACTACAGGCATAGCTCCACTAAAAGGCCAAAACAACAAAACTTATAATGATAATGAAACTAAAGCTAATATCCTAAACACACACTTTGCATCATCTTTTTCAAATCCAGGTGACAAAGAAATATTCATAAATTTAAACAAACTAGAAGAGATAGGAAATATAAATGTAGATGAAAAAGGCATTAAACAACTCCTAACCAACTTAAAAGTAAACAAAGCTTCTGGTCCAGATGAAATACCAGCAAGACTGCTTAAAGAACTAACTAATGAAATATCTCCAATCTTTAAAATACTTTTTCAGGCCTCTCTAAACCAGGGCAAAGTGCCTAAAGATTGGAAATTAGCCAATGTAACCCCCCTTTTCAAAAAAGGAGATAAATCTGACCCCGGAAATTATAGACCTGTTTCTCTAACAAGCATAACATGTAAATTACTTGAACATATAATATATAGTAGTATAGTAAATCATCTAGACAAACTAAATGCACTGTGCCCACACCAACATGGCTTCAGGAAAAATAGATCATGTGAGACTCAATTGATAGGCTTAATAGATGACTTGTCTAAGGGATTAGATAATAACAACCAAATTGATGCTATATTACTAGATTTTTCAAAAGCATTTGATAAAGTTCATCATTCTAGTCTTCTTAAAAAACTTAAATACTTTGGCATCTCTGGTCCCTTACATCAGTGGATTCAGGACTTTCTTATAGGCAGAGAACAAACAGTGATAATAAATGGCTCTAAGTCATCACCAATAACAGTAAACTCAGGAGTTCCACAAGGAACTGTTCTAGGGCCCCTACTATTTCTAATTTACATTAATGATCTGCCAAATTGCATCAACACAGGCACAAAAGTAAGATTATTTGCTGATGATTGCATAATTTATAGAATAATAAAGACAGGAAAAGATAGTGAACTTTTACAAAAAGACCTAGATGAACTACAAAAATGGGAATCAAACTGGAGTATGTCTTTTCACCCAGAAAAATGCCAACTAATAAGGGTATCCAAGAAAAAGAAACAAATAATAACAAACTACTTCATTCATGGTAAAGAACTAACTCAAACTAGCAATGCTAAGTATCTAGGAGTAATAATAAATGATAAGTTATCTTGGAACCCTCACATTGATGAAGTAATTAAAAAATCAAACAAAACATTAGGATTCATAAAAAGGAACTTTTACAAATGTAATAAGAATATAAAACTAAAATGCTATCTCACATTAGTTAGGCCTATACTAGAATATGCAGGATCTGTATGGGACCCATCAACTAAAGAAAACATTAAAAAATTAGAACAAATTCAAAAAAGAGCTGCAAGGTTTATAACTAGTGAATATTCCCAATTGACAAGAGTAACACCATTAGTCAAATCACTAAACCTAGAAACACTAGAGGACAGAAGGGCAAAGAGTAAAGTAGTAATAATACATAAGGCATTAAACTCTAATTTAGAAATACAACCCAATAACAATCTGTTGCAAAGCTCAGATAAACATAAAGACAAAAACACCTTCCTTGGCCCTTATGCGAGAACAAATGCATATAAGTACTCTTTCTTCCCGAGTGGCATTCGGGCATGGAATGGGTTGCCTGAACAAACCAGGAAAACCAATAACCTAACATCATTTAAAACATTAATAAAAATGCAAGACTAGACTCGGACCACGGATGAGCGTAGGACGCAATAATCTTCTTTATAGAAGGAGCGTCTGTAATGTATAAGATAAGATAAGATATATGCGGACACAACATAAACAATCTGAGATATGCAGATGATACTGTCCTGGTGGCAGAAAATGAAATTAAATTGCAAAGATTGTTTGACCTGGTGGTAAGCAGGGGCGAAGGCTGAGGGGGGCTAAGCCCCCCCCCCCTTCTGGAATTTTTGAAAAATATGTCTTTCAACAGTTTTTTGTTTAAATGTGTACTAAATTCGCTAAAACTTTAGTAAATATTTATCACGCAAAAGTTCAGCCCCCCCCCCCCTGGAAAAAAATTCTGGCTTCGCCCCTGGTGGTAAGAGAAAGTGAAAATAAGATCTTGGATCTAAACATAAAAAAAAAAGGAAACTATGGTTGGGTCGGTTAATGCTACATTTATTTGATTTGTCTTTTTTAAATCATCAATTAGCTTCGTCATCTAGCTTAGAGTACTATCCGTGTTCTTGGTTGTATGTTGAAAATGTAAAATAAAATTCATTTATTCCCATACAATTTAAAGCGCTCCAGTTCAACCAAGCTTCAGGCAACATACAATGTATGATTTTGCAGAACGTAATATGAATTAACGGCCCTTTTCTGAGGTAGGCCCTATGTGGAAGGCAGGGCGAGACCACGAGGGGCCCCACATAAATTTGGGAACAGGGCCCCTACATAAATTTAGGAACAGGGCCCCCACATAAATTTAGGAACAGGGCTTCCACAATCCTAAATACGGCCCTGGCTCCAAGGCATAACAACTTGCCCCACGGGTGCAAGTCAGAAAGGTATAAATAGGCCCTTTTCAATGTACGTAAAGTGTATTAAGAATGTGTACAATAGAGAGGGGATACAAGAACTTCTATAAGAAAGACAATGACAATGTTTTCAAACAAATTTTAAATCCAATAAAAATAATAAGACCTTAAATATTTGAAAGGAATAAAATAAATACAATTGCAAAATTTAAGATTTACCTGAATCTCGAAGGTCCATAACCATCTTTTTATTTAAACTTAACTACTAAAATGATCATGTATGTAATTCTTATTTGTTCAATTAGTTAAGCTTGAAATATTTAAAAAAAATGGAGAGGCAATACAAATCCAGAAGTGAACTTGACAACTTTTTTTAAAATAACTATCAATGGAAACAAAACAAATGCTTCAAATAGGAGTATCCTTTCTTAAATACAAGATGTAACCAGGGTAACATTGAACCTGCTGTCAAGTTTGAATGATCGTGTAAGGTGATTGTTTTAAAAAAAATGCCTTTGTTTTCTACGCCTGGTTGAAAACCACTCCACGGGTACTAAGCCATTTCACAATGCCATGCATAAATTAATAACAAATGAACTTCTACCAGGTATTTTGTTTGTTGTTGTTTTTGTTGTGTTTTTTTTTTTTGTTTGTGCTTTTTTACTGTCTTTATTTTTCTATTGTCCTATATTATTGTAGTGCATATAATATGAAAGGTAACGAGGGCATTCCTGCAGAAGTCCTCAAGTGCGGTAAGCCATAACTACTAAAGCCTCAGCACGACCTCATCTGCAATCTGATGGGAACATGGCCATATCCCATAAGACATGCGAGATGCTAAGATAGTAACCCTCTACACTCTTAAAGAATAAGAGAGACTATAGGCCTAATTATTGCAACAACTATCGTTGCACAATATATCTACTTAGTATTGTGGGAAAGGCATTTGCCAAAGTGGTAGGCCTACTGGCACGTCTGCAAACTGTGACATCAAACGTCTATCTGGAATCTCAATGCGGCTTTCGGACTGGTCGGTCAACTGTGGACATGATATTCTCACTCCGCTAGCTGCAAGAAAATTGTCGGGAGCAGAAGAAAGCCCTCTTCATTGCATACATAGATTAAACAAAGGTATTTGACTTAGTTAACCGAAACGGACTATTCAGCATACTGAAAACATTATTGAGTACTTCCACAACAACATGCACAACACAGTACTCTTCGATGGCGCTACCTCATAACCCTTGCCAGTGTGTAGCGGGGTTAAACAGGGATGCGTCCTGGCACAAAGACTCTTCGGTATCTTTTTTTTTCTGTATACTCCGACATGTTTTGGAGAACTGCCCGGTGATGTGAACATCCATACTAGTGCGGATGGAAACCTCTACAACAAGGGTAGGCAATCTAAGGCACGCGTGTCAGACTTGGCACGCATAACGATTTACAGTGTCAAGCAAAAGACCACCAAGAAGATTTTGTGCAGTTGAAACGAAGTGGTGTGCCCGATGGGATGCTTATTACATTCAAAAGTTTGTATGCTCATCTCTCTTAATTAAGCATGAATATAATTATTTCTAAAACAAATGTGTTGTTTTATTATTGTAATAAATATAAGAGGCTTTTATACTAGCATTATATTACGTACTTGTAATTATTAATGTTTAAAAAAAATAAACTCCTAAACTTAAATTAACTTTATAAATGCAGAAAATGTTTATTTACAACGTAAATTAATTTTATACATCTAATTATACGTTGAATAAAGAACATTATGCTGAATTTTAATAAAGAAAAAATAATGTATACGTAACACTAGTTACATTTGTTTTAAAAACTCGTTCGGTATCACCAGCATCAATTTGGGAGAAATTTAATTCAAGGGAGATAATTAACACGGTTTCTTTGCGTCAACATCTCTAATATGTTTCTTTTTTGTTTCCTTACTTATTTTATTATTATTCAAATTACTTACAATTTGTCACTTTAAAATGATCAAACAATAAAAAATACTTGAAAATTATATAAATATTATATGAATAAAAAATATATGTACATTTTTAAACATTACATTAACTATCCACTCTGTATGATTACTACTTATCAATTCCGTTTAAATGTACTTTTCATTTAAGACACCAAATATGACACCACTAATAATATATTAGCGGATATCTAAGTTATGCTGAGATCAAACTAAAATGAATAAGCTTATTATAGCTATTACTAGAATTATATCTTGACAACTAAAGTTAAATGTTGATACATTAACCAATAATGTGTAAGTTGGGTAAAGAAGTTCTGTATTAGTTATGAATAAATTAAAAAAAAAACAACAGGTTAATTTTTTTATTAAAAATAAAACGATTTAATGATTTTCTCTACATCGCTACTTTTCTTTTAATATTGATCTTGCTAAGGCACTAAATAAATTGTCTTATAAAAATAATATAGTTGAGCAGTTAAGCTTTCACGCTGTTTGCACGCTGAATTATTTGGAAATCATAGTTTGGCACACTATAAGCAAAAGGTTACCGATCCCTGCTCTACAACATACGCCGGCTGCGTGCAAAGAGCAAAGTGGAAACCGAATTAATCAGAGAGTTGCTCTTTGCTGATGATGCAGCTCTTGCTTTACATACAGAGGATGGGCTCCAACAACTGGTAAGTAAATTCTCAGAGTCATGTGTGAGGAATACGGCTTAACAATAAGTCTCAAAAAGACCAGTATTATAAGGCAAGGTACAGACTGTCTTTCAGCAATCTCCATTGAGGAAAACACATAGGATGTTAGAGAGGATTACACCCACCTCGGAGGCAACATCTCAAGCGCACTGTCCCTGGAAAAAAGAAATACAAAGTAGAACTAGTAAAGCAGCATGCTTAAAGGCAAGGCTCAACCAAAGAGTGTGGAACAACGCCCAACTTACTGACAGGAGAAAAATCTCTGTTTACCAGGCCGGCGTACTCAACATACTCCACTCCAATCGAGACAAGGGCTTCATACGCTAAGCCGCTAAGCAAATAAAGCAACTCGATAGCTTTCACCTGAGATGCTTGCGTAGGATCCTCCACATCAAATGTCAGGATAGAGTCACAAATGTGGAAGTGCTCAGGAGAAGCCATATGCTGAGTATGAACTTGATTCTGAGCGAGAAGCGCCTGTGGTAAATAGGCCATGTCCTCGGAATGGGCCCGGAACGTAAGCTTATTCCGAGAGCACTGCTGGCAGCTGGAACAAGAAAAAGAGAAGACGCCTGCCATTTAAAGACGTTTGCAAAAATCGTGGGAAGGCCTTGCTGAGGAACGCACTTCCTGATGGTGAAAAGCGCGCGAGGGCACGCAAGTAGCAGAAGCCACTCTCACAGAAAGGAGCGAAGAAAAGCGAGCCAGGAGAAAGGCAATGGGCAGAGGAAAAGGAGATTACGTCATCGTCTCTTGAGGTGGGACGGATGCTATATTATAATATAATATGAAAGGTGTTTTCGCGTGTGCTTCACATTCCAAACTTGTTCAAGACGTCGCCCACATTTTTTTTATATTAATTTACAAGCTGAATTTCCCGTCGTTGCCCGGGTGAAAATTAAATAGACCTGTTTAAGCTACAGATAAAAAAAATTCTTAAGCTAATTATTATTTACTGAATATATTTAATAGGCCCTAAATTAATTAAAAATAAATATTGTAATCGGGTTAAAAAGCGTGTTTTTTTTATTAAACAGAAAGTTAGGACTATGTATCCCTGTTGATGAAAATCAAGCACCTGTCTCCCGCATGCGTCGAAAATCTCAAATATCATTATTAGCTTTAACTTGCTGAAAACATTTTAGGAAAGTTTAAAGTCATACAATTCTTTACAATCTTTAAAAAAAAAGTAGCCTAATATTAATGGAAATTGAAATAAATAGAAAAAGGAAAAAAAACTACCAGTCAGTGTGGAATCGAACCCGGGTCGCCCGCATGACAGTCGTATACGCTAACAACTACGCTATGACGCAATTACGAATAGTTTTAAAATGTTTGGTACTATCATGTATGTATAGCTCAGTGCCATACAGTGCACCTATCTATATTTAAAAGTCCGCATTTTCTCCCATTTTTTCTTCTCAATTTTAATTGTTTGAGCACTCCATGTATATATAGCTCAGTGGTCTAGAGTCTAGAGTTTTCTATCTTTTCTCTTGCAAGTCAAAACAACTAGATCTCTCGTTTAGATTTTTAATAGATTTCCTAATAGAAATGCATCACTTAATTCATTATTATATCCACAAATCGTTTGTCTCAATTTGACTCTCAATGCCACTTTTAAGAAAATAGCCATTATGCGGCTTCTTTTCGTTTATTGAAGATCTTAGGCTCCTAAAGCTATCGGCTGTTTACCCAATTATTCACTTCCTTCGCCCCTTAGTCGCTTAGTATCGCCACATTATGTATGTGTCTATATAAGATATGAATGTTAACGAGAAGCCAGAGATATTTTTGTTTGAAATTTCCGCTTCTTTACAATTACATTGATGAATGGCTGTGTCAACTGAGGTAAATAATTCATTCGAAAAAGTATCGCTTGGGAGAAATTGACATTTTAACAAAAGCAAAACATTTATTACTAAGGAAATCGATTGTTTTGCGCTTGGTGTTAAACTTTTGTCTAAATGTTTGTTTTTTCAATGTATGAGTTGTTAACTTTTTCATTAGCTCATTTAACACTTTAGCACACACAATTAGGCCTACATATGAACAAGTTTTATTAACCTATATTGTCCTATATAAACATCCAAAACCAGCAAGAGTTTTTAAAACACACGGAAATTTTCCAGATTCTGAATTTAAAAAAAAAAGCTTTATAGAAAGGAAGATTATATTTTTGGGGAAAAAAATAGTGCATCGAAATTTCGCCAACGCAAATGTCTTTAGTGAAAAGCTTGACAGATTTGGCAAGGATTACATGGCAGATGGTGCTAACGTTTAATTTTAATTCATTACCCATTACAATTTGTTATCCCATACACACACAAAGGCAAATGATAATTGTATAACATTGCTACGAGTTTACTAAAAAAGAGTGTCAGTATTGTATTTATGTCGCCAGCTAAAGAAATGACTTCCAAGCATGTTTTATAGCAGCTTAGTTTAAAGCAAAGTAGTTTAGAACAACATATTTTAGTGCAACAGAACTTAGAGCGACTGTGCAATGGCGAGACAAGACAGTATAAATTGTGAGACAAATAATACGTGTGCACGTACTGACAGTGGAGGTCTTGAGTACCAAAACCAAGACAAAACTTGGATTTTGGAATGTACGCACAATGTACCAAACTGGTAAACTAGCACAAGTGACAGCAGAGATGCGGCGCTACGGTATACACATTTTAGGCATCAGTGAAGCTAGATGGCAGGGATCTGAAAGAATGACAACTTCGACAGGAGAGACAGTTTTATATTCAGAAAAAGATGATAACCTGCATGAAGAAGGAGTCGCCATCATCCTTAGGAAAGGTACAGAAAAATGCCTTATAGACTGGAAACTAATTAGCAGTAGACTAATTAAAATCAGAATGAGAGGTAGGCAGATAAATATGACCATCATACAATGCTATGGCCCTACAAACGACAGTGAGGATGAAACAAAAGACCTTTTTTATGAACAATTGGAGACAGAAGTTAAATCAGCACCACTGCATGACATGATGATAATAATGGGAGACTTAAATGCAAATGTAGGTCATGACAACAATGGCAACGAACGAACAATGGGAACTCATGGTTGTGGTATAAGGAACGAAAATAGGGAAAGATTAGTTGAACTTTGTAGCTCTAATAACATGGTAATATGAGGCACTTTGTTTCCACATCGTGAGATTCACAAGTTGACCTGGTATTCGCCCAATGATAGAGATAGAAACCAAATTGACCATCTGCTTATAAATGCCAAATGGAGGAGATCATTGATAGATGTTAAAGTAAAACGAGGTGCTGATGTTGGAAGTGACAATCAGTTGGTAATAGCAAAAGTGAAGCTGAAACTGAGACGGTCACAGAACAAGACAGACATACAGCGAGGATACAATATACAGAAACTAACAGATCCTCACACTAAGCGCACCTTCATCACACAGGTCAGGAATAGATTCCAGGCACTACAAAGTTTAAGCTCTGATGATGAGAGTAATAATAATATTAATTCATACTATGAAAATGTCAAAGTTGCATACCAACAGAGTGTAGAAAAATGCTTGGGCTTTAGAGATAAGAAAAAGACAAAAGAATGGATTTCACCAACTACATGGTGGGCCATAGATCAGAGACGCAAGATAAAAATCAAATGAACAGCACTAGGTCAACAAGACTACAAGAAAAATACAAATACCAATATAAAGAAGCCAACAAGGCAGTAAAGAAGATGGTGCGTGCAGACAAGAGGGCATTTGTTGAAGAACTAGCAAATGAAGCAGAAACTACTGCAGCTAAAGGAGAGCAAGGTCAATTATATAAAATCACCAGGCAGATTTGTGGTAAATTCCAATCATCACCAAATGCACCCATTAAGGATAAACTAGGAAAACTGCTGACTAATGAAGCTGAACAAAATAATCGATGGGCTGAACATTTTAGCGAAATACTTAATAGAGAACCACCATTGGAAGAAGCAGTAATTCCGGATGTACAGACAGAATTGTAACATCCCCATGTGTTATACGTTACATTATTTCCACTCGTCAAGACAGCTCTCACAACAAACATGGGATGCACTTCATATATTTCACCTCATACACAGAATACAACTCCAATGCTTAGACATATATATTTTATTCACGATACATACAAAATAGTTTTTGAGACATCAAGTAACACTTCTCAACATTAATTCCATAGTTCCAAAAATCAATTCTATACAGTGTCATTATAACTGTACATCCAAAAACATAGTCTCACAAACATCATCAGAATATGTCTTTCCTCTACGATTACTTCTACATGTTACACACTCGCCCTTGTTTTTCTATCCACTCCTCTCTCTCCCCTTCTCATAACCCGTGTTTGTACAAAACTGGCCAAACGACTGTGCCCAACACAGTCCTGGTCGTAATGACCGGTCACGGTCTACTGACAGTCTACTGACCAACACTAACAGTCGTTACAGACATCAATGTAGAACCACCTACAAAAGAAGAAATTGTAAATGCCATTAAATCACTAAAAAACAATAAAGCTCCAGGATCCGATAACTTGAACACTGAACTATTTAAGTCTGACGCAGAGACAGCAGCTAATATATTGGAGCCACTTTACAGAAAAATATGGGTGGAAGCATACGTACCAGAAGACTGGACTAAAGGAATAATTATCAAAACCCCCAAAAAGGGTGCACTTAGTGACTGCAATAACTGGCGTGGCATTACGCTTCTGTCAATCCCAAGCAAAGTACTGGCCAAGGTGATCATCGGGAGATTTTACGAAGCTGTCGACATCATTCTTAGAAAAGAGCAAGCAGGTTTTAGAAAAGGGAGGAACTGCACAGAACAGATTTTTGCTCTACGAAACATCATAGAACAATGTACAGAATGGCAACGACAACTTTATATCAACTTCATTGATTTCGAAAAGGCATTCGACAGTGTTCACCGAGACAGTCTGTGGCGCATTCTGAGAGCATATGGAATACCTGCTCACTTAGTACAGATGATCAAGAGCTTTTACAGCAACTACAGCTGCTGCATGAAAGGTAGCAACATATGGTTCGAAGTGAGGACAGGGGTGAGACAGGGATGCGTGATGTCCGCATTACTGTTTAGCATACTAATTGACTGAGTGATGAAAAACACAATAGAAGTGAGAAACAATGGCATCAGATGGACTTTGTTATCAACACTCGAGGATTTAGACTATGCTGATGACCTTGCACTTTTGTCTCACACCTATCAGCAAATGCAAGCCAAAACAGACAGACTAAATAATTTTAGTTCTCAAGTTGGACTAAAAATCAATCATAAGAAATCTGAAGTCATGGTGCTAAATACCACTACTATGATTCCAGTCAAAGTTGACAATAAAGATCTTCCTAACTCAGAAAAATTCACATACCTAGGAAGCTCACTCACACCAGATGGAGGAAGCAAAGAAAATATTCAGAACAGACTGAACAAAGCAAGAATTACATTTTATAACATGACCAACATCTGGAAATCCTGTACATATAGTACCAGAACGAAAATAAAACTATATAACAGCTGTGTGCTTCCTGTCCTTCTATATGGTGCAGAATGTTGGCGCATGACACAACAGGACCTTGTGAAGCTTTCCACTTTCCACACGAAAAACCTCAGGAAGATTTGTATAACCAACGAAGAATTAATGTCCCAATCCAACCACGAAGACATGGGCACAATCATAATGAAAAGGCGTTGGCGATGGATTGGCCATGTATTGAGAAGAGAGGAAGGGTACATCTGCAAGACAGCACTACACTGGACTCCAGAAGGGAAAAGAAAGAGAGGTCGGCCAAAAGTAACCTGGCGCAGAACAGTGGAGCAGGAATTCAAAGAATTTGGTCACTCCTGGGGTACGATTGGAATTGTCGCACGTGACAGAGAAAGATGGAAGGACTTTGTTGCTGCCCTATGCGCCCACGGCGTTACGACAGTAAGTAAGTAAGTAGTACGTACTGACAGTGTACTAGATAATAAAGTACTTATAATTAGCGTAAAATGAAGAATAACACGTCTATACGATAAGTGAGGTAGGGTAATGAAAACAAGAGGCGCGAGATGACGCCATGACTTAGTGAGCAGATAGAGTTAGTGGTGCTTAGAACGCTGATAGAGACAGATGTGAGTCGTGAGTTAGTTTATGGTGTTAGGAATTAAAATATTGAAACCTTGTGAGTTTTATTGATGAATATCGACCGTTGTAAATACACCTTCTGTATCAACGTTAGACTTGAAGTTTGAATAGCATTATTCAATTATTCATGTTTTATCTATGTTTGTTTCCTGACCATAGTGTTTTACATGCAAGTATGTACACAGGAAAAGAATGACCGAGTCAGACACAGTATAACGATAACAAAGCAACACGGTTTAATGAAACATAGTCTAGAGTCTAGAGCAACACGGTTTAGTGCAACATTGTTTAGAGTAACATGGTTTATAGCAACACAGTTTAGTGCAACATTGTTTAGTGAAACATTGTTTTAGTGAAACAGATTACAGCAACCCAGTTTAATGCAACATTGTTTAGTGAAACAGACTAGACTCACATAGAGCAACACAGTTTATTGCAAAATTGCTTAGTAAAACAGATTAGAGCAACACAGTTTATTGCAACGTTGTTTAGTGCTACATTGTGTCATAAGGGGGACTGTTGAGGGTGTGGTGTTGTGGATTATTGGGGGTAGTGGTGGCTTGTTGTCGTAGGGATATCTTGTGCCGACACAGTAATCGCCCTGGAATAATGATTAAGTCTCTCCTGGCTCGTTAGATGGTATAACATACACAAACAGACAGTTCTAAGTGGTATACAAGCAAATCTCTGGTGACGGTTACGATGTTTTTTTTCATTCAAAAATCCAGTGGTGAAATATAATATATAAATTGACACAGTAATAGCTAGGTCTTGGTGTATGGTAATGTCATGTAATCTATCATTAAGGTACACAACTACACTGTGGGAAAATCTATTACTAGAGTCTAAACATGTGGGGGGAGAGGTCTAATATGCGAATCCACGTATATAGCTCGAGAGTTAAGCAAAGACAAAATTTTCGTTGTTATTTTTTTTCAAATATTATTTTGTAAATGTCAATTAACAGTCAATTAAGCGCCTAACTAAACTCTGCGTCTGGACCGTACCCCTCTCTTGAAGAGGTACTCATCCAGTTTATACTGCTTTAGCGACAGTTTTATTGTCACCAAACATTCCTGAAACCAGAAAAACATCATCAGTTTTCTATATTACTGGTATCCAAAATCTATGAATATGTAGCCTACATTAAAAGATTCCTTGTTCATTTATTAACATATTGATATACAGTATGTTAGTCTATGTTTCTGGTAAAAAGTAACCATACTGCTTGCTTTTTTTATTTTTTATATTTCTTTTATTTATTTTTTTCTGTTACTTTGATGACTCAAATATTCAATATAAATAGAGTTAGGTAATTTCTACGCATATGAGAATGTCTTCGAACGTAACCACTGTATAATACTCGAGAAATTCCTGTATTTAGCTAAACGTGTCTGATCACAACCCAATTGAAATGTCTTCACTCTTAAAATCGTTCTTGTAGGTTGCCCTCTAGTTAATCATGGGGCTTTTGTGCCTCCTATTCCCATTGTTTGGTTTCCAACTGTTTTCTGAAATTATCATAACTTGGCCGAACTTCAGTTGTTGACGAACCGAAATCAGTTTAAATGCCATCTCTAGTTTAATGTCATGTTATGTTAGGGTACGGGACTACTTGATCTAATGAAAGAACTTTCGACAATAATGTTCCGAGTGTCTCAGAATATTGTTTCCCGGGGAGGAGAGTAGGCCTACTTATAGAGAATATAATATAAAGTGTTAACGGCGCTGTCACGGTTTGCCGAATCTTTGTTGGTGAAATTAAAGGCAAGGTGCTGGCTGAAAGGTCTCTTTGAATGCCGAGGTTAACGGACTAATTAACTATGCATCCCTAAACATGTTTACTTCCCAAAACACGGTTGAGGTTATTGAACCGACGTAGTGGGTTATTAGCATGGCAGTTTGCTCAATAAATAATTCGTTAGTGTATAGCATAGGTTCTCAACCTTTTTCGGCTCACCGCCCCTTTTTAAAAAAAAATTTCCGCTCACCGCCCACCTCCCCCAACTTTCTTTTAGCACCAACGTCCCCCTTCCCTTCAGCCAATCTGGACTATAGTTTCCGCAATTTTTTTAGGCGGACTAGACTTTTTGTGTGATTTATTATCTTTAAAAAAACTGAAAAGAAAACATATTGTAAGAATTAATAGATCAAAAAAATTGTATTAGCAAAAGGTTTAAATAAATTAATGCGAATCGTTTGCCTGGTGTGTTGCTAGCAATTTGTCTATTTTTGTTTCAATTTTGGATGCAAAATCTTTAGGTCTAATAATCAGTAATATTTGTTATATTACAAAACAGAACTTGTTCGGCATCACTATTGAATCAAATGTAACAAGAAATTTAGTTAGAGGGAGATAATTAGCCCGTTTTATTTGAGCTAATATTTCTTTTTTTTTTCTTTTATAAAAAAAGGCTTAAAATGTATTACTTTGAAATGATTAAACTGTAAAACGTTTTTGAAAATTATATAACTATTATGTGACGAAAGAATTTATATGTATATTTTTAAGCATTACAATTACTACCCAGTGCGTATGACTACTACTTATCTAACCCGCTTAACAATAGAGCGTTCTCAGGAGGTGGAGCTGAAGTTTTTTGTGTAAATTTAGTGACGTATTTGTGTAAATATAGAACCCACTTGAGGTACAAACGTAACGTGGTGAAAGTGAAGTACTTCTTTATCATGCAAAATTCACATCTGAATATTGGCTATCCTACTCAAAAATAAGGAGGTAAATAGTAGTACTGTAGATTAATTGATTAATGTGATTAGGCTAGGGCCAGCTAGACCTATTTACACTTTCAATTTCACTTTATAGGCCTACACTTTTAATGTTTCGTAGGCTAGGCTACGATGTCAAGCGATATTGTTGGTGAATATGCTATCTAGTCAAGTAACTATTAGGCTCACATCGTCTATGATCTATGTCTATGATAATAATAAAATAGCCTCTTTTATTTAACATACCTACATAATACAGCTTAAATCTTAATAAGACTTAAAACACAACACATCATTTAAAAAAAGCTCGAGCCTTTATGAAACTTTATTAATACAGCGGCCATATTTAATTGTACACCATTACTCAAAGTAAACACAAATCGCGTGCTTTTTGTCACGGGATTGCAAACGCCCTATAGTGTCTAGACCTTATTAATAGCGTAAAACACATTAAGGACATCTCAGATCAAAATATCATTAATATTAGCAGATGTTAGGACGACAGTGATCGGTCAACAGGGTTGACAAACCAACCACAGGACCAGCCGGCCGCACACTTTTTTTGCCAAATACAGACCCCTACTTCATTCAAACGTCACTGCGATTCCTATTTCTTATTAATATAATAATATGTAGGCATACTGTTGGGGGACATCAGATATTTAGCAGCATTTGCGTTTACATCACATTTCATCCGAAAACTAATCGATTCAAATAGCTGAGGTGTTAAAATATATCAAGTAGCCTATATTTGTACCGCCCACTTGCGCTTCACCGCCCCCCAATCGCCCCCCGGAATGTCAGCGCCCCTAAGCTTTTCACCGCCCCCCAGGGGGCGATATCGCCCCCGTTGAGAACCTATGGTGCATAGGCTACGCTGTGTAAAACTGGGCGTGACTTACTTTATATTTGTTTCATAATAACTTGATAACTTCCACATTCTAAAAAATAAGCAACAGAAGCTCAACTAGCTTAGCATAGTAAAACAAAAGCAAAAAAGTTAACTACGCCTTAATCCATAGGACAGTATGGGGCAGCGATCACGTGTTTATATAGGCCTATAACGGATTGTGTAACTAGTAACTAGCTGTATTGAGTCTATCTCTCAGTCTCTCTTTCCTTCTCCCTCTCTCCCTCTCTCTGTGTATGTGTGTATCTCTCTCTACACAGGTACTCATCAAAACTTAGTTGACTCAGTTAGATGCCCTCCAGATCCGAGTGAAAGCATCGCAGCTGTAGGAGTTGAACCAGAGAACCTCAGAATAGTAAACCAATGATCTGCCTCTGAACAACTATTGTATTTGAGCTAAGCATAATATAAAACTAATAATGACGAATATCAAGCAGGCAATTTAATTATCAAGCCGATGAAGCTAGAGTTAAAAATTTGTCTACGATTAAGATACAGTTTGTCATAGCTGATGGGACATTTCTAGAAGACTTGTCAGTTAATATAAATTATTTAAAATAAAATGTAAATAGAAACATTAATTAGCTGTTATCTATTGTTTTGTTGTTTTGTTGTTTTAAATATTAAGCAGGAACTTAACACAAAAGCTGCTCATAACATTTCCATATCAATCACTTATATATGTATTAATAAGGTGAAGTTATTATGAATTGTTGGCTGTGAAGTTGTGGGAGGGGAGAAAGGAATAGGGAGTAAACTGTTTATTATTGGTCTATACACTTTAGGGACTGTGGATACTATACGACATCTCCGTTGAGATAAAGAGGTTGTAGTGCATAATAACCTGGACAGACCAAATTAACTGATTTTTTTTAAATCTACAGTCTTCATGAGACCACCTTAAACAGTTCCAGCCCTAAAAGAAATATTATTAAAACAAAAAAAAACTATTTCAAAAGACGTTATAACCCCCTCCCCCCCCCCCCCCACCCACCACCACGGGCCGAACAATCAACAATGGGCAGACTATCCCTGACAGTTACATAATACATTCTTTTTACCACGACCCATTCCCCCTTTACTGGCCAGCAGCTAAAGGCACGTGTATCATGCCTGTACATTTAGCTATTGATTCTTGCCACACACACAAAAAAAGGTTAACTTCTGTATAACAACAAGCTATGTTAGTTACTGTTATTGAAACTTACACCAAAGTATAGGCCTACAGAATTCACAGACGTAGCAATGGGAAGAAGGGGGGGGGTGCCATAATCTCCTAAATAAGACCCCCCTCTTACACGCAAACTTTTTTCCCCTAAAGCTACGACTTTTTTTATTTATTTGTTTTAAACGTTATCAACACCTAGATCTAACAGAACATTTTACCTTTTATCGAGTTGCCATTTTTTTTTGTCAGCCCAGTCATCTCTGTGTCAAAAGGAAACAGTTAAATCAATATTGCCTATTGTCTCTGTATCGAATAGACGCCATTTATGAAAAACAAACTGTTGTTTACTACTACAATACGGATTCGACACTCTGCCTTAGGTAACTTGATATTTCTCTAATCTAAATAAATTATATCCCTATTCGCCGGGGACAACACCGAAAGGGGCAGATAGCCTAGTGCCAAAGATGCGTGTCATACATGGGGATAGACTCGTTCCCAGCCTTTTCAGAATACCCTTGATTTTATCTGAAACCAGTTTATCTCGTC
Organism: Anisus vortex; assembly: GCA_949126835.1. Taxonomy (NCBI): domain Eukaryota; kingdom Metazoa; phylum Mollusca; class Gastropoda; family Planorbidae; genus Anisus; species Anisus vortex. The sequence continues at coordinate 30,441,130 of OX421494.1, forward strand.
ATGCAACTTCCCAATTAGTATGGCGTCGATATGAATTTCATCTGTAGACATATCTTCCTACGTTTACAAGGTTTCTCAAAGTATTTAAAATTGACACCCTTCGAAGCAAATTTCATCGGCTCGTGGTGGCTAGACAAAGACATGGTCCATTCGCCTTCACTTTCTCCAACTGATGTCAGGACGTCATCAGAACTGGCTTCATGGATGCGCCCTGGTGTCCAAAATAAATTAATTTGAGTTTTAAAACCCGACAAATCTGCTAAAAACAAACACAAGAACGCTCTGTCGCTAGAACTCACCACTACCAAACTTTACTGACTCAAAATCCAACTAAGCTTAAATGCTGGTAAACTAAGCATACGTTCTCAAAAATCAATTCAGCACATCGTTGGGTAGGCCTACAAAATTAGAATGAGCAATATTTAGAGGAGCCGACCAGTTTAATTAGATCTGATTTAGCTGTTGTCCTGTAAAATTTTATCATTCAAACACGGGCATTTGTTTTGTTATACAAATCTTCCAGATTCTAGAGCTAGTAGGCTATAACTAGCTGTGCCCGTAGGCCTATAGTAGAAAAGGTGTTATTTATAATGTAGTGACATTCTAGTGATTGCAGAGAAAAAGAATAATATATAAAGCATTAGATTCTTAGATAAAGCATTAAATTCTAAGATATGCAACACAATAATATTTTACAATAATCAGAAAGGCATACGGATAAAAACACTTTGTAAACACTATGCAAGATCAAACGCATTTCAACTTATCTATATTTTCTGGATTGCATTTGGGTATGGAAAGAGTTGTCAGAACAAACCAGAAAAAATATCAACTTAACATCATTGAAACCAGGGCCGGATTTAGACTTGATGGAGCCCTAAGCTATTTGAGATATGGGGCCCTTTATAAGCTTATATGTCAGTGTCAAATATGATTTTCGGATACCTAGAGGGTTAAACTGAAATACAATTAAGAAGTAGGCTTTAAACCTATAGATAGTGAAATAATAAATCAAAGTCTATAAAAAAGATGGACCGCTTGCTTTGATGTTTCGAGATCTGCTTTTTGATAACTTGAAACACTTAGTTTCGGAATTGCCGATCACACGAAGTCCTATAGACTTCCGGTTTAGAAATTCGCTATGATTTGCTCAACGGAAATTAAGATTTAAATCGATAGTTGTATACATCGGAAACCTTTAATGCAATCGTAGGAGCGTAGAGGTCGTTCATGGCAGCCTGATTGGTTGCGTACGGAAAAAAAGAACACATAATCTCTAAAAATAGAGCAAGCGGCCCATCTTATTATAGAATTTGAATAAATCTTTAACTTAAAATCATTTTTATTCATAATAAACTTAAAAATGCAAAGTCTGGTAAAATTAGTTATTTTAAAAGTGACAATTTACAAAGGCTTATTATCTAATCTCATGACACATGTTTGAAGAATGACAACAGTACTGTCCATGTGTAGATTCAGGGAATGACCAGCACATGAAATATACATAGCATACTTGTTAATCTTCAATATTGTTTCTTGCATACCTGATACCCTTTATATTTGCCAGACGTATTGCAGCATTATCATATGACTGGACTCGACACTTACTCAAATCTATTTTGCACTCATTTGTAAGGTACTTTTGCACCATCTTAGCTATAATTTCCCTTGTGTGGCCACCCAGCTCTAGGAAAGTTAGAAAACATCCAATTGGGAGCCCATCATCTGGTGAAACATACCTCACAATAACAGTGAGCTGATCAATATGAGACCGGTCTGGAGTGGAATCTACAGATAAATTGAAGTACCCTGCAGTTTTTAAATCATCCAAGATTGATTCTCTTACTTTATGTGCCATAATTTGGATAAATTCATCACATATTGTTTTAGAAAGATAAGATGTGACACCTGATCCTTTATTGCCAATGTTTTTCATATGGCTTGATAGAAAAGGATTAAATTTTGCTATAAGTTCCAGTAATCCAAGCTCATTTCCATTGTGAGGAGAACCAAATGTTACCTTATCTCCTCTTAAAGGTAAACCACGCTCTGCCATAGTAAACTTAATTATGGCTGCTACAACTCGGTCAACAACATTTTTGCAGAACTGCCGTTTTTATTTATATATATAATAATGCTGCAGTATATTTAAGTAAATATGACAATCGTTCACTCGAACAATTTCGTTTGGGGGCCCCTAAGAAAGTGGGGGCCCTAAGCTATAGCTTGTTTAGCTTATAGGTAAATCCGGCCCTGATTGAAACCTTAATAGAAAATGCAAGATTAGACTCAAAACACGCATTTGCGTAAGAAGCAAAAAATGTCTTTGTAGAAGGGGCGTCTGTGGCATAAAAGAAAAAGGAATAATTAACTGCTAACTGCAAATATATTATTTTTTATTCGGAAAGAAAGCGACAATTCAAACTGTAAAAGTAGATATAGTAGATCTATATAGATGTGACGACCTTCCAGGGACCTTCTGTTGTTTTTTTCACCATAGTTTTTAGTTCTTGTGACAAACATCGTGCATTTTAAATTGGCCTATATACCTCATTATCTCCCTTTTTTCGACTTGGCAAACAAAAGCAAGCGGGGAGATAACCTGCTGTGAGACTTCTGATCACTGGTTTCTGCAGTACAATAATGAATTGATGTAAATGTAAAAAAAAAAGGTTAGTACATGTAGTCTATACTGTAACTGTTGACGACTACACAAAGCCAACAACCATAATAGCTTAGTGACTTTTTTTAAATGTAGGCCTAAACACAGATGACGTATAAGAGGTCTACTCTCTACATTATCAACATTTATCAGTTTGCTTGTATAACGTTTAAGTCCATGTCTGGATAAAAGAAGTGTGGCATATAATATGTGTAATATGTACATATAATTCAAATGTAAATTATATGTTATGAGGGATACTCGGAAATGTCGGGTTAATTTTTGCTGTCAAAACATCCTTAGACTACGGCCGTGAACATTACATAGGCTATAATGCTCTGTTTTTTCGCGGCGGTATAAAAAAAACATATAGGCCTAGACTGCAGCCCTTCTGAAAACTATATATTATATGCTCTCTTTCTTCGCGACAGCCTTTAAAGCACCAATAGGTTACAGCCCATTTGAACACTATAGAGGCCTACATGCATACATAGGCCTTTTTTCACAAAGGCAAAGGTCTCAATTGTGGAAGTTATCTGCCCTTCAGATTCAGAGTTTAACCGACAGACTATGTATGTCACAAAGTCCCTGTCGGAGCATTGCATTCATTTGTGGGATCTAGTGGGATCAGGAATATATGGCACCACAAACTGACCGAATCCTATCAGCTAATTTAAGTACCGGTTGCCGTCTGCTTCAGGCGAGCACGATCGATCGCAGAACATAATATAACTTATGATATGAATGATGCTGCATTGCTGATGATGCTGGCCATTTCTATAATAGCGCGTCACTCCAGGCTATCACATAATATAGCATGCTCAGTAGCCTACCGGACGCTCTTGTCCACGATTGTGAATTTTAACCGAAAGTTAATGGGAACCCTTACGGCTTCACCATTTCCCCAAGTGTCGCTTAACATAAGCGCCGTCTTGCTGCTATATGCGACATTGAAGTAGGGGAGATGTGGGTAATTCGTACCGCTGGGTAATTCGTACCTATGCCGTTTTACCTAGTTTGACTGGTTGTAATTAACATTTAAGCCCGTTAACACATGCCAGCACATTAGTTTTGACTGCCATAGAACAATGGTGGACATGGAAAAAAAATTAAAACGGTAGGCTGACTTTATATTTTTTTACACTACTTGATGTTATTTTTTAATATTGCCTCTAGTCGTACTACGTAGGTCTGGTTAAACATAGCGTATTTATATTTGTTTAGTGTGCTGACTATCCAGTCTGCTTCATTAATAAATAGATTTAAGTCTGTTTTCTATTGCAGATAAAAACATAGAAGCAATAATCAATGTTACGTCTGAGTCGGCTAAATCGTACCTCGCTATGGAGGGTAAATACGTACCGATACTAATTACGTTACAATTAGTGCAGAACTACAGAGACTGCACCGGAAAAAAAGACAAAAGGCCTGGAGGCCAAAAAAGTTTTGCAATGGTACCGGGTACTGGTACGGTGAGAACATCTAGGAATACATTATATAATGTTTTATATGTAGAGCATAGGTAGGCCTACATCCTGCATGCTCTTAATCAGCCTCCCAAAGTGGGTCACTGAATAATTATACTTGTGAATTAATTATTAAATACAAATGAGATATATAAGCTTATAGAGAGACCTCAACTTATAAATGTCAACCTTACAAACAATATTTTTCTTCATTTCTTTTGGTACTTATTACCCTCCCTAGGGGTAGACTACGAATTGAACGCTGGAGAGGGCAATTCGTACTACTTTGTCTTTTTTTAATTTTATTAATTGTGCTTTTTGTTTTCATAATAAAACGTTCAGATCATGTATTTTCATTCTTTTGTCACCATTAATTGTTTTAACGTAAAAATAACCCTTTTTCTACTGTTAGTTTTATTATTGTTAATTTTTTCCCTTAGGGGGTAGGCCTACGATTTGCGGGTGTAGGCCTAGCTACATTAAAGGATCATAAATCATAATGGCAGAATTGAACCTGTTGGCAATATGTAGGAGTGAATATGCAGTTGGCCCATAAAACCTAAGCCCATATATAGTAGTGCGCCACTAATTCTCCTGTATATCAGCTGCAGTCTTCCACCCTTTGACAATTTTAATAGGCCTATATGGACCAAAGAGAAGCCTCTAAAAAGCTATAAAATCTAGTTCCCGAAGAGACTAATAGTAGGCTACTAATAGGCTAATTCTTAAGGTTTGCGCCTACCTTTATTACAGAAGTAGGCAATGTAACAAAATTATAAGTAAGCCTTTACCGGTAGGAGCCTATACCTATAAGTCACATTATACACAATAATTAACATGGGTTCTTTTCTTCGAAAAACAAATAAATAGGAGGGGCAGGGATTAAATGTGCCTTCCGTGATTGGCTTATTTAGTTTATTATGCATTCTAATCTGCATAGTAGACTAGTCTCTCTGACTCCCTCCCCCCTTCTCTCTCTCTCTGTGTTAAAATTAAAAGCAATAAAATATAATAATTATAATTTAAGCGCCAGACGATTTCTAAGATAGGCCTTACACTAGGTATTTTTCTAAAGAAAATATGGGTATTTCTCACATTACTCTGACAAGTTCGAGTGACCTCCCTGTGGTGAAATCTTGATTATTATGTTCTTGAGTTACAGGTTGTTATTGTGAATCAAATTTAAAATCATTATTAATTATTGAGTTATTGCAAATTTGTAGCGACAGAGGAGTACCGTAAAGTTACCAAAGTTACTCTTTAATTACGAATAACGTACATAGCTAGCTTTGAAACTTGAGAAAGTTAATAGGCATAGAAACTACCGTTAACTAGTCTAGTACTAGTAATAGTAATAGAGTTAATAGAGACTATTAGACTAGTAGAGTAGTAGGCTACTAACTACGCCTCACGCCTACTCCGACACTGTCTACAGTTACAGTAGGCTACAGTCTTTCAGTCTACAGCAATAGGCCTACAAAGACTGAGTGAGTGACCTGAAGTGAGTGTTAGATTGTTTCAAACAAATATATAAATTGAATTTAGATAGCCTAGTCTAAATAGAAGACCTCTAAGACTAAGATAGTAGGCCCCCAGCCTATCATGAAATCATGGCCTATGCCTATGGCCTTTTATGGCTATGCAGCAGCCTATGCAGATGCATAATTAAAATTTGCCTACTTAAATTTAAATAAATTAGATAGTCTAAGATTAAGATAGTAAGCAAAGTAGAAAAATAGTCAGCAAAACACTGAAACTCAGTGAAACAGTAACTTTTAAGTAAGGAATAGAGAAAATAAGGCTGCAAACGATAGATAAAGTAAAAAGTCAATTTAGTAATTGAGTAACATATAATACTAGCCTAGTGTTACTATTACTTAGAATCAGTATTATTATTATTATCTAGGTTAGAGGTCGGCAACCTGTGGCACGCAGAGCGATTTTCATTGGCACACGAGAAACCCCCAAAATGGCAATTTAATTCTCTTTTAAAAAAAATTGGCACGCTGAATGAATTAGAAATCTTACTTCGGCACACTATTATCAAAAAGTTACCGACCTCTGATCTAGGCTATATTATATATGCCTATAGGCTAAGGATATACCCTAGCTCTGGCCCATGCTATATATGATACCTACTCAGTGGCGAATGTAGGCATGTTCCATAAGAACAGGGCCCCCCCACAAAAGGGGCCCCCACACAACCCAATTTTTTTTTCGTGTTTTAGTGACAGCTCCATTCTTTTGTTGAAAATGTACAATAAAAATCCCAATTATTTCCCTACGACTTTAATCGCTCCAGTCCAACCAAGCTAAACGCAACATAAATTTGAGGCATGTGGAAAGCAGGGGCAAGGCCACAAGTGCCCCCACATAAATTTGGGAACAGGGCCCCCACAATACGGCCCTGACTATACTATATGAATATGGCAAGGCAACTATGGCCAATGATGGCTTTAGACAATGTATATAGCCGCCTATGGGCTATGTTTATGTTATATCAATTTCTATGGTGTGTTGTCAATTACATTGAAGTACTTTTTAAAGTCCCTTAGGGCATGGGCGTCCGCAGACATATTTTTCCCAGAGGTGGTTAAAAGGGCATGTAACCTATTGTTTGCTTATCTGGGAGGATAAATTATCAAATAATAAACTATATCTTAGTAAAAAGATTAATGACTATTGACTATCTATGACTTGGTGTTATAGATATAAGCAGTTAATAATTGTAGGCCTAGTGTTAAGTAACAATTCTATTGGACAAATTTGTTAGATAACCTATGTAGTAGCTATGTATTTTATTATAGTGTAAGAAGGCTATCTAAGACACTCACAAATTTCTATACCTATTTTCAATATAAATAATTACAGTGAGTTTGTTTATATATATATACTAGTGGTTATGCCCATCAAAATGACGGAGACACGAATGACTACAGTGTGTTTTGTTAAGAGAGAAAGAAAAAAAAACAATATTACAACAAAAACTGGAGTGAGAACGTTTCTTTTTGGGTGTTTAGTTTTAGTTCTTTTTAATTGTTTCTGGTCGCCCTCACCCTGGCATGGTTCACAGTCATTTCATCCCCAGTCACTTAATCCTCGTCACTTAATTCCCGTCACTTAATCCTCGAGTTACTTAAACCCGAGTTACTTAGTCCCCAGACACTTAATACTCAGACACTTAATCCTAAAAATGCAATTTAAGGTATAGAATTATCAAATCAGATCGAAATATAAATCATAACAAACACAAAAAAAGCTAATAGTTCCATATTCAATTTTTATTTTGTTATTAAGAGTTTGTGAGGTGAGTGTTTTTTAAAATCAGTATAACAGAAAAGCTAAAGATCGGAGATACGACAACATTGCCGCTTCAAAGACATAGATCCATTGGACATCTTGAGTCTGAGTAAGAGTGGTGTCCTATTTTTATCCACCGTCCTATTTATCCTTCGTGCTTTTTATCATCAAAGTGAACCCGGTGCACGGCCGTATCAAACAAAGGTAGAGCCGACGCAAGTTACCGGTATCACCGGTGGCCAAGTTAAATAAACATTGTCGAGCAATCAAGCCAGGGGCAATACTGAGATAAACGACGACGAAACTTTATCCCCTTGACCGTTTTATTTTCTTTTATCTTCAAACGTAGAAATCAATTAATGTTCTGTTAATTAGTATAATAGATCGTCACAGGAGGAGGCCCTTAAGTCTACCATAAGACAAAATTGTCAGCCACATATTGCTTTAGAAAGGATTAAGTGTGTGAGGATTAAGTGTCTAGGGATTAAGTGACTTGAGGATTAAGTGACAGGGATTAAGTGACCAGGATGAATTGTCTGGGGATGAAGTGACCTGTCACCCCCTGGCATATGCATACGAATTTTTGATGTCAACCCTCTGGTCATTAAAATGTAGCGAACAGTTGTGTTGACTTGACTTGTTATTAATAATATTAAATTAACAATAATATAGGCCTACTTTCAAAAAGAAAAAACAAACAAATACCAAACAATAACGAAACACATAATTTAAAAAAACGTAGATAATAATATTTCAATACAATAAAAACTAAAGTGAGAAAGATTTTTTTTGGTATTTAATTTTTGTTCTTGCTTACTGTATCAATAAAGCAGTATTGAGAATGTTTCTTTCGGTATTTAGTTTTTATTTTATCTTGTTACTGTCAAGCTTATGGTACCCGGTATTTGAAAGTAATCATTTAGAGCAGGCCAAACTTGTTTTTTATAATTCGTATCATTTAATTTATACAGTGTATAAAGTCACCTATTAAAGGATATTCTCAATAGCTACGTAAATCCATTAAATAATTAAAACATTTGGTTACTTTTACTTAAAATCTTAAAAGGATAATAGAAACATTAAAAATGAAAAAAGAAATAATTTGATAGACATTACATCATACGTTAGTATTTTTTAAAGTGAACAATTGAAACTCTCCAAGCCAAATTGCGGTGCGTAACTTATAAAAAAGGTCTCGCCACATTAAGAAAAACAACAGTAGAATTGGGAAAACCCCAAAAAGACCCTCGCGTTCAACATAGTAAATCTCGCGTTCAACATAGTAAATGAAAGGAAACGACCATTTGTTCCGTAAGGTTTTATGTATTTGTATAGCTGGATATACTTTTTTTTTATGTATAAAATCAACAAACTCATGATTAAAAGTCATAAAATAAAATTCCCTATTGGTGGACGTTTCCAATTTATACATTTAACTTTTGGCCCTATTAGTCAAACGGATTAGGCGCCTATAGGGGACAAACATATATATAAATATATAAATAAATATATAAACAAACAAACTCACTGTAATTATTATATATATTGATGATATGAATAAGTTTGTTGATAAATATTTATATATTTGTTTGTCCTCTATAGACTCCTAGGTTGTTTAAGGTATTGGGACAAAAAAGTTAAATATATAAATTGGAAACGGCCTCCAAAAGAAATTTTTTTTTTACTATCACTTATAATCATCCATGTGTGGATTTTTAAATATCAAAATAATAGATCCGATTATAAAAATACATTAAACCATGCATGACAAATGGCCATTTCCTTTCATATACTCTGTTGAACTGTCTACATGTTTAGGACTACCGGGTACTTCATTATTTTAAGTAATATATATAGTAACTGCATCTTTTATTTTATTTTTATACTTTGCTGTGGAGAACATCCTTTATATTTGAATTTATATTAATAATATATTAATATAAATTATATAGGATCATAATAAAGTGGATATTGACATCTTAATTGTAAAAATAAAATAATTCAGTAACCACTCCTCCTCTCGGCACTTCATTCTGTTGTATGTGTATAATCGAACGTGAAGCCGGCTGGTCCTGCGGTTAGTTTACTGGACTGTTAACCAAAAGCCAACTGACACGTCACAGGTTCTATCCCTGCCACCGACCGAACCTTGCCACCCTGCAGGAGTTTTGAGACTAGAGGACGTAAAAATCTTCTAGAGCCCACTGAGCATGCTAAAACAGCATGGAAAGAAGCGCTATATAAATAACCATTATTATTGTTATGTACAATAATAATAATATGATTTTTGTAAGGTCTAATATGTATAATTTTCTTTTATATATTGTAATGGTGAATAACAGGTTTTTTATGTCTAAAAAGGTTGTTCATTTTGATTTTGGTATGGAGGTTTTAATGGCACCACACATAATAATAATACGATATTTGTAAATTTATTAGGCCCTATATATTTTTTTCTCTTTTTTTTTTGTTTAGTATAAATGACAGTTTGAGTGTAATGGTTACTAAAGGATTTTTTTTTCTTATATAGAAAGCTCTAATAATAAACACATTCTGAGTGCCTGAACACATTTTCTATGCCCTAAATGCTAACATATTTGATTTATGAAAAAAGTCCTATTTTGCAGAAATTCACTTATGGTGTTAAAAACTAGATCTGATTAATCTAGGTAAACGAAGGGCGATTTTGAGTAAATGGTAGTCCTGTATAGTTTGATAAGAAAATGTTTACACAAATTATCACCAGCACTTCAAGTGTGACCAAATAAAAATTATAAGCATTTCTAAAGCTTAGTCATGATCATTGTTTGTTCCATTATAATTTATTTTACCGGTAATTACACTTTTATGAAAAAACTTATAGGAGGGATAAAAAACATACAATAAGATAGAATGAAGATATTAAAACAAAAAAAAAATGAATACAAGTTGTAGTCATTGCTTTCTCCGTCATTTTGACTTGCATAAAAACTAGTATTTTAATAATTAGCAAAGGTTTACAATATCTTGTTTAATGTTTACATTTTATTTAAGGAAAGATTTGAATCATTTGCAAATCTAATAATATTTGTTTTGCAATGATATTTTTGTACCGCTGTTAACCACAAATGCTTTACTATTAATCTGTGCACTTTCAATTTAAACTTTGGACTATATCATTTAGCATACATTTTAATCAAGTTGAAGTGATAAATAGTGTCTTTTATCTTTTTTTTTTTAATCTTAGTTTAAACTTTATATTGTGTGCAAGGATCAGGCCATAATCATTCAGTGACTTTCCTTTGGCTTCATGTGTTAGTCTTCTCTAAACATATTGCTTAATAAACTGTTTTGTTCACTACAAAATCTAACTGTTCTGTGAAAATATAGTGCATTTTTTTTTTTATGTGAAGATTGTTTAACTTTCTGCATAACTTTCAAAATTTAGTTATTTTTAAATATCATTTTACAGATATCAGAAATGACAATTTTCAAGTCAGAAGGTCATAAGTCTGCAGAAATTTCAATTTTGAAATCTGTAGATATAAAGAAACCAGCAACACATTCTAAAGTTAAATATAGCAATGTTAACATTCCAGTTTACAACATAAGTCTTGAGAGGCATCATACTCAGAATAATTCAAAATGTGTAAGAGTCTTAAGTAAGTTTACTTGTTGTATTGGATGGGCACTTGTGCTTTGTGTCTTTGCCTGCTTTGGTTTGATCCTCTATACCTCAGTGACAAAAGATAAAATTCAAAGCTGTGCGGCAGACCAGTGCGGTATAGATGAAAACAACAGGTTTGATTGCTGGCCTGAAAAGCAAGGGGCCACAGAGCAGGCATGCTTGAAAAGGGGATGTTGCTGGAAAGCTTCTACGCTTCCAAATACTGCTCCTTACTGCTTCTTTCCTGCTAATTACATGGGATATAATGCTACACAAGTGACAGTGACTTCAAGTGGCATCGACGCAACTCTGGTGAGAACAACTAGCACATTTTTCTCACCAGATGTCAAAACATTAAAATTGAGAGTAGATTTTCAAAATGACTACAGACTCAGAGTAAAGGTAAGTGCCTAAACTAGTTCTAATTGAAGTGCTTAATGAAAATTTGAAAACAATATTTAAAGAATGTATACTTTTATAATGAATGATTCATTACCTATTTGTGAGACAATTAGTTCTTTTGAAATGAAAGTTTGTTTCTTTTTACTCTTTTTAATATATTACATGTTTACTGTAAATTTCCATTTAGTTTTATGACCCCAGCAATGCCAGATATGAAGTTCCCTTAGAGGTACCAACAGGTTCTAGCAGTATTCTAAACCCACTGTATAATGTCACCATTCAGAAAGAACCTTTCAACATAGTCATAACAAGAGCCTCTACTGGTGCTACAATGTAGGTCATAGGATTGTAACAGTTTTATATCACAATAATCATTTATAATCCAGGAACATATACATATTTTATCAAATTAGGTTATTTACTAAATGTTCATAAAAATGATTAGATTTTTTCCCCCATCCTTTATGTTTACTTAGCAGATGTACCTAATTTTACTTTTTTTAAGAAAATAGTTTCCTCATGATTAAATAATATAAATACATTCTGCTTTGATCTCAAGATTTGACACAACCAGCACTGCACCTTTAATCTTCTCTGACCAGTACTTGCAAATAGCTACAAAACTTTCAACTAAATATCTCTATGGTCTTGGAGAACATCGCAGTTCGTTCCTTCAGGATGTAAATACTTGGAAAAGGCTAGTTTTTTGGAACAGAGATGATGTTCCTAAGGTGACTTGTGTGATGTTGATGTCAATATATTACATCTCTGTTAAAAAAAAAATTTACAAAATATATTATTGCTGGACTGGTAATTTATAAAAGTGTTTATATCGCTTCCATTTATTTCATACAGGTTGATAACAACGGATATGGCACTCACCCATTTTTCTTGAACTTAGAGTCCAGTGAGGGAACGTCTGGGAATCCTTATGATGCCCATGGTGTCTTTTTGCTGAACAGTAATGCAGGAGGTAAATTTATTCATAATAATTGGGCACATTTGTAATAGAATTCTTAGATTATTGTCTCAACTGAAATTAAAAAGGAAAATTCCCCAAATTTTGGATGTTGGCAAAGAGAGCAGGGGTAGTGGCCAGCCCAGTCAACCTTTTTTGCCTGACATAAATTAAAACTACTTTTTATTCTTACTTTGATATGTGAGACCTCTATCAGTCTCAGGTATAAAACCTGTTAATAAAAAGTTATTTCTTTTTAAAATTGAATCTTGGCAAGACATGTTTTTATCTCTAACTTGGCTATTAAAGGATCGTTTATTACTTTTGAAAAAATGTTTTCTATCCTCTAAAAAAGTATTTTTCTCTACTCATTGTGCAGTTGTAATAAAAATTTTAATGGAATCAGCAAAAAAAACAACTAATTCTTGGTGTTTTATTGTATCATGCCCAAAATGTATAGTCATAGCCTAACAGTTTAGTTTATTACAATTTATAGCAAATAATAAAGGTTGTTGTCCTTTTTTTTTTGGTTAAAAGAAACTGCAAGATGTATGCTTAGCATTCAAAACTTCATTTAAATAAATGACTATTTCTATTATTAAACAATTTTTTAGCACTTTCATTAATTCATAATTGGAATTACGTGTATTAAATTGGTGCACTTTATTGATGTTAATATTGACACATAAAAGCAGCGAGTAACTCTTTGATTTTTTCAGAGGTTGCTCTTCAGCCATTTGGTTCGAATGGTGTTGGGGCACTAACCTATCGCTTCATTGGGGGCGTATTTGATTTCTTCATAGTACTGGGACCTCAGCCACTAAATGTAGCCTCCCAGTTTGCAGAAATTGTAGGTCAGACCTACTTCCCCCCATATTGGTCCCTTGGTTTTCACCTGTGTAAGTGGGGCTATACTTCAGACAATGACCTAAAGAAAGTGATTGCAAGGAACAGGAATGCATCTATTCCTTATGTGAGTTCATTAATATCATACCTACTTATAAGAAACCAAAAGGGATACAAGTGAGTGTTAAAAATAAAAGACAACTTAACTCCCCTCCATCCAAACAATTTCATTACAGTTTTAACTTTACAATGGGTTATACTCATAATCATCACTTGTTTTTCTTTTGGTTATTGTAATATGTATCCTGCTGTTTATTATAATTATCCATGAGTTTCCCATTTCCTGTATTCTATTTCCATGACAGAAATTGCGCTTCAGCCCTACGGCCAGAACCGGAATGGTGCCCTGACCTATCGAATGATCGGCGGTGTGCTAGACTTTTTTATAATCTTAGGACCTGAGCCTCTTTCTGTTGTTTCACAGTACAGTGAAATAATTGGCAGGACCTATTTCCCACCATTCTGGTCGCTGGGATTTCATATTTGCAAATATGGAATAACCAACTCTACAGTGCTTCGAGATATCATAAAAAGGAATCGAGACTCTAATATGCCTTATGTACGCATTGTCTCCACTTTCTAGTTACATCTTTTTTTGCTTTAAAACAATCAACAACCACAATACATTGTTCTTACATCCAGTAAAGTTGGATGTTGATTTAAAAACCTACCTATTTGTTTATTCAAAATTGATCAAACAAATGAGTACCGTATGATAAAAAACTATCATAACATTATAAACACTTTAGCAGAGAAATTTAAATTGAGAGCAGATGGTTGTGAGACAATGTGTTGTTGGATGTTAAATTTGTTCTAATCTCATATCTTATTGATGCTTCTTCAATAGGGAGGTTTATTGTGTCAGCTTATTGTAGCTATATTGATAGTTTTCCTTTAATCTATACAATTGTAATTGTATAACTAAATACAGTGATACCCCAAAATTTGGAAATGTTGAAATTGAAATTTTGAATGCAAAGCTAACAAAGCTCTATAAATACCTATCTTCTTAAATTAAACATTATATTATTTTATCCGAAAAAAAATAAAGCTCATTAAAAAAGGATGTAATAATTTACATTCCCCTTTAAAATTTTATATGAAAAATTTAACATGTACACAGTACACAGCACTGCACTATAAAGTGCATACAGAAGGATAGCTTACATAATGCATGTCTACTGTCTGCTTCCTTGTGACGGCCCACAATTTCTCTGAAATTCTGAAGAATATGTATCATGTTCTTACAAATTTAATGCATATAAGGTGCCAAGAAAAACAAAATAGATTTTGTGAAGCCGCAGATTCATAAAGACAAATTTTCAGGGTATTATTGTACTGAATCAGTGTTTTAGTGAACCTTTATTTAAACTAACTCAAAATTTCAGTTAGTAATTTAACTATGATCATATTTTGAGCTATTAGAGAAGAAATTATGTAAGCAGCATCCCAAATACAATTGAAGAAAGGAATAAGTTTATTTTTTGTTTGAGCTTTGCACTAGAACTTTATTGTTAATTTTAAGCAATGCCGAATAACTAATTACAGTTCTGGATAATTAAAAGCCTTTTCACCAGAAACTCAACCATAATGCCAAATTGCCTCTACTTTTTATTTCTCCTGCTTTAGTAAAGTTTTACTATACTCAGTATACTGATTCTATACAGTGCTGATTCTTCTTATCCATATTAAGTATTATTTATCATATTATCCATTTTAATGAGCAGAACATTCTTGAACCTTACTTATTGTTTCATTTGAATTTTGACATATTCAGGACATTCAGTGGACAGATATTGATTATATGGATGGCAGAAAAGACTGGACATATGATAAAAACAAATTTGCTGGTTTACCAGACATTATTGCAGATCTTCACAATAACCAACAAAGATACATCATAATGGCTGTAAGTTTTTTAAAAAGTAATATTTACATTTTCTAATTATTTTTTTTTAAGTACCGGTAATGGTTTTGATTTTCAAACAACTTTACATGTAGACCTATTCAGTGTTAACTGTATTTCTATAAATATGTACACTTTAACATTTATCTATTTTCTCTTTTTAATGATCAATGTAGGATCCAGCAATATCTAGTGAGCAGCCATCTGGTACTTATCCTCCTTTTGATGATGGAAAGCAGTTAGATGTCTTTGTAAAGAATGCTGATGGGGATATTCTTATTGGATCCGTATGTCTCTAAATTTGAGCTATTATAAAATATGCCAATACTGTATATTTTTAATGCAGTGGTGGTTCCCTGAGAAACCGCCTCGTTGTACAGGAAGCCTCTAAATATTGCAAAGGTCTTCATAATTATTTATTTAGTTTCAATGTTGTAAAATTTGACATCTTTGGCTTTGACTTTAAGTGAAAACCTTATTTTAAAAATTGTCCCGCAACAGGTTTCAATGTTTGGGAATCATTGTCTTAATGCAATATTACTTAAATACATAGGTGGTCTGATTTACTGTGACATGTCTCAGGGTCTCAAGAATTATCTTCATATACACTTCAGTAGCTTTTTAAAGATTAGACAAAACTCCAGCTCCTGTATAATATAACAGCAACTTGATTTACATTATGTAAAAATACAACACCCGAACAAGTCTAGGTCCAGCCTAAAAATATTCACATTATCATTATAAGATCAGGCTCTCTCAAGTACGACCCCTGGACTACCCAGTCTTCAGTCATCTCTCACTAAGTCAATGTTCAACCTCCCTCTCATTGGATGGGCAAACCCATGCAACCCATCTCATTACAAATCAATAATTGGAGTGTCAATGTAGTCAGTTAGGGTCCACATTAAAGCCATTGAAAGATTTTTAAAACAAGTTTAACCTTGTTAACAAATTTAGTAAAAGTTTTTGTCCTTATAGTAAAATATAGTGATTAAGTGAATAAATAAAATAAAATTGCACTGTTTAATAACATATAAATAATTCATAATTAGATCTACTTATTGTGATAGGTTACTTTAAACAAAGTGAACATTATATATGCAACCCCACCAATAGTTATACATTTGTCGATGTGGCCCTTCGCACAATTAGTTTGCCCACCCCTGCTTTAGAGTTTCAGGTCTATCAATATTTTTAGAATTTTTTACACAATATTAAATCTTTTAAATTATTATTTTATTATTAGTTTACTGTTTGCTATTGAAAATGTATGTTGTTGCAGGTTTGGCCAGGTAAAACAGCTTTTCCAGATTTTTTCCACCCTAATGCACTTCAGTATTGGTACAAACAGGCAAATGAATTTCATGGAGTTCTTGATTTTGATGGTCTTTGGATTGTAAGTAATATTTATCACTTGTTACAACTTAAAAAAAAAAATTAGATGTCATCAGTGTAATAAATCATACCTTCAGTTATAACCATAATATATATGTCTAAATAACAAACTGTTGACACTTAAGTAAGGCTGCTATAAAAAAAATCCTTTATTTAGAAGTAAAAAAGTGAACATATGTCTAATGGTATGTGAATCACCAAAATGAATGTTGACAACAATTACATTTTTTGTTGCCTATATACTATTCTTTACTGCTAAAGGATTTCACATTTTCCTATTTAACTTGTAAAAAGAATGCAAATCCTTTACTTTAGTAGTATAAATGAAAAATTAATGTTTTTCTAGTTTATCAGGCATTTAGATCAAAAAGTCTTTATAAGTGATAGAGATATGATATTTATTCTTGCTTTAAACTTAGTATCAGTGCTACTTCAATTGAGAAAAAAATTTAAAGTTTCTTTTACACAGGTGCATTATTAAGTACCGGTACAAAATAAAAAAAGATTACATTAATAGTCTAAAACTAAAATGTAACAAAAAAAAGCATGCCAATTTGTTAGGTATATCAAACATGGAATAATGTTAATCTCAAAGAATCTTAGAAAGAAATTTTAATTCTTAGACTATTTGTTGTCCATTTTTCATTAATCTAATGTTAGGGAATAAATAATAATGAAAAAAAAAAGGATTATCTTATTAGGGTGGTCTATCTGCAGCAGACTGAGTTTACCATTACAAAGATCTTGGGTTCAAATCCAGGTTAATGCCATGGGTTATTTCCTTCTTTAGAATGCTGTCCCTGAGTCTATCCAGTTGTGATGGGTCACTGACATTAGTTGGGGAAAAGTAAAGGCTGCTGGGCATTGTGCTGGTCATGGAAACTTGGATTCTATTGCCCCATGGACCAAGATTTTCTGAATAGACGGCTTTACTTTTACTATGTATATGTCGGTGTGGCGAGGTAGCTTGTGATCTAATTATGGTATTGGTTGCCATTCACATCCCTGAAACTGCTGTCAAGCAGAATGCTTTGGCTAAATTGTTGGTGTTGCTACCTAGCTTAATGCAGCATAGTTAGAAGGAATAAAAGACACTACTACCCCTTGATAAATAATAGGGAGAAATAAATCTATCATTAACAGACTTAAAAACAGCACAATTTTGTTTAGGTAACATAATATGCAACAAAAATTATTTACTATTTCTTTTATGGTAACTTCTTTTTCAGGACATGAATGAGCCTTCTAGTTTTGTTGATGGTTCCGTTACTGGCTGCACAACCACTTCTTTAGATCACCCGCCATTTGTCCCTAGCAGTGAGTCATATAATTCATTGGTTTTTTTCCTCTTTCAACTTTTTCTTATCCCATTTGCTGGTAAGAATTCATCTGTTGAATGCTTTTTTTTTTCTGGCAGCCATTGATAGTGGCAATCTCATTGCAAAGACAATCTGTCCTTCTGCTAAGCATTATCTGTCAACTCATTACAATTTACACAACATGTATGGTTGGTCTCAAGCAAATATAACTAGAGCGTAAGTACTTACTGTGTATAGGAAAAAAATTATATCTGCCATCACATATTTATAAGAAGAAAAAATATTCAATGATGTAATCTATATATATAAAAAGGTCGTGTTTGTGTCCCCACGGATCCCCATTGGTCAATTTGAAAACATGTGAGTTTGTGTCACTGACCTATTTAGGCCTAGGCCTATATGCTGTCTAATAATTTTTCATATCAAACATGTGTCTTCGCTAGCTCAGTGGTTAACGTAACGGACTGCTGTGCGGGCGACCCGGTTCGATTCTCCAGTTAGACTATACCTTTTATTTTTGACAATTTTTTTTTCAAATTTTTAAAAACAAAAGACATTGTTAATCTACTAGCAATTTAGATTTTGGTTTTTGACCCGATTACAATATTTATATTAAATTAGCCTACTTTCCTGAAAGTCTTCAGTAAAAAAAAATAATAATTTAAATATTAGATTTATAGTTTTCTTTTAATTGTAGTTTATAAAAAATTTATCTCCACCTTATACAGTCCTGTTTTTTTTCACCCGGGCAACACCGGGCAATGTAGCTTGTGTATTTTTTGAAATTTTTGAAAAAATCTGACTTTTCTTTCAGCACACTTTCTAAAATTTTCCCAAACAAAAGAAGTCCAATTATAAGCAGATCTAGTTATGCAGGAAGTGCAAAATATACTGGCCATTGGCTAGGTGATAATAATTCTGATTTTGATGACCTGTATTATTCAATTCCAGGTCAGTTTATTTATATTCTTTAAGTATTATTTTTCATCTTTATTTATTTCTTTAAAATCAGTACCTAAAAGTTCATTTTTCATTGTGTTTCTCTACCAAATGAGTTTAAAACCTTAAATTTAAAAAGTTAAAAACATTGTTTTTAAGTTTCATAATTTGATAACTAAAGTGATTATTTCCCTTAAATTTGTGCAGGTGTTCTAAATTTTAATTTGTTTGGAATAACATTTATTGGGGCTGACATTTGTGGCTTCAGAGGAGTGACCACACCTGAGCTATGTACCAGGTGGATGCAGCTTGGAGCATTTTATACATTCATGAGGAACCATGCAGATCTCACCTCTCCTGTAGGTTTAGACTTATGAATAATAAACGCATTTACTTCCAAATTTACTTATGTCTGGAAGCATGTGCAGTATTTTCTTAACACTTCTGGAATTACAAAAATTGTTTTCTTTTCTCTGATTTCTTCAGGCACAAGATCCTGGTGTTTTTGATGATCCTTACAAGAGCTACATGCGAGAAGCACTCAAGCTGAGATACAGATTGCTTGCTGTTCTTTACACTGGTCTATATAGAGCTCACGTGGATGGTCTTCCAGTGATAAGACCGTTATTCTATTTGTAAATATCATTTGATACTTGTTATTGAGCTATTTTACTTGATTTATTTTCAACTTAAAAGAATATTTTTTTGGAGTTATGGTTTAAAGTAGGATTTTTATTTATTTTTTTAATTGATAATGACATAATTTTTTAATGCTCATTTTTTTTTTAGATATCCTGGAACAGAAACTATAGATAAACAATTTATGTGGGGAGACTCACTCATGGTGGTACCAGTTCTAAATCAAGTAAATCTTTTTCAAATTATTTTTTAAATTATTTTTTTAAATAAATTGAACCAACTTTACCCCATAATTGCTTAACCTACCCTTGATTATATATGTAGATTTACCTAATTTATTATTTTATGATAATATTAATACCTTTCAAAAATCTAACTAATTATATTTTTTAATCAATAAAAAAGGTAATGTAAATTAATTACTTAAAAATTGGGGTATTACTATACATCTAAATTGTTCAAATAGTGATATGTAGAAAAATAATATGACAGCAAACTTTCAGTGTATGTTAACTGAAAACTACAACCAATCTGTCAAAATGTAATAAGCCTTTGGCAAATGTAAAAATGTGCAGGTTTGATGCTCTAGGCACTAATAGGATTGATAAAACATTTTATAAATCAATAATTATAAGTTATGATTTATGTATCTAATGTTTATAACATTGAATTCTTGTTTATTCATCAAATTTATTAACATAGACATTTTCAAGTGCTGTTCAATCATTTTTTTCAACCATTTAATGAACTCATTATGAATCTTAAAAACCAGAATGAGCAATTAGTAAATGCATTCATACCCAACGACACATGGTATGACTTTTACACTGGCAAGCCCATTTCAACAAGGGGAGAATACCTTACTCTAAATGCTCCTTTGGATACCATCAATGTGCTTGTTCGAGGAGGCTCAGTTCTACCATTACTTCCAGCTACAGAACGCACAGATGTTTCGTAAGTATTCAAAAGACTTCATTAAGTTTCTTTTAACTATTAAAGCACAAACTAGTAAAAAAATTGAACAGTAAAATTGTCATCACTTTGAGTAACCATCAAATATAGGCAACAAATTCATAATTTGTGCAAACATATTAGTTGCTGCAGTTTGTAAGGCTTAAAAAATTCTTCAGTATTTTTCAAATTCAAGTAACTTCATGAAATTGATAAACATGGTTAATTTTAGTACTATTTCTAATACTTTAAAAATGATCCTACCTTTGATGAACATGTTAAATACTAGCTAAAAATTTAAAAATTACGGTAATTGAAGAAAGGAGAAATTATTATACATATTTATAAGCTGTCTCTTATTTTTCTTAATTTTAGGCGTCAACAAAGATTCCAGATAATAGTTGCCATTGGTACTAATAGTACAGCTGAGGGTGAGCTCTTTTGGGATGATGGGGAAAGTGCAGGTAAAGAAAGCCATAGAAACTGAACTTTAGAACTTTAAAAATATCCATATTCAGTGTAGGATATTCAATTTGTCATAACAATTAATTTTTCTATCCTAGCCAAGTAGCGAAGTAATTTTTTACATATTTATGCATGAAACTTAATTTTTGTTTTGTTCTTTTTCTTTGCTAAAGGTTATATAAATTTTAACTTTAGAATATTATGATAAGTAAATTAATTTATTTTGTTCATTTTGATAGATATTTTAATTGGTAATTTTGTTCTTAAATCATATTATTAATTTAAATGGTTAATTATATACAGTATTACCTTGACGTACGTTAACTCAGAGTTATATGTTTTCTAAACTCCTTTTTGTTAAATAAGTAAATTAGAGTCCCCTTTTCCTAAAAGAAAAATATTTTTTGAATTATTTATTGTTGGCAAAAATTGTGATAATATAATTTAGAAGTTATGTTTGATAAAAAAAAATTGTGTTGTCAGGCAAATTTTCTACTTTAAAATTTAACGTTTTATGTCACTCATTTACTTCTATTTATTTTTACATTTTGTGTTTTGAACAAAGATAAGCAATTTTATTGAACTTTTTTTTCTAAGCTAAATGATTGTGTTAGTCTTTGGTCCCTATTAACACAATTTATAATTAGTACTTTTATGCAAAATTGTTTCCAAACTTATATGAATATTACTTACAAGGTTTTCTTTAGTCCCCCCCTTATCGCGTAATTTCAGAGCGTTGCTGTCTCATATCTTAAATCTTAGGGACATGAAGATTATTGTTTCCTATGCTTTGTCTGTGATTTGTTGCAAATGTTCATTTTGTAGTTTATAGAACCTATTCTCTATATTATCTGAGATCTTGATCTTTGATTTTAATTTTTCCAACTTTTCAAAATCTTAAAACCTTTGTTTTTTTCCAGATAGTATCAAAGCAAATCAATATTCCCATGTTTCATTCACACTGTATCCTAATGTAAGTCTTTTATCATTATTTTCTGTGATGTAAAAATAATAATAATTATAGTTTGTATATGTCAATGTGGTCTAGCAATAGTGTGTTCTGATTGCCATGCCAAAGTACTCAGGCTTGAATCAAGGTTAAATCCAGAGTTTTTCCCAGAACTGGAGGACTTTCCTGAAAATACACAGCTCTGATGGCTACCTGACATTTATTCAGGGGGAGGGAGGGGCAGCTGAGCATTGTGCTGGCCATAAAAACCCTTTTTGGCCATGGCCACTTAAACTTGTGAAGGTTGTTTCATTAGCCCTATTAACCAACAGTCTGAAAGTTACATTAAAAAAATTGAGGGGTACAAAAATTTCAATTTATGAATTACTTACCTATCTGTGTAAAAAAAATAATTGAAAAATTCCTTTTGGTTATTATTATAAATTGTGACTTACTAACATTTTCATTGCCAATACTAACATCTTTTAACAAGATTTTAGTGATTTCAGAAATCTGACTTTTTCAAATTTAGAAAAACTGACCAAAGTGTATGAATTCCCCTGTAATGTAAAAAAAAAATTGCCTTGTCATTATAGATTCTCTATATCATATTAGGTTCTTACAAAAAAACAAGAACTCTCTGAGTACTAGCAAAAAAACAAACAAATTAAATGCTCATAATAGCACTATACTACCAATTAACACAAAGACAATTTATCCCAGAGTTACTTGGTTTGTTAAATTTTTGTTAAGTTTGAGAAATGTAGGATACAACTTGGAAATTTTAAAACCTGATGTAAGTAACGTATAAATGGTTTGAATTGCTGACCACTGTTGTTCTTTTTTTTTCCAACACAGTAGTTTTGCTTTTATGATCTGGAATGGGGTTATTTGGGAAACTCTACTTAAGCCAATAGTAGTAATGTGATTAAACTAAATAGATTAATTAATTTTAAGGAATAATTGTACTACTGTGTCTGCAATCCTTACTAAAATACCTATTCTCTATTTTCACATTAGAACACACTGGTTAACAGTGTCCTTCAATCTGGTTACAACCCACCACAAGGAGTTCAAGCAAATAACTTTTTGATATATGGTGTACAGCAATCACCATCAGATGTGTATATCAGTGGCAAGTCAGTAACATTCAGCTATAACCTGAACACCAAGGTAACAATAGTTACTTTATTCGTTTCTTTAGAGGTTATAGAGCTGTTAAAATAACTTGTTGATTGTATGAATGTGTAAACAATAAATACCTACACACACATTTCAAGAGCATGAGAAAAATTTAAGTATATAATCAGCAGTAATAGGCCTACTAATAGGATAGGAAAAGTGTTGATAATTTTTTTAAATAAGCTTTACCTTATCTTATCTTATACATTACAGACGCTCCTTCTATAAAGAAGATTATTGCGTCCTACGCTCATCCGTGGTCCGAGTCTAGTCTTGCATTTTTATTAATGTTTTAAATGATGTTAGGTTATTGGTTTTCCTGGTTTGTTCAGGCAACCCATTCCATGCCCGAATGCCACTCGGGAAGAAAGAGTACTTATATGCATTTGTTCTCGCATAAGGGACAAGGAAGGTGTTTTTGTCTTTATGTTTATCTGAGCTTTGCAACAGATTGTTATTGGGTTGTATTTCTAAATTAGAGTTTAATGCCTTATGTATTATTACTACTTTACTCTTTGCCCTTCTGTCCTCTAGTGTTTCTAGGTTTAGTGATTTGACTAATGGTGTTACTCTTGTCAATTGGGAATATTCACTAGTTATAAACCTTGCAGCTCTTTTTTGAATTTGTTCTAATTTTTTAATGTTTTCTTTAGTTGATGGGTCCCATACAGATCCTGCATATTCTAGTATAGGCCTAACTAATGTGAGATAGCATTTTAGTTTTATATTCTTATTACATTTGTAAAAGTTCCTTTTTATGAATCCTAATGTTTTGTTTGATTTTTTAATTACTTCATCAATGTGAGGGTTCCAAGATAACTTATCATTTATTATTACTCCTAGATACTTAGCATTGCTAGTTTGAGTTAGTTCTTTACCATGAATGAAGTAGTTTGTTATTATTTGTTTCTTTTTCTTGGATACCCTTATTAGTTGGCATTTTTCTGGGTGAAAAGACATACTCCAGTTTGATTCCCATTTTTGTAGTTCATCTAGGTCTTTTTGTAAAAGTTCACTATCTTTTCCTGTCTTTATTATTCTATAAATTATGCAATCATCAGCAAATAATCTTACTTTTGTGCCTGTGTTGATGCAATTTGGCAGATCATTAATGTAAATTAGAAATAGTAGGGGCCCTAGAACAGTTCCTTGTGGAACTCCTGAGTTTACTGTTATTGGTGATGACTTAGAGCCATTTATTATCACTGTTTGTTCTCTGCCTATAAGAAAGTCCTGAATCCACTGATGTAAGGGACCAGAGATGCCAAAGTATTTAAGTTTTTTAAGAAGACTAGAATGATGAACTTTATCAAATGCTTTTGAAAAATCTAGTAATATAGCATCAATTTGGTTGTTATTATCTAATCCCTTAGACAAGTCATCTATTAAGCCTATCAATTGAGTCTCACATGATCTATTTTTCCTGAAGCCATGTTGGTGTGGGCACAGTGCATTTAGTTTGTCTAGATGATTTACTATACTACTATATATTATATGTTCAAGTAATTTACATGTTATGCTTGTTAGAGAAACAGGTCTATAATTTCCGGGGTCAGATTTATCTCCTTTTTTGAAAAGGGGGGTTACATTGGCTAATTTCCAATCTTTGGGCACTTTGCCCTGGTTTAGAGAGGCCTGAAAAAGTATTTTAAAGATTGGAGATATTTCATTAGTTAGTTCTTTAAGCAGTCTTGCTGGTATTTCATCTGGACCAGAAGCTTTGTTTACTTTTAAGTTGGTTAGGAGTTGTTTAATGCCTTTTTCATCTACATTTATATTTCCTATCTCTTCTAGTTTGTTTAAATTTATGAATATTTCTTTGTCACCTGGATTTGAAAAAGATGATGCAAAGTGTGTGTTTAGGATATTAGCTTTAGTTTCATTATCATTATAAGTTTTGTTGTTTTGGCCTTTTAGTGGAGCTATGCCTGTAGTGTCCATTTTTCTTGATTTAATGTAGGACCATAAGTTTTTATTATTATCTTTAGAAATTACATTGTTTACATATTCATTCTGCAGCTGTCTGCTTAGTTTCTGAGTTAAATGTTTAATTTTTAGGTATTTTTTATGTAGTCTAATTGAATTAGTTGCCTTAAACTTTTTGAATAGATTTTCTTTTTGTTTACACAGTTTCTTTAGTTTAGTGTTAAACCAACATTTGTTAATTTTATTTGATGTTTGTTTTGTTGGCACAGAGTCAGCCATTATTGCTTTTAAGTTGGTTTTTATAAATTGCCAAATATCTTCAACTGGACTATCTATATTGTATTTAGTAAGAAAATTGGTTTGGAATTTTATTGCTGCTTGATGTAGTTCTGTTGTGTTACATTTATTCCAGAGATAAATTATTCTTTTAGGTTTCTTGCTAATTTGGATTTTTATTTTGTTATTTACTCTGACAATTTCATGATCTGAAAGTCCAGGGATTATTTCATAATCTAATACTAGTCCTGGTCTGTTCGTTAAAAATAAATCTAGTATATTATGGTTTCTTGTTGGTTTTTTATTAATTTGGTCTAAGTTTAGATTTTGGATGGTATTGATAAACATTTCATTTATTTCTTTTGTGTTTTGGTGCTTTTCTATTGAGTAGCTATTCCAATTTATATCAGGGAGGTTGAAGTCCCCCATTATCCAAATTATAGCATTTTTATATTTAGTTTCAATACTTGTCAGCTGATTACACAGATCAGACATGTACTCTGATGTTGAGTTTGGTGGTCTGTAAACACTGCCTACAATTAGTGGTTTGGAATTAGGTCTGCTTATTTTACAAAATACTGACTCTATGTTATTTTGAGGTTCTAATTTAATTTCTTCAGCTATTAGGGTAGATTTTATGGCAAGTAAGACTCCTCCATGCCTGTCTGACCTATCTTTCCTAAAAATTTCATAATTATTTTTGAATATCTCTGTGTTGTAAATATCTGGGCTAAGCCATGTTTCGGAACCTGCAATTATGTCTGGTTCTTCATTATTTATTAAAAGTTCCAAATCAGCTTTTTTATTTTTAATGCTTTGGAAATTTATTGTAAGAGTTTTGAGGTGATGCTGATTTGGGGTTTTATGGGATTTAGTGTTAAAGAGTGTCTTTTTACTTTTTTTTATTGGTGTTGATCTAGCTAAGGGTTTATTTAGGTCTAAATTATTAACTTCTGGGCTTGTCAAGGCACTGTAGGGGTTTGTGGTATCCAGGTCATGAGAATTAAACAGACCTGAACTAAATTGTGGCAACCCACACTGTACACAGTGCCAAGAGGCATCTTTATTTCCTAATGCTATATAAATTGGGGTGTTCATATGCAAGCATGCAGCATGGTACCATTCATCACAGGTGTCACATTGAATGGCTCGTTGTTTTGCTGTGCATGACTTACTGCAAATGTTACATCTATCTCTAACTGTCTTGACTGGGCCTGGGTTGGATTCTACATCGCCAGCCAAGAGCAACAATAGTACTAAATGATTTTGTCTGTACCTGCAAATTTTGTGTTTAAAATGGTTCAGGGAGATCTTTTTTAGGAGGATATAAGCATGAGTGTTGTCAATATCTTTGATGTTGTGGTGATTAATTATTATCTGCTTATGGACAATTTCATGTTTGGGTAGTTTTAGTGCCCTTACCAGAACTAGGGCTAAGACTAGGATTACAAGTTTCATTTCCTTTTTTAATACTTTTATTTAATAGTTTGGTGTATTTTATAATTAAATATAGTAGTTCTAATTGATGTTTATTGTTTTGTAAATAGGCTATAGCCTAGGGACTATAGGCTATAGGCCTGTTACTACTTAGAATTTAGATTTAGGCTAAGGTTTAATAATTTGGTGACCTTATATATTCTTATATAAAGTTATATAGTATAGGTCTAGTGGCGATTGTATTGTTTAAATACTAATAAAACCAATGTTATTATTTGTCTCTTATATAATTAATTATGTTTTATTACTATAATATGTGTTTATTTGTCTGAGTTTCTTTATTATTTATTATAATTGGGCTTAAGTAATTATTTTAAACCTGGCCTAGACCAGTAATTGTAAACAAACAATTCGAATATGGGGTCAATATGGCGGCCTCCGAAGCGCCAAGTATAAATAATACTTTAAGCTCACTGTTACGAGCAATTATTCTATTTAATAGTATTTGCAATATACATATACTAAGTATTAACTTAATTAAAGGTTAGTATAAAGTTTAAATGGGTGTTAGTTATATAAATATAGAAAATATATTGAAAAACTTATCCTGATATGAATGCGTACTAGCCCGAAGCCGGAAGTCGTACATGGAAAATTTGAAATTTTTTCTTTGGTTTTTTTTTATAACAAAAGAAATAAAACTGAAGTAGATTTAAAAAAAAAAAAAATTTTGATACAGTTAAAGTACTTTTGATTTAATTTTTTTACAGAATTTAATAAATACAAGTTTAAAAACATTATTTTTAAAATATTAATATATGATACATGTCTTCTACATTTATACATTTAACAGGTGTTGTCAGTCAGTAGCCCAAATGTGGACTTGCTGCAAGTTTTTAATTTGAATTGGAACTAGACTTCAGTTATAAAGCTAAACAAAAGCTGGATTTTATTTCTAAGTTTTTTTTTAGCCATTTTTATTATGGTCAAAAGAAATTGATTGATGTACCTATATTATTTCTACTTTGGTTTATTTGCTTTATATTTGCTTAATTAAAGTCTTTGACTTTGACAGTATGCATATTTATCCTGTAAAGAAAATATTCTCTTGAATATGTTCTTTAAAATATGTTCTGTATATTTTATTCTTAAAAAGTATCTTATTTTTAAACCTTCCAGTTCAGGCCTAATTTTGTTTTAAAATAATGGCACCAGTATTATATTATCATCAATACCTTGATTCCCAGACATTATTTCCCACTAGACAATGTTTACAACAATTATAGTTCAGTGGAACGTTAACTCGACTGCTTTGGAATACATCCTAATTGTAATATGTCCAGTTTGGATAGGAAAATGAAAAAACAATTGGTATATGACCTTTGTTTGGAATAGTACTTGTTTTTAAGAATTTGTCAGTCTAAATGGATTGTGACAATGAACAGTAACCCTTGTTTACCTCAAAGCCACAACTGACCAGAAGTGTACACGTCAGTATGCCAGGAATAGATTAGTATCCATTAAACATTGTGGGTGAAAGTTTACATCCTTATTTATAGTTTGTTTAAAACAGAAACCCTTGTAGTGAGAGAAATAAATGTGCCTGGCCCTGTGGGAATAAGATTGGCCTGTAGAAAAATATGCTCCTGGTACTAGATGGGTTGATGAAATGCAAACATTTAAGCCTATTAATCCATTTTCTTAGATTAGAAAGTGAATATTCCAATTTAAATATCAACTAAAAGTAAAATAATTACTATACAAACTCCATTATTCATTGTTAATCCATTCTCTGGGTAATGATGTATAGTATATACTAAATTCCATGAAACAACATGTTTATCATATATTGGAGTTGCATTGTATTTTTTTTCCAGCATTATTGTACTGTACATAATTTATAAAATATTTTTGCATGAATTAAAAAAAATTTTTACGTAAAAATCCTTAGCTTACAATGTTTTGCATAATAAATAATTTATGTAAAACTATAAAGTACCCAAGCTTTAAAATGTTTTTAATCATTTAAGTTCAGGGATGTGATTTTTCCATTTTGCAATGGAATTCCATTTTTCTTTCTACTAAATTTAAATTTTTTCACCAAATTGTTCATTTCTTTTCCTCTAGAGTTTAAAAAAATGGAGATTGAAAAGTAAAAAATAAAGCCAGTTATTTTTTTAAAGTTTTATTGAGGCATGTGCATTCTTAAATTTCAAGTTATACATATTTAGCACTGAACTATAAATACATGAATATCAATAGAAGTTCTAATTTTTGTTGGTAGTCAGTTTTAACGCAAAGTTTTACAGTCTATGGATGAAGATTTAAATACATTTTACCCTAAATTAACCAAAGTAGCTTAACCTAAGAGTTAAGGTAATATATGTATTTTCGTTAAGGTATATTATTAATGAGTCTTATTGGTGTAAGCCTACAAATACTATGCCTAGGTCCTAGATTATACCATAGTAAATGAATGTTGTTTTAGTCAATATAGACATAAAAGTAAAGGTAAACTGGAAAAAAAGGGAAAAAAAACTTTGCAGTTTTATGAAACTCAAAATCATATTATCATAAGTTTTAACTCCGTTAAAAACATTTTTATATGGATTATTGTATCAGATATGTGTAGCCACTAGTTTTTAAAAGTTCTTGTTTTTATTTCAATGATTAAAATTATATGTAGACAATAATCAATGAGTAGGGCCTATATTTATGTTGAAAAACAATCCAGTTTGTAAACAAATCAAATTTCAAAATTTGTAAAATCTATATAGCAATCTTATTGTATGCTTTTATGTATATATAACATTTATACAGATAAGTAAAGTAAAAGGCCTTGTAGCTTATATAGGCCCTATTATATATATACCACCCACCCACCACGGTCTGGTCACATCCCTGTTATGTCTTATTATCATTATAGTTATTCATTTCTTTGCATTAAAACTGCTATATTATATGCTAAGCCAATTTTATAACAGCTTAATTTTATATATATATATTATACTTTTTTACTTTCTGTATCGCCTAATTTTTTTCAATTAACAATAGACTCAATTAATTTGTTCCTGAAAGATTTTTTTAGATATTTTTTAGCTTTTAGTTTAACTAAAGAGCCAGCCAAATGTCTTTCAATATTCAAATCTTTTGTTTGTGCTTCTTTCTTTAACCATAAACAGATATTTTTGTAAACAAACTATGTTACATGCAGACTATCTTTTTAATAAAATCCTGTAAACTAATTTGATTTATTTTTATAACTTTCAACTCTAGTATCTGATGTAATACAAAAATGAGGAGTTATTTAATGTGTTGTTTCTTTTCAGAAATAACAAACAAAAAGAAAAAGTGTTCAGTTTTAATTATAGGTAGACTATATTTCATAATTTCATTTTTTTGTAATATCCTTGTGACTTGTGAATAAGTATGACTTAATGTCTTTCAATAAAATAGTCAAAATAATGATTATTAAATATTCCTTATCATAAGCATTCAGCAGCAATAAAATTTAATTGATAATCAATATTAAGCCTTGCATTGTTATTTGATCACATCTTATGATTTTTATCTGTGAATTAATGATGTATCCATATTTTGTTTAAAGTTTCATGACCCATTGCTTTATTGATACAAACTGAAGGAAATTCAGTTTGATTACACAGTGGGTATTTCAGCATTAATTAAGTATTGTTAACAGACATTATAAAAAACCATTCACATTCATACAAACAAAAAATTAAAAAGAGATTTCTCAAACCTACACTGTACACATTATCATACTGTTCAAGCACACAAACCAACTTTAACATGTCACTATATTAAGTATTAAGGCAGGTTTATTGCTGTATTGTATGTTTGTCAGACAAGTATGGTAATTATTTTAAGAAAATGTTCAATTCTTTACCTATTTTATCTTCTTAAAATTTAATATCACAAATTTTAATTATAGGTTATGTATTATTGGGATAATTAGCGTTTAATTCTGTTGGGTCACCCCAGAATGTGATTTTTAAATCCATAATTTCTAACAATTTTATGACACAGTTTGTGATACTTTTTCATCCATCCCCCAAGGCCCAAGATGCTATTCAATCTTCGTTATCATTTTTTATTACTACAGTATGGTTACTTTCAAAAAAAAAATTAATAAGTTACAGGTCTAATTGCAAACTATTAAATAAAATTAAAAGCAAATTCATTTTTTTACATTTCTTTTAAATTTTGTAACATTCTTAGTGATATATTTGAATTTATAATAATTATATGGGTTCATCTGTATATTATGATCACACTGGGGAGGGGTGTCAAATTTTGGGAGGCATAGGGAAAAGGGATTGGTCTCGAGTGAAAGCGTAGGCCTACATATACACAATTTATATTTTGTCTACATAACAACTTTTTAAAAAACGCAACACTCAGACAGAAATCTCACAGACAAAATCGAATTTAACACTAACACAATATCTTACTCTCAAGAAAGCAGTGGGGCCAGGACTGGCTCTACGGTTTTTGGCGCCTTAGGCGAAAACAAATTCTGCACCCTCATTAATGTGCCTTTGACAGGGAGAAAATGAGTAGTATTAAGGCATACTTTCCTATTTTCTGAGACAAATAAAATACCCTTCGACTTTCATTAGCTAGTAATTTGTCTGCCTATGCTAGTAGCGTGCAGAAGTACTAAACTTTAGTTTATATATTTAAATCCTCAAATTAAAAAAAAATCCTCAATTATGCGCCCCTCTCCCATCCCAAATTTGGCGCCCTGGGTGACCGCCTAGGTTGCCTATATGGACAAGCCGGCCCTGAGTGGGGCATAAGAATTGTTTACACATCTGGCCCTCGTTAAACATAATATTGTAAATTTATTATATTTTTATTCAAAATGACAAACAAGAGTTATTCGAATCAAGACTGATATAGATGTGGCAATTGATTATAAAATGATAAATGCAAACAAAATTCTGAATTTTAATTACGGTAATTGGAAATATATAATAGTAGTAGGCCTAGAGCAGGGGTGTGATACATTTTGTAATGTTGGACCACATTGGAACTTTGGAAAGACAAAGAGGGCCAGTTAAAATTACCATAGGAAAATGTAATCTCATGATAACTATAGTTAAGTACATTGTAAATACATTTGGAAATAAATAAAAGATAATCAAATACCTGTAGTGTGTTATTTTAATAATTTATTACTGGTAATGTGAAACTTGGAATTTATTGTTTTTGAACAATTTATCAATGTTTGCTCTGACTGGTATGGTAGCAACTCAAAGCTGACTTGTTAGATGTTCATCTGTGAGCTGACTTCCGTACTGGGTATTGACTTTTAGTGAATTTCATCCTTGAAAAAAATTGCTCACAACAATATGTGCTGCCGAACAGTGAGATAATTTTCCTGGCATGATGATCTTAACTTGGATGCATTCCACATTAGTTATAGCACATAGTTTTTGTAAAAAGTTACCAAGTCATTGCTATAATATATATCTTTATGCTCTTCTCAAGTCCACATCAGACTGCAAGTATATATCAGCTCCATTTGACAGCTCTCAGGACTGTCGTCTGATACAAGATCAAATGGTTGAGAAAACAGCTTTAAATCATTTTCATATTTTCTGAAATCATCAAATCTGTTTGTAAATTCAGTACACAACTTGTCAACATTTTTAGCATATTTGGAGCCATCAAAATCTGCTAGTCTCTGCTTTTCTGAGTGCCAGAGTAGGAAAATGAGTGAGTGTTGTTCTATTCAACTGGGTCTTAAAAAGTTGTAATTTTTTCTCAAATGAAAAAATGTGTTCTTACACAAGTTGTTCACCAAATGATGTTTATCTTGTAGTTTCACAATTTAATCTAACAGATGCTGTGTGATGTCAATTAGAAAAACAAGGCCATTTAAGTTAATTTAACCAGTTATTATTGCTTAAATCATGAATTGTTCAATTTGGTTTTACAATAATGAAAAAAAAATGAAATACGTGTGCAAAATATATATTTAAAGAAAACCACTATTATATATAGTAGGCCTAAGTATTAGCTGGGGCCATACATACTAACTGCTCTGGCGGGCCGGGTTGTGGCCCGCCTGTTGCACACCCCTCGCCTTGAGTCTATTTGATTCTGACTTCTGACCAAACATTTCTGTTCCCATTTCTTGAAATTATATAAATATTATATTTAGTTTCTCTGTCACTTTATTTTCTTTTTTATCAATTACGGTATTTGTGTGCATAGTGCTCAATAGCGTACGTTAAGCCTATGCCTATGCTATAGGCCTATAATAAATTTTAAACGGTCTTAATAAAAATGTTGTTTTTTTACATTAATTTGCCATGTTAGGCCTACGTGTAGGGCCATTTCCCACCCAGCCCCTTTTTCTATATTTTTTTTCTCTAGGCCAGAAAAGGAACATATTATTATGTAGCTGGAATTTATAAGTAAGCTATTGAAAATTCGGTTTGCTCCATGAGACCATGGGCCATGAGCCAAAGCCAACTTTCTAAACGGTAATAAATATATATATAGGCCTATATTATGTTTCTACAGTGCATAGTTTGAAAAAAGTAAAAAGTTTGAAATTATGCATGCCTTAAAATTTTTCTGTTTTATATCTTTAATTTCTACTTGATCTACTTCTTTTTTTTTTTTCAACATGATCTACTTCTTTATTAAATTAATGTTTATATTTAATATGTTGTGATAGCTTAGTTGATTAGGGCAATGTGAAATTTGAATTATATAGTTCAGTTCTAAATCATTGCATTATCTCCTCGGTGGTAAAAACACGAATGAAAATCTGGCAATGCTGTTAATCAGGTTTGTATATCCTGTGTTTTTTAACATAAAGCTGTGTAGTTTTGTTCCATCTTCATGTTATCACTGGCAGTGTCTACACATTGGGGGGGGGGGGGGCAGGGGGGCAGAGGGGGGGGGGCAGAGGGGAAATGCCCTGGGGCGCTACATAAGCTTGTAAAGGCTCTAATCACTGGGAATATCACATGAGTATTATAATCATTGGTATTGTTTGTTTTTTAAGTCTTTGACACATTTTTTTTTTCATATTGTCAAAGTATCACAAATAAAACCGCCACATATGAAGAAAAAAGACAGTAGCCATAATCTAGGTCTATAGTAGCCCGTTAATATCACTACCACTCTTTCCTTGGCGTGGAACAATGATTCGGCCTGCCGCCTGTTGCAATATATTTATAATTTATATCATGTACCATCGACATTTCATAGGGCAGACATTTGAAAGATGCGTCGACAGCACAAAGCTATCCAGTCACTATAAAATCGGGACGCCGCACCCCGCGAATAGGTATTGTACGACGATTGGCTTTGAACAAATTAATAAAAGCGCTCTTTCCGCGAGGGCTGGAGCTTGATTGTATGTAAGCCTATAAGCTCTAGTCTAGGATTGCCACAATTATCCAAGTAGGATAGTTTTCATCTAATAAACATCGACTGAATTAATGTATTTAATCCAAATGAAAATGACGTAGGCCCTATATAATCATTTTAAAAGACTTTCCTAACATGTTAACAATAAAAGATGTACAAAACCTTTTTTTTTTTTGGCTTCCAAAACCAGCAAAATAAAATATATTAACACAGTTTGTAAGCAATGCAAAATTATTTTAAAAAAAAACAAACATAAAGTAGGCTACATTAACATTATACCGTATTCCGTATTTGAAAGAAAGAAGAAAAAAAAGCTACATTACTGGGTAGAAAAGTGTGGACTAGTCCCTATGCTTGCTTAGGCCCAATAACATTCAGAGAGACCTCTAGCATGCAGTAAAAAAAAAGCACTGGTAAATGAAAACACCATTAGGCTACATACTTATGTTGAATAAAAATGTAATGTAAAAATTAGCCTACAAATTACAACACAAACAAAGAAATAAAAGTATTGGCAAGTTAAATAATCGAAAAGGACAATGCTGTACAAACACCGGGTAGCCGTTTGTCAGTGTACCCCGGCTTTGCGGGCGATCGCGGGGGGGGGGGGGGTAGGTAGGTTGTAGGCCTACATGTCCTACGTTATACCTACAGGAAGTACAACGGTGGTAGTTACGCGCATTTTCTTAAAACCCCGTGAGTTCACAGGGGCATTAGCTCGAAATGCATGCCATTTAAAGGGACTCTACGCACTCTGCCAAAAGCGGTAGGCTAATTGATATTAAAACCCAAACAAGTCTAAAGTTCGGTTTCATTCGGTAACAATTTAGTCCCGCTACCTCAATCAGTCTCGTGTGGAGTTTCTGATCTCCCATCGAGCGCCTCCCCGGGTGGCGGATTGGGGAACGCCCACCAGATATGGTAGGTACCGGGGAAATCAAATACCCGGGGCGGACCAAAATCAGAACCTGCTGCCTTGCAGGAAGTGGAGGGATCCACAAAGGCTAGGGAACCTTACCCGAAAATAAGGCAGCTATCCTGAGAGCTGTAAAGGGAATCATCCCAGACGGTTGTGCGCAGGGCTAACAACCCGGCCATGGAAAAAAACAAAACGTTACAGAAACCAAAATCAAAGCGAACTTACAAAACACAGTCAGAGGCGAGAGTAGGGCTCCACAAAGGAGATTTATGAAGCTGTGTGGGGAAACTCAAAAGAATCCCACAAGGCCGACCACCCTACTCAAACCGACGAAAAAGAAACATTTCCTAATGCAAAAGGCACCCTTCAGCTTGGGTACATGGAATGTCCGAACCCTGCTAGAACCAGGCAGATGCGCCCAAGTCGCTAAAGAGATGGCTAACTACAAATTGCAAATTTTGGGACTGAGTGAAGTACGGTGGAACACTTTTGGAGAAACTAGGCTTCAAACAGGTGAAACTCTGCTCTTTTCTGGAATGGAAAACGAAGAAGGACACCCATGAAAATGGAGTGGCACTCCTATTGAACAAAGATTCATTTAAAAGTCTCCTGGAATGGGAGCCTGTTTCAGACAGAATTATTAGAGCAAAATTTCTATCAAGATTCCAAAATGTTCACATCGTCATGTGCTATGCTCCCACCAACCTTGCACCCGAAGAAGATAAAGTTGCATTCTATGAACGACTTCAAAGTATAGTGGATAGAAGGATAGAATACCCAAAAGAGATATACTGATCCTCATGGGAGATATGAATGCTAAAATAGGAAATGAAAACAAAGGGAGAGAGAAGACAATGGGCATACACGGACTAGGCAACATGAACGAAAATGGAGAGATGTTTGCTAACTTCTGTACATTCAATGAACTGGTGATCGGGGGCAGCATCTTCCCACACAAAAAATGCCACAAAGCAACGTGGGTCTCACCAGACAACAAAACAGAGAATCAAATAGACCACATCGCTATATGCCGTACTTGGAGGAGCACATTACAGGATGTACGAACCAAAAGAGGAGCAGACATTGGATCAGACCACCACCTGGTAGTGGCCAAGCTAAAAATAAAGTTAGCCAAACAAAGGTCAAAAACAAACAGGAGAACCAAATTCGACCTAGACAAACTCCAGAATTCACAGAGAAAGTGTGAACTACAATTAACCCTTAAAAACCGATTCTCTGCACTACAACCAGATGATACTGAGGAAGGCATAGACAAAACCTGGGATAACTTCAAAGAAATTATTATAGGAACTTGTAATGAAGTACTAAGACCTGCCCCAAAAAACAAAAAACATTGGATTAGCGACGAGACATGGCAAAGAATTGAAGACAGGAAACATGCAAAACAAACAGTAAACCAAGCTAAAACAAGAAAACATAAACAACTAACACAACAAGAGTATCATACAATTTCAAAAGAGGTCTCAAAAATGCTTAGACATGATAAAAGAACATTTTATAATAAACTAGCTGAGCAAGCAGAAGAAGCAGCAGGAAAAGGAGACCTAAAACAGTTATATAAAATTACTAAACTCTTGAGTGGCAAGAAAGCTAACTACAATGTGCCAGTCCGAGACAAACAAGGTAAACTCCTCTCTTCCATAGATGACCAGCTCAGAAGATGGAAAGAATACTTCCAGGAAGTGCTAAACAGACCAACCCCTCTAAATCCACCCGATCTGACCACAGGAGAAACACTGGACATAAATATGGAAGAAATATCCAAAGAAGAAATATGGAAGGCCATCAATCAAATGAAGACAGGCAAAGCAGCAGGCATAGACAATATACCACCTGAGGTCCTAAAAGAAGGAGGAGCTGAAATTGTTAACCAACTCCAAAATATCTTTAATAAAATTTGGTCAACCGAAACCCCTCCTGCAGAATGGAAAAAAGGCCTACTGATTAAAATTCCAAAGAATGGGGACCTGTCAAGATGTGATAAATGGCGAGGAATTACTCTACTCTCAGTACCAAGCAAGGTCTTCAGCAGAACAATACTCAACAGAATTAAAGAAGCCTGCGATGATCTCCTAAGAGAAGAACAGGCTGGGTTCAGAAGAGGAAGATCATGCATTGACCAGATAGCAACACTCCGGATCATTATAGAACAATCTATTGAATGGCAATCTCCACTCTATGCCACATTTGTGGACTTTGAAAAGGCTTTTGATAGCATTAATAGAGAGACAATATGGTCAATCATGAGGCACTATGGAATACCTAATAAAATAATAGCCATCATCAAAAGTCTCTATGAAAACTTTACCTGCCAAATAGTACATAATGGTAAGATGTCAGATGAATTCCATGTCACAACTGGAGTCAAGCAAGGATGTCTCCTTTCACCACTTCTGTTCCTTCTAGTACTAGACTGGGTCACAAAAGAAGCTTATGCTAACTCAGGAAAAGGAATACAATGGACCCTAATGCAAAAACTTGAAGACTTAGAGTTTGCAGATGACCTGGCCATTCTGTCCCACAGATTACAGGATATGCAAGAGAAGACCACAGCTTTGAGTGAGACCGGAAAAAGAGTAGGACTCAGTATAAACCATCAAAAAACCAAAGTGTTGAAAATAAACCACCAACAAGATGGCGACATACAAGTAGAAAACCAAAGCTTAGACCAAGTGAATCACTTTGTATACCTTGGAAGTGTGGTTAGTGCATCAGGAGGAGCAGACGAGGACATCGAACGTCGAATAAACCTGGCGCGACAAGCCTTTGCCAATTTGAAACAGGTCTGGAGATCTACATACATCTCTGTCAAAACTAAAGTAAGGATCTTTAACACAAACATTAAAACGGTCCTACTTTATGGGTCTGAAACATGGCGAACGACAGAGAAAACTAAAAATAGACTCCAGACCTTTGTTAACAGATGCCTAAGAAATATACTCAAAATAAAATGGTTCGACAAGGTAGAAAACTCCAAGCTGTGGGAGAGGTGTGGACAAAGAACAGTAGAACAACAAATCATGGAAAGGAAGTGGAGATGGATTGGACACACCCTCAGGAAAGATAACAACAACAGAGCTAGACAGGCCTTAGAGTGGAATCCCCAGGGTAAACGGCATAGAGGAAGACCCAAGCGAACATGGAGACGAAGCATACTGGATGAAACTGAAAGAACTGGAAAGAGCTGGGAAGAATTGAAGCGACTAGCAAGAGACCGTGAAGAGTGGCGTGCTTTGACAGAGGCCCTATGTTCCACAAGGAACCCAAAGGACAGATGATGATGATGATGACCTCAATCAGTACGGTAAATATCTAAACTCGGGTTCGGCAAAAATTGCGGTAACTGGCGTTATAATAGCCTTAGCCTTTAAGCGCCGGTTTTGTAATCATGGATCACATCGCTGATGTGGAATCCACCGATACGCTTAGCCTACATTAAGAGCACACCGGTGGGCATATGTGTAAGGGGGGGGAGTTATACTGAGTTTAGTGGAAAGAGCAGGTATGGGTTTTTGAATTATAAAACACCATCACCTATCTACATATTATATTACATCTATTTACATACATTATATACAAGGGGAGGGACGGGTATATCTGTGCATACCTATATTGTGGTAGGTAGGTAGGATTAGCTACCTGGATGAACCAATACTAAATACTACTTCACTTAAACTTAAGGCACTATTGATATAAGCTAACTATACTAAATACTAGACTATACTAAACTACTAAAACTATACTAAAGTTAAATTACTAAACTAAACACAGAACAGCAAACCACAAATAAACAAACATAAACAACGTACACTACAACAATGTAAATGTATCTAATCATCAATTGAACAAATAAATTTTTCATAATACACAAACAAGTTTATTCAAATTATAATAAGCCCTAACCAT
The DNA here is from genome assembly GCA_949126835.1 of Anisus vortex. Classification (NCBI taxonomy): domain Eukaryota; kingdom Metazoa; phylum Mollusca; class Gastropoda; family Planorbidae; genus Anisus; species Anisus vortex. The sequence goes on from OX421494.1 coordinate 30,480,113, forward strand.
CAATATCAACAACAACTAAATAAATCCATCGTCTACCAACGCCATTTCTAACTAAATAAATCACCATCTCTACCAACTCTTAATTCACATACTACAAAATCATAACTCAAATCCTCTCATCACTTAACACACAATCTAATATCTAACCAAGAAAATATAACAACAGATCTAGCAATTTATAACATCTAACTTAAGAATAATATATGACAAGAGACTAAATATACACAAGGGATCTAGCAATTTATAACATCTTACTTAAAACCAACATATAACAAGAGACCAACAAGGTAGGTTTTATCCGACCTAAGGTACATAAATATAAGAATAAAAATAGAAAAACATTAAGTAAAAAATAATAATCTTTACATAAATTCATTGCGATAAACACGATGGGCTGACCGATATCATTCAACATGGTCGCCGCTCTGGTTTAATTCAGTGATCCTAAATCATACTAAAATCTATATGCTATCTAAACAATCGGACATAATATTAACTCATCTTAATCCATCACCAATGTTAAGATATTAATCTACAGTTTAGAATACTTATTTTACATCAAAAAAACAATAAAAAATGTTATAATTAAAACTTACGAGACTAGTATGCCACTTTCAACGACCACCACCAATAGAAGGCCAAACAACTGACCGGAAGGGAGATTAAATAGGGCGACCCAAACACTATCACTGACCAATAAAATTTATTTACCCGCAGCCAATCGGATTCAAACAACCCGACAAAGCGCTCCAGCATAATTAGTTAAAAACTTAACTGTGCTTTGTTATGAAATTAAAAGAAAATATAATGAGAACAGTACAAAAACACCTTGTAGACCACCTGTCTACATATGCATGGGGGACACCTTCTTTTGCGCTTTCCAGGATCATTGCACTACCCAGAGGCTCAGAGGAGAGGAAGCAATGAGCGCAACAGCTTGTCACAACCCCGCCCTAGTGCATGGATGCCCAGACCTACAGTCTGGGATTTGTGCTATCGGCAACATTAGGCCTACAGATATACGAGCGAGCCACCACGATACTGAATCGAAGGGATATCCGCAGATGAGGAGAGAAGTGTAGTAAGAGTACTGCGGAGTCCGTACCCTATGTTTTACGCGACACGCCGCGGGGTGGCTAGTCTTGGACAGGATCTTGGGGTGCCCCCCCCTCTCCATTGATCCACCCTTTAACATCGTTACGACCTGGACGTAAGAGCCGGAAGGACTAGAGTCTAGGACCAGGGCATCGACGGATTGGGGACTTGATATCTGGGAACGGGGTGGAGGTCACCCTCCAACGGATACTGGATCATGCAGGTGTCTCTAGAAACAAAATAGCGGAGACTAGTCAAGAAAGGTTCCGTCCTCCGTACGCGACACTCGCTCTCAGCGAGTCTTGCTCTTTCGAGAATGCCCGCAGACACTATAGGGATGTTAAACGAAATCCGGAAATCCGATTTTTGGTTTCAAAGTCCTTGCGCCTATGGCCTGCTCTCCGTTCAGCAGGATTCTGGGGATGCGTTCGAAGCCCATTCTGTGGACATGACCTATCCACCGTAGGATATTGAGTTTATGCTCAGAATTGAGCTTGTGCACAGCCATTTTTGATTTGGATGATATCCTAGGCAAGCTGTTGAACTGTCCCATGCAGGTTTCGCATCTATTGAAAAGTGTTCTGAGCACGCAGGCCTGGTGCAGAGATGTTTAATTTCGTCCCTTCAATGATATCGATCGCTTTGGGCGCAGTTGTCTCACACACTCTTTGGCCTGTAGACCTTAAGCCTATAACTGAAAACCTTTAATTTTCATTTAGAACATGTCTAATTGATTGACTTACTTGACTTAATTAATCCTGTGTCCCCATAGGAGCATAGGGCCGCAAGGTCTCGGACTTGGGCGGCTCCCTTTATTTGTGTCCATGTGAGGCCAACAATGTAATTGATTGGGCCTAATTAATTAATAAAGCTACTGTTAAGAAAACAAGGAGATAATAACACATAGGCATATAGACTTTGCTTTTCTTATTTCATATGCAGTGGCAGTGGTCGCATTGTAAGTTCTCTTTCTTTCCGAGGGACATTCATTGATTCAAAGCATTAGTAGGCCTATTATGGGAATTATGAAGATAGACTATTGGGAATAGGTGAATATAGCTGCTTTAACCACAATTATATGGCATATGTACTAATTAGGTTATATCCTACCCCTTCATCCTACATATCCCGTAGTCTGTTAGACCGTTGGGGCGCCACAGATGACATGTAAACGAGCCTCCTCCACTCCTCCCGTCTCTCAGCCGTTCTCATTGCCTCGCACAGTTTTGTGCCTGTCCATTCCCTGATATTATCTTCCCAACGTTTCTGGTCTTCCTCTCTTTCTGCCTCCTCTGGTGGTACCCTGCAGGATGGTCTTTGCAAGCCCGTTGGTTCTGGTGACGTGGCCATACCATTCCAGTTTTCTTTTCTTGGCTGTGGCCAGCAGGTCTTCATTCTTTCCGATTCCCTGTTGTATTCTTTTTCTTATCTGTTCGTTGGAGATATGGTCTTTGTAACAGATACCGAGCAGGGTCCTGAAGCATCTCATTTCCATGGCGTTTATCTTATTTTCCAGCTCCGCTGTTAGTGTCCATGACTCGCAAGCATATAAGAAAATAGAGAGGACAAGTGAGCGCATCAGCCTGATTTTGGTGCTGAGGGCTAGGTTCTTGTCTTTCCATATTGTCTTGAGCCTCTTTAGTGATGCTGTTGTCTGGGCAATCTGGACATTACTTCTGGTTTGGAGCCCTCTTCAGATACAATAGCTAAGAGGTAGGCTACTTGAAGCTGCTAACTGTTTCCAAACTCTGCCGACCAATCTTGATCTGCGTGGTGATGCCGCTGGTGTTACTAGTCATTAATTTAGTCTTTTCGGCACTGATTTGCATGCCATATGATGCGGAAGTTTTGTCCAGTCGCTCTACTAGATTGGCTAATTCTTCCACACTCCCGGCGAGTCCATCTATATCATCTGCGAATCGAAGGTTGGTGATCCTTCTGCCATTTATGCTGATTGTCCCTTCATGATCCTCTAGTGCAGCTGACATGATTCTCTCCAGGAAGATGTTGAACAGTGTTGGCGAAAGCAAGCATCCTTGTCGTATACCAACGGTCGTCCTAAACCAATCTCCAATATTGTTGCTGAAGAAGACTGCACTGGTGGCCCTGTCATAGAGGCTACGTATCAGAATATGGGTTATATAAGTCTAGAAAAATAATAAATTTCAAAGCATCTAAAGCACTTATCAATAGGCCTACACCTACATATATAGTTTATACTAGAGAACTAGATTCAAACCACACTACTATAGGTCTACATAGTGTACTCAGCTACTAGTCCAGTAATAGAAGGTATAACGTTAAGAAGCCACTTGCCAATAATTTAATGTAGATTGTATTCGTTGACGTTGTTTTTTTAGATCCACTATCAGTTGACTTCAGGGATAAGCTTAATAGCTAGGCCTATAGCATAGGGTTGTAGGCCTATAGTCTATAGGGTAGGCTATATACAACATTAACATTTAACATTGTTAATTTAGGCTACTTTGATACCAGAAGCTAACAATAAAATAAAAAATTCAAAAACTTCATAATATAATATAATATAGATTTAAGCTTCATAATATAAAACTAAAATTTTAATGTTAATTTTTTGTTTTATTTTATACATGAATTACGTGTATTGTGTATACCCTATAATGAGTTTGACTATCTAAGTTTTTCTAAGTTTTTTTTTCCACTGTTGAAATGCTTGAAAAGCGACAATCAAGAGTGACAACGCTGAGGTTTACTTTGAAATTGAATGTATTCTACATGATAAAAACATGGGCGATAGAAAATCCTTAGTACCTTTAGTGGTTTATGACTATTTGGAGTCTATTTCTCCGAAAGCAGCACAGCGTTTTAAAAAAGATGTAGACATTGTAAGTATATTCAAATAACTATTATCTATGTAATTATAGTTAGTACGTTATGCACGTGTTTACAAAATCCCGGCGAGTAAGCTTCAAATTGGAATCGCCGGAGTGTTACACGTGCTTTAACTTTAATTTAACTTAATTTGTTCAGTTTCAGTCCATTACACTTAATTTAGACCTATATAGTTTATTATTCTTAACTTAAAAAGGGGACCATAGCGTACTGTAAGCAAACTCTAGCTGATTTAAATATAAATATAACACAAATCCATATGAATGTGATATCATTTTATGTGAGAGTTACAGCTACACTACAGACAGTACAGGGTACAGTTGAGCTGCTACAGCCTCTATGTAGTATGTAGTATGAATAGTTACAATTCAATAGTATTATCTTATAAGTTTACAGACGTTCCTTCCTTCTAGATAGAAGATTAATACGACCACTAGGACTAGGGCCCTAGGCCCAAATCTCCTGCAGGGCGACAGGGATCCTTCGGTGGCAGGGATAGAACCCACGACGTGTCAGTTGGTTTTGGTTGACAGTCTGGTGAACTAACCGCTGGACTAGCCGGCTAGCATGAATTATTATTATGTAGGTCTATTCTATAATTATAGGATTATATATAGGTCTAATGAGTTATAATTATTAAAAAATTTTTAATTATAAATAATGAATGAATCTTGTCACCTAATATCAATGAATGCCAAGTTAATAATTAAAATTAAATAGCCTAACATTGTATTTTCTAAATTCATATAGGCCTATTATATTTAAGACAGGTTAAACAATAATAAAAATTTCAAAAGTTCCCCCTTTAAAAAAATAATTTTCAATTAAAAAGCTTTAATTTAGGTAAGTTTTACTATTTAAATGCTAGGCATTAAGATTTCGGAGTGTCTGCGCGTCCGGACGTATAGCGCGGGAGATATACGTCCGGTGCCCCAAGTCACGTGACCGACCAAATTTTTAAAAAAGCACACGGCTACTGGCGCATGCGCATAATCGTTTATTCTTGTTCGAGTTGCTTAATTACTATTTATTCTGTGATATAGGCCTATCCAAGGTATTGTGGCCTAGTGGTCAGTAGCGTGTTTTGGCAACCAGAGTGTCGCAGGTTCGACTCCAGCTATCACCATTTATTTTTTTTTTTAAATTCAAATACAGTACAACGAGACATTTTTTTTTAGTTCAATACGAGAATACCCTTCATTTATTCATGTGGGTGGACATAATTTCATTCAAAGTATCAAAGAAATAAAAAAATCGACTGTTAGGCCTAATGTCTAGCCTATTTCTTTAGAAAACGTGTTAAATGTCATTACCAAACAATTTATAAAGTAGTTTAATAAAGTCATTAGTAAACATCTTGACTTGCGCTACAATTTCAATTACGATAAGCCATTCATTTAGCCTACTATGAATGTGGGTGGACATAACAATCTCATTCAATGTATCCATTAATAATTAGACTATTAGGCATAATGCCAGTTTCTTTATAAATATGTTAATATCAATACGCTCTACGTCTCTAGTTTGTACTTGTAGTTGGGTGGTCAAATAACAAGCCCGCCGGAATAATATTTCCAAATTCCGAATGTGTCTGGCGGTCACGTGACGTGCTCGCCGGAAGAATATTTCCCGCAATATTTTGTCTGGTCGCAGGACGTATATCTCCCGCGCTATACGTCCGGCGCGCCGGACGTATAGACACTGCCTTAGGATTTCTAAAGTTTTCTTTTTAAAAAGAAGTACCCATTTAAAAGCTGCTCAACTTTCTTTAGGCCCTAGCCCTACTGTATTATATTTACTTTTAAGGATTTAAGGCCTGGAAGCTATAAACTATAAATCCAAATGTATTAGCCTATATTATGACAGTTGTAATATTATATAATTTTATCAGTTTAAAGTTTAAAGATCGAGAGATTTAGTCATTGGAAATGTTGCAGATATATTACGTTATATTGGCAACAATAAATAACAATTTTTTAGGCCCATATATGGTTTTTAGACGTACTTTTTGCATGAATTTAGTTGAGAACTAGAATATTATTATTATGACAGTGTCTATGATATGTCCGACTACCGGACAAATAGTGTGGGAGATATTCTTCCGGCGAGCATGTCACATGACCGCTGGACAAATTAATGCGGAAGATATGATTACGGCAACCTTGTTATATGACCGCCGGACAGAAAATGATGGAGATATTAGTCCGGCGAGCAAATCACGTGACCACCAGACACAAATGGCTTGACGTGATAGCCTTTTAAACTGATCATATTTAACATGCAATGACCCCACCCACCCAAGTCTTTTTTTTTTTTGAGCACACCAGGCTATTTGTATGCTCTTAAAAGAAAAGTAAGATGTAGCTTTTTCAAAGCTAATGGCAGGTTTCGCAATAATATAAGGATTTCAGGAGTTCCCATTTTTTTATGTTTTTTTTTTTTTAAATAATATTAATTAAGCTATAGTATAGTATTATATGTCATTTAAAAGCTTATAAGTATAAGCCCAGAAATTAAAATATGACACTTTTATAGTCAGCTGATATTCCAATATTTTATAATTAATAATTAAAAAATAAGGAAAATCCCCCTGTCAAGAAGTTGCAGAGGCTACAAAATTAGTTAGACTAAACAACAGCAAAATAGCATTAAAACACACACTATTGTTGAAAAGAATATATATTTATGACAAATAAACTCACAAAACGTAAAAATGTTAGTGTTGTGTTTTATTATTTTTTTTTACCATAAAAATTGATTTTGCACTCGGGTATCTTAAAGTCTAGGACTACCGAAGTCGCCGCCATGCTGTGAAAATGGGATGTCCTGAAATTATCCTGAAATTGTAAAAGAGTGCAAAAACCTCCTGAAATTTGAAGTAATCTCCTGAAATGTCCTGAAAAATTGAGCTGACCCCTATTTTGTCCTTCTCCCTGTCCCTTGTTCAACAGCCCCACCTCCCGCGTGAGTGTTACGCTTACGCTTGATACGCCAAGCCTGTCCCTTCTCGCTTTGTGACGGTAAAGATGGTATACAGTACACACACAGCTCTTCCTCCTCTTTCGCTCCCTCTCCCACAGTTTGGTGTCTGTGGCAGTCTGTGCTAGATTAGATAAGGACTAATGTGCCTATTTTCGCGATCTATGTTGAGAATACCTGATTACGCTATGCACGGCGCCTACTAGTCTACTTAGGGTCAGCGAACCGACATATTTTGCCGAATTTATTTATTTTGAAATATATTTATATCAAAATATAGCCTAGAGAAATAGGTCTTTTTATTAGTTAAAAAGAAAACGATGACGTTTAAGACGCTATCTTATTATATCATATGAACATATGGTAAAAATTCCAGTAGGCCTATTTAGCTAGCCCTACGAGAGGAGTTATTCGCGATGTTGGCCTATGCCGATTGGCGCAGATATCATTATCAACTTTTTGAAGGTGTAGGCCCTATATAGTTTTACTAGTTATGATATCGTATGCGTAGACCTACAATGTGTTTTTGCTATCATTGTGGGAAATGTAGGCATACGATTTTGGGTCTAAGCATAGCAAGGCCTGCCGGTGTGGCCCAGGTCTATCAGTTTATCAGTCTAATGACTGAGCCTAATCTAAAAGTTTGTCATTTTATTCACCAATACATTGATGAAATGCACTCAATGCTGAATATATCTGACTAGAAATCATTACAAGCAATGTGGTAATCAGGTTAGGGCACTTGTATAGCGCTCGTCATCAAAACCGGCGCCGTTCTGTCTAGAAAGCATAGGCAGACCTTTGTGTCAATATATTGTTACAATAGGGATAGGAACTTGAGTATGGACAGGGACTTAGATGAAGAAACAGATACCTTACTTTTCCTTATGACTAATGGCTGTAGGCCTATTGATCGTTGTTTAAAATAAGTGAAGCGCTGTGTTTGCCTTATATGCATGATTGAAACCCAGTGCCGTTGTAAGGGATTTGTGGGCCAGGGGGGCTTAGCCTCTTTAGGAACCCCTGCATTTTGACATGAGAAAAAACAATTAGGGCACTCCTTTGGGGGCCCCCCTCAAGTAGGGGCCCAGAGAGTCTTTCGAATTCGGACCCCCCTCCCCTAGCCACGTAAATTTTTTAAGGAAAGTTTCCAAATTAGGGTGAATGTTTAGTAACTTTTATGTTTAAAAGGTATGCAATTTTGAGAAGTTAAAAGACAGTATAACCCCTGAAAGTCAGGATGCAACTCATCCACAGGGGTTGTGTTTTTTTTAAATACGTTAGTTTAGGGAGATATTATATGCACCAGTTCAGAATCAGCTACTCCCTCCCCCCATCCCAGATAAAAAAATCAATGTGGACTTTTTCCACCTTGCACTATTTGCCCCTCCTTACCTAACTTCACCCAGCTGCTGTAAGGTTTTATTTTTGTTGCATGGTTTTCATAGGCTTAATGATCCTAATGATTGGAAAGTAATCAAATTGGATTATCTACATGTCCTTTACAATAGCAGTTTTTTTTTCTTGTCATAGTGATCGTTTTTTAAACTTGTTGTAAGTAAGCTTTCTATATACATTTCAATGTAGGCCCATACTTTGTTAGTTAGGAAATCGATTCATAAAATATAAAGTGCACTGAACAATTCTCCTTCACTGTACCATACGTAGGATTGGGGGTAATAGCCTCAAAATTAAATATATAAATATATATTTTGAGTTTATTATATATTATTATTTCAAATTATGATGTCCACCCATGACGCCCACGCGAATGAATTAATGAATGGCTCATTGTAGAGCAAGCTGTTTGATGATGACTTTTTAACCCCCAATGAAATGTTTGGACATTTCAGCCTTTTTATTTTATACTAATTCTACACTCATTTTTTCTTCATATAAATGTCCAATGATCTTTCAATTGCTTCAAAAAAATATAATTCATCGCCAACATGCAGGTCAGACTCCTTTTTTCTTGTAGTTATAGTTTCAGCAGTCAAGTGGCAATGCTGACAGAACATTGTTTTTCGCGCTGCTCTTTATTTGGTTGGTCACATGACTTAGGTCGCCGGAAAAATATCTCCAGCACTATTTATCCAGCCGCCAAGAGAATATCTCCTGCACTATTTGTTCGGATGCATAGACACTTCGTATTATTCTTGCTGTGTAACTGTAAATCATAGGCTAAACAACAAGTTGAAAATAAAAAAATTAAATGTGTATAAAGTTTTTTCCTGAAAATATTTTATCGATAACGATTGAATGTAGCCTACATAACCAAATTCAAACATAATAGATGGACACAAGGATTAAGAAATAAAATTAATGAAAATAGACAAACGTATTTTACTAAACGGCAAATGGATCAAATAGAACAATTTTATTTACATTTGAAAATTATCTAAATTCTACTTTTTATCCCTGACATACAATTTTTGTGACCAAGGGCATTTTTTTAACATTTGCTGATAGTTTATTAACTAATTTTGTAGGTGGTCTAGTATAAAATTTATATTATGCAGTTTTTATGAAAAGATAGGCTAGGGCCTATATATTTGGGCTAAATTTGGAAAGTTTTTAGATCTAAATTTAGGCTTTGCATTAGAGAAGAAAAAATGTCAGACGTAGCGTAGACCAAGGGTCAGCAACAGTGTAGGATTTCTATTTCATTCAGTGTGCCAACACCCTAGAAGTCATGCTTTATCACTTAACTAAAATTTGTGTGTGAAAGAGACTTGAATTGCCTTTTTGTGAGTCTTCCGGGTGCCAATGAAAAAAGCTCAGCAGGCCAAGTTTGGCATGCGTGCTGGTGGTTGTCGACCCCTGGCATAGTCAGATGAACATTTTTTATTATTTCTAATTGTGACTTAGGCCAAAATAACATGTTTGATGCTATTCTTTTCTCCATCAATTTGACGGGTACAACAGCTAGTGTCTAATAAAAGAGAAAACAAAATTGTGAAATAAACCTTCAACCAAGCTATTTCATCATCAGTTCATGAGGCTTGACCTTTAAAAAGGTTTGAGTTTCGTACTAATGACTTTATGAGGACAAAATTAGTCCTTGTGATGTTTATCTCAACAGTTTCCAGTCCAATATTTTATATGAAGAGTTGTTAATTTAATGGCCGCTTGTAGATATTTGTTTTTATGCAAAATATTTAAAATATTTTAATATAATCAATATTAAACATAATTTGTTTTGTTTTTTCAAGCCTGACTCCAGAGCCGAGAATGAAAGTATTAGCTGTAATCTTAGTGAAGTGATTGAAACCTGGTTCAAGTAAGTTTAGCAGGCTAGGTTGATGTCAAAAGACATCACTTTTCAATTAATTTGTTTCCAAGCCTAAGTAATAAAAAAAAAGTTATACTGCAATACCAATTTTTCTTTTGAATGAATTGGTGGGGGACTCAGCTATACAGGGCTACCTACTGTTATGGTTTTGGCCGTAACAGTATGATTTTGGTACTCAAAATATGGTGTTATGTTAAGGTTAACCCACGAAGCGTCAAGTGCATTCGTTCTGTGGTGTCAAGCCAATTTTGGTCAGTTTGATATAACCCAGAAAAATGCTCAATAGTCCATGAAAACTGTTTTTATAGTCCATATAAGTATACATTTTTTTTTAGCATATTGGAAAAGAAATTAAAGTAAATGAAACCACTGGGTGCTGTGTAAGATGACCTTGACCTTTGACATTTAAGGAGTGAACACTATTTTGAGAATCTTCTTCTGCTCTTTTACCTCTCCCTAACTGATAGCTTAGTGTTAAAAGCCATGTAAATATAATGTTTTCAAACACATAAAACTATGTTCTTATATAAAATACAAACAGTTGTGAGCTTAAAACATTTAAAAAGTATATAGAAAAATATATATATGGGCAACCTAGAAATTTTTCAACTTGTGGCTTCAGACACACAAGACAAAACTGACAATATTCAAATAAAATAAATATAATTGTTTATTTTTACTTATTTTTAATTCAAAATACGTTTTTAGTTAAAGTTTATTAATTTCAGTAATCAAATAATACGGTTCTTTTAATCTTTTCCCATTTAAACGTTGATTTGGTATATGTTTGAGTGCACATGGCAACCTAAAAATCTATCGTCGTAACTCGAGTCAATGTCAATAGAACTAGTACTGGTAGACCCTTTATAAATTGATAATAATGCTAGAATTGTTTAGAAAATCGTCCTAGCTATCACTATTTTCATTTATATATCTATACAAAACACCCTAAAACAATGTGGTTTAATCTTAAAAAGTGCAAGGTTAGCAACCCGACATGGTCAAAATTGAAAAAAAAATTCCCCAAAAATTTCTAAATGGAAAAATGTAAATTCGCATAAGTTGCACAGTGCCGTGATGTTTGACATCTTTAACATGAGTTTCCAAATTAATTTTGTAATCAGCTGCTAAAATCAAAAACACTGGTAATTGCACAAGAATCCTCTGTTTCAATTAGCAATGGCCTTGTAGCTCTACCAGTTTCAATGGGCCTTCAGACCTGCCTACCCGTACGCTTTGGGCGTATTTTCGTACGCTTTAGGATACAAAATACGGCTGTTACACCGAGCGTCTTAAAAATACGACTTCTTGAATAAAAAAATATGTTTTCGCAATTTTTCATTTTATTTCTTTTCTTTTCGGTAATTAGACGATCACTAAATCGCAGTTACATAAAACCGATGTTTTGACTGGTCGAAAATGGATAGATCTATCGTCTGTTTCAATACCTAACTTGTTACACAGCGCGGCGACCTTGACCTTTTTTTTCCTCTCTCGCAAATATCCAAATTCGGCTGACAGCAAACCTTCACCGCGTGCACGAAATCATGAAACATAGCAGATGACGAAGAAGCTTCCGAGTCTGCTCCCGAGTAAAAAAAACGAAAGTGTAGGCTATTCTGCTTGGGTGCAAGAGTTTAGAGTGCCGGCATGCCGGCCAATTCAAGTTTTGGGAAACTATAAATGATCAACTTTTTTCTTTCATGAAAACTTAAAAGGCGAAATAAAATGCATGTGTGAATCTATATTTATTTTTAGGTCATGGTTACCCTAGTTTTTGCTTTCGTGGCTCGGGGTAATTGTTATAGGCCTACTCGTGCCTCCTGAGTTTTAAAAACTTTTTTTTAGCGCAATCCCTTAATGTAACTTTTTTTGGACTCGGTAGTTTCATAGGCTATAGTCTAGATCTATATAAATCTCCAAGAAGTCTACGTTTTTATGGTCTGACACGGCAATCGGTAAATAGCCTAAGCCTACTTCACGCGAATTTGTTTTTAGTTTTTAGGTCAATCTGTAGGCTACGTCACGCACGCTTTTAATACTCGCGTCTTTCTTTCAAATTCTTGACGTTTTATTTTACTAACGGAGAGATTAAAACATTAAAACTTATTTCTTTATCAGCCTACTAAAACGAAAGCAACTATTTATTAATAGACTTGATCTCGGCTCAACGTCGGGGTTTCAATTATTGCTATCAATGATTCAATGATGTAAAATCGTCAATATAAACTTTATGTAGAACACGGAGCTTGCTGTAGGCCCTACATTGTTAGTGCTACCTAACTTTTTACACGGCGCGGCGACCTTGACCTGATATCCTTTTTTCCTCTCTCGCAAATGTCCAAATTCGGCGATCAAAAGTATGGCTGACAGCAAACTTACACAGGGTGCACGAAATCATGAAGCAGATGACGAAGAAGCTTCCGAGTCTGCTCCGAGTATAAAAGCGAAGGCGTATTCTGCTCGGAAGCAAAAGTTTATAAATAAATATTCTATGAAATATAAGTACTTGCATGTGTCATCCAACAGTGACACATCGGCACACTGCACTATTTGTCATATCGACTTCTCGGTGGGACACGGAGGGCTCTATGACTGTAAGAGACCTGACGAATCGGAGTCGCACCAGAAACTGGCTGTTGAGAAAGAAAAGTCTATGCCTATACAAAATATTAGGTCTTTTCTTGTGAAGCCTGAGCCCGTCGTGTGATGTGACTCGTGCAGAAGCAATGATTTGCAACATCATTGTGGATAATAACTTGTCGCTGTCATGCTCTGATGTGCTGACAATGGCTGTGGCGTCGATGTTGACTTGTTGATGCATGCAGAAGTGGCAGATGTCAAATTGCAGTAGTTTTGCAGGTTCAGCAATCTGGAATTCACCATCGACAGATTTCCTGTCCTGGTCACCAACACCTCACTAGACAAAGTTGCTGAGCAGTTCTGCCTATATCAATCTACTGATGTGTCAGGGTGCATCAAAAACAGAATTGATCGCACGTGGTTTTCTATTGCTGAAATGAAGCATGAAGATACTGACAGCTTGATGTTTGAAGACTTGGCGAATGTGATGCTGGGGCTTCTCACCATACCACACAGCAGTGCCCACTGCGAACCTGTTTTCTGCTGTGTCAGGAAGAACCGGACACCACAGCGTTCCTTAATGTCTGACCAGACCACCGATAGCCTTCTGGTGCTCAAGTCCCGGCCATGGGCATTTTGGAGTCTGTAAAGGCTCTTAATGATAAAGACTTAAAACTGCTGAAATGTGCATACTACGAGAGTCTAAAGAAGCATGACCAAACAACTAGCTGAGGTAACCAAATGGAGGACAGAAAAATTATTGAACACACACCAGCTGTCTATTTCGTTAACATTTGAAACATATATTTATTAAAGTGTGCTGAAAATACAAAACATATTTTCTTTGCTTGTTTTAAACATTAAATGAAACAACTGTTTTAATTTTAATGACTATTATTTTGAATAATTGGTGCGATAGATGACAATTATTATTGCATAGTACACTTGGCCTCGGAAAAGTACACTTTAGCCTTTTCAAGAATACTCCAAGCGTTTTTCCAGGGTAGACAGGTCTGGGCGGCCTAGGGCTGTCTATGCCTCCTATGTGTGTAAAATGCTGTTGATAAAAAAACTAAAACTCGTCAACAAGCACACACAAAAAAACGTTGAAAAGCAAGGGTTAAAAAATATTGCCAGGAATACGGAATATTAAGCTAAAATCTCGATAACTGTTGACCCTTAGACTACTACTTTACTAGAGAAGCAACAACCTGGGTTTTATCATTGACGCTGAACGTTTCGACGAGACAGACTCATTAGACTAACTTTTCCCAAGAATGTATCATTTATTTTTATAGACCAATCAAATATAATATAAAAATATCATAAAATTTTTATGACCGGGGGCGTTACAAGTGCAAACAAAAGTCTAAAAGTTTGGGGCAATCCATATATTACTAACTGGGGTAAGCAAAAAAGAAATATTTCTATTGCCCTCATGTTGTAGGCCTACCTAGTAAATCTTTTGTACCACTACCTCATCCTGTTTGAAAAATAACTTTTTATGTAGTCAAAATGCCTGTGGTTTACTAGACATATTTAAAAAAATAATATTGTGTTTGCTCACATAGAAATTTTAAAAGAAATACAATAGAACGTTCAAATTTATTGCCTTGAAAACTACCTGAAAATAATTGAGAATAAAAAAAAATAAGCAAAGAAGAAACATATCTAATTTCAAGAAATGCAAATATAAATCAGTAAGGCGTAATATTTTTTAAGTACCGATTTTAGTCATTTATGAACTTACGTCTGTGAATCAAATATTGATTTTTTCCAGTTGATTAAACGTTTAGAATTACGTTTGTATTTATTATAAATTAATATCCATAGCCGTTTTAATGAGCCGATTGCAAGAATGTAACAAAAAATTTTGACTCGTTACCTGCCAGTGAGAAAGTAAATGTATTTAAATCTGTTTGATTTCAACCAGTTTACTGCCTGAGTGACTGAGTGTTTGTTTTTTAAATTGTTATCTTGGCAGTACATTAATTTTTACTTTAAGTCTTTAGTACACATTCAGTCAAGACCCAGCCCTGTGCTCATCTGGATTTAAAATCTAAATCCCTGCCCTCTTAGTTAGTACCCGTGTAATAAAAAAAAATCTTATAATAGTTTAGTTTTCCTTAAAAGCAAAAAATAACAGCTAATAATCAAATTTTTTTTTCCAGCTCTCCAAAGGGTGAGAAAAGAAAGAGAAATAGTAATGCAGCAGAAAATTCACCACTTGCTAAGAAAACTAAAGTTGAAACAGGGTATGTATAGCTATTATTAACTGCTCCCCATTACATTAGTGGATAGTGAATTTTGTATTTTTTTTTACTTTTCTTTAGTAATTGTTATTTACTTTTCTTAGGGCCTAATAAATTCCTTAGTTATTGATATTTACTTTCCTTAGGGTGTAATAAATTCTTTAGTAATTGATATTTACTTTTCTTAGGGCATAATAAATTCTTTAGTATTTGTTATTTAATTTTCATAGGCCCCAAAAGCGTCCTCATGATAATAATGCAGATGAAGATGAACTGATCAGTAATTCACCACCAAGAAAGACTGTTAAGTGTTTAGCTTCAACATCTCAATCTCCTAGAAATAATACACCAAAAGCTTCAAATCAGTTTGCAAGTCCTTCGCATAAAAAAACAACTACTGTTAAAAAAAACGATTCATCCGACAGTGATTCAGAATCATCAGGTTCTGAGGATAACAAAAAGAAATTATCACCAAAGCCAAAAACTGCAGTTGTAAAACAGCAAAAAATAAAAAAAAAAGAATCATCAGATAGCGACTCCAGTTCTGAAGAAGAAAAACCCCCAAAACCAGCTGCCAAACCCCAACTTGCAGCAGCTAAACCAGTGACACCAAAACCTACAGTTAAGAAAGAAACTTCTGACTCTGATAGTGACTCTAGTTCTGAAGAAGAACAAACCAAGAAACCAGCTGCCAAACCCCAACCTGCAGCAGCTAAACCAGTTACCCCAAAAGTGCAGGCAAAGAAGGAAGAGTCGTCAGATAGTGACTCTAGTTCTGAAGAAGAACAAACCAAGAAACCAGCTGCCAAACCCCAACCTGCAGCAGCTAAACCAGTTACCCCAAAAGTGCAGGCAAAGAAGGAAGAGTCGTCAGATAGTGACTCTAGTTCTGAAGAAGAACAAACCAAGAAACCAGCTGCAAAACCCCAACCTGCAGCAGCTAAACCAGTTACTCCAAAACCTACAGTAAAGAAGGAGACTTCTGACTCTGACAGTGACTCCAGTTCTGAAGAAGAAAACAAAAAGAAACCAGCTGCCAAACCTAAACCTGCAGCAGCTAAACCAGTTACTCCTAAAGCGCAGGCAAAGAAGGAAGAGTCATCAGATAGTGACTCCAGTTCTGAAGAAGAACAAACCAAGAAACCAGCTGCCAAACCTCTACCTGCAGCCGCCAAACCAGTTACTCCAAAACCTACAGTAAAGAAGGACACTTCTGACTCGGACAGTGACTCCAGTTCTGAAGAAGAAAACAAAAAGAAACCAGCTGCCAAACCCCAACCTGCAGCAGCTAAACCAGTTATTTCTAAATTGCAGGCAAAGAAGGAAGAGTCATCAGATAGTGATTCCAGTTCTGAAGAAGAAAACAAAAAGAAACCAGCTGCCAAACCCCAACCTGCAGCAGCTAAACCAGTTATTTCTAAATTGCAGGCAAAGAAGGAAGAGTCATCAGATAGTGATTCCA
Organism: Anisus vortex; assembly: GCA_949126835.1. Classification (NCBI taxonomy): domain Eukaryota; kingdom Metazoa; phylum Mollusca; class Gastropoda; family Planorbidae; genus Anisus; species Anisus vortex. Next base: position 30,496,647 of record OX421494.1, read on the forward strand.
GTTCTGAAGAAGAAAACAAAAAGAAACCAGCTGCCAAACCCCAACCTGCAGCAGCTAAACCAGTTATTTCTAAATTGCAGGCAAAGAAGGAAGAGTCATCAGATAGTGATTCCAGTTCTGAAGAAGAAAACAAAAAGAAACCAGCTGCCAAACCCCAACCTGCAGCAGCTAAACCAGTTATTTCTAAATTGCAGGCAAAGAAGGAAGAGTCATCAGATAGTGATTCCAGTTCTGAAGAAGAACAAACCAAGAAACCAGCTGCCAAACCCCAACCTGCAGCAGCTAAACCAGTTCCTCCTAAAGTGCAAGCAAAGAAGGAAGAGTCATCAGATAGTGATTCCAGTTCTGAAGAAGAACAAACCAAGAAACCAGCTGCCAAACCCCAACCTGCAGCAGCTAAACCAGTAATTTCTAAATTGCAGGCAAAGAAGGAAGAGTCATCAGATAGTGATTCCAGTTCTGAAGAAGAACAAACCAAGAAACCAGCTGCCAAACCTCTACCTGCAGCAGCTAAACCAGTTCCTCCTAAAGTGCAGGCAAAGAAGGAAGAGTCATCAGATAGTGATTCCAGTTCTGAAGAAGAACAAACCAAGAAACCAGCTGCCAAACCCCAACCTGCAGCAGCTAAACCAGTTCCTCCTAAAGTGCAAGCAAAGAAGGAAGAGTCATCAGATAGTGATTCCAGTTCTGAAGAAGAACAAACCAAGAAACCAGCTGCCAAACCCCAACCTGCAGCAGCTAAACCAGTTCCTCCTAAAGTGCAAGCAAAGAAGGAAGAGTCATCAGATAGTGATTCCAGTTCTGAAGAAGAACAAACCAAGAAACCAGCTGCCAAACCCCAACCTGCAGCAGCTAAACCAGTTATTTCTAAATTGCAGGCAAAGAAGGAAGAGTCATCAGATAGTGATTCCAGTTCTGAAGAAGAACAAACCAAGAAACCAGCTGCCAAACCCCAACCTGCAGCAGCTAAACCAGTTCCTCCTAAAGTGCAAGCAAAGAAGGAAGAGTCATCAGATAGTGATTCCAGTTCTGAAGAAGAACAAACCAAGAAACCAGCTGCCAAACCCCAACCTGCAGCAGCTAAACCAGTTCCTCCTAAAGTGCAAGCAAAGAAGGAAGAGTCATCAGATAGTGATTCCAGTTCTGAAGAAGAACAAACCAAGAAACCAGCTGCCAAACCCCAACCTGCAGCAGCTAAACCAGTTATTTCTAAATTGCAGGCAAAGAAGGAAGAGTCATCAGATAGTGATTCCAGTTCTGAAGAAGAACAAACCAAGAAACCAGCTGCCAAACCTCTACCTGCAGCAGCTAAACCAGTTCCTCCTAAAGTGCAGGCAAAGAAGGAAGAGTCATCAGATAGTGATTCCAGTTCTGAAGAAGAACAAACCAAGAAACCAGCTGCCAAACCCCAACCTGCAGCAGCTAAACCTGTTACTCCAAAAGCACAGGCAAAGAAGGAAGAGTCATCAGATAGTGACTCTAGTTCTGAAGAAGAACAAACCAAGAAACCAGCTGCCAAACCTCAACCTGCAGCAGCTAAACCAGTGACACCAAAACCTACAGTCAAGAAAGACTCTAGTTCTGAAGAAGAACAAACCAAGAAACCAGCTGCCAAACCCCAACCTGCAGCAGCTAAACCAGTTACCCCAAAAGTGCAGGCAAAGAAGGAAGAGTCATCAGATAGTGACTCCAGTTCTGAAGAAGAACAAACCAAGAAACCAGCTGCAAAACCTCTACCTGCAGCAGCTAAACCAGTTAATCCAAAAGTGCAGGCAAAGAAGGAAGAGTCATCAGATAGTGATTCCAGTTCTGAAGAAGAACAAACCAAGAAACCAGTTGCCAAACCTCTACCTGCAGCAGCTAAACCAGTTACTCCAAAAGTGCAGGCAAAGAAGGAAGAGTCATCAGATAGTGACTCCAGTTCTGAAGAAGAACAAACCAAGAAGCCAGCTGCCAAACCTCAACCTGCAGCAGCTAAACCAGTTACGCCAAAAGTTAAGGCAAAGAAGGAAGAGTCATCAGATAGTGACTCCAGTTCTGAAGAAGAAAAAGCTAAGAAACCAGCTTCAACCCCCAAGCAAGTATTACAAAGCAGTCAACTATCAAATACAAAACTTGTCAATGGTATGAAAGCAAACAAGAGTAAACAAGAAGACTCCTCGGATAGTGATTCATCATCAGACAGTGATAATTCAGGAGGCAATAAACTATTGCCTACACCTAATTTACTTTTTAATTCTAAGCATCCTTTACAAAGTTCAACACCTTATGGAAATGTTTCAAACAGTAAAACAAAAGATGGTGAAAACATAAAAGCATCACCACATTTAAATTTTTCACACAGTGATAGCCTTAACAAATCAGATAATGGTTTTTCAACCCCAAATCTTAATGACAGCCTTGGTCCTGATGGTGATATGTCAAATTCAAAAAAGGTAAATATGAAAAAAATATTTTTAACTTAGTTTTATATAGGGTGAAAATTTGGGCTTCAGTTTAATTGTTGTTTCAACCACAAGTAGTTAAATTTGCATTTCAAGTAGATACTATTCTTAATTCTATTCTGGTTAATTGTTGTTGACATTATTAGTAAGTTTTATTATTCTAAGTTTTCCTGCTCATCTGGTTTGTAAAACTTTTATTTTTTAAAGATCAGGAATGATTCTAAATAGTCTTAATTTGATATATTGTTATAAAATCATTAGGAAACAATGAAAAACCATAAACCTTTTTTTTTATATAATAGGCTAGATATAGTTACCATGTTCTCATTAGTGGCAGTATTGGTACAATATATAATAAATATATATTTGATGTGTAAAGTGGCTAAGTGTAATACAAGAGCCAAAATCTCTGCGTGGTTTTGACTAATGGAATGCATCCTTCAGCCAGTTTTAGACACGATTTACATGAAGTAGTGGTAAATTGTTTAAAATAATCCCTCACAATTCAGCAGTGAACAGCTGCAGAGCATTTTATATCCTTTTTTTTAAATGAGGATAATTATTTATTCATTAAAAGTATTTTATTTTTATTGCTAAAAAGTGAGAAAACAAAACCACAAGTCTTATCAATTTTTTTTACATGATGAAGTTCCGCCCTCAAAATTGCTTCACCCACAAAAAAAAAGTCAATGTTAATTAACATCCATTATTTGAAACAGAATGCCAAAAATTGATACTAGTGCATATTCCTATATATTTATGTGTATAGATTTTATGTAAGGCTTGACAGCAAAGAAAGATACCAAGTACCCTTGATACCAGTCTGTCATGCAGAAGTGACATAGATAACTACAACCTTTTCCTTCCTTGTTATGTAAAGAGTGATGAAGAAATAAACATTTACAAATAAATATTTATAATTTATGCCTAATCATTTAACTGATATGTCTATATCTTTGACCTCTTAAAGAATCTTCCCATTGCAGTAATTGCAGGCTGTTTATTTTAGTGCACATTTAACACATTATAGGCCTACTAGAGTGTCAACTATATTCATTTTTCATTAATGTTTCTTTTCTTTTGTAATAATTCTAAGTAATATTTATAACTATACTTATTATTACAGAGAACAACTAATGAGCCTTTCAGACGTGTAAAGTCTGAGAATATTTATGTGGATCCTAAATTCAGAGATAACTCTTTTGAAGCTAAGGTAAAATTTGTCTATAGATTTACTTTTGTTTACATTTAAACTTAATGGTCCAGTGTTAATCAGGACAATAATCAAATGTGTTTTGAAAGCAAATATTTTTGAAGTGATTACTTGTTTTGTTAGAATAGAATATTTAAGTAGCCCACAATTTTATTGTTTCTTAAAGTAAGTTTTTTTTTAAGAATCGTGTTGGATTCAAATAAATTTGTCATCAAATCTATTGCAATTTTGAATGTAAATCAGAATCTCGGTTATCTTTTTTGATATGGTATAAAAAACAACTCATTTTGGCTTTCTCTGCCCATAGACATTACAAGGGAGGGGGTCCATCAATCTGCAATTTTTTATCTAGAAAAAAATATATCATTCCCAATGATAGTTAATGTCTCCGATGGCAATGGATTTTACAGAGGGATAAAATCCTGTTAGGTGAATGGACTGCTTCATAAAACATGTTTTATGGAATGACCACAGTACTTTAATATATTTTTTAATCCTTTAGATAGAATGATATGCTGTACGGGTAATTATATAGCAAGATTCTTTTTGAATATTACATTTTTTTAATGTCTTTGAGACAGTAATATGCATATTTTGAAAGAAAAGCCTTAAATTTAGGAATTCAAGTACTAACAAAGAACTCAAGACAAAAAGTTTTTAAAAAAAGGATTTGATCCTTCTTTGGTAAAACCAATCCAATCTGAAGAGTTATTTGGGATGCAACCCCTGGGAATGGTTTTAGGTGTTTAATAAAATCTAATTCATTTATCTATACATTGTTGAAAAAAATCAATTAATTTGTCAAGATTATTTATACAAACGGGCCATATTAAGGTTTTATAAATTGATATTTATGTTGTTGTATTGACATTTGAATATTTGTATTTCATAAAGAAAGTCTCTGGGTCTGCAATCAATAACAACTTTATTTATATTTTCACAAAAAGACCATTTTGTATAATTAAATGATATTTTTTTTAAAGTGTTTTCGCACTTAGACAGTAAAATATTCATCCTATACTAGTAGAATGGTTTGAGTAAATGATATTTTCTGTTATTGACCATTGGTCAATAAGGATTATATTATTGTATAACTTAGCATGTCATTTTTAATGCTTAATGTATATTTTTTTGTTGTGAATAGATATTTAGTTCAGACAGTTGTAAATTGTAGACCCTTTCTCTTCTATCAACAGAGAGGTGCTCATGGATCATGGGGGGAAAAGGCCCACAAAGATCTTGTAGTGACAAGGGGCAAAGGTTTTAAACATGAGAAGACAAAGAAGAAAAGAGGAAGCTACAGAGGTGGTACTATAGACACTTCGGTACATTCTATCAAGTTTGATGACAGTGATTAAATAGTTCTTGTATTAAACTTATGTATTCATTTCTTATTACTTCTTTTAGAATAAGACTTTTTTTTCCTTAAGGAACCCAAAACACAAGAAAAACAACTACTTATTCTAATCAACAAAATAAGAGAGTCTGTTTCATTTTCTAATTTAGGCATTAGACTAGTTTTATTTTGCATTTATACTTTACATTACACTCATTTGCAATAAACTTTGAAAGGTTTTATTATATGTTTTTTAAACACAGCACAGGTTAAATTAACATAATAATGCCATTTTATTTACTTCTGTTAACATGTGGGGCTAAAAGTGAAGGCTCAATAAGAGACTCTGTAATTGGAATGTCCATATTGTATTCATGGGCTTGATGTTTCAGCTGTAAGCCACTTCTTCTGTTGGATCTTTGTGGTATAGGTAGTTCAGAATGGTGGGCTGGCAGTGGTTCAGTGAAGAAATATGGATGTAGTAATGCCTTTAAAAAAAAACAAGATGATGTTAAAAAGCTGGCTTAGTCTAATTATATTTGGTACTGTTTCATTCAAAATACATATACATGTTTTATTCTAAATATTTTCTATACCAGGTACTTTTGTATTTTCTGTTGTATTTTAAAGTACGGGCAATATAAAAAAAAATTGGATTAAACCCACAGAAAATGTAAGACAGAACTTGACAAATTCTGAGACTTGAAATGCAATTAGCTCCCTTTCATTATAGCTAAAAGCACAGTGGGCATTTTTAGCAAATTCGTTGAAATATGCTAAAACAATTTAACCATTCAATTGCTTATGATAATAATTACATTATGTGTTCATGTACTTTTTTTTTTACAATTAAAAAAAAATAAATGATTGTTATTATTATTATTGTTAATTAATGTTTTATAGAAATTGTTTTACTTTTTGCATGGTAAATTTTATTGTTACTGTATATTGAACCTCAGCATTGTTTTGTTTCACATCATTACTATGTTATGAGAAATATATTAGCAAAGACAAGGTCTCACTTGTATAGAAAATGGTGCATTTAAAAATGTTGACTCGCTTATTAATTTTACAGATGCACCATTTTGTGACATTACAATAATTTTTTTTTAATGTCTTAGTTTTAGAATTTAAACCGAAAAATATTCATCCCACACTGGTATAAAATTTTTTTAGCTAATGAGCTTTCTTGAAAAGTTTCAGTAGTTAGACTGAATTCATGGATATTATTTCATAACAATTCAATTTAGTGAATGATTACAATAATTTCAGTAATATAGAAAATATGCACAATGAAAAGGTGGTATTCAGAATCAACCAGTACAGTTCTTTTTTATATTGCCTCTTATGATTAAAAAAATATATTTAAAAAATGTGCACTTTGTTGAGTTTTATGAATAATTATTTTTTTAATGTCTTTTTTTTTGTTGTTGTTGTAATAGTCATGAAGTATAACTAACCTTCTTAGCAGATATCCTTTGTTTACTGGGGTACACAAGAAACTGTTTAAGTAGATCCAATGCCTCCTTTGATGCATCAGGAACTATTTCTTCTAGAGGTATTGGTGCATTTTCCGGAAAAGAAATTTTATGGAAATCTGGCAAGTCCAATTTTGACATGCCCTGAGGATTTAGATGAAATGTATTTATCTGTTTTGGATGCTACTTACCAGTATCTTAATATAATAATACTATAATAATAATCTTCATATAATAAACTAAAAATTCTTAGTGTAAAAATAAATTGCTAAATATATCATAACTCGCATCAGATATATCTTGCATATCATTTAGAATAGGTATTCTTTTATTGTACTAAGACAGTTTTTTTAAGAGCCCAGGAAATGATTTTCACAATAAATGTTTAGGTTTGGGAGATCAGATAATGATACAAGTTTGTGTAAATTCTAAATGGAATGCACTATTAGTTACGTTCAAAAACTATTGCTGAGAAAAAAATATTAAATCAAAGTCAAATTGAGATATGTTGGCGGTAGAATTTGAGAATAATTTTCATACTTGTATAAGTTTTTTTTATTGTCAATGTTTAAATTTAAACACTGAAATTATTATTTACTGTGTACAATTTTAAAAGTACAAGTTTCATAATACCTTTATACCAGTTGAACATAATTGAATACTGACAGAATAGTTAATATTAATAGTAACATAGATTCTATGTTTTCTATGATAGAAAAGTATTATCATTAAAGTTTGAAATGTATCTACTTAACTTACAGGCCAGTTTTTTTCATTGGGAGTTCCCAATACTCTTATAACTAAACAAAGCTGCTCAATATCTGTCTCACCCTAAGTGAAAAATATTAGTTTTAGAAAAAAAATAATTTAATAATATATACCATGATAGCTTTTTAACATTTACTTCACAGTATAAAGTCGAGCTACAAATATTGTAGTTGTAACATCCTTATACATGACAGATTATACATTCATAATATATAAATATTTTCATCATACATTTTTTTTTAACTTATAAAAATAAAGTACGGACACAAACCACATGTGACAGAAACCTTTACTTTCAACTCACTTTAACAATTTCTCAACATTTTTAATGGGTCAATAATATTTAAAACTAATTAGGAATGCAGAGATGACTCAAATTCAAATACCTTTCATAGTTTCAATTTTTTCAATAAGTTTATTGTAATAGAGAAAATAATATCCTTGTTTAGCATTAGGCAATCTATATTATAATCAGTCAAAAACCTCAGATTTAGTTTTAAGAACATGCATGAGACAGAATATGACTTAATCCGCCACTACAGTACTACAGTTTGTATGGAAGACATCAGTTTTAGTTGTCACTATATCCCTATACCTCAACCTATTTTCTTGGTTCTTTTTTCCCTACCTTTTTTTTTCTTCTATAACTATAAGTTACTGAGAAGTTGCATGAAACAAAATGTAATAATTTTCTGATACTTAAATGCACAGAACAAAAAAACATAACATTAAATAGAATTGCATTTTCATTTAATTTATTTCAGATTCCCTTAATGTGTTGGGACTTTGAACAAAAAGTACGGTAATGTGAACATGACTAATACTTTTCTACAGTCAAATCTAAATTTTTGTCCAGTCGAAAACAATGAGATCTAAAATTGGCTAGAACTAGAAAGCAAGTCAATTATCTTCTTTTGAACCAATGTGAATGTCAATACCGGTATTTGTTCTAGTTTCTAGACACTCCAAATACATTCCAAAAATACATGTATAGAGAAATTATGTAGTATTTAATACTAAAAAAAATAATTCAATATAAAATGAATATAAATGACTTTCTTAACTCTTTCTCTCCGGAATTATTTTCCCTATTCTGACGGAATTACCCTTTTTTTTCTCTTTGTCATTACTATTGCTATCTTCAAATCTTAATAACTTTTTTGGTTTTAATCAGACAAAATTAAATTTGGTATTGAATTAAAGGAAACTAAAAGATCCTTACAGAGAATATAAAATCATTTGTAACTTACATTTAAAAAAAAATATTTTTACAAAAATTAAACAAAAAAATTACTCACCATAGTCTTACATAACACAAATTCCAAGGCTCACACCAAAAATAAATAAATTCCCAAATTAATTAACTACATTGTTTTCCTAAAATATATACCCTTTTTCACTATTAGAAACAAATATTTCTTTTAAAATATAAATATAAAGCCCGTTTTTATCATTTATGATCACTACCCACCACTTACGGCCCTACACGGGTGAAAAAAAATCCATAAAAATGCATTTTTTTTTCAATGAAAACATGATGTATCACAAATTTGGATGTTATTCAAAGGGAAATCATTCTAGATTTATGTAAAAGTAAAATAAAAAGAATATCGCTGAAAATAAACAAAATAAACGTATTTTAACAAATCGACGCTGGCATCGTCGATCCGACAAAATGGTCGTCTTAAAATCGACGCTGGTATCGTCGATCCGGAGAGAAAGAGTTAATGGATCATGATAACAGAGTAATCTCCGGCATCCCTATCTTGTTGAAAGGGAAGAATATAATTGAACAAACTTCACAAAATTGTCAATTTAAAAGGGTCTTTGTACTTTCATTAAAAGTAAAGAGTAATTCAAGTACTGGTAATTCAAGTGCAGCATAGGACCAGAGGGATTTGAGAAACATTAAATAAGCAATAATTTTTCAGAGAACATGCATGAGAGACTTCTAGCTTTTTTAAAAGTGGTATTGGCCAGCCTAAAGGAGAATTCAAGATGATTAAAAGCTCTGCCCATTCCACCTCAAATATAACCTAAATTCTATATCAAAGAGCAGTAACTCACTGGAAAAATAGGAGTGTTGTTCAAAAGTTCACCAAAAATACATCCAACTGCCCTGAAATTACATTACAGGGATTACATAGATGAAATATTATTTATTTGTATTAAATCTTGAAAAAAATATAAATGATTTTTTGTTCTATCAGTTATATCTATCTATTATTACAAATGCTTATTGCAAGGTAGTTAAAATATTATTATTAATATATTATAATATATTATTAATAAGACACTAAAAAAATGCAAATAAAAAAATTTCTTATACATAAGAATTTTACCATAAATCTACACCTTCATCATATTTTCTTGCTCCATATAATAATTCTGGTGCTCTGTACCACCTATTAAAAATTAACAAAAACATTTAATACGGTAAGTAAAAAGGATAATGACAAAGTAAATATGAACCAATATGAAAATATGAAAAAAAGGAGCAAATTAAACAGATATGTTAATATTTGTTGTTTTTAAAAGAAGACCTTTTTGATCTAATCAAATTTCTAAAAATCTAAGAAAACATTACCTTGTAGCTACTTGATGACTATAAAGGCGATCACCTTTATTTTGAAAAACTCTGGCCAATCCAAAGTCAGCAATTTTCAAGTGTCCAGTTGAGCTTATCAACAAATTAGCTGGCTTTAAGTCCTAAGTTTGTAAAAAAAAAATGTATTAAAATTGTATCCATTATAATAAAATTTACAATTAAATAATGATCTATCCAATATTTATGGACATTAAATATTCTTTAGTCAATAATTAGCCTATAAATTATTGAAATGATTCTTACTCTATGCATAATATTGTTTTCATGACAGAATGCTATTCCTTTGAGTAGCATAAGCATATACGATTTTACTTGAGCTTCTGTTAGTGGCTTTTCAACTTTGTGGATGACTTCAGATAAATCTGACAGCATGTACTCAAATACAAATACAATCATGGAACCATGGGGAAAAACATCACGAAGCCTAACAACCTGTGTATTTAATGAAATTTTTTTTGTTAACTCCAACTTCAAATTTAATAAAATGTTTACATTATATTAAGTCAAGTGTAGTCTATATGTTTATCACAATGAAGCCTTTTATGAATCTAAAGATCTAAGTTACATAACTATGAATAAAACTTTTCATACTTTTAACTATGTTTCTACTTTTTAATTTATATTTTGGGCCTACTTACATAAGGATTATTTTCTATTTGTTGAAGAGCTTTGATTTCTCTAAAAGGTAAAAAAAAAAATCAAACAATAAGTAAAATCATTTTAAAATACATCATTACATTTTTTTATTAAGTGTATAACTATAAAGAAAAATTAAAAAAATACGGTAAATGTTACTTTCATACAGGAGCACTATATCGTGTGTACCTTAACGCTGTGTTTGGAATACCTTCTTCTGGATTTCTAAGTGGTACTTTTTTCAAAGCCACAACTTCTCCACTCTGTTAATTACAATAGGAACGATAGTGGAATTTTGTATACAGATACGACAAACTATAAATAGTATGCACTCTAATGCCTAAAGACTTTAAAATTAAAATTGTATAGCATCCTGCACTTAAACTACACTGTTACATGTGTTAGATATAACTAACAAATATTAATTAAAATTAATAAAACAATATCTTAATTTTTTTTATGTATCGTCGGCATCCGTCCGTCTCCAAGAGACGATGGTGAAGCTTCATGGCAAAGGTGACCAGCTGCACCGCCGAGAATGGCTGTGGAGGCCAACTCGGGAGTGGCAATCCCTGCCGCACTTCAGGCATTTGAAGGTGGATGGCTGTTGTAAAGGAACCTTCCGCCTCACTCTTTTCTGGATGGCAGCTTCCATGCGCCCAGTTTCTGCCCGGGATGTGCCAAGCCTGACTGCGAGCCTCCAGGTTGGCCTGCAGGTTGGTCTATCAGAAGCTTGGCATTCCCATGTGTCAAGGTCAATTGAGCTCTCATTCAGGTTTCTTTTGCAAAGGTCCTTGAATCGCAGTTTTGGGTGCCCTATCTTCCGGTGGCCTTCAACCAGTTCTCCATAGAGGAGGTCTTTAGCGTGAAGGCTGCTCATGTTGGCTCTCTCCAGCACCTCTGTGTTGGAGACCCTATCCTGCCACTTGATCTGCAGTATTCTCCGTAGGCACCTCATATGGAAGCTGTTGAGTTTCTTCTCGTGCCTTGCGTAGGTGGTCCATGACTCACAGCCATACAGGAGAGTGCTGAGTACGCAGGCGTGGTAGACGCGCCGTCTGGTCCTCTCGGTGAGGCTGGAGTTGTCCCCCACTCGCTGTTTTAGTTGGGCCATGACTGTGGCTGCCCTGGCGATCCTGCTGTTGATCTCCAAGTCGATGGACTGTGAACTCGAGATAATGGACCCGAGGTAGGTGAAGTTCTCGACAACCTCCAAGGTGTGTCCATCGATGACAATGTTTGGAGGGGTCTCCGTGCCCTGAGCCATGACGTTTGTCTTTTTCAGGCTTACAGTCAGGCCGAACTCCTTGCATGCATGGGAGAAGCAAGTGACGAGCTGCTGGAGTCCGTCTTCGGTGTGTGATGTCAAGGCTGCATCATCAGCGAAGAGCATCTCGCGAATGAGGACCTTTGTGACTTTGGTCTTGGCACGAAGGCGCGCTATGTTGTAGAGCTTGCCATCAGACCTGGTTTGAATGAAAACACCCTCGCTGCAGTCCTTGAAGGCGTGTTGGAGGAGCATGGAGAAAAAGATGCCGAAGAGTGTAGGCGCGAGGACGCAGCCCTGCTTTACTCCGCTGCTGACTGGGAATTCCTTGGAGGTTGCGCCATTGTAGCAGACAGTGCTGTGCATGTATGTATGTATTATATATATATTTTTATGTATATATATATATAATATAAATATATACAGCAATACCTCACTAACCATGGTTCCTGTCGTTTTTTTTAAGCTAAGATACATTCTGCAGATATTTATTATTTTTATTTATATTTGTGGTAAATTAGAATTTTGTAACCGAAAAATTAAACATAATATGAAAAGAACTTAAATTAAAATATATTAAGGAAATATTAAATTGAAATAACACAAGTATCATAAAGCTCATCACAAGCGGTGCATCATTTTCTTGTGTACCGGTTTAAGTGTAGGCTTATACTAATGTATTTTAAAGTGCTTAAGAGCATAGGAATTGTTTATAAGAGTGTTGAAAAGGTTGATTCAACTCTAAAATATATATAAATCATACTTGAGGGTTTTTCTCATTTTATGGGGAGTCTCAGAACATTGTCCCCCCCCCTTACATCCCCAGCTCCCCTACCCTTCTGTGATATTTGAGGTATTACTGCTCTTAATTGCTTACTTTACAGATAACAATAATGTAAAATGTTTTTTTAAAATAAAATCCAAATTCACAGCATTTTAATTTTATTATTTTTGCAAATCACAAGTAGGCCTAGGCCTAATAAACAAACCTCAATATATTTGGCTTTTAAAACAATGCCGTGAGCACCTTCTCCAATTCTTCCGAGTATATTATATTGTTCCATGGTGAGGCTTAAAATGTGTGGTTGGTTTCAACAAATCTAAAATTATTTAAATGAAATCTCTTGCAAATATAAAGGTAAAAATAATTCAATCCTAACAATAGTAAAAATAAGTTTAAATAGGCCTACTTTGCAATGTTAATTTTAAATTTTAGTTTTAGTCTTCACTTTAGAGTAGCCTACTTAGCCTTAAGATAAGTTGACCTGTGTCCTGGTTTATTGACTTATTGTTTGCCTGTATGACAGTGTATGCTTAGCTGGTCCAGCGGTTAGTTCACCGGACTGTAAACCAAAAACCAACTGACACGTCGCGGATTCCATCCCTACCACCGACCGATCCCTGTCCCCCTGCAGGAGTTTTGGGCCTAGTGGACGTAATAATCTTCTTTCTAGAAGGAACGTCTGTAAACTTATAAGAACATCTTATAGTTATAGTTATAGCATTATAACAATAGGCCTATGCCTATATACTAGGCCTATCTATAACTATAAGCCTATTGTCTACATTGACACTGGTTAAATTAATAATAATTATATCAGGCGCCATGGCTATACTGCTATAGCCTATAGGCAGTATAGGCCATGCCCATAACCCATGGCCATAGCCTAACATACTAAGCATAGGTAGGGCTGTCATTGTCCATATTATTTATGTAAGTCTATTTCTCTTTTTATATTTATAGATAAAATATAATTAATAATTATAGACATTACTGTTATAAGAAATATTGAAACTATGAAATCGATTATTAATTTATTTCTAAATCTTACAGATAACATAATTTTGAAATACAACATTAAATATAATATTTAATAAGGATAAGGAAGCGAGTGTAGAAACCTATTAAGAATGTTTATTTATGAATGTAAATTTATAAGACATTATAAGAATGTTTACATGAGCAACCACTAGCCAGATATTTTTTGAATGCCAGATATGTCTTTTGCTTTAAAAAAAAACAAAAAAAAACATAGCACTGGTCTATATATTGGAATAATTGAGCTCAGTATGCCTGCTTGAAACTTGAAACAATGCCAAATTAGCTTTTTTTTTAAAAAAAAAAAATATATATTTAATGCTTAAGCTATCAGAATGACAACTACTGATCTATATCAATATAGATTAGTGATGATTAGGGGCCTGCTTACAAAACAATCTACAAACTACAAACCGAATGTAGCTACAAGCCCAATTCGCCTTTTGCGAAAAGAAACTAAATATAATTATTATAAGAAAAAGAAAACACCCATACGCTAGAGCACTGAGCTATATATTATCATATCATGAAATTATCTTCTAAAAAAATCTACCCAACTTTTCAAATGTTGTTAAAAAACACTGAGTTTTATTTTATAAACAAATCATTGATTAATGTTTAACAAGTAAAAAAAATTTGAACATAAGAAAAAACAAGTAATGAAAAATACACCGTTCCTTCTTATTTAACACATTAAAATATTATTGTGACAACTGTGCCACTTTTGTGCTTTAATAATTTAATTAGCTCTATTTCACTTTCATCAATAGACCTAGGTAGGCCGGTAGGCATACCGACAAATAGAAGAAAATGCAGATTTATGGCTAAAATCAAATCTTGATTGAAAAAAAAAATCCCTGCTTGCATGTGTGTGCTAAAAAAAAAAACAGTGCTTGGTAGTTGAGTGAGAGTGTTCATGAAGAGGAGCATATGTTCACCAATCGCTGCGCAGACTGCACGTGAACCTTTTCTGGTTAGTTCCACCGACTCCAACTCATGCTATGTCCCCTACTACCATCTCCCCCCCTTCCACCACCAGGAACAGTCTTCCAATGAAGAAGAAAAAGAGGAAAAGCAAGTAGCGGTGACCATTTAACACAGACGCAGGTAAGATCTTTTTTTTTTTTACTCCTGTTCTCTCCCTTTGTGCTTTCGAACAGGGTCTCCGCATTAAACGGGGGGCTTTTTCCACTATTGTTTTAGATTGCAAGCGTGAGTTTGACCTTTTATTCAATGCGTTTTTGAAAGCGTTTTAAGCATGATAGATCCTAAGTGGCATTAAAGAAACGGGTGAGTCTATAATGTCTTTTAGTTGCGTGAGTTTTTTCCTCTCTCCCATTGTTTTTAAATGATTGTTATGCAACACATTAGATCAAATAATTTTTTGTTAAAGTTTATATTATGTCTATGTCTATTACAATCAATTCTTATGCATTTCTAAAGGCTTAAGCTTTGTTACAACTTCACTCTCTCTCTCTCCTCTCTCTCTCTCTCTCTCTCTGTCTCTCTCTCTCTCTCTCTGGATAGATAGCCTATATAGGCCCTAAGTAGATGGATGGATGGATGGATGGATTGATATATAAATAGATGGATAATTTAATAAAGCGTGTTTATTATAACGCATTAATTTATCAAATACACAATATTGTCTTACTTATATTGTAAAATGTGTTCTCTATATTTATATTAGGCGCCAGTACATTAGGGCTACTAGCCTAAGCTTTAAAAAAATATTTTTTTAATTATTAGGCCTATATATTATTGAAAGCTTTTTCATTTTGCCATTAAAATTAACAAAGGGTGCAACGCTTACAAGATAAGATATATCTGCCCTGTTTATATTATAGTCTTTGGTTCATCTCCCTATTCTCATTATTCATTCTACATATAGCAAAACCTACCACAAACTGACGTTACATTGTATCATCTATTTTGAGCACTGCAGCTAAAGTTTGCTTGTGTTCTAGTGTGGGCGGATGATCCTTTTGTAGTGTTGGGTTCAGCCCAAGTCTTAATTCGCTCCCCTGTTCATGTACGTGCTGATCTTTCATTTCACGCTTTCGTTCAGAATGTTTTCTGTTATCTAAATATCTATATATCTATGTATCTATTTATCTTTCATTTATCTATCTATATATCCATCTATCTATCTACCCATCCATCTGTCTATCTATACGCTATATTTTTGATGTGAGTGTTACATATCAACATATTATGAGATTATCACCAGTTTAAGCTGCACATGATTAACATGTGTTTGCATGTTGTTATTTTTTTTTACTACAGTAGATAGAATTATGCAGAGCGATCATCAATTTCATTCAATTTATTATTGTTTTTATTAATAAATATACCTTTTTTTTTAAAGTGTCAGAAATAAAAAAATAAAAAGAATTTATCGGTATATAAATTATTATAATTCGACAATCACGGCTAGTCTGCTCTGGCTAATAGAAAAAATGGAACACATTAGTTAAAACGCTTATGAAAATGTAAGATTAGACTTAAACAGCGGGTAGGCCTACTGTAATAATCTTCAATATAAAAGAAACCTTGGTAGATTATACTATAACATGTCTACCACAGCTTGTTTCGTATTCAGGAGTTATATGACAATTATTACCAGGGTAAATAACTACAAATACAATCCTGGATTTTGATGATACTCTGTCGTGATTTGATTACCCTCTAAATACTTGCACGAATGAAAGGAAAACAGCATCTTTGGGGATTTTCTGCTTTCAATAAAAAGCAATACTTCTGACTGTATGCGTGACCTTTACAACCGCATGCTTGTCGCGTCTGACGGGGCGATTGGGGGCGATGCACTTTCACGACTGCTCATCTGACGTCTGAAGATATCATGTAGATCTTGATAATCGTACTGAGCTTTTTTCTTCCTAAGTAGAACCAAACGACATAGGATCTTTTGAAGAATCATAATCGTGTAATTTCCCGTTTTATGTATGTCATATATTTATTGTTAACATATGGATGACATTCAACTAAAACAATGTTTTAAAACTCTTCTCTTGCTTTACTATTTCAAAACAGTTTGACAAAGGAATAGACTATACTTGCGAGTAACAACTTTGTTAACACTTTATTGTAATTAAATTATGTGGTCTAAAATCACTGATCGTGTCATATAGTGGTAGAGTGCGCAATAGTCAATGTCATGGCTTAATAACCTTTAAAATTTAATTTAAAATCTGGAAGACATTTCCTTTTTTTCTTTGTCATGCTTTTTTTAGAAGTTAATAAACTAACCCAACTCCCTTTCTTTGTAAACTAAGTTTATATTTAATTTATATTTTCATAGATTAAAATAAATATAAGTATAAACTATACCTTTTGAAGTTCCACACTAAAATTTTGCGCATCCTTTTTTTTCTAGCTTTGGTCCGCAAAAACCATAAAAAGATACATTGTGTCGTTTTCATTCTATTTATTTCGTAAAAACGAACATATCCAAAAATTTTATTTACTTCCGTCTCTTCCGGTAGAGGCAGCCATAATTTACGTGAAATATAATCTTCGATTCGCAAATTGGTTGAAGGAATTCGTGACTATTCCAAAGGCTATGATGCTGAAAATTTGATAGAATGTATTGTTAGTCAAGACAAGTCTGCTGCCCAAGTTTCAGCTCGATTGGACGACGGGAAGTGGTCGAAAAATTGATGCAAAGTTTTGCTAACAAACATCCAAGCAGATTACAAGCAAGCAGACAGACAGACAATGCAAGATAATTGAAAGGGAGTATAAACGAAAGAAAAATCTGCAAACATATTCCATTTTTTCTGGGTGCCACAGAAACGAACATTCTCCTCCATTTCCTCGTTTGAGCCTTAGAGATTTATCGCCAAACCTTTTAGGTCCAGACTTACAATTGAATCTCCTGGTACGGCAAAAATGATACTCTGGCCTATGTAGACACACGTTCACTCATCCAACGCTGCTTGTCAATGAAGCACGCTGTGTCCATCGTTGATCCAGAAACTTATGGTTGTTGGCGCCTCGCGGACAAGAATAATTCATCTCTCTTTTAAAGTTGTTCGTCCCTCATTTCCGAGGATGACCACGTCTACCAGTCGCTTTGTGGCCTATTTGATGGCCTATCAGTCCTATGCGGGCCCTGAAGGATCTGTTGCAGGTACTGCTGACAAAAGATGCGGTCGTGGGGTCTGGCAGCGCCTTGCAGGTCTGTTTGGCTTTTCTTTCTGCTCGTTTCTGTTCGGCCCTGGAGATTCTGTTATATTCTGCCAACTGTGCGCACCGGACGACACGACATTGCGCCACCTGCTACTATCGGTCGCCAGTTCCTCCCATCTATCTGGGTCTACGTCAAGTGCTTTCAAGGTTGCTTTCAAACTGTCTTTGAATCTTTTAAAGTATAATTATATTCACTAACTCCCCAAGGATCATCAGTGCTTACCAAATATCGCCTATGCACCCCCATCCAGCAACTATATACTTGAGATTAAACGAGTAAGCAACTTTGTGTAAAGTTAAAAGTCTCTTCTCTCTGTCTTCCTATCTTTCTCCCTCTCTCTCCCTCTCCATGCCTTGACCACTGTAGCTCGTGTTTATTTCATGGTGTTGCTCCTTGACCACTGTAGCTCGTGTTTTTTTTCATTGTGTTGCTCCTATACCTTGATTGCTAAAATTATCATTGTTGGCGCTATAGCAGATTTGGCTGCTGTGGGTATCTCTGCTACCTGATAGTCGGAATAGATCCACGGAACTGGGTTCTACCGTATTTAAAAAAAAGGGCTGCACAATAAGCTCGAGATTTCTCTTTCAAAGCTCTCTCTCAAAGACCGTCTTTAATCGAGCCAGTCTTTTATTAGTATGGTTGCCTTTTGTTGAAATATTGTTTACACATTTTGAGACTTTTGATGTAGGCCTAACCATTGATAAAGTTTGCTTGTTTATAGCCAGCTGGAGTTAGATGAGAGCTGGATGGTTGTTGGGTGTATTGTATTTCACCACCTACATTTTCAGCAATTTTGTCAGTTCATGGGAAAATGTGTTTATGTGGTTTTGTACGTGCATCTTGTCAGGATACCTTCCTAGTTCCCCGTAACAGTGGAGCATTAACTAAGAACTCTGATTGCACATTTCTCTCTTCGGTAAGAATTCATGACTGTCTGGGGTCTTAATAACAATGCCATATTTACGCAAGCTCTTAATGCCTACGTGTGAGTTAGACTTAGACGATACATTTTTTGGCTTCCTCCAGATTAAAAAAAAATAAAGAAACAAAACAAAATGACAGAATGCAACGAAGAAAGATTTAAAAGATTGAATTGGTTTTTATTTTTATTTTATATAACACGGATGTTCTGTTCTAAATTAAAAGTTGTCTCTGGGGCCAGAAAAGAAGACTGGTCTTTGTGTTCGTGACGTCATCAAACCCGCCATCTCTCTTCTGATGTTTCTTTCCTCAAATAAAAAAGCAACAACGGTGTTTATGTTTACAAGCGTAGAGATAAAACTCTTGGAAACTTTTGTGGGCGTCGGCCTACGCTCGTGCAAGATAAAGGGGAACTAAAGAAATGAGGAAGGTTTTATTGATCAAGATGAGATATTACTTACCCGTAGTGTTATCCTTTAATCTAACTAAATAACAAAAGAATAAAGCGATGCGGGGTTGTTCATAAAGGACGTTTGCAACTATAAACGAAAAGGGGAGGGGGGAGGGTGAGATGTGACATGACCAGTAGCATAGGTTTAATTAGTGGGTGTCGAAGAAGGCAAACGCCACAAGGGCCGACTTTTTAATAGGCGCCAGAATGACACTTACAAGAAAAATTAAACGTCCATCCAGTGCCCGTAACGCCGTGGGCGCATTTTCGCTGAGAAAATTAAATTAATTCATTAATTTAAAAAGTATTTCAATAATAGAACATCGATGATTTCAACACAACATCCTGTCTTACCCTCGATATTAGATTTTTTTATTATGAAAGTAAAATTCTAAAAAGGTACAATATTCTCAAATATCAATCATGAAACATTTGTTTTTGCCCGTCTCGATTCGTGCTTAGAGGCACCATCATGGAGAGGGAGAGAGAGGGAGAGAGAGGGAGACAGAGAGAAGAGACTTTTAACTTTACACAAAGCTGCTTACTCATTTAATCTCAAGTATATAGTTGCTGGATGAGGGTGCATATGAGATATTTGGTAAGCACTGATGATCCTTGGAGAGTTAGTGAATATAATTATACTTTAAAAGAGAGATGAATTCTTTTTGTCCGCGAGGCGCCAACAACCATAAGTCGTCCCTGTTCACGTTATAAGCAGACTCTAAATTGAGAGAAACGAATTCTATCGAGTTTGGGAAAAGACTTTGTTGAAATTGTGTTCTGAAATGAACAGAAGATTAAGACATCCGTAAACTTAGCACTATTTATTAAACAATTGACTGCAGACAGCTAAACAGATCTGCAGAACATGGAGCTCAAATGGAAGTAAACATACATTCAAGTCCGACATTTCAGAATTCTTGCACATGTTTAAAAAATCGATAATGTCAAGATTTTTCTAGAATTTTTTTTTCTAGAAGTATTTTAGGCATAAGTGTACAAAAAATAGACATGAGCTGTCATGTAAGCAATTTGAAGCGATCAATTTTGGAATAGGGCCTATGTGTTTAGGTCTGGTACATTTTAATTTTTATCATCAGAAAAAAAATGAAAATCTTTTTTTTTAAACGCGAACTGTTCATACATTTTTTGTTTTCATGTTTTAGTTTCCGTCAAATGACGCCTTTATAGCTTGTATAGTTTTGTCAAAATACCATCAAAAATAAAACGTTAAAATATAAAAAAAGTAATATAGATTTTTAGCATGTATGCAGTTCAAAAACGTCTGTGGTTAAATTAGCTGAGTGATTCCTAAGGTTCCACCGAACCCTAAATTTCCGGAGAAATCTCAAGAGTTTCTCGAGACTAAGACATCTGAAACTAAATTGTATGGAATCTACTGCCCATCCAACTCAGGCGAACAAGTTATATCGTCACTTTTAAAGAGAACTTGAAATTACATTATTTTAATATTTAGCTTCGTTAAACATATTGAGACCCTTAATGTTTTACTTTTATATATTAGGTCGGCTAATGCTACATTTATTTGCTTTGTCCTATGTTTGTAAAGTCTTAAATTATTATATTTTTTTTAATTTTTAGCCTACAGAATTATTTCCGTGTTAAGGTTGTTTGTTGCTCAATGTTGAATGCGCTCTGAGCTAACATTATGTTTGTTGGCAGCGCTATACAAAAAGAATTATTATTATTAAAATTAAGTTTAAGCTGGAACATATTTGAAAAAAAACAAAAAAAACTTTGTCACTTATGCGTTCAGAATCATCTCAAGCAACTCTGAAATTTGCTGATAGTTCAGCACAAACACGAAAGTTATATTTGTCGTTGATAAAAACAGCGAATCGAAAATATTTGCTATGAAAATCATTCTAATTATTGTATTGTATCTCAATTCTAGTTCAAACATAAATGTATTACGATTCTTTAATGTTTAAATTGTTGATGTTCCGCCGAACATAAAATAATGTAAGCTTAGTCTAGAGTTAAGGTTCCGTAAACGAAAAAAAAGATATTGTTTGGGAAACTCGGCGTGGGCTAAATTAACGCCATAAACAAATTCAGTTAAACCCTCACATTGACCCAATTAAAAATTTATCAATGTAATTAGTTAAAATAAGAACGAAATGTTCTGTTCGATTATGTTTTCGTAACTATTTATTTTAAATTCTGTATATAGAAACACCGCTAAATAAAGATAGGTCTGTCATATCCTAGCCTAACCGTAAGGATGAAATATTGAGTACTTTAGAATACACATAGTTTAAGAAAAATAGTTTAAGTTATTGTTAAGCCACAACACTTGAGAACTACAAACACGTTAAGTGAGGAATTTCATAAAATTTACGTGTTTATTTGGTTACAAGATAACTGAAAGGTGGGAATGGAGACAGTTTAATTTAGTGGTCAGTTGTCTAAGTGTTTATGACCAGATCATGTATTAAAAAGTGTTTGAAGAAATATAGTGTGAGAGAAATCTGGAAATGCATTTAGACGGTGTACCGATTGCTAGTGACTTTAAATATTTCTACGTCATTTAGGCCAACTATTTTAATAACTATCAGCGTGTTCCGTTTAACAATACATTTTACTTGCTGACAAAAAAAATGCAGTTTTTAAATTGCGCAGTGAATGTTAATGAACATAGAAGAGAAAGACATAAAGTTACATTGAAGTTACAATAAAGTTACAATAAAGTGAGATTAAAGTTGCATTGAAATTACATCACAGTTACATCAAAGTTACATTAAGGGACAGCAAAGGAACATTAAAACGACAGTAAAATTACATTAAAGTTATATGGAAATTACATTAAAGTTAAGTTCCATTAAAATGACATTTAAGTTACATCAAAGTTATATGAAAGTTACATTAAAGTTACATTAAAATGACATTTAAGTTACATTAAAGTTATGTGAATTTTACATTAAAGTTATATGAAAGTTATAATTTCTCCCGATTTTTGTTAGTGCATAAATTGTAATATCAACAACTTATTGTATTAGGAAAGGAGATAACAAGATAAAAAAAAACAACAACCGTTGCAGTAAAAAGTTATTCTACATTTCCACCTTGGAATGGCAATGGCCCCGTTTTTTCCATCCTATGTCTACCTTTTTTTTTTCTTACTTGTGTTCTTCGTTCCTTCTCAACATCAAAACACGCTGTTTGCAGCACACCGCATTTCTATCTGGCACACACACCAGATAATAGAGGGAAGGAAATAAGAAGGAAGAGCGAAAGAGAAAACGAATATGATGATTAAAGGGCAAAAAAACAAACATGAAAAAAAAGATACTGGTATACGTCACTATTGTGTTTTACGTCACTTAACATTTTATTGCTTGAGAAAAATACATTTCCACCTTCCACACTAAAACTATCTGGCCACAATGTAACCATGAACACAATAATTTGGTTAGCAAATAGCTAGATAAACAATAATGCAGAATTCGCGTGTTTTTTTTAATATATATTTTTTATATAGATCTATATTTTTTTTTGCTGACATGCTTTTTCTTCCGTCTTCTCTCTTTTCCTTCCCAACCTTAAGCTATTTATTTTCGTAATGTTCGAAGAGGAAGTGACACAGCCTGTCCAGCTTTAGGGATCCAATGGAAAAAAAAAATCCTAATAAAGGGGAGATGAGTCCTGGTCATTTTCGTTTTGTTTTTCTTATCCATTGTAGGCTATAGACCACTTCCCACTATACTTTTGTCTTGTTTCTAAATCCTCTTTATGCTCAATAAAATAGTTATTCGAATTAAAAAAATAGACTTCGTCTATTTAATGAAACTGTAAATGTAAAGAAATGGTATTCCCGCTCCATGTATTGCTAATAAACAAAGTAAATAAAACGTCAATTTAACGACAGAGCAATCAGTGCATCCCAGCATGACCTTTCTAGGGTGAGCAGGTCACGTGTCCAAAGCATGCGAGTTTATTCTTTCAGGTTTTTTTCTTCTCCTTCTCTTCGTGGATGTGAACGAAATAAAACAAAACATTGATGTTTACTTAATAACATAGCCAGGTGATGATGACCTTTAGCCCCCTTCTCTCTCTATCTCTCTCTCTCTCTCTCTCTCTCTCTCTTTCTCTCACTCTTTCTCTCTATTTCTTTACCCCACCTCATAGCTGACACAGTGACTTTTGACCATGTGCAGATACCACCTGACAATATTTATTAGGAAATACGATGAAATTAGAATTAAGGACCACACTGACTCAGTGAGTTCATAGATTTCGCTGATCAAGTGAGTCAAACGTGCAACCAAACTTGAAATATTACGTATAGAAATAATACAAGCAAACTTGAAATGAATAATTTTTTGAGGTAATTATATAGTGAGAAATTATCATGGGATATATCCTTGTTGATTTAAGGAACCAAAACCTCGCATAGGAAGTAAGGTTTTATAAAAAGACATTCCTGCAAATGTAAAAAAAATATGTAAATCTTAAATTCAACCTAACATAAGTTAGAACCGTACTAGATAATGCAAGCCTATCTTCTGCTTTCCCCCAACAAGTAGAATAAAAAAAAGAACAATTAATAATAATAATAAAACAGCTGCAAGGTTCATTAAAAGTGGCTATTCACAGCTAACAAGTGGATCACTATTAATTAATTAACTACTTTAAAAAAAAATTCTTCAGGTAAGAAAGGTTAAAAAGAAGGGTAAAAATAAGTTCAATACATTAAAGCTTAAACTCTAACTTAGAAGTTTACAACAGTAAATTGGATTTAAAAAAAAACAGAAATACAAAGAGGTAAAACACGTTTTCTTATATTATGTTTGAGAACAAATTTACATTAATTCTGTTTCCTTCCGAACGGCATTCGTCCATGCAATGGGTTTACCGAACTAGGCTACTAAGGGAAACTAATAACTTAACATCATTTACACTTTTTATCAAATGCAAGATTAAACTGAAACCACGAATAAGTAAACGAAGGAGGCAATAGCGTCTGTAACATATTAAATCAAAACACTTTTCTTTCACCTGGGATCTGGAGTTCGTTTCGTCGATTGTCAGTTTATAATCCAGGAAATATTAGAAAAAATTTGACGTTTGCATTTCAAATCTTGTGTGTGTGATTGTGCATGCCTAGCAATCGATGCCATGTTGTTTGATACAGTTATACAATATAACTTTTATAATATAGAAAACTGTGGGTGTTTGTATTATCCGCCTTTCTTGACCTACACTGCGTCAAACTTGAATGTTCAATAGTGAGTACACTGTGTACAACTTTAATGTTGAATAGTGAGTACACAGTGTAAAACTTTAATGTTGAATAGTGAGTACACTGTGTACAACTTTAATGTTGAATAGTGAGTACACTGTGTAAAACTTTAATGTTGAATAGTGAGTACACTGTGTACAACTTTAATGTTGAATAGTGAGTACACTGTGTAAAACTTTAATGTTGAATAGTGAGTACACTGCGTAAAACTTTAATGTTGAATAGTGAGTACACTGTGTAAAACTTTAATTTTGAATAGTGAGTACACTGTGTAAAACTTTAATGTTGAATAGTGAGTACACTGTGTAAAACTTTAATGTTGAATAGTGAGTACACTGTGTACAACTTTAATGTTGAATGGTGAGTACACTGTAAAACTTTAATGTTCAATAGTGAGTACACTGTGTAAAACTTCAATGTTCAATAGTGAGTACACTGCGTATTTGTTGTTTCCAATTACTATATCGGGGCCAGCCAGACAGTCTGTTAAAGTCAACAAATTTAAATCAGTGCTCTGTAGCCTACCTGTAGCATCTGCCAACTAAAGAATAGCGTGTAAAACCCAAGGAGAATAAGGTAACGGTGACCTTGAACAGTTTGGCAAGTGAGCTTGGGATGTATGATCCAAACAACAACAGCGACAGCAACAAAAACATTAGATTTATTTTAAAAAGAAAAGTTTCCTTATTTTAAATGTAAATTAATTTCCTTCCTATTTTTTTTAACTAGATTTAGATTAGGTCTTAACCGGAAATCGCGTCGGACATTCAGCTCGGCCGAATACCCCTGTTTTCCGGCACGTTTTGGCTCGTTAGTAATAGTAACACAAGACCTAAGTAGATATAGTAACAAAAAAGAAAAAAAATGTTATTTCAATAAACGTCATAAAAGTTTAAATACATAATCCCCCGACTTGATCAGTTTCTTGCAATATCCTAACTACAGATATTGTTGTAGTCTTTTGTTGGAAAAACATCGCGTAACAGGACACGGAGAGGGCAGTAGATCATTAAGTGCTTATAAGAAGTTTTGCATATGATATCGAAACAACGGAGCTGCCCTCTACCCGAATTAAACAAATAGCAAGTCTAAATGGTGAACGCTGCTTCACCGACCGTATGGCTCAATTTAATCCGACGGGATACTTTTTTTTTTTACGTTCAAATACTCGGATTTGGTACTCGGTAGAAATCGTGTACTAGCTGAAGCCCTTGTTGATATGCATGCACTAATTCTGATACTCCTGTAAGCAGGACCGGCTCTAGGGTTTTTGACGCCCAAGGCGAAAACAAATTCTGCACCCTCATTTAAGTGCCTTCGGCGGGGAGAAACTTACTACTACTAGGGCATACTTTCTTATTTTCTAAGACAACTTAAATAAAAAATACCCTTCGCCTTTCATTACCTAGTAATTCGTTAGCTTTTGCTAGTAGCGCGCAGAAGTACTAAACTTTAATTTAGTATATATTTTTAAATCCCCAAATAATAAAAAATCCCCACTTATTCGTCCCCCCCCCCAAAAAAAAAATGTTTGCACCCTAGGCGGCCGCGTTCTTTGACCCCTATTAAGATTTGACATAATATAATGTTGGTATATTGTTAAAACCATATTCTTTAAATTTATTTTTAAAAAAATAATTGAAGGTCAGGTAACCAGATATAAAAAAAAAGTCTGACTAAATCTAATCAAGGGAGATAATAGTCCTGATTTTAAGTCTCTAGGGCAATGATTTTAGTAAACATATTTTTAATATTCAATTTGCATTTTTTTAAATAAAAAAAATGTGTACGTGCATATACCAGTACCGGTTATCAAATTGATAAAAATACATAAAATGAACAATCAATTAATTAATGTTTTTACACTATAAATGTAAGTTTGTAAACACCTTTTTTTTTAGCTACTAGCTTGTTTTCATTAGTACGCATTTACTCTTTGAAATAGTATCATACCAAATTTATATGAAATACAAATTAAATATATTTTTTTTAAAGCCTAATTTTTAAGGTTTGAAGTTTGAAAACTCTAAAGAAAAGAGGAATAGAGATGGGCCAAACGGTTCACCATACTGATCGCCGCTCAATTGAGCGCTCATTAAATAAGATCGCGATCCGTTTAACGGATCATTTAGTAATTACCCCCCCCCCCCCCCCCCCCCATTTTTTTACATGTTGGCTGTCAAGGGGAGAGAACAACAATTTGGATCCCTTGTTGAAACGCCGTTTTCTTTTGTTACTTAAAACATTAACAAATATAAATATAAAAAAAAAAATAATTATTCTCAATTGTCTAGTTGTAAGCTACTAAACTAATTACAATTAAACTTTTGTTTTTAATTTAAGCGATAATTCTTTTTTTTTCACATAATAAGTAAAATTAAAAGGGTAAATGTAAAATACTGTAAACATGTAAACATATTGGCTAATTATAATGCGAAAATTGTATCGTCAACATTATTTACAACTATTGGTTATGCCCGTCAAACTGACGGAGAAACGAACGATTGCAATGTGTTTTGTTAAAAGATAGTGTGTAACTTTTTTTTAAACCAGAGGAGTGAATAGGTAAAACCCAACAAGACCTCGCGTTGAATGAACGGTGTGAAAGCATTTCAAAGGGACATTATTCTTAAATGGCGCTCAGTAGAAATTTTACATACAGTGATTAGTAGTATGCATACGTTTATTAAAAAGAAATTGACGAATTAAGCAATATTGTTTATATAAACAAACATATAAACAACCTCACGGTAATTATATAGGCCTATATTGATTGTTGATTGGGGAGCAAATAAGCGATCACTCGCATTTGTCACAAGCGCAAGAGAGCTTACGTGAGAGAGGCGGGGGCTATGGATCCGGGTCTAACACGGATCAGATCCGGATCCAAAGTGATCTGTGGAAGCGTAGGCGAAATCTGTTTTTCGGATCTGACCAGACCAGACCCGGATCAGACCCGGATACAAAGTGAACTTTGGAAACCAGCATAATATGGAAAATATAGAACGGGAACGGATCATTACTGATCCGAGTCTTTTGGCAGTGATCGCTTTTCGGATCCGTTCCTTTAAAAGACCCGGATCAGTCGATAAGTTCTTTAGTGAGCGACCCATCTCTAACTAGTCTAGACTCTAGACCATAGGTTCTCAACGGGGGCGATATCGCCCCCCGGGGGGGCGGTGAGAAGCTTTAGGGGGGCGCTGACATTCCCGGGGGCGATTGGGGGGCGGTGAATTATAGCAAGTGGGCGGTACAAACGTACCTGATATAATTTGAACACCTCAGCTATTTTAATTGATTAGTTTTTGGATCAAATGTGATGTAAACGCAAGTGATGCTAAATATCTGATATCCCCCAACAGTAGGCCTACATGTTATTATACTAATAAGAGATATGAATCGCATGTACTTTTTCAACAACTAGGGGTCACTATTAGACGAGTAGGCCTATGGTGTGCGACCGGCTCCTTATATGGTTGGATCACCGCACTGTCAAACGACACGACACGCGATCCATCCCTTCCGCCTACCGATCCCTGTCGCCCAAGCATTTGCTATTATTAATTAATGATATTTTGATCTCAGTTTTACTGTGGATGTCCTTAAATGCGTTTAGATACTCCTTTCCGCATACTTGTTACCATCGTTGAACGGAATGGATACGTAGTAATTGTACATACTGGGTAGTTAATTGAATGTTTGAAAATATAGCCTACGTATAGATTATTTAGTCATATAATATTTATGTAATTTTCAAATACTTTTTACAGTTATAAGTTATATAAGTTCAAAGTTATAAATTGTAAGCCATTTATTATTTTATAAAAGAAAAAAAAAAGAAACATTAGAAATAATAGCTCAAATGAAACGTGTTAATTATCTCCCTTTAATTAAAGAATCGTTCCACATTTATTTGATTCAATAGTGATACCAAACAAATTCTGTTTTGTAATATAACAAAAATTACTGACTAATTGCCTCTTGCTTAGATAATTTGTTGATCTATAATTTCTTACAATATGTTTCCTATTCAGTTCTTTTAATGATAATAAATAAGCACACAAATCTAGTCAGCCTAAAAAAAATGCGGAAACTATATTGACCCTTTAACGTCCAGAGGTGTGGGGGGAGTGGGCGCTAAAGTTGTTTTTTTTGGGGGGGGGGGGGGCGATGAGCGGAAAATAAAATTAAAAGGGGGCGGTGAACCGAAAAAGGTTGAGAACCTATGCTCTAGACTCTAGACCAGGGATCGGAAACCTACGGCAAGCGTGCCAGACTTATAACACAAAAATATTCCCACGCGGAAGACTAAAAAAAAAACACAACTATTCAAGTATCTTCTATTAAAAATAGTTCTATAAGTTCTAGAGCAGGGTGACTTTTAGGCTGTTGGCACGCTGAATGAATTAGAAATCCAACTTTGGCACAAATTACCAAAAGGTTGCCATTCCCTGGCTTAGACTAAAGAGTAGTGCCAAGTCCCTGTTTGACCCCGCTACACAATGGGGAGGGTTCTGAGGTGGCGCCATCGAATAGTACTGTGCTGTACATGTTGTGGAACGACCTCAATAAGACCAAAAAAAAAAGTGTTTTCTGATGGTCCTTGGCGACTCCCCAGGTTGGGAACCGCAGGCCTAGCGGGATAGATTGATCTCCAGGCTCGGAGGGTGTCTCTGAGTCTACCCAGTTCTGATGGGCACCTGACGGTAGTTGGAGTAGGGATGTTAAAACTTTAAACCGATTTTCGGTTTTGTTGGAAGTTTGGGAGAGTAATCATTGAAATATGTTCCACCTATACAAACATAATAACAAACGAAACAAAAAAAAAAGTACATGGGAGAGGGGGCAAACCGAAAACCGGTTTAAAATCGTACTTCTAGAACCGAAAACCGGTTTGTAAATCGGACTTACGGAACCGAAAACCGGTTAAAATAGGACTTCTAGAACCGAAAACCGGTTAAAATAGGACCTCTAGAACCGAAAAACGGGTTAAAATCATACTTCTAGAACCGAAAACCAGTTGAAAATCGGACTTCTAGAACCGAAAACCGGTTTAAAATCGGACTTCTAGAACCGAAAGTAGGTTTAAAATTGGACTTCTAGAATCGAAAACCGGTTTAAAATCGTACTTCTAGAACTGAGAATCGGTTTTAAATAAAAACGATGTTAACATCCCTAAGCTGGAGATGATAACTAAAGGCGACTGAGCATTGTGTTGGCCACACAATCCCCTTGTATATCTTGGGAACGAAAACGTGTGAACGATTTTCACTTGCTCCCATAGCTGATAATGGTCTGAAATGAATACTACCACGTAACGCCTTGTTTTTGTGGTAGTATTTGTTGTGGCTCGGCTGCTGTCAGCTTATAACGTAAGGCTTTTGTCTAGAAAGCTGATAGCTTTGATGGTGGGACATCATGCATGACAATCCCGTGTAGTCGATATTGTTTACTACTGGAATAAATTTCTTGTTTATCGACATATTTTAAGCTACTTATGTGTCATCTTTGCCCGGGGTGTAAAAAACAACAACTGGTTTTCCTCTTTTTTTTTTTAAAGCATGTTTGTTATCGAAATCGGATCGTAGCATTTGTATCCTAATGTAACGCGAACCTTTTAACAAATGGTCACTTTCTAATCTTATCTTGTCGGGCGAAAGTAAGTAACAAAATCTAGAAACTAGCGAATAATTAGTCGGTAAATGAATTAGTATTTGTCTTTGCGGTTTAGCGAGTAGATTTTTAACTGTTGAACAAGATAACCCCTGGCAAGGGGGACTAATTTAGTGGAACTCTGTTTTTATTTTGTTTTAAGAACAGAGTTTGGAACATTTGTTTACTGTTGCTATAGCTTGGATAGGCCTACCTGTGTGAGCTTACCTGCTTGTGGGGGCGGGGGAGGGGGTACAAACTGTAGAGACAAGAGATAAAAGACAGAAAAAGGTTAAACCGGTCGCTGGTGGATTAGTTCTCTTCAAATCGTAATCAATATTTTTTTTAAGTTTTATGTGAATTCCCGAAAGAATAAAAGATGAGACTTCAACACACTGAAAAACTAAAGTCAACATAAAATATAGTCTAGGTCTATGTTTTTTTTTTTTTTTTTTTTCACATTTTCTCTGATTGTTGTGGACTAAATAAATAACATATGGATAAGGGCATGCCAAGGAATCGGTTTTAAATTATACTAGATCTAGATATGTCAAGAAAAATCGACATTTTTAGTGTGGAAATGCTATTTATCTACATTCAAAACCGTGTCTATATATTATTCACTTTAGCAGATCTTCTGTAGTTGTTTATTTTTTCTCGTTATTTATCTTATTTTGTAGAATAATTAAAGACTAACGTTGGCTTTACTGTAGCGTATTGGTGACTGACAAACATTGTTTATAAATGATTATATTAGGCGCTTACCTTTGATGAAATGTATTAATACAGTATTAACTGAATGTGGTGGCCGAGCACAGAAAATGCTTGACAGACCGAATTCATTTGTATCGAATAAAAAAAAAAAACAACACAATTAGCACGAAGTGTTATTTTCTTGATTCCGTAGTTTTTCTTAAATAAATGCTTTTTTGGAATAAATTGAAATAATATCAATGTGCCAAATGTTTTGAATTTTAAAGTTAATCCCTCAGATTTGTAAAGCCATTAGAAAAGTATTAGAAAATTATATCGAACGCAATCATTTTAATTTAACTAAATAAAATGAAAGTACGGCGCTAGATCTAGTATTTTCGTCAAATCGCTCGAAGAAATTAAAATATAGTTTGATAAACACGTTGTATTAGCTTGACTTTTCAGTGAAAATTTTTTTTACCTATAGGCTTACTTTTTCTGCGCTTCTGGCAAAATTAATTTGTTTGTTCAATCAGTTAACCTAGGCGTATGAAAAAATTCCCCTATTTTCAATCAAATGGGTTTTAATAGATCAGTACCGTAGGGCATAAACGTCTGTTTACACACAAGAGTCGATTTGGAGTCATTTGAGAAACTCTGTGTTATCTGCTGACAAAGGATAAAGTTGACCTGGAAGCGCATCGCACGAGCATAAATGTCAAGGTCACGAAAGGTATTGCTGGCACTCGGAGCGAGAAATATAGGGCTTCACTTTTTCTTATTGTCATCATAATTTGTAGGTCATGTAGGAGGTGAAAGATAACAGTTTATTGTGATACAAACTTTATGTCTAAAACATACTATAAAGAAAAAAAAAATTTCTCCTTGCTCGTTTCGTTTAAAATTAGTAGGCTATTTTGTTATCACTTTTTAAATTTTCATCGGCATATCTGTTAGAATCTCCAACACAATTAAAATATTTTGGAATAACTACTAGCCAAAACTAGTGTATTTCTTTTTTCTGGAACTAAATGTGTGAGTCAAATTTAAGTGAAAACAAACCAAAACAAGCGAGGTCAGTCGATTTAGAGAGATTGGGGGAAAAGTAAGGGAAGCCGAGAGGTTCAAAGCTAGTACATAAGGACGTTAGTAAATACAATTTCTACTCTTGTATATCCACTTAGTCTAGTCCAATTTAGGAAAGACAAGTCATGTTCAGATCAATTGATAACACAAAGACACAAAGAATCATCATAGCAAAATACTTAAAGTGGCTATCAACGTTGTACCTCAACTTCGTATCTTTCGCTGTTGTAGACAGAGAAACCATCTGGCAAATCTTCAACACTATGGAATCCCTCAGTTCATTATCTTGGATCAGCATGACTCTCCATCACATCCTTGAAGACCTCGACTCAACGGACGACTTGAGCCTAATGTCCCAGAACTGTAACATAATTTTCAACAGAAAACTCATAACCTGGCCCAAGAAGCATCAAGAACTGGATTGCATATCAACCTGGAGAAAACCGAAACCATAACCCTGTTCAAGAAGCAGGAGAAGCCAATCAAACTTGGAGACAGCGAACTGAAAGAACATAACATCTTTTACATACCTTGGCAGCATAGTTTCAACAACAGGTAATTTTGACTAAATATACATCAAAACCGAAATTGGGAAAACGAAACACGCCATCATTACCATTAGACCAGAATGGAGTTCAACATCATCGACATCCGCAGCACCAACGCATAGTCTGTGCTCCTATATGGCTGTGAGACTCGGAAAGTCACCAACATCCTAACCAGCAAGCTCCAGTTATTCGCCAATGGCTGCCTTCGTAACATACTGAAGATCAGGTGGACAGACAAAAGAACACTGGTTTGTGGCAGAAGATAAACTAAGTTCCCAGTCGACCAGGATAAGGCACACTCTGCGGAAAAGCCCAACAGGATATCATCCGAAAAACTTTGCACTGGTACCCCAAGGGAAAGAGAAAGGTTGGTCGCCCTAAGACCACCAGAGACCTGAGGAGAAAATGATGAGTTTGGGGTGAAAAGAAAAAAGACTGCACAGAATCGAATGTGCCGGAGAACTGTTGTAGAGGCAATATGTTCCACGAGGAATCCAAGGAATTAAGGAAGGAAGTCAGTCCAACCAATGCTAACATTTTTTACCTTTGTATTCTACTGGTGATGCTTGAATCCGTGACTAATTTTGATTCAACATTTTTTTATAAGGAAAGTGGGAAAAAAAAACTAATACAAAAAAATAAAAGCTTCAAATTCCTATCCATCATTAAAAGCAACAACAGTAATAACAACAAAACAACCTAAACAATATAATACACATATATAATTATAACCAGATCAGGTGAATAAAAACGCAATAGAAAGCTAATAACAGTGAAATAAGCCCAAACTTGCGAGGTTGGTTGTTTTGTTTTTCATCCAATAGTAGGTGGAAGTAATTAAAGTTGTAATATTTTGGGCTGTACTCGAGTTACATGTCTACTAGGTTTGAAATGTCTTCTATACATGTACGGTACAAGAATAATAGTACATACTTTGTGTATATCTTCAAACTCGATAAGACTGAGCACACACAGTGTTGATATATAAACAAAGGCGGCACCCTGATAAACCTTACCTGTGCAGTGTGGAGATGCTTTCACTTTCATGTTATCTTTGATCTCGAGCTCCATTTGCCACCCACTCCCCATCCCTTTCACGTACAATGGTCAAAACCGTGGAACTATATGAAATAAAGAGGGGGGAGGGAAGGGAAAGGGTGGTGCTGAAACGATTTATTCTTTGGGGGCAAAAATCATCACATGGACATTTCCTCAGCGGGAATATTTGTTGCAAGGGTCTGCTGTTTATTAATGGCATCAAAAGGCATGTACGGAAAGCATATAGGGTCTGTGATAGATCAACGTGTACACACACACACATCTCCACACAGGTCCACACACGTCCTACACACACACAGACTTCTGTAAACCTGGAAAGAAAGCAAACCCCAATAGATGCCACACTTACACTAGGGCGGGCATTCAGATTGTTCGCCTAAACCTTGGCTAGAGTTTATTCTGACATTTTAATAAACATTTCAACTTTTGTTCAGTTTTTTATTTTCTCGATGAGAAAAAATACACAAAGCATTCACTTCTAAATTAAAACTACTATACAGTACTCTGATAAAATGCATATAAAGACACTTCGTTTTATTTCAAGGAAATATTCATATACATAATGAAGAAACAGATTATCATAAAAAAAACGTTATCAAAGTGCAAGATTAAACTCAAACAACGTATTAGAGTAGAACGCAATAATCTTCTTTACATTTAAGGCGTCTGTATTACAAGATAACTAAACAGAGACTCGTTCAACAATCAGGCTAGCGCCATTTTGTTTTTGCAGGATTTAAAAATAAATTTGTTTTTGTTTTTTAAATGATGAAAAAAAGTTTGTCATTATTTCTGTTATTTTGTCCCTCTTTTACAACTTCCAAACTTTTTATTAGTTCATTCATTTTCTTTTATTAGATCATTCAATAATTTTGTTCATTGATTGAAAAAACTATTATAAAAGTGATTGTGTCTCGCAAAGTTTTGAGAGATTGAGTACACAATCTCTAGCAAATAAATAATTCTTTAAGCTGGCTTTTGATCCATATTATAAGATAAGATTTCTTTATTGATAAAAAAAATAGAAATGTGTCTTGAGTACACATGTTTTGTCTTTCAGCATATTTTAAACAATATAAAAGAACTATTTGTACTCAAGCACAAAAATATACCTACTCATAAAAATAGACATGCACATCACACAATTTTTCATACTAGAAAAAGTTCATTAGTAGTCGGCTATTGTATTCTGGTTGAAAGAAGTATTGATGTTGTATTTCTTGTTACTTAAGCTTTTGTGAATTCTCATGGCAGATAGTATGGCCTGAGGCTGACGCACAATAATCCTATGTCTGGTGTGCATATCCTTCTTTTTGTTGTAATGCAGTTGATATTGCATATATTATTTGTTTATATAAATAGCCAGCCCTTCATTTTTACTTTTGCTTTTGTTGACGGGTCTGAACGAAGCAGATAAAATACTTCTAGGTCCATAGACGTATTCCTCCTTTGTGACCACATTTATTTCGCCTTGTTCGTGTAAAGACATGTTAATAAATTATATGTTGTCATTTTAATCCAAGATGGTGGTTCGTTCATTAGTATTAAATAGTTTCCTATAGGCCGTTCTTCACATAAAAAGCACAGGAAAGGTAGTTTCAGGTCTACAAACCACCAACATACTTCAAGAATATAAAATGAATAAATCCTGGAAAAAGTACACTTAAGCTCTAAAAATAGAGCAAGTGGTCCATCTTATTATAATCTTTGGTTGGATTATCTTGTTAATAGATATTTATATCTGAACTTGAACACTTAAACTATTTGTGTGTCTAGAATTTTTGTGTGAATGTGGGTTACTAGCAAACCCCATAAACATTAGGCGAGTGCCTAATAACTAGAACACAATATGTAAGCTTACATACATACATATATAACATATATATATATATATATATTCTATATGTAAGAATTTACAGACAACATCCATTCAAGTGATATTTAAACAGTTGAGCTAATTGCGTAAGCTTGGGTCAACATTGCTCTCCACCTTCCCCACCAGCACCCTTATTAATTTGAATGTAACAACATAAGGAGAGCACATTAAACCTACATGATTGTAGTTGCCTACTAGTCTATAAGATTATGTTTAAAAAAAGCTCCCATAGTGATGTTGTGAATTAATTACTCTTGCGAGCTCATGAAAGGCTGAGAAAGGGGATTATTTCTTCGTTCTTACCTTACCATCCAAACAGAGGTGCCAGAAAACAAAGATTGGCACTGTGCCACTGACACACTTTGTTTCTCTTTGTTCACTTGAAACGGAATATTGCTTGTTATTACGCTATAGCGAATCTAAAACATGATTTAGATCAAGGCAACCCCAAACTGAAGACTTTGCGATTTTTCAAAACTAACTCCTTATACACAGATTGGAGTAGCATAATTTTTTATCGCTTTGGCTTCCTTTGTAATCTCAGTATGACAACTTGTATAAATATGAAAGTCAGTTTTCAAAACATAGGCCAGATACGTAAATAGTGTTTCCTTTTCCCATCATACAAAATGAAGCACAAATGTCGTTAATGTGCAGATATACAAGAGTTTAGTAAATGTGGAGAAATACATTGATGGGGCTAAACAATATAAATATTTCAAATGGACAACGGATCTGTGTGCATTTCAATGTGGGTTTCGCTTCTTTACTAAGCTTAGTTCAATCGTGTTTTCGCTTCACCCATCAATACACTATGGTATCTAGTAACGCTCTTTCTTGGAGGTAAAGAAGAGAAATAATTTTTTTTGAAGCCTAAAATTATAGAGTTAAACACACTTTGACTAAAACTTTGTTGTCGTTGTTTAATACCTTTTTAAAATCCGATTCTTTTTTAACATCTGTCATGAACTTATATTGTACACCAGTCATTCTGTAAAGCTAATTAATTTATCAATTATTTACAATATACGTTATCGGCCATACACAGGAAAAGAGGCGTTTATATTTCTAGATGCTGAGCTTTTTTTCCACTGGATAATTTATGAATACAGATGGACGTAAGCACTGAATCCCGTGCACTTTGGCTAAGCTTAAATAGCCTCGATAATTGCAATTTAGCCTTAAAAGTTGCACACTAGCTTCAATGGGTGCACGTTAGCTTCAATAGTTGCACGTTAGCTTCAATGGTTGCACGTTAGCTCAAAACATTACACGTAAGCTTCAATAGGCGCATGTTAGCTTTAATATGTGCACGCCAGCTTCAATATGTACACGTTAGCTTAACAGGTTACGTGTTATCTCAAATAGTTGCTCGCTAGCTTCAATGGTTGCACGTTAGCTCAAAACATTACACGCCAGCTTTAATATGTACACGTTAGCTTAAAAGGTTACGTGTTATCTTAAATAGTTGCTCACTAGCTTCAGTAGTTGCACGTTAGTTTCATAGGTTGCCCGTTAGCTTTAATAGGTGCACGCTACCTTAAAGACTACATGTTAGCTTCAATAGTTGCACGTTAGCTTCAAGAGTTACACGTTAGAATTAGGAGTTACACGTTAATTCATTAGTTGTACGTCAGCTTTAATAGTTGCACGCTAGCTTCAATAGTTGCACGCTAGCTTCAATAGTTGCACGTTAGCTTCAATAGTTGCACGCTAGCTTCAATAGTTGCACGCTAGCTTCAATAGTTGCACGCTAGCTTCAATAGTTACACGCTAGTTTCTTAGGTTTTCGCGTTAGCTTTAATATGTGCACGGTAGCTTAAAGGCTATATGTTAGCTTCAATATGTGCACGTTAGTTCTGAGTTCTTGTTGTCTGTTTAATGAGAGAACGACAATATCGCAGCGTGAGAAGCTTCTACGAACACATGCCATGTTATTGGCTATGTGTCAGGGAAGGATAAGAAAGGGAAGAAACTAATCAAAGGGAGGCAATATGTAGATGTTGGTTGCCAAGTTTCGCGATTCCTGTAAGAGAATATAAAGGAATTCAATAAGAGTGTAGATTTGAAGTAAGCTTGGCTCAGGTATACCTGGGAAACACATAGTCATGGATGCAAAGGGTGAGTGTATCGCTGTATGTGGGGGTGGAGAGGGAGGGGGGATACAGGTAGTGATAATACAAACAAACAAATGAAGAAGAAAAAATAAAAATGGCGGGGCATGTTTTCTTCGTTATAGGTAAGTGACGGGACACATATAGGTTAGTGAGAGAGTACATACATAGGTTAGTGAGGGTATAAGACATAAGGAGAGATGCTTGAACAACAAAACATTAGGAATGATAGCTGAGAAATACATAGGTTAGTGAGGGTATAAGACATAAGGAGAGATGCTTGAACAACAAAACATTAGGAATGATAGCTGAGGGTATACGACATAAGGAGAGATGCTTGAACAACAAAACATTAGGAATGATAGCTGAGAGTATAAGACATAAGGAGAGATGCTTGAACAACAAAACATTAGGAATGATAGCTGAGAAATAAAAAGAAGTGGGGGGGGGTGTAGAGAAAGAAAAAAATGTTAACGAAGGGGGAAAAGTAAGAAAGAGAAAGTATAGAAGTACACGTGTGAAAAAAATCCAAAAGTGATGGCAGCGGAGAGAGAGACAGAGAGACAGAGAGAGAGAGAGAGTGAGTACATGTTTCTCTTGGCTCTCGTTTTTTTTCTAACATATTAATAAGAAGAAAAAATTATAGAGGTTTTTCAGGTGAGGGTCGTTCTGATATCTCTTTCTATCTTACAAGCTGAAACACTTGAACACAATGTTTTAAAGTTGTTCGTTGCTTTTTGGGATTTAAATTCTCTTTCTTGGTGAGTCTAATTGTTGTTGTTGTTTTTTTTTGTTTTTTGTTTTAGATTGTGTATGAAATGGTGCCAGATCTTAAGTTGGCATCAATATAAAAAAAAAGCCAGTTTTTGTGTTTTCTGATGTAAAGTTATGTTTGTAAATACCCCATTTCAATGGTTCAGCAATTGCAGACCTGAAATATTAACACATGTATTCATAGCACATTGAACACTTTGTTCGTTTTCAAGGTAAAAAAATAGTTGCCTTGTGGTAAGAATGTGCATTCTTTCTAGCACCAATTAGTAAACAAACAAACACACACGAACAAATTAATACATTAATGCGAATGTTTATTTCTGTAAACCAATATATAATTAAAACATGGTAACAATTTTTAATCGTCAGACTTTCGCTTTCAACCTGGCTTATTAAACCATAACTTTGTTCTCTCTTCATTTAGATTGGATATTTTGTTTCGTTTAAACGTAAGACGTTGATTTTCTTTTTCAAACGTGTTTTTTTATTTCCCTAGCAGCCATGTTTTTTTTAGTTTGTTTATATAAACAGTTAGGGGTCGTCCATAAATGCCGTTACGCACCCGGGAGGGGAGGGGGGGGGGTAAAAAAATTGTGACTATATTTGACGAGTGGGGCTAGGTGCTGAAACAATGTGACGTCCCCTTTTTTTAAATTACATTTTAATGAAATTATCACTTCAACAAGTTTCACGCAATTAACTACATTAATTTTTATTTTTCATATGACATTAAAAGTGAATTGAAATGTACTCATTTTGAAATTGTTACATGGTTCGTTTTTCGGGGGTGGGGGCGAGTTTTTTGACGTTATAGTGGTAGGCGGGGTCTTACTTATTATGCGGGGGGGGGGGGGAGTAGGCCTAACAATTGTGTGACGTCAATTATGGAAGACCCCTTATTCCTCTTTCCCATCTACGATCACCATACATACAGGCATACGTTTTATTTTAATTATCTTTAAGGAAATATAAACGAAACGTGTTTGAATACAAGGTGTAGGCTAGCTCCGTTTTTAAACTTGAAAGTCTAAGAATTGGGAGGGGGTGAGAAAGGTAGGCTACGGAGGGAGAATTCGGGAAGGGAGGCTACCGATAAATTATCTGCGCCTCGTTAGCACAACACATGTTAACACGCACACATTTTGTTCAGGTAAACATTGAACTCCCCTTCCCCGGGGGTACAGAGCTTTTTTTTTCCCGCAAGAGTTCACCACTTGTATCCACATGGTCACTAGCGTCCAGGTAATAGTGTGGCCGGATCAATGTCCAGCAGAATTTACTTTCCACGAGCTGATGTTGTAAGGAAGCATAGACTCGGAATTTCAATCAGAGACTGAAACTTTCACAATGCCACCGGACCACCAGGCACTTGGCCAGCAGGCCACCGGGCCACCGGGCCTCCGCGCCCCTTAACGCAGGCATCAATATTTTAATGCTTTCAAGCTTTGTTAACAATTTAAACCACAACTTATTTTGTTAAGTTTAATATGTTATAGAATAATATTATAATAGATATAATACTTTATTTATCATGCTTTTTTTTAAACTACGAATGTATTCTACTGTCACGTGAGAATAATCATTACATTAATGGTAATTATTATTCTTCAGATAAAACAAGTAATACTAAAACAAATTTAAATAGAATCACTGGCTTTAAACAAATTTGTAAGCCATCGAAACCTTCTGACTGGGCTGGATAAAACATTAGATGTCTAAGTAAAGAAAAAAGCACGCGCTTAGGGCATCAATGGAAGATGGCAGGGCCTTCACAGAAATTGTCCACAGTCAATGGTTCATTTGGTACAATACTGCAAAAGGTACTACTGAAACAGGATGCACAGAAATGGACCACACACATTAAATTTTAAAAGATCGTAGCAAAATCGTTTTAGTTGTTAAGGCCTCTAAGGGTCTCAGCCCGGCCCTGTTTTGCAGTATTGACGTGACGGTTTTGAAAACTCTTTGCTAGGCATAAAATATAAATTGAACTGTCTGTAGCCTTCCCGCTAACATTCGATAATTTCATGAGTAGACGAATTTTATTTTTATAGATCAACGTACCCATTTTCCTTTGCCCCAATTTGTATGCATGCTTAATATATAGGCAACTTCCCGTCTAATTAACCGAGTGAACAGTTAACCATCAGAGCTCTTCCGGTAATCAGTCTTACTCAATTAACACCACTTGTGGAATAAAAACAACACACGAACCAGGAGCACCGGGTAAAGTATTTCGATTTAAAGAAGCTCATCGAGTTAGTGTTTGAACCGTTGATGGAGATATACCCAGAGTTTGTATGTTATTAGAACAAAGTTGAAGATCAATGTTCTGGCGCGCGTCATCGTTAGCTATATGAGATGTAACAACCAGGTTTCACCACTGCAAACCTTTCACCGATACTTAAGGAAAGAGGATATTCGTATCTGGCCGGAAGCGCACTTTTGTTGTTCCGCCGGAAGCGCATTTTGTAAGTCTGCCAATCCAAATAAATCTATATCCCAGGAGCGTTGGTCGTTGTTCGACAAATGACAACAAACCTACTCCTTTAAGGCATTTTGTAAAATGTCAAGTTATGCTTGTAGTTTTTAAGACTAGATGGCCCTGATTTCAAATAAAATAAATGAACATTAACTGTTATAATATATTTTATTATTGGATGAAAAGCTATTGTATCTTCAGGCTTAATTAATAGGGTTTTAGGGTTATGTCTAAAACAAAAGTGAAGAGTGGAATTAATTTAAATAAAATGACATCAAATTACTTAAGTTTTATAAGTTAAATTGCTACGAGGGTCCAAAATTTGTGCAAATTTTAATTTAAAAAAAAAGATTTTACATTTTTATTCATCTTTATAATATAATATGGCATGTTTTATTTAACCGTAGGTATAATCTATAAAAAAAAATATCGTCTACATTATGTCCTTTAAGCTTGCTCTTTTTTTGCTTACATTTTTGCATATTACCTGCCTGCAAATGTAGCCTTACTTGAAATATGGCTTTATTTCTTCTTCATTATTTAACCCTAACACTCTCTCTCTCTCTCTCTCTCTCTCTCTCTCTCTCTCTCTCTCTCTCTCTCTCTCTCTCTCTCTCTCTCTTTTCTATCTCTCTCACATAGGCCTCCCCACACAGACATAGTCTACTTACCCTCACACACTGTGTGGAAAACTCCGGCATCATACGCCTACTTCTCGACTTTCAAAAACTTCTACCTCTCTGTTATAGTTCTTTTAACGGTGTAATTTTTTTTTCTCCTCCCAGTACATTTTTGTTCCGTCATTTACCTGAGTTGCTACGGGAGCATGCTCTTCTGACTCAACGATTCCCAACCATTTTCTCTCTCACGTACCCCTTGACTAGGTTTACATTGTTTAGCTTTTATTTACCCTTACCTATCATTCTCGTTAACCATAACGCGAGTATTTTCTTCTTACCTTCGATCACCTGTTCCCGCTCCCGCCAATGGCATGTTATTTATACCCACTCTTCACAGGGGCCTCGCCGTGCCACAGGCTGGGAACCACTGTACTAAAGTGCCCGCGCTCGCTACTGACGTCACTGAAAGATTTGTGACGTCACATCGTGTCTATCGGCATGAGAAATCAAACCTGGTGGCAAAATGTGTGCGAGCTATTTTAAACTCTGTACATTATTAAATTGTGGGGATATTAAAATGTTAGTATATCTTTAAGACTTTATAAAAAATATGACTTTATGCGCTTGTTTAAATGCTTAAATTTGTTTATAGATCAAGTACAGTATTAGTTTAAAGAAATTTTCAGCCTTGGTGCTCAGGTTATGCAAGTAAAAGGGACATAAATAGTGTATAAAATATCAATATGGCCATTCCCCGAAATAATAGTGTATTATTCCATAAAAATAACTATTTCTTATATGTCATCATTTGCAGTTTTACGTTTTTTTTCTCGAAAGAAAGACAGTTCTGAATGAATTTTTTTTTTATTTATATTCTTATAAGTTCCTTTTTCAATTTTAGACTAAAGACCTATATATTAAATAATCTATTTTGGTTTAGATGGTGTAGATTAAACTTACAGTTCTGGTGCTAACTTTTGTTTATTATTTGTATTTATAAATTATAAATATGTTGATAAAGTCATTTTGGCTCTTGATGGTTTTGGATTATCCCCTCTTAAAACACTGTTACATGGTCCCACCATTGAGGCATGCGAGCAGGTTTACATTTCTTAGACTGGACATTATATGTCAAGTTCACATAAATATGGAACTTCATATTGTTATTTCATTATCTATATTTCATTATATTAAACGAAATTGAAAGCGTATAGGACACAGTAAAAGTAAAGCACCCTACGGACAAAATTGATCATAGGGACAGTGAAGCTACGTTCACCGGTTTCTGTGGCCATGACATACTAGGGTATTGTGTGGCCAGCACAATGCACAGCCCCTTTACTTTACCCCAACTATAGGTCAGGTACCCATCAGAGCTGGGTTGACTCAGGGACACCCTCCAGACCCGGGAAAAATCCTAGCCTTCACCAGGATTCGAACCCAGGACCTTCGGTACGCCAGCCGAATGCGCGCAGGTAGGCCACCGTGCCCCACGTGACACAGTGGTCTAACAGGATTACCATTTCGCAGGTCTACGGTTAAAAGCCAGGAATTTTACGTGCTGGAAAAGGTAAAGTCTGTCTGGTAGTGGTAGTGTTTTGGTCACACAATCCTGCCTGCCGTGGCATTGAAAACTGGTGAACGCTTGCATCACTGTCGAAATGGACTATTATGGTTTAAAAGGGATATTTCACTTTTTATATATTTGTTCAGTAGTCTAAATCTACTCTAGTTCAAATTTTCTATTTGACGAAAAAGAAGGGAGTGTAGAAATAGAAAGGTGAGGGTGATAGGAGATAAAATATCAGAGCTAGGTGAGTTTTAAGGTAATGCTGCCAGAGGCAGGAGGTCAATAGGGTGGAGTCTCTGAATAATGGAAGAAATGATCTAAGCACTTACCTATAAAGATGAGGGCGTGATGTTTATATTATTTTAAGGAAGGAAACGAAACAGTAATGGGGCACTGACATGTTGAAATAAATATTGAGCTGGCACTCTAGACAAATGGAGTTTGCACTGGAAAAAATTGCTTATGATGACATATGTATTTATATATACAATATATATATATGTGTGAGAAAGCGAATAAGGGAGACTGTAACGGTCTTTCTTTCTTTTTTTTTTAAATCTCGCTAATTCTATGTAGACTTTTGTGCTCATTTACTTCACAATAAAAAAAGAAAATTAGTTTTTCAATTGTTGAATTTATTGTTTAGCGAAAGACAACGGATCATCATAAATTAGTCAAAGAGATACTAAATATTATGTTCTCCAAGTCACTTATTTTCAACGCATTATCGAAAATACATATACAGATATCTCACTACTATACGTCTCAAAACACTTTTTAAAATACATCCTTTGATCATACATACTAAGACTATTGACAACTTCATGGTCTTTTCTTTTCCTCACTTCAGTTACCAAAATATGATTATAAAACAAAACCTGTCAACTGTTACAATCGTTTACTGTTATTTGTTTTTTTGTTTATTTTTTTTTATAACGTTTCAGGAGTTTAACTCATATGTAACTTTTACATTTACGGTGTAAAATAGGATAGCCTTTGTATAGACTGTTATAGTCTAATTGCTATATATACAATTGCTCAGCTACAATCACTCATTCAACCATGCCATTTGCTCGGTTATTTACATCTTTTAAAATGAAAGGAAGAAACGTAATAAAATTCTCCTTTTTAATCTTCAGTATAAAATTCAAGATTTCTAGATAGATTGCCTACTTTTTAGGTTGTTTTTTTTTTTCACAGTTCTTTAACTGTTAAACAAATCATGCTCGAACAAGAACGCATTTCTATAAATTTGAACCCCTTGTATAAAGATGCATCATTATTTATGTTATTTCATATCCCCAGAGTGAGCTAACTTTCATCACATTTCAAGCTCTGGAAATAAATAACAAAAATACTACAAATGGACACAGAGTAAAGTGATGTAAACAGTTCATCTGGTCAACAACAAAAAACAAAACAAAAGAACAGCCCCCCCGAAATAAAAGGTCACCCAGCTACGCTTCGTCCGCCTCTCCCAAGATCAACGCTAGCCACGCCTTAGCATTGACACCATGGGAAGTGCTGAAAGGATCCAAGTAACACTGCAAGGTGGAGCTCCATGGGGATTTCGTTTGTCTGGAGGTGGATCTCTGCCCCTGACTATCAATAAGGTAAGGAGACAATCGGCGCCTTTAAATCTAGAAACGTATTTTGGGCGTATATGTGGGTAGGCGGCTAGGAGTGGAAGGGTGTAAGGGCGATTACATAAAAAAATAAAATTCTACC
Organism: Anisus vortex; assembly: GCA_949126835.1. Classification (NCBI taxonomy): domain Eukaryota; kingdom Metazoa; phylum Mollusca; class Gastropoda; family Planorbidae; genus Anisus; species Anisus vortex. The sequence continues at coordinate 30,541,269 of OX421494.1, forward strand.
TGCTTTTCGTTGTGTAAAGATTGGCATTACTGAAATAAACTTTCATCGGATAGTTTTATAAGACCACAGTTCAGAGTTATACATTCAGACTTTTTTATCTTTGTTTAATAAATAACATCTATTTACAAATAAAGAAAACAGTGGACCTACACACGTTTATTTCGCTGTGCCCATATGTTTAGTTTTTGTTGTTTGTTTGTGTTTTTGTTGGTTGGCATTACATCATTCATCCATAGCTAGTGAACAAAAGGGGTCTGTCCATTATCTTTCAGTTTTAGCTGTCAAATCCTTAAAAAAGGGTAAGATTCATTAGCACGGATTCTAAGATTCCATATGACCTTACTACACAGTACACAGCGATCGATTTAAACCTTTTCCGCTCTACATCGTTCTCTGGCAATCACTCTAGGTCAGGGTGACCCTCGAAGACTGCCTTTCTGGCAGATGGAGGGAAATTAAGTGAGGAGAAGACAAGCGTGTTTGAAATCGGAGATCTGCTCGTGTGAAACGCAATCTATGCAAAATACAAACAAGTGACATAAAGATATTTTTCAAAAATATGGAAGACACATGCAGTAAAAAAAAACAAAAAACATACGCACCATTTTTGTAATAAATTTTGTTTCCCTTTGTAGCCAATAGAATGAGAATCTGACAAGTTGCTTTCAGTGCATTTTATCTTATTTCTACTTACATACTCTCTAGGTTTCTTAGAAATTTCCATTAGCCATCAGTCTGATGAGGCATAGGTCAAATATAGGCTATAGAGCGTTCTTAGTGGGCGTGGCTTAGGTTTTTAGTGACGTATTTGTGTAAATAAAGAAGCCACTTGAGGTACAAATGTAACGTGGTGAAAGTTAAGTACTTCTTTATCATGCAAAATTCACATCTGAATATTGGCTATCCTACTAAAAAATAAGGAGGTAAATAGTAGTACTGTACATTAATTGATTAATGTGATTAGGCTAGGGCCGGCTAGACCTATTTACACTTTCAATTTCACTTTATAGGCCTACACTTTTAATGTTTCGTAGGCTAGGCTACGATGTCAAGTGATATTGTTGGTGAATAGGCTATCTAGTCAAGTCACTATTAGGCTCACATCGTCTATGATCTATGTCTATGAAAATAATAAAATAGCCTATTTTATTCAACATACATAATACAGCTTAAATCTTAATAAGACTTAAAACACAACACATTATTTAAAAAAAGCTCGAGCCTATATGAAACTTTATTAATACAGCGGCCATATTTACTTGTACACCATTACTCAAAGTAAACACAAATCACGTGCTTTTTGTCACGGGATTGCAAACGCCCTATATAGTCAAAGTGCTTAGTTGGAAATATCCCAAAACACCACGACTGCATGAAATTATTTAATATTAAATACATTGGCCTTATAGAGTTATAATAAACAAGATACTTTAATATAAGCTGTACAGTAGCACCTAGTTTAAATGCTAGATTTAAAAGCTATATAAATGGTCATTAGTGTAGGCCAATACAATTTGTTTTGAAGGCTTGCGATCCATAATACGAGAACGCTAATACATAAAATCTCTATTAAGTTTGTTTCATACTTTTTAAAGCATTGTATATTAATAAATACAAGTAAGTAAATTTCATCTTAGAAGAAATTGTAGTTTTTCTTTACATTTTTAACACTTATTCCAAAAACTTTCTATAAGAATAGTTTTTTGTCGAATTCAATTAACGTTTTATGAATGAGGATTAGCTAATTAATATTGTGTATCATTTAATAAAACACGTCTTGCACGATGATTGATATAAAAATAAAAAGACATAGATATATTTTCAATAAAACTATTTATTGACGTTCCCTGCTCTTGTGGTCGGAATATGTATGCCAGTGATAAAAGAAAGAAAAATGGGTTAAGGAAACATCTCTTTTCTCTCCACATTGAATGCAAAGGTCTGAGCTTTAAATAAACTAGCAACTGAAAGGGGGGGGGGGGGGTAAAGTGATGACGCGTGTTCACCACCTTACTGGAAATCTAAAAATAGCATTCGTTCAGGTCTCCATTAAGCTTATTGCACATGGACATGTTCCAACAACCCCATCTCTTCAATTGTCATTCAATATCAATCATATATATATATATATATTTGCTGATTCTTCCTTTTCCCATTCTCACCTCCCCCAACTAAGATTATTATACATGTATATAACATTATACCAGTAATGACGTAGAGATTGTGGAGTAAATATGATATGTGTTGCATGATATGAAAATGACGGATTAATGGAAGTGATAGGAGAGGTAATGGTTGGAAGGACTTTTTATTAGAGAGCTACAAAGAGAATGAGAGAGAGAGAGAGAGAGAGAGAGAGAGAAAGAGAGAAATGCAGATTGATGATTAGAGAGTGATAAACACGAATTGAAATAGAGATAAAGAATTAGATGGAGAAAGAACAAGAAAAAGATATATAGATTGAAATAGAGAGAGAGAAAGAGAGAGAGAGAGAGAAATATGGAGATAGAAATAAAGAGAGAAAAAGGTGAAAATAAGGAAAGAGATAGAAAGAAAGAGATAAAGATAGAGAGAAAAAGGGAGAGAAATAGAGAGAGAACCATAGAGAACGAGAAAGAAAAAGAGAGAAAGAAAGAAAAGGGGAGATAAAGAAAGGGAAAGAAAGAAGATAGAAAGAGATAAACGTGAACGCCTACAATGTGGCAATCATTGGTAAAAGAAGTTAATTGTTTATTGTCCCAAAGATATAGCTGACGTCAGTTTTGGAAACAACGTCAATCTATTGACAATGACCTGGGGGTAAGTGTGGCTCCCTCCTGCATACACCTGCCTGCATACACCTGCCTGGAGAACAATTTCATATAGATCTACCAATATATATCTACCTGTGTATCTAGCCTTTTATTTTTACTGTTTGATGTTATCAATGTTACCCCCCCCCCCCTCCCCCCCCACCCCCCAATGCCAAAAAAAGAAAAAAAAAAACCATTTTTCTTTGAAATCGGCTAGTGATGAAGTACAAACTAAATCATCAAAATTTACAATAAAATAAAAACTAGTTGCCAAAGTGATCAGCCCATCTCACATGTTGAACTTTTCAATTAACTGATATCGTTGGCAACAAACCGAATAATTATGCTTGTTAACTAAGTCGTAGGGCTTACTAGGGCTTAGAATATTTGCACAAGCTTTTCTGAACATTTTTGAATGATCTAAAACTTTTTGTCTTTTGTGTTTGTTTGTGGTTGTTTTATGTTGTTTTGTGTTGTTTTTTTGTTGTTGTTTTTTGTACAGAAAAAGCCTATTGGAATCTGAGTAGATTTGTGTAATAATTAAATGTATTTGTTGTGATGAATGGTATTTGATATCGAATATGTCGCTAATTGTGAGCGAATATTGAATTTACCGGTAAGCTGCCGTACAGAAACGACGATAAATCGAAAGTTAAATATTAACAAACCAAAATATGATCCTGAAATGCGGAAATTGTGAAAAAGACGACATATTTTAAAGATATTATTACACTACATAACTACATAGATATACGTAGAAAAGAAACCAAGGTTAATATTTTATATTAGCCTACAAGTTTTAGAATAAATTTGGGACTAATGGTAACTATTTTTCTAGTCTTGTTCATATAATTGCGTTGTGTATAGGCCAACTAACTACAAAGTATATCTTACCTTAAAACTGACATTATCATTTGCGCGCTCACCAGCGTTAAAATGACATCAGATAATGTACTAATAAACATTCTTCTTCTTAAGTGTTTGTTTATGCAGCCGACATTATCAGATTTCAGCAGTATATGTAGGTCATGGTGTTCTTGACACATAATTTTGGGATTTGATCGTAATGATAAAAACAGCAAGACGCAAAATTGTTGGTAAACATGTCTTTAGTTTTATATTTGCTGCAAATATATTGGCAACACTAATATAGCTCAAAATGTATGGGCCATACACCAGTTTAACTGCAAACCGTATTGACCACACCAGTTTATCTGCAAATTAAATGTATTGACCACACCAGATTATCTGCAAAAGTGTTGACCACACCAGTTTAGATGCAAAATGAATTGACCACACCAGATTAGCTGCAAAATGTATTGACCACACCAGTTTAGCTGCAAAATGTATTGACCACACCAGTTTAGCTGCAAAATGTATTGACCATACCCATTTAGCTGCAAAACGTATTGACCACATAAGTTTAGCTGCTAAATGAATAGACCACACCAGTTTAGCTGCAAAATGTATTGACCACACCAGATTATCTGCAAAATGTATTGACCACATCAGTTTAGCTTCGAAATGTATTGACTACACCTGTTTAATGTGTCAGGCTAATTCAGTTCTATTTAGCTACGAAATGTATTGGCAACATTAGTTTTGCTCATTTTGATGAAACATTGGTCAATCAAATTGTAGTGGCGTGAATGAAATAAAACAAATTGAACACCGTCTCAACAGTGGTAGCCTATGAGTACCAATATTGGCAATTGGCACATGATGGAAACTAATCAAGACCAATATGATCGTGTTGTTGTTGTATTTTAAAACTCAGAACATGTTTCTCTTTCCACAGATCCGCAAAAAGAGCCAGGCCCACCTGAATGGTTTATTGGAAGGAGATGCCATCATTTCTATTAATGGGATCCACGTGCATGACAAAAGTCAGGACGAGGCTCTTGAGTTGGTGGAGAAGGCAGGGGACACACTTAGTCTTGAGATATTTAGGTAATCTAGTTCTATACGTTGATTGTCCTTTTTTTCCTATTATTCTACATATCTTTCTATCTGTACGTCTTTCTATTTATATATCCATCTATCTTTCTTACTATCCTACTATCTTTATAACTTTCTAACTGTCTATATATCTTCTATATAATAATTAATCTATCCAACTATCTATTCATCGGTCTATCTATATGTTTATCGATCTGTCTACCCATCTACAGATCCATTTACCTATGTATCTATCTATGTATCTATCTTCCTATCTATTCATCTTTCTATGTACTTATGTTTTCTATCTATCCATTTATATAATTATCTATCTTTCTCTATGTGGTTCTATCTAACTTTCAGTAATTGATGCAACAGTAGCTAACACTAAAAAATGTCATTTCGAATAAGCTTAATTAAAATATAGCTTGAATCTATACTTAGCTTTAGTAAGTAAATTCTACTATGTAACTTTGAATTTAAACTGTACCCTAACCACAGAGGCGACATTGATGATGTAAGTCGGGAAAAGCCTAAGAAGGCAATCCTGGTAGCAGGTGGTTTGGTGACGACACAAACCGTGGATGAAGTGACTTCATCAGCATTCACCAAGACGTCATCGGTTGACAACGTCACATCGGACTCCTTCGAGACCGCGGAAAGTGACGTCAGTCACGGGGGTTTCAAAATAACCGCCTCTGTGGACGACACGTATGGGTCTACCTACAAGACGGAGACCTCTTCGGGCCTGGTACTTACAGCCACAGTGGATGACATGTCCACTTCTACACACGCCACTCAGATGGTGGAGTCCTCGCCACTCATCTCGGTTCAAGCAGGAGACGTCTACTCCTCCGAGTTCACAAACAACCAAAACGAGATAGAAATAGAGTCCACGTCGTTGCTGCCGTCTGTAATGGCTACCCCCTTCTCTGACTCAACGGTCATTGCTGATGCACCGTCCATTACCCTCAGCCCCAATCAGCACCACCTGGGATCTCAGGTACGAACAGACGCGCCCCACTTAGAAACGTCCGCGGGCTCGCGTTCACCGCATAGCCGCAGTCCCGTACCGCCACCGGTGAGTCCCAAACCTACATTTCCCGTAGCCACCCCACCACCTCCTTCCATCAGCCCCATGCCGCCTGGCGTAACGTCCGTCTCCAGTTACGCCACTTTCGACGACGGACAGACACGGCGGGAGGTGACGCGGCAGAACCACGTTCAAAGGAGCGACGACGGCTCCAGGTCCACTGTCGTCCAACAGGAGACATCGTTGACCACAAGCAACCGTGGCCCGTCCTACGTGAAGAGTCAGCAGACAGCCTTCAACGCCGTACACTCGAGTGCTGCTGTTGGCAACACACAGAGGTCCTCCTCCAAGACATCAACAACCTTGCTTACCACGACCTCGGTTGTCAACAAGAAAGGCCCTACCCCATTCACCAGCAGCGGCGTCTCCAGCAACATACAGCTGCCCCCGATGCAACCGTCGGGTCTCAGTGGAAGTTTAAGCAGTGGCAATCTCTCAAGCTCTGCCCCACTGTTCAAGCCCTCCAAGTACGTGCCGGGCTCCGGTAAAAAAGATGTCCCTGGGCTCTATGCTCCGACATCTCCATTGGTAGACGCTAATGCTGCGTTTAAGCACGGTAAAGAAAACGCTCCTCCGCCGCCAATGTTTCAGGTAGAATATGCGTAATAAATTAGTAAATTATTGTGTGTGTTTTTTATGGTTATATTTCTAATAAATATATAATGAAATTTTTTTAAAATATACTTGTCAAAGAGTTCAACTTTTGGCAATAAAAAATTATTCTTTTTTAAATTCTTAGTAATTTTCTTTTTGAAATATTTATAGTGTGGTATTTGAGAATAGTTGTCACTTTCTTCCAATCTTTTGTCATGGTGACCCCTAGGTCAAGAAAATCGTCTCCGAGAAAAGTGAACAGAGAGGGCGTGATATCTGGCGTCCCAACGTCTGGCTTCCTGAACAGGAACCCCAAGAACTACCAGGATCCACGGTCATGACCCCGACAGAGGAGACGCCCAATTATTTCACCTTACCGTTTGCGAGAAAACCTGGCCAGTCGTTGATTGAAGAACAGAAGAGGAAGCTGTTCCAGTCCCAGATGTCCACTTCTTCAAAGACAGAGTAAGTACCTTAACAACAAATTAACTAACCGACTTTATGATAGAGTATCTGCTTTCACGACAGAGTAATTACCTTTACGACAGAGTAACTGTCTTTACGACAGAGTAACTGCCTTTACGACAGAGTAACTGCTTTTACGACAGAGTAATTGCCATTACGACACAGTAGCTGTCTTTACGACAGAGTAACTGCTTTTACGAAAGAGTAACTGCTTTTACGAACGAGTAACTGCCTTTACAACAGAGTAACTGCCTTTACGACAGAGTAACTGCCTTTACGATAGAATAACTGCCTTTACAACAGAGTAACTGCCTTTACGACAGAGTAACTGCTTTTACGAAAGAGTAACTGCTTTTACGAAAGAGTAACTGCTTTTACGAACGAGTAACTGGTTTTACGAAAGAGTAACTGCTTTTACGAACGAGTAACTGCCTTTACAACAGAGTAACTGCCTTTACGACAGAGTAACTGCCTTTACGATAGAGTAACTGCCTTTACGACAGAGTAACTGCTTTTACGAAAGAGTAACTGCTTTTACGAACGAGTAACTGGTTTTACGACAGAGTAACTGCCTTTACGACAGAGTAACTGCCTTTACGACGGAATGAGTGCCTCTAAAACAGATCGTCTTTACAAACATTCCATTTACTTTGACAGATGACTTAATTAGGAATTTAAGACGGGTATTAAAAAAATGAACAATTAAAGTAATGGAGCGAACTTTTTTAACCTCTTTTCATTGCATCTTCTACTATGCCTCGCAGAGTTTGTTTGTTTATGCAAGGGTGTTCGTCGTAATAACTAACAGAAACTAAGAACAATAAGAAACTTTTTTTTAAATAGAAAGAAAAGAACCTGATAAACACTTCGAAAAACTCAACAAATATAGCATATAACAAAAAACATATAAAATACAAAATAAAATCTAAAACATACAACAAACGAAAAACTATAACACACAACAAAACAACAACTAGATCTATAACATACAACAAAAGAAAAACTATAACACACAACAAAACAACAACTAGATCTATAACATACAACAAAAGAAAAACTATCACACACAACAAAGCAACAACTAGTTCTATAACATACAACAAACGAAAAAGTATAACACACAACAAAAAAACATCTAGATCTATAACATACAACAAAAGAAAAACTATAACACACAACAAAGCAACAATTAGTTCTATAACATACAACAAACGAAAAAGTATAACACACAACAAAACAACAACTATATAACATACAACAAAAAAAACTATAGCACACAACAAAGCAACAACTAGATCTATAACATACAAGAAAAGAAAATCTATAACACACAACAAAGCAACAACTAGTTCTATAACATACAAGAAAAGAAAAACTATAACACACAACAAAACAACAACTAGATTACAGTACATTATTATTCATTGTAATTGCTGCAGTTTGCTGGTGCCGTGTTAAATTCCGATTTCTTTTACATTTCCACATGGTAGAGAGGCCATATCATTATGCTTAATGCTGATTGATAACGACAGAAAGAAGATGGGAAGGGGGGAAGGATGAATAAGACAGACAGACAGACAAAGTCGTTTCAATAAACATTTATAGCTTTTAAGTTCAACTCACCAAATTCACTTACTATAAGATTATGCTAGAACATTTTGCACTCATGCATTTCGAAGGTCTATTACGGGGGTCGGCAACCTTTTGATAATAGTGTGTCAAAGTAGAGTTTCTAATTTGTTCAGCTTGCCAACACAGACTAAAAGTAGAGTTTCTAATTTGTTCACCTTGTCAACACAGACTAGAAGCAGAGTTTCTAATTTGTTCAGCTAGCCAACACAGACTAAAAGTAGAGTTTCTAATTTGTTCAGCTTGTCAACACAGACTAAAAGTAGAGTTTCTAATTTGTTCAGCTTGTCAACACAGACTAAAAGTAGAGTTTCTAATTTGTTCAGCTTGTCAACACAGACTAAAAGTAGAGTTTCTAATTTGTTCAGCTTGTCAACACAGACTAAAAGTAGAGTTTCTAATTTGTTCAGCTTGTCAACACAGACTAAAAGTAGAGTTTCTAATTTGTTCAGCTTGTCAACACAGACTAAAAGTAGAGTTTCTAATTTGTTCAGCTTGTCAACACAGACTAAAAGTAGAGTTTCTAATTTGTTCAGCTTGTCAACACAGACTAAAAGTAGAGTTTCTAATTTGTTCAGCTTGTCAACACAGACTAAAAGTAGAGTTTCTAATTTCTTCAGCTCGTCAACACAGACTAAAAGTAGAGTTTCTAATTTGTTCAGCTCGTCAACACAGACTAAAAGTAGAGTTTCTAATTTGTTCAGCTCGTCAACACAGACTAAAAGTAGAGTTTCTAATTTGTTCAGCTTGTCAACACAGACTAAAAGTAGAGTTTCTAATTTGTTCAGCTTGTCAACACAGACTAAAAGTAGAGTTTCTAATTTGTTCAGCTTGTCAACACAGACTAAAAGTAGAGTTTCTAATTTGTTCAGCTTGTCAACACAGACTAAAAGTAGAGTTTCTAATTTGTTCAGCTTGTCAACACAGACTAAAAGTAGAGTTTCTAATTTGTTCAGCTTGTCAACACAGACTAAAAGTAGAGTTTCTAATTTGTTCAGCTTGTCAACACAGACTAAAAGTATAGTTTCTAATTTGTTCAGCTTGTCAACACAGACTAAAAGTAGAGTTTCTAATTTGTTCAGCTTGTCAACACAGACTAAAAGTAGAGTTTCTAATTTGTTCAGCTCGTCAACACAGACTAAAAGTAGAGTTTCTAATTTGTTCAGCTCGTCAACACAGACTAAAAGTAGAGTTTCTAATTTGTTCAGCTCGTCAACACAGACTAAAAGTAGAGTTTCTAATTTGTTCAGCTTGTCAACACAGACTAAAAGTAGAGTTTCTAATTTGTTCAGCTTGTCAACACAGACTAAAAGTAGAGTTTCTAATTTGTTCAGCTTGTCAACACAGACTAAAAGTAGAGTTTCTAATTTGTTCAGCTTGTCAACACAGACTAAAAGTAGAGTTTCTAATTTGTTCAGCTTGTCAACACAGACTAAAAGTATAGTTTCTAATTTGTTCAGCTTGTCAACACAGACTAAAAGTAGAGTTTCTAATTTGTTCAGCTTGTCAACACAGACTAAAAGTAGAGTTTCTAATTTGTTCAGCTTGTCAACACAGACTAAAAGTAGAGTTTCTAATTTGTTCAGCTTGTCAACACAGACTAAAAGTATAGTTTCTAATTTGTTCAGCTTGTCAACACAGACTAAAAGTAGAGTTTCTAATTTGTTCAGCTTGTCAACACAGACTAAAAGTAGAGTTTCTAATTTGTTCAGCTTGTCAACACAGACTAAAAGTAGAGTTTCTAATTTGTTCAGCTTGTCAACACAGACTAAAAGTAGAGTTTCTAATTTGTTCAGCTTGCCAACACAGACTAAAAGTAGAGTTTCTAATTTGTTCAGCTTGTCAACACAGACTAAAAGTAGAGTTTCTAATTTGTTCAGCTTGTCAACACAGACTAAAAGTAGAGTTTCTAATTTGTTCAGCTAGCCAACACAGACTAAAAGTAGAGTTTCTAATTTGTTCAGCTTGTCAACACAGACTAAAAGTAGAGTTTCTAATTTGTTCAGCTTGTCAACACAGACTAAAAGTAGAGTTTCTAATTTGTTCAGCTTGTCAACACAGACTAAAAGTATAGTTTCTAATTTGTTCAGCTTGTCAACACAGACTAAAAGTAGAGTTTCTAATTTGTTCAGCTTGTCAACACAGACTAAAAGTAGAGTTTCTAATTTGTTCAGCTTGTCAACACAGACTAAAAGTAGAGTTTCTAATTTGTTCAGCTTGTCAACACATACTAAAAGTCATCCTGTTCTAGCACTCAATCTCTTTTAAATAAAACTTGAATTTGCCTATTTGGGGGGTCTTAAGCATGCCATTGAACATTGATTTGCGTGCCAAGTCTGACACGCGTTCCCCTTCGGTTGCCGACCCCTGGTCTATAATATTGTAAACGTTCAAAAAAATTACCCATTCTTTTCATCTAAAATCGTTCAATGAAATGAAACTAACCCACGACTCCACGACTTATATAATACTCCCCCGCCCCACCTTACATCTTGTCCTTTCTTTTCCTGCTATTAAAGTCACGAGGAGTACTACATGGATGGTCACGAGGCTCACCATGAGTCACACCACGGACACCACAAGCGCGTGCACGTGTTTGCTCCACCCGTGGTCATCCAGGCAGACGCCGACGAGATTCCCTATTCGGCCTACGAGGAGCAACTGCTGGCCGATGATGACGACGGAGGATCCAGTCAGGCGTCTTCGTCCGCCAGAAAAAGTAAGCGTGTCATTTTACCTGTGTACTTAAGTATTTACCAGTGGCTGGATAGCAAGGTCAGCTTGACTCACAAGCTCGACATCATGGGTTCGACCCATGTGGCAGACAATCCGAAATAAAAATCCACAGCTGACTTGGAGAGGAGATGTGCGCCGCCAAGTCTACCAGTCCCACTGAAAGGACTAATGGATACGCAGTGTCCAATAACTACCCTCCCCCTCCCCCCCCCCCCCCAACGACCGTTAAGGTTATGGGATTTTTAAAAAAGTTAACATAGGTCTCGAGTTCGAATCCTAATGACAGCAAGGATTCATTTCCAGGACTAAAAGGTGTCCATGGGTCTATCCAGATCTGTTGGGAACCTGGCAGTAGATGGGAATAAGTAAGGCGGCTGGGCATTGTGCTGGCCACACATCCCTTTGTATGCCGTGGCCACAGAAAGGTGTGAACGCCTGATTCACGCTTATTCACCGATCCTATAGAACAAATCGTTTTAAAAGGGATAATTACTTTTATCTTAGTAGCATTATGAAAGTTTACTGTGAGTAGCATACATGTTGTTTAAAATTAACTCATAATATAATAAAGATCTATTCGATTATTAGAGGCGTTAGAATAGAAAGACGACCCGATACAACCATATAATTTAACCCTTACAGTCCCGGGCGCGTATATAGCGGAACTGAAGGCAGCATAGATAGAAGTAGGTCGGTACGGGAAGGGTTAATACGATATTATTTTTGCGAACATGATGTATAGTGTTAGAAACACCGAGAGGAAATTGAGATTTTGATACACGCATTTAGTTTAGAAAACGTCAAATAATAGTTTACCTTTCAAACCATAAGGCGCTCTCCAATTTTCCCCGCGTCAAGGCTTATGAGGAAAACGTGTGGCCAACCCAGTACCACTCACGATTACTTTAATAATAATAATAATAATAATAATAATGAAGCTTATATAGCGCATATCCCGCAATCAGTTCTATGCGCTTAACAATTACATTTACAATTACAATTACAATTACAATTAACAATAATAACAATAACAGACAAATGTTTACAAATGTAAGTGGGCTAGGAGTCAATAATAAACAAGTGAGTCTTGAGTCCGGTCTTGAAAATGTTAAAGTTCGAGCTTTCTCCAAATGCAGGCCTAATACCCATCAGCGCTACATATCTTCAGTGCCCCGGAAAATAATTAACAGTGTTTGAGTACATGGCCTTAGGGATGGTATACCAGCGCTCTGTCCTTAAACCGCATTGTCCTAAAATTGATAATGAATAAAATAAAAACCTATTGTAAAAATAAAAGTTCCATCTAAATACTTCTGTCATTCCATCACCCCTTTCCAGTGCGTATATAATGGTATAATAATTCAAAGCTAATATATAATTTACGATTTATTGAATCCTTTCAGAAAAACTTTACAACGACTCAGCTTTTTACGATGCTCCTGGAAAGAATTACCCCACCATCTCTGAACAGATGAAGCTGTGCAAAAGGATCGCGCAGTCTCTGACTTCAGCGGCCAACCGACGCGCCCGTGGTGCCAAAATGTTCATGAAGCGCAAAAGAAAGTCCAGCAAGTGGATCCACGAAGGTCACAGCGAGTTCTCATCCTCCGCTGGAGACGTGGCCAACCTTCACGAGCTGGACAGCGAGCTCAGCCCGGACGAAGGAGGCACCAAGCCGCTTCTCTACTTTAAAATCCCGAGCCTGAAGCATCGCGTCAGCAGCGAGGGAAAGCAGACCAAGATGGCGCTGACTCAGGAGGAGTTCGAGAAGCTGAGGCTCAACTCCAAGAAATGCGACCACAAAGCCGTGGCCCCTGACGCCTGCTTCGACATCGTGGCCGACCTGAAGGCGCATAAGGGCAAAGGCGGGCGCATGTTTGAGAAAAGGAAACAGAGATCAGACAAGTTCGTCATCGATGAAACGAATGCCAAATTTGTGCCGCCGACCCACAATCCTATAGTCACCCATGTAAAACCTATGCGCTCCGAGAAGACCCCGTGGGAGGCCGCTATGGAGAATCAAGGGAAAGTAGATGCCGCGTTCTCTCAGCTGAATGAGTGGGAGAGAAACCAGAGGCTCAATCTATCAGCCAATAGTAAGAGTCTGGCCCCACTAGACCTGGCGCCGCTGCCGGCTGTCAAAGCAACTTTACGGTCCGACGACTCGCCGCATATTCTGAAAGGCACAAATTTCAACCGCACGGCAAGGGGATGGGCTGGAGGTGGAGAATATCCAGTTGGTAAGTAGATTAAATTACTAATCGATCGATGAATCAATTAGTCTATCAATCAATCAGTTAATCTATCTATCTTTCTATTTGTTTATCTACCTATAATTCTAGTATAATATATACCTGTCTATCTATCTCTCTTTCTCCTATCTCTCTCTCTGCCTCCTTTCTTTCTCTTTCTCTGTATTCCTCTCTCTCTCTCTCTTTCTCTATGCCTCCTCTCTCTCTTTCTCTATCTTTCTCCTCTCACTCTCTTTCTCGCTCTCCCTCCTCTATATATTATATTATATATAATTATTTATATATATATCTATCTTTCTATCTGGGTCTCTGAAAAAATGTCCGTTGTTTATCTGACTTGTTTAACAATATAAACTATTCTCAATGTTTTTTAAACAGCCGACCATCTTCGACCAGTGCAAGTTGAATTAGCCAAGACACACGGTCCAATGCAGCCGACACAGAACATCACAAGGCAACGGGTGCCTAGTCAGAGAACACAAGATCCCGCGCAACCTTCCCCTGTCCCACAGTTCGCCCAGCGAGGACGCCAGCCCCCTGTTGCCCCTAAACCACAGAACACCTGGCATCCCACAGGCCAACAAGACGTACCACACGCAAGCAGCCAAGGCACGCGCCAACCAGTCAGGCAAGAGACCTGGCAGTATGAAAGTCATGAAAATCTGCAGTCCAACAGGCAGGACATCCGACAGCAGACCAGCAGACAGGATGACTGGCGAAGAAACGAGATGGCCTTGTCAAGACAACGGGGTGGTGCAGAAAGAGATGGGCTCATGCAAAAGAGCTGGCATCCAGATAACTCGAATCATAGAGACGCATTCAGCCATTCTTATGCCCCAATAGATTATAATTTCGGGGCAAAAGAGTACCCCAAAGTCGCCTATATGCAGCCCATAATTCCAGGAACTGACTTGTGATATTCTCACTTAATCCATCTCGTTGCCTCTTATTATTTCATCACGTTTTACTTAGTCTGTAAGTTGTTTTTTTTTATAATAGCTATATAGACGTTGACACAAGACATGTATAATGTTAATATGTAAGCAATATTATAATTATATGCTTAGATCATGCTCACCTGCTGAAATGAAATATACTAAGAGAAATTTGAATGTTTGTATTGACTTAAACCCAATGAATAAATGCAAACATAATTCAATATTACGTGCCCCTGTATCCATAGGCTACCGCAGGGAAAGTATAAACACAACCTATGCTAATCAGTTTGCCTCCCCCCTCCCCCTTCCCTGGAAATGTTTTGGAGACATGACAAACCTTTCTAGTGCTAATTTCTAAGGTTGCCTCTAGATACATTTTCTAAAAGAAATTTGAAACAAAAAGTATATATAAATGTTATTGTAAACATAGAATGTTGGCTGATTGTCTCAAGGCAGTCTTGAATTGCTCATCGTCTGTGCGTCATTTGTTTTCGGTGGGGTAGGCCTATTATATCTTTGAAGTGGTCATGGGGAGTTTAAACATCACGCTTTAAAATAAATGTTATGAGTTGTAGTCAAACTACACTACGCTACCCCTACTCTGAGGCAGGGGTGTCAAGGACGTGAGTGTTGATGCACTTTGGTAGAATAGAAACCATTACTCACTCTAAGTACTTAGACCTTGGCTTTTGTCAATCTATTCAATAACAGTTTTTTTAAATTATGCTTTTATATTGATGAACACATATAGTGCAAAAATTGGCTCCCAAGTTACTGTTTCCTTTTCATTATTATATCTTATGTGTCCGTTTTCATGGTTAGTGCTACAATTATTTTCCAGAATTAAAAAATATAGTTAACTTCTTTTTAAATTATCATTTTGTTTTATCAATCCGATTGCCTACTATGTTTGAATTGTTATTGTGTGTACTTTTCAAAGATATTTATTCATCTGCATTGCTGACGGTGATTTGTATCATAAAATATTGATTCATTCATTGGTTGTGAATTCCGCCGTTGTCTCATTGTTTGTATATTTTGTTTTGTTGAAGATAGATGGGCTAGCCTCCAGTTTGATCTTGCTGTTTAAGACAACAGCGTCAAAGGGAGCTCAGCAGCATGCTATTTTTCAACTCTTATTATCACCTGACGTTGACCCCTTGACCCCTGACCTTTACCAAAAATATTTAACATTTTTAAAAAAGCACTACATGTATGTATATAAGGAATATTATACTTTAAGTTTGCTAATGAGTTTGAATTACTAGCCAAACTTGTGGCGTAGTATAATATTCTACTGGTTGTTTCTGATTTTATTCTCATAGAGACGTGCCTTTTTGTTTTGTGTGATGTTCAAATACTTAATTTATTTTTTAAAACTTTTTCCTTAGTCTTTCATTTATTTTGATTCAATAAATTATCTTTGAATAATTATTCTTCTTCCAAAATGAACGTTTGTGTCTGCATATATGTGTGTTCCCACTTAACATTGAAAAATGATTTGGTAGAACCTATCTATCAAGACATTGATTTGGAAAACACTCTTTTAAATGTGTGAACTTACAGTGTAGGCTGCTATACAATACATTATCTACACTAGCGTAGCAAGGTCTGTTGTTGTTTTTTTTAGCTTTCTTTCCAAATTTGTTGAAAACGTTACCTTGGGTAATTCGTTAGAAAGAAATAGTCTACACATCTTATTCTCCCTATTTCGTTGGGTTGCTTTTAGTTTTCTTCACATTAATTAAAATGGAAATAGAAAACACTAAACACATAAGCTATCGGCTATAAGCATGTAGACCTAGTGTGGTTCTCGTGGATTTAACATAATAAAACATTCAATGCATTATAGTTTCGTATATAAACATATAGATAGCTGTAGAACACACAAACATTATTACAAAATATGGTAACTGTATAAATCAAGTTCTTTGTTATGATATTGTGAAATGTGTGCCTTTGAGTGTTGTTGTTTTTTAAAGTGTGATTTGTTTTTCACTTATGAAACATTTCATATATATGTGCAACTTGTATACGTGTGACATTCACAACACCATTAAATTATTAAATGAGCTTAAAAAAAAAAGACTATGTACGTCATAAAAAATATAAACTAGTTAAGTGGTTCTCAACTTATTTTGGCTCAAAGACTGACTTTCAGTGTTTTAGAATTGTGAATATTAAACGTGTTAAGTATTTCTTTAGTATATATTGGCTTCAGGTTTTAGTGAAATAATTAGTTGGGAGTATGATCAACTTCGTAGAGTTCGGTGAAAGAGGTAAATGACACCGAAAAAAAAATGTTAGGAACTGGGAACGGATGAACTAGGACTTGCGATTATTATGTCTTTACAGTTTAACCTCACACAAAAAATCCCCCCGTCCCCCAAATGTTTTTTTAAATACATTTTTTTCGTTTAGGTTTATTGAGTGATTTAGACATTACAGACTTTTTTTTGTTGTTGGTTGAGATGTATACATCGCCCATAAAATAATTAAAAATAGAATAATAAACTTTTTATTGATCTTTGTTTTTATGTGTTTATATGTCTCCGTGTCTCTATGTTTTAAAATATAGCAAAGGTATTTAAATTAATGTCTTCATAATAATAATATTAATTTGCTGTTGATGAGAATAACACAGACGACACACATAATAGAGTGTTGAATGATAACCACTCAACCCAAATATCTTATCTCATCAAGTCTTTTTTTCATAATAATAAAAAAGCAACAGATAAAGTTCAATTTATTTTAATGTTATTTATGTTATAACTTTGTGACTTTCTGATTTGATGAATTATCCGACATTACAGCCACTCATCTTTATTGAAATTATTAAACAACAATTATTGTTGTCGAGAATTGAAGGGTTATTGCATCATCAGTAAAAAGGACTCGGTTTAAACAGAAGGGAAAAGGCAAAGAAGTAAATTAACTTCAATACAGCAACGATTAAAAGTATAACATAGAAATAGTATCTACAACACTCTAAGTATAATACAAATATTTCTTGTCAAATCTGTGAACTTCTGTTGGCTGCAGACATACAGTAAGAAAAAGTCAACATTATTATTATGTTGTCTAAATCAGGGGTCGGCAACTTTTTGATAATTGTGCGCCAAAGTGGGATTTCTAATTATTTTTTTTCAGCGTGCCAGCAACCTAAAAGTCATCCTGTTCTAGCACTCACTTTCTTGTAGAATAGACTTGAATAGCCTTTTTTTAGGGGGGGGGGGGGGCTGGGTCTTCCGCGTGCCAGTGGAAATAACTCTGCGTGTGCTAAGTCTGTCCGGCACGCATGCCATAGGTTGCCGATCCCTGGTCTAAATAATATATTTAATATATATTTTACAGAACTGCTGATTTGTTTTTGTGACACCATAAAACGCTTTAGCTGTTAGTCTGTTGTGTTTGTTTTGGGTTTTGATGCATTTTTATTTAGTAAACAAGGTTATTGCATTTGATTAATAACAAGGATAAAGAGAGAGAATCACGGCACCCAGTAGAGATATGTGGGGTGTGTAACAGGCGTGTAGATCAGGGGAATGAACGCAAAAACAAAACAGAATCTACCTACGGTGCAGTTTATGGCGGTGTGTCTATAGACAAGCGTTGCCATGACAACGGTCGGGTGGTTGAGAACGGAGAACGTGCAGAGAACACATTGCAGTCTTGGTCCTTTGCCAGAATTTTTTGCCGCAACACTACATTTTGTGATGATCATTTCCACAGAATATTCTAGGTGATGGTGGTGTTATAACTGTCAGGTGCAATAATTACATAGGACCAAATTATACATAGACTCACCATTTCATTTTACGTTTAAACTGAAATAAAAATTTGAGAAAAGACAAGTAGTCTACAAATATCAACCTCATTGGGATTTTTTAAAGGCCGATTTGGTATAGTTCATTGATAATAATAAGTTTAAAATTGTATAATTTATTATTTAGTTGCTTTTTACGTGCTTATCCTTAACTTGGTGGTTAAGGGGGATGGTCGTGGCGGGAGGTCGTTGCTGTGACCCCACCAGGGGTCGGCAACCTATGGCACGAGTGAAGTTGGCACGCAGAGCATTTTTCAATGGCACGCGGAAGAAAACTGAAAAGGCACCTCTACAAGAAATTATGTGCTAGAGCGGGATGACTTTTAGACTGTTGGCACGCTGAATGAATTAGAAATCCTACTTTGGTAAACGAGTGTAAAAAGATTGCTGACCCCTGCACTAGAGGACAGAAGGGCAAAGAGTAAAGTAGTAAAAATACACAAGGCATTAAACTCTAAGCCTTATTTAGAAATACAACCTAATAACAACCTGTTTCAATGCATTCAATGCTCAAATAAACATATACGTTTAAAAACACTTTTCTTATCCCTTCTGTGAGAACAAATGCATATAAGTAGGCCTACTCTTTTTTCCCGAGTGGCATTCGGCATGGAATGGGTTCCCTAAACAAACCATGAAAACTAGTAACTTATTTAAAACGTTAATAAAGATGCAAGACTAGACTCGGGCCACGGAAGAGAGTAGGACGCAATAATCTTCTATATAGAAGGAGAGTCTGTAATATATAAGATAACAAAAGATAAAAGAAAATACGCTTAATAGTAGGAGCATAGACTATAATATTATTATGGTAGGACTAATAAATGTAAGAGAACTAGGCGGAACTAGTAATAGGCCTACTTATAAAGCAATTAAGCAAGAACACAATACTGCTCATACAATGGCGGTATTAATACTTAAACAACAGTGGAAAACAGTAGTAAAACGTGAAAATTTGCGTAATAAAAATTTAGCAGCGGTGCCTAATAGTAAATTCCTTATATCAGTTAAATAGGATAGGCTTTATTTGAAACATAAAATTGTGCGTAGGGGAGTCAACCATGAGAAGCTTAAAAAAAATGAAAATGGGAGGTAACTCATTATAACTTTTTTTTTTCCTTTTTGAAAAGGGAAAAATACTAGCTTAGAAATAGCCAGAAGAAAAATATAAAAAAAGACTTCTATTGAACATATTACCAAAACAACCAGGTATTAATAAACTTATAGGCATTTAGCTATAGGCCTACAATTAATAAACCAAAAAAGCTATAATAAATAAAACTAAGGATCAAACAGAGCAAGAGAAAATACCTAAGCGGCGGAAAGTTATTGCGATACAAAAATAAGCGTAATATTAAAGCCAATACAAAGGCGGAACGTTATACTATTACCTAATAGAGCAATAAAGGTAACGGTTACATTATTTAAAAAAAAATATTAAAAATTCAAGACCACAACTGTCCGTAGGACGCACTATTCTTCTGTACAGAAGGAACGATAGTAGAAGACAAGATAGTAGTTACGATACAGAAGCAGAACGTTATAGTGCCACCCATACAACGGCGGTACAGAATGCTAGTACCCATACAGCGGTGGGACATAATAGTGCTACACATACAGCGGTCTAATTTAATTTAAATACCAAAACAGCAGAACATCATAACGCTACAAATAAAGGCCAAAAATATTATTAAAAATCATACAACGCCAGATAGTAGGCCTAAAAATACTCACGGAGCATCAGGACGTAATATAAATGCCACGCGGAGCATCAGAGTGTAATATAAATACCCACGGAGCATCAGAGCGTAATATAAATACCCACGGAGCATCAGAGCGTAATATAAATACCCACGAAGTGGCAGAACATTATGTAAATATCCGCACACACACAGGGTAAGATCAGCATCGTGGCAGCAAACTCCACTCGCCTTGGCCAAGATGTCCCCAAAGGGAAGACCTAATTCCTTAAGGTCAACTTAGACGGTAATTCCTTAAGGTCAACTCAGACAACACATCGTCTATCTCTCAGAATGGCAAATCGCTAGGCAGCGTTATCAAAAAGAAAGGTGGAACCAATATTGATGTGCGGGCAAGAGTTGGCAAGGCCATGACAGCTTTCCTACAACTTAAGAACATCTGGACCTCCTTCTCAAGGAACCCCCAAGGGAAGAGCAAAAGAGGTCGACCCCGTTACAGCTGGCGCCGAAACCTGGATGCCGACGTCAAGAGAACATGTCACACTTGACAGTTGGAAATACTTGCAACCGGGATGGCAGGAGAGCCACGTGGAAATGTCCACATAGCCAGGTCACATCCAACAGGTGTCCTGCTCTACGCGAGGTCATCATATCAAACTGCATGTCCCACACGCACACACCGACATCTACAAATATTTTTTTTCAGTCAGCCATTAGACTGTGAAACACACTGGACCAGGCCTCTATCACTGCCCCTTCTGTTCCGGCTTTCAAAACTTCACTGAAGGGCTGGACTAAAAACCTAAAGTGAAACTCTGTCGTCTGTTTATAATTGTTGTTTGTGATGTGTTTTTTTAATTTATGTTTAGTTAAATTGTGAACTCTTTCCTCGGCCCTCACGGCTCTCCACAATAATATGAAGAAAAAGAAGAAGCCCTTGTTGGCTACAGAGAGGGGTAGTAGGCGTAGTTAAGTAAGGAAGGAATTTTAACCCTAATTTGCTGAACAAGGCAACAAGGAAGAGACTATAATATTGCTGTGCAAAAATGCTTTTGAATGCCACTGGACTTGTCTTATAAGTTTAAAGACGTTCCTTCTAGATAAAAGATTATTACGTCCACTAGGCCCAAAACTCCTGCAGGGCGACAGGGATCGGTCGGTGGCAGGGATAGAACCCGCGACGTGTGCGTTGGTTTTTGTTTGACAGTCCGGTGAACTAACCGCTGGACCAGTCGGATTTTGGGTTTTATAGATAGATTTACGCAAAGAGCGAATTAAAACATTTCAGCTGCAATGTCAGGAGGGGCTTAGCCTTCTCACCCCACACCCCACACCTCGTGGCTTCTTCCCTGGTCAAAACAAGTGAGTTGTACTAGATCTAAGGTTTCGAAGCTACTTTAAAGTTTTTAAATAGTGGACCTTCGAAACTAAATGCTTTAAACAGGGGCGTGATGAAAGGTAGAAAAGGAGGGGAAGATACAAATAGTGCAAAGTTGGGGGAGGAAGGGGGAGCAAGAAAAAAAGGGTGGGGGGGGTGAATAGTAGCTAGGTTGTATAAAAGGGGGGGAGGAGGTTGTGAGGTTTTTTGGGGACGGGGCAATTGGCAGGCTAATAATTCTTAACTGTTGCATAATTTCCCCCTAAACTATTGAAAAACTAATAGTTTACCTAATTATCAATAGTTGAATCGTACACATTAGATATATAGAGCATAATTTTGAAATCGCCTGATTTCTAAATAGGTAATCGCGTATTTGAGCGTTTCAGGGGGCAGTGATACCGCTCTAAAATATCAGAAAAGCCAAGTTGAGCTCCTTAAAAAAAGCCCAGAAAAGCCAAGTTATAATAAAAATGGTCTCGGTGACCTATTTTTTCCTTCCCCTTTCCCTTATTTTTGTTCAACTTCGCCCATGTGCACCTCTCCGCCCTAACCCCCTTTGTGTCCCCAAAACTAAAAAATTTTTTAATGGTTTAGGAAAAAATTTTTTTTTTTTCTTTCGAAATTTAAGTTATAATAAAATCAATGATCTGTTAACGTTTCAATTTTTGATGATTTGTGATGATTAAAAAAATAGTTTTTGAAATCATGCAGAAGTGCTGCAAAAGCCTGATTTATTATTGCCCCCACCCCAAACAGTGCACTATTTTCCCGATGCAAATGTTGCTCCCCACCCCTTTATACTATTTGCATACCCTTTGCCCCGTCATTTTACTTATTTAGGCCTACACTATTTGTCTCTCCTCCATCCTCGCATTGTTTTTTGTATCAACCTCTTCCAGTTAAAGTCATATGATGTGGTATATTTCTTCTATTCACTCCAAATAAGCGGCTGTGGTGGGTGTTTACCATGATGTCTGATCAATTAATTTAATTTTGTGCTGTCAAATGTGAGGTTAGATTAATTATAAACCACTTCACCTCGTTGCCACCTTATACATTCACTCATTTTCCAGCCACCTCAGCACTGTTTTTATAGGAATTAAACTGAGCCGTTACCGTGACATAGTGACGCTATGAGTCTAGCCAAATCTGCTGTAGCGGTAAAGATGACATATATATGCATAATGCATTTATACTTTTAATCGTTTCCCAAAATACATTTTGGACACTAAAATACATAAAATAATGCTAATATTTTCTTGATAGAAAAAGCCAAGTTAAAAAGCCAAGGTCCGCAAAAAAAAAAAAGCCAATATCCCAAGTTGGGATCGAAAAAGCCAAGATCTTGGGGAAAAAGCTAAGGAGTGGTATCACTGCCAGGGGGAGTAATATGCCTACTCTTCCAATAATGAAACAGAATTTGTAGCCAGATAAATTTCTTAGCCAAATGTCATTCTGTAGAATACAAATATTCTGAAAAATTGATTGAAATTTATTTGAAACTCATGTAGATCTAAATAAAATTGGGCACAGTGGCCGAGACCCAGCGTGTTCGTCTGGCGTACCGAAGGTCCTGGGTTCCAATTTTGGTGAAAGTCTGAAAGCTAGGATTTGTTCACTGGTATAGAGATGGTGTCCCAACGTCTACATAGCTCTGGTATCTGACATTAGATGGGGAAAAGTAAAGGCGGCTGGACATTGTGCTGGCAACATAATTTCCTAGTATGCAATGACCACAGAAATTGGTGAACACTGCTTCTCTTGCCCTAAGGAGCTATTTGCATATAAATTTGGTAAACGTTTTAATTCAAAATGGGAATTTTTACCCCCCCCCCCCCCTCGACAAAAATCCTGGCTTGGCATATATTTTTGACAACTTCAAATCTGTTTGGCTCATTTTTAGTGATGTTTAATTATTTTTTTTTGCAGTCAAAATCTGGCAAGAAGTATCACTAATCATGTGGGTTTTTCGAAGAGATCTAGGTTTTATTTGGTAAGTGTAAATATTTTGTGTGTGTTTTCCTTATCATATATTCCGGTAATTAATTTTTTATAAACTCTTAATTAACATCTTTTTCTTTATTAAAAGACATTAAATTGTTTGAAACAATTTTTTTTTAATGAGTTATAAGTTGTTGTTTTTTTTTCTTCTAAAAATCTGTTTTCTTTCAAAATAGACATGTGTCTGTAGAATGTAAGCCAAGCTGGCAATTAGTGGTAAATCGTACTTTTATTTAAATAAAAAGCAACGTTATTTACTATTTAGTCGTGGTTAGTCGTGGTTAGTTCACATTCACAGTTGTAGTTGAGGAAAGTTAATAAAAGTGTCCATACAAAGTAAAAGTCAAATATGGTAGACCAATACAAATAATTTATAGTTAAATACAATAATTGTTCTTATGAATTAAGGTAACTAAGCTTGGTCTTGGTGCCCTACTAATAGCTACTATTAACTATTAGTAAGTATTAAGTTAATATTAAAGTACCAGGTGACCGATCATTCGATCGGTAATAAAGAGCAGGCGCTTGTACCTTAACATCATGTGTATGTAAAACAACAGTGCATAAATTTAAAAAATACGTCTTTACCAGACCTATAAATTATATTTGTCTTTATCCTTTTTCTACTATGAATAACATGGGCTTTAAATTCGAACAGCCGAAGCAGATTTTTATTTGTGCAGTCTAATATCTAGAATTTGCCCTATAACCTCCCCCCCCCCCAAAAAAAAAAAATTAATAAAAAAATAAAACAGCTTAATCTTATTTCAAACCCTAAAAAAAACATGTCGTCTAGAGTTGTCAGTTTTAAATCCAACAGAAATATATCTCATTTATGTCATTATGTTATGTATTTAAAAGACTGAAAATGAAAAGTTTACATTTAAAATATCGTGAATTACGTTACAATTTTTAGTTCTTCTACCTTTTCCCCTACTTTAACAACTAACTGTCAAACTTTCCAATGACCCCTCCCTCCCTCACCCCATTCAAGCTAACAATGAGTTACGGCCTGCAAGTTAATGTGATATAAATTAAAAAGGTGTACGAATAAATGTAATACATTTTTTCTAGTTTACCAGATTTCATATTGAATTCGTAACATAGTCGAATAGTAATTTCTTACTTGGGCACATATATAAATCTACAGTAAAGTTTGTAAATAACTTGTAAAAAATATCTTATACAAAAAGTATTTATTTATTATTTTCAAAGTTTTCAATGTATTATTCCAAGCATTGTTTGACGAAAAAGTAAAAATATATAGTTTGGTGTAAACCTTTTTTAATATCCTCCATGTGTGCCACTATTTAAATAAACTATCGCGGCAAAATATAATGTCGATTAATTAAAACAATGGTATAATAAACATTTAAAAAAATTGTTTAAATTTTGAGCATTACACTAGTTAAATACTAAATAATTAAAGTTGAAATTATGTTATTCATTGAAAGAACTGCAAATGAAAAGATTATAATATAGGCTACGTTAGATGATTTGTTTAATCCCCCCCCCCTTGCACCCCCACCCCATCAATAAAACTAACAGTATATTACACTTCTGACTATTGTTATGAGGAAATTACGAATAAATTGAATACATCTTTTCTAGTTTACCAGATTTCGAATTGACAATGTTAACATATTCTAATATATCTTACTTTGTTTGGCCTATGCCTATATAAAAGCAAATCATACATATTTTAATGAAACATTCGTAAACATTTGTATTGAATAAAAAAAAAGTGGATACTAATACAGTGTATACTATTTATAGTGTACAGTATACTACTACATTGTATACTATAAACGTAGAAGTGTATACTGCTACAGTGCACACTATATATGGTGTAGTGTATACTGCTACAGTGTACAACTATATACGGTGTAGTGTATACTGCTACAGTGTACACTATATACATTGTAGTGTATACAGCTTCAGTGTACACTATATACGGTGTGGTGTATACTGCTTCAGTGTACACTATATACGGTGTAGTGTATACTGCTTCAGTGTACACTATATACGGTGTAGTGTATACTGCTTCAGTGTAGGCCTACACTATATACGGTGTAGTCTATACTGCTACAGTGTACACTATATACGGTGTAGTGTATAATCCTACAGTGTAAAGTATATACGGTGTAGTGTATACTTCTACAGTGTTTACTAGACTATATACAGTTATACAGTTTTTGTACCAAAAAAAAAGATTTCGACGTGTTTTTTTTCCAAACAATGTTAGATGAAAGAAAGTTAAAAATAGACCTTTAGTTTGGTGAAACTTCATCTAATCTTGTTATTATTATTATTTAAACGGCAAACTATTATCTCACTATTAATTAAAACGTAAATATTTTATTTGTTTTAGTCTAAAATATATCGAAGTTTAATCTAAAATACATTGAAAACATTATAATCTAAATAAGCCTCGAGGGCCGCATACTATTATTTGTCACCCACTGGCTGTAGTTTGCACACCCTTGCATTACATAAATTACACTTGGTCTTGCTTTAAATTAATTCTGTTATCGGTGCCGGTGCGCAACAGTAGTCTAAACAATAAATTAAACCTCTTTCTGTTGCTGTACGGGTATTTCCGAAACGTCATATCTGCGACGCAACAAAACACCGCTCGTGAAAGCCGCAATACACGTGGATTGTGCAATGGCATGTTTTCACG
Organism: Anisus vortex; assembly: GCA_949126835.1. Taxonomy (NCBI): domain Eukaryota; kingdom Metazoa; phylum Mollusca; class Gastropoda; family Planorbidae; genus Anisus; species Anisus vortex. Next base: position 30,567,300 of record OX421494.1, read on the forward strand.
GCCAAAATCAATTATCTACGATAAATCTAATGGGTATTTTTGTCTAACGTTCGTTTCCGATTTTTAATTGTAAGGCCGAAAAGCTGTAGATTTTTTTTTAGGTGAAACAAGTCGTGCATTAAAACATGAAGATAATTGTTAGAGCGCTTTTGAAGAAAATTTCCAGACATACATACATATATATATATACATACATAAATACAATTTTAACTCGTATTATAGTATAGGATATTAAGTAGTAGTAGTTAGTACTACAATGACTACATGATACAATGAATACATTACATGTAGTTCTAACTTTATTTCCTTATAGTTTAATAGGCTATTAAATTTAAAGGCTAATACTAGTACACTAAAAAAAACTAGGCTAATACTAATAGAATTGTAATAGTTTAATTATCATCTTAGTGTCTTAGGTGCTACAGCCTATGGAGTGGAGGGCTCTGGCCGGCCTCACCACTCCACCGTCTTCCACTCGGACCTGTCCATTGCCTTCTTTTTCCAGGCCTGTGCCGTACCCCGATCTGTCGCAGATCTCTCTCGACATCATCCAACCATCTCAGTCTGGGTCTGCCTTTAGGTCGTTTTCCAAATTTTCCTCTGGGGTTCTGAGTATTCATATAGCCAATATAGTAGGGCCTATCACTATCACTTTTGCTCCTCTGCTGTTAGGCACTCAATCCAGGTCGTGGCCTGTCCAGGGTAGTCTGTCGTTTTTGATCTCAGGTACTTTTCTTTACCAGGTATTTTGTACGTTTTCTGTACTTTTTGTGAGTGTCCAGGTCTCACTGCCATTTGTAAGTCACCACTGGCATTATCCCTAACTATTATTGTTTTGTAGATGGTTTTTATGTGGTTTTTTTTTTTAGATATTTTTATTTTTGAGCATGTTGTAGCTACTATTTTTATTGCCTGCTGCTATTCTTTCCTTTATAATTTATAGGCCCTATCTGCTAGCTGCTAACGTTTAGGCCTAATTGTTTTCAGTGATTATAATTATAGATAATAGATACTAAATACTTAAAGTTATTTACTTTTTTGACATTATGGTTTCTAGTTTTGATGACCTTTTCTGTTTGTTCTTCTTTTCTTGGCGTGTAGGCCTATAGTACATGCATTTTGCTTTTGGGTGTTAATTTCTAGTCCTGCTTTTATTGATGCATCTTCTAATTTTATGAATGATTGTGTAATATCTTTCATGCTTTTTCCTAGTAGTGCAATGTCATCTGTATAGATAGCCTATATAGGCAGCCGCAAGGTTGAAGGTACTGGACTATTAGATGGTGACTGTTGTTTGTGGGCGTTTATTCTCTCTAAGGAAATATCTTGTTATTGTTTCCCTTGTGTCAATATGGATATTTCTTATTACCCTCTCTAGGGTGATGTTGAAGAGTATGCAGGACAGTGAGTCTCCTTGTCTGAGTCCGCGTCTAATTTTGAATACTCTTGAATATTCACCATGGATCTTGATTTTACTTTTAGAGCTGTTGAGCATCATGTGTATTAATCTTGTTAGTTTGTTGGGTATACCAAATTCCTGTAGTGTTTCTTAGAGGTATTTTCTTTTAATGCTGCCGTAGGCCATTTAGTAATGGTGTAATACTAATAGTATTAGTAATACTAACAGTATTAGTAATACTAACTTTGAATAGATTTTTAGAGTGTTTCTTGGTCGGTTTGCCAATAGACAGTTATTGGCTATTGGCCACTATTGTAACAAAAGTGTACTGATTGCTGGTTTAATTATCATTGATAATTATGTAGCATACTATTCAAATGAAACACAATATCATCTGGCAACCCTATATTTAGCCTATGCCTTTGCAAAAGTCTCTGTGACTAACTAGCTACACAGTGATTTGGTTTTGTTGAGCATTTTAACTTTATCTTTAATGATTTATGATGAATTTCTTTTAAAAAGTAAAGTGATAATTTTTTTTAGGTCAATTACAATATTGAAGTGGCTATTCGGACCCGATAGACTTAGTAATAGATCGTTAGTATCGGTTAGTTTATATAGGTTAGGGATGGCTTTGTCATATTTTTTGTAATAGTTAGTATCGGTTAGGTTATGTTATATAGGATAGGGATAGATTTGGTGTTTTTTGTGCTATTTAAATTTTTTATAAAATATGGTAAGACAAATATATTTTGTGTTTTTCCCCCTCTTTTTTAAATGTTTTTTATGAGTTCTAAGGAGACCTGGGTCAGAATAGCCGCAGCCTTAAATTATATATGCATTTAAAATATTCTCATTCAATTCATTCAGGTATAAAACATTTCAAGATGGCCTTTGATGAGATGAAAAGAGAGTTAGATTTTACACATCTTGAATCTCCACCAACACTATGTGATCATTCACTTGTTTCTGAATCAAAAGTTATTGAGGTTACACTAGAAAACAAAGTGAGTATAGCTTTGTGCTTTTATTAGCATTGTCTTACTATATATTTTTGGAATCCTGTTTAGGGCTTCAATAATTTAATTCATATTTTATGTCGCTGTAGCTCTTGAAAGTACACATGAAACAAGTAACCAGAAAAGATGGTCAGCATTGCCTTGATGTTCTCTTTCTTCATGGGATGAGATTTACATCGCAAAACTGGCTGGATGTGAAATCACTCTACCATGCGGCCAACTGGGGTCACTGGGGTGTTGCTGTTGATCTACCTGGTACATTTGAATCTTTTTCAGTTTTCAATATGATGTGAATATGGGTTAAACATTTTATACGCCATCTCTGTAAATTGTAGGCATGTATTATTTATTGTAAAAAGCTGCAAATTTACTAATGAGATAAAAAATATTTTTTTTACACACAATTTTAAAGTTAGATTTTGCTGTATTTTGGTATTACAGAAAAAGCACATTCTCAAATACTTTTTTTTTAAATTTCAACATGTGTTTGTTTTTTCTCATTAAAATAGTAATTAGTGCAGTATTTACCGTATATACTCGCGTATAAGTCGCACCGGTGTATAAGTCGCACCCCTAGTTCAAGACTTTTTTTTCTTATATGTTGTCATTGACCCGCGCATAAGTCGCACCCTGACTTCCCGGATTATACTGCCTTTTAATATCTCAAAAATGCATACCTTTTAAACATAAAAGTTACTAAATATTCACCCTAATTTGGAAACTTTCCTTAGACAATGGTTTTAATCGTGCTTAAAGCAAACAAAATCAAATAAAGGCAGGGCTTCATTTATTTTGAACAACCGATCTATAGGCCTACAGACATTAGTGAGATGAGAAAGTAAGGTATCTGTTTCTTCAATTAAAGTCCCTTCCCCTACTCAAGTTTCTATCCCTATAGTAACACTACACACAAAAAAAGTCTTTGAAGTACGTCATTAGACTCAATGTCGCCTAGACTGGAGACTGGGAGGCGCCGGCATTTATGACGCGCTATACATAATACATGTGTCCTATTTACCATTAACATTGTTTGTAATGATTTCAAGTGCGCCTGCGCGACCGACATATAATAAGATGTGTTTTCATTCAACTCTTACATGCAACTAATTGAAAATAAAACACACATTGACATTTCACGCGTCCATCTGCCGATCGTAGTTTTAGAAACATTGCCTAGACATTGCGCGGTTTTATCGGAATGCTCAACACTGCCTAGACCTTAAGTACTAAATAAAACGCATCTTAAGCTTCTATGCCTACCTACATTATAGGCCTACACAGGCTTTCACACATTTAGATTCATACCATACTGTAATTTGTGCTCAATAAGCCTGCCGAAAATGCCGCCTTTAAACTTACAATACGTTTCGGAAATACAAAATTGGTCCAAAAGTTCAAAAGAAAGGCGGGTTGGTGAGGGTCTGAAAACCTAAAATATTTGTCGATTTCAATTTCAGTTATATAAAGATAGTAATATTTACACCTACGAAAGTTTTCTAAATGTAAAATGTATGCCTACGCATATCCTAGTAATTCTACACAACTCCAATCAACTATACGGGTTATGTTGGAAACTTTATGACAGAGTAGTGATGTTTTTCAAACTTTTCAAAAACAGTGTTGGGTGTATAAGCCGCACCCCTACTTTTTATCGAAATTTTCGGTAAAAAAAGTGCGACTTATACGCGAGTATATACGGTAGTCTAAAGCCAGGTCATATATTCATAATTCATTTACTATTACAGGATTTGGTAAGAGCATGTGCATCCTAGAACCAGAACTTAAAGGAACCTTTCTAAAATGTTTGATAGCAGCACTTGGATTGTATAGTCCAGTGATTGTTTCTCCATCAATGAGTGGTGAATTCTCACTTCCATATCTTTTTGAAGACCCAGAAACAAGTAAAGAGAGGGCTACTGGCTTTGTACCTGTTGCTCCTATTCTCACCTCAAAATACGTTAACCAAATGAGGAAAAGTAAGGTATGGCTTAAAAATTTCTTGTTTCACTGTTTCTTACTACTAAGTCAAATTTGTATAGATAATGATAATGTGTCAGCTAATCTAGTGTCTTCAGTTACCATAATATAGTGTATTAATACTTTTTGTACAGGTTCCTACACTTATTATTGTTGGGAGCAAGGATAAGGTCAATGGTAAAGAAAGCACACAGGACCTAAAGAATCTTAGTGACTCTTGGTGCCACCAATAGAAGGTGCATCACATCCTTGCTACTTGGACAATCCTGAGGCATTTCACAAGCTGCTCTTTTGGTTTTTAAGGACCCTGAAGTAAGCTTAAATATTATCTAAAATGGGGTTGTGTTCATTGTTGTTACATCGCTTTACTAATTATGTCAATCAGTGAAAGTGAAATGTTTATTGTACTGGTACAATTCATCAGTCAATAAATCTGATCAAATGTGAAAATGTAGAGAGAGAAAGAGTTAAGTGAATATTGTGTAAGAATGAATATCACAAGTTATGTACATAATTACATGATTTTTTTGCAATGAGCTCTCAGCTGTGTATAAATCTAAATAACAAACTGTAATAACAATATTCAGATACATGTGAATTCATTGTCAGACCTGCATATTTTATATCACAATTTTTACAAGACTCTTTAAAAATCATAGGCTATATATTATTTACTATCATATTAAACCCATTCATGTTGCATATTTTAATATGGGAAATGGAATAATAGAACATTTTTATAGACTCATTAAAAGATACTTGTAATAATTGTAAAAAATTAAAATAATACTTACTCACTGAAAGGAATAAAATAATTCAGAAGCTTTATTTTCATCAATTGTTGACAGAAAACTTATAACAATAGTTAAAAAAATATTCAAGGAAATGATTAGCTAAATAAGGCAAAGCTAATAACTGAATAAGATATTTTCTTTACCTATTAAAAAGGTATACTACTAGAAAGACGTTTTTATCAAGCAATGTTGATAATTATCACATTTCCTTAATAGTTAAGATTTCAGCCAATTTGTTCTTTTTACCAGTTCTCTCCAGTTTATCAGAAGACATTTATTACTTTCAAAAGTTAAAGATTTGGGATCTAAAAAACAAGTTCATTTTGGCTAAAAATTTGATCTGGCTACAATTTTTGATAACTCTTTATTTTGGAAAGCTAAAATGCAGTTGTTCCCACTTAGCATCATCTCCCCATTAGCAATAACTATTATCAATTCTCTCTGTCTTTTGGTAGCCACTTGCATTGGATTAATTCTTCGCTGTTGAGGTTGTCACGTTGGCCTTCCAATGTTTGTGTTTCGACCTGGTGTATTTAAAGTTCCGTCTAGTAGTATGATAATGGTTTATTGCCATCTCTGATGGTCGAATATTTCAAACAATGTTTCAAACTGGACAAAAAAAAATGAGACTCTCCCACAGCCAAAACATGTTAAAGAAACCTTGGTCTAGGATTTTGCTTGTACTTGCACCTTGTTAACTTCTTGTAGGCCTACATTAGTTGAGGTAGACCAGGCCGTGACCGCCTCGAGTATGTCCTTGGCATTATGCTTGGCAGCTTCCAATGCCAAATGAAGAAACTCCTCATTCTGTTTTAAATATCATTTATTCACATAAATGATGAACATACATGTTGGACATAGGATGGACATCGACTGAAACAATAAAGGTAGAAACTAATTAACAGACTGAATTCATAACATAACTTTAACATATAAACATACATATAATATATACAGGTAACCCTTCACAGAGGCTGTCTCCAATGCCCTGTCAAACATTATAGTGTCTGGTAGAGACAATAATTTTGGTTGGATGGCTTCATTGTTTATTCCAACAATGAATATATCTTTAAGCTGTTCGCTAAGGTTGGAAAATTGACAATCCGCTGCAGTCTGCCTATATCTTACAACACAGTTAGCAATAGTTTACCCCTCCTTCCTTTTAATTGTGTAGTATTTGAAACGCCACACAATGCAACTTGGTGCCGGATTTACATGGTGTTTTACCAGTGACACTAGTTCGGTAAAAGTCTTAGAGCTGGCTTTTCAGGGCCAGTAAGACTGGATATTAAATAAGTATCTGGCCCATCCATAGCCAGATTAACCTGCCGGTGTTTCTCTTCACTTCCGATGCCATTTGCACAGAAAAAAATTCTAGTATCTCAGCATACTTGTCCCAATTGGACCCTAATTTAAATTCGCTTATATGCCCGATTAAAGGTGTTTGAAATAAGAATTACTGATAAAATAAAAGTTTATCCTTGTTGCCAATGTAATAAATCAAAAACGTAATTGTTACAGTTCAGAATTGTATTTAACAAGACTTTATTATGGATGAAGTTAATACAGAGCGCACATCAAATTTGGTGGACAAGGTCACCTCAAACACACTAGGGAATTCTGGGACAACAACAAAAGGGGAAATCACTCTTACACAAGGGAAAACAACACAACAAATAGTTATAAGGATTACAACAGGGTAGGGTGAGCGGGGTGGAAAAAAGTATGTTAATTTTTGCAGCGTGGAAGAGGTCGTCTCTTATTTAAAATGGCATGGGAGTGAGAGAGGGAGAGGGCTTTTTCCTTAAATTGGTAGTGACCTTGTTTTCTTGTGTTATATTTAATCACAAGGCCATTGTAACCGGAATCGTGTAATGTAATTTAATCTAGTAGTAACACAATTCAACTCTAGTATTCTTGATAAGACTTCTTGATTGAAGATAACAACTTTAATCGATAACGACTTGTAACATAATATATTTGCAACTGTTCTATAGCCAACATCACTACACTCCATCACTACACTCACTTCAAGACCAACCTCACTTCCCAGTTGCCTAACATGTACTGCCTTCTCTACAGTCTCTCTTTCCCAAGTAAAAATTACATGATGTCAATCACACACTTCCTGGTTACTCACTAATCGCACCTATTGCACAAACTATTCCTTATAACTTCACACCAACCCATGCATCACTTACAGCCATTCTGCATTGTGCGAAATTTATTTGGTACTGTTGACTATTAGCAATTAACATGCTATTGTTTTTTATTTATGACTTGAATATAATTATTAATTATGCATAAAACAGTTAAAACATGACATGAAGGTAGCGTGGCATAATATAGTATAACAGTGGCACAATATAACATATAAGTATTATAAGGTGCATATAATATTTGTCTGGGCCCAAGCTTGCTATGTAAGTGCTGCTGAACATGCTTCTTTTACATGGCTTCCAAAGCAACATAAAGGTGACATATTTTACAGATACATTCAAACAATGACAGTTGAATGGAAGGACAATGTATAATTTTGAATGCTTTTGCTGATGATTGAAGAAAAGAGATGGAAATCTAGACAAATCTATTTCAGATTCATCTGGTGCTTTGAGGCCTTCATTTGTATGGCAGACAGGAAGTGGTTGGGTAATGAATCTATCTGCATTAATATCAAAGTACGGGCTTCTAATGGTTTGGCAACAATTTAAATGACTGCATTTGATAATTTGTAGAAAGAATTGATTTTTTCTTACATGGTTTTGGTACCAATCTTGATACTTGGTTAGTACATTTTCTACCTCAAGCTTAAACACTTCAGGCACAATAAAATCTACCACTGCTGGAAAATATATCTATGTTTAGTTGCTTCCACATTTCAGACAATGTTTTGCTAGCTTTGAAGTTTGATTGTTCAAATTCTTCATCATCTGTTTGACCATGTGAGTCAAGGTGGCTTCCACAATGCTCATGTGGTAAAATTTTGCCTTACAGTTCTCATCTCAGAGGAACCATTTGCATTCCTACTCGATTAAACGCACTCCTACAAGGCGCATTGGTTGTGTTCTGCTTCACAAAATAATGAATAGCTACATCAATTACTTTTTTATACCTCAGATTTTCATCAGGTCCACCATCCACAAACTTAATAAGGAAAGGTTTGACCAACTTGTTGCTTTGATCCTTTGTGTTAAGCCATTATATTGCTTGTATTGCCATCTGCTTTTAAAACCCACTACTGTTTCAGCAATACAGATTTCCTGAAACTGATGTAATGATTTCCTGACTTTCTGTAATAATAAATTTATAAAGTGGGTTATGGGTTTGTAAAATCCACTTTAGTTGTTTAGGGACATTTTTTTCTGATTATATTTAGACTACACAGTTAGTATATATAAGCAGATATGAAAAGATGCTTTCAACAGATACTAAAAAACTTTTACGTTACAAACGTTATCTGTCATAACACATAAAATCTGTTCCTTTTTTATTTCAAAATCTAACACAATCCACTAACTTCTGAAGGTAATCACTGGAGTGATGTGCCTGAGTGTCCTTTAATCGGAGAGTCGGTGTTATTGTATTGTTATTTTCATCCACAAATTAACATTAATAGCGAAATAATTTACTCTATGACGTGTGCATGCATGCGTTTTAAGGAAGACAAAACGTCCTTTCAGAACTTTCTGTAGTTCTTCCTTTTTACATTTGGCCTCCTCAATTGTAAGTTTCCTTATACTTTCTCTCTCCAGAGAAACACCAAGTTTTTATGTCATTTCTCCATATAGGCCTAAAAAGGCTGTGAAAAGGAGAGTGGTACACTATACTTTACTACCATTTCAATAATGTGGTGTTTCAATTTTTCTGGTGTCATCCTTATGCTAACTTTGTCGGATATAAAGAATTTTCTTGTTTGTGATTGTTCTTCAGTAGATTTCTGAAAGTTTTTTTTGTCACAGAAGTGGATGCAATGTTTTCATTGCTATCTTTCTCATTCACGGCTTCTATCACTATGGGATGAAAACGCTGTAAGTGTCTTTTCAAATTTGATGCTCTTGTAGATGCATATTTATCAGGCCCACTGAATCTGCTAATTTTTGCATCACATTGTTTGTCACCATCATCATCTTTTCTAATCAGTGGCCACACCTAATGTTTTCCATCACTTGTTAATGCAAAGTGAAAACTGGAAAAATGATTATAAATAATATATCTTTAATCAAAATGTACTGACAAATTGACTGGAAAATTCATTTTACTCTGGGGAAAAATATAATCTTGTTTTATTATTATTTTTACTTCAATTATTGAGACAAACTATACTTTTTAAAAATAGAACATATGTATCTAATAGCATAATTATCATAGTAACTGGAAAAATGATAATAAATAACTTACCGGTAGCTTTTACCAAGATGTACTAAAATATTGACTGGAAAATTTCCCCTTTTAAGACATCTGTTATTAAACTGTACATGGGCATGTCATGCTGATCATCTTCCAAGTACAAAACTCTGCAACATCTCTCCTTTCCTTTCATAAACATAACATGGGCTATGATCTTTCCATTGAACACCTGGTCTCACCACCAACATCCCACACATGCAAAATCTCACAAGGTAAACATTCCTTCTTTTCACTTTAACAATTAAGATACCACTTCTTTTGTTTCTGCTGAGATGTTACTGAAAATATCATCTGTTAAACCTGACCCAGTCTCTGAAATTAAGATACCACTTCTTTTGTTTCTGCTGAGATGTTACTAAAAATATCATCTGTTAAACCTGACCCAGTCTCTGAAATTAAGATACCACTTCTTTTGTTTCTGCTGAGATGTTACTAAAAATATCATCTGTTAAACCTGACCCAGTCTCTGAAATTAAGATACCACTTCTTTTGTTTCTGCTGAGATGTTACTGAAAATATCATCTGTTAAACCTGACCCAGTCTCTGAAATTAAGATACCACTTCTTTTGTTTCTGCTGAGATGTTACTAAAAATATCATCTGTTAAACCTGACCCAGTCTCTGAAATTAAGATACCACTTCTTTTGTTTCTGCTGAGATGTTACTAAAAATATCATCTGTTAAACCTGACCCAGTCTCTGAAATTAAGATACCACTTCTTTTGTTTCTGCTGAGATGTTACTGAAAATATCATCTGTTAAACCTGACCCAGTCTCTGAAATTAAGATACCACTTCTTTTGTTTCTGCTGAGATGTTACTAAAAATATCATCTGTTAAACCTGACCCAGTCTCTGAAATTAAGATACCACTTCTTTTGTTTCTGCTGAGATGTTACTGAAAATATCATCTGTTAAACCTGACCCAGTCTCTAAACTAGCCTTAACTTGTCTCTCTAACCTATTTATATCAGTTCTGTCTCTTTTCTGATCTACTTCTTTCTTTCTAGCCAACATAGTCTCTGTCACAACCTGGGTCCTGCTAATAATACATCTCCTCTCTATGAAGATTATGGATTCCCATCAGTATGAGAAGGCTAAAGCATGCCTTCATTTCTGTGCTTTTAGTCGGCGTCCAAACTAAATTATCCTGCTCCTTTTCAACGATGTTTTGATGAGCATATTCATTAGTCTGGGAAGCTATTTTATCAAATGTTGATTCTTGAAATAATTGATAAAAATAGCTCAACTGAGAGTGATCAGCCACAGTTAAATTTGGGCCCATTTGTTCCCTAAATTTTTCTATTTTTATATTAGAAGTTACATCTTTCCACCCATGGGTGTATCCAGATGGCCCCTCCCCCTGTACTTCAACATTGAGATCAGACTCACTACTTTCACTATCACATTCTTCCCAGTCAGAAACATCGGATGTATGCACACTACTTATGACACTAAACTCATCCTCAGCCGATTTAAAATTGATTTCCCTAACCTCAATGTCTGATAAACTAAACCCTAATTGCTCCTCACTATCACTCAATGACTCCATCACACCACTTTGGCAAAAAAATATATTTAAATATGAAAAAATAAACTTACACTGTCAAAAAATTCAGAGAGACGCTTCGAACGTTAAGTAAACCAAAAATAATAAACAAACGGAACACTCCCGAGATCTGGAACCAAATGAGAAAGTAGCCTGAACTATATAATATAAATTGTCATGGACGCTTTGGGACATTTTGCCCAAGACAGCAACAGACATTTTCGGTCGCAATGTTCAGTAAAGGGTTAAATGGGTAGAACATTCTTGGAGTAGCTTTATCGCTAGTTGCCATGGTAAACAATTTATAGAAAATCGTAGCTACTATGAATAATTAAGAGTTTTGATTATGATAAATAACACTGAAAATATCATCTGTTAAACCTGACCCAGTCTCTAAACTAGCTTTAACTTGTCTCTCTAACCTATTTATATCAGTTCTGTCTCTTTTCTGACCTACTCTTTTCTAGCCAACATAGTCTCTGTCACTGCCCGAGTCCTGCAAATTAAAGTTTTTTTATGCTTTTTAGTTTCTTTTGTGGTAAACTTAATCAAACTGTCCTGTTAATCAAGGCAGGCCTGCCTACCTCCAACTTTAGCTTTCAGGGACAGGCTTCACGAAAAAGAGGGACAGAGACCTGTTACCAGGGACAGGTCCTTTTCACGACACGTTCCAGTCTTATCGGACGCAGTGATAAAATATAATCAATAATATGTTAATTTTAAATTAAATAATCAATACAAAACATTTAAATTAAAAATAAATTGTTTACTTAACCTTATTATGTTTCTGTTACTTGAGAAAATGTTCCTTATATTAAATCTGAATAATGTACACTCAAAGTGTGTCAAAGCAATGTTATTTACACAAATATCCTTGGAACTACTAAATTATATTACACTATATACATCTATATACAAGACTGGTTCAGTCCTAGCTAGAATGAGCGTAGGACGCAATAATCTTCTGTATAAGATAAGAAGACTGTCCTTGCAGGGACCTTGATTTTGGCCTAAACTTGACCCAGAAAAAGCCCTAAGTGTAGCCATTAGATAAAGAAACCTGAATTTTAGTCAGCCTTGGTCATGGTGTCTATTTGAAAGCCTAGTGCTGTTTAGATTCTCTACATTTGAATATAAACACGATGTAATTTCACTGCCGATAACCTAACCTTTCATAATCTACAACATTTCCAAGACCTCTTTTAAGTAATGGTCCCGAAATATTTTAATGAAATATTGCTAGTATAGAAATCAAACAATATTTTTATTAAAAAAGCAAAAAAATAATAAGAAAGCTTATAACAAATAGAGCTGACTAATCAATTTCCAGCTAATTAGTAAATCAGACTGTCACAGAGACTATTATTAATGAAAACTCTATATTACCATATTTTTAAGCACTAATGTAGAAATGTAAAGAAAAGTGATCAATGCACTCTTGAAAAGACCAAGTGTGTACGTAAATGCTGCTGTTGGATAAAAGTTTTACCACACAGCTTACACACATGTGGCCTTTCTCCTGTGTGTATTAAACGGTGCACTTTTAAATTTTGATGTGTCAGAAATTTTTTATGACACACTTGACACTCATATTCCTTAATGTCTAAATGACATTTGATATAAGTGTCAAGGGTCGATTTATAATTGGTGACGTATGTACAAAATTTACAACTGAATCTTCTTTCTTGGCTGTGAATCATTATATGCCTGTTTAACGTAGGCCTACCTCTCTGCTTGGCAACATAGGAACAAATATGACACGGGAAATGTGCCCTTAAACGAGGCATTTCCATGTCCGGCTTGCTGTTTTTTTTACCTCCATGGACACGCCTTGGCTTCAAAGGGCTGATGGACTCTACCTCCTCATTTTCTTCTTTATTCCCTTTCAACTTTCATGGACCGAGCTTTCCCTCGACCTTGCAAGATGTAACACAGGATGTATAATTCAACACAAGGGGTTTTATTGATAAGCCAGTTAAAAGTTTTATTGACCTGGCATTTAACTTTGGAGTCTACAAAGCCCATGGTTGCATTTGGGTCCGATGGAATTGGCTTTCAACCACCCCCAAGACCCTTTCACTATGAATATTGGGAGCTGGGGCTGAAGAGGCTCTTTCCATCATTTCTGGGGTATGCTTTGCATCTTTCCCACCTTCTAGATAATCATCCAACTGTGTTTTTAAAATGGAAAGAAACGCTGTTGTTAAAACTTTAAATTTATGACTCTCCCTTTGTGTGAATAGTTTTTTTTAGCCTGTCAAGCTCAGCTGAGCCTCTTTTGTTTCTATATTACTAGACTGGAGCTATTCATTTAATGTCTGAACATTACTAGTTAGTTTACAGATTTTTCATTGTTGTAGTAGCTTCTTGATTTGGGCTTGTTGCGATTGGGAGGCGTTATACATAGATTTTTCTCAATAATGCAGGGCCTTATACGGAAAATTTTCCCAATAACACAGGGCGTTATATGGAGAAATCTTTCAGAAAAAAAAATCTCTGTATAATGCAAATGCTGATATTTTTCACACCCGAATTTTTTTTTTTCCTAAATTTTCATTAGGCCTATTCTTTAATACGCATACGGGCTAATCTAGTAAATCTACTATATCACAGGTCGTTATAGCCTATAGGCCTACACAATCGGGAACGTTTTGTGGCAGGTGATGTTGGTTTATGATTTATTTTAATAAAACTATAATTAGTATAATAACAATAGCAAGGTTATTATGGCCTTAATTATTACTGTATCTTATATTTACTAGCGATGGGACGATACCAACATTTTTAACGATTCCACCCAATTATCCCGATACGATTCTGATACTGATTCCTGGCCATTATTACATATATTTAGTAATGTGCCCAGGTATTAACATATTTAATTAGTATAAAAGTTGATAATTGAATAGAAAAGTTGATTAACTTGCTATTGAAGCTTTACAATATGCTAGATGACAATGTATTGGAAATGTTTTATATAAACACATCTATCAATAATTCCATTTTAATAATACACAGATGTAGTTACTAGTAGTGTGTTCAAAATAATATAAATAATTTCATTTTAATGAGAAAAACTTCATTCAGTTCAATCAGTTTATAGTAAGTATATGCATTTAATCATAGTCAAATTGATGTACTCTCAAAATATAATGAAAAAACATAAGCATCTCTCCAATTTTTGGTTCTAAATGATTTCTCTTATTGCCACCTACACTAAAAATTCTCTCGCTCTCTATTGAAGAAGGCGCAGACCGTTCCGCTTTTGGCGTATTTGTTCCGCTTTTTTTCTTAAAAAAACACACTTTGTTCCGCCCTTCCGCTTTTTACTAGTTTTGTTACGCCAAATTGGAAAGTTTGGGTTTTTCATGTGTTGAAATATAGTCCATGTCTAGGTTGATAAAACAACCGCAAAAATAATGTCACAATGCTATAATTATCATTACTTGGTGTTTTCTGGGTTTATTAAAAGAGATATTCTGGGCTTTTCTGACGTTTTTTTTTCGGATATACGCATGTTTGGCAATGACTCTTCCTTTCCTTTACTGTATTGCTAAGATTGTAAACATATCTAAACGTCCTGCCTCAGAAAAATAAATATGACTTGTTCAAACTGTAAAAAAAACGAATTCAGTGTTATAGGAAGGAATATTCATAGGAGTTTATTCAGCAAAGAAAAACATGTGAATTTAATGTTTTTTGTAGGCCTACTAATCTAGATCTAGATCCATTGCGAATGGCTGCGTCTATTTGTAGTCAACTACTAATAGCTCCTAGACGGCTGTTTGTAGTTAACTACAAATAGCTCCTAGACGGCTATTGGTAGTTTCTTCTTTACCACTATCAACCTTAATAATCAATATAAAAATACTGAAAGTAACTGATAGTGATCGGTGGTAGTGGTAGAGTCTGTGTAGTGTAATAAATAAACAAATTAATAATAAATAATTAACAACATTAGTTGTGCATATATTGTATTAGAATGACTCTAAAGAACATTATAAATGAAAACAAATTGCATTAAAAAAAAAGTGGATCCGTGCATATATTATATTAGAATGACACTAAAGAACATAATAAATCCTAAAATTTTCATTTATTAATCAACATTAGTTGTGCATATATTGTATTAGAATGACTTCAAAGAAAATAATAAATGAAAAAAAAAATGCATTGTAAAAAAAAAGTTAATCCATTCTCCAATGCAACTAATCAAATGATTTAAAACTATAAATGTACATCTTCAAATATACATGACAAAAGTAATAAAAACATTACCAATCTATTAAAAAAACTATAAAAATAAAATATTATCAACCATCATGTTTTATTTATTTAATTATCAACTTAAGTAGAGGATTGGTAAAGCCAGGATGATGAAAATGTTTAAAAAAAAGATATTACTTGTCAAACCAATATAAGTATTCTATATAAGTATTATATAAGGTATTCTAAATGAAATTTTCTAAATAAAATTAAATATTTAAATATCCAGTCAATTATATTGTCTAGATATTTACCAATACATAGAACAAAGTCAATTATGTTCAAGTCATCACTTTCTTTAAAGCACAGATATATGTATCAAAACATAAAGGACACCAATCAGTTCACATTACAAAAAAAAACACATTTGTACACATTAAAAAAAAAATTCAACCAAGTAACTGGGATACGCAACTTATGCATCAGAAGAATTGTTACATTACCAGGCAAAGGGTAAATATTTTTTTTACACATTAAAAGAAATCATAAAGAAATCAACCATGTAACTGGAATGCACAATGTATACATCAAAAGAAAGGAAATGTGATGCATTCTAGAGTAGCAATATCAATATCAGGCAAAACTGAATATAAAAGAACAATTCAGAGGGAAAAAATTGACACAAGTGGTTCACTAGAATTGGCATTAATTGAGTGGGGCATGCCCCTGGACACCTTGGCCCAAATTCAACAAAATAATCAATCAAAATGTACACTTTTAATGCAAAAAAATGTAAACAAACTGCATTAAGCAGCATTAACAACAAAGAAAATGGCGAAGTAAAATTACATCTTTACACCGTATATAGTATATACAAAATTATGAATTAATCTTATGAATAACCGGCTCTTGGGACAGAAATTACAAATAAAAAAGCTGATTATATCAGCCCATGTGAGTGAAAGTGTTAAAAGTAAAAAAAAACATTTAAAAATTAGAGGGCACAAAAAAAAGAAAACAAGATACATATACATTATTGACCAAAAAAAAGGAAGGTTAATGTAAATAATGTAATAAAGTAGCAGCATCAAAATCATAGAATTACCAAAGAAAAGAAAATGTAACATGATTAAATAAGAAAAAATCCTAAATCAGACATGATTGAAGTGGATATAAGCATTCACATGTATCAAAGCCAAAATAATAAGTACAAAACAAAAAATACATAGAAGGGTGTAAATTATGGTACATAATCACCAGCAAGATTCGCAAAACCACATTTTAATTTTCATTTTAGACCTGCAACCAGCACAATCATAGTGAAACCACTCTAAACATCTATCACACTGTATCATTTTTAATTTTCCGTTATCTAAAACTCTGCAAGCATTGCAGGAAAACAAATTTTCAGCTTTTTTAACCCTAACCCTTTCTAACAATTCCCCCCACGCTGCCTCACTAAAAACCTCTTTAACATAACAATAATCAATACAACCAAGACATGAACCTAACTCTTGAGGTGACTTCAATTGATCAATTGGGTAAGGCGGTAATCCACCTTTCACACATGCATTTATTATTATTTCATGTTTAATTACATCATTTAAAGATTCAAATTTTTTAGGTACTGAGAGCTTTCTCTTTCGTCTAGTGAAAGTTTGCTTATTATTGGGTCTTCCCTTAACACGAACACTTTTCAAAATGACATTTGAAAAATTAAGCTCAGAAGAAGGGGCATTAGTAAAATTATGCGAAGCACTGGATGGAACTTCATTGGAAAAAGTATTTACAGACTGAGGCAAATCAACATCATTATCCAAAAATATGGTGGTATTAGTAAAGTCTTGCGAAGCACTGGATGGAACTTCATTGGAAAAAGTATTTACAGTTACAGACTGAGGCAAATCAACAACATTATCCAAAAAAATAGGGGCATTAGTAAAATTATGCAAAGCACTGGATGAAACTTCATTGGAAAAAGTATTACAGTTACAGACTGAGGCAAATCAACAACATTATCCAAAAAAATAGGGGCATTAGTAAAATTATGCGAAGCACTGGATGGAACTTGATTGGAAAAAGTATTTACAGTTACAGACTGAGGCAAATCAACAACATTATCCAAAAAAATAGGGGCATTAGTAAAATTATGCGAAGCACTGGATAGAACTTCATTGGAAAAAGTATTTACAGACTGAGGCAAATCAACATCATTATCCAAAAATATGGTGGTATTAGTAAAGTCTTGCGAAGCACTGGATGGAACTTGATTGGAAAAAGTATTTACAGTTACAGACTGAGGCAAATCAACAACAGTATCCAAAAAAATAGCAAAGCAGTAGTCTTTGACAGTAAACTTTTTGTCTGCCAGTAGCCTCAGGTTATTGGTGATAAATTCCATTTTTTTTTGCCTTCTCTTGGGCCTGAAGCACAGTTACTACATTCCTCAACACCTCTTCTAGAGGGACTTTGTAATTAATACAATAAAGTATAACAGCATCAAACTGGGAATAAGAGTGAAGACCATTATTAGGATTTAAAATTGACCCTATGGACAATTGACACTACTCTTGTAGGCAAAACACACGAGGGGAGAACACAATGGTGATTTGTTTTCCACAACAACTGTCATTTTACAGTCATGTAAGTCAGACGACATGAAGAGATATACTACTCTTGTAGGCAAAACACACGAGGGGAGAACACAATGGTGATTTGTTTTCCACAACAACTGTCATTTTACAGTCATGTAAGTCAGACGACATGAAGAGATATGCACACCTGGAAGACGATCTAGTAATCACTACGATCTCATATTTCTTTTGGATTTTCTTGTCTGGCACAAAATCACAAAAGGATTTGATCCTGTCTCTGTCCATGAAAATCTCAAGCTGTCTGTCTTCTTGTTTTGCTGGACAAGGAGGGGGTCTTGGGGTTGGTAGGCACGAAGCAGGTACATCAAAAATGCTTGGTGCAACAGCTGGTCTGGTTGTTCCGCCTGGCCGTTTCTTCAGTGGAGGATTTTCAGGCCAATGCTTCTCACAAACGAAAAAAGATTTTACTTGCGAAACATCCAGATCTTTGCGAGGTGGAATCACACTCAGCCACAGGTGCCTTTCTGGATTATCTTTGGGCAGTTTAAATATTCTACACTTAGTGAAATCGTCATAGTTTCCTTTACAGTGTATAATCCCAAACTTGTTAGGCATAGTGACAATAATTTAACTTAAACACGGGAAAAATATTCCAATCTTTTCAGAATACAACAGAAGTAAACACAGTTAAATCCACTGTTGATATGACATTGCACTAACTTCCGATTAAATCTTGGCGAGGTGCAAAATAGTGCATATTTAAGATGTACACAAATATATTACATTGCAATTAAATTTAGCCGTTTATTGATTGCTTAAAACTATTACGACTTCCAAAGATTATACTGAGATACAAAATGGAATTAAAATTATTCGAAAATAGTATTATTTTTTTACCTCAGATCACTACGCCAAAAAAGACTCAATGTGTAGCTAAAACCTAGACTACACATATCGCCTCCGCTGGGCTGACCTGAATTTAAGTTCTGCGTGTCCTGTTCGAGTAGAGTAGTCCTAGTAGTCTGCACATCTTTCTCGCTGTTCAATGGCATATTCGGCACTATTCAGGGTAACATCTTGATTGAGAAACTAATTATTCACTTGTGAGCAAAAACTGGATTCATCAGTACTGAGTAGTTCATTTTCTTTGCAAGTTTTTTTTTAACCAATCCCAGCCCATGCCATACATATTCAAAAGTCACTGAACACTATTTCAACATACTGAGGAGTCAATTGATTTCATACTGGTGAACAATCTAATGAGAAGCACAAGGATCGAGCATCAGATAAAACCATCAAAGATGTGGCTGATTTTGCTTTCTCAAAAAAGGATGACTTAAAAGTTTGGCTGTGACAGGCCCCTCTCATATTTCTTTTCACAACCATCAGTGAAGGCACAGTAGCAGAATTCATTGATCCTCTAAAGTCTGTCTTGTTTTTTCTCACCTGGCTGAAAAGCCGTTCACCGGCTGCATTGCTGTGGGCAATGGACAACAGTCCAAGCATAAAAAATGACGACCTGTCAAACTTGATATGGCCACAATCTTTGATCTTGGCCAATCTCACCCATCTATGCTCTTTCATCGTCTGCTTGGATTAAGCTGCCATCATTTTCTGCTGAAAATCTCCGATAGGAGTTCCATTGACCTTGGAGAGCGTCAATAGCAGTATCAATGTCATCATCCTTTGCAGTTTCGAGCACAAGAGAAGGAAATAATTCGAAACAAATTTTTAATCTACCTAATTATGTTCACAAGCTCTCTGGGAGTCGGACACCTGGATGTGCTTAAACATATCTCCCATCGAGAACTTGGTCAAGTCTTGCTTGTCAGTACATTCCAGTTGTCGATGAGGAATTTTCCTTAAACGGTAATCACATTCTGCAGAGTAGTATGCTCTGAAAGATGAAAAAAACAACAAACTCTTACTATGATGAAGAAAACTGATTGGCAAGTGCCGATGTAGCGCTCCCTATGAAGAGGTCCTTGTCCTCTTTTTGGTTTTCTCTCAAGCTGAAGCCCACAAGTAAAACTGAGTGTTTCTGAACAAAAAAAAGAAGGAAGAAGATCAAGGTCTTGCATACTGCAGATTCTTCAGTAAGTTGAGCAGAGTTTGGCTGCAGAAGGTGGACAAGTGGTTTCTCACTCTTTAAGTAACTGTTTGGGGTTTCAAAAGTAGCAATGACCGCTTTAAGAAAATGGGCATATGCCAGACATCTCTTGTCCAACAGTCGTAAACAAGCGCATCTCTCTCTTTCTTTTGATTTATTTTCACCAGGTTACAAGTGGTTATATGAAGTTTAGCAGTATCTGCATCTACTACCAGATGTATCGTACATTCACAAAAGCTTTCATTATTATTTCTCCTGTCTTCTTTATATCTACTATGTTAGCATTTATAGTCACTACATTTTTTAATCAGTTTTCCTATCCAAATCTTTCTATATCACAAAATGGGTATTTTTTAAAAAAGTGAGAAAACAATAAAAACTAGTAGGCCTACCTTTCTCAGCAGCAATGTGAATGAGGTGGCAAACACATCCAGAGAGATACAGATTTGGTTGCTCTTTCAGCATGCATCCATACACTCCAGACTCCTTTCCCACCATAACGTTTGCATTATCGCAGCCCAATGCGATGCAATTCTCCCAAGGGATGCTGTGAAGGTTCATTTCATTTGCAATCAGGCCAAATATTTTTACACCTGAAAATTAACTTTGATTTATTACTTAGGCCTACTGATGCAGTTATAGATAAACACACGCTATGGCAAACATCTAGGCCTATACTATATTTAACTAGGCCTAACAGGGCCTGTCTGTCTGCTAGACTAGCTTTACTAAAATCGTGCCTATTTACTTGCTAATTGTTCCTTAAATTTGCACACATAGACAATAAAAAAAATAATTAAAGAATACAATTATACTAACCAGTTGCTGAACCTTCTAAAGCAGGTAGTGCCAGGACATCGGATCGCACCTCGTAGATTTCAGCATGCACTGTCCGTACAACCAAAGGGAAGAGCTATTTCCCCCCTCTATTGTTACTACCATCAATGGAAATGGTAAAAGTGGATATTTTTCATTCTCACCACTAGATTGAATGTCATGTTGGCAGCTATTTCTCTGGTTATAACTGAGCCCTTTGAGCGGGCGCAGCTATTTCTCTGGTTATAACTGAGCCCTTTGAGCGGGCGCAGCTATTTCTCTGGTTATAGCTGTGCCCTTTGAGCGGGCACACTGAAAATTCTTAGCAACCGTCGAGTCAGGAAACATTATCTTGAGGGCCTTGTTTAGCTTATCTAGTTATCTAGTGCTGCCATCGGCAAATTCAGTTGCACCACCAAATCTACCATTAATGCTTCTGCTCAAACCACATCCAATGTTTCATCTTTTACATTGGATTTTTGGCGCTTAAAATCCTGTTATTTTGCTGTTCTGTTTTTCGACGCCCCGAAATTTGTGGTTAGCCTTGTGCTTATTAGTTTCCACATGGTGAGTTATACGTCACTGCCGCCTGATTTTACCAAAAATTCACCCGCACAAACTTTACAAAAAACATATGTGTCGATTTTTCCAGGCTTAATAAAAGGCCATTTCATTTTTTTCATATACTTTGCAATGTATACTTGAGCACGTTTTTTTTTTATTCACTGGGAGTATCAATTGATGTTGCTTTTTGCTTTGTCGCCAATTTTCTGATTTAAACTATGCCGGGTGATTCTGCGCCAGCGCGTGACAAAAAAATCTTGCGAGAGCCCAGTCACAGTGGTTAGATCACTGAGCTACATAAATGAGCTAGACCCTGCAAAAATGTCTGTCGACTGCTAGATTTTTTATCCTGGGACTGGGACGTCAAGGCAAAAACTTCCGGCAGTTTAACTATGTTTCCGGGACAAATACGGCTACTCCAGGGACGGTAGCCAGCCCTTTAAGCGCCTCAGTTCGGGTTGTTCGAGACGATGTAGATTGATCAGGTTGTACAAAAAAATGAAGATATTTTTCTCGAACTTGCCGATTTTTCTGGGTTTTTGTGCAAGGTTGACTCAATATGACAATCGCAATCGAATTTGCCTGCTTGCGTGATTGAAAAATCCCGATTGCAAACTCTGCAATAGACATGTATGGGGCCATACTTTGTTGATTCACCGAGATCGGGATATTCTGATGAATACTCTCTTTTCCACTTCTGATAATATTTTTTCTTCTTTATGAGTTGTTTGGCACTACCACTAGAACTTGCATCTTCGTCTTCTGTTTCATGAATGCTGCGCTTGTGTGAAGGTTTTTGAAACATGATCATGACTGGACTAAGTTATTTAGTTACTTCCACACAATAAGAATGATGGCAGTGTAGGTTGGCGGTCGTATAAATAAGAGGTTAAAGCCTATTGGTTCTATTTATTTTAGACTGACCAATCGGAAAAGTTTTAACTTCGCGTATTTGTCAAAAGTGAAAAAACCACTGAGCTATATATAGCGGAAAATATGAAAAAAATACCTAATAATCATAATTATGGGGTTGCCCAAGTCCTTCTGCATTGCTTCTCTTAGCTTTTTAGAGGTGCACTGCTTCTTTTAAAAAGAGAGCCCTGAATTTTAAAAAGAATGGCAGCAAGAACAAACATTACATTCAGTGTTTCCAACAAACAGGGGAATGTAGGTTTTTTCTTCGCCATTTTTTTCCAGATATGTTTTGAGGCCTTGAGGGTCACCTAAATTTTCTTTGTATCTGGAAAATTATAATTAAAATGTTTTTATTTATAATATAAATACGGTTTTATTCTATTGTATAAAGCTTAAAATGAACATTATAATAACACTTGATTACCTTTGCTTTGACAAAACATGAACAAGATTGGCAGCTGATCCATTATTTCCAAACATAACTTTTAATCTTCCAGTCTGCATCCATCTTCTTAAACACTTTTCTGGCTTCAGATGCCATGCCATCAAGTGGATGCAGGCTGCACTTCAGCTCAATCAGTGACCTGCCAATCATGTTGCCAAGTTGGGCTGATACACATTTGTTGACTCTGGCTCTATCACTCAACATTGCCTGAAATGACTAAAAAAAATTATATAGTACCGTGTGTTGTTGCAATTTATAAGTAGAGAACATAGTCCCAATATCAGACCTGCCAACCCTTCCGATTTTCTCAGAATTATACGGATTTTTCACCCCTCATTCCGACATTTCGACAAAGCCGATTGGCAAATAATTTTAATAATTTATTTTTTTTCCCGTCGGGACTGTGAATCATAAAAACCCAAAACAATAAAAAATGTGCCCATTTTGGTAGCAATTATATTAAATAGTAATATTTTATGCTAATAAATGAGTGGTTATTACCAATTTGATTATTTTTAATAATATTATTAATGTTTAAATTGTTAATTTTCTTTCTTTATCACGTGTATGTATTTATTTTTCATGAAATATTTTTATATTATAATTATTTCATATAAATATTTAATATAGATATTAATTAGTAATTCAAAGTTTAATAAATTTTAAGCAAAGAATATTTATAAATTGTATAATAAATTAATTAAATGTCATATGTGACATATTAAAAAAAAATGGAAATAGTCAACAAAATTAGGGCAAACAATAAAGTAGTAATGCTGGTACACATTGATCAATGAATTTTAATTACCAAATACAACATTATTACAATTGTTGACCATGCTCATATAAACAAAAGGACAATAACACTTTCAATAATGTTGTTTATGGAAGGAGCATGTGTAATAATTATATATCTTTTTTATTATTTTTCTAATAATAAATTGAACATTTTTTCAAACGTGGAATTGCTCTTTTCCATTTCTTCTTTAAATATTTGCATATGTTGTCTGTCACTTTCTTTAAGATAGTCTAATAATTCAGCCACCTCATTTTTAGATTTCTTTCTTTTACAAGGCATTCTATTTTCTTGTTCAACTTCTACACGTGGATTTTGTTTCTGATCTGGGCGATGTATTGATACACCACTAGCAGTTGTCGGGTTCAAGGTCGTGTCTTTTGCCCAGAAGTTCATTTAGTTCGTTATAAAATGGAAATCTAGTGGGGCTTCTACCAGATGAACTAGATTGGGTGTGTGCTCTTTTGAATGCGTCAACAAGGGATATCCAATTTCTTGATATTTTATCTCACTCAAATTTCTCTTTGAATTCCTCTTCAAGCTTTGTAGCGAACTGTTTCCAAAAGGCCTTTTTTCCCCCCCCTTCCAACTTTGATTTTATCTTGTAACTCTTTTATGGAGGAGGCTGGTGTTTCCTGCTTATCAATGTGTCTTGAAATTAAATGTATAAGAAATAATGTTTGTGGTTTAGTGAATCTTTCGTTTGTTTTCATGAATGCTACTTGGTTTTCTGATTTATCTATTTCCGCAGCGTCCATAAATTTCCCATGGGTTGATTCAGGCACACATAAAGTCATATTACCATCTGTTACTGTGTATGTACCTATATATGTAAAAAACAAAAAGAATAATTCAATTATATTCAGTTAATTAATTTTTCATATTATCATATTTATAATTTTTAAATTTATAATTGAAAGATTGTAATATAAATCTTTTTATTTATATCATTATTGAAAGTGATACATATTAATATATATTATCTTATTGGTCTAAATAATGTTGAAATTAGAGTATATATGTATATCATTAATAGGGAAATAATTTTATAAATTATAAACTATGGAAAGATAGCTAAAATAAAGAATGGCAGATCTGAGGTGGTCAGGCCATTTGGAAAGAATGACAGAAGGCAGAGCAGCCAGAACAGTACATCATCAGAGACCAAGAGGAAAGAGGCTTAGGGGTAGACCAAGACAAAGATGTCTGGAAGCTATAGAGGCAGACCTGCAAAAAATTGGAAAACCAGGGATAGGCCCAAATGGAAGGAGGTGGTGGAGCAGGCCAAAGCCCTATATGGGCTATATATTCCCTGGTGGGAATTTTGCATCTGAATTTTTTAGCATCTTGCCACCTTGAGTTTGCAAACTAGTATGAGATGCTGACCTCTTGTTCCTGATTTGAGCATGAGACTCTAGTCTCAGGGTCGTGGGTTCGGGCCCCACATATTTTCCTTCCATACCCTTTATCTGTTTCATTACTTATTCCACAAATTGAGTGGACATCGTTGCCACAGGATCCACAAGAATGTGCTGAACTACACTCTTTTTCACACACTACACAGAATCTATTGGCATTGTTATTGTCAGACAATTTGTCTGGAAATTATGATGGCTCTGTCGTCACGACAGCAAATTCGTTTGCTGAGAAAGACGCTGCATTTATAGCATCCTCCATTTCTTGTTAGACCTTCTAAAGATCTTTGTCTGTAACTGAGTTATCGACAACCTCTCTGGGCAGATTTGAAGTGCTCAGTCACATCTTTGCTTTGCAGCCAAACATGGCCTCATATGGCGACTGCTGAATTCCTTGATGTAAAGAACAGTTTTTCATGAATTGAATGAATCGAAGACTCTCAGCCCAATGTGTTGATTCATTTGTCTGCATCCATGTCATCATCATATTCTGAACATCTTGGTTGTGAGATTACCAGGTCTACGATTAATGTCTCACATGCCTCTTTTGTTAGAAAACCTTTTAATACTTTTTATTCTCTGCAGATTCCATATTGCAGATTTACATGTTTTTGATCTGCGCCTGTGCGTAACGAAAAATCTCGTGAGAGCCCAGTCACAGTGGCTAGATCACTGAGCTATATAAATGAGCTAGACCCCGCAAAAATGTCTGTCGACTGCTAGATTTTTTTTCCCTGGGACTTGGACGCCTAGGCGAAAACCGTATTTTCCGTTAGCAGTTTAACTACATTTCCGGGACAAATACGGCTACTCCGGGGACGGTAGCCAGCCCTGTAAGTGCCTCAGTTCAGGTTGTTTGAGACAATGTAGATTGATCAGGTTGTACAAAAAATGACGATATTTTTCTCGAACTTGCCGATTTTTCTGAGTTCTTGTGCAAGGTTGACTCAATATGACGCTTGCAATCCAATTTGCCTGCGTGCGTGATTGAAAAATCCCGATTTTAAACTCTGCAATAGACATTTATGGGACCTTACTTTGTTGATTCACCAAGATCGGGATATTCTGATGAATACTCTCTTTTCCACTTCTGATAATATTTTTTCTTCTTTTTGAGTTGTTTGGCACTACCACTAGAACTTGCTGCTTTTGCATCTTCGTCTTTTGTTTCATGAATGCGCTTGTGTGAAGGTTTTTGAGACATGATCAGATTGAAAACTTTACATGACTGGACTAAGTTATTTTGTTATTTCCACACAATAAGAATGATGGCGGTCTAGGTTGGCGGTCGTATAAATAAGAGGTTAAAGCCTATTGGTTCTATTTATTTTAGACTGACCAATCGGAAAAGTTTTAACTTCGCGTGTTTGTCAAAGGTGAAAAAACCACTGAGCTATATATAGCTGAAAATATGAAAAAAATACCTAAAACTCTTACCTGCATCATAATTATGGGGTTGCCCAAGTCCTTCTGCATTGCTTCTCTTAGCTTTTTAGAGGTGCACTGCTTCTTTTAAAAAAAGAGCCCTGAATTTTAAAAAGAATGGCAGCAAGAACATACATTACATACAGTGTTTCCAACAAACAGGGGAATGTAGGTTTTTTCTTCGCCATTATTTTCCAGATATGTTTTGAGGCCTTGAGGGTCTCCTGAATTTTCTTTGTCTCTGGAAAATTATAATTAAAATGTTTTTATTTATAATATAAATAAGGTTTTATTCTATTGTATAAAGCTTAAAATGAACATTATAATAACACTTGATTACCTTAGCTTTGACAAAACATGAACAAGATTGGCAGCTGATCCATTATTTCCAAACATAACTTTTAATCTTCCAGTCTGCATCCATCTTCTTAAACACTTTTCTGGCTTCAGATGCCATGCCATCAAGTGGATGCAGGCTGCACTTCAGCTCTATCAGTGACCTGCCAATCATGTTGCCAAGTTGGGCTGATACACATTTGTTGACTCTGGCTCTATCACACAAAGTTGCCTGAAATGACTAAAAAAATGTATATAGTACCGTGTGTTGTTGCAATTTATAATAAGTAGAGAACATAGTCCCAATATCAGACCTGCCAACCCTTCCGATTTTCTCAGAATTATACGATTTTTCACCCCTCATTCCAACATTCCGACAAAACCGATTGTCTTCAATTTTTTTGTTTGTTTTCATTTGAACTGTAAATTGTAAAAATCCAAAACAATAAAAAAATCATCATGTTTAAATTTTTGGAACACAGCTTATAATCTATAGTACTTAAAACACACATATATAAACAGTAAAATAATCCTCAAACAATGCTCTGAATCAGTCAAATGCTTCAGTTTATTAGTGTAGTATTATTTCAAAGGCGCAGCTATATTAGCACTTCTTACAGTGTCAGGTGTAATACTTAGTATAACATAAGGATGATTTCACAATATAGTAAACTTTCCAACAATTACCTCACACTTTGTTATATACAGTAGCTTCCTGAGACAGCTGTTTACAAAGGTCTGGAGTCTGCTGGTCAAAGGGTTTGAGTTTTGCCAGGTTTCTGAGCCTTATAGCAAGACTGACTTGACGTTGCTGTTAAATATCCTTAGTTTGTAGTTATGGATAAGGAAGATGTTTTCCAGGGAGATGAATGCATATCTGGCTTTTCCTATTCTGGCCTTAACATCCTCATCCCAACCGCCAGGGGTTGAGACAATACTGCCAAGATAGGTAAATTAGTCCAAATTTTTCATCAATATTAGTGGGATCTTAACCCTTTCTACAACATGGCCCAAAAATGAAATTGTACACAATTTTCTGGTTTCTGTGAGTTTAGACCCGTTCAATCTAAATCTATGAATAACCCCATTTATTTGAAGTTAAATGAGAATCTTAATATGTATTCAATATACATCTGTCATTGCATCTCAAGAGCTTCTTAAGCTTGCTGTTTATCCAGGACAGGTGGTTCTTGGTGAATGTTATTTTAGTTGGGACATATTTATTCATCATGGTGGTTAAATGGTCTTGGATACGCTGCCAAAGTTCGAACACAAGTAGTTATGGATGACTTGTGATATCTTCACTGAATGCTACTCTGGATATCTAGATGGTATTGGGCTTAGTTTGACGATTGTTCTTTACTTTATGACTTGTTCGCAGAACTTTGATTGTGCTCTCGAGTTGGAAGTAATCGGCAAGTATGTTTGCTGCCTGTTTTCCCGTTTTAAGGAGCCCCTATGTTCAATTGCAGGTTTTCCTCTAGTGGTTGTAACATCTTAGTTGAGTGTTCTTACCAGATGCCAATGTTTCCCTGTGTTGTTTTCAAGGCTAAGACCTGCGGTTTTGTCTTACCAGCATATTTGTAACTCAGAGGTTTTTGTTTCATTGTATTCTTTTTCATAAAGGTGCGTTTCCTGTATGCAGGCGACGTCAATGTTGTTTTCACTGAAGAAACTTGTGGAACTCTTGTTTCTTGCAGTAGATGCCGTCTGCATTCCACTACATTATCCCCAGTGAATCTTTTGTTTGGCTTTGGGGTCCAGTAGCTCTTCTCTTTTTATCCCTGGTGCACAGATTGAGAGAGGCGCCAGTCGTTTGGGTGGACCCCTTCGAGTTTAGGGGCTCTCGCCTGGCTTTGGTCCATGGGGGCTACACAATAACGATATTTTGGTCTGATTCATTTTTCATCGGAAAGCTTTATGGTTGCGTGTATGTCCGTTTTCTGATGCTCCCACACTGTTCCCCAGTTGGACCAGACGACATATCTCCGACTTCGTTGGGAGCTGCTCTCCTCTGGCAGGGAGTGTGTGACTTCGCCTTAACCTTATTGGCTGTTCTATCCACCCATCCGCTGGGTTTTGCACCCAACCTTTGGCTGCATTGCTGGGTAGAACAGGGTTCACTGGCGGGTAGGTGAGGTAGGCTTGAACAGGAGAGGCTAGTAGACATAATGAATCTTGTTTTCGCATTACTTTTCCGTTTGAACCCCTTGTTGGTATTGAAGTTTGCCTTTTTCCAAATGCTCATGTTTCTAGCCACCGGCTTTACTTTTGCTGCCTTGATCTTGCTATCAGTAAGGACAATATCGTGGTCGCCCAGTGCTGGAATGATAGTACACTTAGTCAATAGGCTTGGCCTGTTAGTGAGGAACAGGTCGAGGATGTTGTCGTCTCTGGTGGGTTTCTCGTTTGCTTGATTTAGGCCCAGATAGTCAGTTGATTTTGTCAATGAAAGCCTGGTTTACTGAACATGGACACTGGTGACCGACTATTTTTGGGTCGTTCCAGTCGATGTCAGGGGGGTTGAAGTCTCCGATCCGTACTGTACCATCTGTCTTTATAATAATATAAGACTTGTATAGCGCATATCCCATTTGTAACAGTTCTATGCGCTGTCAACAGTTACAGACATAGTACAGACAACGAATAAAATACAAAAATGTATAAATGAGAAATAATAAAATAGTAAAATAATAAACTGTTAATTGAATAGAGGTTGGTCTTCAGCTGGCTTCTGAAAGTGTCACGGCTAGGGCACTGTCGAAGTTGTAGTGGGAGGGCATTCAATGCGTACAGCGTCTTGAGGATCTCTTCCATCTGTTCCAATTTGATTTCCCCAGTGTTGAATCAATATTTACCCAATATTTTGGTAATATTACTATCAATCTGTCTAATTAAAATTAAATGACCAACAGACAGACAGTTTTAAGCTAAAGTATTAAAACAAAGCAGATATTTTATGATATACATACTTTTATTATTTTATTTCTCCATTGTCAGCAAAATATTAAAATAGTTGATTTTTTTCCTCCTCGACTGGTTTTTCTTTTTTTGTGTCTAAGGAATGGTGGTAATTCTGCCTTCTAGCAGCAGCGGCTGTTAACATTGCTTTTGTGATTGCAAACACCCCCATTGACTTTAAGGAAATCAAAAATTCCACTAAAGTTCTTTCTTGCATGTTCTCATACACTATTTGTTTATTGTAGGAGAATCCTCTTTCTATTGTGGCCTGGCCTTGAGACAGTAGCAGAAGGGGTTTAACTATATCCCTAAATCTAAAGGACAAAATTTTGAGTGCAAAAATCATCCGATCTTTCAACAGAGTGATTAAAAAATTTGTTTGTGCCAGCGAATCTAGGCAGTTCTGGAAACGTTTAAAGATTCCATCGCAGACCTTCCATACTATTTTCCCAGAATCTGCCAATCTGGAGGAATGGCCTGTCCTAAACTATATGTACGTCACAAGATCCAACATTTAATAGCTTCATGGTTAATTCCTTCTGGAACAGATTGAACATCTTCCAATTTACATTAGGCCCATCCATTGATACCTGTAGTAGGCCATGTTTATTAATAGGGTTACTTGATTTCCTAAGTTTTTCAAGGAGACCATCAGCCTTTGAATGTCCCAGAAAGAAAGAATCGAGATATCGGGTGACAATGTTGTTCCCACGCCAGTATCTCACGTGTATATCCAGCTGCTCACTTTGTAGTGGTCCATTAAGGGAGCAGTACTATCTAGAACAGACTGTAACATTTATTTCAATTGTTTAATAAGTAAATATTGATCAAAATTGCAGAAATTTTGCAGACACTTTATAAACACATGAAGGTTTTATATTATGTTTTAGATTTTGTTATATTACAAATATTTTGGTCACAAATCTATTTTTAGTAACAGTGAAAAAATTCCATAGTATGTTTGGATAGTATCTATCTGTCATTGGTCAGCCTTCCTCATCCCTCTATAGGCTTGCCATCTGCCAAAAGAGCCTCTTCATTGTCGCCTTTATTTTTCTGAGCCGTGTTCCCATCCGTTTCTGCACATGGCCGACGCATTCAATCTTCTTGATCGGGAGATTACCATATGGATTAGAGTCAAATACTGTTGGTGTCCCCATCTCCAAAAAATCGTGTGTACTGCAGTTTGTAGCTGTCAATGGAGCGTCCAAACAAGTGACAGCTGCCTCCGATTCCATTCCCCTAGAAGAACCGTCATGCGTGGCCGTGCAAAAATCTGCATGATTCTCTGCCCAAATCTTGTATTCCTCACTGTCAGGATCCTTTTTACTCCAATAGTCACAAGACTTGCGCACTTTACTAAGGCACTCTGAATCCAGTACTTTCCCAGTAACACACCCAATGCATGTTGTCAGACTAACTTTTGAAGAATGACCATGCGTCATCCATGTTCCGTCGACTGACACATCAATGTTTCACAATCATCTTCTTCCTCATCAGCTTGCTCAAACTCTTTTTCTGCTGCTTTCTGCATGCTTTTTCTTTGAACTGTTGCAGCTGCCTTCTGCATTGTTTTGTTGACTAAAGTGTAGCTGCTTTTTCGAACAGGAGGTGGTAAGTCCATCAAACCGCAAAATGTTTTCAGATTGGCATGCCCACCCCCAAAACATCTCATGGCTAGCACAGCTCAGCGGTTCACTGACTTGACAGACAAGTTGCCAATACTAATGTGGTCACAGGATGAGAAAGATCTTTGCCTGTCACATGCACTGTTTTTGCAATGAAATGCAAAGTCACTGGCAAGTCCAACTCCAAAAATAACCTGTAAATTACAGAAAGAAAAATCAACAAAATGTGTAAACATGAATTCGTTGTTTTCACGTGACGTCATCAAAATGGGGGTCGACCTCGGCGGCCATGTTCCTTCACTAGCAACAGTAAACAAATATATAAAAATGCTTTCACTTGGGGCGCAAATTTTTTGAAATAAACTGACTGAAGGTTTTTTTTATGTCAGTGTGAGATGCTGCATACAAGTTTGAAGCTGAAATCCTTCCAGACCTCATAGTACACCATAATTTACTTTTAATTTGTTGTCTAGTTTTCTCCTCAATAACTTCAGTTTGTTGTTTGGTTATTGCTAAATCCAGGCATTCACAATAGTCCACTATAGCTGTAATATCAGGAAATTCTAGTTCAGGATTGTAAAAACTTAGTAAATTGGGTGGCAAACCAAATTTCAGAGTTTTGGGGACATTCTTGCGCAAACTCTTCTGATATAGCCAGAATAGCAGATTGAGGGTGTACAGAATGAAGTTTCTGAAAAAAATTTTTTTTTCATCCTCTGTTGGTGGTGGGATGGTTGTTTGTTTAATTTGATCTTGAATATCTGCACCAGAACTACTAGTGCTAGCTGAAGTAAAGTTTTGTCTCTTAGCACTGGCTGACTCAAGATCCATATCTTTCACTCTTTTAAATTGAGTTTTCAGTTTTGTTGTTGATGGGAACAACCAGTATGCTGGTAAATCCGTTGGAGATGTTTCTTTTCTAACTCTAGCACATGTCTCTAGGCAAAAGAGTACTGCTCCAATGTGACTGCAGGCTTCTGCCAAACCTGCCATGCCTGTGCAATGAGCAGAATTGATGGAACCATCATTATTAATAATAATCCATGGTTGCAGTGGCTTTTCAGATAGTCGCATTGAGTGAGTTACCTGAAAAAAAAATTATATTAATATTAAACACTGTAAATTAATATATACATATAATATAATATAATAATACAAGCTAAATTGCCCGGCGTTGTCCGGCGAAAAATAAAACAGACCTGTATAAGCTACAGATAAAAAAGTAAATTATATACATACAAATTATAAAAATAATGTGAAAACTCTTCTTGGTATTCATTGATACTAAGCTTAGAGTCACTAGTCACTATGTTAACTATGGACGTTTGTGAATTTGATTTTCGGTTTCAAAAGCGTTTATAACCTGTTCTATAAGTGCTTTTTTTAAATGTAAAGCATTCTCACCTTGGCTTTTATTAGGTGAAAGCCATTTATTTCCTTGTGTAGCACTTCTCGAATCCAGTCATCTTGATAAAACTTGTAAGCCTCTAATGACTTGTAGTGCTTCATTTGTTCTCCAGTATAACTGTTAGTGCTACAAGAAATAGTAATTAAAAGATTTTAGAAAAATATATCTTCTATCTCTGAGTTTGGAATGCTAATTGTTTAAGATTTATTAATATTGCAATAAACAAAAAACTGTTTGTAAAATCTTAGCCTTAATTAAGTTACACCCTTTGCAGCCTATGCATTTAAATACAGCTTATATTTATTACACTATTAGTCTTTTATTAGATTAAGTAGGTCATAATCTGGACTATAATCTCTATTTTTACTATTTTTGCAACACAAAATAATATAGGCCTAGCCTATAATATAAACCTATTGATTATATATAGGGTATTGGATTGTTAGGCCTACAGAGTTTTAACATTTATTGTTATTTTTCTCAATTATATTGCCTATAAGTATACATTTTTTAAATAATTTTAAGCTCTGGTTTTTATTTTTACGGAGGCTTTTGTGCCATACTCATACTGCTATACACTACAACTACAACTTGTTAGTGCAATACAAGTACAAGAAGGTCTACTAGTGCTAGCTTTGAATTAGTGGATATAATTATATAATATATTTTTATATATGATTATATTTATATCGCCTATCGATAGGACCATGGCTTAGGCCTTAGCCTTTATAGAGCACTTTTGATAAATTAAGCATCACGGCGATAAGACCCATTTAGGAATTTAGGCTAAAAAAAAAACAATTCTTACCTTAGTACCAAGTAGTTGACAATATCGAAGTATGTAACTTCAGGCCATTTCATTCTATCGCGGCTAAACTCAGCTGAAGCCAAAGCAAATGGATCAACATTTAAATTAACTGTCTTAGCATCATATCGGTCTCTAACGTTGGTGGGCAGAGTCAAGCGATAAGTAATGAGTTCCATTATGGTTATGTAATCTGCGGAGATGCGACAGCATATTTGTACTGTTTTTACCCGCCAACAAAGCACCACACTCGCTATTAGTCTTCACAATAACAACTTTACATTTCGCTTTCCCTTCCTGTTCCATATATGTAAAGTAATCCCACACCAGACTCTCCTTCTTTCGTCCAGCTAATATCCTTGATAATGAACTCATTGTCCTCAGAAACAAACTTTACTCGTCCAAAATAAATCACAAATATAAATTGAAAAAATAAACCGGCGATCATGAAGAAATGCGATGCTTTAGCGCTTTACTACAATACAAAATACGGATTTTGACGGAAATGACTGGACGAATGCGTCAACACTAAAACATGGAATTCGGCGCAAATGGCGGAACATATTCCACGCGATATTCGTTCAATAATAATTTTCGTTATTATTACTATTCTATTCATGAAAATTAATTTTTATTTCTATTCTATTACCGTTGGCGTTCTCAAAATAATTTTTGTTCTTATTTTCGTTATCGTTAAGGAATTTCAATAATTTTCTTTCTTATTCTTATTCTCGTTAACGTAAATATCACTGGTTCTATATTATCTTTTTTTTTTACTTAAACATGTCATATTGTAAAAAATGAGAGCAAAACTATCAAGCAGACTGGGGTTACCGTTTGTTTATAGTCGTTATGGAAGGAAAATGGCCGCCTTGAGTCTGCGTATCACGTGAGTGAAAACAATAAATTGTAAAAAAATGTTTAAACTTATCTAAGAAAAATAGTCAAACTAATCTAAGATGGAACTAACTCCACAACGATTTATATGTACTAAAATTTCAAAATATAGAAAAAGTAAGCATGAAAAGACAAAAACCGAAGGATCTGCAAAATTTTGAAGCTAATCTTTTTTGTTTTTCTTCAATGGCATTGCTAAGTGAATTTATCAATCCCTCCTTTTCTTTAGGGAGCTCTTCTTTATTCACTTGACTTTGCCAAAAGTGACGGCTAGTGGCTTCAACTTTCTCAGCATATTTTTCAAGTCTCTGTTGCTTTTGCAACATCTCTCCCAACTCTTCTTCTTCTAATCCTGTTTTCCTGGCTTTTGTTTAATTTTCATTTGAATTAGTTTTTTTTCTTCTAAATAATGACAGTACTGTTGCCTTGCTGAGGGTGCATAGGCAAGTATGGCAGGAGTAACTGTGACATTTTCAACACCGCCTATGCTGTTAATGTAATCTATTATTAATCTTCTCCCAATAATTGATGGGGCCTTCATGTTTTCTGTCATTACTTGGACATTTGTGCTGTAGCCCCACTCAACAGAGACTTGTCCATGCGAAAGAATTAACAACATTTTGACAACCCTCCCATAGTTTTTTATAAGAAGAGATGCCCAGGTGTAAATGATAGAGACTATCCAACCTCTAATTCAAAGGATTGAAGTTCTCAGAGACAGATGTCTGTTTTTCAGACAAAACGGATGCTCTGAAGGATTTTAACTTATTAATTAGGTCATCTCCCTCAGAGTCATTGATTCTGTGAGCTTTAGACAGCCTCTGTAGACAGTTATTAAAAAGCCTTACAGCTCTGTTCTCATTACCAATAATTGTCTTTGGTACAAGACACTCTAAATTTCTCACCAAAGAATATTTTATCAGTGCTTTTTCTAGTATCTTTGCTATCATTGTGGCTAAAAACTCTTTTGTTGCCATTTGCAGACCTGCCAAGTACTACGAATTTTTCGTAGTTTATACGAAAAACAAGGTCCGACTACAAAATTACGAAATGGGCAAAAAAACTATGAATTTTCGCCGATTTTCGCTAAAAAGCAAAAAACTACGATTTTTTTCTGATTTTCTAAGAAAAATAAAAATTTTGTATATATAAAAATGCGAATGGGACACATGCCGATGCTCTCAGAGTTAAAATTACGATTTCCGGCCGGAAGTTGCATTTAATAAATATTTGTGTCCCTCACTGATCTATATAAAAAAAAGTTCACATGCGTTAAAACTGGGATTATTCTGGGATACTGTATCGTTTCTATCAACAAATGAATAAATTTAATAGTATCATCTTTCGCTCCAAGGGCCAAGCAAGAGAGTAGGGCTACTGAAGCCATGAAGCCTAATGCGCTAATCATGCTAGTGACTATACTACAACTAAGGCTAGGCTAGGTGGATAAGCCAAGCGCCCAAGCCCGGCTAAGGTCTTCTTTCAAATTATTTGCTAGCATTGGTCTCTAATTAAAAATTAATTGAAATTGAGTCATTTAATTTACAATTGAATTAAAATAGTAGTCCCCTATGAGCCTATTCTATGTTCTATTAAATAGTGTATACTTTATGAAGCTTCTTAGGCTTCTTTGAAATGGATATGAGTATGGCTCATGAGTGAAATAAATACACCGTGTAAAACGTCGTGTAAAAAATGCTTATAATATTCCTACTAATTGACTACTAATTTGGGGGTCTAAGGAATACGAATTTGGGTGTCAAAATACGAATTTTGAGGTGGCTCACTACTAATTTTGAAGTTTTCAACTTGGCAGGTCTGCATTTGGAGTTCCAATACACTTTTTTCTGAAACGGCCTTCTTTGACTGTGTTAGTGTCTTTATTTTCTGTGGGATAAATCCTAAGTCCACCTTTCCAGACATCAAATGGTTTTTCTTATCTAACACATCAAGGTACAAAAAGGTATCTTGGTTAATTTTTGTAAAATATCAGCTTTGATAAACCTGCAAAAAAAAATATTACTTAATGTATGGGGCCAAATTAATTACATACAGTTATCCTCGTGTAATACATGGTATATAACATACAATGTGATAGACATAAAGCAACTTCATTTCTTCTTCTTCAGACCAAGCTTTCCACTCTTTCTCACATTCACCGTTTCTTTGGTCTGCTTGTCAATCTTCACCCTCTTCACCTCATCTCCATCAATTTCCGCATCATCATAACTAGCAGCATGGCTAAAATGTCCTCCAGATGGGTTACAAGATTGGTCGCCAGATTGTGTTGTTGATGCATTAGAATCTGAAGATGTTACCGTCGTTTTCATTTCCTTTACCTTGTTTTCCAGTTCATCAATGATATCTCATACAATGTTTATACCAAGTTGCATGACCGTATCTTTTATTATTTCTTCAAGACCTTGAACCTCTGCAGGCTCCTCCTCCTTTTCCTCCTCCTCCCAATCGTTAAACACATAATGTGACCAATCCTCTTCTTCTTGTACAGTGTCCTGCATTTCTTCCCCCTCGTCTTTCTCCTTCGCCACACCCTCGTGCTCAATCTCCTCATCGTCTTCCTTCTCTTCCTCAATACTTTCTTCAGCATACAAGTTAAAAACTGGAACATCTTCATCATCATCAAGCACTTGGACATCATGCACGTCTACCGCTACTTTCATCAGACGAAATGAACCATCAGTACGTGCTCCTCCTTGTGCTTGCTCGTCGTGGTTCTTCTGTGGCTACGGCTCCATCATCATCAAGCCCTTGGACATCATGCACGTCCACCGCTACTTTCATCAGACGAAATGAACCATCAGCACGTGCTCCTCCTTGTGCTCCTCGTGGTTCTTCTGTGGATACGGCTCC
Organism: Anisus vortex; assembly: GCA_949126835.1. Classification (NCBI taxonomy): domain Eukaryota; kingdom Metazoa; phylum Mollusca; class Gastropoda; family Planorbidae; genus Anisus; species Anisus vortex. The sequence goes on from OX421494.1 coordinate 30,604,633, forward strand.
TTCATCATCATCAAGCACTTGGACATCATGTTCGTCTACCGCTACTTTCATCAGACGAAATGAACCATCAGCACATGCTCCTCCTTGTGCTCCTCGTGGTTCTTCTGTGGCTACGGCTCCTTCATCATCATCAAGCCCTTGGACATCATGCACGTCCACCGCTACTTTCATCAGACGAAATGAACCATCAGCACGTGCTCCTCCTTCTGCTACTCGTGCTCCTTCTGTTGCTACGGCTCTTTCTGCTCCTCCTGCTTCTACTTCTGCATTCCTCTCATTCATATCTTGTGAGAACCTGTTTTCTTCAATATTCCTCTTGGGTTTGAAATGGACAAGAGTGTCGATGTATTGAGTGTTCTCAAGCGTAATTGGGCGCACGTCCCACCTGTCTGGCAATAGCTTGGAACGGTCGGGTTCCGAGTTGGCAAAAATTATCACGTGCGGAATTTTGAATGTTTTCTGTTCACTTTCGTACTTTGTAGATAGGAAGAAGCCATTCTTCACACTTTTGATGACTTTGAAATTTATATGGTCCTGCTGCGTGCGCGACAGGTCCCATATTGCGATTCTCTGTCCTCGGTATGCAAACTTAATGTATTGGCTTTTGCCATTCTCGAATCGAACCGCTCCCTGCGTAATGACTAGGTAGCGCGAGAGCTTGTTTTCCCTACTCCGCCGATGACATCAAAATACCAGTGTATTTTCTGATTGTCAGGCGTTCCCTTAACCAGTTGTAAAATTTCATGTTGAAATATCTGCAGCTTGACGCACTTAAATTCTTCATAAAACTGTTCATACTCGTGCACCCTCTTGTAGGATTGGGCGAGCACGCCTATGGGCTTGTTGTACAACATGTACGCCCCTTTGTACAGCTCATTTTCTTCTATGCATTCAGCTATCTCTATCCCTGTGGATAGTGTCTTTGCGAGTTCCATGGCGGCAGTGTATAGATTCGTCCTGCCCCCTCTCTCTGTTACATTCTCATGTAGTGTGCCGTACACAAAGGCGTGTTTGTCGGTCTTAGTACAGTACAGCATGTTATGATGATCAGTTCCTTTAGCAGCCTTGTAGTGAGCCCGTGGGGACAAACTTTTCCTCATGGCCGTCACCCTTTTTCTTTCTTTAAGGTGCACAAATCCCTTGAGGTGAGGCGTACCTGTGGCGTCTCCGACTTCTCTGCCCACCACCATGTAAATGGGGTCGTTTTTTTCGCTAAAGGCTGCGGTGCATTCTAAATATTCTGCCTCTGTATAGTTATTTAGTGTGAAACAGAAGCGCTTAATAGCTGATGTAGTCATAGACGTCGACATGTTTATAGGATGATAATTGAACTGTTCACAATGTACAATAAGTACAATATATATCAATATAATAATAGTCAAAGCTATGAAATTTTGTTCCTTTTTACCATACAGGCAATAGTCAAATAAATAGGAAATAACACACCAATAATATTAATATTAATAATAAAAGGCACAGTAAAAGCAGTACTTAATATTTAACTGTGGTGACTAGTAAGTATACACTCAAAAAAACACTAGCGCAGACACAACTTTTCCAGAAAATCCAAAAAATATATTTATATATTTATATGTCCAGGATATTATTGATGGTGAAAACCTATCAATCGGATTCTACTCCATACGAATGCAACAGTCTACTTCCTTGCAGTTGGCTCAGTTGTAAAATAAATAGTGTAGATTCTTAGTGGAATAAGAAAGTTCTTGACTACATTGTAATATTTCCACAATGTAAATAATCTTAGTAATAATAGTCAAATCCGTGGTGAATTCATAACATAAATCTTTATTATAGTAAAGTAAGAATAGTCACAATGCACACAGTTCCAAATGTATATGGGTTTAAAAACAATGTAGAGAATAACGACCATGTTCTAAGTTAAACTGAAGGACTATTTAATAGAGAAAAATGAGTACTTTAATAACATGTTCTACTCCTTACAAAATGTTAGACCCTAGACTGAAATCTGAAGGGAGAAACATGGCTTTTTACAGTCTATCTTCTCATTATCCAGAAGTACTCATTGGTTAGGGTACAGCCAATCGTAACTAGGGGGAAAACTTCCACTCCCAAAAACACAAGTCTGGCTAGAAAGTCGTTCAACCAATGGAACAACAGAGTCAATTCTTCTTTGTTTGAAACCAGGCGGACAGGGCGAGGTCAGGGCTTAGCTTGAAAATACAAAACATTAATCTTACTTAATTACAGTACATTGATTAACCTTCCAACAATATAACAATCATGCCAGACCTCATGGCGCCCTCAAACCTTAGCAATAGACATTAAGGCGCTATTGGAGACACTTCCAATTAAAGCATCTACGCAAGTGTGTGAGCGTATGTGTTTTTCTTCAAGGAAAGATGCGAGATAGGAGGAGAGAGGTAATTGTAAAAGGGGTGTAGGGGGGGGTAATTGTAGTTACGATTACAATTCAGTGTCACGACTTGTAGATGCCAGGCCAAGTAATTTAACCACCCTAGTTGAGGAGTTGTAAATGTTTGTAAATGATAGCGGGAACGGAGGGGAGGGAGTTAATTATCTCGGCTAGCACTCCTTCTTTAGAAAAGCGACACATGGTCAAGTGTCATATTACACTCAGCTAGGACGCAGGGCCCTCACAAGCCTTTGTGGCGCCCCAGGGCAAAAGTTTCAGCGCCGCCCCATACTGTAACTGCTTTGTTTAGTGCATAGGTTCTCAACCTTTTTTGGCTCACCGCCCCCTTTTTCAAATGTGTATCTCTCACTGCTTCCCCCCCCCCCCCCCCAATCCGAAGTTGAACTAATGAGTCAAATTTGCCGCATATAATTTGTATAGGCCGACTATATTTGTATGCAATTTTATCATCCTATAAAGAGCTGAAATTAATACTTTTTTTTAATTGTTGTTTAATAAATAATAATAAAAAAATATACTGCAAAAGAGGTTTTGAAAATAAAACAATTTTAAAGTGAAGCTTGTTCCTGGTATGTTGCTAGCTAGTAGTTCTTCAATAAATAGGGTGTGGAAATGGAATAATTTTTTTGTTTGTCAAAACTAAAAGACCTAGAGAAATTGATGGATGTCCTTTTGCAACCAAAAGTCGTGATTATAGCCCATTTCTGTATTCAATTATTTTTATTCTTTATTTGTTATTTATTCTTCTTGCAGTTGTAACGGTAGGGCTGATTTTAATACTTCACCATTAGAAACAAATGTCTAATAACCAATCAAGAATTTTCATGTTTGTAATATTATCTTTAAAACGTCTGTTGAAGTAATCATTAATTGTTTCAATGTATTGAAGTAAGCATGTCTGCGTCAGTTGTTCTTTATAAATTCAAGATGTGCTTGTGTACAATAGAGGTTTTGACATAAATGCAAAAAAACAACACTACTCTTTGTCTTCTTTTAATTAAGGTCAATTCCCTGAAATAATTATTTTTTTTTAACTTATTTATTCAATTAAAAAGGTATATCAGTTTTCAATTGTATGAGATTTTCTCTTAAATAATTGTCTTTGGTTTCCAAAAACTTTAGCATCGAAACAAATATTCATACAATATATTTAAACTTTAGATGACTAGCGTACCTAAGTGGTTGAAACAAACTATTTGTAATCCTAATTATTATTTTTAAAATCTGACAAACTCTCTGAACATTCTATCATTGAATGCGTTGCTTCTGTTTTGTTATATGCAGTAATTACATTTTGTAGTGAGTGATGCAGGCGATAACTGAGTTTTTAGAGCAAATTAATGTTGTCGATGAATCTAACACAGCTAATGCATCTGGCAGAGATTTCTTTGATTACGACATCAAGCTATGATAGAATCCATAACATCGTCGATGGAAGAATTCCTTTTTTCCTAAAAAGTATTCTAGTTAAAGTAATATAATTTTCCTTTAGTGTCCTTAATTATTTTTCTTTAGCAAAACTAACAAAATGTTCCCTTCTATAATAATAAAAAAACATAACGTTTAATTATTGTCAGGTAGCGAGGACTCCCATCAAGTTGTAAAAATGTGGAAAGTTTTTAGGTACTAACATAATATACTCCCACTTCATCACGTGCCATTTCATTAATTCGTCTCTGCATAGTGCTTTTGCTCAACTTATATCAAAACTGGTTTTTATAAATCAAAGGCTATATAAATCTAATTTATTCAAATTAAAACCCAAAAAATCTGAATGAAACTGTGATAATGAACAAAACACCGAACTTCGTTTTATAACGAGCTGAGCCAGATATTCAATTTATACTCACCCTAGCCCCTACTTCCTCTTCTAAAAATCTAATCACCGCCCCCATCTGCATTTCTTACATACAGCCTAAATATAGCAATAGATCAAGGTTAAATACATAATGGGCTTTATATGACTTTTACGTCACAATTACACAGTAGACATAAGTCGATAAAGACTTTGTCAAAGATCAAGATTACCATTCTTCTAAGTGAAGCAGGTCTTAATTTTGGTAATTAAAAAATCAGTGGTGTTGAATCTTTTTCAAATAGTCTACTTTTGTACCGCCCACTGGCCCTTCAGCGATCCCTACTGTTGCCGGGAACCTCAGCGCCCCCCCTACCAGAGCTTCTCACCGCCCTCTGGGGCGCTTAGTTAACTATTATGATTAACGACATTTTAAAATGCAATTTTTTAATAAGAATATTTTAGATGAGTCAATCTTTTATGAAACCTTTGTGAGGCTATTAAAAAGTGAAACATTTGTATAAAACAGTTTGAGTGTAATTAAACAAGAAGTCAACTTCTACTAATCTATATTTATTCATTATTCCTTTTGTTTACAATTTGTGTTTCAAATTTTATTTCCCCTTCAACTATCCCAAAATTTCTGGTATAAACTTAGGCTAAATGTGCCGCCCCCGGGCATATGCCCCCCTCTGCCCTCCCCCATGTGAGGGCACTGCTAGGACGGTGACATCTATTTATCTAGGTAAACCAAACGATGCAGTATGTCTAACGATGCAGTAGGTCTAACAATGCAGTAAGTCTAACGATGCAGTAAGTCTAACTATGGAATTCTACAGCGTTACATATAACGCACTAATATAGTAGTATTACTAGTCGTTTCGTAACAAAATCCTAAGTCCACCTTTTCAGACATCAAATGGTTTTTCTTATCTAACACATCATGGTCCAAAAAGGTATCTTGGTTAATTTTTGTAAAATATCAGCTTTGATAAACCTGCAAAAAAAAAAATGAGTCTTTATTCCATTGATACTATTCAAATGTAGCCTCCTTTGACAGTTTTTCCATGACAAACTTTTGTGCAACCTCTTCTACATCGCAACAAAAAGGGCTGTCTCCCAAAAAGCATTCTTTTGTTTGCTCAGAGGGACATACAGATGCCTGTAGAAGTTCAGCTTCTGTGGGAATATCTTTGTTCATTTTTTTCATACTGTCTAGTAGAAAGGAAAAATTCTGGTGGTATATGCAACAGCAAACTGTGCGGTCCCTGTCTGAGCAGATGCAGACATGTTTTGGACAAAGTGAAGCAAACTTGCTCTTTCCAACCTTTATTGATGGATGATCCTGCTTAAAGAGTTGATAGACCTCAGAAACATTCATAAGAAGGATTTTCTTTTGTTTTTTTTAGGTTTTAACCCCTTTTTCCATAAAAGTGACATAATCTTTCTTGCCAGGCAATTGCCTTGAAATGTCATCCTGTTCATAGAAGTTTGTGACCAATTGTTCCATCTCTAAATCTGGGAAATTGAGAGTTCTTTTGCATTTTGGTTGGATCAAAACAGAATAGATCTGCTTTTAGACTATTGTTTCCTGTTTTTTCCCTGCATTTTAGCTTTTTTTTAAATAAAAATGAGAATGAATTCATTTTTCTTTTTTATGTTATTTTAACCCCATCCTAATAAAGGCAGAGAATATGCATTACCATGACTCTAATCCATCTAATTCAAAAGTTATAAAAACTTTTTTCTAAAACATGGTAACTGACATGACATTCAAAATCATTCATTTTCAACTCCATTTTATGAACCAGCAAATCAATAAAATCTATAAAAGCCACTTTGGATAGATAGATTTATCAATGAGTTTTAAGAAAGCAGTAAAAAAATTCTCACCTTTAGCTTTGCTTTAACTTTTAGTTGGTGGTTTGTTGAAGGAGTCTTGTAAGAAAATTTTACTGCATGTTTTCTCAACTTCAAAATGGCCGCCTGCACAAACTCAAATATTTTATGATGGTATAGTTATCTCTCTTCATCTTAATAACAAAATCAGTTCTAAAAAATGCTGCTTTGGTTTACATTCCCGTGGAATGACCCTGTTAAAAATATATAAAATTGTATGTTTCTGTGCATGAAGAGACTGGGCAGTTCATTTCTTCCCTTTGTCTTTTTCTTCCACCAGATCTGTCAATCACCAGTAAATAAGTCTCTTACTGTTGTTGTATATCTACTCATGATAGCATCTGAAATATAAAAAAAAGCAACATAAAAAGTTAATATATGAAAAGAACATTTTTTTCAATGCATCCTATTATTATCATGCATGAAGCAGTTATATATTATATGTTATGGGTATTCCTTCTAGAAAATTGTGTCCATGTGTAAGGGGTGGGAGTATTTAAACGGGGAAGAAGGGTAAGGAAAAAGGGGGTGGGTCGTGGTCTGTACCTAAGCGAACCCAAGGTGACTGTCACAGTCTAAGGCTTTAGCTACGCTATCCTAAATAAAATAACAGCTACTACTCAGCTGCCACAATGAAGAAGCTCTTTGCCATGATCCTGCAATATTGTTTTATTAAATTGGTTATGAAAAGACCAATTCACATTAGGTCCATCCATGGAAAGCTGAAGCAAATTGCCAAGATTCAAAGCAGCTGTAGCATCAACAAATGTTGACTGCAGGTCTGATGCTGTAGCATGTCCAAGAAACTTTGATGTAAAATATCGTGCCTTTACAACATTAGAGTCCCACAGTCTAACATGGAAATCCATCTGCTTAGATTGAAATGCTCTATTCAAACTTGCATCAAAACAAATAACAAATTCATCTCTAAGCTGCTCCTCTAGCATTGACAAAAAATAGGGCGCTAATCCAAAACATGCCAGATAAGAAGTTTTTCTCTCAGATAGACTAAAAGTTTTTTTGCAATGTCACTGTCAGGAAACATGCGTTGAAAATATTTGTTAATGCCTGCATTGGAAGGAAAACTGTGGTGCCGATTAATTGTAAACAGAGTCCAAATGATTTCAGCTTTAATGGTGTTTTCATTAGAGAAATGACCTGAGATGTTTGTCACTGAAGTTGCTTTGAGGGTGCTTTCGGGCACTTGTGAAGTGGAGGTACCAGTTGTTTTAAGGGTGCTTTCAGGTTCTGTTTGCAAAGTGGAAGCATCAGTAACCGATTGGCTGGCTGGATGCTGAAAACAAATCATCAGTATAGTATTAGAAAGGATTTTTTAAAAAAATGTGTTAACTATAACCTTAATTATCTCTACCGCTTACCAAATATTTTATTACTACTGAGTACCAGTAGGCCTATAGAGTATTCAACTAGACAAGTTAAGTCTAGGTCTAGTCTAGATTTAATTAACTCAAGATGACAAGATTATGAGTAAATTTAATTATTATAATTATTAAATTAATGCAAACATATTGATATTTAAAAATTAAAAGTAATACACAAACCTTGTTGATCAAGTACATATTCATAGAATTAGATTTTAATAGGGCATTTATCTTTTGTAGATGTTTTTTGCAAAAAGCATGTGAACGCAAAGCGCATACACCCATGCCGGTTAAATTGATTTCCTTACCACATAGTTTACATTTGGCGTAATTTTTGTTTTTTGTTAGGCCTATCCAATGTTTATATTTGTCCATTCCAAGCCATTCCAACTGGAATCTACACCCAAGCATTTGAAGTACCTGTAAAAAAAAAAAAAAAGGGATATAATATAATAAATTTAAATGTCCTAATGAAATATTCACTTCACAAATTTAATAGATCTATAAGGCATCACCACATAGAAGAATTATAAACTTATAGACTAAAGTCTTCTGCACAGAATTAGCGCTGAAATTGAACTGGTATTAAATGGAAGCAGAATTGAATGTGTGACTTACCACATGTAAACAAAAAGCGCCGTAAAATTGTCGGAAAATGCAACATGGCTGAACACTTTAAAAAAATGCGCGCAACGAAATACACACAGAGTCGGAAACTGAATGTTACCGCAGTGACAAATACAAACTTACAAGTTATCGGAAAAACAAATCTCAAGGTTCTGTGTTAAAATTCAAAGTTTTTATCTCGTTTTTTCAAGTTTCAAGGTTTTTTTCAAGCCTTTGAGTTTTAAAAACCAATTGCAAGGTTTTCAAGGTCCGCTACAAACCCTGAATGTTGGCAGTATTGTAGCACTGTATGCTTTTAACTTGGTGTCTAATCGGAGTCCTTTTCTGTCCCAAACGTTTTCCTGAAGGTGCAGTCCTCGTCATCTATATTGGCAGTGTGTGCTAGTGTGCTGCCAAGGTAGGTGAATTTGTTGACAACCTTGAGTTCTTGGCCCTGGACTGTGATTTCTGGATTTGACTGCAATATCCCTGGTGCAGGCTGATGCAGATCCTCGGTTTTCTTTGTATTTATGGTCAGGCCAGAGTTATCACAGGCTTTAGTAAATCAGTCCATGAGATATTGGATTTTTCATTGCGGATCCAGCATTTAGGGCGCAATCGTCCGCATACAGGAGGTCGCGAACCATGGTTTCTTCATGGTTTCCTCTTTATATTATTGTATTGTAGATACCCCGTAAAGACCAAGAAAAGAGTTCACAATTTAACTACATAAAAAATGTATAAAAAATAACAAACAAGAACTACAAACAGATGACAGAGTTTCACTTTAGGTATTTAGTCCAGCCCTTCAGTGAAGATTCGAAAGCCGGCACAGAAGGGGCAGTAATGGAGGCCTGGTCCATTGCGTTCCACAGTCCAATGGCTGATGAAAAAAAAGAATATTTATAGACATCGGTGCATGCATGTGGTACATGCAGTTTGAGCTTATGATCTTAAGTAGAGAGGGACACCTGTTGGATGCGACCTGACTTGTGTGAACATTTCCACGTGGCGGTTCATGATCTTGTACATAGTGGTGACCTTGTTTACCACTCTGCGGTGTCGTAGGGGCTCGAGTTGGAGTTTGCCCACCAAATCAGAGGCACTTGTTTTAAGGCCGTAGTCCTGTAGGATGAAGTGGATACTACATAAATAATAGATGTATTGAGAAAATAAAAAATTCTTTTTTGGCCGTGTCAATAAATGTAAAATGTGTATCAACTTGCCCCGTTCTCCCTATATTATGTCACCTTATGCGACAATAGCATTATGAGCAGTAAGTATAAAAAGATTAATGGACTTTTATAGAGTAAACGTGCGATTGTTTCTCTTTTTAAAGGTCTGGGTACCGGTATTTTTAAGTTCCTTGGCACTACATGTTTCTCTCCTATTGTCTGTTCAAACAAAACAAAAAATGTTTAATGTAACACAGAAGTTGTGTTGCCGGAGACTGTCATACAACAAGTCTGCTATGTTAAAAAATAATGCATATGTTGTTGGTTAAGTAGGCACTTGTCTGTTCTATAGTGTAGGCCTATATGTATGCCCTCATTGCAATCATGTAATCTAATACATTTCATAGTAAAATTGGTAGTAACTTTGAATTTTAACATAACATAGGTTTTTTTTATAACTATGATACAATTCATTTACAATGTTTCTTGTCTTGTTGTTGACAATAACGTACGGTTCCAAGCACTTTCAGTAGTTGTTGACAATAACGTACGGTTCCAAGCACTTTCAGTAGTTACCAAGCCTGGAGGTAAGGTACTTTTAGATCCAGTGTTGTCCATGTATGCATAAGCTCCTTACACAAAGCTCTTTTTAGTTTCTCTTATACCAAGTTCTTTGGTTGTCCCAAATACAATTCCATAAATCTGTTTTTAAAATAAATATAATATAAATACATGTATTAGTTTTACAAGTCTTGACAGAAAATCAATGAATAATGTAATTGCTAAACATTGTCATGTCAACAAATAAATCATTCCAGTTAACATTGTCATGTCAATAAAGAAATTATTATAGTTAACATAGTCATGTCAACAAATAAATTACTCTGGGTAACAGTTTCATGTCACTGAGATATATCCTATATGTTTACAAAACACATGGATAAACAATGACTTGACTTAATCCTGTATATCCCCAAAGGATCATAGGACCTCAACTACACCATCAGTTTCTGTCTTTGTTGGCTCCCTTCAGTTGTGTCCTTGAGAGGCCAACAGCCTTTGCCTCACTTACAACCGACCTTCTCCAAGTCTACTAGGGTCTGCCCACTTTTCTCTTCCCCTGGGGATTCCAGTTTAGTGCTCGTTTTGCCACTCTGTTTTTTGTCAGGTCTTCTCCCATAAGTTGACTCATGACAGTGTTACTGGACATCTAATTTTTAGTATGTGTCTCAGGCATATGTTCACAAATGTCTGGAGCCTGTTTTTGTTTGCCTTGATTACTCTCTAGGTCTCAGAGCCATATGGCAGAACTGTCTTTACATTTTATTGAATATTCTGATTTTGCTCTTTAGGGACAGTGCACTAGGAGTTCCACTTAAATGGGTAGAGTCCCAGTAAGTTTAAATTAGGCTTATTATTGAAGCCCATATTTAACACTAGCCCCAGAAAAGCTCTCAATTCTATTTAATGGCCCTTGCTGTCTCCATTTATGCACAGAAGATTGGGGCAAGGCCTCAAGTTTTATTTTATTCCTTGCGATGAACTGATCTGCACATCTGCTCGTGATGATCAGATTCAGAAAATCCACTGTAAGAAACAGATCAAGATAATCGATTGGTCTTGCAGTTTGAGAAGGTGTCCAAAATTTAATTACGAATAGTTACTTAAGAACTCTCGGCTCAACTAATAAGGTTAATACAATGACAATTGTACTAAATACCACTAACAGTTTACTACAAGTAGCACAACGTAAAATAAAATGAGAGAAACTTTCTTTCAGTTTATTGATATTAATCTTAGTTTTAAAAACAAACATACAATAAATATCATAAAATAAAAGAAGAGAAAAATGAGTCTATAAAAGAACACTTCAATATAGTACATATGAAAATATGTGCAGCCTCTTTTCTTTCCCTATATTTATTATAGAGAGCCTCATCAAAATTACCCTGCGCGAATGCAAAACAAGTGTCACATTGATCTTTTAGGGGTTGAAATATCAAAATGTTCATGGCTTTTATCTCTGCACCAAAAAAAAAGACCTAAACATATTAGGTTTACCGTAAACATCACAAATTTTGATGTACTCACAATAGATATCTGAATATGACTGAATAATGGTTCCAGATAAAACTTTTTTTGGTACTTTTTTGACAATAATGCGATGGCATTTTTGGTAATCGACCAATACATTCTTTAATGAATTTGAGGCCATCTGAATCTTGCACTAACAATGGCATGCATGTTTCATCATTAACGTCTTTCATCGATCCAAACCCACCATTTTTTCAGACCTTTTGTATTCAAAAACATTTCTTTGCAAATTCTTTTTCTTTCTCTATTCATGCTATAATAGCATGCTCAGTGCGTTGTTTTGACATGACTACAAGAACACAATTAGACAATTACTAATTAAACAGATGTCTTTAAGTTCTTTTTAAATGACTTTGATTCAGTATGCTTTAGTGCAAGAGGTAAGTTGTTCCACAATACTGGCGCCACTGACTCAAAGGCGCGCACTACAAAAGTTTTTTTCCTATGTCCAATAAGACTGGGAGCCTTGAGCAATGACTGTGCACATGAACGCAGATCTCTAGATGGGGCATATTCTGTAAGAAGGTTTTGAAGATAGCAAGGTGCAGTGCCATCCAAGCAGCTGAATGTCAGGGAAAGAAGCTTATATTCAATTCGCTTCTGCACGGGGAGCCAGTGGAAAACCCCAAGTATAGGGGTGATGTGAGCGGACATCTCGACCAGAGATACTATACGTGCAGCATTGTTTTGCACCTTCTGGAGTCTCTCACTCTGCTCACAAATTATCCTTAGCGTAGGCTACTGTTTACTCTTTTTGTCCAATTGTCTACCTTTACAAAATTCTCCTTATTCTCTTTTCTCCTTGTCTGTCTTCCTTTTATGATTGAATTTATCAGCACCAGTAACCTTCCCACTATATAAGTAGAATTAGTCATTGTCTGCAAATTTTCTAATGTTTGACTTTCCCTTCTCTCAGCATGAGCAACAATATTTGTCTGGACTTCAGCAACATCAGTAATATCAGTATGCTCATTTTATACTATTTCAATATTTTCTTCAATATATTCCTAGACACTTTGAGAAGAATTATATATCTGCAAAATTTATTCTAGAACCAAGAAACACCTTAGGGCCGCAATGAAAAATGTTGCTTAAGTGATTACACATAATTGATTAGGTCATGTGAAAACACATTGCAAACCAACTTGGCCGTTTTGCGCAGTCAAAACAAAAAACGAATCAACATAGCCGTTTTTTAAGAAATAAAATTGTAGAAAATCTTTTTGACAATACTACAAGATATTTTTAGACATCATGTGGGATATCCTAAGTAAAATTTTGGTAAAAAATTATTTTTTTTTACAATTTCCGACTTGGCAGTTTTTTTGCCTGGCAACGACACTATGCCTTCAGCAGACTATCATTCTATCCTAGGGATCTTTGGCCAGTGCATCTTTTCTAATCTATTAATGGCAACTGAGCCCCCATTTAATATTTGTCTCCATTGTATGTTTATTATTGAGTTGTTTTAATCATGATTGATCCCACTCTTTTTTTTTAATGATGTACAACTTTAAAATATGCATGGGATTTTTTTTTCAATAGACCACGAGGCATTAAAATTTTCCTATTCTATTCCATATTTGTCTAACCATTTCTTCAGTTATTTTGCTTATAATTTTTATAGAAATACACTTAGTTGTATGACAGTTGCATTTTTTAGAACCATAGGAGCCTTCAATACTTTACAATCTACGGATCAGTTTTGTGCAGACTCAGCTGAAAGTTAAGCCCTTAGTTGAATGGTTGCCTAAAAACCAAGTCACTAATTGTATTGTCTTGAAATTTCAACATTGCCTTCAATGTGTTTCTTTTAGAAAGTAGTGTCTTAGATTAAGTTAGATGTTGCAGCATCTGATCATTTATCTCAAACTGATTGTTGTAAACTAAATTGTGATTGAACAAGTTGGGAGAAGAAACAAAATTGTATTACCGGTAGTTAATTTACTATTAACCAACTTGTGCTTCTCTTTTATCTCTAGTCCATTAAAACCATCCAGAATTTGTCACATAATTGGTCTACATTCTGTCCATTGCCATCTTTTACTGCATTGCTGACAGATTACTCTAACAAGTTTCATCCAAGTCATTGAGTTTTTCATTTAGTCAGTTAAATACCTACACCTATTACAAGTTTCATCCAAGTCATTGTTGAGTTTTTCATTTAGTCAGTTAAATACCTACACCTAGTTTAGGGCAAAAACTGAAATCTCATTTCTTTGGGTTTTATTTAGTCTCAAGTTCATGTAAGTCTTACTTTCCTCAACAGCAATGGCTCTACTGTTATATTTACAAAATGCTTTCATAGTGGGACATTTCAGATTTAAAGTCATCTAATCTTTCAAATAACAAGTTTGAAAATTTTAGTTACTTTACTTTGCCTTGTTTTATGAATTTGTTAATTTTTTTTTCTATTAAAAAAGAAAAGAAGCTAAAATATGTGTGTTTAAGCAAAACCAATGATTTTGATATTGAAACTGTTTTTAAAATGTTTTAGTCTTCTTGTAAATAAAATGGTAGGGTTCAAGATGAAACCATAATAAATTGAGAGTCTGGAGGTAACTAGACTTTGGTCCTAGCAAATCATTTATTACAAATTTCCTAGCAAATCATTTATTACAAATTTCCTAGAAACTCGTTTATTACAAATTTCCTAGCAAATCATTTATTACAAATTTCTTAGCAAATCATTTATTACAAATTTCCTAGAAACTCGTTTATTAAAAGTTTCCTAGCAAATCATTTATTACAAATTTCCTAGAAACTAATTTTTTTTACAAATTCATTTTTTACTTTTACAAATTAACTCATATGCTAAAAATATTCACACAAAAAAAATTTATAAGTCATTTTGGTGAAAAAGTAATTCACATTTCACATTGGGGAGTGCCAAAAGTTTCTGCTTAAAAATTAGCTCTGATTTTTGCTTTGTAGGTTTAGGTTAAAGCTATATACATATTCAAGATATTTACAGCTGATTAAATGATGGTGTTATATTAATTGAAATCCTGATTAGAAAGATACATGCCAGAATAAAGATTATTTTTCACTATCAGCAAGCTGAGTTTCAACAATCTCATAAAGAAATCAAATAATTGTACATGTATTTCTCTTTTTTAAATTCCAATGTAATTTTACTACACAAGGACCTTGCATTTGTGTCTGTTGTGTAAAATGATGTGATCATTTCTATATTTTACATTGATGGTATTATGATGGTATTAGGGTTAGGTTTTTTTAACAAAAAAATCTTTTTAGAAAGACTTTGTACAGCTAAACCTTTGTCCTGCAGGCTATGTGCTAAAAAAAAAGCAAACATTTTGTCAGCAAAATTTAATAGATTTTGATGTTTAACAATACTTTTATTTCTAGTTGTCTATATTTTGTATCTATAATAAACTTTAGTTTATTGAAATATGTTGTTTTATTTATGCAAAAAAGAAAACAACAATAAAACGTTTTTTTTCTCTAACCAATACTTTGATTTTTTATTGATTTTTTTGTATAAATGTAAATAAGTTTGAAATCACCAGCACAGGAGAGGAACAAAATTTCAAACCTACAATTGTTGTTTGAATTATCAAAAAACTCTCTCACACACACCAGCTAAATAACTACATTTCATTGTCCACTAGATCTGATAAAAGCAAACTGAAATATATGGTTTTCATTATGCCACAACAAAAATGATACATGGCACCAACACATATAATATATTGCCTTCTAATTATTCATTAAATGTAATATACATTTTTTTAAACATTGAACTATTTTTCAATAAAGAAAATGAGTACAATAAGTTCACAACCAAGATGTTGTTTATTTCAATAGCCATTGATAATAATTGGTTTTGTGTTCTATATTTTATTCAGAAATTCATAAGCCCATTGGTATTGAGATATATATATTCCACAATGATGCATTAAAACCATCTAAGCAGGTTTAAGAAGGCTGCAAGTAATAAAAATATTTCACAATGTGTAGCAAAAAAAAGTAATTTCTATTAACTACAATTTTTTTCCTGGATTAATATAAATCAATCATTCACCTCACCCATGATAGTATTCAAAAGCAAACAAACTAGAATTTATATTAATATGTAATTTAATCAAAAACAGTTGTTTTTTTGTGTTTATGTATAAATCAATGACAGTTGCTATTTTTATTTGCTCATAAAAGTAATGTTACTTATATTTTACAATGCTAAATATTGCCAAGGTGGAATTAAATTTGTTAAACATTTTGTATAAGTTGTGATGTAAGTATAGGAAGAAAAATTTGTTCTGAATAAAGTCCAAATTATTCAAGGGATAAAAAATAAAGATAAAAAATTCAATGAACAAAGAAAGTTAAATATGATGTTAACATTTTCATAAACTGCTGTTCTTCCCTCTAATAAATAAATACAACTATTCAGTTTTTTTTTAGAAGTATGAAGATATAGTTTACCAAAATGCATGCAGGGGATTAAAAATAAACAAATAAATATTAGAAAAACAACACAAGGCAAATGAAAACAACAACTGTCTAGTAAACATCTGAACTTGCTATAGCAACACCTAGATTCTATGCTTCGTTGGATATACAGGGTAGAAATGATGATATATTTACTTACTGTAGCCAAAAGAAAAACAAAACCGTGACACAAGGAAACAAAAGATATACAAAAATAGCACAGAGATAAAATGATCTCATGGTCTAGTAAATAAATGATGACAAGAACACTTTAGTTGTTTTAAACATTAAAAAAAAACACTATTTAGTGGTTAATTTAGTTACAGGGTAAAAATATTATGTAAAATCTTCTGAAAGAACAATAGACTATGTACAGTGTTTTTAATTGGCAGAAATTAGTGCTAATGTATAACACAGATTTTAATACACAAGAAGTTTAAATAAACCAAGAGACAAAAATGCACTAGCACCATTAGGACTTCAATATAGTTACTGAAATAATCAAATTAGCATAATCATAACAGAATAAAGATATATAAAGTTTTAAAAAACGAAAGTTGAATCAGAGATTAACAATTTAACCTTATGTAACCTACTTGACATTTGACCTTTTTCTATTAATAGTGAATTAAAAGTCATGCCACAAAAATTCTACAATAGAATCTGTTCTTTATAGTGCAATCATAAAACTATTCTGGGCGTTAAAAAAAACACTATTTACAGTAAAAAGTAAAACATTGCAATTTGTTTTCCACCAAACATGGTTCTGTACATACAAACAAATCCACAAAGATTGAAAGTAAAGAGAGAAAGAACAAAGAAAACTTTTTTTTCTAATTAACACAAGCAACAGGCATCTTTCATAGAATAATGAATAAATAATGGCAATAGTATATAGAACATCCATTGTATAAGAAGATTACATTGTGTTACCAGTAAATAAACTGTGAACTGTACAATAGCTGATAGACTTCTGGTGTTGATTTCAACTAAACAACATTGAAATTACCATTAAAAAAAAACTTCTTTCTTTTTACTATAAATGTAAAATAATTACTGAATTACTGTAAAAGTAAATTAAAAAAATAAATATATAAGTTTTTGTTTTAGCCATTAAGTCTTAATTTAAAATGTGTAAATTAAAAAAAAAAAATTACAAAATCAAATGTGTCATAAAATATTTTTGTTCTTTAAAGTAAAAAAGGCACAAATGAATATTTGTTTGCAAGACCAGTACATTTGTCTCAAAAGTATTTGAGAACATCTAGACTCCTGATTCGATAGTTTAAAAACAAATTGTTTTATTAAACCAAATTTCTTTGCTTGATTTAAAAAAAAACAACTGATATTAAAAACGTGTTAAAATTGTAAGCAGTAAATGAAACACATTAAAGCATTTAGCACAAGTTGCACTGATAAAATAAACATGTATATATATATATGTATCTAGCTGGCTGTTTTGTTTAAGCAATACAGTAGAAATGTACATCAGCTACTTTAATGTTTCACTAGAGTCTTGTAATAACATATGAGATTCATGCTGATTGCGTGTAGAGTAGTGAAATCTTTTTTACAAGGGCTGCAGTTTTTGAAACTTCTAAAGTATTTTTTTTCTTCAACAAAATGCCATAAATAGGAAGCATGTACACAAAAGATATTTCTAAATTATGCCAAGCATTGAATGAAATTGAAATATGGAGGAAGGGGGGGGGGGGGGGAAACTGATTCAAATATTTGCTTTGGATCAACTAGAAATAACAACACATCTTCTGAATTTATTGAATTTCTTTGCAACGTCTAAAAACATTGTTTCTATTAATTCTCAATTTCAATAGAAATTAATGGAAGGTTTAATGTCTTAGCACAATATATTTATGTTTTGTTTTTTCTCTTCCTTCTATTGAAACTCTGATAAAACAATCACTGAAAATTAACATCTAGATCTAGTTTAAGTTTAGAATTAATTTACAAACCTTTTTTTCTTTGAATAAAAATTCTTTTTTAAAATGTGTTGTCTTTATCTGTGTCTTTACACAAAAGCCTATTAACATTTTTTTTAACATAGATTTATAATTTAAAAATGTATTATACAGATATGGTTAATAGTCCAATAATAACAACAACAACTAGCAGTATGAACTCTCAGTAAGAACAAAGGCCAAAAGAGTCTTCTAGGACGGAAGATGAGATTATTTCCCTTTATGCTAACCCTCACAGTGGGCTGTTGAAATGTGAAGTTTTCAATTGCAACTGGTTTCTTTTCTGAAAGTAAAAATACAAATTTAATTAAGAAACAAAAAACATCCACATTTAACCAATTACAAATTTAACCTTGAACAGGTGCTGGACAAACAGATATTTAGATTACCATTGCTTTTGCACGTAGTTGCCAGGGAAAGTTCCGAAATTTCCTGTCCTGGCTGAGGTTCCAACGTACCAGCCATCATCACATTTCTCCATCACAAAAACCTCATCTCCTTCTTTCAACTCCAGCTCATCTTCACTCTGAGGCCTATAGGTATAAATTGCTTTGTATCTAGAGAGAAACAACCCAAATAATATTAGTTGAACTAAATGTATCTTACAATGAAGTTTGTGTACACAAAACATACAAATCAGACTATTACAGTATGACAAAATTACCTTTATAAATATGATAGAACTAGTAAATTATAATAGCACTACATGAAAGTTTAGAACTAAAGACAAACCTTTGCAATGCTAAATCATCATCTGCTACTTTATTATTAGATCTACTTTTGTTTGAAGACAGGTCGTAGCTCAAGTTAGACAATGGTGTCGGAGCAATATTTTCTGGTAGCCTTGACCTATCCAGTGTGCCCCCAAAACCTTTGCGGCTAGATGGAGGACTTAGTACTCCTTTCTGACCATAAACTGTAAACTCCGGGGACTTGGGATCTGACTGTGAGTCGTACATAAATCTGTTTTGCCCTGAGGGAGGCTGCCTGTAGCCATAAGGCTGCATCCCAGGTGTACGCTGGGCAAAAGCACTGGGTGATGGTTGCGGAGGTGGTGTTGGAGCCTCCATGCTAACTGGGGACAACATTTCTGGTGTACCTGTAACAAAAAGTCAAAGAATTTACAGCCAGCAGAAACATACTTACAGTTCTCTGCATTTTTCTAAAACATGACTTTATATAAACTCCACATTTGAACAGTTTCTTCTAAAAAATCACCTTCATAAAAAAAAACTGACATTTTAATTTAAAATAAGTTTCTATTTGTTTCTTCTCAATTGTCATGAATGTCCAACGGAACATTTGCCATTAGGTCTAACTCTTCTCAATTGTCATGAATGTCCAACAGAACATTTGCCATTAGGTCTAACTCTTCTCAATTGTCATGAATGTCCAACGGAACATTTGCCATTAGGTCTAACTCTTCTCAATTGTCATGAATGTCCAACGGAACATTTGCCATTAGGTCTAACTCTTCTCAATTGTCATGAATGTCCAACGGAACATTTGCCATTAGGTCTAACTCTTCTCAATTGTCGTGAATGTCCAACGGAACATTTGCCATTAGGTCTAACCCTTCTCAATAGAATGACTCAAATACAATAATTTTCAGGAAAGACTATTCCGATGCATTTTCATAAATTAAGCAAGGAAGGACAGGAGATACTAATACTGCTAGCTTTTGTGATAGTAAATTTTGTTTTGTAACATATAGATGTTTAAAGTACATGGATGTATAAGATACCGGTACATGGAGGTATAAGGCAACATAATATGGAGGTTTAAACATGTTAATGTGAAACTATATTTTGCTTTCCAAAGTAGCCAATGATTTTTTTTTTAAAACAAATTGAACATTATGTCTATATAAAGAAGTTTAATTATATCATGTAAGTCAATCCATATTTATTATGTTTTTCAGTAATATATATAATTTTTTTTTTTCACCCTTGGGTATTCCTAATGATACTAAGTGTGGGTGGCCATGTGCATGTCTGAGCCAGTAGCCAAGCTTTTATTTAGTAACCAAACTATGTTACTAACTGAGCTATCACTGAAGTCAAATTAAGAACTGGGATACCAGCACATTGTTGAATGCCAGCAGGGTATAAAACTATTACCTACCTGTCATAGGTGTTGTAATGACTGATGGTGCAGGTGTAATTAGTGGTGTGGAGGGTTCTCTAATAACCTCAACGTAGGCCACAGGGAAAATCCCTTGGCGTCCGCCAGATCGGCCTTCAAACCAGTTGTCATCAACTCGCCTCAGCAATGTGACATTCTCCCCCTGAACAGGACAGGAAGTCAATAAACATGAAGACATGCTTAACAATGATTTAAAAACTAACTAATGATAAAGTCCTGTACAGGACAGGAAGTCAATAAGCATGAAGACATGCTTAACAATGATTTAAAAACTAACTAATGATAAAGTCCTGTACAGGACAGGAAGTCAATTAACATGAAGACATGCTTAACAATGATTTAAAAACGAACTAATGATAATGATAAAGTCCTGTACAGGACAGGAAGTCAATAAACATGAAGACATGCTTAACAATGATATAAAAACTAACTAATGATAAAGTCATGTACAGGACAGGAAGTCAATAAACATGAAGACATGCTTAACAAGTTTTAAAAACTAACTTATGATAAAGTAAGTAAATAGTTAGTGTCTACCTTTCTCAATGACAGTTCAACTGTAGACTGTCCTGTAAATGTATATCTAGCCCTAGCCTGTCCCTCTGCATCCAATGCTGCCAAATGAGCAGCTTCAATGGAAGTCAGAACCTAAAAAAAGAAAAAAACTTTCATTTAGAATTACATTTACTAACATAAAAACACAATATAATATATATTCATCATGAAGACCCTGTCAACCAAAAGTTAAGTTTTTTTTACCTCAACATAATTCACTGGGAAAATCCCAGCAAGACCATGATGTTCTCCTTCAAACCAGTGTTTATCAATCTGTCGAAGCAAGTAAATTGTGTCCCCTTTTCTGAAAGACAACTCTCTGCAAAAAAGACAAGAACATAAAAGTAAAAGGACACTTTTTTTAAATGTCTTCACTGCATTAAGAATTTCATAATTATGTCTGATTATTTTTATGAAAAAAAACCCAGCAACAATACAAATTAGCAGATTTAAAAAAAAGTAAAGATTAATGTGTTGCTAACACAGTTAAGAACTATAAATTTAGAGAAATATTCTGACAATGATTCCAAGAATGTACCTTGGGTTCTGAGCTGTAAAGTTGTACAAGGCTTTGGCTTTGCCTTGTATTTGAAAGCCTCTCCGTCTCTCTGGTGGTACGCTCAGTGTTGTGGTGAGTTTGCTGGTTTGAATTGGTGGCTGCTGTTGCTGCGGAGGGGACAGTGTCTGCCGAGACTGAGGCTGGTTTGGCATTTCGTCAAAACGATTCGGTGATATGGGTGACTTCTGGCTGGGTCTGTTTATAAGATCAACAAGTATAATTAATTATGAAAATATAGGACAACAGCTGAAATCAAACTATGAAACTCAAAATAACTATAAAGAGAACTAGTCAAATAGGCTTTTGAAAATAATATTTTTGTAGATCACCAGGAATGTAACCAGAGACTGGATGGTGTCCCTTAGTCTACCCAGACCTGATTTGTACTATTGGTGATAAAAAAGGTGGTAGGGGATTATATTGGTCACACAATGCTCTTATAAGCAGTATCAGGTATCTGTGGAACATATGAATGCCACTAGGGATACTATATTTTATTTTTCATTAATAAACTGGGTTTTATGTTTAGATTATGATATTTTAGTTTGGTAAATGGTTTTGGAATGAATGAAAATCTCATACGTGAAAAAGTCATGATGTCTTCTAGCAGAATTATTTTCAGCATCTAATTGTATACGTTTCTTCCTTTCTTCTTCATACAATTCCTCCTAAAATGGTATAAATATTCACATCAGTAAAACACAGATTTTAAAATTGAATACCACAATAAATTTTTTTAAACTATTTGCTTTACCTTTAAACTATTTGACCAACCACTAAACTACTTGACTAACCACTAAACTACTTGACTTTCCACTAAACTATTTGACTTTCCACTAAACTATTTGACTAACCATTAAATTATTTGACTAACCATTAAACTATTTGACTAACCACTAAACTAGTTGACTATCTACTAAACTATGTGACTATTTATCAACTATTTGACTAACTATTAAACTATTTGACTAACCACTAAACTATTTGACTATCCACTAAACTATTTGACTTACCAGTCTTTTCTTTCTGTAAGCCACATCTTCTTCTTTTCTCCTCTTTTCCTTCTCATCAACTGGTAAACTCTTTCTGATGACATCTGAAGTTTGGTGACGAAAATCTGTTTACAGAGAACAACACCAGTATGTAATAATAAAAAACGTAAACAGACAACACCAGTATTTAATAAATCTGCCACAGAGCCAGTCAAATCTCAGAATGTGTTATATTAAAATAAATAAATGGATAAAGTAGTTAGACTTATGAATTATTTATTAGCTGATAAACACACATGTATGACCAATAATATGTTTTTTTTTCTTAATACATTCTGATCAGTAATGATAAGAGAAGTAATGATATTACTTTCAATTAAATAAATGATAAACTTGGGTATTTGAAATAACCTCATTAATTTTAGTGACTAAATTTACTTGAGTATTATTTAAAGTGTAAACACAAACATCTTTCTACGAGTATATTATAGAATAAAATGTGTGTGAATCACATGAATTAGTACAAGTCCAGGATATGATGAAAGAGTTCTACTTTATTAGTACAGTGTGAAATGAAACTTGAAACTATAAATAAATGTGCAGTCATCATAGCAATAATTAACCCTCATCCATAACATTCATTTGGAGTTAGAAGTTTTATGAAGCAATTTTCAACTACTTTTGAAATATTGAAGGAGAATTTTAAAATTAATTTAGAAAGGGGAAAAAAGCAAGAAAATAGGGGCAAGTAAATAATTTAGAGAAAAATTTTTTTTTTTTGGTTTGCATAAAGAATAGAATAAAAAAATAAAATTAGATCTAGACTGAGCCATAATAGAAAAAAACTCACTAAGACTATGATCCTTATACTAAAAGTTACTGGGGTAATAACCAAATCAATGAGTATACTAGCAAATATAAAGGCATGCTTATATTGGTTTCAATAATGGTACTTACATACATACATAAATGTGAATATATTGAATAAGTTTAATATAGATATAATATGTTGGGTTAAAGCAATCAAAGCGATATATAGGTCATGAACACTTTTTATATTCTTTTGTTAAGAAAACAACAATTCAGGTTTTAAATAACAACAAGAATAATGATACTTGTAAAAATACACAATTGATGTATATATATCAGCCAGGTACAGATGGGAACATCAATATCTGACATTTACATTGGGGGGGGGGGGGTAACAATATTTATCTAAACATTGAGGCCATGCTAATGATATTATTTTCTGTACTACTTTAAAACAAAGAAACATCCATAAAGGCAGGAAACAAAACCTGACAAATATAATGTGCTGGTTTCAAACTGTTTCTAATGAGATGTAAAAAAAATAAAATAAAAAAAATTCTATAAAAATAAAAAAAATATAAAAAAACTGAAAGCAAGCAAAGCAAATCCCAGCAAATTGACTAGAGGTTATGAGGCACTGAGGTTAAGATTTGACCAAATAATGCTAGTAACACCGGATACCTTTGGGCGCAGTTGTGGGGGACTGAGGTTTGATACCAAGCTGCTCAGTCGCAGAAACACTGCTAGGGCTCTGCCAGGTATCTACCGTTGCCCTTGCTTGGGCTATGTCTCTGTTCCTCTCGGCAGGGGATGTAACTGACAAGCTTCTGTTGTTACTGGCACTTGCCGCGCGAGTCATGTAGGCACCATCAACTAAATCCACTTTTGGTTTAGGAGAAGTGTCCTGTGTTCTGCTGGCGTTCTTTCCCCCGTGGAGAGTCTCAAAACTTCCGATCAGACCTTTAGCTAGTCCTTGAGCCAGGGGTGGAGATAACAGTGATGGACTGCTTGCATACATGGACTTTTTCTTTTCATTAGTTGGGGAATTTATCTGAGAGAATTTGGATGACAAATTGGCTCCCCTGTTTGTAGAGCTGATGCGTGTTGGGGGGGAAGGAGTCTGAACCCCAATGCCGTAGGCACCTCTGGGGCCGGGGCCATCTCTGGGGCCGGGGCCATCTCTGGGGCCGGGGCCATCTCCGTTGCGCTTGGCAGAATCCTGAGAAGTGGAGGCTGCAGCAAAGAACTCTTTGCTCTTCTGGATGCGTTCTTTGGTTGCCGCCGACTTCTGCTGAGACTGGAGGCTGCTGGCTCTTGTGGGAGGTGCCAGGGAAGGTGTCGAAGCTGACAGGTGGGCTGAGATATTAAATGCTGAGATTGAGGAAGAGGAGGGAGGAGGGGGTATGTCTGGAGGCAGTTGTTGCTCTTGTTCTAAAAGACAGAATGAAGCATGCAAGCTCATCATGTGGAAAGGGATCAACTAAAAGCAATCTTTTATTAATGAAAAAATAAGTTTTAATAATTGGTTGATAACAATTAAAACAATAACAGATGATAAAATAAAACATAAATAAAAATGATTTTACTAACAAAAAACTATCAATGAAATTTAAAAAAAAAATATTTTCAGTAATTTGTTGATATAGTAAGTAAATTGCATTTGCAAACAGCATTTAATTTTCTAAAATATCATGCACTTGGACTAAAGAATAGGACTAAAGACACAAACAACATAGAAAGTGTTCTTGAAGAAAGTGTCCAGACCAATAAATAAAAAGGGTATTTTTGTTGAAGCAACTGGTTAATGACTAATAATAATAATGAAAGCTAAATAGTGTATTTCACTAAAGTCTACAATGAGAGATATAATAGAGAATGCTTTACAGCTGGGTTATTGTTTACATGTTAGAAGAGGTCTAAAAAAAGAACTGAATAGAAGATTTGTTGAAAGTTGAAAGTCGTCTTACTGTGATTGAAACAATAAATGCCAACTCTTTGTGTACCAGCTACAACAATATCACTCACACTGATAACCATAACGTAAAACTAGATAAAGCATACACACAACATTTATCCAACTTTGATAGTTTGGTGGATACCTACCTTGTTGGTTTACCCAAACAGAAACTAACTGAGATTTACCAGTAACTTTCTCAACAGATGGCTTCTGTTCTTCAGAGTTTTTCATAAAGTAATTGTTATCTTGTACAATTATCTCCCTTGAATAGTATCCAGTTTTGGTGGGGGCATTTGTCACATGGCTGTTTTTTACATTTCTTTCATGATTATTAACTGATTTCATTTTGTACGCTTCATTGACTTTGTTATCATTGTCTCTGATTTTTTCAAGAGTTGAACTAGACTCTGGAGTTTTGCCTTCATGCTTTCTGCTTACAAGAGGCTGAGAATATAAGATTGTTTTCCCAGCAATGCTTACAGCATTGGTCTGATCCACACTCTGTCTAAGTTTCATATCATCAGTTTCATAGTTTTCATACAAAGTATTATTGCCCTTGGTACTCACATCAGAGTTATCAGCCTTTTTTAAAGTGGTGCTGTTTAAATTATTCACATTGAGATTTCTGGCTTTCAAGACTCCGCCAACTTTCCACTCAGTTCCGATCTGATCAAAATATTCTAAAGTCATTTTACCAACTATGGAGGGTGTGTGAGGTTTGTTCCGTGGAGTATCCAATTTTCTCCCTTCTCTTGCACTTTCGACCTCCCTGTAGATATCACTGGGTGGGAGGTATGGCTCATACTGAGGCTTGGGGGCCACCTTGGGAGGTAACTCCTGTTTGAAGTCACTGCCTCTATTAGCCGCCATGCTCTCTACAGAAAAGAGTACTTTAGGATCATGAAGTCTTCCAGTTAAATGAATTTCATTGGTAGATTTTGAAGATGGAGACCTTGTTAATACATTGAATCTGTCTTCATGTGGTTTAAGTACAGTAAAATCCTTCTTTGTTTCCACTTGTGTTTTCTTTTCTACAAGGTTTCCAGGAACAGTTCTTGGTACAAATGTGGAAGTGTTTGTGTGGGACAAATCTGGAGCTGACTTGGTTCTATAAATAGGTTTAAAGTTGTCATTCATCTGTTGTTCAAAAACATTTTTTAATTGAGAAACTTTTGCTTTCTGTTGACCTTTGTATAAATCAAAGTTCCTGAATCTTGTAGAGGCTGCGGGAGTGTGATTATATTTATTTTCCTCTTTATTTGTTTCAACAGGATTGACAGCTATGTATTTCAGATGTTGACTGGATTTTGCTTGACTATGGTAGTCATAGCCACTAGAAGTAAGGTTTATCTTTTTGTTTGCCAAACTTTTCTCATATTCACTGGGATTGACAATGAATGTGCCAGTACTGCCATCAGATGAATAGCTGGCACTGGGAGAGCTATCTGGACCTGCATGGCGAGTCATGTCTGTGACAGCGGTCCATTTCTTCAGCTCTCCATAGTGACCCTCAGGTTGGGCAAGGCCAGATAAGAGCGGAGGTGGAGGTGGAATTCTGTTGTTCTTTGAATCATGAACTAACGGTGTGACATTTTTCTCATCTTGGGAATGGTTAGGTGAACGTTTTCTTGGCAAAGGTTTTGGAACAGTTGTTGGCCTTTCTGCTTTGCTTGCAGAAAATTGTTGAATGCTTTGGAAAGTTTCTGGTTCATGATGATCTAAGCCACCATAGCTTTCTGACACCTTCATTCTAGGTAATGTTGTGCCTGCAAATTCATTGTTTTGTGCTAGTCCTCTCAAGTTTGTAACCTTGAATGAGGCTGATTTAGATTCTGATGCATGAGGTACAACAGCTTTATAAACAGTAGGTCCTTCTAAAGTAGCTTTATGTAAGTTATTCTGTGATGGGTTAATTGTTGGAGTTCTATCTAAGTTATTCTTTGATGGGTTAACTGTTGGAGTTCTATCTAAGTTATTCTTTGATGGGTTAACTGTTGGAGTTCTATCTACCATGACAACATAAGGCATATGTTTCTGATACGTTTTTGCAGTTGATTTTTCTGAAGGATTTTGTACATTGCTGTTGTCTCTTGATAAAGTTTCATATTTCTTTCTTAATGTTTCTGTATCTGTGTTTCCTTGTCCTTTGGCTCTGTGCTGAATCATTGATTGGAACCCTTTCTCTACATGGCTGGAATATATTGGTGGAGGGTTCTTAACTTCACTAACTGATTTACAAACAGTTTTATTGGTTGAGGTATTTTGCTTAGATAGAGACAGTGGCTTAGGTTGACTTTCCACTTTCTGCCTGTCTAAATCTAACGGTGAAAATGGATCCTCAACAGATGACTTGGACCTAACTGGACTTGATTCAATATTAAGGCTGGTTAAATCTGAAGTGGGTTTGTCCAATTCAATGGGGTAAGCATTTCTAAATCTTAAGTCAGTATCAGTTATAGAAGTGTAAGGCTGAAAGCCAATAGATGCTGGATCATTGACATAGCTATGAAGGTAACCTTTTCTGGACATTCTCTCCCTGCGAGCTCTTTTAATCAGCTCTTCATACTGGCTGATATTTGAAGTGGAATATTTGCTGAGAGCCGAAGTAGACACTGAAGAACTGTTATCTGAATGGTCACTTAACAGTCTTGACCTTTGTTTTTGGGAGCCATTATGGAATTTAAAAGTACTTTTAGTGCCATTAATGGTTTGGTCATCTGGACTTAGAGTGTTGGATTTATCTCCAATGCCACCAACTTTACCAGTGGAATCCAGATGTTTAGTGTAAATGTCTTTAGACTGTGGTATTCTATATTGTCTGTCCTCACTGACCTCACCAGTAAGCTGGACATCAATCTCCAGATTGTCTTCAGGGTGTGGTAAGCCAAGTGTTTTGAAGAGAATGTCATCAACAGTTATACATTGTTGGGTTGCCGTGCCATCATATGATTTTCTGCCCGGATCAAGTTTACTGTCTATGGCCGTCACTTCAGAAATAGTGTTTCTTGGTTCTGAAATAACTTCAGCACCAAAGAATGTGTCTTTAGAAGAATTTGTTCTGGCCAGAGAATTATGCTCTTGAGCTACAGAAAGGATTCCATCAGCATGTGGAGCAGATGATGATCTTATATGTAATCCTATAGAGTCGTCTTCTGAAAGTTTCCTAGGTTTTATATCATGAACTTTTATTGCATAGGGATCCACTGCATTTTTCAGATCACTTTTCTCCATTGGTATCTGACTTCTATACATAGCACTGTGTGGAGCTGGTGTATGAGAACGAACTGGAGATTTATGTGAAAGAGCTCTGCTCACTTGGATGTCACTGTAGGAAGGCAGAGTCTCTAAAGAAGAAGCCACAAGCTGCTCTTCTTCATCATCACTGCTGCCTACACTCTGCCCATAGCGAAACTTGGATTTAGACAGATCTGGTGTTGACCTGGCAGCTTTAAGAGTACTCTGAAAGGAATTTGTGTAGCTATTCCTGGTGTCACCAGACTTGTCTTTGCCAGACAGGTCAGGGGATGATGTGGCCGACTGCATTGATGAGGAATCATAAACATGTCTCAGTGCACCAACATTAGCTTTCACATATTTTTCATAAAGGTTTTCTTTGCCCCCAATGTTAGTGCCATAAATAGGGAGCTTTTTGCTCTGTCTGGCTGCATTTTCCATGATTTCAATATAAGATTTCTGAGACAGTTTTGTAGTTCCTGAACTGACAGGTACATTCTTTTTCTCATCTTTACTCTTTTTGCCATCATAAATAGTATAAAGTGCCCCAAAGGAAATGTCTCTTTTTATATCACTGCCTGTAAGCACTTGTTCTTTTTTATAAGATGAGTTGTCATTTGGACTCAAAGCTTGTTGGTAACAGCTCAACCTTGCCTTGACCCCCAGAGACTTCTGCAAGTCTTTTTCTTTGTTACGTCTCCAGTGAATTTTATCCATATCTGCTGTGTTGAAGAAAAACTCTTTTTTATTCTGAGCTTCTTCCAGTTCTGTATATAGTTCAGTGATTTCTTCTGTCTCGCCAAAACCTTCTTCACAGTTGAGCTCTTGTCTAGACAAATGTTGGCTTTTCTTTTTCTCATCAAGCTCAGAAATCCGACCCAGGACTTCAAAATGTTTCTGCAGTTTCAAAAACTTTTCACTTTTACCAGAGGAGTACAAAATGCCTGCGGCATAAGACTGGTAGGTATGGGGATCTAGCCGAGAGGATCTATCACTGGTCACACTAAATGAATCTTTGCAAATATTATTTAGCTGTGGAGCAGTGTCTGAGCGTCTCAGAGAGAAAGATTTCACCTCGTTTAGGCTGTTTTCTCTCTTAACACCAGCTGTTCTGACTGGAGAACCACTTGGAGAAGAGGAGCTACGAATGATTTCCTTGGTTATGCCCTCAAAAGGATTCTTTGATTCTGACTCAACATCTGAAGGCTGAACATTTGTTGAGAAACTTGTGACAGTCTCGTGGAAATCTTCTACAGGATTAGAATTGTAATATGAACCTCTAGGAATGTCTCTTTCAGTATAGGTGACTTGTATGTAATCTTGGTCAATGTACAGCTGATCAGACTCATCCTCATCTACATCTGAAATGTCCTTTAAGTACTGGTCATCTTGAATATAATGACCATCACTTGCAGTGAGAAATGAGTCATAAGCTGTTGTGTGCCATGATGACTTGGCCATTATAGTTTCAAAAGAAGTCAGCACATAGTCTTTGGAATCACAAGAAACTTTTCCTTGTTCAAGACTGGCAATGATTAGATCTGTGTTGGACAGGAAATAACTTTCAATAAAACCACAAGAAAACACAAGTCCACTGCCACAACAAGTAGGATTGTTGAATTCAGTGTGATTCAACTGTGAGCACTCAGCTATTACTCACAACATCAGGGTGGTACAGATGGTATTGATTCTTTTCATTTAGCTGAATAAAAAAAATTCTTGATTTATTTACTTCAACAAGAAATGTGAATAGCTTAAATTCAAACAGTTTCTTGTCAAACGCTTTGCATTTCTGTCACTCTATTTTTTGTTTATCTTGAGGTACAGATCAATATTAGCTCAATAATCCCTCCATAAACTGAATGTGTTCTTGTGAGTACTATTTTAAGCAGGATAGTCTTGACACTTCTCTAAATAAACATTCAATAGGTTTGAGAAAGAGATTAGTACAACTACAAATCCAGTTTTGTTCATTGGCTCTTGAATTTGGTTAATCCTTCCATCATTGTTGCTAGACAATGACAAACACAACACAAATCTATAGTCTCATGACTGTCTCCCACACAATTCTATAGTCTCATGACTGTCTCCCCTTCCATCCCAATCAATATGTTTTCATGTCAGACTCTTAGACAGCGACCCATGCAGTAGTGTGTACCTGCACAGCTGTGAATCAATAGAAAGGCAGTAAAAGTTTATGTCATACCTGGTGGCCTACACCAACATATCTGAAGCAAACTCTTCAGCACAAGATTAACATTTAACCAGATGGTTTGAGTCACAGCTAGAGAGTAGAATTAAAGTCAGCCCAAGTTAATCTATGTGGGGGTAACAGCTCTTTAATGAAACTGTTATTGGTTGGTAAGGAAAGTATTGATTCATGAATATTGAAATGATCTACATCACAGATTTAATGCTGTCTCAGAAGGCTTTAGTTCATTAACTTTGATTCAGTACAGAATATTTCACAAAATCCACATTAGAATGTAAAATGCTATACAGGAATCCTGCATACTATTATATATAGGTCCTGTATATTTGTGATTCTTTTTAGTTTTTTCTAAGTTTTTGTCAGCTGTTCACAATTGTGACTGTTTTTGTTTCTTTATTTCCAGCAGACAATCATAATTTTATGCACATGTATCCAAACATCAGTTGTATCCAATATTTCTACTGCTTGACATAAACCCACAAGCAAACATCCACAATATGCAGATTGTGTTATTTGGTTATCCACTGGCTCTTGGTTGGATATTATCTCATAAAAAATATGTTCAAAACTGGAGAGAAAAAAAAACAGAACAAAAAAATAAAATTTACTTCAATTTGTCTTTGTTTATTTTAAATGTGAAACAAGATTTAATGACTAACTTTTGATTTTATTCAAAACATTAACGTATTCTTTGTTTTAAAATTATATAGATATATATTGATTTAAATTTCTAGTTTAAACTTCAAGTTACAGGAGACACAACACAAGATATTGATTATAAATAATTTTTCTTTCAAGAAAAGCTAAGCAGCTAATGAAATAAACAGGAAGAAAATAAAAAACATTTTCACCATAAAAAAAACAACAAATTAGAATGTGCAGTGAAGAAAATAAAACAATAAAATCAAAAAACTACTTACATTGAAATAATGTCCACTTAATCCCATGGGATAAAACACAACAGTTGAAGCAGTAGCAGGCAGTGAAGATGGACAACACTTAGCGGTTCTACTGGACACTTTTTTGTGTAAACACTGGCTTTTATAGTTCTTATACAGTTTTAAATGATTGGCTTATAAGTATATAGATCTATAGAGACTAGTTCTAGACAAATAGGTAAAAGCTGTGTGTGTTTTTATATCAGTATCAGTATTTACTACAAAGTTGTAACCTAATCAGTTTATACAAGAAAATTTTTATATTAATTTTAACCAGAGAGTTTTTTTTTTTACATACAGAAATAATCAATGATACAATTAATGACTGATTAAATAAAGATTATTAATTCTTTAAAAATTGTAAGCGTAAATGAATCTGATAAGAATTAAAGAGTATTTTGTTTTTAAAGCCAGTTCATTTTTGGTAATCTTTAAAAATGAGTTTATTACTGGTAGTTTAAAGTATTGTATACATAATATGACAGAAAAATTGAGTTGTATAACTTCGTTTATTTATTATAAGTTTAGAACATGACTGATCAAGATAACAGAGTAACAGATGGTAATACTGTATCATATTCTTGATCAGATGAAATAAATGTATGATGCAATTATTCCTAAAGGGGAGACAATCAATCCATGTATTCATCATTTCAAATGTCACAGATGAACTTGCAACCAATGGTGTCTTGATCAAGAATTAACCAACCAATGAAAATACATGGCAAGTGTGTTTTATTTTAGTTTTAGTCCAACATGCATTCAAATAACTTCACATTAAAATGTCCTCACATTCAGATATCCTCATATTCTACAAAGAGTTGGCATTTTACAAATAAACTAAAACTCCGACCAACCACTACAGCCCCACATTCTAAATGAAAGAAAATCAACAGAAACCAATCAACGAGTCAGATATAGAAGCACTCATAAAAAAAAGGGATATAATATTAATAATATATTATAGTAGGCTACACTTCCCAGACAGTAAGTCCCACACAACTAATAATGTGATTATAGGAAATGACCTAAGCATATAGTGATGTCACACTAGGCAACTTGTGATAAAGTTGTCAGCATGCAGTCACACAAGATTTCCTTCATTTAAAAAAATAATATCCAAGAGTTTATTTAAAAAATAGAGACAGTTTGTAGTTGGCAATTCTTCCCACCAAGCAATTCTTTAGTAAAGTGGCAGCACTCATTATGTGTTGAAATGTTAAGTCCCAAAAAGAAAATCTTGTGTTGAAAACAAAATGTCATCAAATTATTATTTGGACAAATTCACAAAATGTAAATACAACAAGTGGGGGAAATGTTTATAACAACAAATACAACAACAACAAAAAGGTAACAAAACAAAAAATAAGAAAAGCCTTCACATAAAATAAATGGGAGCCTTGAACATTTGGTTACAGCATCCAGAACTAAGGTGAGGAGAACTCTCTAACAGAGCTTTACACAAGGGAGACCACCACCAACTTAATTCTGGAATCTCTTGGAAAAGGCTTGAATAAAAGACGCACACATTGGAGTGAACTAAATAGGGATGAAGATTACAAAACACAAAAAAAGTTTCCAAAGCTAGGAAAAACAAAACAAAAAAATAGATTTCCGTGTTTCGTGAAAAATGTACGGAACCAAATGAAACTTACTTTTGGTTTTGTCTGGGGCAGGTTTTTGTAGACCACGTATGGGAATCTCCCCACCATGGACAATCTTCTTGTATTTCTCTGAGGCTGATTTATCATCCTCACCCCCGTCTCCATCTGCTCGTTCGATGGGACCAGTGTAGTTTTCTGAACTGTGAATAAAAAACACAATTCAACATGAGGATGTTGTGTGAATTAAGAAAGCGGAAAACATTACCAACATAGTCATGAAATAATAGCAGAATTCGTCTCTGCATTGGTAGACTTAAAACTACGGGGATATTCTCTAGAACAGCCCAGGGTTAGTGCCATGTATAACAAGCCTAGAAGGTTTTCATGGTTCGATATACATCTCCGCGTCCCCTGGTATCATATACCGGTACTCACTTCTGTGCCCATGGGCCTCAAAGCGGTGAAGTGTGGAAACCACCAGTACGCTTGCATCAAGAGCACATCGGTGGGCTAACGCATGGGGGACAGCCCTGCTGCGCATCCGTGACTCATTGTTCCGCCGAGAGGCCCCGAGGCTCGGTGGGGAGGAAGCAATGAGCGCAGCGTTCCCGCCTCAACTCCGCCCTGATGCTTGCATACCCATAGCTATAGTATGGGATTGGTGCTACTGGACGACATTGCAAGTATACGAGCGAGCCACCGCGATAATGATCAGAGGGGAATTCCGCAGTGGAAGAAAATAGTGCATGTGGCTGTGGAAACCGTACCCTAAGTTACATGACACGCGTTGTGTGGCTGGCGCCCGGACAGAACCTTGGTGCGCCCCCACCCCCTTGGTTCACCTCTGAACATCGTTACGGCCTTGACATAAGAGCCGTTTTTAGCAATAATCGTATGGTAACAGATACCTATTTTAAAACAAGGGGAAATTAGGTCTAGTCCTGGCCATGCCTTCTACTGCAGCGTTTGCAGAATCTAGTGAATCAAAGGCCCAGTTATTATATGGAAATATTGTCTTTTTAATATAATAGTAAGCTTATAGGCTAATATAAACTATAAAGTATGAACTTTCAATATCTATAGGCTATTTGTAAAACCGTTTCTTCCACAACCCTTTCCATACCACTGAGTAAAATATCCAATGCGTTTTCTAAATGGTTGACTATGGTGTTCTTTTCTATTTTTTTTAAATTGTATGTAATGTAGGACTGACTGTAACACCAGCAATGAGTTTATTCCATAACGTCTTTGTTGAAACTGCCTTTTCTCTATAACACCTCTCCCCCCCCCCTTTCCAAATAAAAAAAGAACAAAAAACTCCCACTATCACTGTCACCAAGGGGGCGTGGTTACTATCGGCGCGTCTTTGTTTGCACGGAGTCGTGACGACGCAATCAAAAGATTAGGTCAAGCCCGTGATGTTAGGACCAGGTAATCTATTGATAATCTGCCATGTCAGCATCAGTACACTACCACACAAACACACACAGTTTGTTCTTTCATTTAGTGATTGGTTCAATAACTACACTCTGTGTGTGGGTAGGGGGAGGGGATTGGAGGAGGAGGACTAGTTATTAGATGCGTCCTAATGTCACATAATATTACATTTGTTTGTCATGAGATATTTGGCTAATTATGAGGCAGTTAATGTTTTTTGGTCTTAAAAATAGCCTTAAAATGCCAGGGAGCGAATGAGTTAGGGGCAGTAATTTTGTTTTGGGGGGCTTTAGTGGAAGTATGGTGTGGGGGAATTCGGAGTTCGGGGCAGTTGTTAATTTTTTTGTTTGTGGCATTCGTTCCACTTGAAAAAAAAAACTGTCTGGAAAAGACATAACAGTAAGGGAGATAAAAACTAATGGGAAGTGTGTGTGTGTGTGTTTATAAAAGTTGTAAAGAAAAGAGAGAATGGGCGTGGTTGGGCAGAGAGGATAAAGGAGAAACATAGTGAGAGGGGGAGAGGAGAGTGAGACCGAGATATAGGAATAGAGAGAGGGAGAAAAAAGGAAGAGTATACATTGAGATAGTGAAATAGTGGTATTAAAGTGTCTTTGAAGAACCGGAAACCAGTAGATTACACAGTATCATGTTACTGCCAACACACGAGATCAAATGACTGGTGTGAACGTTTTAATTGAATGTGAGATGGGGGGGGGCAGCTTTAGAGTAGGCCTACATTAAAAATAGAGAGAGAGAGATGATTTTTTTAATATAGCTAGGTCTAATACATTTTGTAACATGTTACACAAACATTGCAAATAATGTGCTGCAATTTTTTTTTAATCGAATAAAGCGACAAGAAATATCACTTAAAGTAAAAATGAACAAGATTTGTATAATTTGGGAGATGGTGTAATGTATACAGAGACAGCAACCATACAGTCACTAATCAATTTCTTAACACTGTGGCTGGGTGCGTTCAATGAAAAGTACTTTTTGTTCGATGATTTTGGGCCCTAAGGGTTCTAGATCTTGTGAAACAACATTCGAACAGGGTTCAAACCCGAGACCTTCGTAACGTCGATCCGATGAACTACCACTAGGGTTCAAATTAGGGCGTTTAAAACTGGATTCGAGCCCTACATCTTCAAAATAACGAATTTTTCGAGCGCCTGCTAAACCACCGTTTCCTCCATTGTTAAAATGTATCTCACAATATAAAACTCACAATAAAATGGCTACCTACGTGCTTCCGTTCACGTGACTTTCTTTGTAGAGCGCGAGAACCATTTGGTTCATGATGCCAACACGTCTATAGTGTATAGTCTTGACCCCTCCCCACGGCACAGATACACCCCCCTCTCCCTCTACTTAATCACAAGTAGAATCACATCACAAGATCACAGCAACTGTCATTGTCCAACCACAACTGGTCCCAGTCCTGTTGTATATATAACTTGTACATATCAAAGCGGATGCACAACTCCTTTTTGAATAGCACACTTTTAAAGACTTTTGTCACTGATTAAAGGAATTTTCCTACAGGCTTAATTAAACCACCTGCACTTTTATAAATACAGTGTCTGCAATGAAATAACGAAAACACCAAATAGTATTCCTTCCTTATAGTGTACGCCGCAAGTCATCTATAACGATAGAGTGATCTCAGTATATTGACATTGAAGTGTACACGGCACTAAACACACGCACACGTTTTACAGCCAGTTACTAGTTACCGAGGCCAAGGGAAGCCACTCGGTCGGCTTACCAAGAAAACATCAACAAACAACAAGCTACACGCTTTTAATAAAACAAGTGAACGTTTTCATTACAGCACCAAACGACACATTCATTAACCCGAGCCTCCATGTGGTGTTAAATAGGGGGTGGGGGAGGGCGGGGGAGCGGGTATGCTCACACCCCTGCCATAGCATCAAGATTAGACAGCAGAGCGGAGTTTCGGTGTTTTTCTTCTTTTTTTTTAATTTTTAGGGATCGTGTGAAAAAAACAAAAAGAAAACAAAAAAACGACCACTGAGCAATTTTAAATCTCCACGCATACAAAGCACGTGCTTTCACCTCACGTGCATGGCACGCCAGACATGTGAGCAAGGCTGTTACTACTATGTCTTTCAACATAGACCTATATTTTATACACCGTATGCTACTTCTAGTTTTGAACCCCCTCCCCCAATCCAGTTTTTTTTCCTTACATTTTGTATATTTATCTATATGTAGGCCTATGCATATTCTTATTTCTATTAATAAGATTCTTCTGTTTTTTTGTGTTGTTTTCTTTCTTTGTTTTGGAATTGCTTTAGATTGTATTTATAGCTTGAAACAATGTTAATTAATTTAAAGATGTAGGCTATATTCATTATAGAAGTGATACTAATGGAGGGTGTGTGTAGACTATATTATGTAGATGTAAATGTGTATCATGATCTTCAATAATATTTCTCTCCATTATCTCTCTCTCAGACAATAAGACACAAAACAACAAAGCAGTGTGACGGAGAACAAGGCTATGAACTATGAACTATGAACTAACCTGGAAACAGAGTCACCGTGTCATACATACAAGTGTCCCATAAGTCATCAAGTCACGCAATACCGCGGTACACGCTTATCAATGTGGTAAATGACGTCTCAAGGCTAACGGATAGACTCTGCTCATAATATGATAAACCAACACACAATAAAGAAAGCCAGTAATAAGGAGCGTCATCCAATGGTAGATAATAACGAAACCCGCGCCGCAGGCCGTTAGGCTTGTGTACACTTTGATCTTGCTGTAAGTGTCTGTGAGTGTGTGTTCGAGTTAACTTGAATCGCTAATGTAATTTTTTTTTTACTAACTCCATTCAAACAGACAACAAAGACACGAGGCAGCTTCATTTCCATATTCCTTTTAAATTGTGTGTTGGAAGGGAGGAAGCACTATGAGATACTCGCTCGTATAATTAAGACAGACATTGATTAGTCACTAGTCACACAGACATCTTGTTTTTAATATAGTAAAAAAAAAAAACGAAAAAAAGGGGAAAAAAAGCAACGCAAATATTATTGAAGATTAAGTAAGATTAAGCCTATGTAGACGCGAGACAATGGTTTCAAATATTATTTGAATTTTGTTCTTAGCTGTTCTGAAGACACTTTACTTGTTAGAGCCAGGTCTGTCGTTTGGATTTTTACTTGTCACGTTAATATTGGTGAAATAACAAACAGCAACTATATAAGGTCGTGTTGTTTTTCAAATAAAACAATCAATATGTCTTATAAGAATATGAAAATAAAAGACCTCGAAAAACCCCAAGGGAAATACGAAAAATAGCAAGAGGAAGCCTATAAGAATAAACAACATAAAATTGGGGTGTTCAAATAAATAAAACATGGACGACAGAAAAAACAACAAAAAAACAACAAAGATCAAAGATCTATGTCAGGAATGATTAGGCAAAGTTGAAATAAAGTATTGAATATTTGTGTAACCTCAGACCGGGAACATAAGACTGACCTATAAAATGTACCGGTAGTTGTTGTTTTTTTCGAGAGAAATCTTTCTGTTATAAAAATGGTGAAGAAATACGATAAGAAGGGACATTTCAAATTTACAGGAAATTCACAAGGATTCATAAAGATTCATAATAATTATTATTTTACCCACACCCCGTACCTAGTAACGCTGGCTACGCCATTGAGCCAGGTGTATTTTATTGAACAACATCATGTTTACCTTCAGCTTTTCAGTGCAAGCTACGATCTTATAAATAATGACTTCATCATTAACATGGACACAAAAACAACAACAGCCTAAATAAAACGTGAGGTTGCTAGGAACTAAGATGTTCTACGCTGATATTCTGCATAGCTGGAGAATCTTGCTATTACACACACGTAGCAGACTGGACCAATCAATGTAGATGTGGGGTTCTGTCTACTTTGATATGATAGGTTGGAATTCGACACAACCTTCATAGGAATTGTTTTCTAGTATGGACAAACTACAGATCTAGGTGTAGACATTTTAAAACGAGTTTTACACTGATTAATTCGTACCCGCTTCTTGGTCTCATAGTAACATTGGCATATTTATTAAGATGTATATCAGACATCAGACATGATATTGCAGGCATAATATGCATGAATAAAACTCCCTTTTCAATGTCCGCATCCAGGTTTTGCTTTAGATTCCTAGAATGAAAGTGGAAGAAACTGCAGACAAGGGTATTTTTTGTACCATGGCAGTGTGAGGCCTAGCACAGCAAACTACAGTCAGGACACTAACGAAATGAAAACCAGAATAAGATTTTTTTTTAATCGGATTTGGAAGCAATAACAAGTTGAGAACTGTTGGTCTAGCTAATTAATTATGAATCTAGGTCAGTCTTTGATGTCCCCGATAGCTATAGTGTTTCTGTAGAAGAAGCTACATACAGTTCAGTTCTTTTTTTCAAAAGCCTTTTAAGAGTGAGTAACGTTCAGTCCCTATATAGTAAGTACGGTATGGTATGGAGAAAAAATAAAGCCTAGGATACAATAAGATTGTGTGGTCAGCACAGTGTCCCGTTTTAAAGTTTGTTTTTACTTTAACTTTAGGTGTCATACTCAAATGAAGAGATGTAGACCTACGCCTCTCTTGATGTAGACCTACGCCTCTCTTGATGTAGACCTACGCCTCTCTTGATTTGGGAAAATACTTTTTTTATTTTTTTTTTGGGGGGGGGATGTTAGATGGGAAGTAGGTGTAGGCTACCATTATCTGCAACTTTCCCTGAGGTCTGACTAAAACCAATAGGCTACAAAGACGTTGGAAGCCAATGGCTGCACAGAAAGTACCGTACCGAGACAGTAAGTCTGGTCACAAAGTATAATAAACTGTAACAAGTATTCTAGCCGACGGGTTTATGTTGTTTCATATGATATATGGACATTACCCTGAAGCTAAGATAACATTGTGTCAGTGTGTTCACATGGGCGGGAAGAAAAAGGTCACAATGAATGTTTGAAACAAAACAAAAAGAATGGTTGTGGTGGGGGGGGGGGGGGGCGTTTCCTTTTCTAAACATTGCCTACTGGTTAGCACTGTAAGGTCTCATACTAACATTTCTTGACCTTTACACTTTGACACATAGAAATGACGTCATTTGTCGTGTAGGTGGGTGATTATTCTCCCACCAGATGCTTAGTAAGTTCCAATTTGTTTTTTTCTAAAACGTGGCGTGTCACTCATGTTTTGTAGGTCATCTATCAGTTTCTCTCACTTCAGTTCAATGACTGTGAACGGATATTAGCCCTCATTAATATCCCCCCCCCCACCCACCCCCATATTTTTTTCTTACTCACTGGCGAAGGCTCAGTGGCGCGAATGATCTGAAGAATGATCCGGGAAGGGGGGGGGGGAGGAGTATCTGGCTGACACGCGTTCATAACGGCCGCCCTAATAGGTTACATATAACATACACACTGCTTGGGACACAAAGAATAGATATGTACAACATTAGCCTACTCTAAACTCAAGATCAAACGTTTCAAACGTTTAATAAAAGATAATGTGCTATTGAAATTGAACAGACTCATTAGTGAGTAAACATTCACTGTAAAGACTGACCAAATCAGTTCAATTGTTTACATCATGCATCACAACATTTGAATTATTAAGGGCGTAGTCTACCTGATAATATGGGCAAGGTAGCCGAGCGGCAGCGTGTTCGACTGGCGACCCGAAAGGTACTGGGTTCGAATCTTGGTGGAGGCTACTATTTCTTTCCCATGACTTGAGGGTGTCCCTGAGTCTACCCAGCTCTGATGGGTACCTGACATTAGTTGGGATAAAGTAAAGGCGGCAAGCCATTGTGCTGGCCACACATCCCCTAGTATGCCGTGGCCACCGAAACTGGTGAACGCTGATTCACCAGCCCTATGATCAATTTGGTCCGAAGGAATACTTTACTTACTTACTAGTCTTACTACCTGATAATACTTATTATTCTATGATTAAGCGTAAAGCATCAACCGACATTTTAAATAAACAAACCGACATTTTTATAAATAAATCGATGTTCAAGCACCGGTCCACAAAAAAACCGGGTCGCGCGAAAAAAAAAAGAAGACTAATTTTGCAATGAAACTCAGAACTTACATATGTTACTAATGACTCATAGAGGTGTTAGACATGTTAATTGGTTACGAAGTAGAAATATAAAAATAACTGGATGGCGAAAAAAATAAACAAATTTGTGTTTCACGATACACTATCGTCACTCAGT
This sequence comes from Anisus vortex, assembly GCA_949126835.1. Lineage (NCBI taxonomy): Eukaryota > Metazoa > Mollusca > Gastropoda > Planorbidae > Anisus > Anisus vortex. The sequence goes on from OX421494.1 coordinate 30,645,146, forward strand.
ATAAACTTGTGGTGGATAAAATGTTTCTCACAAACTTGGACGATTAACCAACAGCGGCACTAATCTTATTGTAAAAGTCACACAAGTAAAATCCTCATGACGAACTGGCCATAAAACAACTTACAACACAACTTTAGAAAAGTAATCCATTATACTACATGAACTGGTCAATACAAACGTAAGACCAAGAATAAACAAGAAATGAGGCACGGTTTACATTCCTAAAGCCAAAATTGTCGAGCCCAACATAACAAGGACCACGTGTAACTGTCGTCTGACGGATGAGTGGCGGGAAAAAAAAACAACAACAACTGCACAATGAACTTTCACGACGAACACACGCGCTGTCGTGGACACCAGGTGGGACCTAGAGAAGATGAAAGCAGATAGTACCCTGGATTTTGGGGGAGGATACAAACAGCTGCGTGTCGTTCTCTCTACACTCTACACACTCCTTGTGACTGTGTGTCCGCACGCGTGACTCCCTTAGTAAAGAAATCCTAACGATTTGCGCCATTTGAATTCTTGTGTGTCACACGCGGGCCCCACGGGATGTAGTTTGGAGCGGGAATTAGCGGGATGACACCACCGGGAGTTAACATGATGACATCACTTGGATGCCATTGTATAACAGCATTACCTTGGTATACGCCTACACATGACAACGGCCTTATAAGAAAAACGCTGACATTTTTGTCATTGATTGAGCCCTAACGAAGGTCAAAGTAGTTGTTTTTTTCCGAGCATAGATAATGTCCAGTTGAGGCAAATGATCACAATGCAAGCGATGTAAAATATGTATAGGACAATTAGTCACAACATACTTCGAATGTTTGTCTATTTGAAAAAAAAATAGTGTGGGGGGGGGGATCATATGTCACAACAAATGAATGTCAGATAATTGTGAGGCTAGGTTGTCACATGTGAGACTTGATGACATTTTGGTGCCATTTATTGGACCAATACATACATTACATACGCAAAAAGTCAAGATTTATTATATAGACCATACCCACCCTTCTGAAGCCCGTACATGTATGGACAAGCGGCAATAGTTTAATCATTTCTATTTTGTTTCCCTTAAATTGATTGAATGCTTTGAAACTCTTAGATCTGTTTTTGTTCCTCTAATGGTGACGGAACTTGTTCAAATGATAAATCAACACAAAAACTAGATTTAAAACGAAGGGGCAACACAATGCACTTACTATTGGCTGAAGTCTCCTGGCTTGTCAATACGTGGGTTGTGTGGCTGTTGGAGAAGGAAACAAAGAAAACAATACTACAGCAAAATGTCATTACTTAAAGAAATACAACCCGCTGAAATAAAAACCCAGCCAGATCTATCTAATTTATTCTATAGCCAATCAATCTTAAGAATACTGATGAATCAATAGAGTTATGAAATGACGTCATTCCATCTGTTGTCCACACCAAGCAGTAACTCTACATTTGAAAAGGAGATAATGCATCATGCATTGTAACAAAAACAAAATATTTTGATTTTCGTCAAGTTCTTTTTAAACGATGAAATTATTTATAAATATTCTTTTTTCTTTTATTTATATGCAATCAATTCAGAGAAATATTTATAATTACCAATATCTATATATATTTTCCTTTTTTATGCTAGTCCAATTTGTAAATTACAATCTTTAAATTAGTAAAAAAAAATATTGAAACTATGCAACAGAAAAAAATATTTGTATTGTGAAATTTAAAAATCTCTATAGAAAATTAAATGATGTCATAGATATATCTGCGTGTAGGCCTATAGAAATATTCTTTTATAAATGATGCCAAGCTGTTATTTTGATTAAAGTGTAGGGGCCTATACGTAAGGTCACCTTAATCACAAGTTTGATACTTGGTTGTTTTTTAAAACCAGCATTGTTAATAACATGAATAAAAAAGACAGTCTACATACAACAATATATCTAGCTTACACAACTTACCAATGAACATAATTTAGACAAATCGACAATATCAAAACTACAACTTTAAATATATTTTTAAAAAAACATTTATAAAATACAGCTAACAAAATAAAAATCTACAGGGTGTTTAAAATTATTTCATGGAACATATGTCGAAAAACTTTAGCTGTATAGTGCAGAGACAGTTCCAATGAGAAGTAACAAGTTTATTGAAAATGAATATGTAGAAACAGGTGTATATAAAGATAATGTGTAAAAACAGTTGATTGAAAGAGAATATGTAGAAACAGGTGTATATAAAGATAATGTGTAAAAAGAGAATGCAAAGAAACAGCTTATTGAAAGAGAATGTGTAGAAACAGTTTATTGAAAGAGAATGTGCAGAAACAGTTTATTGAAAGAGAATGTAAAGAAACAGTTTATTGAAAGATAATGTGTAGAAACAGTTTATTAAAAGAGAATGTGTAGAGACAGTTTATTGAAAGAGAATGTGTAGAAATAGTATATTGAAAGAGAATGAGTAGAAACAGTTTATTGAAAGATAATGTGTAGAAACAGTTTATTGAAAGAGAATGTGTAGAAACAGTTTATTGAAAGAGAATGTGTAGAAACAGTTTATTGAAAGAGAATGTGTAGAAACAGGTGTATATAAAGATAATGTGTAAAAAGAAAATGTGAAGAAACAGCTTATTGAAAGAGAATGTGTAGAAACAGTTTATTGAAAGAGAATGTGCAGAAACAGTTTATTGAAAGAGAATGTAAAGAAACAGTTTATTGAAAGATAATGTGTAGAAACAGTTTATTGAAAGAGAATGTGTAGAGAAAGTTTATTGAAAGAGAATGTGTAGAAATAGTTTATTGAAAGAGAATGAGTAGAAACAGTTTATTGAAAGAGAATGTGTAGAAACAGTTTATTGAAAGAGAATGTGTAGAAACAGTTTATTGAAAGAGAATGTGTAGAAACAGTTTATTGAAAGAGAATGTGTAGAAACAGTTTATTGAAAGAGAATGTGTAGAAACAGTTTATTGAAAGAGAATGTGTAGAAACAGGTGTATATCAAGATAGTGTAAAAACAGTTTATTGAAAGAAAATGTGAAGAAACAGCTTATTGAAAGAGAATGTGTAGAAACAGTTTATTGAAAGAGAATGTAAAGAAACAGTTTATTGAAAGATAATGTGTAGAAACAGTTTATTGAAAGAGAATGTGTAGAGACAGTTTATTGAAAGAGAATGTGTAGAAACAGTTTATTGAAAGAGAATCTGTAGAAATAGTTTATTGAAAGAGAATGAGTAGAAACAGTTTATTGAAAGAGAATGAGTAGCAACAGTTTATTGAAAGAGAATGTGTAGAAACAGTTTATTGAAAGAGAATGTGTGGAAACAGTTTATTGAAAGAGAATGTGTAGAAACAGTTTATTGAAAGAGAATGTGTATAAACACGTTAAGTAAAAGAGATTGTGTAGAAACAGTTTATTGAAAGAGAATATGTGGCAACAGTTCATTGAAAAAAAATGTGTAGAAACAGTTTATTGAAAGAGCTTTATGTATACATTGATTGGCAATTGATTATATAGCTTTAGGTTATATCAAAACTGCTTATTATTTAAAGTAGTAAAAGTTAAACATGAAAGAAAGCTTTTTTCACGAATGCCAGGGCAATGTATGATTTCCAATGATATTTGAGCTTACAATTGTTTTGTGTGTATGAAATATAAGATACTTTGACCAGTTAATAAAACTTGCAAAACATAGTGTTGAAGGATTAATCTATCACCAAGATGTTAGCGTTAAGTTACTATAAGGTGCGAGGAAGTCTTCAAAGTCAATGCATTTGGTTAATAAGCACTCAATCATAGAATATTAATTGAAGAAATGTCTATACTAGCAAAGTTACGTAGAAATATGTGCTGAAATACACACAAAGTACAGAGTGAAAACAAAAAGGTAGTCTAGTTCATATTTAATAAGACAAAAAAAAGTTATAATTTTTTACTAAGCTATCTGTTGTTTTGTGTGAATAATCTAATGTTATTTTTCTGAACAGTTACAAAACAAGTGTTTTTCAAAACACACAAAAATTGTTTCAGTAAAACAGTTTGCAAATACTGACTAGCAGTGAGTAGCAATTAGTATGTAGCGTTTTTATTTTATTCACTAACCCTTTATCTGCCTTAGCTTTTTCAAATAAATTGCTGCAAGTAATATAGACTAGTCTAACATTTTAAGTGGTAAAGAAATCTATGCCAAGAAACACAAACACAAATATTTATATTGTGTGAAAACAAATATTTTTTGTCACATTATGCGATTTCCCTTTTTTAAAATAATTTTTGCAGCATTTTATTTCAAGAATAGAAAAAAATATATATTTAAGACGCAACCCCAAAACTCCAAGATACTTTATAGGCCAGTGACAATTTATCACTGAGCTATGAAAGTTTAAAGTAATTGAATGGAGTCACTGGATGCCATCAATACTATACTGACTACAAATAAAAAACAGAAGAAGAGATTTAGAAAAAAAAAATCTAGATAATTCGACTATACAAATAGCCAGACAATATTTTTTACCTTCTTGTCTTTAGGTGCTGACACAGATTTCGACCGTGGCCGAAAACGCTAAATTTTAAAAAATAATAAAATCACAGACATATATCAACAGTTGGGGGGGCTCTAAAGACAGACAAATATGGCTACTGGCAGAAACTAGGAAGGCTTGGCATTTTTTTTTTTAATTACACATGCAAACAAACATTGAGAACAAGATGCATCATCAATGCTAGTTTGGAGATTCATCCCTATCAGTCTTGTTCCAACTGAATGTTCAACCGTTTCAATCATTGGAAAACATTCAACCTACTTATTTACAATGTAAAAAAAAAAGCCTCTATTAAGCTTACATTTAGATAATATTTATATCTCTTTTATATTTGTTAAGAATTGGGCTTTAAATAACAATATAAGTATATTATATTTTGGGGGTTTATAAACATCACGGAATTGTCAGGGAATTAACAAAATAATTTCGATGTGTAAACTAGATCTATAAACATAGGCTACATCAACACATTCTTAACTATTCATATACTATTAGTACTTGATAACATGGAAACGTCCATAAATGTTGGAGTGTTCTTTGATTTATGAATCATGAAATAGTTGAATGATTCTATAATAATTAATTCTATATCTATAGTATACATGTTACAAGACTATACATACCCGAGGTTTAATCTCTCTGTCAAAATGTATGAGACTAAGTTATTTGAATACTACTGCTATATCATGGAATCCCCCTAAACAACGAAATCGAATCACTACGCCGCTGCGTCTGAATCAGAGTTTAAACTTGGACACGGCAGCAGGTAGTAGGCTAGTAGTCGCTAAAGGTAGTCAACAATAATTCAGGTAACGCAAAGGTGAGCTACTTCCTGTATGAATATTTGTCAACGTCTCAACTCCATTTTGTAATGGGTGTCATTTGGGAATTATTTATATATATATGAATTTATCGTAAACTGTTTTATCTGAGCTGTCAATATAGTGACATGGGGTAGGGAGGGGGATGTTTAGTTTAGATTAAAAGATTAGATTTCCTGGCGATGAAAATCTTTAACTCTGGGGTTTGAACTGCAACGGAACAATGAGCCAGGCTAGAATCAATAAAACACAAAGACTGGTTGGGTGGCAGCTGGGAGACGGATCGATAGCACGCTTGTTGTTTGGCTGAGCAGACGATCTAATTGTGTGTGCGCATGCGTGTATGTGTGTGTTCCTGGGAGTGGTTTATTTTTATCCCGTGCAGGTGTCAACGCTAGAGTACAAGACACAACACTAAACCCATAGTGTTTGCATGATATCATCTAGGCCTATAACCCTAGAGAAAATGAATTCTTTATATGGCCTTAGGGCAGGCTATAACATGTTTAGTATAATTGATTTGTAGGCCTACATTCTTAGCACAACCATGTGCCATTGGGTACATACGCTAAGGCTGGAGAAGATGGCTCATTCTATATAACTACTCCAATATAAGACTACAGCCAGCTTTTAAAATCTAATTGGTTAGATAGCCCACGTGTTCAATTCCATGGTTATCAAAACGTGTTATCAGACTTAGGAAAACATTAACAAACCAAAGTGTTCATGCATGTTGTGTGAATGTGCCAAATGGGGAAACAAACATTCTGTTCCACATGAGCAATCAATAAACATGCAATTCCAATTAATGGCGGAACGGGTAATCACAAAACGAGTACAATTTAAAATCGGAACTTACCGATTTCTGTTCTCTGAAAGCTATGGAAGAAAAGCCAGGCTCGTAGTCCATGATGCTCCTCGGCTGGCATCTGTAGCGTTCTATTCTGGACGTCACGTTCGATGGTGCCCAAGGACTGGTCATGGAAAGAAACGGACACAATGACCAACACGTGATCGATGTGTAATGTCCTAATATCGGTAGAGCTAACTATACATAGAGTGGTCAATGAACACGTCTAGTAGAAACATACACAATGGAAAAATCAAGTGTAAAGACAGCAAGAGACTCACAGTTTTCAAATTGATTCATTCCTATTATATATAGTTTACACCAAATACTTTTCTACATTTATAGTTATATATAGTAATAGCAAGCAAAAAGTCTCTCTGTAATTGGACAAATCTATATGTATACAAATAGAACAAAGCTTATTTAACATAGCCAAACATATGAAAAAAGTTTAAATAGATTTAACCTAAATAAAAACACAGACTGGAAAGTAAACCTTCATTTAAAATTGTATATCCCTGAATGTAACATTTAAGTACTTAAGGGTTCCCACAACTTTGGATTACAAAATTTCCATGACATTTCCAAAACTTTTCCATGATAATGTACAAAATTTCCAAGACCCTCTTTTGAGTAAAAATCCCGACATATACCGATGAAATATATATATATATAAAAAGTCAGTGTTTGTAAGTAAACCGATCCCCATTGGTCAATTTGAAAACACGTGAGTTTTGTGTCACTGATCTAGGCCTATATAGTATCTAATAATTTTTCACATGGGACATGTGACTTCAGTATCTAAGAGGTTAACGTATCGGGCGACCCGGGTTCCATTCTCCAGTTTTTATACAATTTTTATCTGCACCTTATACAGTCCTGTACTTTTTTCCCACCCGGGCAACGCAGGGCAATTTAGCTTGTATTGATATAAAACTGTTTACAGTAAAAAAAAAAAAAAAAAAAGAAGTTAGACAAGAAAACAAAAGAGAGTAGTAAAAAAACAAAAACAATATTAATAATAAAATAGGGAAAAATAATAAGAGAGCTCAACACCAATAGAGCAGACGAATTAATTTCTAGCTTGAGCTATTAGTAAATCAGATTGTAACAGACTATTAATAATGAAAACTTTATAATACTGTATTGATATGTAGCACAAGTTATGCATTTACAATTGGAAAGAAAATAACTAGTAGGCCTATTGTTTGTTATTAATGTAATTAGTTTAAAGTTTTAATTAATAGCAATCTGTGTATTTAACTAGAATATCAATAATTATAAAGCTAAATACTGTAATAAAGGCTCTATAGCCTAGGCCTAGTACTAGTAATAGGCCCAAATAGTAGGATACTAGTAACTAATAGACCTACTAAAAATGCTAGTAACAGGCCTCTTCATATTTAGCCTATACCTTATAACGTATAGCCTATCCTTATAAGGTCATAGGCCTATAGCTAACCTAGTACTAGATAATAGTGAGCAACATGACAGGCTATGCACTGCTATGCCGCTATGGTATAACTATAGGCTATAGTATAGGCCTACGCATTTTTTAGAAAATATATATTTTCGATAGTTATGTTGACCCAATTTTTTTTTCTTTAGTCCTAGTCCTAGTGCCCTAGTAGACTATTCAACTTTTGTTTTTTAATAGTCAGTGGAAAAGTAAAAGAGTAAAAAGCGTTTATAATACAGATATGTAGACATCTAGACCTAGAGCTAAACATGTGACGCTTTCCAAGAAAATATAATAGGCCTACTAGATATTGATGTCACACAAAATTGTATTTTAACAAATGCGATAGCCGGTAATCATTAATATCATAAGGCATGGCGCCGCTATGGCTGGCAATGCATCGGTAGGCCTAGTGATTCATTGTTTTTGTTATTTATTTTATATCTGGTCGTTTTTTGAAATCGCTACATTTTTTTATATAAATAGGTTGTAATCGGACTTTAGCGGCCACATTTTAACACGAAAACGTTTTGGCTATGAAAATATCAGCGTAGACCATAGGTTCTCAACCTTTTTCGGCTCACCGCCCCCTTTTACATTTTTTTTTCGCTCACCGCCCCCCTACCCCCAACTACATTTTAGCGGAAACATGTGTTAATTAAAGGGAGATAATTAACCCGTTTCATTTGAGGTAATATTTCATTTTTTTTTCTTTTATAAAAAACTAAATGGCTTGCATTTATAACTTTGAAATGATATGATAGAACTGTAAAAAAATTATTTGAAAATGTTATAAATATTGTATGACTAAAGAATTTATATGAATATTTTGAAGCATTACAATTACTACCCAGTTTACATGATTACTACGTATATCCATACCTTACAACTATTGTGGTTTCTTCTTTACGAAGGATTCAAACGCATTAACACTTAACATGCCAAATTCGACTAAAGTCGAATTTTACAAAACTCTTTCTGTATGCCAAATTCGACTTTAGTCGAAAATCATAGTGGTCTTAAGAAATGGATCAAAATCATAACCGAATAATCAATGGTATAGAGTTTGGACAGTGTATCATGACTGGCATGACTATCTTAACCTCAATAACCAGTATTTTCGGTTTTATTATTTGTATGCGTCACATATCCAACCGTCGGTTATAGCTGTACTCAATAATAACTAAACAGTAATGAAGGAATAACTTTGACTCGAACCAAACGTTATTCACACTATTTACATGAGAGTCTAACATAAACAGTATGATAGATAACGTAAGAGAACGCTATTCTTCAACGGAGTAATTATGTGACGTCACAGGCACCTATGACGCGTTTTGACTTGGACGCTCAAAACCGAACCACGTGGATGTTGCATGTACAATCTTGTTTATGTTCACCTTAGTACTGAAGCCGATTTATGTGTCCTTTTATGTTTATAGCTTGTTCTTGTGTGAATTTCAAACATTTTAGTATTATTAGTATTTACTTTTATTGGAAATATACTTGAAATAGATCTATGGATGATTCTATTGTTTATCGAGCTGATTCTGATTCCGGTTAGGAATATAATTATGACAGGTGAGAATTAGATGATAATTTAGATTTAGAAAGTAATTCAGGTGATAACATTGATTTAGCCGGTGAAACCAATGGACCACTAGCACCTGCTCGCATTGATGCTAGATCGGCTTTGAGTTGTGATAGGGAGCAATGCAACGAATCAGTTCATTCTAACTGGGAAATGTTGGAGAGGAATGATTTCGTTGACCTAAAGAGCGAATGGCTGCCCCCATTCATTAGTAAACAAGGTGTTCTTGTCGATACCAACAATTTTGAGGCTGTTGATTATTTCAAATTGTTTTTCCCTGATACTTTAGTGGAGCAAATAATGAATGAGACTAATCGTTATGGTGACAAGGTAAAAAGTGAAAAATGTGTTGGGAATGATGGATCCCACCGTGTGAAAAGCTGGAAGCCATGCGATATGGATGAGATATCTGCCTTTCTTGGCATTCAAATTGCGATGGCCTTATGTAGCAAATCATCAATAGATGATTATTGGGCAACAGGAGCTTGGCTCACATACACCCCTTTTACTCAAGTAATGGGAAGAAATAGATTTCAAATTCTCAACTCATTTTTTCATTTCAACAATAACGAAAACAGACTAGAAAGGGGGCAGGATGGATATGATCCACTCTTCAAACTGCGACCGTTATTGGACATTACGGCACCTCTATACCGACAAGTCTATGGACCAGGACAAGCCCTTTCAATAGATGAGTCATGGTGGCATTCAAAGGACGTTGTTTTTTCAAACAGTACATGCCATCTAAACCAACTAAATGGGGCATAAAGGCATTCATGTTGGCTGATTCAAAGTCTTTCTACTGTTTGAAGTTATAATATACACAGGAAAAAAGACATTTGTGATATAAGAAGGCAACACTTTGCGTTCACAGATTGTATTTGATCTGGTTGACGGATTAGAGGGAAAAGGCCATATAATATACACAGACAATTACTATACAAGTATTTATACATATTCTAGTTTGAAAGTGAAAAATCTAGGTGCGTGTGGCACAATTCTGGAAAACTCAAAGGGTTATCCAAAAGAACTGAAGAAAAAAAAATTAAGAATGAAAAGAGGTGATCCTCCCATTTTTGCTAAATCAAAGCACTTGATTGTAACAACGTTTCAAGATAGCAAACGTCTCAGTATTCTATCAACTGTGGGAAACAACACAACTACAGTGAAGCGCATACGAGACAGAAAACATCCAGAAGGTTATAGAACAGTATAAAAACCTACCATCTGCCAGCATTACAATGACCATATGGGTGGAGTGGATCATTTTGACCAAATGAAGGTTAGCTATAGCTATCCGCACAAATCAGTCAAGTGGTACCACTCAGTATTTCATTATATCAAAGAAGTAGCTTTGATAAATGGACTAATTTGTTACAGGCTAAACAAGGACGCTTCCATGACAGCTAAAAATTTTAGGGAACTAGTGCTTGAATCCCTTATCCAGAACCAAGTGAATAGGAAAAGACAAAAAAGAAATACTATCGCCCCGACCCCAAACATTGATGACAGATTAACTGGACGTCACTTTCCCAATACGTATACAGTCAAATCGTACAAACCAAACTGTCTTGTCTGTAAATCCTGCCAAAAAAGAGCCCAAACAAGATATTACTGCCCTGTTTGCAATGTCCCTCTCTGCATTGTGCCATGTTTTGAGCTGTATCATACAGCTGTGAATTATAGCACTGTTCGCCAGCGCCAGCCACAGCAGTAAACTTTTTATAATGTGTGGTTTCAAAAATGTATAGTATAGTTCTGTACATTAATTTTCATTTATATTGGTATTTTTTTTATTCCATTATTTGGTTGCAAAATAGTCAATTAATCTTTTGTTGATGATGAAATTAAATTGTATAAATGTAAAATTTATTACTTTAATTTTTAATTTATTTAATTGATTTATGGCTTAACTTATGCATTGAAATTATTAATTAAAAGTCATTGTTTGATATTAACTTTAGAAGACAAGTTCTTTCTATTTTTCTTAAGTTTATTACCATATTGCTAAGAAGCTGCACAAGGAAAATAAAAGCTACCTAAAAAAATATGTCTCCTATAGATATCACAAATATTCAAGGAAAGGTGGCACGATTTGGCACAAAACTCAATTTTTCAATATGGTTTAATGTAGATCTATATGGTAGAAATGTAATCCGTCAACATTGACCAATTACATATTTGTAAATTTTACAGTTTTAGTAGACTGACAGAAAATTGAATAAAATCGTTTCACATTTCACGGACCAAAGAAATGGCAAACAGACATAAAAACTACTTTTTTATTGCTAAATTTTGTTTTTTTCAAAATTAGTTTGGTCTTCTAGCTTTGTTCTATGGCTCAACAATAAAATAATAATTGTCGACGGCTCTCAAAAAAATAAAAATGGGCACAAATACATATTTTCCTATAAATGACACAAATTCAAGATGGCCGCCATGGTCACGTGACACTAATTTGCATGAAAACTTTATTTTTAAGTATGGTATTCTGTTTTACATATATGGTAGAGATTTCACAATTCGATATTGAACTGTTACAGATTTGTACATGTTGAAAAATACTAACCAGTTTTAGTAAACTAGCAGAAAATTGAGCAAAATCGTTTCAAAATTCATGGACAAAGCAAGGTGCGAATTGTAATAAAAACTTCTTTTTTTTATTGTTGAAATGTTTTTTTTTACTTAGTGTGGTCTACTGGCTATGTTTATATGCTGTAATATTGCACTTATATCTTCCGAAGGTTCTCAAAGAAGAAAAAAAGTGGACACAAGTATATATTTTTCTATAAGTGTCACAAATTCAAGATGGCCGCCATGGTCACGTGACACTAATTTGCATGAAAACTTTATTTTCAAGTTTGGTATTCTGTTTTACATATATGGTAGAGATTTCACAATTCGATATTGAACTGTTACAGATTTGTACATGTTCAAAGATACTAACCAGTTTTGGTAAACTAGCAGAAAATTGAGCAAAATCGTTTCAAAATTCATGGACAAAGCAAGGTGCGAATTGTAATAAAAACTTCTTTTTTTATTGTTGAAATGTTTTTTTTTACTTAGTGTGGTCTACTGGCTATGTTTATATGCTGTAATATTGCACTTATATTTTCCGAAGGTTCTCAAAGAAGAAAAAATGTGGACACAAGTACATATTTTTCTATAAGTGTCACAAATTCAAGATGGCCGCCATGGTCACGTGACACTAATTTGCATGAAAACTTTATTTTCAAGTATGGTATTCTGTTTTACATATATGGTAGAGATTTCACAATTCAATATTGAACTGTTACAGATTTGTACATGTTCAAAAATACTAACCAGTTTTGGTAAACTAGCAGAAAATTGAGCAAAATCGTTTCAAAATTCATGGACAAAGCAAGGTGCGAATTGTAATAAAAACTTCTTTTTTTATTGTTGAAATTGTGTTTTTTAATTAGAGTGGTCTACTATCTATGTTTATATGCTGTAATAGTGCACTCATATTTTCCGAAGGTTCTCAAAGAAGAAAAAAAGTGGACACAAGTACACATTTTTCTATAAGTGTCACAAATTCAAGATGGCCGCCATGATCACGTGACATTAATTTGCATGAAAACTTTATTTTTAAGTATGGTATTATGTTTTACATATATGGTAAAAATTTCATGCTTCCACAATAGTCCATTAATTTTTTATTAATTTTTTAACTCCAGACATTAATTTTGTGAAATTACCAAAAAACGAGTTGGCAGTGCAGCACATTTTGCGTAAAAAACCTTTGGCATGTTAAGTGTTAAAGGACATCTCGGTAATACAAACATATTAAAAGAGTAATATTTGCAGATGATAAGGCGACAGTCCGGTGAATCAACCATTAGACGAGACGGCCGCATACCATATTTGCCAAATACTAACCCCTACTTCATCGAAAAGTCATTGCGATTCTTATTTGTTCAATAATATGTATGCCTACTGTTGGGGGATATCAGATATTTAGTAGCACTTGCGTTTACATCATATTTCATCCAAAAACTAATCGATTCAAATAGCTGAGGTGTTCAAATTATAGCAGGTACGTTTGTACCGCCCATTTGCCCTTCATCGCCCCCCAATCGCCCCCGGGAATGTTATCGCCCCCCTAAAGCTTCTCATCGCCCCCTGGGGGGCGATATCGCCCCCGTTGAGAACCTATGGCGTAGACCTAAGGTGCAAGTACAAACCATGAAAGTGAAAGTAATCAGCCGGCAATGCGCTTTCGTTAACAGAAGTACAAAAGAAAAAAAACGAAAATGGAATAATCTAAATCACTTCTTGCATCATGGATTTTTGGTTTTTATAGCGGCTAAAAAAATATTAAATAAAACTTGTACTTATAATGTTCCGAAAATCGGAGTTTTAATTAAGGTTTTTGTTGTAATGGGTAGAATGAGGGGTAAAAATCTGTAAAACTCCGAGAAAATCGAAAAGGTTGACGGGTATATTAATCTTATCTAGTCTAGCAGACACCAAACTGTGGGGGAAGGAGAGAAAGGGAGGAGTGGCAAGCATAGGCTGGTACCATCTTCACCGGACCAAAAAAAAGCGAGACAAGAGAGCTTCCCGTACTTTACACATGGGAGGTTTGTAAGAAAAGCAGAATTAGCGTACCCGAGTATTTATAATTTAGAGATGCACGTGTTGGAAAAGGAAAAAAATCAGGTTCAGCGAAATTTTGCAATAAAATATCTAAATTTAAAAATTCCAAAACTTTTCCATGTTCTAGTTATCAAATTGCATTTTTCCAAAACTTTTTCATACTGGAAATGGTCCTATCAATTTTCCAAAACTTTTCCAAAATTCCATGATCTGTACGAACCCTGGTACTTTCACTAGTGTTAAAAACTTGAGTTTTGATATCTTAAGCACTAGAAAATACATTATACATATTTTGTTTAAATCAAATGAAAGCAATATGAGAAGAAAAAAAGAGAAAATATTTAAACAGTCAGTTTTTACATATTTGAATTGTTTCCTCAGTAGGTACAAGTTCCCAATCATTGTTTTTAGTGTTGTTTTTTTTCCATTTTTAAAGATGATTTATAAAATGCATGTCTGTCTTCAAGAAATGAAAAATCTATGAAAAAAATAATTTACAAAAAAACAAAACACAATCAACACCTGGTCTCTAAATCCTTGAGTGTGACAGACAAATAAATCATTCAATACAGCCAACAACAAGAAGTGCATCAAATCAAAGAAATCATAGAGAGCCTAAACAAAACTGTGATGGTTGTACATTGAAACAAAAGAAGCAAATAGAATTATATCAAGTTAGTTTTTCTCTACCTGTCCTGACCAGGAAGTGAGCTTGTAACAAATAAAACAATGAAGACACAAACAATCAAACAGTTTGTTCATTAAATTATGATAACATGGATAAGCTTGGAATTTAAAATAAATTAATTGGGAGATTAATTCTTTTTTTCAAATTTCAATTGACCAAAAAAAAAGTGTACTCTATCAGTTTATATTTATGGATTGTAGTACAGATTTAGATGAATAGTTTGTGTTTTTTCTTTACTCTTGCCAGAACAGTAGTTTGTTCAAACTTAGTCCCATGCAAAATATATTTATGTAACATCTGCCTACCAAAACTACCGGTAAATTAATTCATTTACTAGAGAACTTAAAATGTAGCTCAATTTTATCTCCACTACTCAATGTTTGTTATGTGGATAAAAAAATGTCAGCCATTTTCTAATAATCTCCAGATTTGTTCATTCTATGAATGATTCATCATCAAAAGCAGCCCAATATGACAATTTAAACAAAAATTGTAAAAAAGTTTTGGCCACAAAATTTGAAAAAAAAAATGCTTTCTGTTAGACACATAATCTTACAATTCTGTAACAAGCAGGGCTTACCAAAGCTGCCAGAATTTACACGAAAGGAAATAAACTTAAATATTTTTTTTATAATTGTGCAAACTTTCTGGCTTGCATGGCAACAATAAATGTTTTGAAATACATCAGATTAAAAACACAATGTATTTCTCAGGATTTTATTAATTCACACAACGCATATTTAAAGAGAGATAGATCTCCATGTATTAATAAATACAGAGGGTTGCTGGGTGGCACACACAATTGAAATAAACAAGGGGAGATTAACTTTGATAAGACAAATGGATCCACTTACTTCCTCCTGGTTTCCCTGGATTCTGAGGACGTGCTTTTACTTCTAAACTTCATCAGATCTTTGTAACGCCCTTCTGGCTCGGAGCGGTACCCAGACTCATCAGCTGGGTTAGATGAGAATTAATTAAGTTATCATAATAAAAAAGCTGCAGCTGGGTTAGATGATAATTAATTAACTTATCATAATAAACAAAATGGCTTTCATAACTCGCTCATGTTATTCATGTAAACAAACGAAAACAAACAAAAAATTGTTCAAAATAATACACAATCTTTGTACCTTTAGGTCTAGATTTTCCAAAACTAGGTCTGTATGGGAAATCATCTACAAGTAAAATAAAATTATAAAATGATAATGAAAGGAAATAAATTCAATGAATTTTTGCACCAATAACTATTTTATTTATTTAAAAAAAAATTGTGGAGCACAGTGTTCTAGTTGCAGCAAATCATATTGCCTTTTTGAAAGTTTGACATTTAAATGCAAATTAAAGCACCAGGATTTTTACCCAGAGCTGTCCCAGTCCACCTAGTTCTAATGGTTGCCTGTCATTAGTTGGTGAAAATTAAATTCCTCTACACATTGTGCTTGTTTGTTGTAGCCCTGGAAACTTTAAGTGCTACATGTTGGGGAAAATTAAATTCATCTACACATTGTGCTTGTTTGATGTAGCCCTGGAAACTTTAAGTGCTACATGTTCTAAATTAGATACTTTTACTTTACTGTTCTTTCTTTTTACCAATATTTGTATTTTACTAATTGACTGGAAGTATTTCATACCTAGATGCCCTTCAATTGAATAAACTGGAAAAAAATTATTGCTACTGGCATGTAAGCATGAATTAATTTCACTAGGTGTCTACAATTTTATGCCCGGTGTAAATATAGATGAAAGTTAAACTATTGATGACTAAAGTCAACTGTAATGACCAGTGGCCCCAACATGATAACACAACTTACCTAATCCTTCTTCAGATTTGGTGTCAGAAATATCATCAGGGAAAGTGTATGTTGGCTTGTACGTGTTGGACTCTAGGTAGTGAAATATGCATGGAAAAAAACATATCGTCACCCTTCATTATATTATGTTATGTTGACAAAAAATATGCCATGGTTAGTCAAAGTAAGTCATGTTTGCTAAACAAATATGCCATAGGTAGGTCATATTTAGAGAAGAAAAAAAAGTATGTTCTGTTTACAAAAAAGTCTATCATGTTTGTGAGTGGAATGTAATGTTCAGCATATATAAGTATCACTAGATCATATTTAAGAAAAGATGATTATGTTTTGAAAAAGCATGTCATGCTTTGGAAAAATATGTTAAACAAAAATGGTATGTTTAGAATGAAAGTTTAGGAACATTTTGATATGTTTCAATACGTAATATAAACAATAGCTGGCAATGGTGCATCTGGCTTTCTGGTTTGGTTTATGAAAAGAAATGTATCAGTCATGCACGATTTTTAAGAGGTCTGCTTTTTTAAATCTCATGGAACAATAAAATCAATACATTCTTCTAAAAATGAAAAATAATGTTTTAAAATAGGGTGCCTACATTGTAATGACAAAGAAATTGATGACTTTTTTCAAGAGAGTGCTTTATACTTTCCTTAGCATAAAGTTTGTTATAAACCATAATTTTTATGTTAAAATTGTTATATTATTTTAAAGCAATAAACAACAAGACCACAGCCACAATTTTACTGAGCCGCCATATTAAACCAAGAAGTAAGCACCATGGCAGGACATAGAAGCAATGTTCTGTTCAATCAAGCTGATACTACATGTAAAGAAGATGTGGAAGATATATTACTTGTATATTTAACCAAAGTTAGACTATATTGAAAAGTTAAGATGTTATATCCACTACACCAGTATATCTCAATAACAGGTTAGCAATTATTATTAAATAAACTGAGATATTTGTCCAGCCTTTGACCCAGCAGAAAATTACATACATTGGCATGGGTGCCAGCAGAAATGTAACTAGCAGAAAGGAAGGGCTAAGTCTATATCAATATAAATTTTATTTCTGGGATACAGAGTAGAAGTTATTTGTTAGAAAGTCCAATTTGGTTTTAAAAAATTAGTCATCCCCCCACACAGGCACCCATGAGTATGCAGTATTTTAGTTTCAATACTTCAATAGTAAACATTCATTAGATTTTATAACAATTTCACCACAAGTGTTTTGACAAAGGCAGAAAAATGAAGCTGAAAAATGAATAGGTTAAAAACAGCTACGTCACCAGCAATAACACAACATTTCACATACATTATTTTATTATTTGAATTAAGTAAATGAAGCAAAGCAAAATATGGATGTGCTCATGTCTACACAATGTGTTTAAATATTGTTTTTATTACTGATTATATGATGAGATCATAGTGTCCATGCACTAAATCTTTCATTAAAGTAATTTCCACCATTTTTATCTAAAGCCTGAGATTAGGATGTGAGTTTAAATGACAAAAGACGATGCAGTGATGATATATAAAGCTGTTTTGTTAAAATTAAAAATAGTTGTTCAGATTCTTACCCAATTGTTTAACTGTCAAAATAAATACAAAATAAATGTGCACTTATAAATTCTGTTTTTTATTCAATCAACCTAGACAAAAAAAAATTTTTTTCAGGAAAGATTACTGGATGCATCATATTTTATTCACACTGAATCTTATTCTATTCCATTGCTGAATCATAATCAGGCTTTTTTTTTTTTTAAATGATGTTAAGTTGCATGTTCTCTTGGCTAGTTCAGGTAGCCCATTCTATGCCCAGAAAAATATTTGAAGAAAAACAACAAGACAAATATTCAAATGAAGCTCTTGATAGGTAAATTTCTTGTAGTTTATAATTTAGCAAACAAATAACCATTTGATTTTGGAAGCAGGGAGTAGTACTAATTGAATTAGTATCCTAATAATAGATATTGTCACTGAAATAAAAATTTGGTTGATTTATTTTTACATAATTTAAATAGGAAATCAATGTTTAATATTTCATTTACCATAAATAGGTATGGTAAGTTTTTATAGCTGTGGCTGATTTTAACATGTACCAATTTTTAAATAGTGTCAGGCAAAGAAAGCTTTAAAAAAAACTCAGGAACTTTGTAATAAAAAGTATTTTTGTATAAGGTTGTCTTTGTGCACTAGTAATGCCATTTACAACAAAGAAGAAAATAGAAAACTTCAGTCGCTCAAACTTCAAGGCACAGAGAAACATCCATAGAGACACTGTGAATACTGTCAATACTTTCTAATAAACTTATCTTTGTTTTTTTTAAATTATTATTACCCCGGTACCCATTTTATTTACTCTTATTCTATTTCACTCTATTTTTAGCTTAATTCAACTGAAAGGTAAATAAATCAACAAAGTCTGCAATACCGGGTACACAAGAATTACAAATGATATTGTTTATAGAAATAAAAATGATACAACATTCAAACATAGTAGGAAAAAGTTGGCAACCAAGCAAATCAACAACACCACCTGGATATCATTTCTTTTTTTTAAGACTCATAAACTTTTTCAAGTTGTTGTTTTACAACTAAAAAATAAACAAAAATATGAAGGAAAAAAGTCAGTAAGTAAAAAAATAATAATTAATGAATTGCATCAAAATTAATTGTAAACAGAAACAGTAAACTAAAGAACTTTTTATACAAAAGGGGGAGTTGGGGGAAGGGGAGGCACAATGCAACACAAGAAGCAAGCAGTAAAAACACAGTTAGGCACCTGCTTCCTGGAATATGGAATCTATCATGTCATTTATGCCAAGTTGATCTGAGGATGGTTGGAAAACTTTATCAATGTTTAGCTTAGAGAGATTTAGGGAATCAATCAGTTTACTGTGAACTATCAGTACAAAAATAGATTTAGGGAATCAATCAGTTTACTATAAGCTATCATTACAAAAATAGATTCAGGGAATCAATCAGTTTACTATAAGCTATGATTACAAAAATAGATTCAGGTAATCAATCAGTTTACTCTAAGCTATCATTACAAGAATTAGTTCAGGTAATCAATCAGTTTACTGTGAACTATCATTACAAGAATATATTCAGGGAATCAATCAGTTTACTCTAAGCTATCATTACAAGAATTAGTTCAGGTAATCAATCCATTTACTGTGATTTATCATTACAAAAATTGATTCAGGAAATAAATCAGTTTACTATAAGCTATCATTACAAAAATAGATTCAGGGAATCATTCAGTTTACTATAAGCTATCATTACAAGAATTAGTTCAGGTAATCAATCAGTTTACTGTGATTTATCATTACAAAAATAGATTCAGGGAATCAATCAGTTTACTCTAAGCTATCATTACAAGAATTAGTTCAGGTAATCAATCCATTTACTGTGATTTATCATTACAAAAATAGATTCAGGAAATCAATCAGTTTACTATAAGCTATCATTACAAAAATAGATTCAGGGAATCATTCAGTTTACTATAAGCTATCATTACAAGAATTAGTTCAGGTAATCAATCAGTTTACTGTGATTTATCATTACAAAAATAGATTCAGGAAATCAATCAGTTTACTATAAGCTATCATTACAAAAATAGATTCAGGGAATCATTCAGTTTACTATAAGCTATCATTACAACAATAGATTCAGGGAATCAATCAGTTTACTACAAGATATCAATACAAAATTAAAGAGATTTTGTAAACCCCGTTCAACTAAATGTTTTCTTTTAAATTTAGATAGAAATAAAATGAGCCAGTCTCTCACTTGAATAAAACAATATCAATTGTTCTAGTTCAACTAGTGTCAAAACAAAAAGAAGCTAATTCTATACACAAGTTTCATGGAAATTATAATTTTTTTCCAAAACTACATTTACATTTCTCTTTTATATGCACTAATAAACAAAAAAGAATTACATTGAGTTTTTTAGTAACAGGGTTGGTTTAAACAACATATATTATTTACTAAAGCCAAACAAACATGTGTTTATTAGTTTTATAAAATGTTATATAAACATCTAGATAAACTCAAATATCCAAGGCCCTATCTGGTCCTTACTGATTTAATTCACTCCAACAATATTTAATCTGGCTGACAAATGTGAGAATATTGTAAAACCACTAGATCAAACATTCATTATACATTTTAACTTAGGGTTCAAATAAAAAAAAAAAGGTTTTGTGTCACATTTCAGAGGGTTTACTGTTCTACATCCCAGATGGTTTACTATCACACTTCACAATGATTTAACTATCACACACTGCCAAGGTTTAACTGTCACACACTGCCAAGGTTTAACTATCACACACTGCAGTAGTGTCAGTGTATGATATTGCTTACCTTCTTTTTTCTCAGTTTTGTGTAAACTTTTGTACATTTGTTTGTACCAGTCATGCTGCTTCTCTTCATCCACATTCTGATGAGTTGAAAAACCTTTTGCATCAATAGACAGTTAATCTTAAACTGGACTAATAGCATTCAAATCTGAATCTTAAATGTATCACACTTGGCAATAAAATTACTGAATGAAAGTGTTACTAATGATAACTGTTAATATGTTAATAAAATAAAAATAATGATGTTAAAAAGTAGAAACAAATATCTTGTGCAATTGTCATGTTTTTTTTTAACTTTGAGAAAATATTTTGCAAGGGTTCAACTACTTGGTATATTAATGAGTACATTTTGTGTGTGTGTGTGTACATTTCAATAATAACTTTAAATGTTTTTTTTTTCAGATATTATTTAGGTGAATTAAAAATTGAATTAAAAAAATTGTATAATTAAAATTGTATTCGAAGATGCTTTATTAAAATTATTATTGATTCCTACTTTTCTAAACCCCAGTGGGATTCCTTCTCTGTCAACAGGACCAATGCCGTCATATTTGACTGGTTTGACCTCAGTGATCACCGAAGTGTTCTCTGTGTTGTTCTCAGCTGGAGTGGTGTAGTAGGTTTCTGAGATTCTGTTGTCTCCATCTATTGTCTCTTTACTGGCTATGTACTTGGCTCCGCGAGGTAGTTGACCCTCTGTGTAAATCAAGGACAAACATTTATGGCTGTATAAATACTTCTCTTTTACACTCATGATTTTAATAAAAATCACTTTGAAATGTAATACCTTTTAAGGTAGATTAAAACTTTCAGAAGATTAAAGCTTAGGCTATTGAATATTTCTGAAAATCATTTATGGCAAATGTATTTCAATCCAATCATAAATGGAAAAATAGTATCATATTTTCTAATCAATGAAAGGAATGGATACATAAATAAATAAAAATTGGAGGATCTACTGACATGTATCACTAACTATTTTTAGGTAAAAGTCTTTTAAAATTTTGGCAAAAAAAGAATTAACAAATATCATAAAAAGTACATTAAAATATGAGGTTACAGTGTCAAGATGATAATAAGTATTAGGTGGCATAGCATTAATTTGCAGGCTGCTGAAATGTCAAAATTACAAATTGTAATTAGGTTAGGTACTCAAACTGCATCTACTGCCGCAACCATATGAAACACAATGACAGTAGTAAAGTATTAAAATACAGTTACCAAAAATTGAAGCTTTGCAAAGTAAGGAAACCAAAAAGTTGAAACTGACATTATTAGCAAAAAAAAATTAATTAATGATAGTAAATGTGAAATTAATACTTTGTTTAGTTTATATTGTACCAAATAATATGAATGTTGGATAACACAAGTTTTAGTAGTGATGAAATGTTGGACCCTAAGAAGTAAAAGAAGATTAAAATGACCAGCCACAAAAACCCATGTTTAGCAGACATAAAATAAGCAAATTTATTTATATAGCAACCCAACTAGTGGGGCACTGTAACAGTTGACAGCTCTTTCAATTTTAGAGAAATTAATATAATATAAAAAGGCTATTGTAGAGTTCTCTAAAAAGGAGGTGAATTGTTAATGCTTGGCCCATACAAGTTGATAAACCATGACATATTGGCATATTGGGGGGAGGGGGGATTGTCTGGAAACTCCAATATTTTCATTGAATCCTTTTCTTTTCATAGAAATAAAATGAAGAAATATTTTAGTTTGTTAATTAATTATGCTGAAATGTTTCCACATTTAAGTCTGTCATCAATAAGTCTGTCATGAAAATTTAAAAAAGCATAATGCAAGCAAGGCAGAAAGCAATCAGTATATAACCAGAACAAATTTATGTTAGTTTATTTTATAATAGATTTCTAAATATATATCAACAATACTTTCATAGCCAATGAAAAAAAAAAGAATAAGACTGAAATATTAGTTTTTAAAAATTAGTGAAACAAAATTTCTCTACAAAACTAGCAGTGGTATGGAATGGTAGCTGAAACCTGAAGACCTAATCTAGAATGATTATTTTCTTACCATCATGAACTACAATAGGTTTGCCAGAAAATTTCTGACCCAAGATTTCAGTGTTATCTTCAGAGTCTGAAATTAAGATCTTTTGTGATAAACATATCTTCTTATCTGTTATGTTACAGACATTACATATATGATATGTTATGGACAGAATATATCTATATAAATGCACATATAAACATTTAGGGCAAAAATTACAGCAAGAAAATGTTTTTTGTCAGTTTGATTCAAGTTTACACAGTAAGAAAAATTCAAAAGAAAAATTCAAGGTTTATATAACTTTATCAGGGGTAAGAGTTGACACTAACATTACATTTTCATTATGTTGACTAGAAAGATGCTTCTGGAAAAACCCAGAAACTTGCCAAATGTAATATGTTTTAATTTTATTATAATTCAAATTTAGCAATCATTGGTTGTTTTTAGAGTAGTTTTATAAATGCAGATTTTAAATGTTAAAAAAATATGCATTTGAAAAATAATTTAGACAAGAAAATAGTTTTCCTGATGGAAAAATACAAATAAAAAGAGTTATATAGTTTCTAAGCAATATTTGTGCTACTTACTTAATTAGCCATCGTTATAAAGTTATCTTAAGCAAACTATATTTTTTTTAATAGAGGCTTCTATGTATATTTAAATATGGTGTAACTAATATTACTTTTATTGTCTAGCTGCTTGACATACATAAATAAATAGGAACTGGATCTAATATTTTCACATCATATTATGAAACAAAATGAAAAATTGATATATAAATATTACAAGGTACAGGTGGCTCTTGCTTTATACAACCAATTTAGTTTGAATACTTCGCTCATAATTAGCAAATAAAATAAGTTCAGCGTTCAATTTTAAAGCCTTTATAAGTCCAGCATTAAACAATCTTTAGCACTCATTTAATCTTAACTCTTTTTCAAGGTTTTAATTGATGTACCGGTAATATTAATAAGACCTTTTGTTCCACAAGGAATACAAGAAAATAAGTCAAGTTTATCTTTAAAAAAGCAATTTTAGTAATGTAAACTTTTTTTTAATACATTTTTTATATCAGACATTTTAGGTATCTACCCTATAAGGGTAGAAATAACTTAGCAAAACAAACAAAAAAACTGTGTTGAAATAAGCTTTCTTCATTACTTCTTTCTATTAGGAGATTGTTTCATAGAATATCTTTCATTTGTCATGTTAGTATGTTTATTTTATATAGATATAAGAATACTGTCAGAAATATCCTGTAATTATTACAGTAATATACAATGTAAAATGTTTTTTGACAACAAATGATAAAATGTTTAAAAATAGGTTACAAGAAATGAATTCTTTAGTGTAGGACAAAAAAAAATGAATAAATAAAATAAAAAACTAACAAGGGATATATCTAGTGCTATAAAAAAAGAGTAACTTAAAGTTTAATGTTCTAATAGTGAAAACTAAATGTTTAGAAGCATTTTTTTTATTGGCTTAGACACAATTATTTCAACAATTTCAAACATAGATTGTTGTTTTTGTAAACCCCAAAAAGCTTTCAGAAGAATTTTTTTTTTTTAAATTAAGGTAGATAAGCAAGAAATGATGGGAGATAAGCAAAAACAGTAGAAGCTCTTGGAAAATCAAAAGTCTGAATATCCATACCAAAGTGAAGTTCAATGTATTTTTATTTAAGAGGTGGGTTAAGTTATGTGAAAAATGCTCAATAGTTATGCTTTGTTTTGTAAATAGAATTGATGGAATGAAATGAGCTGATACAAAAAAATAGTGTTTTATAATTGTGTACTGTCTACAGATTTGACCTGATCCCTTTTGATGGAAGATTTAAAACTAATTCACTGTTACATTATTGATTATTTTCAGAACTAATATAAAGCAATAAAAATTAAAACAGAAAAATGTTTTTAATACTACAGAGTGAGTAGTGTAAATATCAGATTGTGCAGAAAGAAAAAACTCAGCAGTGGCCTTATTTTATTAAAAAAAATGGTTTACTTTTTGATTCTCAAAACATAACAATTATTTGTATTTTGTCATCAAGATTTGTCACTCATGTTTGTTTCCTTCAATATTTTACTTTCAGAAATTTAAAATCATTTACTATGTTGATATCTCATGATGTACTATAACATTAGTAGTTTATTTCTGTATGGAGCTTAAAGTGTTGATAACGGGCCCTACATTTAGACATTGTTGTTGTTTATTATTTACATCTTTTCAAAGTGAAGAAGAAACAAAGAAACAATTAGAGCAGTCATTTTTTTTTTCTTACTGTATTATACACTAAGTAAATTAAAGTATATCTTGGGGCCTGAAAGCAGCGCTCACAGGTTTTCTGTGGCCATGGCAAACTAAGGGATAAGGTGGTCAGCACAATATATGCCTAGCCACCTTCAATTTTGCCCCCATTACATACCGGTCAGTGCGGGTAGATTCAGCTGATACTATACTATAAGTCTCTTAAAACCCGGACGAGCCAAAGCTCTTACTCCGCGTTTACTCCGGGGCGTAACGCATTAGAATTGACTTTAAAACTCTGTCCGGGCTCCAGCCACCCCACGGCACGCAGAAGGCATGGCGTGCCATGTAAAAGGGAAGGTGATACCATCCAGACCCAGGAGAAAAAGAAAACTCCACTTGGATTTTATCCTGGGACCTTCTGCGCTGCCACCATACCAATGTGCCCCATTATTTATTAAACAGTAAGGGGACACAAATAATACAAGAAAAGGCCCTAATATACCCCCCCCCCAAAAAAAAAAAAAAGGATAATAAAGACTCTTGTAATTATAAAATCTTGGGTTTTCTATATTTAGTTAATATGTAAGTGGACAAGATAATGTTAACATCAACGTGTATTAGTGACTTTAATAATATTGCTTATTAAGAAAATGTAAAAAGCTCCAAAAATGTTTTTCATTTTTCAACACTAAGCAGAGGGAGAAGAGTTGATCAGCCTCAGCACTTAATGTCTACTGATTAATTAGGGCAGCCATTTTCTAAAACTATACAGATAAATCATTTTAAAAGCAAACCAAAAAATGCTACATTGAAAACCCACACAATTTGTCAACTCTAGCAGATTTATAGATAAACAAAATTTACATTATCTAAATCTACAATAAAAACCCTCACAGTTTAAGGGATTTGGCAACAACAGTAAAAAATGGTTTATAGATAAATTAGATATAAAAAACAAAAACAAGAGTATTTCTGGAAATGTAATTTAAAAAAAAATGAAGGAAACACTGACCACAGATAACAGCACAAAAAATATCACCACACACGAAATAACTGATTGAATCAAGAAGTAAACCAATGACTTAGTTTGTCCAGCAAAAGAACAACTGTAAATTTTTATTGTCTTGGCAAAAAATCTTACCATTTACTTTAGAGTCTTCCAATAATTTCAATTCTGAAAGCAATGTCATGGCAATATGAATATCTAGGAATACATCGGATCTAGTAATACTGTAATTTCTATTCTGTACTAAATAATTACTTCACAAAGTGTCTCTTCACCAATGCTGTAATGTTTCCAGCTCTAAAGGATAGAAACCACTACCATTCTAAAAAGTGATGATCTGAGATAAAACAAGAGCATTCTCCTAGTGGTCCTATTGTGACTCGAGGATATATAAAATGACAAGTGAAAGAGATAACAGGATAAAACAGCATAATTTGATTACTCGAGGATATATAAAATGACAAGTGAAAGAGATAACAGGATCTTACAGCATAATTTGATTACTCGAGGATATATAAAATGACAAGTGAAAGAGATAACAGGATAAAACAGCATAATTTGATTACTCGAGGATATATAAAGTGAAAGAGATAACAGGATAAAACAGCATAATTTGATTACTCGAGGATATATAAAGTGAAAGAGATAACAGGATAAAACAGCATAATTTGATTACTCGAGGATATATAAAGTGAAAGAGATAACAGGATAAAACAGCATAATTTGATTACTCGAGGATATATAAAGTGAAAGAGATAACAGGATAAAACAGCATAATTTGATTACTCGAGGATATATAAAGTGAAAGAGATAACAGGATAAAACAGCATAATTTGATTACTCGAGGATATATAAAGTGAAAGAGATAACAGGATAAAACAGCATAATTTGATTACTCGAGGATATATAAAGTGAAAGAGATAACAGGATCTTACAGCATAATTTGATTACCTCTACTTTTTTGTAATAAAGTTATGTAGGGACTTTGTGTTGGAGGCAGTCGACTGTCCTCTCCTTGGCTATTACCATTCATCTGTCTACTGTCTGTTTCTCGGCTAGAAGAAAATTTGGGCGGGGGAGGTGGGATCTCAAAGTCCTGATTGGATGTGCTGTCCAGTGGTGAGTACACAGGTAAGGAACTGCTGGACTCTGTACGTGGGGTCGGCCTCCAGGCAAAAGATTCTTCAGCAGGTGGGGCCTGTTGTGATACAATCAAAATAGAACACAATTCATTAAAAACCAAAATTTGTTATCAGTAAACAACTTAACACAAAAGAAAATAATTTTTTACCATTGGAGTAAGGCAATTGAATAATCTTTATTACAAACTGTTTTATTTGTTATACATATACATATATATATATATTATGTTACCGAACAGTAGACTGTAAAGAGATCTATTGCAAACTCACAATTGTCATTATATTATTCTAAAAGTAAGCGGTCTCAAACCTATGGTATGCCTATGCCTGGGATTAGGTAGCCAACCAGTTAAGGGTAAGCAAAAATAACATTGATAATAACATAAAACACCATTGCAAGGCATAATTGACATGTTGTAGTACTCAAAATCTTAAACACTGCTCAACTAGTATGGACAAAATAAATACAAACTTTGAGATAAAAAAAGTTTGTGTCAAATACTTCACTAAATTAATTTTTAAAAAAAATCTTGGCTTCAGATTGGTATTAAATAGAGTGAGTAGATCAAATACAGCACTATTTACTATTCTAAGTTCTTCAGGTACTTTACCTGTCCTGCGGTTTTGTGGTTGACAGGTTGTTTCTTACTGGTGTCTAATCTGACTGGCCTGTATTCTTTCTTGGCAGTGTAGGAACTACCCCCTCCAGGTTTCCACACGGCCGGGACAGTTTTCACGTTCACTTCATTGGAAGATTTAGTTTCTACACTGGACAAGGAGGGATGGTCCCAGGAATCTAAACTAGAAGTAGGCCCATTCTGACTTGGTTTATCTGGTGGAGGAAAAAGTGTTGTTTTTTTAACATGAACACCACCAAACTATTATATATTATATTATTTTGAAAACATTATAAAATTATTTATTTTTTAATTTTTACCTAGTTAGCTACAAATGGTATGCTTATACTACATGAAACCAAAAAGAGCTCTAAGTTCAGTGGAGTTTTAGGTAATGAAAAATATATTTAAAATCTGGCTATCATTAAAGATCACATGACATTGAGCAAAGGGCACTTATACTGAGTAGTTGAAGAAACTTTTTGCATTCAGGTAAAGTAGTCTCCCTTAGGAGGAGCTTTAATGACATTTAATTTACTTGTTAAAACAATATGCATATATAGATTTGGAAAACAGGGAATCCATAGACCTTTGAATTTCTCTATTATTTAATTTAAACAATTAATTTCTTTATTATTAAATATTTAAATTTCCTAACAATTTAAATGTTCCAGTTTTTCTATCATTCAAACATTTTGTCAAAAGACATTTACATGAAATTTAAGTTTTCAACACACACAAAAGGATTTATAAAAAAAAAAAAATGTTATTAAAATATTAACTATTCAACCTTAGATAAAGGAAAGAAAATGTTAATCCTAATTGAACAATTCACAACAGTCCAGCTGTATGAAATGTACAAATGTCTGTGTCCACCCCATGGCATGAAAACAAAAGAAAATGGAGCAAGACTAAAAAAATTCCTCAAAGTTCAGGGTGAGCACATAACAATAAAGACAGAGATATGGTTACAGGTGAACAGAGCACCAAGTCTATTGCAGAAGATAACAGATGGGCATATGGTGGGTGACCTAGCCAATAGGTCCAGTACACAAAATAGAAGCTAATAGAAACTTTTACTGAAATCTTATTGTTACATTCATTTTCATTCATTAGGAAATCAAATCATTTACATTTTATTTTACCAGGATGTTATAACGCTCTTCTGAGATTGTGGATGAAAATAAAATTATTGTACTCATTTTATGGGAAGTAGAGAGAAAAAAATAAATGGTAGAAACGCATAGTGCTGGCAACACAATCCCATGACACATGTAATAGTTACTTCATGTGGCTTATAAATAAAAATATAAACAAAGCATTTCCATTTCATTTTGGTTTATACAAAAAATGAACTGTTATTTTACGAAGCTTATTCCATGTAATTCTATTATTTTTATTAATTTAAACCTTCCTAAACACTCACTCAAACTTTCTTTTTTTAAACTGTGCTAACAAAAACTATGAAAGGAAATGTTTCAAGTTATAAAAGTAAAAGTTATGATACAATTTTTTTTCATTGGTGGTTTCTTGTTTTTTTTTCTTCAAAGATCAATCAAAATTTATATGGAGATGTTTACATTTATATATACCAGCATATATCTTAATAAAAAGACAAGCTGGGGATAAGTTATGAGTTTATTAGCTTATTATGATTCACTATTGGAAGGAAGTTGATATAACTGCATAGAGGAGAAGGCAAGAGCACATAACTCTCTCTATATATATATAGGTTAAAAGACTAGGGAGAGCAGACAACACAGGTACAGGTAAAAAGTCCCTTCCTGCAACCCCCACCCCAACCCTTTATTCCATGCAGAGCAAGAATTCTGGCTAATTGCATGGGACACAACCCAGTGCTGGTTTCACTCCACTAGAGTCTGCTCCTCAAGAAAAGTAGAAAAAAAACAACAACTCAAAGATTTAACATTGCCAGAACAGAGGAGATATTAAAGAGTTAAATTTAGATCAGGCATGGGTGAGTGGGGGGGGGGGGGGGGTGAGTGGGGGGGGGGGTCTGTCTGTATTTCTTTATCTATTTATTTCCTCTTGAGTTTATTTTTATTTATTCCAGATCTTTATTTTCTCTTTCTTTTAACATTTCTCAAAGGTTAGAGTCCAGACTTTTTTAAAAACATTAAGTACAGAAGACGCATAATCAGCTTTACTTTATAGTTCTTAATCTAGAGGATTTTTTCTTCTTTTATATATCGCCAATACAAAATAAACTTTTGCTTTCTATTTATCAATTTAATTTCCGTTCTATTTTTGAAATCATTATAGTATAAAGTGTTCAGGTTTCAAGGAAGTGACATGCTATGAGGAACTATTATCACCAAGCTCAGTTTGGTGCCTGACAAGATATTCAGACATTATTATTTACATGTTAAGGAAAAATGGTATACAAAGAAGTGGCGGGCACTGCAAGCCTGGTGTCGTGGTTTTAAAAATATAGGGGAAAGAAATCAAAGAAGTTGAGTCTATTTAGGACTTTAAAAAGCTGGACAATTGGCCTCATTGTAAATAACCAACCAGTTTACAAAGAATTTATTGTATAGGTATTTTACACATGTTACATCTATAAATATTCTAATAGTTAAAAAATTCAAATTATCATGTATTTGCAAATTTTAGAACTAATTATTTCAAAACATTTTTTTTCAGCAAAACTTAAAGTTGAGAAATTATCTGTGGAGAAAAAAGCAGAGTTCGAGAGACAAAGCCACTCATTGGCTAAACAAAATGAAAAAGATGTAAACAGTGCCAGGTACTGGGTGGCAGCTAGACTGCCAGTTTGTATACTAACCAGAAAATTGGTAAGGTTGACTAGGCTTAAAGGGAGGCGGGGAGGAGATGTCTAGACCATCACCTGAAATAGAAGAAATAACAACATTGAGCTTTTTGTACACAGCTTTGTACTTGTAGAGTGTAGACTTGTTTTAATAGTTGTAAATATACCCTATGCTTATCAATTATATTAATCTATCTATCTATTAATTTTATTTATCTATCTAAAAAAGTAACTTAAAATTAATTGTGAACTTTTAAAGTTTATAAGCCTTATTTGTTTGTGAAAATGCAGATATTATATATATTAACTTAAATTATCAAAGACAATTTTATGACTAACATATTAACATGACATACATTTTCTGACAAACTTGTCTAAAAAAAATGTATTATAGTTTAGATCATAGGTTCTCAACCTTTTTCGGCTCACCGCCCCCTTTTACATTTTTTTTCCGCTCACCGCCCCCCAACTTAATTTTAGCGGAAACGTTTGTTAATTAAAGGGAGATAATTAACCCTTTTCATTTGAGGTAATATTTCAATTTGTTTTTCTTTCATAAAAAACTTAATGGCTTGCATTTATAACTTTGAAATGATATGATAGAACTGTAAAAATTATTTGAAAATTATATAAATATTATATGACTAAAAAATTTATATGAATATTTTCAAACATTTTAATAACTACCCAGTTTGTATAATTACTACGTATCTATACCGCTCAGCTATTGTGGTTACCTCTTAACAAATGATTCATACGCTTTAAAGGACATCTCGGTAATACGAATTAAATTAGTAATAGTAACCGATGTTAAGGCGACAGTCCGGTGAAACAACCATAAGACGAGGCGGCCGCATAACATATTTGCCAAATACTAACCCCTACTTCATCGAAAAGTCATTGCGATTCTTATTTGTTCAATAATATGTATGCCTACTGTTGGGGGATATCAGATATTTAGTAGCACTTGCGTTTACATCATATTTCATCCAAAAACTAATCGATTCAAATAGCTGAGTTGTTGAAATTATAGCAGGTACGTATGTACCGCCCACTTGCCCTTCATCGCCCCCCAATCGCCCCCGGGAATGTTATCGCCCCCCTAAAGCTTCTCATCGCCCCCTGGGGGGCGATATCGCCCCCGTTGAGAACCTATGGTTTAGATGATGTGTTAAGTAATTAATAAATTATATCATGCTTTGTTAATAGGTTCACTCACATCTACATCTTGTAAAATTATTAAACATATTTAATAAATAAATATTTTTGTCTATTGTATAAATGAACAACTTTATTCTAGAAATATTCAACAAGAGATTGTAGTAGTGTTGTTTTGGTTTCTGTTTTTTTTCCCCTGGGGATTACCTACAAAGACTTAAATATTGGGTTGTCAGGATACAGAGAATAAAGCAAGTGTATCATATGGTCTCCTGGAAATAAAAGTTCAGACAAAACAGATACTGTTAATTGAATATGTCATAATTTTTGGCTGTTATCAGATATCCTGTGGGCTTTTCTGTTTTTTTTAAATATAATTTAAAGTGTAAGATAGAGAGACAATGCTTCCATTTAAATATCAGCCCACCAGCTGTGAGGTGTTGAAATCTTCTCTGTGATATTTATGATTGTCTATGAAATGTTTCCAGAAATTGAATGTAGACTCAAATGCATAAAACAAATTTAAAATGAAATGTGAGTTCATTTTTTAAACTATGAAGAGTTCAAGAGTAATGCATATAAAAAAAATCAATGTTAAAAGAAAGAGAGACATTAACAAACATTTTCGGCAGGCTAAATGCAATGCTGTGAATAGGAAAATGTATAATGTATAACTTTAATAAATGTAGTAAAACTATGATGTACAAATGTATTTATCTTCCTCCAATCATTATTGAAAATCAACATGCAAAGTTACATTACTCAAAAAAAGGGGTAGAAATTCACACAAGTTAATTTCATGTTCAAATTAACAAAATATAATTATTAGTTGAGTGAAGATTTCATGCTTATATAATTGTTGGTGTTTCTTTGTTTTTTTTACCTTAAAGGCTAAACAAAAATATCTATTTAAGTTTATTGTCTGTGTGTGTGCATGCTTCATGTTACTTCTAGTCATCTCTCTACTGGGGCAGCAGTCATCTCATGCAAGTCTAAGGTCACCACCAGTGTCCACATCATGGTACATGCCTCCTGGCTACCTGACTAGAACTTCCATGAACAACTTTACCTGTGTGTGCAGAGAAAGAGGTGGCTGGCTTGGTGGACGGCTCATGGACCACTGTGATGGGAATAAGCTTCCCCGTGGGCCTTGTTGGCTTAGCTGGCGGTGACGGTTTCTCGTGGGATCTCATGTCTGCTGTCAAATCCAGTGGCAGAGATTCTGCTGAAGACTTTTCATCTTTGGCAATGATGGTATCTCTAGAATCAGAACTGGACACAGCATTGTCTGAATGGGGAGACTGCCCTTCATCCTGACTGCTGATAGATGACTGAGGTAAATTGTCTAAGTTGGTGTTAGCCCAAAGAGGTTTGGAATAATCTTTATAATCTAAAATATGTTCTAAGTCCCTGCGCCCAAAATCGTAGCTTTGACTGGATTTTAGCGGCTTGTTTCCTTCAGAAAGTTCATTTAGTGTTACACTAGTTTTTAATGGTGTTATTGTAGGAAGAGAGGAGAAAGAATTATCATAGTCTGTCCTTCGTGGTTCAATTTCATCGAAATGTTCATGGTGAGCTCTCTGTCTGCTGCCTTTCACTGGCAGCGTGGCATACGAGCCTGGAAGGAATTCTCTCCCTTTATTCTGATCCAATGGGTAGTAACCGCTCTGGGAGTTCTGCCATGAAGACGAAAGATTTGAATAGCCAGGGACGGGCCCGGAGAAAGTGTGAGCTTCCTCCTGGCTACGTCTCCGGGTGCGTTGTGCAGGACCTACTGGGGCGCTAGGGATGGGTCTGCTGGGCGCAGCATGGTGGACGGGTATCGGGATTCGGCGAGAGCCAGCGTCCACACTGATACTGCGTGACGGGACTGTCCAGGGTTTCTCGGTGCTCTGACTTGGATGCTGCTGTGGCAGATGCTGCTCCGGGTGGTTCAGCGACCTCTGCTGCCAAGGTGAAGGGAAACTCTTCTCGTGCACCGTTGGGGAGCTCTGCAGGCTTTTGCTTCTGTTGATGGCTGAGTGAGCTTTCTCTGGAAACCCTGTCTTTGTCTGATTCTCTAAGTCTGGAGCTAAACCCTCAGAGAGGTGAATGTCTAACAGAGATGAAAATATGTAGTAAATAAAAGTCTGACTAGATGTGTGAGTACATTAATTTGTGTGCTTATCATTGAAAACACACATAACTACATAACTCAGTCATAGTAGTAAATTACTTTTTTTTAAATAGGTAAACACCAACTCATTTTAAAAAAAAAGCTAATCTATAACAAGTACCTCAAGTAATTTAAAATGTTTTTTACCCATTGTTTAATGTTTGTTATCTTACAAATGACACACAATATTTTTAAGTCGCTATTTCATTAACAAAGTATGTATGTGAATTTTCATAACATATTGAACAATTAATTTAAGTAGTAAAAAATGTTTCTATAAGCTAAAATAATTTAAATATATATATAAGAAAACCAGGTACAGCTAGGTAATACAGAACGTTAAAAATGTTCAGCTAATAAGTACATTTTATTAGTATCGAATAGATATAGTGTACTTTTCCTTAAAATCATGCTTTACATCATTCAAAGTCTGTTAAATCATTCAAGCAAGAATGCAGAAAGAAAAAGACAATCACATTAAAAATTCATACGGATTTGAAGACATTATTTTGTATTTAATAATAACAAGTGAACTAGGAATAAAAATGGTCCCAATATCTGTGTAATGGCAATAAAATACAAAGACCATTTGCTAATAATAAAGCTGCTTTTGGTCCTTATTAACAGCTATTGGTTCCAGTCGTAATAAACAGCTATTGGCCCAAGTCTTTAAAAAACAGCTGTTTGCTATTGCATTAATAAATGTCTCTTTAAATCTTATCACGTTGGTCGGTGGTGAGGTTATAGAGTACACGGTTTTTCTACTATATACATATATATATATAAATTATAAGAGCTGCATGCAGGACAAGCCAAGCATAAAGATAAGCGGCTAACTGTCCTCTTTGCTACACAGAATCGTAGTTTAAATAAAAACCCATCACAGCAGAACAGAAGAATTTTCCCCTTTGTATTGCACAATGGCCCATTTATCGTACTTACAAATTTAAATTTAGTTTAAAGGAAATGTAGAACTAAGCTTTCACCGTCGCCATATTTCTAAGTAAATCCGAAAAGAATTGTTTACTCACACTACACGTAAAACTTACTTTTGGATTACACTGCCCATATTTGGGCAAACATGCCAAAAGATAGGATACAATCAAAGCAAACTATAAAAAAAATAGAAAGTTTTTTTGGTTGTTTATTTTTTTTTAGTTTCAAGTATCCACATGCTTGATACTGGAAGGGGAAATAATAGTGAGAAAAGGGACACAACTCCTGCTACCTTGGACGTCTGCGCCCATGGCGGCCAGCCTCTCCTGCTGCTTCAGGAAGAGGTTAATACCTCGAGACTTGTTCGCTCCCCTGCCGCGGCCCCCGCTCAGGACGTACTCGCTGGAGGTGGAGGTGATCGAGGGCGTGGGCGAGGGCTGCTTCTGCCTCAGGAAGTCCCCGGGGAGGGAGGGCGTGGGCGACCCGCGCCGAAAGATGTCGCTGATGGCTGTGGGGCGGTAGATGGTGCTCCTGGGGTGCGACGGGGAGGCCGGCGCCTCGCGCTCAGCTTCATGCCGGGGCAGGGGCGGGGAGTGGAAGGTGGGCTGGCGGGGCTGTGATCTGGGGTGCTGCAGGGTGCGAAACTGGTGATGGTCCGCGTGGGGTTGAGGCAAGTCCTGCCGCTGTCGATGTGCGCCGCCAGGAAAGGCGTGCTGCTGCTGTTGCTGCTGTGGCTGGTTTGACTGGGGCGACCACAGCTGTTGGCTCGGCCTGGCTGGCTGACCTGGTTGCTGCTGTGGCTGTTTTTCTCGCTGCCTTCTCTGGTAATCGTCGAACCTCTCTCTGATGGACGGCTCCTCTTCCCTGGGAGGGTCTGACTGCAGGTCCTCCTTCAGCAGCTTGACAAACTCCCTCATCGGGACGGGCTCCATGTAGCCAGGTGGGGACATCGGCTGCTGGTGAATGCGACGCACGGGCTGGGGCTGCTGCGCCCTTCGCTGGGGCGGGGACGCCAGTCGGTGCTTGAGCTTCGGGGACACCTGCTGGTTCGGGGCCGTGGGCGGGGGAGGCTGGTCGGGGTAGGGCTTGTAAAGGGTGCTCGGTATCTGCGAAGGCGGGACGATGGGGCGGAGGTAAGGGGGCGGGACCTGGACGGGCAACGGCAGTGGCTGCTGGTTTCTTACTGTGGACTGGGGAACCACCTCCGGATGACTTCCGGCCTGATGGGGGTGCGGCTTGGAGACCTGCCCAGATTCTTGTTTGGGAAAATCATAGTCTCGCTGTGACGTCTGCCATTTTGTAACATCTGGTAGGACAAGCAAGCCATCGTATTCAATGTGTATATCTTCTAAATACGGTACCTAGGCACTCAATGTGTATATATACTAAATACGTTACCTAGGCACTCAATATGGTCTTAATTATTTTTTCTCATGTATCTAGCAATAATTATGGATTTAAAAACAAATGACAGTAATGGCGGTTTAATAAATACAACAATAGGAATATAAAATACATTATACAGTAAATATATACCGGTATTGTATAAACAAAACACAACATGTCTGTGGTGAAATACAACATTCAGTAACGCAGTGGCTCCCAAACCAGTCGCAATCACGGCGCCCCCCTTTTTAAAGTAAAAGTTTTTCTATGGCTCCATTCCCCAAAGCGAAAAAAATAAAGTATTCTACGGCGCCCCTCTAAAGACGCCATGGGGTGGCGCGGCGCAAGACGTTTGGGAACCACTGCCGTGAATGTGCAGTGTGGCACGTTTGCCTAGCAGGCACCTAAGCGTGGTTGGTGATGTTATGGGTGATAATAACAACCTTAACAATAACTACAACATCAATGCCGTGCGGTGTTTAATGTATAAGTAGCAACAACGATTGAGCATGGAACAGCTACATGGCCAAAAAAATACAGTGTTAATCATTAGTACATCAGATTGTGATGAATGAACACAATATATTATGATTTGGTGTAAAGCAATACAATGGTATTTCATTATGAATTATATAATGTGTAGTAAACCTTGAAGGAATGTGTCTTTCTCGTAATGTAAATTCAAAGGAATGCATCTTTCATATAACGGAATTTTAAAAGAATGTGTGTTTTACATCATGGAATTTAAAAAAAGAATGTGTCTTTCACACAACGGAAATTCAAAGGAAAGTGTCTTAAACATAGCGGAAATTCAAAGAATGTATCTTTTACTCAACGGAAATTCAAAGAAAGTATCTTTTACAAAACGGAAATAAAAAGGAATGTGTCTTTTACATAACGGAAATTCAAAGGAATGTGTGTTTTACATAACGGAATTTCTAAGGAATGTGTCTTTTACACAACGGAAATTCAAAAGAATGTGTCTTTTACACAACGGAAATTCAAAAGAATGTGTCTTTTACACAACGGAAATTCAAAATAATGTGTCTTTTACATAACGGAATTTCTAAGTGCTAAAAGTGGAAAAATTACAAAATTAATTTCATTTTGTGTTTACATCAGAGCTGTATTAATTGTAGTAGAGTAAAAAAAAAAGACACTGTTCCCTATCAGTTAAAAAAACAACAACACTTGCATTCAGTGCATAATATAATTATAAATAGTCTATATACGATTCCTTTAACCACTATTTCTGTGTGTAATAACGTAATACAAAAAATGGATGCTAAGTGTACCCCGGTCAAACAAGAACGGGATGTCTGCAAACGATGAAGCGGGCGATAGCTCATCCCGGAAGTTGTCTGTTGGAAGAAAGAAGAAAAAAAAGAAAGCCTTGTTCTAGCAGACGTGAGGCACACTTGTCTCGTACAAATGTGTATATTGTAATCATAAATACTAAGAGTGGTCGAAAATACACGCAATGCCTACTTCTGAATGAATTGGTTAAAGGATAACGCTTTTTAGGCCATAGTTGTGGACTTTAAAAAAAAAATAGTATTATGTTTGATTCAGTCATTTTAGACAAATTAGTAGAACCCAAAAAGGTGAGAGAGAGAAAAATAATCCTAAGGGAAGTTAGTCATGCGAGAATTTGAAGATGGATGACTAACTGGGGAAGGGAGGTAAATCTTTTTAAAAAAAAACTACATTGATTAGTCTCAGCGAAAGGTTAATGGAAGTTCTATTTATATATATACAGCAAATACGTATATAGAAAATTGTTATATACAGAGTATAGGTATTCACCACGAATACATATATAGACCTACAAAATATGTATATACATGAAATACGTGTCAAGATATAATATTCCTCCAATACATATTTGCAAAGAAGTATATTGAAAATACGAGATCTGATACAAATTTTTAAACTGATTCACGGAGCCTGAAAATTGCATGTTGTGATATAGTTTCTATGTTTTAAAAGCTTTAGCACCAACACGATAAAAACAAAACAAACTATGCCAACGAAGCAGATTTGAATTATGGGAAATTTTTATATATTTTTAAAAGTTTTAGTAAACTGTGCGGAAGCAAGACTTACTCCTCTAACTTTAACCCCAGAAGACTGGAGGGACGTCACTAGCTGTCCCCCGGCGCTCGATGTTGAAAGCAAAGGATGTTGGCGGTGTTGAACTGGTTACACAAGCACCCTTCTACTTCTGACTTACCCATATCGTTAAACAAAAAATATAACAAAAAAATCCCTTAATGTAACATTATATTTTATCTCCCTCTAATGTTCCAACCAGCTGGTGGGTTTAAAGAAGACAAGCAAATCAAGTCTTATAAATTATATATATATACAAACCTTTGTCCCACATTTACACTTTCAATTTCTTAAAAGAGACTATATGCTAACATACAACTCGATCATAGCATCTCTAGATTACTTATATATTTACTATTTAATGAACAATACTCCTAAGAACTACTTATCACATTATTGCACTTAATCAGAGAATTGGAGTTTAAACCCTTCATTAGATCCTCCAATTTTAATCAATCATTGGACGCTATTTAAAAAAAAAAAAGAATTAACTCGCTATTGAACTATTATACTGAAAGAAAGTGAAGCCACAGACATCCAGAGAAAGAACACAATATCCACCGAAATCAATCCCACCGCAAAAATTGGTGGACATTCAGCATTCACACACAAACGAAATATATCCACAACTTATACATACTGGCAGGTTCACTTAGTGGCCAGGCACTTACTCAGTTATTACTTCAAAAAAAAAAAAAAAAAACAAGAAGAAAAAATAAACTCTATAGATGTATATAGATTTAAACAAGCAGCCAAAATCATAAAAATTTCAAATGTACTCCACGATCATTACCCGCTCTTGTCTTAACCGGCAAGGCATGCTGATATCCCTCGTCTTGAAGGGGGCAAAAAAACTTGAGCTAAAAATAGACTCGTTTTTTTTTGTTTTTTTAATAATTTTTTGTGTGACTACCTGGCAACTCACAGGCGGAAGGGGGAGGTAACATAAGATGAAAAAAAAAAGATTTTTTTAAGAGTATTAAAAGAAAGAAGAAGGAAAGACGCAATGATGTGGCGGGAGGGCGGGGGGGGGGGGGGGTAGCTCGTGTTTGTCTGTCTGTGACGGGCTGGGGGAGAGGAAGATGCGCACTGAGTTCTGCGTACTGCGTGTCATCTAGAGTGAGTACTAAACGTCGAATCGCAGATTTAAAGAAAAAATAAAATTTGTGTAAGTTAAAAAAAGATGAGCACCAAACAAAAATAAATGGTTAGGAGCGGCGATGACTGATGGAAGGAAAGGAGGGGCGCTGGGGGAGGAACTCATGAGTGAGTGTTAAATAGATTTCTGACGCCCCCATGTTTGAAGCCAAAATGCCGTCAAGGGGGTGCTTAAAGTCTTAGTACCAGAGTAACTTCAGGTGGCTGTATTATTTTTATAGTCTTTATATAGACTCTAGTAGTGTTGTTGGTTTTGAAACCGAGTTTCTGTCAATGTTTAAAGACACTTGATACTTACAGAGCTTGATACTTACCTAAACGCTTACCATAAAATGATACTAACCTAATCCTTAACCATAACTGAATAACTTGTATACTAAAAAAAACCTTTACTAACCTCGACCCGAACCATAACTTGACACAAACCTAAAAGATGCTGATACTAATAATCTAAGTCCTAACTGTAACTTGATAGTAACTTAAGCTCTAAACTAAACTAGACAACTTACATAAAACCTAACTGGACACTATCCGAAACCCTAAATTGAAACTTTTACCACTCCTTGATAATAATGTGTACACCGAGAAGCAACGAATTGGGATAGTCGTATGATATTTGATGACATCTAAATTACTACTTTAGATACAGATATAGTCTAACACAATATAGATATTAGAGAAGTCGGTAAAAGAAAAAAAAATAGTAATTTCTTACAAACACAAAACTATTTCATGAATGCTCAAATAATTTGATTAGTATCCATTGAAGATCTATAGGACCCAATAACACAAAACTATTTCATGAATGCTCAAATAATTTGATTAGTATCCATTGAAGATCTATAGGACCCAATAACACAAAACTATTTCATGAATGCTCAAATAATTTGATTAGTATCCATTGAAGATCTATAGGACCCAATAACACAAAACTATTTCATGAATGCTCAAATAATTTGATTAGTATCCATTGAAGATCTATAGGACCCAATAACACAAAACTATTTCATGAATGCTCAAATAATTTGATTAGTATCCATTGAAGATCTATAGGACCCAATAACACAAAACTATTTCATGAATGCTCAAATAATGTGATTAGTATCCATTGAAGATCTATAGGACCCAATAACACAAAACTATTTCATTAATACTCAAATAATTTGATTAGTATCCATTGAAGATCTATAGGACCCAATAACACAAAACTATTTCATGAATGCTCAAATAATTTGATTAGTATCCATTGAAGATCTATAGGACCCAATAACACAAAACTATTTCATGAATGCTCAAATAATTTGATAAGTATCCATTGAAGATCTATAGGACCCAATAAGACAAAACTATTTCATTAATGCTCAAATAATTTGATTAGTATCCATTGAAGATCTATAGGACCCAATAACACAAAACTATTTCATGAATGCTCAAATAATTTGATAAGTATCCATTGAAGATCTATAGGACCCAATAAGACAAAACTATTTCATTAATGCTCAAATAATTTGATTAGTATCCATTGAAGATCTATAGGACCCAATAACACAAAACTATTTCATGAATGCTCAAATAATTTGATAAGTATCAATTGAAGATCTATAGGACCCAATAACACAAAACTATTTCATTAATGCTCAAATAATTTGATTAGTATCCATTGAAGATCTATAGGACCCAATAACACAAAACTATTTCATTAATGCTCAAATAATTTGATTAGTATCCATTGAAGATCTATAGGACCCAATAACACAAAACTATTTCATTAATGCTCAAATAATTTGATAAGTATCCATTGAAGATCTATAGGACCCAATAACACAAAACTATTTCATTAATGCTCAAATAATTTGATTAGTATCCATTGAAGATCTATAGGACCCAATAACACAAAACTATTTCATGGATGCTCAAATAATTTGATAAGTATCCATTGAAGATCTATAGGACCCAATAACACAAAACTATTTCATGAATGCTCAAATAATTTGATTAGTATCCATTGAAGATCTATAGGACCCAATAACACAAAACTATTTCATTAATGCTCAAATAATTTGATTAGTATCCATTGAAGATCTACAGGACCCAATAACACAAAATTATTTCATGAATGCTCAAATAATTTGATTAGTATTCATTGAAGATCTATAGGACCCAATAACACAAAACTATTTCATGAATGCTCAAATAATTTGATTAGTATCTATTGAAGATCTATAGGACCCAAATGGAATCATCGGGCAGATATCAGAGTAAATGAAAATTAAAGTATCCCCATTTTAGACCATTTTGATCTATAGGGCTTTAGTGGAGTAGCGTTCATATGGTACCGTGGCCGCGATATACAAGAGGAGTGTGTGGCCACCACAATGTCCAGCCGCCTTAGTCATCCACAGCTACTGTCATGTGCTCTGGGAACTATTTCAAGGCCTTCATCAGGATTCGAACCTGAGCCCACCGCGTTATCATACATAATGCAAGGGATGAATAAAATTTCCCGTTTTCAAACCAACTAGTCAGTTACCTTAACGGCAGGGAAACTACTCTGCAGTCTGCAGGTGATTCAAATTTTATTGATCTCGATAAGCTCTCTAAATCTTAATGCCATGATTAGGGGAACCTGGGGTAAAACGAGATACTTAAGGGAAAAAACCCTGTCGTATCAAAGATAACATTGACATGTAAACGACATTCTGTGTACTGAACAAGCAAGTAGTGGACAACAATGTCACAACAAAAAAATATGAGATTTGTTAGTTTCAACAGAGACACAAATGATTTGTTGGGCTAACCGTATTTTCCCGTTTTGCCCCATGCCTGGGGTAAAACGAGACATACGCTGGGGGCATGCTAAATCAAATGTCAGTCGTCGCAGAGTTCACAAACGAAAACTGGGGCTATGTTTCTTTCATCCAGACCTGCACAGCTGTAGTTTGCCCGCCTGTTACAGTCACCTTGACAGGCTACCCAGTTTTCTGCACTCTCAGAGTAGGGAAACCTGGGGTAAAACGAGATACTTAAGGGAAAAAACCCCGTCGTATCAAAGATAACATTGACATGTAAACGACATTCTGTGTACAGAACAAGCAAGTGGTGGACAATAATGACACAACAAAAAAATGATGAGTTTTTTATAAACAAAAAAAAAACACAAATGATTTATTGAGTTAACCGTATTTTCCCATTTTGCCCCATTGTTTTGTCCTGTTTTACCCCAACATAACCTTGTTCACAAAGCCTCCAAACCACACACTGCCCTGCTTAAGTAGGTCAAACTTAGATATCTATTACCATTGCCCACATAAATATCTATCAGAATGTTAATTCTTGTTTGACAAATCTGTATTTTTTCTCTCAATGAACACATTTGCATCGTAACCATAAAAATAGATCAAAATTTTTAAAATTGAAATATTTGCCTCTCACTGACGCACGCAGCTCAGCCAAACAAAATGGATTTTGCCGGCAATGCAGTATCGCGTGATCTCTTTAATAGACTCATTTCTAAAGCGCTCCGACTTTCTGTTTTTCAGTAATTCGTGTGTCTCGTTTTACCCCGCTATCCCATTTTACCCCAGTTTCCCCTACATATAAAACTAAACACCGAAAGAAAGTTCTCACTACAGTTTTATTGTATTATTATTGTTTGTTATTTTTTCTTTCTCTTTTAACAAAACACATTGTAATCATTCGTTTTTCCGTCATTTTGACCGGCATAATTCCTAGTTACATAATAAACGTCACGGAAATGGCACATTGTATCCATTTACAACGGAAGCACTG
Source organism: Anisus vortex (assembly GCA_949126835.1). Taxonomy (NCBI): domain Eukaryota; kingdom Metazoa; phylum Mollusca; class Gastropoda; family Planorbidae; genus Anisus; species Anisus vortex. The sequence goes on from OX421494.1 coordinate 30,688,415, forward strand.
AGCCCGAGAAATAGCCTACACCATTTTATCTGCGTAACTAAATCACAGATTACTCCCTCTATGGTTATTATTAAGATATTGTTAAGCTTATTATTTATCTGCGTTGATTAATGTTTATAAAAGTAAGGAAAAAAACAACACCAATTCTTCCTGTGGCTTTTCTAAAAAGAGCCAAAACTCTCTTATAGACACGTGAAACGTGCGCTAGTGTATTGTATCGGTCAAACTGCTGGTGGGTTCTTATGGCTCACCCCCAATTTCCCCCTCTCGCTCTAAAGCTCCAGTATTGTGGACAGAGCACGCTACACGGCGTTTCTCATAATGATTGTACGAGGTCCACTGCGACATTGTCTTTTCTTTATCTTCTTCTGTAATCCACAACCGTTTTTGTCTTCTTTTTTTTTAAATGCATGTCAAGGGATGAACTGCATTGGGAGAATTTAGATAACAGGAGGTCAGTAACTCTTCCCGGGATGGGAGGGAGGTGGAGAACAAATCGTGTATGAAAGACAACAAAATTGTTTTTTAGTTGTTGTTTTTTTTTTTTTACGATGATAAAGCAGGAAGGCGATGAAACAAAAATTGCTGAACCCGCGATCAATATATAAATATTCTCCATAATAGTTTATTTATATCGTGCAAACCTACTTAATACAATCTTCTTCAATAATTGCTTAAAGACCCTAAATCTATACATTAATACAACCCATTTTGAGAAGAAATGTTTTTTGTATTATCAAAATACTTTTCGCTATCTCAGATTTATATCTAGCGCCTGAATAGGTTCCACAATTATATTAGCAATTGAATTTGTTGATTTTCAAACACTAAGCACAGTATTATGTGGTCTGTTCTTCCGACATGACACACAGAATGAATCTGAAGAAACGCATCCACTGGTATTGGCGTTATACACATATAAACATAGACATAGACAGCAGCGTGTCTGCGCTCAAGACAGTTTCTCGTGCCTTTTCACTACATACCTCCTTAATGGTTTATAATCAATTGAAATATCTATCTAGTTGAGTTTACTTGATATAAACAAAATATAAAAGGCTGGGAGTGAGACGATAAAAACTACTATGTGCTCATTCTTTAATAAGGTAAGGCGAGAGTTGGCGCTTGAAACAAGCAGAAAGCAGTCAGAAATTGGGTCAGCATGTGCTCAGGATGCGGCAGTGGACTTTGTATAAAAACAACAGAGACTTGGTGCTATGGAAGCAGGTTATCTCAAGCAGTTTATTAAACGTTCTTTAGCATTGGCGGCTCGTTTCAAGTGGTTTACGCGTGCTTCTTGTAGGCCTAATGTCTGTATTTTCTACTCTCATCACAAGGTTAGTTCCGCCAGAGGCTAAACATGTAGATGTAGGCCTATAAGGAAGATCGTAGATCTTATACCAACGGTCGACAGAGGCTAAACATGTAGATGTAGGCCTATAAGGAAGATCGTAGATCTTATAGCAACGGTCGACAGAGGCTAAACATGTAGATGTAGGCCTATAAGGAAGATCGTAGATCTTATAGCAACGGTCGACAGAGGCTAAACATGTAGATGTAGGCTATAAGGAAGATCGTAGATCTTATACCAACGGTCGACAGAGGCTAAACATGTAGATGTAGGCCTATAAGGAAGATCGTAGATCTTATACCAACGGTCGACAGAGGCTAAACATGTAGATGTAGGCCTATAATGAAGATCGTAGATCTTATACCAACGGTCGACAGAGGCTAAACATGTAGATGTAGGCCTATAAGGAAGATCGTAGATCTTATACCAACGGTCGACAGAGGCTAAACATGTAGATGTAGGCCTATAAGGAAGATCGTAGATCTTATACCAACGGTCGACAGAGGCTAAACATGTAGATGTAGGCCTATAAGGAAGATCGTAGATATTATACCAACGGTCGACAGAGACTAAACATGTAGATGTAGGCCTATAAGGAAGATCGTAGATCTTATACCAACGGTCGACAGAGACTAAACATGTAGATGTAGGCCTATAAGGAAGATCGTAGATCTTATACCAACGGTCGAGGTAAAAGGAAAGTAGTCTAACAAGTTACAATAAATTAAACACTTTTATAAATTGGGTTGAATCGTAAGCACACAATGAAAATATCCATTTTTATCTCCCCCCCCCTTTCCCCCATCTGCCCAAAATTAGGGCACGACCTCCATGCACAAAGTCCCAGGTCACGGCTTCTAGTCTCCTGTGCATGGCTTTTTGAGCTATTTACAAACACTACGGCATTTTCTACCAACAAGTGGGTAAACAGTGGTTGTGATAATGGATTTTTTCTCTAAATCCCTAGTTGTAGTGTTTTTTTTTCCAAATATAATAGTGTCGGATGAACGTTTAAACAGACCAATGGCAAACACGATGAGCAAAGGGCCTGGCTACAAATAGACACGAAATAGAACAACGAAACCAATAAAACAACAACATAAAAAAAAGTGATCATCTTTTGCCAACGAGGCAATAAAATAACATCGTGTACTGACTGAACCCATAGCAATCCCCCCTCTCCCTCCCCTCCATACACATACACACTAATCGCATATACAGGTTTAACAATACAGCTAGAGAAAGACAACCCTGGCGCTATCGAGTAATTACATAGACACCCTCATAGTTTACTGCATCTTTCGCAGTCTTTAAACAAAGAGAGGAAATAGGCAAGGTTAGGAGTGGGGGTGGGGGGCTGGTTTTTACTGTAAACTAAAATAAACAAAACAAAACTACTGGTCACTACTGATGACTGGGGAGGGAGGGGGGATGGTAATCAATTCAATCATTACAATAGCTGGATTTCATCTAGGGATCAAAGTCAACTGTTTGGTTTTTTTTTGCCCATGTATTAGTTATCCATTACGACGTAAAAAAACAACAACTTCAATTCGTCTTGAAGCAGTTAGAAACTAGAATAGACAATACAAAGGTAGACAATTCTTGGCCCATCAAGTGAAAATTATATTAAAAGATTAAAGATAGACATTAAATAATGGAAGAGGAAATTTGGATTAGGGGGTAAACTATTGTTTGATGTTTGGTGGGACGCAAATTAATGGATGGGCTTTTCAATTTATCAATCTCTAGGACAGTGACTCTCAAATGGGGTATTGTGAGAAATCTCAAGGTTCACACGAGTTTCTGAGCCCTGAAACTAAATAATTCTTCAGGTTTATTTATTTCTTTTATTTTTTTATTTTATCCAATGTTTTTGTTAGTTTTGAATTTATAAATGTTGGCCTATAAGTGAATGGTTGCTAATAAGTTTGTCGTCGATTAGACCTTGAATCGAAAATTTTTGCTGTGAAAATCGTTGTCATGTCTTTTACCAGAAGTTTTTAATTAAATGTATTGCTATTCTTTCTTTTTTTTTTTTTTTTTTTTGATTATTATTCACAATGGAATAACTGATTTCGATAAATTGCCCACAACAAATTAAAAAACCTAAATAAATCTACCGCCGATATATAGCCTATTATTATAGGTATTATTACAGGTTGATGGTACCGCTAACCAACAATAAAAGTGTTTTTGTAGAGATACAATAGCTTCCAAATGTGTACTATTAAATATACCCTGACAGAATGTGATTGTGATTATAGCCGGGCTGAACCATTTATAACCTTTCTTATAAGTAAGCAGACTTTAGAACAATAAAACGTTACAGTGTTGTATTCATGAACTTTAAAATGTATACCTGAAAGCAGACTATTTCATGCTCCGTTTAGTTATTTACTAAAACTCCACACTTTAAAGGTTTATTCTATCATTGCCTTTATAGTTTACAACAAAGGATGCCCATATCACAGAGCGTGAGTAGAGAGTAGAAATCAAGTTGAATATCAGGCATTAACGTTTCCAGCTGACATGACATGTCGTAACCCCCCTCACCCCCTCCACATCACAGGTCAGATCTATGTCACCCCTACCCACCTCTCACTCTCTCCACAACATAAACTTCCTCCTTTCACGTCTCAATCTACCGCCACAGCCACTTCCGGTCTGACATTGTTCCGCCATGCTGCACGGGTCTCCATACCACCATCACCACCACCCTCCCATCTCTTCAAGTTATGACGAGTCGGACGTTTAATGTAAGATGGATGGTCTGGGTAATTGAAACAGCCTTGAGTTTACAGCGGTACCTAGCAACAAGGAAACTTATTACACGCGCAGCTTTAATGTGAAAATAACCTTAGTGGCATCCTTACACTCAAACACATGGAAACAGGAAACAATATGAAACTTTATAACCGGGGCATATCTTCTTATATGTTTGGTTATATAGATTCAAAAATGTGTGGTTGTAGATATTCTTACTTGCATGGCCTTATAGATTCTTATATTCATGATTGTATAGATTCTCATATGTGTGTTATATGTATGAAGATACTTTATGAGTATGTTTTCGGTATTAAAGCATAAACTCTGTACTAGTGTGCGAGACGTATGCATTAAGTATAAAGGTAGACTATACATTATTTTAAAGGTTATACTGCATTGAAAAATGACACTATAAACACTGTAGGTTTAAATAATTTTGTTTAAAGTTTTTTAGTTCCAAGATTAAAAGATGAATAGTATTTTTTAAAAAAAGGAAAATGTCTCACGAGAAGCGTAAAGTAAAAAATCTATTAATATTTAATTATAAAAATCGGAAATTTCTTATAATATATTTTAAAAAAAATAGCTATATGGGAATTCCCAAAGTCTGAGTAAACGAATTACTTGTAACTAAGAACTGACCTGCAAGGCATGATGACGTAAACGTTGTGTGTATCTTTGTGTGTGTGTGTTGGGAAGGTGAGAGGTTAATAACATAGGAAACAAAACTTTCAGATAACTGACGAGAATAAGAGACACATGGGGGAGGGCTTGACACACGTAAGAGGTAAGAACGGGAGCAGCCACCCACCCCTACCCCAATCTGACGCCCAAGGGTGAGCAAAGAGTGGGGGCGGGGAAGGGGTTACAACAGGTGAGCACAACTTCCTGAAGGGCCCCTGCGCCTTACAGCAACGAAGGTCATCAAAAGTTAAAGAGGATGGCATTGGATAGAGAGAGAGAGAGGGCATAGTGATAGAGAGAAGAAAAAATTACAAACTGAGAGCAAGAGGATAAGAGAAATAGTGAGTTAGAGAGAGAGAGAGAGTGAGGAGAGAGAGAGGGAGAGAGAGATATTTGGAATATAAATTAGAAAATTGAGAGGAAGAGATTGGCTCAAAGAAATGCAGACAGAAGGAGAAGCGAGAAAGTAATGAGCGGGAGATGGCTAGATTAACTCTTTCTATACGTAAAATCAAGCCGAGCCATAACGTTACGGCATACAGTGTGGCAAAACGTATTGAAAGAGTTAAAGAGAAATGGCGATTGGAGAAAAAGAGGGAGATAGATTGATTAATGGATTAGAAAGCGTGAGTGGTGAGAGTGAGTGATCGTAGGGTGATAAATAGATCAATAGAGAGTGAGGCATACTAATCACTTTGTCAAGGTGTGAAACCTATATAAGATGACAGTACATTTATCTCACCAATAGCTTATTTCAGAAAATGAAAGAATAAAATGGTAAATGGCGAGTAAAGTGTAAGGGAGGTAATGCCTACAGTGGCCAAAAAGCCGAGAGTTGCGCCCCAAGGTCAGAACTTATAAAGCCAAAACCATGTTAATGTTCGCCCCAAGAACATTTGATTATGAACAAAATATGAAGTCTCCTTGATTTTTCTTTGGGCCTTCATTAATTTTGTTCTGCATTACTACAGTATGCCGCTAAACAACTAAGGTAAAGAGCTAGACTTTATGGTTCTTTCGCGATGGGGGTCAAGAAAAAAAAAAGGTGTTGGGGTGCTTTTAAAGCCCTTAACTATAAATATGCATTCACTCAATATCTTTTTTTAAAGCCCATCTCTAAATCTAAAACGGCACGCGGAGAGAAAGATTTAAAAAAAACGTCATTCACGAATGTCACTGGTTCAGTCGTAGGGCGAGGCCATAATCGAGTCACTAAACTCAACGATGGGATACCTCGCTTCGACTTTTGTGTAGTTTTTTTCTAGAGGTAATATAATATATGCATCAAGTGGCATTGAATGGGAATTTATAAAAGAGTCAGAAGTTTAAAAACAAACTAAAAAAAAACTCTCAACTAAATCTGTTTGCTTTTCCAAATACAAAAAATCTAACGAAATAAATCTACCAACCAAAAAACAATTAGGGTTGAAAACGTTAGATCTGTGTTTTGTTCATATTAAGAGAGGGTGAACATTAATGCGCACACGTGAAGTTAAATTACTCAATAAATAAATTAAAAAAATGACTAGAGAAATAAAAAAGTAAACAATTTTAAAACAAAAAATAACTCGTAGATCTATAATATATCTATGGCCTTGGCTGGGGTTTTGTTTTAAACCAAAAAGAAGGGAAGTAACCAAATGATTGAAGGCAGCAAGCTAGAATAACGTCCCCTGTGTGTACCTGTGTATAGTTTCCTGGATGAGGAAGGGGACGAGGTACTGAATGATGAGGGTGAAAATGGGGTAGGCGACGACTGGGGATAATAGTCCACGTGGGTTAACTCGTTCTGAGGGCGATGGTGACGCTCCTGGTGGTATCCTGGGGCCGGGCGCTGGCGTTGCTGGTGTGATGATAAAGGCGGCAGATGGCGGGATTCATATCCTAATACAATATCAGAGGTGAAATGTACATAGAATTTATTATTATTATTATGTATTAGATTACAGGTAAGCGAAATAGGACTAGACCCAAAAACATGGATTCTGACATGGTTTCTAAAAAAAAAAATCTAAGAGATGTACAAAATAAAAAGATTTATTGCAATATGCAGTAGATCAATATGTTCAATAAAGATTATTTTAAAATGCCTACTATTCAAAAAAGATGCTATACGTAATAATGAATAGAATCATATATTATATATAATATATGTGTGTTTGTATGTGTACAATTTTAGATTACATCTATTACAAAAGAACAAGTTCAATATATATGAATATATTTTTATCTATCCTTCATTTAACGATATGGTTTTACAGCTGTATGGTAAGTAGGGCTAAAACATTGTACAAAAAAATGTTACGGGTAAATATGAATGATTCCAAAAGTATGTTACAACCCACTTTGATTTCTATTTCAATTCAATGTTCACTGAATTTACACTAACATTCTATTGCACCCAAAGAGCGATGAGAACACACAAAAAATAATTTTAAAAACAAAAGTAACGAAGAAGTATAAGAAAAATAAAGTTCTTTTAAGTTTCAGTAACTTTTATCTCCACTGTTTCCTGCAACAATATTTTATTTATATTATTTATAACGTTGTTTTTTTTTCTCTGTTTTTGTTATTGTTGTGTGTGTATGGGGGGGGGGTTACACCACAAACATAACAAATCATAGAAATGGTAATCTCGTACCTGCTAACACTAATACAGAGTGAACTTAGGCAAAAAAATACAAAACAGATAAAAATAGATACATAATAAATCGCCTGGCACGCGATAGTTGTGAGGGGAGGAGAAGGGGGTGATTTGAGTGCACTTGTGCCTGTGTGTGTGAGAGAGAGAGGTGTGTGCACATTTTGGCTCACTCACAGAAATATATATTTTTTAAAAAATGCCTGTGCCAAAAATAGACGGCAAGTCTTTTCTTTGCCCCAATGTGTCAGACACTAACAGTGACAGACAGAAGTCATGACTTTGGGTAAACTTATTTTAGTTCAGTTAAACAGTTTTTTTTTCTTTAGGCTTCATCGGAACGTATGTGTGTGTGTGTGTGTTATGGTTTACTAAAATGTAGAAAAAATAAACACAACTATTTCACTAACAAGTAAAAGACTAATGGGTTACTAGATCTTATTTTAGAGATAAATATAATTAACCTTACATTTCACCATTTCAATTTGTTTCATGACTTCAAGACCAAACAATAAATACAATTTGATAAATTGACGATTAAATGATCTTAGAGAAAGACAAAGTAAATAAAAATGAAATATTATTTAAAATATAAGTGTTGAGTTTGTTTGAATATAAGTGTATATTACACAATGGAATATATGATAATGAAAAGATAAAGAAATTGATAATGATAGATTTATGAAAATGAAAATGATCAATTAAGTTCGAACTATCTCCAGCGAAGACTAGAGTTATAATAGAAGGATGCAGCAGTGTTACTGGAGGGGTTAAACTGACTACTACCTCCGTTGGGATGACCAAAGCTGTGAGGGTCACCGTAACCGGGTGAGTACGGGTGGTGGTGATGGTGGTTAGTCATGTTGTTGTTGGTGTCGCTGGGAACTCGCGGTGACCACTCCGTCATGCCGGCGCTACCGCTACCTGGGGAATGGCCCGGGCCGTTCATGTCAGAGCTGGCCCTGGCATCAAGCAGGGATTCTGAAAGCAGAGAACAAGCAACACCACACCGGCTACAGTCAACAATTATAAGCACAGGTAGACGAGACAAGTTACTAAGTCATACGGATCAGAAGCTTATACATTGGTTGCAACACTACTCATCAGTGCCGGCTCAAGATACCGGCAACTCAGTTGAGCGGGGTGCTGTTTCCAGTAACAACAAACATACTAAGTACTTTTCAATATTTCGTTCTTAGTGAACATTTTATAATTCTACTGAAATGAGTGTCGAGTTTCTTTAGTATGCCCCCCCCCTCACACACACACCCTCCCCCAAGGGAACAATCAACCATAGAACAGGCACTTATAATTATTCCGAATACCAGCTCATGATATAAAATTTGAATAAAAGCCTGAATCAGTCTACATTACTTGTAAATTATATGCCTAATTTGAAATGCAAATGGTGTGTTCATACCCAAGTGTTAACGTAGAAACTTATCGAAATAATGTTCATTGACTTTATGTATCAGGGATACTAGACTTTATCTATTACTGCAATCTAATGAATAAGACTTTTGAAGTACTACGCTAGAGTTACACTCACAGGCTGATAGTAAACTAAGTGTAATTAGTCAATATATTGTTAGTTTCTGATCCGTACGACAATAAGAAGAAAAAAATGTTGTGTACTTATAGACCTCTATGAATACATGCCAATGCTAGAACATTTAAAGACAGAACAGATGGAACTGACAAGGGGTGTCCACTATCTGACTCAATTAAATTTATTGGGATACAACAAAATTTTGTGGAGATTATCTTATGAAAAGCTCATTGCTTCAATTAGTTCTACTTACTATTAAGACTACATTTTCCCTTTCTTTCTTTTTTTCTTTCTTTTTTTTTTTGGCCAATCTAATTGCTTACAATATGACAAACTAACAAGATTGGTAAATGAAATTGGTAAATGGTACAATTTAAAATATAGGCTATAGGCTAGTTCTTTATGTTGGCAGTTGCTTAGCGTCACAAGAGTACGACTTACAACGTAACATGCACTAAGAGAAGACTGAAGACTAGTACAGTTCGCCATGGTACAACATGGTATAATCTAAGGGTGCGTTTTTAAAAGCCGCCCGTTGACGAAAATCTAGAGTTTAGATTGTATGTGCCTGGAAGCACTATTTTAATGAGAAAACAATTTTAGTATTTAAAAACTACCGATCTACTAATGCATCTTTTCATTTTTATTACTACAGTTTTACAGTAACTTGATGTAATTTGTAAATACCCACTCTGTCAATAAATAATACGTAAACACTCTATGTCCATAGCCCACGGAGTGAGAGATTCACGTAAACACTCTATGTCCATAGCCCACGGAGTGAGAGATTCACATGCCGACAAAAAGACAATATATCTTTTGCAGCGTATTTTATGGACATGTCCGGATTAGTTCATTTAAAAATTGCATATAATATATGCAAATTTATTATGCATAATACGTAATGTGTAAATGCATATTATACAAAAATATTTATATTTCTATATGCACCGCTGTACAAGAGCGTATGATGCATGTGGGGGAAAAATATTGACAGAAAAAGAAATAACGACGATAAAAAAGGGGAGAAAAAAAGAGAGAAAGATATTTTAAAAAAAAGTCAAGGGAACAAACTCTACTAATGAACATACACGAGAAAACAAAACAACAAAAAACTAAATGGTAAGAAGTGAAAGTATAAAATATCAATAAATTTGCTTTGTACTTCAAACAAACAGCTACACACACAATAATCTAAATTTCTAACATATTGGTTTTCTGGCATGCTGTCAACAATATTGTATACACACTAGACTACACCAGGGGCGGGAACTCGTGTCTATACATCATCATCATTTTTCTTTATCTCTCCTTCTCTCCCTAACGCTCTCTCCCTTTTTTTTTGTTCTGTACTACTCATGCGTTTTCTGATTATTTTTTAAAGATAAGTAACCTTACACGTTTCTCCATTACTCAATCTCACATCTGTTTTTAAATAAAGAAGTTGCGCACATTAATTACTTTTTTTTCTTTAAATTATGTTTTTTTTTCTTTTATGAAACTGAAATCGACGTTGATAAAATTAACACTGGCATCGAAATTAGCTCAGATAAAAATAATCACCCCCATGACACTAATACTATAAACAGTTGTTTAAAAAATATATATAATCAAATGCAGGCATTTACTAAATGTTCTAGATTGTATAATTCGACGCACTGACGATTTTTGCTAACACTAATTGACTAATGACCATCACTGAGTGTGAGAAATATCATTGCAAAGATGGCTCCTGTTGAAAAATACTGGCATTAAGGGGAAACAACTGAATTAATCTTTATTAGCCAGGTCTAATGATATTCACAGGTATGTAATGTATGTAAATATTTCAAACAACACTGATGTCAGCAAAACATAACACACTTAACGTGTATCCATGAAGTCAAAAACCTATCACAAGTAAGCCAACGGGTGGACAACTAATTTACATCACGTGACGGTCAACATAAGAACACGGCACTGACAACACTCTAGAACAATACTCAAATGACAATGTTCGGGTGTCGTGTGGTCAGAATGGTGCGATGTCAGGCGGACATTACCTGTTGATCCAAATGAGCTGCCACTCCCTTGAGTCACCTGGTCGTGTCGATGTCCACCATTCAATTGACCGTTGTGTGTGTGGGTATCCCTGGGGACAGACACAAGAGATGCTAATAAAATCCTTATCTGGAATACAACTCTAGGTATTATGCAAACATTTCTAAAACTATAATTTCAACAGAACTTCTAATACGATAGTTCATCAGTATATGTTGATATTTTCAACAGAATTTCTTTAAAAGATACTTTCAACAAAAGTTCTCCAAGAAAAAACAACCACAAATATAATTTCTTAAAGAAAGCATATTTTCAACAGAACTACGATAATATTTTGAGCAGAGTAACACTTTTCCACAAGAACTTCCCTATGGTGGTCCGCGTACAATGATTTTATACGTTTTCTTCATTGATTCAAAGAAATATGAATATTAATAACACTAAACATTTTATTCAATGCTTGGGCTTAATAAGTAAGTAAAAAGTATCCCGTCGGACCAAAGTGAAGCAGCGTTCACCAGTTTTTGTGGCAACGGCAATACTAGGAGATTGTGTGGCCGGCACAATGCCCAGCCACCTTCACTTTACCCCAACTAAAGTCAGGTACCCATCACAGCTGGGTAGACTCAGGGTCACCCTCCAGACACGAGAACAAATCCTAGCCTTCGCCGCTCGGACACTGTGCCCCTTGTGTTTAATAAATAAATGTGAAATATTTGCAATCTTAATAAAGATTACAAAATGAAGCATAAAATTACAAATGTAGTATCAAAGTGTAACAAAATAATCCGTCAAGTAATATTGTAAGGGTATTTCCCTTCTATTAAACCGTATACAGAAAATGATGTACATCACAATCAGAATAAACTGTAAGTATACGCAGATATAATATACAACACATACATTGTTAGCTTACATAATACTGAAACGTTACTTTTAAGGTATAACAGAAATAAGCAGGTGCACTTTCTGATTGGGAATGTCCAATTCTATTTATAGTTATGGAATCACACATCAAATCTCTAGCTTTTCTTTTACGTCACCAAGAATTATCTTAACGACCATCAGGATTTAGTGTTTTGGGGGGAAGGGAAAATATATATTATCTGCTATTTCAAGAAAATGCAAGCAATATGTTTTATTATTGTTATTATTTCTTTGATTAAAACTGAATAACTATGTATGTCGAACTATATTTTGTGTCTGCAGCTATTTTTTAATATAAATAAGCCCCATCGAGTTGGTCAGCTTTTATGTAAAGTAATACAAATAGATCAACTATAAAGTCTAGCTTAGAAGTAAAATACAATAATTTGATTAAATACACAGAAATACACTTTTTATTATTTTATATGAATATGCAAGGAGAAATTCATATAAATTATATTCCATCCCGAGTGGCATCGGTAACTGGAATGGGTTACCCGAACGAACTAGTAAAACAACAATTCAAATGTACAGCTAAATTCAAACCACCAATAAGCGTAGTACAAAAGAATGTATTGTCTGTGACATAAAAGTTGCCTGTCTGTTTAAATAAATCATTGATTTATTGGTCTCTCAAGTAAAGTCTAGACATGCAAATGTAATTATTACTTGGTAATAAAAATATGAATATGTAAGAGTCAGTTGATTTGAATTAACCAAATGTTTATTGTCTGGACTAAACCTGCCAAACAAAACATACATCTAAAATTATAATATATTCTGGAAATTTAAAAAAGATGTACTGTAATAAGGTTGGGAAAATACAGCTGTGAAGGAACTTTTATTTTAAAAAATTATGTGTAATACATTTGAAAATGAAGTATAGACCAGGGATCGGCAACCTACGGCACGCGTTCCAGACTTGACACGCAGAGGGATTTTTTTTAATGGCACGCAATAGACAACCTAAAATGAAATTCAAGGATCTTTATCACTACATTGAGTGCTGGAACATGATAATTTTTTAAAGCTGTTGGCATCTTGAATATATTTGAAATCCTTCTTGGGCAAACCACTATCAAAAGGTGGCTGACCCCTGGTATAGACTAATTTTAGTGAACCCACACAATGAAACAATAAAACAACCAAATATTTACTGAACTGGGACGCAATGGTGCTCAACGGCACCATGTTCGGGTAGCACAGGTTAACGTTGGGATCTTTTCCCGGGGAGGGAGGAGCGGTCCCTGAGTCTATCCAGCTCCGATAGTTACCTCATTTGAGTTGGGCAAAATTAAATGCGTCTGGGCATTAGGCTGGCTACACGATCCCATAGTACGCCAGATAAACACGAGATTATCGACCCGACGGACCAACATGGACTGAAAGGGATACTTTATCATTTACTGAATAGGTTTTTTTTATTTATAACAGCAAAAGTACTTTACAGTAGACATTCTACCTGTTACATTTCTCAATCACTTCAAAAAGCTCTTCCTACTGACTACTGCTCGTGTTTTAAACTACTTAGTTTTAAAACTAAATCTAGATCTATATATTTTCAATGGTACCGAATCTCGTGCTAACGTGTTCATCGTCTCATGCACAAACACACAATAGACTGTATTAATGGTAACTTAGACAACAAATAGATTGAGGAATCAAGAACCTGAAAAAAATGCATTATCCTTATGCATTCGCACACATGTAAGTAGACGGCTAGTTTGTAGATAAATATTATAATTTGAGTAAACAATAGAATCTATACCTTTTCTTTAATCTCGCTAAGTTTGTTTGCATCCCTCCCACCAATGTCCCAGAATTCATCCCTCCCACCAATGTCCCAGAATGCACCCCTCCCACCAATGTCCCAGAATTCATCCCTCCCACCAATGTCCCAGAATGCACCCCTCCCACCAATGTCCCAGAATTCATCCCTCCCACCAATGTCCCAGAATTCATCCCTCCCACCAATGTCCCAGAATGCACCCCTCCCACCAATGTCCCAGAATTCATCCCTCCCACCAATGTCCCAGAATGCACCCCTCCCACCAATATCCCAGAATGCATCCCTCCCACCAATATCCCAGAATGCACTCCTCCCACCAATATCCCAGAATGCATCCCTCCCACCAATATCCCAGAATGCACTCCGCCCACCAAGATCCCAGAATGCACCCCTCCCACCAATGTCCCAGAATTCATCCCTCCCACCAATGTCCCAGAATTCATCCCTACCACCAATGTCCCAGAATGCACCCGTCCCACCAATGTCCCAGAATGCACCCGTCCCACCAATGTCCCAGAATGCACCCGTCCCACCAATATCCCAGAATGCACCCCTCCCACCAATATCCCAGAATGCACCCCTCCCACCAATATCCCAGAATGCACTCCTCCCACCAAGATCCCAGAATGCACCTCTCCCACCAGTATCCCAGAATGCATCCCTCCCACCAAGATCCCAGAATGCACCCCTCCTACCAATGTCCCAGAATGCACCCCTCCCACCAATATCCCAGAATGCTACAAGTATAGCGGTGACCTCCAGAAAGAAAAACGTGACCGTACTCAACATATTTGACAACAAGGCCATGTCGTGTTGTTGCTTCTTTCCCCCCACAAAAAAGGAACTTAATTGTTTGTTGTTGTTGTCGAACGGGGGAACCTGATTTTATTGTATCTACTTTTATGTCCAGAAATAAAAAAAACCTCCTTGTACACAGAAGTCAAGGTACATTGTACAATAATGTCCGGTTACAGTCGTGTTCCGGGTAATAAAGTGAACGTGTCCGAGTACATAGACATGTCAATGTAATAAAATTTGTTAAGGTATTATTCCATGCCCCTGTACATAAATGTCAAAGTACGTATAAAATGCCAGGTCACTTTACATGTCTTGAGGCTTTTACATAGCGTTTGTACTTTAAAGACAATACCGATTGGGTGAATAGATAGAGGATAGATAAATAGATGCCTTGATAGATAGTTGTGTGATTGTATTAAATAGAAAGGTCATAGATAGATAGATAGATAGATAGATAGATAGATAGATAGATAGATAGATAGATAGATAGATAGATAGATAGATAGATAGATAGATAGATAGATAGATAGATAGATAGATAGATAGATAGATAGATAGATAAATAGATAGATAGATATTTAAGTAGATGGATTAAAAGAATGATGGGTGAATAGATTAACGGGATAGATGTGTAGATAAATAGATAGATAGATGGATAGATAACTACCGATCAATCATAACAGACAGTGAATCCTAGTTGATTGATGGCACGGACTTACAGTTAAAGAGCTATTTATATACATTTATACATAACCAGGTCACGCCTAAACACCTAATTCGGCTTACTTTGATTTTTTTAGTCCACAAAATTAATCCACGCCTTCAGGTGCACAAACTATTTTTTAAACATGTCCCTAGAAATAATAATATAAGTATACATAAATACAAATATAGATCTAAGTATAAACAAATACACACTTATAAAACATTCTAATCTACCGTACTTACGTTAAAAAACAAACGATTGGTGACTGGAATATGAGATTTAATATATTACAATACTTTTATAGTTAAATTAGCTTGATATATTATTCCTTATTGAAAAAATAACCACATTTACATAGAAATCACCATAAACTTGGTAAAGAGGAAACATCGCGGCTCTTACTGACTGTTGTTGTTATTATTATTATTTGTTGAAAAAAGGGGCCATAAATCTAGTAAAAAGTTCTGCTCTCCCTTGAGTTATGACGTCACTGAAGGGGAGAAAAAGAAAAAGTTTTGTTTGATATGCCAATGAAGGTGCTGACATTTTTGGATACCTTTACCACAGCTGTAACGCGTTACATCATGGGATGGGACGGGAGGGGGTGGGCAAGAAAGGTGTACCCGGGGGCGGGGAGAAAACGGGGCATTTACCATTTAACTTACTTACAATGTATGTGTGTAAGAGAGAGAGAGAGAGAGGAAAGGGGCTTCAGTTTGTACTTTCTACTGAAGGCGCCCACCCCTATATAACGAAAGCTTGTGTTTTAAAAAAAAAAGTAACATTTATCAAAGGCTTTCCAACTTGTAGAGGAAGATATCTGTGTGGGCAGACAGAAGTTTCTTTCCCCAATGCTTTGTTGGTTGTTGTGTACAATGTATAGAGATTCAATATTTTTTAAGCACAAATAGTGCAGTTGGTTGATGTGAAGGTGCAGTACAAGCAGAAGTTAACAATAAGGTGGACACAGTGCGTGTTTAGTAGTGATTCACCAGGGAGGAAACGCCGAGGTCTCTCTACAGTACCGGTACGTTAAACTGCGATTCATAGGCATCCGGCTTTTGTATTTTGTAATGGGTTCCCCCTTCCCAGGTATTTTAAGCATACCGCGTTTTTAAGTGTAGAAGGGGCGGAGGTATGGGCTTGGAACTGGAACTCGCCACACAATACTGTCTCCGAAATGAAATTCGTATCTATTTATAGCACATTCGGGTTCTTCACGACGTCACGTGGACATTCCCGTACAGTTTCAGCTGATGCTGTATTGGCACATATAAAATATAAACCAAGTTATCGATGCTTCCCAATAAAACAAAGCACAACAAAGTTAGACTGTTTACATTGATATTTATTGATAGTTGCCAAATACAGAACACATTTAGTCCTTGTCGCCAAAATCATACCACGTTTGAATTAGTTGTATTGTACGGGAGTGAGTGACGATAATTTTTGGTATTTTTTGTTTGTTGTTTCTTTTTTTTTTAATTTTATTTATTTATTATTTTTATTTTTTTGCGATTTCATCTGTTTTTCTTGTTTATTTCAGACCAACCCTATAGACCTCTATACCAGCGTTTTTCAAATGCCTACTGCTGAAATATGAAACTAAATGTGATAGAGTTTTAGGGCAAGGTAATGGAGACACAACGAGAAACGCGTTTTTTGTTTTGTTAGAACGAGACAAAGAGCGAGGGGAGGGAGGGTAGAGAGAGAAAAAAAGTTTTTTTTTTTATTTTTTTTATTTTTACTTAAACTTATGTCGCTTCAGTACACAATACTCAACATTTTCAAAACAGTCAACAGACATTGTAAAGTCGGGCATTTGTGGATGGGGGGGGGGGGGGGGCTGAAAAGAGAGGCAATGACTGTACAGTTAACTGATTAGCAATGAAATCTTATCCTCAGACTCGCTACACGTTTATGACACTTCCTTCCATTTCATAAGCCAGTGAATGGTATAATGATATATAATAAGATACTTAAAAGGGGTTTCTTTTATGTTTATCGTACTAATGTCATGGCACTGTTAAAGATACAACTATAATGTTCCGGCGATATCTTCTCCGTCCTGTCGTGTACAACGAAACACGAACAGGTATAAACATCAAGCAAGCGTAACTAAGTTTCCCTTTCACACCAAGTTGATCTACTCTAGGGCAAATGAAGCAGCGTTCACCACTTTCTGTGGCCACAGCATACAAGGGAATTGTGTGGCCAGCACAATGCCCAGCCGCCTAACTTACCCGAAATACTGCCACGTCCCATCCAGACTCAGGTACAAATCCTAACCGGGACCTTTGGTACGATAGCTACCACTGTGGCCACAGTACCCCATACATTAAATAATTCATGGAATCCCACTGTATTGTTCGTTCACTGACAAGAATTGACATCTGACGAAGGTGGTGTGTGTGGAGGTGTGAAGACTACTCGTGTAATGACATCGTATATATATATATATATATATATTCGAGTGAGAGGGTGAGAGACAGTGTGGGGAGGTAGGGAATTGAAAGGAGTGAAAGAGAGAGAGAGAGGAGAGATTGGAGAATGAAACATAGCCAATTCGTAATGAGCTGTTTGCTAACACCACTCGTGGGGTGGGGATGGAGAGGTTGGACACAAACAATGATAGCCGGACAAACCACTCTCGATCCATGTATTCATTTAGTCCCAACGGAATGCCAGGCAAATGGCCATTGCAACTGGACAGGACTGATGAACCATAAATTCATCAACTATACCAGACTTAGTTGTACGCAGCAAAACCAGAAGGCCAAAGCAAATTTATACAAACGGACGTGGCTTCTGAGCAAGGCCCAGATCTAGATCTATATTTCTTTGTATTGTGAAACGGACGAATTGAAGTCTTTCGTTAGAGACAATTACAAGAATTACAAGACGACAATGACCATCAGAGAATGAATGCCTTTTACTTTCATTTCCCACGTGATATGCACTTTACGTTGAAACCGGAAACGCTTGTGTTTCCATATTTAATATAATGTATGCATATAGACACTGATCTATATGTTGATAGATCCTTTAACTCTCTATGGAGAAAAGAAAATGCAAATTGATACACCTTGACTTATGTTTACAAAAATGATAAAAAAAAATCTATTTTAATTAACTCGTTAATATATTATATTTTTAAATACATTTTATTTCAATTCCTCCTAAGTGTCCGGTAAATATCGCCGTATCTGAACGTGGTGTAAATGTCAACTTTTTCAAGTTATCCTGTTCTTCGCCATTTTATAACGGGGAGTCTTGTCTCGAGAAAAACTAAATGTTGAAGTTCAGTGTTATACATGTGGCACTAAAAACAGCCCTTACTTTTATATAATCATCGCCACTCCATGTTTATATAGATCAGTGGCTAAAGTTTATAACTACATTTGTTTTATACACTAAGATGGCTTTTTTGTGCAAAAACTTTTTTCTTCATTTTATTACTTATACATGTAAGTACAAATTAAAACTTGAAAATTTACAACAGAATGAATGCATAACTTGTGCAGACATTTTGTCCTATATAACGATGCGGTATATTTCCATAACCTTTTCAGAGCGAGGCTTTACGGTGTGGATGATAAACACAGTATGTTATATAACTATGATAAACAGGGTATGTTATGTTACTATGATAAACACAGTATGTTATATTTACTATGATAAACACAGTATGTTATATTACTATGATAAACACAGTATGTTATATTACTATGATAAACACAGTATGTTATATTACTATGATAAACACAGTATGTTATATTACTATGATAAACACAGTATGTTATATTACTATGATAAACACAGTATGTTATATTACTATGATAAACACAGTATGTTATGTTACTATGATAAACACAGTATGTTATATTACTATGATAAACACGGTATGTTATATTACTATGATAAACACAGTATGTTATATTACTATGATAAACACAGTATGTTATATTACTATGATAAACACAGTATGTTATATTACTATGATAAACACAGTATGTTATATTACTATGATAAACACAGTATGTTATATTACTATGATAAACACAGTATGTTATATTACTATGATAAACACAGTATGTTATATTACTAGGATAAACACAGTATGTTATATTACTATGATAAACACAGTATGTTATATTACTATGATAAACACAGTATGTTATATTACTAGGATAAACACAGTATGTTATATTACTATGATAAACACAGTATGCTATGTTACTATGATAAACACAGTATGTTATATTACTATGATAAACACGGTATGTTATATTACTATGATAAACACAGTATGTTATATTACTATGATAAACACAGTATGTTATATTAATATGATAAACACAGTATGTTATATTACTATGATAAACACAGTATGTTATATTACTATGATAAACACAGTATGTTATATTACTGTGATAAACACAGTATGTTATATTACTATGATAAACACAGTATGTTATATTACTATGATAAACACAGTATGTTATATTACTATGATAAACACAGTATGTTATATTACTATGATAAACACAGTATGTTATATTACTATGATAAACACAGTATGTTATATTACTATGATAAACACAGTATGTTATATTACTATGATAAACACAGTATGTTATATTACTATGATAAACACAGTATGTTATATTACTATGATAAACACAGTATGTTATATTACTATGATAAACACGGTATGCAAAGAAAAACAAGTGATGTCCACCAAGCTGTTTCTATACTATGTCTGGGTGAATGTGCATGCATAATATGAGGACACACACTGTTCGGACAGTGTCGGGGGGAGACAACTCTATCCTGCTAATAACAGGGGTAAAGCTTCTAATGATTCCATTCATTGACCTACAGAATAAATTTCCCGGGAAATACAATGAAACCTCTAAGCCCCAGCGCCCTCTCGGGGTGTGTGTGTGTGGAGATGTAACCTAATCCTCAGACACACTCGTGGAGGCGAGTAGTCTAAAGTGGCCAGACACAATGGTCTTTCGGAGCCTTTTGATAGCGCCGTTTCGTGGGAGTAGCCAACAGTTTGTGGGTCTTATTGATGCCAGATGGACTCGGCCAGCAGAAAGTGAGAGTACAATAGATCATGTTTCTTAAAGGAATAGAGGGGGGGGGGGCATCAGCAGAGTCTGTGAAAACTAAAGCAGGCAATGTAAACAATAAAGCGCAATGAAAGGAAAGGCTAATCATACTAATGTATATGTGGCGTTTACTTACCACACCACCCCATACATTTAAGTGTTACGCAAAAATTTTTTTTTATTAAAGTTTAGAATTGTATCAATGTGAAATACTTCTTGCTAAGGATTTATTAACAGATAGAATTTTGTTGAAGTCTTAGAATTTTATAACTTACGGTGTAGATTTGAGAAAAAAAAAAAGAAAGGATGAAAAACATCAAGTAAAAAAAAGTTATAAGTGTAAACATAAATTATTTTGTTTAGTGTTGATAGCTTCTAAGCATGTGTTAAAGTTCTGTAAGATGCTGAGAAGAAGTCTATTCATCTGGACATGCAGGTAGACAAGACACTGTACACGCATGAAAACCTTGGACCGTGATTTATTGCTCAGAAGATAAGTTATTTCTGCTTGAAACTACACGTGTGGGGATCTCTATAACAAACATGTTGAATATGCACATGCATCTATAACACAAGTTTATACACAGGCAAATCTGTTTCTTCCGGAATGGCATTCGGCATGAAATGGGTTGCCTGAACAAACCAGGAAAACCATTAGCTTAACCTCATTTAAAACATTAATAAAGATACAAGACTCGGACCACGGATGAGCGTAGGACGCAATAATCTTCTTTATAGAAGGAGCGTCTGTAATATATAAGAAGATAAATCGAAAAATCTCGACATACTATATAAGGAAATTTAACTTTAAAAATGAGTTAAAAAAAACAACTTAAAATGCTTAACGTGGGCAAATAAAGAAACCCTAATGTTTTGCAGCAATTAAATGGGATTGTCGTATATCAAGGTTAACGCTACGAAAAAGGGGCGGCATGCCCCCTCTATAAACACCAAGTCTGGAGGATATCTATGAGACTACCCGGTTCTGATGAGTATCTGACATTAGTGGCGGGAAATTATAGGCCACCGGGTATTGTGGTGGCTCTACAATCCCCCTTGTATAGCCTGGCCAATGAGATTTGTAAATGCTGCTTACTTACCCCATGGACCAATATGGTCAGAGAAGGATTCCTAACTTATTTTTCTAATAGAAGTGAATCATTATATTTTTTGTAAGATATATAATCCAATATTTGTCGAGACATAAAGTTTAAAGTCTTTAAAAATTCATCTTACTGGCCAGAGGGTTAGAAAATATTTGGACACTGCATTCCGGCGTGGCTTTCGTAAATCACGAAGTCTCACGGGATCAAAGAGAACCAGCTGCAGCCATTCATACCAAACATAACGTGTACATGTAACTCTCTGTGCAGTACTATGATACGGTCTACTGAGCAAGTAATGTTTCCCTTGCAGTTACAGCCCATGCATTCAACTCAAAAGGGCCTTTTTCTGTAAGTGTAAATATGTCTTTCAATAGATAGTGAATGGGCTATTTATATTTTAGAGTACACCAAACACCCTCTTTAAAAATACAATGAAAACTTTACAAGTTCCATTCAATTCAATAAAACGTGAACTTCTGACTGTATCAGTGGGATATGGGGTGGGGTGGGTGAATAGTGAAATATTGGAACTCTACGGTACGGTAAACTGTGTGTAAACTTATAGTAATCATGAATTGAAACAGACCTCGACCTACACGGCAGTTTTTTTTATTAAGATATAAAGTGCAACTTAATAGCCAACAAGTACTTTGTTTATCATTTAAATTCAAGCTACGACTTAGCTTTATACAAGGTTAACATCTGTCTATGTCCCTTAATTAACAAAAGTTCATACAAAATAAAAATTCATACAACATTTTGACAGATTTCAGATTGACATTGAAAAGCTTTATACTTTATAACTTTATACATATCATTTATTAAATAAGAACTGGTCGTTTCAAATCTATTGAGCGCTTTCACGGATTATTACATCACTAGGACATGAGAATTTATCGACAAAATCAGACAAATTTAAAACCATGTATTTAAAAAAAAACACTACTTGTATCAGTATTACGGTAAACATTGCCATACGACAGGTAAACTAACCAGACGAAAGAATGTCAACTATTTCAATTTGATAGCAAAGAAGGGAAATAACTCAGTCGCTTCTAGAAAACAAGTCCAAGGGATGCTGGGTAAAAACCGGGAGGAGAATCTTCAATCTCTAGACTTAAGATGTAGCTAGATGGTGATTTTGTTTACAAATGCAGTAGGGGTGGTTAAGGGGGGTAAACCCTGGCCTGAATACATTGTCTGTTACAGTTGATATGAGTGCTTATAATATTTAATACAATGGTACGAGATATGCCCGTGATGTATCGAACCAGAAAATACAGCAGTGAAACAAAATGTTATTAAAAATAATTTTCTGGTCTAGGTTTAAAAGTCTTCTAAAGTTGAAGCTTCAGAGTCATAGTGTGTCTGTGTAAATATTAGTCTTGTTTCAACGTTTAACTCTTATGTAAAGTAAAAAAACTCAATAAAAATAAACCCTTAACAAACCACCTTACGTAAATAATCATATAATTGTGAGTATCAAAGACTAACAAAGGCTCTCAATATTAAATCCAAAGGACGCAATGTTTAATTCAACAGAAATAAGTTACAACGGCTGAGAACTCTAAGATGAAGATTTCTAAAGGCCACATCATGTGACGGAATTAACTACTTTTATTTTCTTCCTGCTCCATGGGGAACAGACTGTAGTCCAATCAGCCAATAAATCACGGCCAGTGGATAGCTTTTAAAATGTGTTCCAACTTGATCTCTGTTACCAAGGCATTTGTCTTCTATAAAGTCAACAAAAAATGATTTTTATTTAAAGGGTAACAAGTGGAGAAAATGAGAATGTTACTTTCAAATGAAACTCCAAAATAGATCTAAGGCTTTAATATGATTCAGGTGACTACTCACGTTCTTAAAATTATAAGCACCCAACCGTAAAATATTTGGCTTGATTGAACGTAAACTTCAATTCAGACCAAACTGCAACGTTACATTAGAAGAGAGTTTGACTCCCCTATCTACATTCCACTCAACCATCACCAGTTTATTAGATCCGTTTCATAGAATCCCAGTCACATTACTTTAACGTTGATTATTAACATTTTATATTGTTTACTTTACAGAGGCAATACTGAAAGCCTTATTCATATTAACATCATTCTACCTTTAGAAACTCCTGTAAAAATTATGCAATATTTTTTAAAAGTGATTTTTTAAAATGTTTTCAATGTCACAAAATGTTGAAACGATTAGGTCAACCCTCACACTACAAAGATACTATTATAAAATTAAAAGCAAACAGAATCGATCGCGTATTATATAACGTTATCAATAAACTAACGGTATTTAATTATTTTTTTTAAAAATCAAAGTGCGTTTGTTATTTATGGTGAATTGCTAAAGTAAACGTACTACACTCACGCAATGTATATATATCTCTGTACTGTACTTGTATGTTGATTAATTAATGTGTATTACAGTGAGTTGTGTAGTTTAAGATAATTGACATAATTGAATAATACAGCAGTAAACATCGGTACATTCATTTTTCGATCAACTCCAGTATTCGATCAATAACGTTATGTTTTCAAATATCTAGAAAACTTTGTGAGATCGCGACGATGAAAGAAAGTCCGAAACGGAAGACACAATATTGACAACCGCTGGGTTAGATTTGGCTTAAATATCTTCCCGATTTCAAACTGTACCAGGTAGCCTACGTATAATCCTTCCGTTAAAACGTTATATTCAATAATGTTTTACAAAAGTCTTCAGTCCGATCCCTGTGGAACGTCTTGTCATATTCAGC
This sequence comes from Anisus vortex, assembly GCA_949126835.1. Taxonomy (NCBI): domain Eukaryota; kingdom Metazoa; phylum Mollusca; class Gastropoda; family Planorbidae; genus Anisus; species Anisus vortex. The sequence goes on from OX421494.1 coordinate 30,712,656, forward strand.
TGTTAACAAAATATATACACAACAGAAAACATGAAAGTACTTTTAACGGTATCCCGGCATTGGGTGAGATAACATTCTTATATACTATGAATACATACTCGTGGTCGCAATACAGATTATAAAGATATAAGAGGGCTGGATCTGCTAAACGGATACTTTTAAAGTGGGGAGAGGTTGTAAAGCCAATGAGATCAAGTCAAGTACATACTTTTACACGGGGAAACATTGTTTATGGGGAACTTAACCGAAATGGTGGGGGAGAGGGGTTTGTTTCACTTGCCGTTGGCAGCAGTGATGCGAACAGATAAGGCACATATAATATATAAAAATAATATACGGTGGAGCTAGTTCATTTCTTCAATGGTAGGCCTACAATTTATGTTCGAAAACAGCATCTATTTTTTTTAGACAAGCACGGATATTGTTATTCAACGTGACTGTTTGCGTTCTACATTTTCCAAAACGTAACACAAGAACTTCGAGAAAAATGTTACATGTATCAAAGTGCTTCATTTGAAAACCTTACAATGGGGTTTTAGTGTGGTTTTAAACGTTACTTTGGTCTGTTTGTTTCAATATATATATATAAGGAGGGCCTATGAGTGGATACCGTGGCCGAATAGCGAAAATGAAATACTTAAAAGTACATGTAGATAGATATAATGGTGTCCTCCAGTACAGTTGTAAACTTTTTGATGTTTTCTAGCATTGGAATATTACAGTTGTTTTGTTCACCTACAAGACTATACAAAGTAGGAGTGGTTTTTTTTTTTTTGTTTCTTTAAACTGAACTGAGGACATACACGCACATATTCTGATCATATTTCTCGCTATTGTGTCACGGTGACCTTACCTATCTAACAGAAGCGTTAAACTCCCGGTGTTGACGTTTTTGATCAGAGACTGGACTTCGCTGTGGTTTAATCCGTGGATGCCCTGACCGTTGATGGCCACTACGTGGTCGTTCACCTGGAGCCCTTCGTAGAATGCTTTACTGTTAGGATTGATCTGCAAGAATAGAGAGAACACACAATTAGCTTTAGTCAACACGTGATTTGGCAAGAAGTTTTAATACACAAGTGAATAGAAATAAGATACATGTAGACAAAATACATGACACATATCAATGTGTTCTTCTTTTCTTCTTATTTGTACGAATGGTTAAACTCAGTGTGTGTAGTGAAGTTTCAGTTCCGTGGGCCCATTTTCTCACGGCACAACCAGAGGGGGGAGATGTTTTAAAGCAAAGAAATAATTTGGCAGTTAGTACTGCAGGGGCAAATAATCGCTCTGCACGCACGAGAGAGTGTTTGTGTGTTGTGTGTCTGTGTCTAGGAGGTGTGACGATAGTCTCCGATATTGAACACAACACTATATGATATTGTGACTTCAAAAATTACGTATGATAAGTGTAGATATATAGATAGATAAATAGATAGATAGATAGATAGATGGGTAAGTTGGTAAGTAGGTAGGTCGGTAGTTTGAAACGTGTAGGCTATTATTCATTTGGTCTTTCCTATTTAACCATTTTTGGGATAGAGTATTAGATCTATATTTATAATATATCGTGATCTGGAAGATGATTCTCTAATTTTATGGTTAACAATTATCCGTTGGTCTGTTAAAAGACTGCATAGCTCATGAACTATTTGCAATATAATTACCAAGATATCAAAGTTGTTAAATATGTATGAAAACATACATATGTATATGTACTGTATATGTGCAAGTTAATCTGCCAATTAAGCCACTGTTACATTAAAGTATTTAATTATCTGCTAATGTTGTAGTTTAATAGTGCGATGTAATCGATTACGAAATGTTATTAGTTACGTAAAAGGGAAACAAAGGCGTTATATTATTTGTTTGTCAATGACCATAACGACATCAAACCCGGAAGTTTTAAAGCCACAGTTTACTTGGCATCAGTAGAACTCATACCTCAGCAATGCTGATTCTGCTAGCTAGTCCCGTAACAGGTGCGTCGGGGGCATAAACAGACGGACGGGCGCACACGTGGAAAGAGGGGATTTGTATGTGTGTATATATAGGTGTGTGTGTTTTTTTTTTTTTTTTTTTTTTTGGGGGGGGGGGGGTTCAAAAATGAGTGGGAGGATTCTAACACAGGTAATTCCCCCCCCCCCACTGACGGTTTTTGGGGATGTTCAATTAAATCTAAATTGGAGAAGGAAGGGTGGGTTAGGGTGTGTGTTTTAAAGGTGCCGGGTGGCCGGGAGGGGCGGGGGTGGGGGAGCAACCCAATGAAGAGATTGAAAGATGGAAGCGAGTTAACGTTTCAGATGGAATCTAAGGAGTGAGTTCAGGGGGACGAATACTCGTCTAATGAATGGGGAGAAAGCTATGAGCAGTACGAGTCGATTTCCACATAAAGAAGCACGAGTCAGTCTACTCTTATTTTTTCTATACAGGAGGTCTAAGTAATAGACAGGTGCCAGTATTTCTATGTGCATGCCTTAATCAAGGTCGGCCTCTGATTCACAGTGACACATATCTTTAAAGAATCCGAGTGTGTTGTTGTTATTTAGTACGAGAAAAAAAATTGCTTAATATTATAGAAATAAATGTCAGCAAATAGAAGAAATAGGACCATATCGTTATTAGAAATATTCAACGACCAAGCTAAGGATAATTGTCCGTTTCCAGAGCAATATAGGATAACTCTTCCCCGACTGAAAGTGTTTCTCTCCAAGGCTCTGTGGATGCTATACATACTACAGTACACTATGCAGAAGATATGTCCAAGCAACCCTTTTAATTGTCGCAGTTTCAAATGCATGTAAAAGACAAACGTCAGAATCCCTCTCCTTTACGAATTATTAGTATTTATTATCTTAACATGCGTGTTTACGCTGCATTATTATAATTATAATTGAACATCTCATTGAATCAACCGGAGTTCTTCTGTTGTGGCAGAATAAAGAAATATTGTGAATTTATAAACAAAGCTGGCAGTAATTTTTTAAAAAGCAACGATGAGAAGGTGTGTGGTGGGGGGGGGGGGAGAATGTTTGAAAAGGAAAGTGGAAGAACGGTGGAGGGGTGGCATTGTTATTGAGTACATGTACATGTGTTTCGGATTGCCTTGTACACAAGCCATGTACATACGGTTGTTAAATTCTCGTAAATTTTTATAGAAAGTTGAGGAAAAAGAACATCACAAGTAATACACTTGTAAACACATGCAATAGGCCTACATTTTAATACACATATAATACACATGTTACAGTGTAATACAGTTGGAGTTCACCTGCAGTAAGCGTATGTTACTTTTGAGAAAACACTGGCAATAAACAAGTAACACACTTATAATAAACAAGGGAAACATTGATTAAATTTATCATATTGTACTTGGTCTAGCTACGCATCACGTAACATAAAAATGTAGTTAGCAGTGTTATTCTACCTTTATTCTACCATTACCAACACAATATATAGCAATATGGAACAACTAACAAAAACATGGTAATATGTTTGTCTGGCATTAACTGCAGCAAGAGAGCAAACAGCTCTGCAGACTGGCTAACAGAAGAAATGGTAGATAGCTGAGTGGTGGTCTTCCGTACATCTAACAAGTGGAGCATCAACTGCAGACTCTGTGCATACTCCGACAACAGGATGATATGCCACAAGAAAAAACAATCTCTTAAAATGCTCAATCCATCTTGACTCATATACTCTCAAGTCTTAATTATAGTTCCCATTAATTTAAAGGACATCATTTAAAGAATCTACAACTCAAACAAGGCTATTACTCTAAGCTCTAAAATCATTTCTAAATTAATCAAACTTTACACACAGACACACACACAATTTCACGAATCAATATGTACCTACATATGTGTCAAATATAATGTCTTAATGTTAAATGATGGTGTATATATTTTAACATAAAAGAGTATACATGTGGTATACGTTGAATGTTTGTGAAAATTCATAGAATACACAGAAACTGTCGATGAGTAGTTTCTGAAAATAAACCCACAACCCACAATATGCGTTAAAGACTACATACACAACATAGTTATTATTTATTTTTTAACGAAACACACTGTAATCATTCGTTTCTCCGTCATTTTGTCGGGCATAACCACTAGTTTATTTACTAATGTTTTATAAAAATACAATTTCACTGCTTTGTACTGTATAGCGTAATTCACAAACTTCACCATTGGGGTGATTTTTTTCTTAAACTTTGTTAACCCGCATGAGCCCCATGAAAAAAAAAAGAAAACTTTACACATGGAACTTCATCAAATTTTGTTTACCCATGGGTAAGGTTTACCGCAATATTGTTTTCCACTAACTCACAAATTAGGCTAATTTAATATACTGCCCGGGACACTGTTATTAGCTTTTAGTCTAGGAAAAAAGAAAGAAAGAAAGAAGGAAATGCATTCCATTGCCATTAGCCATAAAGATCATAGAGATAACTTTAGTTTGATATTTGGTTATCGACTGGTGGCAAATTTTACAGTTCTTTTCATTATAATTATTAATATTAAATTTGTATTACTGCTTTTGTTCAATATATTATTTACAAATGCTATACTTTTCTTGTTATATATTGATTATGACTGCATTGTGCCTATATACTATGTGGCAAATAAAATATTGTATTTTTACCAAAATTTCAAAGCAAAAATTGTGTTTCAGACTGTATTGTTGTAATAACTGTTTTCATCAAGTGGTTTTAGTTGTATACTTCTTCTTCATGATCCACTAACATTTTATCATCTTTTTTTGCTTATCCCTTGGGGCAAAATTAATCTATAGGTCAGGCGAAGCAGCGTTCACCAGTTTCTGTTCCTACGGCATACTAGGGGATTGAGTGGCCAGCACATTGCCTAGCTGCCTTTAATTTACTCCAACTTAAGTCAGGTACCCATAAGAGCTGGGTAGACTCAGGGACACCCTTCAGTCTCGGGAACGAATCCTAGCCTTCACCAGGATTCGAACCCAGGACCTTCGGTACATCAGTCGTGCCCCTTTATCATCTACACTGGCTTACAACAAAAAAAATAATTTCCAGGCACTTTTCGAAACTAGTTGCGTCCATCGGCCATACTCGATGGTTGTAGCTAAAACCGGTTCAGATGTCACAAAAATATGCGAAATATACAGCTGTAGGTCTAACGCCATTACACAAGGACCAACTGGCCTATATTTTGAACTCATGTTTCTTCTTTTCTATTTGTAACTAATTTTTTTTTTCCTCTGCCCGGTACCGGCTTGCGAATCTGCATTCGGAAAACATTGTTCTTAAATTGTTTTTTTTTTTTTGGCTAAATGTTGGTTAAAAGCAAAACTACAACAATGACTGTTAGAATAAATGAAATAAATGTTACACCGGGATGTCAGGGGTAAACCATTGCCTCTAGGGGACTTGGTAAAACATCTGAACAGGTTGATAAGAAACAGATGACGAGGATTTGGCAGTTGTTTTACAAATGAGTGTTTCTTTATAGTAATACTGTATATACTCGTTAAAATCTGGCAATAAAAAAATCTGTATTCAGATTTGTTTTGTGTGATGTCCATCAAAATATAAAAATATTATTAGAAAAATACAAGCAGTAGCTGTTACAGAACTATAAATGTACTCTATAGATAGCCAATATTTAAATATCAATCGATAATGTATATATTTATGACAGCCTTTACAATGAATTGTATGTCTCGAGTGTGTCTAATTGTAAGGTGGGTTTTGAAATGACATAATGTATGTTCTTGGCGCTATATTAATAGATAATAATTTGTAAAAGCGGGTTATATAGTATAGTGACTTTTGACACAACAATGAATGGTAAAAAGCAACAACTCATGACTCGTAACTCAACTAATTATTAAACCCTGATCATTGATGTCGAGTGGCTTTATGTTATGCTTTATAACGTAATTCTTTACCCCCCCCCCCTACCACCACACTCACACACATACGCACATTTTCTGCTGTATCGCATGGTCAAGTTTATGGTATGTATGGTCCTGGTTCTCTTACGCCTACACAAGGAAGTGCAACACAAGGCAGGGATAACTTTGAAAACCAAACCATAACATTGTATTCTATGAAGGTTATAGATATAGATATATAGCTTGAATCTCCAACCAATCACATCCTACAATATCGGATCAACAAGAATCAAGGTGTCAACAACACAACGTGTACGGAGAAAGAGTAGCTAAAAAAAATCGTTACCAATAGAGATATCCACCTACCTGAAAACTGAATCAGAAACAAACAAACACAATACACAAACTATAAACACACTCGTACGAATTTCAACAAAGTTCCTTTAATTTGACACTATGATGCTGCATTACAGTATCCTAAGAAAGAATTGGATCACCATCCAGGCATTAGGAATGTGTTATCTATGTATTTAGGTCCGTGTGTCCTGAATGTGCCTACAACATACAAGAAAGTATGTGTCACTGTATCACAGCTGCATTTAGTGAGGCGACGACGACCTACACGGGGGGTTGAATACAAGCCATAACTATTTTCAGCAAAACCTGTTTTCATGCTTGACGTGCAATTATAAATATCTCCGTAATGCGGTGGGGCTTTAAATAAACGGTTCTCAAGCTGAGGGAGCTATTGGCAAAAAAAAAATAACTCACGGAATGCTGTTAGTTAATCAACTTGAACATCTTAATAAAAGGAAAGGAGTTTTAAAAAGTAGGATGTTGTGTGTTTCATGTTTTGAACATTCTGAAACAAATATTATTACAGTTTTTAATTTGTACTGTTGACGTAAAACTAGATAATACTGTTTATGTTTATTTTTTTTATTTTTTTTTTTGTAATAAGTTATTATTTAAATGTACTAAACTGTAGAAATAATGCTAAGCATTGGGGATGCAGGTCTAACTTGCCACAAAAGCCACCTTGAGATTTGTCTTAAGATACTTGACCGACTAAATGAATACAATTAAAATTTTAGCACATGCGTGCTGTGCCAACGCTAAAAGCTGAAAGCCGCTACAGAAATGTCATTACTAGTGCAAATACTTGGAGCTGCTAGAGACTGTTTAATAAGTCTACAGATGGTCGGTACATCGTGAAGTGGGAAATACAATAATTCTAATTCATTGGAACAAAGCTGTCTAGATGAACAAAGATCATTCATTTTGTTCTTGAAGAGACTCGCAGAAATTAATAATATGTTCAATATTAAAACTAATAAACACGGGACATCAGCGTAGTACGAAATAGTCTACTGTGTAGTAGTAGCTTATTTAAATAGGAAACCAGTTTAATGAGATGAGCCCTTGGTACGAAGTATAAGAAAAGAAGCAAAACATATCATTGTAATAGAAAGACAACACAAATACTAGAACCAGAACATACAAATAATGAGTTATAATAAGTCTACAGTCTATAAACCTATCAATGACACTAACAATACAATTACTTCTCTTTCTTGGTGTGTTATGAAAACAGAATGCAGGCAAGCAGAAAAGATAGACTATAAAATGAGGCACGTCATTAATGCTTGACTTGATCGTCATCTCTGATCATTGCACAATCTTTGCTGGCCAATAGACGCGCATGCCAAAAAAACTGTCAAAAGAAACGGGTCGATTGTTATTTCACTTATCGATCCAGTAACATTCACAAGGGGACGTTAGGATCCTTGGAATTGTTAGCTCAGTCATTCAAGTAGAGACAATGCACGTGATGGTAGTCACAGAGTTATCGCCCATGGGACCCCACTTACACCTGTATGAATACAATACATAACGTGAAGTATGTACAAAATTAATTGTTTTGGAGGGATTGACTGGGGTTGTTACTATGAGGGTTGAGAGGACAACAAAACTGAACATTTGGAAAGGTGGAGTAATTATGCAGACATCCATTACTATACTATCCAAACATAAATCTATCAGGCTGGAGGCTATCGACGTTTGCATACATTTTTAGCATTATTTTCAATTGTTGTCATATTTTTCCTCAACAGTATCTACATTCAAGGAATGCTACTAAAACATTTAAACAACATTACAAAAAGCAGTGAAAAAAAAAATAAATAAATAAATAAACACCAGCAAAGACGCACAAAATAACAATAACAACAAATCATACAAACCGGAAAATTAAGTCATAGTGGATTTGCCTCTAAGCAAGTCGTATCGAAAGATTTGAAGACACGAAATCTCCAAACTATGCCAGCGAAATCTCCAAACTACGCCGGCGAACAGATGCACTTGATGTCTTTCCAATAAGTGATTACTGACTTGCTTATACCATTTGGGACGGAGGAAAGCAGTGGATTTGAGTAGATGAAGATAATTTGATGAGGATGGAATGAAAGGGATGAAAGGAGTCATCGCTCTGGTTCTAGATTAAAGCAAAACGCTGACAAGTCCCACCAACTGGTTCCGGGGAAAGAGGTGTACGGATGTAAATGAGGAAATTAAATGCAAGAAACGGGCTTACTGATTTGTTATTGGAATAAAACACTGCACGCTACCGGTAGATTACTGAATCATTTTCTTAATAATGATAGACATAATAACGAGGAAGAATGTCAGACAGACTCAGCAAGTTATTAATGCAGAAGAAAAGAGAAAAAAAAAGGAGGGGGAGGGAGAGAAACATTAGACAACTAAAGGAAAGGTCAAGAAAAATAATGAGAGAGAGAGGGAGAAGGGTAAAAGAATGAAGGAGAGAGAACAAGAAAATAATAATGCAAGAAAGAGATCAAGAGAAAATAAACGAGAGAGAGAGAAAGAGTGAAAGAGCTGCATAAAACATATACAGAGTTTAAACAGATTTTGACAGACAAACCCCATTATACAACTAAAGTTAGTTTATGTGTACAAACAGGGTTTACTGTAATTACGAGATCATTCTGTGACAGAAGAAGTGTAATACAGATCAGGGTACATTTCAAACCATTTAATTGTGCGCTGTCAAATTCAATAATTAAAAAAAAACACCCATAACAAAACATATAAATAAGAAATAGTATCACACATCCACGGTAAAAACTCGAAGTATCTGATTTGATATTGAACAGACCATTTGTACGAACGTGTCCTATATAGCAAACACGATGTCATTTTAGAAGTTTGAAACAAAAGAAATGTTTACCGGTATATCTAAATTGATATCTTATTTTTTGTTTGATATTTACAACTAATTTTGTTAACCGTTTCAAGATCAGTTATCGTTTAGAGGGGGGGGGGGGGGGATACAATTTCAAGATTGGATTAAAACTACCAAAAAGCATATATTATACAACCTTCTACAGACCCGTTTAAAAAAATTATAATACCATTTTATGATTTAAAACAATGAATAACGTTATAACGCGATTAGACGCATACCATGCCCTTATTCGCCCTATTACTGTGTTAAAACTGTATATTACAGTAGGCTTAATTTAAAAGGCTACATAATAATCACCAACCGTCTTTTACACTGAGGGTAGATAGTCGACTGTTACTGTTAATTCGATTACCAGCTCCGTACAATCCATATAAAGAAGAAGAAATTAGATAATCCACAAACATTATCCTCGGGCGTTCATTCCTAGCACTGGCACACCATTAGAACTATTCATTTAGTCTAATAAGCTACAGTACTAAATAATATGAAAGGGAAAAAAAAAGACACATCCCTCTTGCCTTCCTCCACCCCTCATTCCGATACCAGAAGACACAAGTTCCGAGAAGATAACTGCGACTACCGGTAATATTTTATTTTCTTACTGAGTTATCTCCCGCGACGCTGTTACATCGGAAAGAATTTGGCGTCAGGCTGTGACGGGTACATTAAGAAAGTACAAAAAAGAAAGAAAGAATTTGTCCTCACCTGGCATGAACGAGGAGTCGAGGAGGGTAATTGCTTCAAACTAAACACGCGAATAGACAAACCGAAACGTGGACTCAACAATAAATGGCCTAGATCCGGTGGCGTGAGCAGGGGAATGGTTTATGGAGGGGCAGCGAAGACTTTTTTTCACTAGAAAGGAAGCAATGTGGCACTTACCTATTCGTTTGGCTGTTGTTTTTAATTGTTGATTCTAAACATACACACACAATACTGCACACTCCCTTGGATTGTATTTTTGTAATAGAATACTTCCCTTCAAGAAAACAATTAGAGTCTATGCAAGTCTGAGTATGGTTAAAGTTAAAGTTATGATTTAGAGTTGCCGTACCGAAAGGTTTCGAATCCCTTCGGGTCTACGAGTCTACCCAACACTAATGAGGGCCAGACAAGAGTTAGGGAAAAGTAAATACTTCCGGGCATCGTGCATGCCAATTTTTATTTTCAATTTCATGTTTTTAAATGCCATTATTTGCTAGAAAATTGATTGTTTATAAAACCTCAAATGTCGTTATCGATTTTTTTTTATTACGAAAAGGTGCCGTGTGACTTAAAGAGAAACACTTAGCAAAATGGCTATAAAGTTGTGCGACGCAGGTCTTGACTGTCATGACAAGGAGATGTGTCAATAACCATCTCAACAAACAACTATCGGCTGATTTCAAACTGGATAGTCAAGTGGACCTACCCATTGTTTTTTTTTTTTTTTTTTTTTTTTTAGGACATAAATGAAATAGTCTGATCTACATTTTCTCTCAACAAATTGATCTCATTCGTATATTATTACAGCTTGAACCATGTAACTAATTGAAGGTTGAAACAGAGAAAGAGAGAGAAGTGTATAAAGATATGGAGAGAAGAAGAGGTGGAGACAAGAAAGAAGACTAAGAAACTGTTATATATGTACATACTGAAACTGACATAATCATATAACAAAAAAGTGCAGAAATAGTTGACAGAAGAAAAAAAGATAAATATGCTGACAAGTAAGAATGTACGTGTGTTTGTATGTATCGGAGGAAAACGTAGGGTTCAGAGAGAGAGAGAGAGAGAGAGAGAGAAAGAAAGAGAGACGGGATAAACCTAGCGAGATAAAATATACAGATACTGCTTGTGTTTGTGAGCCAAGACTGATGTACTCAAACGTGTGCGTGTGTTCCCCCCCCCTCATTCTCATATGAGTAAACACAGTGTGTAGGCCTAGGAGTCTCTGTTCAAGGTGTGTGTGTATAAGAGTATAAAAAACGTGGACAGCACATTAGTAGGTAACTATTTATAAAACACGTAGTGAGTTGTTAGTACATTTATGTGCACAATGCCCGCTGGGTACAAAGTTTAATGTTCAACTTTATAGAATAGATAAGTATTGGTCAGAAAGTGAGAAAAATGGATGCTAGAGAGAGAGAGAGAACAGAAGAGAAAGACGAGTAGATGTTTAAAGATATATTGAGAGAAAGAAAGATAGCAAGAAGAAGAGAAACATGGAGAAAGAGAGAGAAAGGGAGAAGGGGCTGGAGTGAGAAAGAATGAAAGATAGTAGAGAAAAGAGAGAGAGAGAAAGAGAGAGAGAGAAGAGAGTGAAATAAGTGTAGTGGTGAGGACAAAAATATCTTTTTCACTGTTACTTCGTTTAATAAAACATTGTTGAAAAATGTTCAAATACAGCGCTATTATACAGACAATAAAATTTAAAATGTCTCCCTTTCTAAACCCTTTTATTTAGCGAAAAAAGTAACTAGTTCCTTATTAGTGACACTATACAGAAAGAATGTGCAGTGTTGAGTAATGGCAGCGTAGATATTTTCTGAAATCAGGTGGCCGAGGCGGTGGCGAGGGCAAGAAGGGTTTTATCTCCTGTTTTATCTCCTGGGGGGACACAACAAGTCTGGCGCATGAAGTGAAAGTAGCAAGTCGTAGATCCTCGGGCTTTCACTGTATCGTGGAGGCTGCATGCTTTCAATATAGCAAGAACTAAACTATTTCGTTTTTCACATAATCAGTCGCTAATTAAACGTATTTTTTTAGTCTTGAGAAAGCGAAAGAGAGAGAGAGAAGAGTGAGTGAGAAACAGAGAGAGATAGAGAGAGAGAGAGAGAGTGATCGAGAAAGATACCAAGACCAGTTAATTTTCAAAATATGCCACAGTGTTTAAAACCGTTTTCAAACCGGCCGTGTTATAATGAAATTTAAGTAACTATAAATTATAAGAATATATATATTTCTTTATCGTCACGTGACCAATCAAATCTCCCGCTCCCCCTATATATGTACGTTAAGATCGTGGCCAGCGAGTCGCTTGTGGCCCACAATGAAAGTTTTGTGAGCCTCAGATTTGCAGGGCTACAAAAAACTTTTCTATGTAAATTAAAACTAACATATTTTTTGCTATTTATTTTCTTGGAAAGCTTTACCATTTAGAATTTTATCTACCTGGCCTTGTCTCTAGTATAAAATATAAATCATTTAATCGTTGTTTTATTATGTGCCAGCTTACTAAAAAACAACAAGACAAGCAACTGCGCAAAAAAAGGGGTAAATGTTGTCAAGTAACACTAACTCAATATCTCTGAAAGAAGCCAGGATGTGTTGCCAAGCTAATCTCCCCTTGTCTTCTCAATGGCGATATTTTAAACTAACAACACACACACGACTTTAACTACATATTTTACCTGCTGTGGATGACTCAACACCAGACGCGGCCTCTAATCGCAGACAATTACCTTCCAGGTTCAGGCACTGAATGATAGATCCAATGGCACAAGTTCATCGAGTTAATGTCATTATATCAAATACTTGAATTCTATATAATATATCCATTCAGTTGTTTACAATATGTTTATATATTATATATATATTAATATATATATTAATCAATAAACGATTGAGGGGTGAAAACGGCCCTAACGTTGAGGAATCGGATACCGCAATTTAGCATGAGGCGCTTTGTTCCCTAAAGAATCGATACTCAGCAGTCTTAAACTTTTTAATATAACTTGAGATGCGGAGCGAGGAGCGGGAGCAGTGAGAAAGAGAGAGAGAGAGAGAGACACACACAGAGAGACACAGAGAGAGAGAGAGAGAGAGAGAACGTGTTAGTGAATAAACCTATGCCGACATTCAAAGTATGATGTAGGATATCGGTGAAAGATTCATTTTACAAAGTAGTCGATTCACGTTAATTGTTTAAATAAGAACTCGAATTCTTAATTTTCTCAACACGCATGCGTGGATGAGCTAGTACTAGGAAGAAGCGTCGTGAGTAGCGAGGAAAATATGTTCAGTGGGGCTTCCCCCCAATGTTTCATCCTTTGTTCCGACGACACGCCGCTGGCATCTGCCGAAATATTGATCAGTTGATACGCCAATCGCTGCAGGGGTCAGGGGTCATTTACCGGTCTAACCCGCTCAGCTATTCAATTTCGATATCACTAAAAACAAAAAAAAAAAAACAAAAAAAAACAGCGGGAGCGTCGGAGTTTCAAAAAAAAAAATGCTTAAAGTGAAGAAGCGTAGGCAAAATAAAAAAACAAACACAACAATAAACAGGTTGGGGGCCTACTGCGTCGAACGTAGACTAACCTCAAGTTTGAAAGTAGACATGATCAAACTAGGGAACACCCTCCCACCAAAATGGGGCGTGATAAAAATGTGCTTTCGGAATTTCGTTCAAACCAATTTAATCTGAATTGCAGATACTTTTATGTTGTTTTATTTTTTTATAAATATTATGTTATGTACTTCATTAACAACATACCCATCATTGGTATTGGTAGAACTAAAGGTAAACATGACAATTTCAGTATAAAACAATACAAGTGATAAGGTCTTTTAAAACAAAAAAATGAAAGTAAATGAAGAAGAAAAGGAGGCGGAAGTACGTGAAATTAGGCCGAGTGCAGATGATGTCATCAGTTGATGTGCCGTGCCACTATGTTAAATATTTAAAGTTTTAAAAAAATGTGTCAGAAAACACCTTTTAAAATGTAGGCCTACCAAAAAAAATACTAACTTGTAAAGAGGAAAGAACGGAGCTCCTTTGTCTAAGTACTTGAAATCTAATTTTCTTTATAAAAAAACTAAACATAATTCTTATGTAAGCATCACTGGTCTTTAAAAATGAACTACATTATGTATGTATTGTGTACTTTTTGAAATTTTAAATGGGATTTAAAAAAACAAAACATTATTGAATTATTTTGACAGCGTCTTAAATCAAACTTCAAAGTATTTTTTTTTAAAGATTATATTTCTGTTCACATAATTTGTGTTCCGTTTTTATTTAGTGGATGCAGTGGCGTAGCTAGGGGAGGGGGAGGGGGGTCCAAATTCCAAAGTCCCCCCCGGCCCCTGCTTGAGGGGGACCTCCAAAGGAGTGTCGGAATTGTTTTTTTCTCAAGTCATAATGTCGAATGTCAAAATGCAAGGGCCCCTAAAAAGGCCAAGCCCCCCGGGCCCCCAAATTCCTTTCAACGGCACTGAGTGGATGGTCTGGTGACTTCCACCAATAAAGTGAACTATTGGTCATTAAATGAACTTGATAGACCGCGTACTCTATACGTAGCCTTCAGTAACGAGACGGAGGAGGAACGATGTTGATAGTTGATAGAAATGGGACTGGGTGATGTTCGGATATAGCCCTGAAGGCCATTTGAGGTCACTGTGTTAAATGAAGGAGGAAACGTTTTTGTACTTGAATCTATTAAAAGATTGGCTACCTTCCGACACTACTTGTGCGGGTGTGTGTAATATCTGACTTTTTTTTAGCAGGCTTCTACCCAGTGTTCTAAAATATTCTAAATTATCTCTTTCGGCTATATAGAGCAGCAGTTCCACGAACTTCAATAGTTTTTTTGTGGTCGGGTTAGTTTTACTTCTATTTAGTGACCCATTAACTTTTTTTTTTACATCGCTCATAATAGCATCTAATCTAAAAAGATAATGACTTCCACAAATATTACTTATATAGTGTAATAAGACATAGAGAGATGTGTAAATAAATAGATGTTAGAAATCAAGTTCAAATATCACAAAAATACCCGTCGAGAGAGAAATAATGTCATAGTTACATAATATGCTTTTTTTTGTTCCCTCTCTCTCCCCTTTCCTTTTATTCTACCACCGCCAACCCTCTTTCTCTCTCATCGTGGTTTTGTTTTTGTCAATTCTATACAAGCTATAGTGTCTAATATATACATTAAAAAAAAACAACTAACGATTGTGAAATAACAAGGTGAAGTACAACGCTTAGAAGCATTTGAAACCAGTGTGGTTATTAGCATGTGTTAAGTATTACTGTCAGTTATTGCCCAACCCCTCCCCCCCCCCCCCAGCATGTTAGACTTAACGCTTTACGGTCAGTAATTCCCTCCCCCCCCCTTCCCAACCTTCTCTCCCCCCTTCCCAACCTTCTCTCCCCCCTTCCCAACCTTTTCTCCTCTTTACATATACACTATTTTTTTTATCTCCCTTCCTTTCTATTAGCATGTCTATGAATAATATATTGTAGAACAACTTTGATCACCCTGCATGTCATTGCAACAATCTGTTGGCTATCATGCCAGAGCGTCCCATTGTGGGCACCTACCTACCGTTTTGGTGTCCTACCTTTACGTATAAATGTATGTCTTGTGATGTGGAACGTGATGATAATAGACAATGATTCACTCCCCGCCATTGTTCTTAGAAGAAAGAACTCCAGTAAGTGTCACAGCTAGATATTCCAGGAGGTTTGGCATTGATAGACATAATTCTACTGCAGTTTGTTTTTTTATGTTGTTTTATATCCCGACAACTGATCGTATTTGATAAAAGCAAACCCCGCACAGGAAATATAGTTGATAGTTATGGGAGGTTGATGACGACATGGTTTTTGTTATCAGGAATCGGAAAAAGGGGAGGGGGGGGGTTAAATCTTATCAGGGCATATTATAATATTATTTTATGATTATAAGAGTATATGTATGAATACAGTGGGCCACGGTGGCCGAGCGACAGCGCTTTTGACTGGCGTACCGAAGGTCCTGGGTTCGAATCACAATGCCCAGCCGCCTTTACTTTACCCCAACTATAGGTCAAGTACCCATCAGAGCTGGGTAAGCTCAGGGACACCCTCCAAGTCCCGGGAAAAAAAGTCCTAGCCTTCAACACGGATTCGAACCCAAAACCTTCGGAACGCCTAAACACGCGCTGCCCCACCGTGCCGCATAAGCGTGAGTTGTGAGGTTTTGAATGTATAGAGGGACGTTAGTCCTCTAGTAGACGACACGTACTAGAGAGAAGAAAAATAAAAGAAATCCCACTTGACCTGCTTATAAAACTAGATTCTAGATTCTCACAGCAACGATTGCAGATCATCAGATAAAAACGTTATTTTTTTTTAACGTTCGTTCAATTAGGACAGCTTACGTCATCAGCTCTCATTTACCGTAACTCAGAATTGGTTACTCATCGCACGTGTGTTTGAATCCACCAAGAACAAAGTACTACCATGTCGTCGACCTCATTTCTGGACCTGGTTTACTTCTTTTTTTTTTATTACATCCTGGGGCGTGTTTGCGTTATTTATTTATTTTTATTTATTTATTTTAGTTTTAGGGAGGAGGGTTAGGTGGTGAGAGCTAGGCAATCAGGAATATCTCCAGGTTAGGAAGAGAGAATGAGAGAGGAGCCAATATGTCGTGTCTGTTATGTTGCATGAAGGGGAGCACACACACCCAGGGCTAGGCCGAGCTTCCCTAACAACAACAAAACAAAAAATGGGGGTTGAGCGCTGTTTCGATAAACTCAAGACTCCCACGTAAGCCAACAGGTAAATTTGTTGACGTCAGCCTTTTGTAAAGTAACGGCGCGGGGGGTGGGGGTGAGAGAGGGTTGTTGTTGTAGGGGCACCCGTGATGTGAAGGCTAAAGGTTTGGTGGCCGGGTGACATGGTGGTAGTGTATATTTATTTTTGGAAACAACGAGAAGATTGCTATAACCTACATGACAGATTTCTTTTGTAAACGTTAAATTTGCACTGAAGCGTAGAAGACAGCATCGTTACGCTTAGCCAAGTCTTGGCAAGAGACTTGATTCGAATAAAAGAGAGAGAGGACACCCTGCAGCGATTACTGTTAGGATTAGTGCAATAGGAAATAGGAGACAAGAGTCTTTCAAGTTCTGATAAGAAGACGTGTAGCACACGTTGGATGTGTGCTTCCAGCAATGATGTTCAAATCCTGAACATACCCCAATGTTTCCCTGTCATCGTATGAACGTGCGTACCCCAGACAATGTGGCTCCGATATTTATCTGTCCACTGATTCGGGTTAATCTAATAAATAAAGAGCCTTCATGACATGGCCACGCAATCTCGCAGTAGGCTGTAACGATATAATCAGGTGGTCACCTCTTCGCCAAAAAGTAACGGCTTCAGAGTCCATCGTCGTGAGGCTTGTCAGACCATTGAAATCAACAAAAAGGTGGAGACAGTCGTAGTAAACTACCCTTCGGACCAAACTGATCATAGGGATGGCGAAGCAGCGTTCACCAGTTTCTGTGGCCACGGCATAAGAAACATTATATTGTAAGCAACAAAAATGACAGGAAAAGGTCAAATAATTCGGTCAAATGAGCTCCCGAAAAACGTAAGTGAATCCTCAGGTGGCGGCACGGGGCTGGAAGATTACGGCTTACACCCACGTCATTTGGAGAAAGGTCATTTTGGTCATTGATAAACGGCAGACAGAAACATGAACAGGAGACCGGCCAAGACCTGTTATCAACACAGCCTAAAAAAAAAATGTATCGGGATGGATTATTTGCGCATGCATCCAAGGTCAAGGTGTACATAAACATGTATGACTTACTTGACCTTGCATTGCACAAAAGGAGACATTATAAATGTTCATGAGCCAAAGTCCAAGGTTCAATGTCTGAATCCTTCCAGGAAACGCACCAATCCCAAGACATATATTTTTTAGATCAGTGTAAGAAATGAACAGCTTTTCAACATATCCTTACAAACAGAAGACGCCCAATTAATAGATCAATATTGTAAGAGTCGAGCATGACACTTTAGGCATTGTCTGACAGATATTTCGACCACACACACACATACACACACAACACAAATCTGTCTTCTAAACTAGTTTAACTTTTGGCATTTTCTTTTCTAACGTTGCACTTTGGGCCACACTGACTTCTGGTCAGAAAAAGGTCATTTTAAACATCAACATAACCCTAAATTGTTTATACGACTTAACAACACCCATTGTGTTTAGGTCTAAAAAGAAATAATTGACCACATCAAGTTTGAAATGCGAATCAGTACGTCGTGTTCTTTTTTTTATAAACATTTCTTTATTGTCCAAAAGACCATGCTTGTCGATTACCGTTAAATTCACAACACATGATGCCTACAAGCAATAGATGTGTCACACGTAGGTGTGAGGCTTTTGGTGGCTTCCATCATACACAAACACACACACACATATACAGAGAGTTACACAGACACACTCACACATACAAAGAGTTACATAGACACACGCACACACAACGGAAGTGTGATTAGGCAGTGCTCGAGATAGCAGCGCGAGGAGGATACAACCACCTCACAGAATTTGACTCCTGTGGATTAAGGACATGTGAGCATTTTTAGTGGGTGTATGTGTGTGAATGTGTGGGTGTGTATATCTTTGTGGGTTTCTGTAGGTATAGGTGGTGAGGGACAGAGGTAAGAGTGTGAGTGTGTGCGCACGCGTGAGTTTGAAAAAGTCTGAATTCACCCCAAAACTATTATTAGCCTTCGGAAGATTTTTTACTCACACAAAAGCAGAGTTAATATAAAGAATTTTAAAAAGGAGTGGACTGAAAAATAAAACAAACATTTTTCTTTTCGGCTTTGGGATGGGGAGAATAAAGGTTGAAATAATGTGTTAGTATCAGAAATACGTCGATGTGCTAAGTTTCAGCTCGATAGGATGACAGTTAGCTACCAAGATTTGCTTAGTTATAAAAAATCCGAAGACGTTGTTTCAACCAATTCACCAATTGGGACAATACATACATAATTCCATTGACATGCCATCTCATCAAACTACAGTCACGGCTGATATGGTGAAAATAATGTATTAATTAATATTGATTAAATATAGTGATGGATAGAATACAACACACGTGGACAAAGTAATAAATAGTTAGACTAGCGTACATATATAGACAGATTGACAGACAGATTGACAGACAGATTGACAGACAGATTGACAGACAGATTGACAGACAGATTGACAGACATATTGACAGACAGATTGACAGACAGATTGACAGACAGATTGACAGACAGATTGACAGACAGATTGACAGACAGATTGACAGACAGATTGACAGACAGATTGACAGACAGATTGACAGACAGATTGACAGACAGAAACAGACCAAGAGACAGAGAGTTCAAAGAGATCGATAGTTAGATAGATAGACGACAAACAGATAGATAGAAATAAAGACTTATCAACATATTTACAGACCGATAGACAGGCAGACAGATAGAGAGATAGACAGACAAACAAGATATAGAATATAGATAGATGTTTAAAAAAAAAAAAGTATCCGGCGGACCAAATTGTTCCATAGCAGAATAGATTTTTAGATAGATATATATTTAGATAGAAAGATAGGTAGATATTAAGGTAGATATGTAAATAAATAGATTGATAGTTACACAGATATATAGACATATAGATAGATGCCTTAGTCTTACCTTACTGTATCTGGAGTAGATAATTCTAACATTAATTAATCCACTAACAGCACAAACATCACCTCATTGAAAGCACAAAGTTAACGCAAATAACCAAGTTGTTAGGTTAGATCTAACTGTATTTATATCACCACTACAAAAAACTACGAAACCAAAAAAAAAAACATTTATCTTTTGGTTCACTTTTAGCTTCAGTCTTATCACACACAGCATTGGAACGTAGAAATAAAATAACTCCCGGCTCCCAACAAAATCAATAATGTCCCAAGAGTAGCATTATCTACAATCTATGGTCCTTACCCCTCCCTTATACACACAGCTATTTATTATACATATTATATAGAAAGCTATAAGTCCTGCTATGCAACGCTTGCATGAGAGAGTGTAATGGTGGTGGGCGTGGAGGGGGAGGAGGGGGGCATGAACATTGAAATGGGACGAGTTCAGAGAAGGGGGGTGGAGCGTGGGGGAGGAGTGGGTGAGGTGCGGTCAATACCCGGATGGGCTATTGAAAAGAGGGAGAAGAGGAAGAGAAAAAAAAAGGCGGCACAGTTAGATGAACTACCCCCCCCCTTAGCCCTTTCCTGCCACCAGAGTAGCCACAGGGGTTGGGAGCGTGATAGCCACCCCTGCCACCCCTTCCAGTTGATGATGGGTAGGCTAAATGTGTGTGTGTGTGAGTGAGTGGGTGAAATGGCCCTGACTGCTCACACACTCAGCTGATAAAGAAAATACAAGCAGTGTCTCGGCTGCCCAAGAAGGGCCGACAAAATAATCTGTGTGATGTGGTCCCGTCAAAAAAAAAAAATTACACGTATGTGATAGAGAATATAGTGTACACAAAGAACTTATATTAATCTTGTTTCCGCTGACTAATTCACACAACCCATTCCATACCCCGAATGCCACTTGGTAAGTAAGAGAACCTTCTATGAAAGTGTTCTACAGTGTGTATGACAGCTGCTCCACTTATATTGAAACCTTTGTAGAAGAAAATAATCTGGACTAACAAGAATTAACACAATTTAGTTATTTTATTTGAATAAAATTTTAATTCGTTATAATCTTTATTTATAATCGTTGTTCTTTTGAGCCCATTACTAAACAAAATATATGTCTACTGATAGAATGCAACAGGCACTCACCCCCCCCCTCCCCTTTTTTTTATATCACGAGATTCTCACACAATGTACTCTACATCTCAAAACTTAAATTGTAGGCTACATGATAATCATAATGCAAGACATAACTTTCTCATCTCCCGGGTTTCCTAAATAACATAAGGGCCATTATATTAATATAATATGTATTCCTCTACTTCGATATCAAATGATACTATAGTGATGCATAGACCAAACACATTATTGTTTGTTGGTGTCATTTATTTTAAAGGAAATCATGCGAGCAGTCAAATAATTAGTTTTTGGATCGAAATAGAATTAATTGTTCTTTTCCATATTCGGTGTGGAAATCTAAAAACAAAGAGACATAACTCAACAAATACCAACCACTGTGAAGCCCCAAGTTTGATCTACAGTAGCTTCCCTTAGCGAACACAAAATAAAGGATTACTTGTCTAGTTTATGGTCGTTTGTTCCAGTATGTTTTGTTGTTTTTATTATCAAGAACTAAAAACTCTCTTCACATGTATGATATGGAGGGGGAGATGGGATTAGGTGAAAGTTGCTAAACCTTCATGTTTTAATCCAACTTATAGTATACTCAAAATAATAATTATGGAAAGATAATTTTTAAGACTACTAAATCATGTTAGCATATACTCTTCTATACTTTTTTTTCATTCAAATGATGGATTGGTCTGTAATGAAAGGGATATGTACACGAGAAAGAAAAAGAAATAGGCTAGAGCTCCAATGCAATTAAGGAAAGTGGGTGTGGAGTTTAATTCATTATACAACTCTAATTAAGCGAGCATTATTGCTGTATGCATTGTACTTATGGACATTTTACATTTTTAAAAAAAAAATGATTTTTTTCAGTTTTCGATATGTTGCTTAATATAATAAGCCATGAAGTAAGTTATGAAATGTGTTTATGATTATTAAGAACACCTCATTTAAATTCGTTTGGATAAACACTTTCCAATTAAATTTTATGATGTATGTATGTAAGGCCTGCATCGGCTACACTACATCCTTGGTCATTTTTTTTTTTAAATAAAAATTTTAGATTGGCGATCCGATGCTGCAAATAAACTACAGGGTAAAAAAGCAGCGTTCGAAAGTTCCCGTAGGCGACGGCATACTAGAGGATTGTGTGGCCACCGCACTGCTCACCTGCCTTTAGTTTTCCATAACGTATGTCAGACTCAGGTACACCCTTTAGACCCGGAAAAAAATCATCCTAGCCTTCACCAGGATTCAAACCCTTAATCTTTGGTGCGGTAATGCGAGCGCACTGTCGCTAGACCACGTGCTCCATACAAGTACTAAGTACCTTAATATTCATTTCAACTTCGCTATCTCTGTAGAACAGAGGCGTGCAACAGGAGGCCCGCGGGGCACAAAGTGGCTCACCAAGCATTTTACTGTAGTCACCACAGAGGTTCTTGTATTAATATGTATTAATAATGTCAATACATTTTCCAAATGATTGGCCCGTTTAGTAGTAAAGTAAAGTACGCGTCGGACCGTCATAGGGCCGGTGAAGCAGCATTCACCAATTTCTGTTGCCACGGCACACTATGGGATGTGTGGCCAGCCCAATTAATGTCAGGTACCCATCAGAGCTGGGTAGACTCAGAAAAACCCTCGAGTCCCGGGAAAAAATTCCTAAGCCTGCACCAGGATTCGAACCCGGGACCTTAGGCTGCCGCCTTGGCCACCGTACCACGTTGACCCTTCTAGTTGTATCCAACCCTTTTACACAACCCTGCTCTAGAACAGAGGTCGGCAACCTTTTTATAATAGTGTGCCAAAGTAAGATTTCTAATTCATTCAGCGTGCCAACGGTCAACAAGTAAACCTGCTCTGGCACTAAGTTTTTTGTAAAAGTAACTTGAATGCCCATTTTGGAGGTCTTCCGCGTGCCACCGACAATCGCTCTGCGTGCCTACTTTGAAACGCGGCCCGTAGGTTGCCGCCCCTGCTCTAGAAGACCATGTAGACTAATTGGAGATAGCCTGTGCACTCTATCCGAATGGCCCACAGCCAGAAGTGAAGTCAAAACAACATTTGATATATAGTTTATCCAGTTGGAGCAGACTTTTCATACAAACAAATCCAGCCACCTGTTCGTTGTGTTTATCTACACATCTAGGTAAAGGCTGAGGTCGAGATTTATGAATACGATATGTACACACTGTTGCTTCAATATTTGTTATGACCGACGCAATAGACCAGAAGTCGGCAACATTTTGATAACAGTGTGCCAAAGTATGATTTCTAATTCTTTCAACGTCCCAACAGCTTAAAAGTCACCCTGCTGTAGCACTAAGTTTCTTGAACAAAAGACGAATAGATTTTTTGGGCCTCTTCCGCGTGCCATTGAAAATTCCACGGCGTGCCAAGTCTGGCATGCGTTTCGTAGGCTGCCAACCCCTGCAATAGACTTTTCCCTAAACGACTAAAATTCAATTTCTGGTAGTTGGGGTTTCCATTTAATAGCTACATACCGTACAATTGAATGCACTTAAACAGCGTGTTAATGGTGTTAAGCTTTAATTAGGCTTATATATAACATATATATAAACATGCAATAATAGTAAATTAGAAATCAGAACACTAGACCAGACAAAGAGTATATGGCCCAAACGGCGCGTCGTACTTTTATGCACATATTATGCTTCAAAGACATTTTTAATATCCCAATATAGTATTATGAACAATGAGGAACAGTTAATATTCTTTATACGAGACACGGTCTTCGGTGACCTTCATTCACCTCGTCCCTTCCCACACCCACTCATTTTATTTCATAACCCAGAGATTGTTGGGGACTGGGACATGACAGTTTTATTTCACCAGAGGCAACAAAAAATACATGCACTTCCCACACTGTGACGCCAAATCGATTTAGTCTAGCTTGTTTCACTTCTGCGCGCCCCATTCCAGGAGTTGTGCCAGTTGTTTAAGAATCCCTGCTTTCACATGACGCAAAACTAAACGCCATACCTTTAGTTGAACCTCTTCTCCTTCCACTTATTAGCCTATGTACGTTGTATAACGACAATTATTAAAACTATAAGAAACTATAAGACAAAAGACTTCTAGAAACACTGCAGTAAAACTAGAATGAAGGTATCGTTGTGAAAAAAACGAAAATCAGTGACCTTATTAAAGGACGCAGGTAGACCTAGAAAAGAAGTGTTGTTTTTTTAATGCACGGATGCAATGTGTTTTTTTTTTAATGTAGTGCCCTTATTGTTAACCAAGAGCTGAGCCCAGAGCCTATGGCTGCATATTCTTTTCTTCTTACCTACGAATGTCTGTATTGCTAAATAAACCACATTGGTACCAGACATAACACGCTAAGCCGGAAGGGAGAGAACTCCCAGTTGATTAGGTCGATTCTTAAGTTATTGTTCTTGACTTGCCTTACACAAGTCATGTTTAGGTCTTCAAATGTTATACATGTTGTTTATGTTTTTTTTTTCACCATAAGGATACATTGGTATTGTTCTAGTTACCCCGCCCTGTCCCCAGGCAACATTGTTCAGATGTAGTATCATGAAAGAATAATATTATTTTTTTCACAGCAGTCTTGTGGGCTATAAACTAGACCCTACGTGTTCTCCTCCAGTTTATGTTTCAGTTTATAAACAAAAAACTTTTTTCCTTACACCGTCTACACCAGTCTCAATTTCACTGCACAAGTCTTTGTTTATATATATGAGACCTGACTTCTGTTTGTGTTCGTGGTCAGTTTCTATGGACAAAGCAATAAGCTCTGGATGTTAGTCTATGACCATGGCCTGTAATGCGTTTCTTCTAGAATCTAGACTATTAGCCCAACTGTGTCTTAAATTAAAAGATGTTTGTGTTTGGGCTTATGTTACGAAATGTATTGAAAAACAACAAAATAATTAGGATGTAGAAATATACGTGAAACAGACTTTGAAAGGCACATACAGAATTGTTTCAGTGCATGGATCGCATGGGTGCACGGATGGATAGACAGACAGTCTGTTGATAGATATATAGGTCGATAGATAGATATATAGATAGATAGATAATGTGGATAATATATGAATCAAATTCAATTTTAGAGAAAATGAGTAGAAAAAGAGAGTGAGAGAGAGAGAGAGGAAGGAGGTAGAGAGAGAGGAGGGAGAGGTATAGAGAGAATTAAGGCTTAAGAAATGGGTTAGCAGAGAGTTAGAAGAAAGTCACCTGTTCAGAGTTTCTCAACACATCTAGTTAATGGATGTGACACTGATAAAGGTAAAAGGAAGTACAAATTGCTTGAGCTTCCAGTAAAGAATGTTAGTTTCAGCCATTTGGCATTATGTTCTTATATCTGTAACCTATTAAATAATGTTTTTCAAGAAAGCTTTTTTTAATTTATAAAAAGAAGGCGCTTAAAAAGTGTAGCCTACCTTAAAAAAATAACCACCTTTACAATTATTTCCCCCTGTATTTTTTAAAATAAGATTAATAGGTTGTTGTTTTTTCCCCTCGTCAGACTGCCCATTTCGCTATTTGCCCTATTCTATAACGATGGCGAACGATGAAACAAAAAACGATAATTATCAAGAGCGATTTACTTAGTAGTCCCTATGATAAACGGACAATTTTCTGAAGATATTTCTCTAAGGCCATAATAGTTCGAAATGTTAAAAGCAAAAAATAGTCTTACAGTAAAAGGTATAAACGTAGTAGGGCATAAGATATTTTGTCAAAGGGGCATGGACGAGATTTAGGTAAAATAAGAAGGCCAAATTATTCAATGGGTAAGAACAGTAGCAACCCAATAACTCACATTCGAAGTCGTTATATGCATTGCGTTCTTGTCTTTTTTTTAATATGTAAATTTGAAAACCCCTAAGAACAGCGTATTTCGTATACATCTTTTATATCCATTTTGTTATCCATCCCAAAGATGAAACAAGTCCATGCACCAAGTTTCAGCTTGTTAGCATGACGGAAAATGGGTCAATTAGCGTTCCAGAGATAGGGTCGATCGCCTGGCACAAACATAGAACGTAAGGTTTTACCGTTAAAACAAACTAAAGCCTATATAGTTATAACGTTTTGAATAGATATGTAAGTAATAATAATAATAAACATAGTGCTTGTATAGAGCATATCCCTTTGATGACAGTTCTGTGCGCTGACGACAGTTAAAGAATACAGACAACGAACAACAGACGGAAATATATATAATAATATGTACACGCGAATACTGCCACTGCTTCAGCCGGCTCCTGAAGGTGTCGAAGCTAGGGCTCTGGCGAAGGTGTAGTGGGAGGTGATTCCAGGCGGACGGTCCCGCGTAGGACAAAGCACGTTTGTCCATTGAACTACTTCCATTGTATACAATTAAACAAATTTGTTGGTAATCTAAGTAAACACAGCGATGCAAAAGTATTGATTGCAGAAGGGAACTAAATCTAGTGGGAGAATGGGCTCCTATATCTAAGTAGATCTTGTCCAGGGACACTATAACAACGTATGAGAACTTTGGGTAGGGGTCGTTTCATAGATGGTTATTAATACTTTGTTTATTAAGATAATTGATATGTACTAAATGTACATGTAAAGGAAAATGTGTGAACCCGCAATTTTCCAGGCTCTGAACTCTGAACCTCTGTTTAATACAAAATAACGTATAATGTTGTTATAATCGGAATACATTGGTTATGTAAATCGCATTGAAGAGACCGACACAACATGAACAACATACATCCACAACATACAGCCTACAGTTAACATAGCCTGATTTGATTGTATGCTTTGACCTGTCACTTGCAGTGTTAAGTAGACCTAGAAATAGCTGATAAATTACAGTATTGTTATATATAACCCAGGAGATTTTAGTCTACACCTTCCTTGAATAATTCACCTGTTAATTGAAATTTGAAAACTTTTTTTTAAATTTATTTTTTGTTTTTTGTTTAAATATTATTTTTTCTTGTTTTAAAAATAGCTTCATTTTCAAGGCTGTTGTTATCAACATTTTAACATAGATATAAATTTCAATTTTCTAACATTAGCACTGTTATCATCACATACCAGGCTATAAATTATGTCTGCGTGTTCTTATATACTGAAAATATACTATTACTGTTCTCTCATTACTGAACTAGATGACCTAAATATACCGAGCTTATACTATTACTGCTCTCTCATTACTGAACTAGATGACCTAAATATACCGACCTTATACTATTACTGTTCTCCCATTACTGAACTAGATGACCTAAATATACCGAGCTTATACTATTACTGCTCTCTCATTACTGAACTAGATGACCTAAATATACCGACCTTATACTATTACTGTTCTCCCATTACTGAACTAGATGACCTAAATATACCGACCGTATACTATTACTGTTCTCCCATTACTGAACTAGATGACCTAAATATACCGACCTTATACTATTACTGTTCTCCCATTACTGAACTAGATGACCTAAATATACCGACCTTATACTATTACTGTTCTCCCATTACTGAACTAGATGACCTAAATATACCGACCTTATACTATTACTGTTCTCCCATTACTGAACTAGATGACCTAAATATACCGACCTTATACTATTACTGTTCTCCCATTACTGAACTAGATGACCTAAATATACCGACCTTATACTATTACTGTTCTCCCATTACTGAACTAGATGACCTAAATATACCGACCTTATACTATTACTGTTCTCCCATTACTGAACTAGATGACCTAAATATACCGACCTTATACTATTACTGTTCTCCCATTACTGAACTAGATGACCTAAATATACCGACCTTATACTATTACTGCTCTCTCATTATTGAACTAGATGACCGAAATATACCGAGCTTATACTATTACTGCTCTCTCATTATTGAACTAGATGACCGAAATATACCGAGCTTATACTATTACTGCTCTCTCATTATTGAACTAGATGACCGAAATATACCGAGCTTATACTATTACTGCTCTCTCATTATTGAACTAGATGACCGAAATATACCGAGCTTATACTATTACTGCTCTCTCATTATTGAACTAGATGACCGAAATATACCGAGCTTATACTATTACTGCTCTCTTGTCGCCGAACTAGATGACCTAAGTATACCGAGCTAGCTACTGCACTCTCCTCTTCCCCTGCCAACATTTGCTGCTAACTTTAAAAAAAAGGTATGTGTTGAAAAGCCACTAATGCATGACAGGCGCACCTACGCATCCAACTGTGCTTGTACGTGTGTCTTAATGAGCACTAACTGCAGGGGATACACATGCCGAATATTGCTAATGCCCAACTCAAATCTTGACGTAATAACATTTTCATAATGAGCAATGCAAGCGTTTAAAAGAAATTTATATTTCTCTAAACACATCGGCTCTAATGCATTGGAGTAGTTAAAAAATAATAGCCAGCATGATCACACCTCTTGAGAGAATCTTTGTCAAAATTACTTTAAAGAGCGCCCTGGACATATTTGTAATTTTATAACGAGCTACAAGTAGGCCTATTGCCGATACTTCGAGTGGCGAAAAGGATTTTAGGTCTTACCAACAAACTATTAAATAGGAATACATGTAGTACTTGACTTTATTACCATCAAGCGTTTTAATACTGGTAATACATACATTTAAAAAAAGGAAAGTATCCCGTCGTACCAAATTGATCCATAGGACCGGTAAAGCGGCGTTTCTGTGGCCACGGCGTACTGAGGGATTGTGTGGCCAGCACGATGCCCAGCCGCCTTTACTTTACCCCAACTAAGGTCAGGTATCCATCAGAGCTGGGTAGACACAGAGACACCCTCTAGAGTCCAAGGATTCGAACCGCGCGACCGTGCCAGTAATTGGCTGATGTGGTGGTGTTATATTATCTTTACAGAAGTATGGAAGTAGCAGGGGAAAATAAAGTGGAGGGGATGGTATGTACATCTATTACCAAGTTGTCTAGTGGAGGCTATGTTGAAATTAATATGTGAAATAGCTTGTGGTCAAGAAATTGTTGTTTTACACAGCGACCAATTTAGTCAGTTTCATAAATTAAACGCGTCTACTAGATGCCTATATATGTCTTCATGGGTCAAAATCTAAAATGCTTGTATCATCCAGCTAGAATTCTGTTCGGTTCCAATTGTTCCTACGTGCAGACTGTTGCTACAGGAATACAGATAATCTGTTCAACACGAGGAGCATCTCTTGATAAACAAACTTGATTGATTCGTTGAGCACACTTGAACACTATCACAGATATAAACATTCTTGAACACACACACACAAAAAGACAACAAAACTGATGGATTAGGAAGGCTGGTGGCGAGGGGAACAGTGTATTCAATCACAAATGAAATCAGCTGTACATTGTAGTGTATATAGAAAAACAGATAAACAGACCCGATAGACAGCTTGCTTAAATAATTAAAAATTATTAATTTTTTATTATCGATTTACATCCCGGCATGCCATGGGGATGCCAGAGGTAGTGAAGTAGTAAATTAAAACAACTTTTATTCATTAGAAAAAAATATTTTGATCAAAATGCCAAGTCTAACCTTTAACAAATGATATTCATTGAACAACAACAAAAATTTATTTTATGAAAGAATGCATGTAAGTTATTAGGTAAGTGAAGTCTCTAATTGACGAGTCTTAAATAGGCAATTTGGATGCAAATGCATTTCCGATATATTCCCGTAAACAATCGTATAATTATCTTTTCGGCATGTTTCAAGTGCGTTGTTGAACTTCCGGTTTCATTTTGTTTAGCTTACAATGGCAACCATTGAGATTGAAAGCATAGATTTACGCCTTGTTGCTGACTTAACATTCCCGGATGTTGAGAAATTCATCGCACTTTCAACAGCAAATTCAGGACGACTACAAAAAAAAAAGGCTTTAAGTATTATTGTGAGGATTATGTCTTCAATATTAAAGGTGAGTATGCCAGAATTTATAGCAGAAGGCAGCCATTTTTTTTAAAAATCCAATTTAGCGAATAGGATCGGAAGTGATGTGTCATCCAAAATATATGCATGCATAAGATTTAGGACTCGTCAATGCCAGCTTTATGGTCGACGATACCCGCGTCAACCGACGAAAACCGAGACATCTTTTTTTTTTTTTTTTTGTGCGGAAAAAAATCTTCGATAATTTAAGTCAAAGATAACCGAGATATGGCAGTATTTATATAACACTAAATGATTGCATAGAGGATATAGATACACTTTGTTATGAATTATAATTTATAAGTATCCAATGATTGTGTAAATAGAACTAAAATGGGTTAGTGTGTGTGTTTGTGTGTGATTACAAAATATACAACTTTATTCATGTGAAATAAGTTTATGTTACAGACATGAAACCAATAAAATTATATTTGAATGCATTTAAAAGACTGATCTCACATACCACGTGCTCTATACTGGGTGAGTATTACTCAACTAGTGATGGTTTTGCCATGACCGCCATATGGGCACCTTGGGTCCGTGTCTCCAGGACTAGCTATCTGGTTAGGTAAAAACAGGGACTGTCGGGCCCTACATCTGTAATAAATAGATCGGGATGGAGGGCGCTACAAGGCGCAGACGGAATGCACGACAGACCAGTTACTCGGTATCGCATCTGCTGACCTACCCGTCATCAGGCATTACCGGTTCGTCTTGAATGACCTAGTTTTTTTTTTATAGTTTTGGTGTGTGTGTCAGGTGAGCCCTGGCTGAGCGAATACCTTTTTGTACGTGGGTATAGGAAGGAATGGAGTCCAAGTATGTGAGGGATAGGTGGTGTGGGGAGTGGGGGCGCTACGGGGGTGTGGGTGCAGCAAACGTAAATAGCTTTACACGCGCGCGTGGAGTGACGTTATTCTATAATTAGATATTCATTCACTACACGTGTCGTTATAATAGGACGGGGTTCAGAGGTTACACGCTATCCCCGAAGCCCACCTTCGTAAACTATTTGATGTTGCCGAATGCCACGCCCCAAGTGCACCTTTTCTTACGCTACCGGAAATAGAAACACATAAAAGAGAGATATAGAGATGGGGGGAGGCGGGGGGAGGCGGGGGGAGAGTGAACGAATGAAATTTTGCATTCACACACATTTCATCTTATAGCTGTTTGGCGATTTCATTGAGTAGCCCAAGGCTCGGCAATCTTTTGTTAAGAGTGTGCCTAGTTAGTATTTTTAATTCATTCAACGTGCCACTAGCCAAAAAAGTCAACCTGCACCACCAATCAATTTCTTGTAGAAAAGACTTGAATTTAGTTTCCGCGTGCCATTGAACAAACATTCTGACGAGGGAAGTCTGGCACGCGTGCCGTAGGTTGCCGATCCCTGGAGTAGCCTACAATGTTACATTTAAATATCATACGCTTTAAAGCTATGAATGCTTATTAACAATGTGCAGCTAACAGAATTCATAATAGTTTGTGCAAAAAAAGGCTTCTAAACGCCAATGTGGCACGTCTTTACATAATTGGCTCACACCTTCTTAAAACAATCTGCATGACTACAATAAAGGAAAAAGTAAAGTATCCCGGTCAGTTTAATTTTCATCTATAAGGCATTTGACGCAGCGTTCACAGTATAAGAGAGAATTGTGTGGCCAGCGTGATTCTCAAAAGCCTTTACTAATTCCCAAATAATGTCAGGTATCCATCAGAGCTGGGTAGACTCAGTGATACCCTCCTGGCCCGGGAACAAATCCTAGTATTTACCAGACTTTGAGACAAAGACCTTTAGTATGCCAGTCGAGCGCGCACCGTGTCACATATGACTACAATAAAGGCTGCCTACCTAAAAAAAAAAGGTCCTTTGAAGCTCGACCAGCGGTCTTATTGGTATATAACTATTTATTATGTGATAAATAACAAATAACCCCAAGACACAGCCTACCTTTCGTGTGCGGAAACCTCGACGTTGGGCTCATGGAAAGATCATCCTTTTATATTCATTACACCGGCCATTGTCCGGGCTGGTATTGCAGGCTCAACCTATAGTGGCCCCAGACAAATGATCTTGAAGAAAGCCTAGTTGTTTGTTGTGGTTTTTTAGGATATAATTATATCTGTTTCAAGACAGTTTACTGTATTTGTGAACAGCTGTCATACATAAAGGGTTGAGTTTGTAATAATATTACGGTACTAAAAATTCTCAATTGAAGCCAAAATTTTACCCCAGATGTCAAAACTCAACCATCGTTTTGTGTGTAACTACAGCAGGAGTCCAATGAGTCTTTCTAACGTTTCCCTCCTAGCTCATCTATTGCTATTCAGATATTTAGAGATAGATAAATATATATGATTCATCTATAATAATGCTGTTTTTAATAACATTCCTTTTACACCGAGAGCGACGAATTGATTTAGGGTCTTTGAGAACAATGACGATTCCCGACTGCAACCAAAAATCTAATCTTGTATTTCATAAGCAACTTTAACTTTCATCATAACATTTCTTTAAAAAACAAAACGCCCTAAGATATTATATTTATAAAACATATCGCCAGTCCTATTAATCCTAACCACTTTCTTGATACCGTCTGACGTTACGTCATATCCATACGACATTTGTCCATGTGTTCAACTTGCGCACACAACTTTCACACGGACATGCTAAATCAAGGAGACAACAAAGATACAGAAGGGACATCACTCTGTCATCACACCGCTGCACACATACAAATAACACTCTTTGTTAGCCTTAAGCTGCAGAAGACCCTTGGTATATCCCGGGGTGACCAATGATCCCACGGGAACTGCTTAAGGTGATAACAAGCGCGATTATCCTTTCAAAGATATCAAATGTATCAGGGTACGTGTGCTGTGCAAAACTATTGGAGCAAACACGATATAAACACCAACCGTAACACGATCAGAAACATGTCTTCTTATTTTTTGTTTTGTACATCTTAGATCGTGCACGATCTTAATTACACACAAACGCAAGCCACTAACACACATATGTAAGTACACAGAAGCACACACATGAATCTTCGTGTGATTGAACTGGTGGGACGTGTTTACACAGATTGGGACCCTAAGAATAATTATCTCCACTAAGGCCCTGTGGTGTGGGAGATTGGGGTGTGGGGGGGGTGTGGGGGAGAATGGGGGAGATGTAGGATGTGGATGGGGGGCAACACACATCCTGGAGACCAGAAACAATACACATGGTATAGAAAGGTGAGTTACAGGTAGACTGCACGTGTAACAGAGCTTTGAGTGACGAAGAGTGAGTACGTCAAAACCAAATTGCTCAGCCTTACACAGAAAGTAATGAAAGAAAAAGTATGTGTTGTCGATGAACTAATGGGGTATTTTGTTCGTCGATTTGAAAACTACATTGGTTTTAATTGGCGTTTTCCGCTCAAATGAAAATGAATGTTGTTTTAATATCCATCCAATCTATTGCCTTTTGGCGTTGCTGCTGTTTTAACAAAACCAATTTTAAGAAAGCTAGGTCTATAAGTACAAGCAGATCGTCGGACGGGCGGATAGTCATCAGGCAGACTTACAGGAGAGACAAAGTAGATAAAGAGAGACGGACGGACGGACAGACAGACAGACAGGTAGATAGATACATGATAAATAGATAGATAGATAGATAAATAGATAGAAAAATAGATAGATAGATAGATAGATAGATAGATAGATAGATAGATAGATAGATAGATAGATAGATAGATAGATAGAAAAATAGATAGATAGATAGATAGATAGATAGATAGATAGATAGATAGATAGATAGATAGATAGATAAATAGATAGAAAAATAGATAGATAGATAGATAGATAGATAGATAGATAGATAGATAGATAGATAGATAGATAGATAAATAGATAGAAAAATAGATAGATAGATAGATAGATAGATAGATAGATAGATAGATAGATAGATAGATAGATAGATAGATAGATAGATAGATAGATAGATAGATCGATAGATAGATAGATCGATAGATAGATAGATCGATAGATCAATAGATAGATCGATAGATAGATAAATAGATAGATAGATAGATTGATTGATAGAAAGAGAGAGAGAGAGAGAGAGAGAGAGAGAGAGAGTACAAGTACTTGGTCCATCTGTCTGTTCGTCTATACGAGCATGATAATTGTGTACCTCCATAAAGCTCGTCATATCCTCCATCCCTAAAACCCGGAAAGAACACTTTCATCCTTTATTTCTTCTGTTTCTTACGGTGATTGCTTCCCCTTGGCATTCCTTTTGAATGACGAAGTTTTTTTTTTCTTAGTTTTTTTTCGGAAACAAGGGAGATAAGATAGTAGTAGACTGATGAAAAGAGCAGCTAGCCTTAGCGAGGGCGGTTATATCAGCGGAAGAAGTCGAGCGCTAGATATTGTCACTGCCATATGTGATGTATTCAATTTCATAGGCAAAAAGAAAAATGAACAAACTTTATCCATTTGACTAGAGCAGCGATGGCGAACCTATGGCACGCGTGCCACAGCTGGCACGCAGAGCCATTTCTGTGGGCACGCGAGCATTTACCAAAAATGGAACAGCTAAGTTATGGTATTTGGTTTTAATTGCTGTGTTGGCACGTTGAAAGAAATAAGTTGGTCTTGTATTGTACTTTGGGCACGCGGCCTCAAAAAGGTTCGCCATCACTGGACTAGACTCTAGATCAGATTCTTGAACGCAGGGAAACATTTCCCATTGTAAGGGTAGGGAGGGGGGGGGTTGTGGTACAGAATTAAAAATTACAATGTCGATTCCAGCCAATAGGAATCTCCACAAATAAGATTAGGCCTACATATATTCATAGAAAAATAAAAGGAACTTGCCTTTCTATTCTTTATTTTTAAAAAATATTTATAGGCCTATATCCTTTTTTCCAAAAACAAAAGTGTGCTAAATGCAGTCTATCAAAAAACAGAGTAGGCCTATATTAAGATGAAGAATGGTATATGCCGTAAACCAATGCTAATGTAATAGCTTTCACATATCATATGAAAAGTAATTAGCGATGTGTAACTTCAATAAGAGAACATGTAGGCTTACACTTTCATTTTTTTAACTCGCTTAGGAAAGTTACAGGGGCTACGTGTGAGTGACGTCTTACTGTCTCTGTATGCTTGTGCAGACTTTATACAAGAGACATTGTTGAAAGTCTAGTTTTATGCAGATTTTTGTGTGTATGATTTATTTATGTGCTTGTATGTTAGAGAAGGAAACTGTCCCAAGAGTTTATCTATTATGGATGTTACGGTGACACGCTTTACTTTCTCAACAAAACAAAACTTGGTAGAGAAAAGTTTTTACTCATATCAGGGTTATTACTCTTTTCAGAAAATAAAATTTCAGACTTTTTGTCAGACTTCCATACTTGCATACGAACCCTGTCATATATAATTTGAGATGTTGATTGTATATTCCACGTAAGACAGTATCATTACACCATGGATATGAAAAATAAAAGATTAAGAATTAAAATGGTCACATACTATTTTGTGCATTGTGCTGGCCACACAATCACCTAGAATGCCGTGGTCATAGAAACTCGTGAAGGCTGCTTCGCCGGCCCTATGATCAATTTGGTCCGAATGGTACTTTACTTATAAGAGTTTGTATATTCAACCATTTATATTATATAGATATATTATAGTTATATCCTTACAAAGTACATTGGAGTAGATATCGCCTTGATAACACTCACTGTTGACATGTCCTTCTTAAAACTCCGTTGTTGATAAGTTTATGATAGTATATTCATTGTCTCTGATACACTCTAATGCACTTAAACTTATAATGTAAATACTTCTTTGACAAGAGTTAATTATTAATTACAGACAGGTAATGGAGACGCCAAGAAGTCGTCGGCAATACATAACCCCCCCCCCCCTCCCCCGTGGTGCCAAAACATAAAGGAAGTCAGTCGCAATAGGAAAGATAAAGTTTATATTATGGCGTAGATTTTTTTTATTTTTTTTTATTTTAATGTGGTGATAAATATGTAAGGGTCAGTCAAATCCAGGGCGCATGGGATAACTAGCGTGTACAAAATGCTGGCTATTAATTACGACGGATTTATCTAAGAGATCCAAAATGTATTTTTTTTTCTACAAGCAGTAAACAGCGCACACGTAAGGAGTGATGCGGAAAGAGAGAGAGAGAGGGGAGGGAACATAGGCAGATAGAGAGAGAATGAAGAAAAGGAGTGGAGAGGCGACAGTGAAAAGGTGACAAGGGTTAAAGAGGCAGAGAAAGAGTTTGGGAGGGGAAGGGAGATTCAAGGAGAGGTTACAGAGAAATCAGCAAGGGAGAGAAGAATGGAAGAGGCGAGAGGCAGATAGTGGGGGGGGGGGGGGGGAATGGTCAGAGTAAGTAAGTGAGGGAGCAATAAGGGATGATGGAGAGAGTGAGAGTAAACTGGGGGAGAAAAGGTGAGTTGGGGAAGGCAGAGTCTCTGAGAGAGGGGTGAGGACAGGTGAGAGGGTGAGGTCGTGAGGGAGGGATGCAGGGAGTGAGAGCAATCAGTGAGAGTGAGAAGGAGTGAAGATAGGAGAGAGGCAGAGAGAGTGGTGGGAGGTTGAGAGAGAGAGAGCGAGGGAGAAGGCGCGATGAAGAAAGAGAGAGAGAGGGAGTGCACAGAGGAATTGAGGGACAGAAGAGAAAGAGATATGGGGACGGCAAAAATATATCACGACATCTTTTAGGAAAACTGTTGGAGTGGTAGGATTTAGTTCGAGTCCAGCGTACACTACCTCCGCCCCAAGCATCCTTTGACAATGTTTAAAACTTCGTTGGTAGGCTATACAACTAACAATAGTATAGGCTCTATGGTAAAGATTGAGGAAAAGGAGAGGGGGGGGGACTAATCCAGCTCATATAAACTTATAAAGGTCGGAACAAATGACTAATGTATAACTAACTAATTCTAATTTAAGAAGTTAGAGAGAAAGGGGGAGCTGCATATGCAATATACACGCATTTACTGTATACGCATATAATATATATATATATATATATATATATATATATATATATATATATATATATATATATATATATATATATATATATACAAGATAAATTCCCCAGCGTTGCCCGAAGGAAAATTAAATAGGCCTGTAGAAGCTACAGATAAAAATTTCATAAACTACATTGAACAGAAAGCTACAGATCTAGATCTAATAATTTTAAAATTATAATTTTTATTTACTGAAAACATTTAAAATATTTAAAATTTAAAATGATATAAATAGATATATATATATATCCCTTTCACAGAGAAAGAGAGAAACGTAGGCCTACTTAGTGGAACAAGAGAGAAGAAAAACTTGTGAACCTATCTACGAAACTATATTGAAATAATTTAGAAACACAAAGACAGCGATATAGTACTAGTGGGGCATCTAAATTTAGAACCAATGACCTATACCTGGGCGTCAAATGCGCATCATACAGTGTATTACGTTGTTTGACCCAGTAGCTCATATTCAGTCAAACAAGATGCATAACCCATGTCAGCAAAATGAAGTTTTCTCCCCTTCCTCACCTAAACTACGAAGAAAGAAAGTATTTGCTGATCTCCACCTTGAGTAATCTCATCCTATTAACCTAAATGTTTGTCAGTTGTTGTTTTTTCAACTTTTTACAAAGTCATCCTCGCGAGGCATTGATTAATCGATGAGATCACCTGAAGGTTTGATGAAATCAATAACGTGAGAAGATGACGAGTGATACAGTGAGGCGTCACGACTATTTTTAGACACAGTAAAGGTGAGGTGCTAATATGTAACAACAGCAAAAAAAAAAGTGTAAGTTAAACATTGAAGTTTCCATTGCAAACTTTACAAATTTAAATTGGTGAAAAAAGAAAGAGTGCCATTGATTTACTATGAGTATTCATAAAGAGTAATATAGTAAAAAATATTATAGCCGAATATATAAAAACACAAAAGAACAGCAATGCAAAAACAAATAATGCTCAGATGGAAGTAGATTTTTAAAAATTCCATATTATTCAAATACATTTTTGTTTCTTTCATGGTGGCATGGGTTGTTTGAAATCTTTAGGAAAATCAACACTTTAACAAAGATTGGCAAAATTTACCCAAAAAGTAAGAATAAACTCAACATACACATAAGGGTAGGAA
The DNA here is from genome assembly GCA_949126835.1 of Anisus vortex. Classification (NCBI taxonomy): domain Eukaryota; kingdom Metazoa; phylum Mollusca; class Gastropoda; family Planorbidae; genus Anisus; species Anisus vortex. The sequence continues at coordinate 30,750,523 of OX421494.1, forward strand.
GCATTTAATCTTCTGTAAATAAGCCGACTAGAGAGAGAGAGTGAGAGAGAGTAGTTTATTCGCCTATTCATCAGTTTTAATTTGATACGGTTAACGTAAAGCTGCATATTGTGTATTGATTGTTTCGTTATTATATTATGCAATATAAATGTTAGTAAGAGATAAAGGGAGGTAAAGGGAGAATAGAAAAGTAGAACAAAGTAAAGCCTGTATTAATTGTTTGTTTTTTAGTTATGTATTGTTTTATTGTACATATTTTCTACTGTTCCATTAATATGTATTTTTCCTACAGATTGGAAGGTAGACAGGTAGGTAGATGGGTAGGTGGTCAGTCAGATAGACAGGTATGTAGAAAAGTAGGTGGTTAGTTTAGTAGATATGCTTCCTTTATAATTCCAGCCAATAACACTCATATTAATACATGATAACGAAGATGATGGTCATTCGTATAGCGCGTCTTTCCATCCTATCACATTAAATTTTGTAAGCTCAGTGCACTCTTATCCACAATAATTGTAGATATTTTGGGAAAAAATGATTTTTAATGGAAATTAATAAAAACTACAAAAAAATAGTATATGTATTGTTGGAATTCTTCTGTTATGGTGCATACAAAAAAGAGCGAACGACAATGATACCTTTTAATATACACAGAATGTGGGAGTTCAGAGCTAGAGGGATAGTAGCATGTTTGTTTTGGTCAAGATTAGCAACGTCCCAACGTAAAAACAAAGGGCGCATTGTTCAGAGAGAGACATTTGGGGTTCAAGAGATGGAAGAGACGCGATATCTGTTGTATCAGGAGAACTGTCACAACAGGAGCCTATCGATACATTTAAGGTTGGGTGCCTCTTCTACACTTTACGGCGCCTTCTTTCCCCTAAACTTTGAGAGAAGAAGATATAAAAAAAAAAAAAAAAAAAAAGAAGAAAAAAAAAATTCCAACGCCTTTTTTGTTCTGAACAAGGTTTCACCAGAAAAATTCTTGGAACGGTTTTCGTTGTTGCTGTACAAGTCTCTGTGTCGCCGTGCGGGTCGTGCAAGCTCGTCAAAGATGTTGTGGTGCAATTTAACGAGCAAAAGCTCAGCCTCAAGAACACGAGACTTTGAATTACTCACACATTGTCGGAGTACCTTCTTGCAATTGGCTGTTTGTTAACCAAATAATTTAATTAGTGCATTGTTTCCCCAAACTCCAAACTCAAACCGCGTAAAAAAACAACAACAACGTTTTAGAGACAAACTGTGCCAACCCAAAAATAAGCCCAATACTTCTTTTGTTTTAAAATAATTTTAGGTTCAAAGTAGCTCGATATCATTTTATTGTTGCATCTGCTATAGAAGGGGTCGGCAACCTTTTGCTAACAGTGTGCCAAACTAGGATTTCTAAATCATTCAGCGTGCCAACAGCTTAAAATGAATCATTACAAAGTTTTATTTTTAACACAAAATTAAGGTGTATGTGATTAGGCCCTATCATCCTCTTTATTTGCATTTGTATTAAATACAATGTTTTATTACTTAACACTCAGATTAAAAATGCATGGTAATTATTGTCTTTACATTATCATCTGTTAGTCATGATGAGGATCTAACACGTGCTAATATTAACTAGCCTATATTTTGATCTCAGTTTAAATTTACTTAAATTTACTGAGATCTCCCTTAGAGTTGTGCATTTCTTTTTTTTTTTTTTTTTTTTTTTTTTTTTTTTTTTTTTCAAAAAATGTTTATTCATGAAAAATTGCATTTACATTACCAAAATTATTATTTTACACAGAGAAAAAAGGGATAGGAGACATTTATTGCATTTGTACAATTCCAAAGAGATAGAAGACAGCATGAGAATAAAAAACAATTCGAACACTCCTTTGGGGGCCCCCCTCAAGTAGGGGCCCGGGGGGGACTTTCGAATTTGGACCCCCCCCCCTCCCCGTCCCCTAGCTACGCCACTGAAGCCGATGTTTCTGAATGACATAGCGACACATTTCAGTGAGTTGAACTTGCATATGCATTTACAAGGACCACTGGAATGGATTTGCATTGAAACTGGGCTTATCTTGCTTTGAAATAAATTTTAAAACATTTAACCACATGTACATCCCTATATTAAGGCATATTTCGGTATATTTTGACATTACCTTAAAGCGGAATTGATTCGTATTAATCACACAAACTGGGTAGTTAATGTAATGTTTGAAAATATACATATAAATTCTTTGGTCATATAATATTTTAATAATTTTCAAATACTTTTTTACAGTTTGATCATTTCAAAGTTATAAATTGTAAGCCATTTATTCCATTATTAAAGAAAGAAAAAAAGAAACATTAGACATGTTAGCTCAAATAAAACGGGTTAATTATCTCCCTTTAATTAAAAATCTTTTCCACATTTGATTCAATAGTGATGCCAAAAAAAATTATATGCGTTTAATGGAAATTAAATAAAAACAAATAAAAAATGTGTTTGGCACTCGTGCCTTAGGTTGCCGACCCCTGTGCTATAGTACAGATATTTCAAAGTGATGGCCAGCGGGCCACATCCAGCCCAGCGTTCAATTATATCTGGGCCCGCGAGAGAATTCATATCATTGTTGTTGTTTTTTTTTTAGATTTCATTCTCCACTGATCAATGAATGTTTATTCAGTTCGGGACGCAACTTTAAGTGTTATTGGTGTTTTGCCTCCCTGCGCAATTGAGTTTGACAAATCTGCTATACATCTAGTACTTTAAAATGTTTAATAAAAGGAATTGATAGGTTACAATGCGACTGTGAAAGAGAACTGTTGTGTCTATTTTTTTTTTTAGTTCTTTCGGGCTTAAAGTCGAGAGGACGTCATTGAATAATGCGTTCAATCTGTCTAGAAAGGAAGCACGTGAAATACTGTGATACAATAGATATAATATTATAACGCATTTTCAATCGTAGTATTTTTGTATACAAACAAGTAATATATATATAAAGAAATGTTTGGATTCAGATGTGTGTTTAACAGATCGTGTAGATAACCCCGCCAGGTGGAAGTGTCTTGCGTTTCAGTAATTAGCCTTACCACTTATCAATCTAATTTGGAGGCGTGGTCGTTCACCATTTTGAAAATATCAAATTTTCTTCTTTTTTTTTTTTTGTAACAAACAAAAAATGTAGAATCGAGATTTTTACATCTGCACGTGCAGTTCTTTTGAATTCAACTTAGCCCCCCCCCCCCCCCCCATTTTCTTTCCAGTAGCTACCATCTCGGGTCAATGATGACGTACTTTAACACAAACAGTAGGTCCAGAAAAAAACGTCTACACCAAGCAGAGTTTAGTGGCGGCCATGGACTGTGACACGCTTTGCGCTTACACATAAACAACGCGTGTTATTATTTACATTACATCGATCGCGTGGACGCTGCTGTGATGAACGCATTATGAAACGCTGAGCACATCTTATTTGGCTTATACAATCCACACCAGGTTGAGCATAACCGTGAATATGCGCATTTTAAAAGGTGTATTTTTAGTTACAGCACAAACACAAACACACACAAACATTCATACACATACACGCAACATTTAAAGCTACACTTTATTCACTAAGCTAGAAATAAATGTAAAAAATGACAATACGCTTCGTTGTTTGACAAATACGCCCTGCCTCTTTATGTCAATTTGTTTAGCATAATATTTCATAAGTAAAAAACTAGAAGAGACGAGGTGTATGCTGGTATTTTGAATGTTTAAATTCACATTTCACAACAAAGCTAAGCAATTGGAATAACACGAGGTATTATTATTATAAAGGAAGTCTGCAATATCGTGATCTGATCAGTTTACGAGCACTCCGTCGTGTTAGGTTGGTTCAAACTTGGTTCTTAACACTGAGAATATGTAAACGTAACCGTGGATTAACTATTTTTCTTTAGGACATAGAAATGCTTTCTACAATTTTCATAACTGATTCAAGTCTAAAATACTATATTAAAATACAAACAACAATACTCTTCTGTATAATAATTAATACTTCATTAAAATGATTACTAAGAGCCATCTTTATGGTCACTATCCAAGTCTTATTTTTTTTAAAGATCACTGTTGTAATTAGCACAATATTATTGTTTATCTTAGTAGTTTAGAAGTATCGCAATAGCGGGTATATATCACTTTATACATACAAAAAGAAAAAAAGTTAGCTCAACATTATTAAAAAAAGATTTTGGAAAAAAAATTTTAATAACAAAAAATGACATTAAACAAAAAATGACATTAAACAAAAGCGTATCATTAGACCTAGTTGTTGTGAATCGATTCTGAATGTGAGAAATGCATACCTTTGCCAGTTGATACAGGCGCTATTTCAGGTATCATTTTTGTAACCACACGAAGAGACCCAAACTTTTAAGAAAAATCATATGCTGATTTATTACATAAATGAACTTATAATATCAGTTGAAATCTCTCAACACACATACACAGACCCACAAGTAGACATAATCTTCCTTCAAGCTGCCTAATTATAAAGGAAATATTACAGACATAATATAACGTCCATTGTAGTTGATACAAAGCAGAGATAACAAACTACATGCATGTATTTACCCCCCACCCCCCATAAAGCATACAGTATCGCGTTACGGCCTATGGAAGTCTCTGGCTGTTATAGAATAATTTCTGTGTGAATTAAAAGGCCAATGGCGGCATTATTTGATCGTCATCGTACCTGGCCTTACTTCTCTCAAGGTGACAAGCTGTCCCCCAACTCCGCCCCATCCCGTGGGGGAGCTAACTACGGCCTGAATCTCGGCAACATTCTTTTGTAAAGGTAAGGCCTTGTTATATACGTCACACAGGGCGCCCCCAGTTGCGCCTTACGTTTGTCATCGACAGCGCTGACGCTGCGTGGCGCCGGGGGAAGGCACGTAGCAAGGTATGCCAATGTTGTTTTGTTTTCACTGCAGCTTAAATAGGTCTAGCTAATATAACTAATGGACGCTCACGAGATACTGATAGTTGAATGAGATAGAGAGAGAGTGAACAACAAATACAGAGTGAGAGAAAGAGGCAGGAAACGAGAAAAAAGAAGAGAGAGAAACAAAAAAAAACAGAGCAGGCCAAGAGAGAGTGAGAGATAGAAAGTGAGAGTGACCAGAGAGACTACGTGAGAAGGAACAGAGAGAGAGGGGCCAGAAGTGAGAGGGTTGTGTTACATCCACAATCCCCTTGTGGCCAGAGCTGTGTAGTTCTTGCTGATAATTCTCGTTAGTCCTAAGGGAGACTTTAGTTATTATTATTTATGTTTCAGTATTACACGAACTCTTCTTATAGTCCTGGGCACAAACTCAGTATTTGTGTTCCAACAGTTCCTTTCCTAGACATTAAAGTAGTAGATAAATCTTATAGTATTGTAGACAACACAATAGAATAGTAACTTGACGAGGAAGCTTAAGAGTAAATGTTGTTGATAGTTTAATTCAGGTGATATGTTAAATATATACAATATATATATTATGTACAGTTAGAATAAAATAGTGCCAACACACGCGTCCTCAAAGGAACATATTTTTTAACTCTTTCTTTCAAACAAAACAAATCATTAAATACTATCCAAGTGGTGCAAGGGACAGACCCATTACCAGTAGGGGTGAAAATCATGGTATCAGTACAAAACTCATCACAAAAACGATAGGAACTTCCCTATTAAATAATGAGTCGTTCCCAGACACTCTGAGAATTTGCGATCAACACCGAATACCAAGTTTACCAAGAATCTCTCGTCTTCTTACTAAACGTCAAGCGATCGGAAAGCCTAAGCCCCGCCCACAATATTGTGTGTAGTGAGAAAAGAGAGAGAGGGAAGAATAAACATTGCGTGTTCCAATTCTTGGAAAAACAATATACATGACAGTTGGAAGAAGTAAGAAGTAGAGAGAAAAAGTAGGATAGAGAGAAAGGGTAAAAGAATAAGCACAGAGAGAGACATAGAAACAAGGAGGAAGAGAGACCAAGATAGTGAGAGAGAGTGATACAAAGTAGGAGAAAGAGAGAGAGATTTAAAAATATAGAGATATGAAGAACCGGAGAGAGGGAAAGAGAGAAAGGGATAGTGAACAGAGAGAGACATATATATAGAGAGAGAGGTGTGGAAAAGTAAGAGATAGAAAGATAGAAAGTAGGATAGAGATAGGGAGAATAAGAAATGAAGTGAGTAAGAGACTGGGAGAAATGAGGGGGAGCAATGGTCATAAAGGACTATGAATGGGAGAAGAGAGCAGTAGAAACAAAGTAAGACAGACAAAAAAGAAGGAGTAATGAAGGAGTGAGAGAGTGACAGAAAGAGGAAACCGGAAACCAATAAAAGAACTAGATGTGGCCAGCAATGGGTGTCTGACCTTAACTCACCAGAAGTGAGATGATATTATATTCCATGTGTCTGCCACATGCGCTTCGAGTTCACAAAGGTCAGAGTACTTTGGTCAGTACTCATCCACTGTATATACAACTTCATGGATAGTCGCTAGCTGAGTGTTGTTGTCTTTTTCTACTTCCGGCTTACTTCCAGCCGCCATTTTTTTTACGGCAAGGTGATCCATCCATTATTATTTTTAAAAAAAAAACGATTCTACACCTTTGGATCATTGCAGAGATTTTATGGCTGCGCCGATGAGTGACGTCATGACCAAAAGAACAAATACATAGTATACATTATAGATTTTATGTTAAAGCCCTAGCTTATATTCTCTCTCTTTCTCTCGCACTCTCTCTTTCTCTCTCTCTCGCACTCTCTCTCTCTCTCTCTCTCTCTCTCTGTATAAAACGAATATTGGTTTAATAAATATATGACAACATTTCCTTGTTGTTTTGTACATTCGGCATTTTATATAACAGGAAATTATTTCATGTGCCCATTTGTTGTTGTTGTTTTTTTAAATAAAATTACGAGCAAATATTTCATTGTCTATAAATATCATTTTGGCGAGGAGTTTAGCGAGTGGGGTGGTGGAAAATGTCAGAATTGTATATTGCGAATTGTTTTAACACACGGCGGCAATGAATCGAAAAAAAAAGGACGTGTATGTGTGGGGGGGAATGGGGGTTCAACGAGGATGACTCCGGGGCCAAAACACCTACTTCAGTAGTGTCCGCCCCCCCCCACACACACACACACCACACACACGGAGACAATTATAAAAGCCGAGTATTCTATTTAAAAAAACAAGGTCGATGCCCTGTGTGCTACTATGTTCAGAATAAAATTCAATAGATGCTGCTTTTGACTCCAGACCGACTTGCACCTTCATTCACCGTGACGGTCAAACATATTCAAGCTCAGCTTGCATTTAAAAAGAACAACAACCTAATGTTCTATTAACCCGGGGAACTGCATATCTAACATGTAAGCTTATGTTTTGCTGTATGCAAATTCACAAATTCGTTTAAAGTTATCTTTCTTCATTATTGCCGCGAAGTGAGGGGAAAAAAAAACAATTTGTATTTCAGTAGTGATCATAGACTTCAGATTAGACTTTATTTTTACGGGACTTGGAGGCTCCCAAAATTGGTTATTTTCAGGGGTTTGGGGGTAGGGGAGGGGGTCTAAAGTTCAATGTAATTTGGGGAGGGGTCAAGTTTTTTTTTAGCTTTTTTAAAAAAAGGTTCTGGCTAAGGAACATTGCCCTACTCCCTAACCTCCCCCACCCTATTTTCCCTTCGCATACGCCCATGATAGCAACGCCAATACAAGATATAAAATCCTTGTTTGTCGATTCAAGATGTTGAACAATATTGATTCACTTCATAATCATTTTCTAGCCCTAAAAAAAAAAACTCGACAATTTACTTTGTTGACAACGCTACTGTTTTATTGAAAAAAAATGAATTAAAAAAAAATGAAGCCCAATATAAAATGGTCTTTAAATATGTTAAAGAAAAATCTTTAGCCTGATAAAAGTTATGATAAAACAGTTTCTCAGGTAACGCTATTTATAACGGCAATGTAATATATTGAGACTCATGCCCCATGGCCATATTACAATGTAGAGAGCTGCTTGACAAAATTTTAATAACAGAAACATCCCCAATAGTGTACTAATACATACAAAATTAGCCCGACCCCTTTTATCAATCCCCTTTCCCCCCGCTTTGCTCAAACTACTTCAACGTGAAAACTAGGTTCCCCCCCCCCCCCCCGTGCACACAAACAAACAGTAAACAGACACTCACACGGGTATGCACGGATTAGCACCCTCACCGACAAATATACACGCGCACACAAACATACACATAACACCGCCCCCACCCCCCATCCCTACGTGCGTGCGAATGTGTTACGTAGAGCTAAAGGCAATATACAATTTAAAAAAAAAGAACTTTAAAAAACCCGTTTATTTAAGAACAAGACATTCATTTCCGGTACAGCCATATCAGCGCCCACATCCTCATTTTCCCTCCCCCCCTCCCTCAACCCCCAGCTGTGCCCCCTAGTTGACAAGAGCTCTCCACCGGTCGACCAACGTAAGATGGTTCAATTAGACTGTACAAGAACTGTACCCGCACAACCGGGGCCTGTTTCCTTCCAAGTCTGATAGACTACAAGTTCCCAAGTAGTGGGTTACCTGTACAGCTTGAAACATTTTTAATTAAAGGAATACACCTATGGCCAATGTATCCTTCTTTTTTTTTTTTAAATTTTTTTTTATAGTTTTTATTTTAACGACTTTTAAATTTGTTTATACCTCAAATTATGTGTAGGGTGGACTCATTAAAGCACGTATATGTCGGCTAATGTGGACAGCGCGTTTCCACTAGATTGATTGCCTTATAACAATAAATGTACAGTTGCGGGGACATGTTTACTGAGGGCGGTCTACTAAATGTTTTCATCAATCAGTTATGCCAAATAGAACGTTTAATATTAAGCTTACACAAAAATTGAATATTCTTTGAGGCACGCCCCACCCCATTTCTTCACCAGCCAACCCAACCCCCTTCCATCGTCCCATAATAAAAACGTCATTTTAAAAACCTCGTGGTTTATGGGTTGTTAAGTTTTCTTATTAAAATGACATAGCTCTTTAAATTAACTTTCTGTTTTTTATTCTTTTTTATTTTGAAACTATGTTAAAAATTAAGGAATCTTTGAGTGTATAAATTATACATTTTTCACATGCATCATTAAAAAAAAAAGTGAATTCTCATCATTCCACCCCCACCCCCACCCCCCACACACCAGAAACATACAATGTTAGCCAACATTTAAATGTTGCATAGCACCTTCAGGTATTTTCTATAGTTCGTCCATCTTTCGAAATTCCAAATTTCTTTGGTAAACATTGCAATAAACAGTCGTTTAGAAAGTTACAAATAGGCAGGTCCATTATATATTGTACTAGTCGTCACTTAAACAGTGCTGAAGTCTAAACTTTAAACTCTACTCTAAACTCTAAACACAGTTTTATTCTATAACCAGATCAACTCTTTTTTCACCCCGAAAGGCTATTTTTTTCAAAGATCTGCTATTCAAATAAGTAAATTTCTTCCACCACGCAACAACTAAAACATGACATCACATCCGGTGTGTGCGTTTATCTCCCCCTCCTTTCCTCCAACAGTTTGTGTACAAACAGTAAATCATCATTCAAGACTTGTATTTACATTTTAATCATAAAAGCAAAACTGCCGTTTTAAACGACCGTTGGATGGTATGGCGGGGGGGGGGGGGGGATAACTTCACCGACACCCCCCCACACACACCCACACACACAGACAAATACACACACACATATACACACAGACATAAAAATCTTCAACCCAGATTGTTAAATTCCATTGTACAGATTTGGACATTAGAACCAATGTCAATAATAAAAGTGAGGTAAAAGTGTAACCATTTCTCTCTCTCCTCTCTCTTGTGTGTTGGTGTATTTGTCCATGACCGTTGTAACTTGTAGTTGAATATCTAAATGTGGACATCTCTATCTATTTGTATCAAGACTTGCCCCTGTTAGTCAACTCTTATACCAAGTTACTGTGCGCCATTGAAAACTGTTGCTCTTAACAATAGTATGCAGATCGCGTACATTGTTGAAAAGAAATAGCGTTCTTTTTTAAACGTGCAGATCAAGTTTGAGTGATGATTGATTGCAGACTTGTTGGCTTGAATAATGTTTCATATTTATAGAAATAACATGAATGTTCTGGATAAACGCTTGGATCATTGTTAGCATGTTGCTTCAATTACTCTCTTTGGGTTCCGACGAAAGACTTGTAAGATGAGTGGAAACAAATAGCATTGGAAATTACAGAAGGAACCAACGCATGGTTTTTACATCGAATGTCGAAGCAAACAAAATCAAGGGTTACGGAAAGAAAAGTTTTGGGACTGCTGCACTAGATAGCAATTAATTGTACATAGATCTATGTCAATTTTTTTTTTATATAAATACTCTAATTTCTCTGAGTTGCTCTTTTTTTTTTTTCAAACATTGTTGAAAATTCTATTTGAATGACATTACTAAACTTTCATATTTCTGACTTGTACTGATTTATACCCTTTATTCATTTTTTTATGACTGAATTTGTGACAGTGTTAAATGTTAACATGCAATGTATTCGATTATAAAAACTCGTCACTAAAAGGTAAACAAATAAACAAAGGAAATGACAAAATAAAAATTATTGCAGTGAACCTGGTTTCCGGTATCAATTTAAATCACAAATATTGCAGAATGCAGATTTTTTTTTTTTTGCAATACTGATTCGTTTGTTCGCAAACACCAGCAAACCACGCCATTTTGATCTCATCTTAAGCATTCAGGCCTTTATACTTTTTAGTATCATCTTAAAAATATATTTCATTAGAAAATATTAAGTTCAAATATGTTTTTGTTATATCAGACATGAATAGGCTAGCAGACACCAGGTGAATTAGTGTGTCTCTGTGTGTATGTACCTGTGTGCTAATAGTACCCAGAAAGAGTAATAACAAAGGTACAAAGGCATTAGTCTTACTGTCAAAACGAGAAAGAGAAAATGTTGCGTTGACAGGCAGAATAACAATTTAACAACAGGCAATTATCCGAGCACGTGAGCGAGTAGACAAAACGAACATGTCGGAAGTGATGAGCAAAGATGAAAATGCACTTTTTTTATTATGATGTATAGGGAATACACAATAGAAAAAAAAATTTTCTCCAGGACAGATTTTACAAGAAGGTGTGGTTAAATGCACGTGTGCTAAATATACGAGAAATAGCATTAACTTTTAAATATAGCCCTTGTTATTTAAAACTATGGAACGCTAAAACATTTTTTAGGCGAAACCCAATCAATTAAAAAACTGAAAATATGAAGGAAGGAATGTTAATATATTTCAGTTAATGCTTTTAGTGTATGGGACGTCGCAAAGATGTCCACAGCAAATATTTTTAATTCGTGACTTAATCATGAAATCTTGTCCAACCATGAGCAATCTTACGGAGATTCTTGGACTTTTCTGAAAGCAAACTTTTAACAAATATTAAATACAAAGATATCCGCTGGCCAAATCTTTTTTTTTTTTAAACTCTGATAATTTGCAGTTTTGGGGGCTTATAATTTGACGAAACCCTTGTGATTTCTGATGTAACCCCAGAGTTTACCCAAACTCCATTATGGAATGACAGTTTTTACTATAGTACGTTGACTTAGTACTAGCTTAGCGGTGATACATAATACATTGCACTCTCAGTTTCACAGGAAAACGTCTGATTAACAAGATGCCAAGATTATGTTTTTAAAAAAAAAACTTTCATTTTATTATTCGATTGATTTACAACAGCAATAGCTCACAACAATGTTCACATGTTTCACTAAAAGTTTCAAGTCGTCAGGTAGTTATTTTAATAAAGTTTTGATTGCCAATGTCAAAAGCTGAGCAGTCTCTCCGTAAGAAAATAAGACTGTAATGGTGGCGTCGCTAAGCAATTTTTTAAACGTCACCATTACCAAAAGCCCGCCATTGTTTTATTTTTAGTTTAATTATTGGTTTTATTTCTCATACTTATTATAATTATTATATACCAGTGTCGTTCTTTTGTCCAGTTTTTTTTTTAATAATCACAATGACTGTCTACTATTAATATTCCCCGTGTTACAGACTAGTTACACTGACGTGGCGTAGCTAGGGGAGGGGGAGTCCGAATTCGAAAGTCCCCGCGGGATCCTACTTGAGGGGGGCCTCCAAAGGAGTGTCCGAATTGTTTTTTTCTCATATCATAATGTCCAATGTCAAAATGCAGGGGCCCCTAAAGAGGCCAAGCCCCCGGGGCCCCCAAATCCCTTGCAACTGCACTGCTTACGCCTTTTTTTTTTGTACTATGGCATGTCCTTGTATTTCAGACCTTACATTTCCGTCTTAACATTGTAACTAAAACAAAAGGACAAGATGACTCTAAGGTCTTTCTATACATTTTCTTTTCTTATTTTTTTTACGTGGATGAAAAATGTCTTTATACTTAAGCGAAAATTTCAGTTTCACCTTCATGTTATAAATGTTAAAGTACAAGGAAGTTGTAATTAGCTTCGAATTCCTCAATAGAGGTGACTTAAACCCGAGCCCTCACGGAGAAGATACTCTAGATCAGGGGTCGGCAACCTTTTGCCAACAGTGTGCCAAACTAGGATTTCTAAATCATTCAGCGTGCCATCAGCCTAAAAGTCAACCTCTATTATACCTGTTTTATTATTTTTTTATAAGAATTAATTGAACTCCGCAGCAAGACCAGGGCGAAAAGCAAAGGAAATCTATAGAGAATATCGTTAAAGCGTTTTATTTAAAATATAAAAAAAATTAACGTGATTGTGATTATCTTCCTTTTTATTTGCATTTTTACCAAGTTTATCACCAAAATTTCACATTTATGATAACTATATTTTGTAAACATTATCATTTCATTGTCAAGATAAGGATCTAGTGACTGATAATATTTATTATATTTTGTTCTCAGTCTAACTGAGATTTTCTTTAATTTGTTTCTCTGCATTTAATAGAGCGTTCGCTATGGGCGGAGCTTAAGTTTTTTAGTGACGTCATTTGTAAATTGAGGAACAAATATGGCACATGGTGGTTGGTGAAGTTTCTTATCATGCCAAATTCACATATGAATATTGGCTATCCTACTAAAAAAAAAAGGAGGTAAATAGTAGTACTGTAGATTAATTGATTAATGTGATTAGGCTAGGGCCGGCTAGACCTATTTACACTTTCAATTTCACTTTATAGGCCTACACTTTTAATGTTTCGTAGGCTAGGCTAATGTCTAAGTAGGGCAGCTACGATGTCAAGTGATAGTGTTGGTGAATAGGTTATCTAGTCAAGTCACTAATAGGCTCACATCGTCTATGATCTATGTCTATGATAATAATATTTAATAGCCTATTTTATTTAACATACATAATACAGCTTAAATCTTAATAAGACTTAAAACACAACACATCATTTTAAAAAAGCTCGAGCCTATATGAAATTTTATTAATACATCGGCTTTTGTAACTTGTACAACAGTACCATTGAGCGGACGTGAAACGTAGTAATCATACAAACTTGGTAGTTAATGAAATGTTTTAAAAAAAGGCATTTAACTTTTTAGTCATATACTATTTATATAATTTTCAACTACTATTTACAGTTTGGACATTAATTAGGGTATAAGTTGTAGGCCATTTAGACTTTATTAAAAAAACAACAACAACATAATATTAGAAATATTAGCGAAAATAAAACGGATTAATTATCTCCCTTTAATTATAATAAAAGTTTCTATTATGATTCAATAGTGATGCCAAACATGTATGTTTTGTAATATAACAAATATCACTGACTAATTGTTATTTCTTTATGTAAATTCAGTAACATGGTATTCGTTACAAGATTAAATTATTAAAGGTATAAAATTACTTTAAGTTAAACAGTTGTAAATAAACCCTGCAATAATTAATAGTCCATTTAACCTTAAGGAATTTATCTTTTTAACATTAAATAATTACAACAACTGCATAATATAATGCCTTTAAAAAGTCTCTTGTATTTATTAAATTAATAAAAACAAATTTTGTTTTAGAACTTCTATTTATGTTTAGTTATAGAAGATGAGCATGAAAACTCTTTTAAATGTAGCCTACTTAGTCTGTGTCAATTGATGAGCGCCTAGTCTTGAATGCTCTTGGCTAATTTATAATGGCGGATAGATCTATATATTTAGTCGTTACACAAGTGTACGTTGAACAAAAAGCGGAAAGTAGAGTGAATGCCTGGTAGTTGAGAATAGCAGATGACTTTCTTAACCAGCTGCCATATTTTTCCGCAAATTGGCACATTTCGATGCCCATTCTTTTCATTCCATTCAACTGGCTGCGTTTTAAAATCGCCAATATCCCTGAATTTAAAAACAAACAACATCTAAATGTGTGAAGGTTGTAGTAAAATCAAGGCAGTTAGGCTTGAAGGGGATATCTAAAATGAGTCCATGAATTTGAAAGTCTTCGTTTAGAAAACTCCGCTTTGAGTGCTTCAATGTACTTCTAAAAAAGCCCAACCATCTTATCTTAATGTATGCCTTTATAAAGAAAAATACATGTAGTTAAATGTTTTGAAATTGATTTCACTCAAGATACATGCAAATCTATTCCAGTGGTCTAACAGTTCAAATGCTGTTTGACCCCGTCCTTGTAAATGCCTTCAACTCACTGAAATGTGTCGCTATGTCATTCAGAAACACCGGCTTCAACAATCAATTCTTCTCATTCAGAACCAGAAATTATTTTTTTCATAACAAAAACACCTATTGGAGGTCTCTTGCGTGCCATAGAAAATCGCTCTGCGTGCCAAGTTTGGCACGCGTGCTTTAGGTTGCCGACCCCTGCTCTAGATACCCGACGTTTGGTAGATACACCACCGCGCCTAATAATGATATAATAATATTTACGTTCGTGCATTGGTTTGGGGGGGGGGGGGTAAAATGAGGAGGGGGTGTGAGAATAAAACGTAACGCAGAGAGGGAAACTGTAGAAGAAATCGAGAGAAGCAGACAAGAGAATAATCCAGAGATGTGAAGGGAATGGTGTACGTGTGTGACATCACATTGATGTACTTTAAGCGTTTCACCTGATGTAATACAACTTTATACAAGAACATGGGAAACGGCAGAACTAATTTAAGGAGTCACACATGAATACCGTACCCAATTTCGTGGGTAGTTTTGCCAAATTTCTAGAAAACCCGTCAAAATGTTTTGGACGTCCGGTTGAAAAACATAACAGTTCTCTCTTTATTAAATTCTGTCTCTGTCTAGCTCGCTCTGTCTCTCTCCCTCTCTCTCTCTGTCTCTCTCTCTCTGTCGCTCACACTCACACGCACATTTTCAATAATAATATACTCAAGGATAACGTGGGGAGGCAATAGAGCGTTTGCAATGGGCGGAGCTTAAGTTTTTTAGTGACGTCATTTGTAAATAGAGCCACTATTGAGGAACAAATATGGCATATGGTGAAGTTGTTCTTATCATGCCAAATTTAAATATGAATATTGGCTATCCTACTCAAAAATAAGGAGGTAACTGTAGATTAATTGATTAATGTGATTAGGCTAGGGCCGGCTAGACCTATTTACACTTTCAATTTCACTTTATAGGCCTACACTTTTAATGTTTCGTAGGCTACGCTAATGGCTAAGTAGGGCAGCTACGATGCCAAGTGATAGTGTTGGTGAATAGGCTGGCTATCTAGTCAAGTCACTTATAGGCTCACATCGTCTATGATCTATGTCTATGATAATAATAAAAATAGCCTATTTTATTTAACAGACATAATTCAGCTTAAATCTTAATAAGACTTAAAACACAAAACATCATTTAAAAAAAGCTCGAGCCTATATGAAACTTTATTAATACAGCGGTCATTGTACTTGTACGCCACTACACAAAGTATACAAAAATCACGTGCTTTTTGTCACGTGATTGCAAACGCCCTATTGAAAAGGTTATTACAGAAAGGGTTATCGTTGAAATGCGGACAAATATATCTGACAAATACCAAACTCCAATAATAAGACACTGTTAAAAGGGGGAATAACCCAATACAAAGTATGAAAGATTCCATGGGCTATTCTTACGGTGATCAAAATATTCATTGATTGCAACAGTATGTTATTAATTATAATACCAGGTTGACAAGACGCAATCGCCCAAGTTATTTCCAAGCTTCGATTCATGAATAAATGTGTTGGGGAAGGTGTAAGGATAATTTAATTATTATTCTATTTCGGCCTACACAAGTTTTTTTCAAACTGTAAATGTTATCAGCTGATTTTATTTTAATCTTTTCATTTGTTTGAATGGGTCCACAGTGTTTGAGGGCGACAAAAGAAAAAAGCAGAGTGGTGGGGGAGGCGTGGAGAGGAGGCCGAGGATAAAGGTGTCGGTGTTACGGTTAATTATTCCTGGAAAAATCATTATTAGATAGCATGTTATTCGTTTTATTATGTGTACCTTCGTCTCACATTACGGCGTCGTATGTTCTACAGCCATCAACTCGGCAGTTTGTCTTTGCCAGGTCGCGTCGCAACCGACACACACACACATATACATACACAGACGCATGTACAGACGCATATACAGAAGGATGGTGTCGGGGTAGGGGTGGGTGGCAAGTTGCAATAAACAAAATAAGAGAGAGAGACAGTTTGAGCGCAATAAGCCAAATATCTGAGACGGTGAGTAAGGAGGAAAGTCTGCGAGATTATATCCAGAACTAAGAGAGGGCAGGCTTAAGGGAAGGAGAAGGGTGGGGGGCATACAAGAACTAAATGAAGATATCAGCAAATGTTATTTATATATTGGCCCAAGGTAGAGAAATAAAAAAGAGAGAGAGAAGAAAAAGAAGAAGAATGAATAAGAGAAGACATTTAGAGCGAGGAACTGAGCTAACGTGTTGAAGACGTAATGTATGTTTACTCAGCGTTACTAAAAATAGACTTTGGGTTCTGGCAAGGTTAATGTCGGAAGGACATAAAACAGATTAGATTGTGTCATGAGGGTTGCGTAATGTCTGAAGTGTCGCGCATGTATAGGTGTGCATTAGGGGACGTCCATTAATTACGTCAACAAAATAGAGGGGAGGGGGGGTCTGAAAAAGTTTGACAATTGTTGACATGGGGGAGGGGGGGAGGTCAAGAAAAGTTGACGTCAACAATGTTACCTTTTATGAAGTAAATAATGATACAAATTTAGTACTAAATTCTACATTTGTTTTGTTAAACTTACATAGTTAACATTAACAACATAGTTTTACGTTAATACAAATATAACAATTATGGAAACTACATTTGATATGTCCTTTTTTGTGTCCATCTTGCTAGTTTTTAGATCTATGTATGGGTGGAAACTAATGCAATTGTTAGCAAGGGAAAGTGACCGACCATTTGTAGAAAACCTCACCTTCGCTGTCTAGCGTAGAGTTGCCAGACACATGGGTATCAAAAGAAGGACACAGAGAGACAAAAAGGAGGACATTGTGTTTCAATTGCATAGTTTCGCATTTAGCCCGCAATCAGTATAATTTTATTACAAGAGCTGCCACTGAGTTTAAATGTGTATTGGTAAACTGAGCAAATTACAGTTTTGTTAAAAATGACATATAAATTCAATGTAGGCTGAAAGGCAGCTTGCATTTGTTTGGGCAACTTTAAAGCTCATGCACGGGTCTTCTAAAAAAACGGATAATTCTTTTCTTGTACATATGATCACCTGTTTATTAAATATATTCTTAACATGTTAATACTAATTTTAAAATGTATTTCTCCTTATGCCTACAAAACATAAAATATTACAAAAGCTGGACATTTTAAAGGTATTGTGCTTTGCCTGCCGGACGGAGGACAAGAGTTTAAATAGGAGGACATGTCCTCCTTTTGCCGGACGTCTGGCAACCCTAGTCTAGCGAGACATGGTAGCTGGAATAACACAAACACACCAACAAACTGTCTGCAGAACGTTCAAAACCCAGTATTTTTGCCGCTCAGTGCATCTATATTAGGCGCCAGAGTCTGGCGTTCGTTATATAAGCCATGTAAGTGATGGCTGGGATTGACAATAGAACTAAAAACAATAATAGGCCCTCGCCTAGACTATAACTAATGTTTGCAAAGCATTGATTGAAGTGAATTTTTTTAATCCAACATGTTATTTTTAAAATATTTCCTACAGAACAAAATAATTCTTGGCCCACCCCATGAAGTACGAAATACTTGGCCTACCTTATTTCCTTTTAACATCCCTAATTCTGATATATAAACCAATATATTTTGCTCACTACGTTATAATAGGTGAAACATTTAAATTAGGTCGATTAGGTGATTTTTAGGTTTTCATTTCTAATTTTCTGGAAAAAATTTAATGAGATAAAAATGTATTAGTATCAGTGGCGTCGCCAGTATTGGAAGGAGTGGGGGGGGGGGCAAATAGTGCAAGGAAGGGGGGCAGGGAAGGCAACTACCGTGTGTATAAGCTTATAATGTGTGGCAAATGAGCGTAGTTTTGTAGGTATATTTGAAAAATAGTTCAAATTTAATTAGTGTTTGCAGGACATCCAAGAGGTTCATTTCTTTGAATATAATATGATTTTGTACACTTTACCATAAAATTCTTTAGAACTAAAAAAAAATCTGGGCTAATTGATTAAAACCGATAATAGCTTTCAATAGTGATAATCAAATGTGCGATTATCGTTGACCATGATATTAAATAGCATATGAAGAGGATGATGATGTTAATCCAGGATGCTTAGTACGCAGATGCGTACGCAATCCAGTGGTACTGCCACCGCTCCTGCTTATCTGTTGGGAACATAGTTTACAACAAGCCATCGTTAAAGACGTTTTATTAAAATTTTCCGACACAAAGGATTGTAACTGTATCTTAACATTTGGTTTGATGTTGTTTTTATCGCGAGCCATAGTTGGTATTTGCAAAAATGAAGCACAATATCTAAGACTAAATAGTGTTAGCAAGGCATTTCAAGAATTGTTTTGTGTGAATTCAACATTAGGCCTATTTATTAAAAATATTTCCATCAAAACCAAAAAAAAAAGGCTGTTCTACTTGAAATAATGATTAGGCCTACCTTCAAACCAAGAAACCGAAATCTGGTTTGGGAAATCAAAACCGGTTTTTCGGTAACAAAATCGGAATCCGGTATTCCGGTTTTCGGTTATCATCCCTAGTTAAAATAGAAGGCTAATTTAGGCTACAACTGGTGCACAATTTCCCCTAAGATATTTGACAATTAACATTGTACCAAAAGGTATTTTAGTGAAGCGTAGAATTAGACATGATTAAATATGTATAAGAAAAGAACAATAGTAAAAAATATGAGAATTATAGTCAATTAGAAATCTTTTTAACAATTTTAAAATGTATTACAATAAAATTAATTAAAGTTTTGACCTTTCCGTTTTAAATCTATTTTAAACATAAAAGCAAGCGTCTAAAATTGTGTTACTTGTTTTGAGGGGGGGGGTAACCAATTGTTGACGTAATTATATAGGGGGGGTCTCTGAAAGTTTGACAGTTGTTGACAAGGGGGAGGGGGGGAGGTAAAAATCGCCTAAAAATTGTTGACGTAATTAATGGACGTCCCCTTAGAGGTTGGTAGTTCTGCCATTTTAGAAGTCTAGGAATGTGTTTGCGGACCTTCAGCAGCCCACGGATCCGGATACAGGAAGCAAAAGAAGATTAGTGTTTTATTAGTCCATGTAGATTTATGTTTCAGTAAGCGAGTTTCTCGGAGCTGCGGGACACTGTGATCTGGGCCAAGCAGCACGTCCGACGGACATTACCAATGCCTTGGTTTCCAATGCATGTAAAAACATCGAGATTTTTCACCCATACCGTCTGGTGGATGCCCCAGGGTCTACCCAGTTTTGACGGATACCTGAAAATAATTGTGGCTGAGCCTTGTGCTATTCACAGAATCTCCTTGTACGCCATGGCTTCAACATCTTCTAAAGATGACTTTCTCACCGCTTGCCTGCATATCATGCATGGCCAGCTGCCGCTTATCATAAACCACGGCACAAAGAGAGAAATCTCAGTCGGGTCAGAAAAAAAGCAGTGGCTCTCGGGCGTTGACTCTCTGGCGGTGACTCACGACTCACGTGCATCATACTTTAGTAATTTCAGGATTCAAGAGGAAAGGTCAATGCTTTTTTTACTCGCCACATGCAACAAAATGATCTAAAAGAGATAATTTACCTTTTTTAAAAAACTCTTAGGTGGTTACTGTTACATCTAAGGAGGCACTTTACTATTTTTTTATTTAAGTGTATATTTGACATTCTCTGACATGTTTATAGAATCAGGAAAACGAATAAAAAACACAAAAGACATAACAAAACACCAACATGATACACTAAATATACTTGAAAACAACAACAATGACACTATCGCTGCTACTGAATCTAAGGCACAATTCGAATTGACTCGTAAAGGTAAAAGAAAACATTGCAAGACATGAGGAAATACGAGACCAGGTAAATAAACATCAGACTGGAATAAAATGAAAGCTTGTGTCGTGAAAGACAAGAAATTGTCTTAGATAATTCTGAACTTCTTGATTAATTTCTCACACAGTTGCCAGCGTTAATGGTTACAAGTCGTCAGACAATAGGGCGTTTGCAATCACGTGACAAAAAGCACGTGATTTTTGTTTACTTTGTGCAGTGGTGTACAAGTACAATGGCCGCTGTATTAATAAAGTTTCATATAGGCTCGAGCTTTTTTAAAGTGATGTTTTGTGTTTTAAGTCTTATTCAGATTTAAGCTGTAATATGACTGTTAAATAAAATAGGCTATTTTATTATTATCATAGACATAGATCATAGACGATGTGAGCCTATTAGTGACTTGACTAGAAGAGATATTCACCAACACTATCACTTGGCATCATAGCTGCCCTACTTAGCCATTAGCCCATTAGCCTAGCCTATGAAACATTAAAAGTGTAGGTCTATAAAGTGAAATTGAAAGTGTAAATAGGTCTAGCCGGCCCTAGCCTAATCACATTAATCAATTAATATGCAGTACTACTATTTACCTCCTTATTTTTGAGTAGGATAGCCAATATTCATATGTGAGTTTGGCATGATAAGAAAAACTTTACCATATGCCATATTTGTTCCTCAAGTGGCTTCTATTTACAAATGACGTCACTAAAAAACGTAAGCTCCGCCTATTGCAAACGCTCTATAGATAGAAACTAACAAATGAACGTAGAAAGAATGTATGGGACAAAATGACAAGATTAGAACTAAGTACATGTAAGTGCAAAGAACAGTATTTCATTGAATAAAACTATCCACAATATTCCAATATTTCCTGTCGCGTGTAAACGATTTAAATCAGTGTGGCTTACTTTCAATATAAAAATATGTTCATTGTATCCATAAGATAAAACAAAAGGTAATCTATTTCATGAATAATGAATTGAGACTTATACTAGATAACAGTGTTTTTACTCTAAGCTCATTTTAAAATTCTTAAACTTTTCATAAACTTTACACAAAATTCACAAACAAATTTATACTAGTATTTATGAAATATCTTAATGTTTGGATTGGTAGCGTATATAGGTAGTCTAAATATATAACGAAAATGTTATGGATGTTTTTTTAATCATTTAAATTTTCCCAAACTTTTACAGACTTTCCCAACTCATTATGAACTATGAAACCTGTATATATTATATTATATGCTGAGTGTTATTTGTGTCACTGAAGTGCTCTTACATTAAACGCCCCATGCAAAATAAGATGCAAATAAACAACTTCTAGTAAAGAAATAAAACTTTTCAATTGAAAATAAAATATGATGTTTTTTTAAGTTCATCACGAACAAATGTATACATCTAGAATATTATGTATGGATTAAACAAGAAAATATTAAAGAAACGTTAGACATTAAAATTTAATAAAAATCCTGAAACCATTTCAAAGTATTCAAAACACAATAAAACTGTGATACTAATATAGGCATTTTTCTTATTTGTTTTTCATACAAACATAATATATAAATAATCTTTGCCGACCTTTCTATGAATAGGAAGTAGTAAAAACACCAGGCTATTATTAATACGCTAAAATATAAATGTGGCACTTAAATCTGACAGATGCTATTTCGCGCGATGGACGGCTAAGTCGGGTTTAATTAAGAAGGCATTTTGACTGGAATGTTCTAAACTTAGAAACAGAGAAACAGGGAGCTGCTGTTATTTTGTATTTATAGACTTGATAAAAGTCTTATCCCGCAGACACGTACACACTAAAATACAACTTTCACTGAATGAAGTCATGGCCATTGGTATGCCGAGCTCATCCCGAGGGTGCTATCATTAAGATGCGACGCAAACAAATAAATCTCTTTTAATCTGTGATGCATAAACAAAATACCGTGATGTTTTGTACAAGAAAGAGAAACTCCTAGTAGCGATAGAATAGTGCATTATATGAGTAAAAGATTTGAATTTGGAAGTTCAGACCTCAATATTTTACATCTGGCCTGGACTAAATTCCAATGGAATAGTCTATTTCTGATTTAGAACAAACATAGCGCAAATGTAATCAATTCTACCTTTTATAAGGTTAAACAATCTATGTTATAAAATAACACTAAATTAAAACAAACAAATATTTTCACTTTGTTAGTCATATCTTGTAAGATACAGAAGATTGTAATATTTGATAATTTCAAATATTTGTTATTTTATTATTAGCATTACATTCATTACATACGTACTGAACATAATGTGGCCAGTGTTCAAGTATAGACCTCATACGTCATTCGGGACATAATAGTCAACATATTGTTACCGAGCGTAGCATTGGGGTTATCGTAATTGCAATTTCCCAAATTTCATGCCAGCTATCATTATAACCTAATTAGTACAGTTGTGTTTATTAGCATCCCGTGCCAGGTACGGCGTGTGTGTGTGGGGGGGGGGGACAAATTTCGAAAAGCAAAATAACATCACGCCTATTATAATAGATTTATTGTTTGATAACTTTGTAATAAAGCATAGGAAAGCATTATTTACAATTTTTGATATTTGCAATTAGTGAATCTTTAAATGCAATTATAATATTAATAATAATAATAATATTTGTAAAGCGCTGCCAACAAACATAATGTAAGCTCAGAGAGAGCGCATTTAACATGCAACTAAAACACGGATATAATCTCTAGGCTAAGAATAAATATAAAGCTGATTGAACATAGGACAAATCAAATAAATGAAACATTAACCGACCTAACAGATGAGTAAGACAGTATGGGTCTAAAGCATGTTATCTAAGGTAAATATTGAAATATTGGAATATTCAAGGATACAGAATGTAGGGTTTAAAAAAACAAAAACAGCCTATGTTAACGTTTACCTTGGTTCTCTTCTTGATGAGTTGTTAACCTAGTTTAAGGTGGGAGAAAGGAATTCAAAATACGTGGAAATGATATACATCAATGTACAATAAGAAAGGGTGATAAATGGGTGATTTTAACAAGAGAAAATGGGAACGAGAGAAAAACGGTGATGGGAATGAAAAAGAGAGAAAGAGATAGAGAGATACTTGAGAAATTCATCTGACCGAGGGGGGCTACTTTCACTATTCACTTTCTTTTCTATAATTTCTAAGAATTCCAAATGTGAAGTTATCACCTAAATCTGACAGACATCATGGTGTACATGGCATGACGTACACTCCTACACAGAGTTGTACCTGGTACAAACATCAATGGACACTTTTCACTGTGCACACAGTTAAGTACAATTTCTTGTGAACTTGTATTTCTAAGCCCATAATTTTTCAACTAAATAACCCACGTCTTTATATAAAAACAAACCAACAGCATACAAAAAACAACAAATAAAGTCTACAGCTTTATGTTTTCAACAACGTAACTATAAAACAATAAATTCAATATTACATTTCAAGCCTTTGTTGTTGTTATTATTATTATTATATCATGTTAGTTTATAAGTATGGCATTTTTATAAAAGGGATTAATACATCTTAAATATCAAAGGGGTGATTCTTTTGTTATAACAACGATAAAGTGTCGATGTTTTTTTTATGTTTTTCTAAAGCTTTTAATACGTTTAGGCACGCTTAACACGCCAGCGTTGAAGTTTTATGTACAATAGTTTGTTGTGTGAATCTATGACAGAGACAGTGTCAGTATTTTTCAGCAAATGGAGGGTCTGGGGGTTGATGTTTAACATTGGGACTTTAAATACCCAATGAAGATAATGAACAGAGATAGATTAGATAGACAGGACAGACAAATAGACCAACAGACAGACAGATAGATAGATAGATAGATAGATAGATAGATAGATAGATAGATAGATAGATAGATAGAAGATAGATAGATAGATAGATAGATAGAGAGAGAGAGAGATAGGTTTGTATCTGTGTGTAGATTGTACATTATGGCAGAAAATATGTTTGTGAATTACTATGCACTACTAAACACTACCATATTTAACCGTATCTAAAACAGTTTATTCCTACAATATGTGTGCCCTTAATGAAATATACACATTGTCAAGGTTAAACAGACCAAAAAAGAAAGAAATACACGAGAAACTAAACCACACCATCCAATGTGCTTTCATTATACATGATCACATTGTAACATTGTGTCCGTATTGGAGTTAGCTGTTGCTGTTATTTTCCTAACCACATTAAACTGTTACAAAACCAAAGTTGCTTTTTTGTTGTTGCTGTACTCGGTGTAAGAACATCTTGATTAATTATGTTTAACATACACACACACACGCACAAAATGGGCTGACGGGCTCGACAGCAATGCAACCAGGGTCGTGTTTTTTATTTTCATTATATCCTATGAGTTGTAGTTGATGTCATTACTGAATGTTGGTTGCTAATGTAACTGCAAGCTTATGTTGCAGTAACATGGGGGGAAAAAACGCGAAAGCATAGGGAAAGATTGAGGCTGTCAAGAGTGCAGGCGACAAATATCGCGAACGCGAGATGATGGCCATTTAATAAATAACAAGACAGCGGTATGCGGCAAGAACAGAGAGGGACTTTTTTTTTGGTTCATCTCGGGTCAACAGGACATGGTCAAGCGTCCAGCCGTTGACCCGCTGCCCCCGTTTCACACAGGTGTCATACTTCACCCCGCGCCGCCTGGGGACGGAATGCGGAAGAAAAAGGTGGTCAAAGGCGCCGGTGACTCTCCTCTAGAGAGGGCGACATAGAAGTTGTTTGTCATCATCGGGGAGCAACAATTACGCCGAAGTCGCCGCGGTCAAAGTCCATATTTGACCAAGGGGGGCTCTCTCTGCCTATCTGCTACAATACCGGGTTATAGCCGAGCTGGACCGCTGATTAAAAGATTCACGGAGGGTTAATTCCGGCCATGAATTTTGGACATTGGCCAGAAGGTAGGAGATGGTTTAACATCAGAGTACAGATTTAACACGAAAAATTTATTCAGATAGCGAGATGAACTGGGGAAGAAGGGGAGAGCAGGGTAAGTCTACGTCGTTAGCTAGACCGACTGCAAAAAAAATGTAAACAAAGACACATTTTTAAAGTAATACTATTGAGGAGAAGTGTGGCAGAATAGTGGGCATGGAATGTTTACATTGAGAATGAAGAGACAAGGTTTGTTGTTAAAGAAAAAGTTATTTACACATAGATCTATACAATGAGCCGCTCAATTAAACTAGAATGTGGGAAAGCTACAGCGAGACCTTGACATTACATTCAAAAGTCTTGTATTTAGCCTTGTTTTTTGAATCACTGTTAACGCGCGTACAATTAAAAAAAACACAAAAAAAAAACACATAAGCGGTGGTCTATCGGCATAAAGTTCACCAGTTTTCGTGACCACGGTATACAAGGGGGATTGTGTATCCACCACAATGCCCAGCCGCTTTTCCCCAAGCTAGTGTAAGATACTCAGCCGGGCAGACTTAAGGAACACCCTCCAGAACCGGGAAAAAAATCTTAGCCTTCTACGGGATTCGAACCTTCGATACACCAGCCCCCGGCCTATCGACCAAACGTTAGCTTACTTTTCCCATGCACTCTTGTCCGGTGGATTTTTCATATCGTTTTTAGACTTTCTTGCTCTGATTGTGATTGACTGGCTAACATCAGCAGTGGCTGTTTAATGAGTTGGCTACACATTGTGCTGTCCATACAATCTCCTGTTTAACATGCTCAGAGAAACATGTCCCAAATGTTGAACTTTCTTAGATGTCCTAATACAAAAAGAACCGTAATGGATTCGGTTCCAAACCCTGACACCTGTGAAAGGTGTGTAGACACCTGTGCAAGGTGTGTAGCAGCTACCAGGTGAAGGGCTACAAGTGCTACAAGGGCGCTATTATAATAATAAAAACATGGATGACAACATTAACACGCTCTAGGAAGTGAATGCGCGATTCGTATCCAACAAGGCATTCATGTAACGCAAACACGAACCACATACAGGCCCTGCACTTAGCACCTTGTCGAGTTCTCAATACGGCCTATATGCCTAATGGCTCCGATCGCTAAAGCCGCGCCAATAATTTTTTACAAAGGCACTAATTATTAAAACAACAAAAAGACCAACAGACCGTTCGCAAAAACCAACCACCACCGCCCGAGTGTGTGTTTACATTTGCGCCATTAAATGTCACTATCAGCCCCACCCCAAAAACACACACACACACACAATCTTTCTCCATTTCTACTCCACAAAATTTTAATAGCAGGAAAGAGCCATAAAAACTTTGTGCTATTTTTCTCTCGCAAGAAGCTATTCTTAGCCAACAACAGCAAAACAAAAAAAAAATTATGTTATGTCAATGGTTCTTTAGGAATGCTGCGGCGTCTTTCTCTCTGACTTTTTAATTCCCTCTCTTAGTTCAAAATAAAACGTCTCCTTACCTCTCTCTTTTCTTGTTAACCGTTGATAACTGATAAAGGTTGGAAGAGGTAAGATGGGGGGGGGGTGCAAGAGGGGTCTCGTCATCAGGAAGAATGGGGGAGGGGGAGAAAGGAGATTTACGCTTGAAGTGTTTGTGGACAATTATTATTTGAAGTTTCGGTTAGGCGGTAAATGTTTGGTAACAGATCTGCCGATATGATGTTCCGTAAATGGCTTGATATGCGGCCGGGGAGAGAGGGGAGCGTGGTGTGCCCTGTAACACAAACAGCCGAAGCTGGGAAACAATGAAGGAATGGACTCTTTTTTAAATAGCACATACTATCTGGCCCTAATAATAAATGAAACAAAAATAGGGTGTCCCGTCCCACCCCCTTTAAAGAGAGAGAGTGATCTTTCCCCCACCCCCTCTCTCTCTCTCTTCACTCTCCACGGGAAGTTCTGGCAAGCAAGTTATGGGCCCAGACCACCTTCAAGTGTACCGTCACTTTATCAGCTGTAGCGGTTTAAAAAAAATGGGCGTGGTGGCATGGTAACCAAATGTGTCAAGTGAAAGGAAAATTGAAAGCAAAAAAATTAAACGCGCTAAGACGTCAGCTTAACCTAGTTTTGTCAACAGCACAAGAATAGGGAGAATGGAAATAATAAATTGTAAGACAGGAATGACTCAACTAAGTCAAGTGTTTGTATTTTTATCACCTCCATTTCGTTGCAGTATCGTCCTCGCCGTAGGCAGCGGCTACCACTAGGTTATAGCCTTATAGCACTAGGAGTTTTAACCTGGGTCGAGGGAGCTCGGAGATGTGGATCCGGGAAATGTTTTGTCATGAGCTGTGGAGCCGGGAAATATTTTGCACAAGAACTGTGGAGCCGAGAAAGTAAGGGTTTGCATTTTGCATATGAGCTGTGGAATTGTTTTGCCCAGAAGCTGTGGAAACGGGAAATGTTTCACCAGTGAGCTGTGGAGCCGGGAAATGTTTTGCCTATGAGCTGTGGAACCGGCAGATGTTTTGCACATGAATCGTGGGTCCGGGAAATGTTTTGCCAGTGATCTGTGGAGCCTGGAAATTTGTGCACATGAATTGTGGGCCTGGAAAATCTTTTGCCCATGAGCCGTGTAGTCGGTAAATGTTTTACCAGTGAGCTGTGGAGCCGGGAAATGTTTTGCCAGTGAGCTGTGGAGCCGGGAAATGTTTTGCCTATCAGCTGTAAAAGTAAAAAAGTAAGCTAAAGTATCCCGTCAGATAGGGTCGGTGAGGCAGCGTTCACCAGTTTCTGTGGCCACGACATACTAGACTAGGGGATGGTTTGGCCAGCCCAATACCCAACCGCCTTTACTTTACCCCAACTAAAGTCAGGTACCCCTCAGAGCTGGGTAGATTCAGTGACACCCTCCAGACCCTAGAACAAACCCTAGCCGTCACCAGGATTCGAACCCAGGAGCTTGAGAACGCCAGCCGAACACGCTTCAGCTCGGCCACCGTGCGCACCCATCAGTATATCGATTTCATGCCCACCATCTCTTCCCCATTAAAACACACATCTCCAAATAGACCACATTTTAAACTCCATGTCAATACAAAGCTCATGTAAAATGTCAACAAACTATAAAAAGCCTCACAACCCTGCAGATATCCATCTACCTCCTCTTTCAAAAGATAAAAAAAAAAAAAAAAAAACTCAACAAAAAATCAGCTGATGTGTGCAGGACTTACTCACGCGCGCATGGCACACGAACTTACTGCATCATACATACACTTGGCCAGGCTGCATTAACTGGCATGGCGGGAGGTGGCGGGAAGGGGATGCTGGTTGAAGGAACAAGGTTTCAGAAATAAATACTGCCTTGGCACAAGAACAACTTGGTTTTGAGAACAACTTTTTTTTTACTTATTTGCTTGTTCTCTTAGCGTTAATTTTCGTGAGTTTTATTTTACTCACGCTAAGACACGACTAAAGGAGTTGGGGGGGGGGGGGGAGGGTATGTCACTCATTATCTCTCGTTAATAGGATTATTCGTCACGGTGATGGAAACGGCAAGAAGATGTGAAACGATTTGCTCCTGTGTATCACAGATGTGCGTCTTTTGGATTGAGAACGGATTTTTAACAATCCACTCCAGGCCGGTCACTAGAAATATAATGTCAAATACCTTATAATGTTAATGTATGATATTACTGGACAGTGTCCCCCGCCAGTCCCACTAAGCAGTTTGGACTGGATTGTCACATAGGGGTTCATATGTAACAAAATAAGAAGACCTGTATTCTTATCGAATGAGCAAAACAGATTTCCATATAAAAAAAATTGACATGGACATGGACTGACTTTATGTTAAGATACAATAATAGAAACTGAAAGGTCATATTCAAGTTATCTTATCTTATACATTACCTACGATCTTTCTATAAAGAATATTATTGCGCCCTACGCACTCAAATATTTAACAATATGCACAAGCCAGACAATCTGTAACAATGCACACAAACCAGACAAAAAGCATAGAGTTTAAGCAGTAATAAAAAAAACTATAATAATACACTTCAATATACACAAACTATATAATAACAATAATATACACCAAACAGACAAACTGTAATAAAAATACACAAAGCAAACAGACAAACTGTAATAAAAATACACAAAGCAAACAGTCTGCATTACAAAAGCACACACGAACTCTCCAATCTGTAGTAGGCTAATATAATCTTTAAGTAACCCCATTCATCATCATAAATCTCATCGAATCATCGGACAGGGTTAATAAGAAATAAATCCTCGTTAAATACTAGTAAAGACAATAAGAAGTCAGCCAATGACGCTTGAGCTTACACCCAAAGGGCATGTTGTATGTCTTTTTTTTTCCCTAACGAAGCCACAATTTTAAAATTTATACTTTTTTTTTTACCGCCAACCGCCAACTAACATTTTGAAAGCCGCTCAGTTAGTGGGTTAAAATCCTACAAATTCTCGGTAATTAACGCCATTTTATAGGAACTTGGTCAAGGTTCATTCTTATACGATAGGGTTGGGCGAACTAGAAAAAATTTTGTACAAATATTAACTCAAGCGGTAAACACACCTTATAAAATTGATGACGAAAAATAAATTTAGACTACCACTTTTTGTCACTTTTAAAATAAGACTGAAAATATAGTAGGCCAATATATATTAGTTGGGCAGAAAACTGGGTCACTTGCTTAAAAACAAATGTCATTTTAAAAAATATGAAATATGAGAAAACTTTAGTGCTACTTTTGATAAAAATAATATGTTGGATTCTTCTTCTGTATCACTTGATTACAGAGATTTTACATCGGGTCTAGATCTATATTCCGTGACCTCCAGAGATGTATACGAACCACTAAATTAATGAAATATATAAAGACGACATCTGCATTAAACTTTTAATTTAACGTAAACCAATAAAATAATTGTATAGTAAATTTTGAAGTTCATTGTACATAATGTTGTTGTTTTTCTTGTTCTTTTATTAGAGACTCTAGCTAAACTTAACACCAAACAATATCATACACACTAGACACACACACACACACATAAAATGAGGTCGCGTGAATTCCATACATGCTTTATGGTTTTTACCTTTAAACATACGATACATGGGAAAAGTGGAAGTAGGGGGGGAGGGAGGGGGGGTTGGGAGGGGTGTTCATGGAAAAGTTCGTTCCGTTAAACAATAGGAAGGAAGACAAAGTGAATGACTTTACTGTAAGCATGGCTCAATGAGACTGTAAAGAAGTGTGTTGCATAAGTCGACCACTGGTGAGTGTAAGTAAAATGAGGCTCCCATGAAATACAGAGTATTACTGTAAACGCAGTCAATATCGCAATTTTTTTTTTAAATATAAGGAAATTTGAATTAATGAGAAACTTAAGCTGTGTAATTATAATGTACCACCGTAGCATAATATGTTTCCTATTGAAGAATAGTGACTACCCCAACATCTAAAGATATAATAAATTGTTGATCATTTCCTGAACATTTAAAAAGCACAAAAAATCTACAATTAATTTAATTAAAGACATGCTAAGCAATGTTTGTTTCCAATTATCCAATTAAAAACAAACGTTTTTTGCAATAAGATTAATGATATGTTCCCCACGTTTTCATGCAAGCATCTCTACATTTCTGAAGCTACACAATGTTACATCAAATTCTTGTTGTTCATTAATATCTCGTTATTAATATGCATGCCCTTAAAAAAATAGATCACCCTAACATACACACATTTTTATTAGGAGTCTTGCCCATAGCTGGGAGTCAATCCTTTATTCTCAAGTTAATTATAATCTAATTTTGATAATGGAACGTTGGTAGGCCTACTTGGTACCGATATTTAAAGACATTTGAAGAGTTCTATATTGTTCCTTTAAATAAAGCCTACATGCAATAGACACGAGGGAACCAACACTAAACTATTTAACTATCACACTATATTTATGCACAAACTATAATATTGTGACAGTCAGGATGGAATAATTATAAAATTATTTTGACATAATAATAATAGGCCTAATAAAAAATATTTTGTTAGGAAGTGTGTTTAACGTTTTCGTTACCCTAGAGTTGATCATTAGAATTAAAAAAAAAAAAGATTATTAAAGTATTACTATGAATGGTACTATTAACATTATTTAACATATAGCCTAGAGAGAGAGAAAGGGATTAAAATAAGCCATGTATTTAAAAAATATATTTGCCCCTTAAATTCTTAAAGTATTGAAAAGCTTTGTCTAAACATACTTTCACAAGAGCACACATAAAAAAACGAATTTTGATTTTGTTTTAAATGGGCGTGGCATGCCGCATTTTTTTTAATCGTAAGTTGTAAAAATAGCCTAAATGTTAACCAGGTGTGTTAAAAAACAACTGTAATTGCAGTTTTTAAAAGAAGAACAAATTAATGCCAGTGATATAAAGTTAACAAATAATAGATCTAGAGTCTAGTTCATTTTTTCTTTCATTCACTTTAAGTTCTTAGCTGATAGAAACCCGTTAGTGAATACCAGGTAGACGAGGGCAGAAGCAGACGATAGTCGATAGGTTAAGAAACCCAGGTGTGTTGTTACTCCCGACTTGGGAGAACTTTTACAACTTTTGAAGAATATATAAAATATTTGCAAATACAATTAAATATCCTTACCTTAGCGATTTTTACTGGTTCGTTAAATTCCCTGCCACCTTGAAGCCTAAATCCCCAGGGGGAGCCCCCTGTCAGAACTACTGTGAACGTGGTCATGTTTTGATCGAAACCGCCATGAAGCTGAGGAGCATTTACTAAATGATTGTAAGGGTTGACCTAATTCAGTTTACAAGAAAAATACTGACTCGTGTTGGGACTAAAAATAGAGTATACGCAGTCTTAAAAAAATAAGCATATTTGTAGTCTTGAAAAAATGAAAAATACAATTAATCAATATTAACATTTATAATACAAATTTTATTTGAGTTTTATATCTAAAATAAGTTATTTAAATTTATTTCACCGCCTGTTATAATCCCTTCGATTTGGCAACGGGCATTACCAATAAAATAATTACATTTAAAATATTTAAAGAATGTCTACTACTGGCCGCAACATAGGGTGAATGAAAAGTGGGCAATTAAATTACGAAATTCAAAATGTATTAAAAACAGCAGCATCAGAAAAATTATTTCTCAGTAGCTTGCTTTGAAGATATGCATTATAAAACGAAAGAAATGAACAGTAAATTAACTAGGTCAAAAAGAATACATTTTACTTCCGGTGTCATGTTAGCAACTGTAAACTAAGTTATCAAAATGAGAAGAAATTCTCACGTTTTTTTTTAATTAAAATTATTGTGCGTAATAAAGGCTTCATAGAGTAAACGTAAAACGGATTTAATATTGGATGCAGTGTATTTACACAGCCTCTCATCATGGGTAAATACTAATTTAAGTCCATTCCCCCTCCCACTTTACACTTACGAACTTTAGATTAGACAGTCTGTAGAATCATTAAATTCATTAGATACGTCTGATACGATGATAGGTAGGGACTAGGGATAGGCCTACACTGCGACACTGCTTAGTAGGCTTAGTGAGTGCTACAATTCGATGACGATAATACGATTTACATAATATAATATTAATATAATATTTAATTAATTTAATTATTTTTGGAAAATTATTATATTGAATTTAAAATGACTATTTTGACAATGGCCTTAGGCCTTAGGCTAATAATCTATCTAATAAAATAGCCTAAATAAAGTATTAGGCCCCTAATATTATAGAGAAACTGGTAGAACCTTGCTCAGCACAGAAATAGTTGGAGAGGCACCTTACACACCGGTTTAAATGCGGCTGAGGGCAAACTTCGCCTTATGGTGGAGGCTAAAAGAGCAGCGAAGAAAACTAAAGAACACAGGCTGCCCCTAACAATTTCCAACGGTCCAGCTTTCAGGTGCCAGAGATGCGACAGAGCCTGTCTATCAAGGATAGGTCTCCACAGACACAGTCAATTTTGCAGGGCTGGCCAAATCACAGGAGGGCAAATCTAATCGTCTTTCGAGACTATGGAGCCAATGAAATGATGATTATTATTATTAGTTTAGAAATAGGTCAACTATTAATAGTAATTACTAGTACAAGTTACAAGTCATAGAATAAACTGATGCTACGGCTAGAGACACTACCTAGATAGAGTCATAATAAGATAGTCAAAACTGACTCATAACATAGTCTATTAAATATTACTCTATAGTAAACTAAGTCGTTTAAGACAATTCTAAGACAATCTAAGACAAAGAGTCTATTATACTGCTCCTAGAGCTGTTTTCCTCATTTTATCCCAATCCCTAGCTTTGACTTAACCATCTTCCTGTCATTAATTAAATCCTTCTCAAACTTTCAAATTCAATGATTACTACATACATCAACACCTTAAGTTTTTAGTCTATAGGCCTACTGTCCTATATTTTTAAAACTTATGTAGAGTCTATAGGTCTACTCCTGCCTTTACCTATAGGCTAGCTATAGTCCTAAAGACCTTATGTATCTATCTATGGTTGAAAGGTTAAGGAATCTCACTTAACTTACTACATCTAAGACTGTGTATGTCTGTGTGTATTTGTAAAGTATCACAGACTGAGGATGTGTGTGTATGTGAGGCCAGCTGGTCCCACAGCTAGCACACTGAGTGTCAACAAAACCGCCCAGGTTCTAGCCCTGCCACCCACCAGACCAGAACCCCACTTCTCTATTTAGAGATTGTGAACCGAGATTACTCTCTCAGGGCTCAGAGAA
The DNA here is from genome assembly GCA_949126835.1 of Anisus vortex. Lineage (NCBI taxonomy): Eukaryota > Metazoa > Mollusca > Gastropoda > Planorbidae > Anisus > Anisus vortex. Next base: position 30,784,787 of record OX421494.1, read on the forward strand.
CTAATTCTGCAGTATCACTCAGGTGTGATACGTTACCATAAAGGGTCAGCGCAAATAGTTGGCCATCACTCTCCACTCTAAGATCAGGTAAGGCGGGGCAATCTGCAAGCACATGGTCGACCGTATCTTCCGCATCCCTGCAGTTTTGACACCGCAAATTTTCTTGGGGCCTAAACTTACTAAAATAGGCTCCTATTGGACAATGCCCAGTTCAAAACTGGGCTAGGGCTATTGTAGATTGTTCCCTTCTGTGACGTATCCACCATGGGTCAGCTCGATTGAGCCATTTCAGATGTTGCCACACACCTTTGCCCTTGTCAAAGTTGTCCCAGCCGTGTACCACTGTTCCATTTCCCATTCAGGATCCCTGCCACCCACCAGCCCCTACCACCCACCAGCCCCTGCCACCCTGAAGGAGTTTTAGGCTTAGGACATAATAATCTTCTATTTTGAAGGAACATCTCTAAACTTTAATTCATGTAGAGTTGAGCTTAATAATCTGAATGCTACCTTTCAATTTCTATTAATGCATTTTAACAGAAAAAATAAATTGCCATAGTTTTTATTAAATCTTTTAACTGTAAAATGTAAGTACAGAATATATACACTATGATTATCAATAGTCTTTTTTGCAATTATATTTTTTTTAAATAATATAACTAAAATAAAAGAATGATTGGCCAGCTTCTTGTTCTAACAGTTTCATTTGTGAAAAAAAAGTTTCCCTAGTTGACCTTAAATGACTGAAAAACTGAACTTCACCAGTTTCACTAACCACAACATAAAAGGGCATCACAGTGTTGCCAGCACAATGTCCAGCTGGGTTTCCCCAACTTAGATCGTGTAGCCATAATAACCAGGGTCTCACTGGGACACCTCCATACCCAGGGAAAAAAGTCCTAGAGCCAGATTTTTTACAAATTTCTTACTTCTGCTAAAGGTCTTCCATTTTATTACAATGAAACAATTTCCCACCTACACCTATTAATTTAATTACTTTTTTTACTACATATTTTATGATATGCAGTGTTAGACTCATTACATTGTTGTTGCTTTTTTATTTTGCAGATGAAGTATTAACATTGCTGTCTGAGCTGAAGTTAAATGACTCAGAGAAAGAGCAAGAAAACTGTATTGAAAAACTTATCCAACTAGTCTGTGAACTAAGTAAGTCTTAATAAAGTTTTTTTTAAATCTGTCCAGTTGAGACCTTGTTGGTCCATAGAGCCAATGAAGCAGCATTCACCAGTTTCCTTGACCACTGTATGGCCAGTACAAATGTATAGCCAATTGTATTTTCCTCAACTAATTTCTTGTAGCCTTTAGAGCTGGGTAAACTCAAGGAAACCCTTTAGTCATTGAAAAAAAAATCTTTAACCGGATTTAAACCAAAGTCCTGTAGTAAGCAATCTGAATGTTCTTCTGCTAGACCACCATGTACAATTTCTTAGTATAAACTTTTTTTTTAACCTAATAAAATTGCCTCTGATGTTTTAAAGCTTTAATAATTTAAAATATGTCTGTTTTTCAATATACCTATAGTAGGCTCCTAAGCAGCTCATTACTTATGGAACAATTTAACCATTTAATAAAGCAATGCTGCTATTTTTTATTTGTTTTTATGATATCCTTTAAAAATAATAATTTTATCATATAGTATTTTGAGAAAATACAATGATGTTTTAAAATGATCTAGCTATTTAAAAAAAAAATATTTTTTAACTCAAGGCCTTAAATGCTTTTAGTGGTGATAATATTGTTCTATCTTTCTGTAGATACAATTATTCTTAGTTTTTATATTAACTGTTTCTTTTTTTGTTTTATTGTAGATGAAGATGATGACGATAAAAAAGAAAAAGTTCAAAAAACCATTGTAGCTAACGAAGCCATGAATATCTTATTATCACACCTGAATAAAAAGTCAGGGAATGAAAATGAATCAATCATTACTAGCATAGCTCAGTTAATAGCCGAGCTAGCCAAATCAGGTGAGTTGGAGCTACTTACTACATATCTCTTTATCATAGTATAAATTGTGACACACCACTATATGAAGGGTTAATCAAGTTTTGTTTTGTAATAAAATTAGCTGGTTCACCAGTGTATTCAAAGGGATAGATTTCAAATTGTTGATTTTTTTGTGTGAATATCAGGTATTCATTACAAATTCAGGAATGACCATTTTCTGTTAACCCTTTTGAGTTGTGTGAAAGTATTTTTTTTATACATTTTCTCTTACTGAAAAGATATCCTAAAACAATTGTAAAACACAAATCCACATTTATTATATTTACTTTATTAAATTTTTTTTTTTAAATCTGTTTTAATATCAATATATTGCAGAGTGTCTAAGAGAGCCGCTTGTCAACACTGGTGTAGTGCCTCCCCTATTACATCATCTACCTAGTAAAAATATTGCCTTAGCTACACAAGCATGCCGTGCATTAGGAAATATATGTTTTGACAATGGTAATTGTATTATAGACTCTTTTGTGTTGTTTTTTTTAGTCTCTTTGTAGGCCTTCTGGTATGTTTTGATCAAGATAAGTATGTTATAGACCTATTGTACTAATGCAAAAATGTTGTTATAAATACGACTGTATTTAATTCAAAGTTTTTGTATGTAGATTTATTCAGCAAAAATTTTTTTAGAAGATATACTTTAAAGAACATTTAATAATGTATATAATATACACAAGATTATATGTTGCAACTTGATTTTGATATGACTCTTTGTTTATCATTGAATCCCTTAGATCCAGGAAGAATGGCAGTAGACAAAGAGGATGGTATAACAGTTGTATTGAATGTTTTGTCCAATCATATGAACAATACAGAAGAAGGGGCGGCTCGCCTCCGAGTCATCGTTTGTGGGTTTCTATTGAATCTGACCAACAATTGTGGTAAGCTGCTTTTGTAAAAAAAATTTGGGGGCTCATCATATTTCTCTCTTGTGTTTTGATCATTTTAAAATCACTGTGAATTCATCTACCGGTACTTTGTAGTATCTCAGCAATGATTTGAATAAAATTGTAAAAAATATAAGAACTATATACATGAAGAAAACAATATATGCATTGTATCTGTGGCTTATTTAGGCTGGAAGGTTTATCTACAAGTAATGATTTTTATTTTGTTTTTCTTTTATCTGTACAAAAAATATTTTTTTTTCTTTTTGGTTTTGTATATTAATATTGTGTATAAGTAGAAAAGAGTTAAATTCTCTTTCTCCCTCTCTCTCTCTCTCTATCTCTATCTCTCTATTAGACCACTGACCATTTCCTCTTCATCTGTTGCACTTGGCTATTGATTCCTTCCTTGTGGTGGCCAACCATCCCCCCCCCCTCCTCACCAATTCAGTTTATTGATTATTAAATTGAGTCCAGACTGTTTCTCCCCCCACCTCCCCCACACAAGCCTTTTGAATGTCTGATGCGTGGGCGGTGTGGGGGAGGACATTTTTATTGTGTGTGGCATCCTGCCATGGTCTGTAGAGGTAGATACTGTGCCATCTGGACCACTGGTCACTTAGAGTGTTTTGACCATTCTAATAAAAAAAAGATAGAAATAACTACTCTGGATGCAGTCAAGCAAAACCTAATCTTACTTCTGCCTGCAATACTAAAAAACTGTTCTTATATCTATATTAGCTAGTGAAGGATTTAAACAATAAGTTTAATGATTTATTTTGTGAGTTTTCCTGTGTAGAAACATGTTTTTTTTAAACACCAGTAATTATATTGATTAACACTTAAAACTGTTGCTAAATTGTAAAATCAATAGAGGTGGTTACAACTGATCTAACTTTTGTAATCAACAGTCAACTCCCTTGGTTGATTCTTATCTGTTATCCCCCCCCCCAGCCACTTCCCCCCCCTCTCTCCCACTCTTGTGTAGTTGAATGACTTGTAAGAACTTTTTCCATTTATTCTTTTCTAAAAGGGTTTCAGTGACAACAGGGAAAGACAATTAACTTTTGTTTTACCTATCTCTGCAGACAATCTAAACAGAATTGTAGTCTTTTTTTAATACAAGGGGAGGGGTATGCTTCTTAACTTATTATTTTAGTATCTCAACATTTATTCTTTCAAGGATGTTTGGATGACTACACTTACAGTGTATACTACATCTAATGTACTGAAAAATTTCTCCAATTTTGTTGACCACACACACCTTCCCACACTGGCCACACTCCCGCTCCCACACTGAGCACACCCACACACTGACCACACTCCCACACTGACCACACTCCCACACTTCCACACTGACCCCTCTCCCACACTGAGCACACCCACACACTGACCACACTACCATACTGACCCCTCTCCCACACTGACCACACTCCCACACTGACCACACTCCCACACTGACCACACTTCCACACTGACCCCTCTCCCACACTGAGCACACCCACACACTGACCACACTACCATACTGACCCCTCTCCCATACTGACCACACTCCCACACTGACCACACTACCATACTGACCCCTCTCCCATACTGACCACACTCCCACACTGACCACACTTCCACACTGACCACACTCCCATACTGACCCCTCTCCCACACTGACCCCTCTCCCATACTGACCACACTTCCTCACTGACCACACTCCCATACTGACCCCTCTCCCACACTGACCACACTTCCACACTGACCACACTCCCATACTGACCCCTCTCCCACACTGACCCCTCTCCCATACTGACCACACTCCCACACTGACCACACTTCCATACTGATCCCTCTCCCATATTGACCCCTCTCCCACACTGACCACACTGAACACACTCCCACACTGACCACACTCCTGTACTGATCACTCACCATTTTCCATAATGACCACATACTTATTCCAACATGACCACACACCTGTCACACACTCAATACCACACTGACTATACACATCCACTAACACAAGCTGACCACACTTTTCTCACTTCTTCTTTCTAGAAACCAACCAACATGTTTACACGGGTGCGGATGTGATAGGAAGAGTAGACAATAATACATCCTTTGGTTGTTTTGTTTAGACCTTGCCGAGAACCCTGGTCAGGCTAAAGACACTGGCTTTTTCTCTTTTGTAATGTACTTAATACCCGTGGAATTGACAATTTATTTAAGTATTTTATAATCTCAATGTGTCAATGCCTTAAAGCAATTTTCTGTGGAAGGAAAAAATGTTTTGGGGTTCAATGCTGCACTCTCCGCCTGATGCTCCAAAACTACATGAGAGAGAGGGGTAAAGAGGGTGAAAGAGAGAAGAACAAGTGCGAGAGAGAGGGAGAAATCAGTAGACGAGACGCATAATCTTAATAATTATGTTCACATAAGGTCTGATATCATATGCTATGACCCCCCCCCCTCCCACACACCCTAGTTTTGGACGTATTCGTTATGCAACACTATCGATTGCTCGACGCTGTCGTCTGGAGAGGAAGGAAATAGTTTGGGATGCGCGCGCACATCTCGTAAAAAGCATCGACCCCTAACTAAATTAGATTAAAAGTGATGCAGTTTCTATGCATAAAAAAAAATAAAAAAATCTAGATCTATAACGATCAAGGTTCACAAAGGGCAGAATTAATAATAAATACACGATGGTTGTAGGTTAGGTTTTGTGTATGTTGGGTATGTGTGTGTTTGCGTTGTCTAGGCAGGACATACAACAAGTCACACAAGTGTGAATGGGTCGCAAACGTTGTTTTTTTTTTAAATATCGTTTTTTTTTGGTCAAAGGCGGAAGTGTGAAAGAGGTAAATCTGTGTCTGTGTGAAATTATGTGCAACGTAAACCGATGCTTCATTCAAGGGCGGAAATAGTTCAGTAGATAGTTATTAAATAGTATATTGATGACATCCTTTGTAAATACCTTCAGCTTATTGAGATTATTAGATTGACACGATTGGGGGGAAAACAAAGCAGCCTTTTCAGATCATGTAGGTCTATTGGGGCAAGTGAAGCAGAGCTCACCGTAACATGTAATCATCTTATCTACCTGTCCGAAGAATGTCGCAAGTACTCACACCGATGCACATGCACTTGCTCCAATTTCATGGAATTCGCATTGAATTATTAACTAGGCGACATTTTCCGTATGCCTGCTTTTTCGCCAGGTTGTACAAATAGACAAGCTACAGGCATGGTCATCCAGGCACCGGGCTTGATGAGACGGGTTTTGTTGCACTCGTGCGTTCTCCCCACCGAAGATTGGTGGGCCCTCAGGACCCTTGCAATGATTTCCGGAGGTGCGACGGAAGATTCCCCCATGCGTAGCCCACTTCGCAAGCTTTGAGGTCCATGGGTACAGAAGTGGTAGCGCTCACCACTTTCAAAGGGGGAATGGTGTGGCCAGCACAATGTCCAGCCGCCTTTCTCTTTACTTCTCCACAACTAATGGCCACCCTCCTATGTGCGGGAAACGACAAACCCTGGCATTTAACCTTGAATCTGACCCGAGACCTTCCATAGGGCATTGCGAACGCGCCCGCCGTTTTATCACATTCATTGTCTACCATGAAAACTAGAATACAGATTTTAAAGATGTTGACTTTACCCATAAAGAAAGCTTGACCATAGAAGTTCTCTCATTCAATAGTGATAGTGACCCAATGTCTTGGATGACGTTGTCCCGAGATTCATAAGAAACACCGTAGATATCAACTACCTGGAAATGTTTCGCTTTCTTTGATATTTTTCGTTGGTTTTGTCTTAGATCATAGGTTTTCAACCTTTTTCGACTCACCGCCCCCTTTTACTATTTTTTTCCGCTCACCGCCCCCCCCCCCCCCAACTTTCTTTTAGCGCCCCCCCCCCCTTTCGCAATCTGGACTATAGTTTCCGAAATTTTTTTTAGGCGAACTAGACTTTTTCTGTGATTACTTATCTTTAAAAGAACTGAAAAGGAAACATATTGTAATAATTAATAGATCTAAAAATTGCCTTAACAAAAGGTTTCAATAAATCAATATTAATGCGAATCGTTTGCCTGGTGTGTTGCTAGCAATTTGTCTAGTTTTGTTTAAATTTTTGTTGCAAAAGCCTCAGGGACTAATAATCAGTAATATTTGTTATATTACAAAACAGAACTTGTTCGGCATCACTATTGACTCAAATGTGGAAACAATTTTTCGTTAAAGGGAGATAATTAGCCCGTTTTATTTGAGCTAATATTTCTGTTCTTTTTTTTTATAAAAAAAATGGCTTACAATTTACAACTTTGAAATGATCAAGCTTTAAAAAGTATTTGAAAATTAAATAATTATATATGACTAAAGAATTTATATGTATATTTTCAAACATTACAATAACTACCCAGTTTGTATGATTACAAGTTATCTATACCGCTTAACAATAATTTTATACTATTGCCTATTACTTTTGCTCAAAACTGTTTCAAACACATTAATGACATCTCGGTTAAACTGATATCAAAATATCATTAATATTAATATTAGCAAATGTTAGGGCGACAGTGATCGGTCAGCAGGGTTGACAGTCCGGTGAACCAACCACAGGACCAGCCGGCCGCACACTATATTTACCAAATACAGACCCCTACTTCATCGAAAAGTCACTGCGATTCCTATTTCTTATTAATATAATAATATGAAGGCATACTGTGGGGGGATATCAGATATTTAGCAGCACTTGCGTTTACATCGCATTTCATCCTTCAAAAACTAATCGATTCAAATAGCTGAGGTTTAAAATATATCAGGTACGTTTGTACCGCCACCTTGCCCTTCATCGCCCCCCAATCGCCCCCGGGAATGTCAGCGCCCCCCTAAAGCTTCTCACCGCCCCCCGGGGGGCGAAGTCGCCCCCGTTGAGAACCTATGTCTTAGATGAAAGTTAATGAAAGTAAAAACCTATTATAATTATTAAAATAAACTCAATACGGATTAGTGTGACATGACGGAAATAGGTGGCCGGCCAGAGCCTTTACAAGCTATTATAGCACCCCAGGGCAAAAGTTTCAGCGCCGCCCCCTTGCATACTGTAACTGCTTGTTTAGTGCTATATTTAGACTACATTTGCCGCCCCCCCCCTTCTGGAAGTGTCGCCCCCGGGTATATGCCCCCTCTCTGCCCTCCCCTCCCCCCCTCCATGTGAGGGCACTGTGTCCGGTTGCCTTGTGCTAAAAGAGGAGAGACAGACAAAAAAAAACGAAGAACATCCTGAGCAAAAATGTCGCGACTGCGCAGTCTTGTGCCAGAAAAAAAACAATCACCGACCGGTTCGTGGATAAATCGTCTGCTGCTCTTAAAATTTGTGCGGCTGTCAAAAGTTTTAAAATAGCCCGCGCATCAGCCCCACCCCCTCGGTGATAAGGCAGAGTGTGAAGCTCCCCAGCCTGCAGGACCTGACAGTTTGAGATACGTACAGACTGTGATCCACCTGCGCTGTAGGCTGGCTGAATGAATCTCCATGGAAGTGAGTCATTCACACAGACACAAAGTAAATGATCTCTTAACAAACTGCATTTTTTTAAATTAAAAAAAGCAGTATTTATTAGTATTGTAGGTTAATTATTTTTTCCTTTCAAAAGACAATTTGTTACCTTTAGTTCCATCACTTTTGTTTTCTTGACCAAGCCTAGTGTCACAATACTTTTTTTAGTGTTTTTTAGAATTAGTTATAGTATTTAATATGGTTTGAGTAATCTGTATAAAAAAATAAACAAACCCATAAAAACAAAGTTTTGCGCATAAATCCTTGAGATGCATTTTTTTCTCTATGCCACCTACACAAAAACTAAATTTTAAAATATTAACAAATGCGAACTTAGTGGATGAATAGAGCCTACGTTTTCAATGATTAAAAATAATTGGCGAAATGCGTTCAGGTGAGTCAATAGGGATTCACCAATGCGCACCATAAAGTGTAATGAAAAAACAGTTGTTAAAAACTTATTTGTGTGGTTTGGGGTGAGGGTGTGACTGAAAATTAGCTAGAATGTGTTGCAAGGAGCTTATCGTCTATGTATTAAGTTGTAGATCGATAGGATAACGGTTGGGTTTATTAGCCTTCCGAGGGTCGGTCAACATCTAACAGAAACAACGTTTTTAAAAGTTAAAAGATTTTAATCGTATAATATAAGGATTTTAAAATTGAACATAATTAATTATTGTTTGTGATCTTGGTAGCAGCATCTGAGAAATTAATTCCAGTAACTTGGTCATTGTTGGTTCTAGTTCTTCTTCCTCACATATTTCTGCCTGTTTAGGAATGTGTTCATTTAAAATGGTATCGCCACCGACACAATATCTTCCACTTGCTATAGAAAACGCACATGATACAACTTGGAGGCATCATTGAAGGATGGCGGTATTGGAACCTTGGCCGTAGACACATGCTTTGTTTTTTTTTTTTGTATGAAGGGGATATTGCCATTAAAAAAAAAAGACTAGAACAAATTGAGAAAAGATATATGTGGCTGTATGTGCATGTGATTTAATTACTCTTGTCAAGTGTAACATCTTAAGTAAAATGACTTAATTTAGAAAACACTTCGGGACGTAGTAGATTAAAATAAAGGAGTAATAAAGCATTATAATTTAACTCAAAATACAAAACTCTTCAATTTAAATGCTGAGAGTGGCATCGCTCTTCGTACTCCCTACGTAATGATAGATTTATGTGTTAGTGCTTTTGTTTCTTTCCGCTGGCATAGAATGGGTTCTCTAAATTTGGTCAATAAACCCAATCGCGTAACATTTGAATTTCAATCAAAATTCAGCAATAGGAAATGCCGAAGGATGTAAAAATCGTTTTAAAAAACATATATTATTATTAAAATTAGAAGTTTATAAGAAAATGAATGGAATTGAACTGGTCTTGATGAAGATATGTCTGACTTGGTATTTTCATTCATTGTTTTAGCAGCAGTCCATTTACCTCACAGTGCAAAATGCTCATTGATTTTGTCTGTGATTTGATTGGTTACAGCTGTTTTAGCTTGCGTTTCACTTGATATCTCCGCCATATTGTTAGACTATTGTTCAACCGCCATTATCTACACCGTGATAGCTCGTGCACCGATTATATCCCACGCTGTTTGTTCAAACATGACGTCACCAGACGTATATGACGACCCAGGAACTTGTAAGTCTCGCCCACACGCGCCATGCACGTGCCCGCTGCAGGAATTTATTTCATTAACGTGTTGACATTAAAAAGGGGGGTACACGTGTTAGGGTATATGGCGTGTGGCAAGGGGCGCCTGTGTTCAACACATTTGGTATTTTCCCTACTCGCGGGGTTGATTTCCTCGTGGCGAGACCTTTTTCAGCCTAACACTGACATAGGGGGAAACAACAACAGTTTTCGACCACCTTGGCGGGGTGGTGGATACCCAGAGCCGTATTGAAGATTGTGGGGGCCCTGTTCCCAAATTTATGTGGGGGCCCCTCCTGGCCTCGCCTCTGCCTTCCACATACCTCAGAAAAGTGACGTTAATTCATGTTGCATTCTGTAAAATCATACATTTTATGTTGCGCTTAGCTTGGTTGGACTGGAGCTCTTCAAATTGTAAGGGAATAAATTAATTTTATTTTACATTTTCAACGAAAGAATTGGCATGTCACAAAAAAAATCTTGTTGGGATGTGTGGGGGTTCTTTTGTGTGGGGGCCCCTGTTTCAATGGAACATGTGGACCATGCCAAATTACGCCACTGTAGATACCTCCCCCCCCCCACACACACACACAAACACACTCAGACAGGTCAACCAGACAGTATCCTCATTCCTTTAAAAAGAAATCTGATATCGAATACAGTTATCATGTTGGTTGCAATGGACTTAACCCATTCTTCTTTTTTTTTTTCAAAACCGCCGATAATTTATTTTTTGGTCTGAATGAAAGTGAGACTCCAAAAGTTTGAAATATTGAATCTCTCTAATTTTTACGTTTCAACTATTGATAAATAGATCAAAATAGTTGTTTTTCAATAGTTAATTGAGGAAATATTGCGCCAGTTCAGAATTAGCCTTCTGTCCCTCCTCCCTCATTACCGTGCACTATTTCCTCAACTTTGCACTATTTCCCACCTTTCACCACTCTCTACGTCCTTTGCCTTGCCCTTCTTGCCCCCCCCCCCAACCGTGCACTATTTGCTTCCTTTCCGAACATCTCAATCCCGATTACGCCTCTGACGCTTTTTAATAAATGTATTTCAGTCATTGTTGTTGTTGTTTTTGGGCTGTTGTTTGTTTGTGTTGTTGTTGTTTTGGGCTGTTGTTTGTTTGTGTTGTTGTTCTTTTTTCCACAAGACCTTTTGTGCCTATGCCACCGCGCAACCAATGCCGTTCGGACATAACTAATTATAATTTTATGTGCAAGGTTATGAACCCGCTTATGCAGGGTTTAGTCAAGTTTAGGGAAACTGGCTAAAGTCTTGGAAAGTTTGTACATTTTGGTTTTAATATGGAGAAAGCAGCTCGAAAAATGTGTATTTGAACAAAATATCATACAAAAAAATGGCAATAACAAATAGTAAATAACTATAAGGCTTTTGTACTTACGGATTTTAAACGCCTTTCAAATTTTAGTTTAAAGAAATTATACAAGAGCTTTTTTTTTATAGTACTGAAAACAAATCCAGAAAAAAAAATGAAAGTTGGACCACAGGTTAACATAACAAGTTTCCATTTACATGTTTTTATTGGTTTGTGAATTATTATTTTTAGTTTAGAAAAAGTTTAAGAATTTGGAAATCAGTTTAGAGTTTAAAATATACAACTGTTCAAACTAATGTGGTATACAATCACATGGCACTGTTTAGGGGAGGGCAATCCTTGGCAAACTCAACACGCCACTATTTTTTCCTGGCACGCGAATCTCTACTTACTGTCAGTGACCTTGCAAGGACTTACGATACTTCCCAAACCTATAGAAGCACACCACTGATCTCCCAAAATATGACAGAACAGACTACTAAAGCACTCTGGGGCTTTATTTTCAATATCATCGAGTCAACTGTTGATTAGTTGCACACAATACTTTTAGACATTGTAAGCACAATAAATTTCATGAGGTTTCCAGACAATTTTCATGGATTGACATAGTTCAATCATGGTTCACTTTGAAATGCATCTGACTGAATTTCAGAATGGCTCAATTTAGAAGCAGAACGCATTGACCTTAGAGTTGACTTTGAGAAGTGGTTTGAGTTGGGAGTAGGCCTATATTCATTTTAGAAAGTGTCCTAATCCTAAATGAATAAAAACAAATTAGTTTTTTGTTGTCATTTTACTGCCGGACGCATACCGGCAGTGCTTTTTTTTGTGACGGTACGCAATGTGGGGAAAAAATTATTACTTTTCTTGTATTTTAACTTTTTTTTATTAATTTATTATATTATTAATTTGTTAAAATTGAATTATTTTAAAATTGCGCGCAATAAGAATTAAAATATAAAATGCGAAACTGCTTTAAAAGTTCGGCAATCCATCACTGAGTACCGGCACCTATTTTTTTTACAAAAAAAGCACTGCTTACCGGTTTATTCTTTCTGGTGTCTTCGTTTGAAATTGGCAACAAAAAAAATTATTGTTGTTTCGATGTTGATTCAAAATATTTTGTTTGGTTGGCACTGGATATAATTTTTATCAATGGATTTTTGCCAGCCTTGGCATAATCACAAAAAAGGTTATCTATCCCAGGTTCAGTTTATAAAACGTTAAGATACTACAAAATATTTTTTATACATTTTAAAAACTCTGTCTAAGTTTCTACTCATCTCTATTAATTGTCTTTTTTTTTTCTGTCAACTTAATTTACCTCCCTTCGTTTTACCACTCTTTATTTACCTCCCATTGTTATATCTCGTTACCGGTAGAGAAAATGTCAGTGACCCTGGAGTTATCTCCCTGATGTACCATAAACTAGTCCTCTATTTTGGGAGAGTGCTGGTTTGTGCGTGTGCCCCTAGTCTCACCATCTTTAATGGTCAGCTGACTTCCGTGGGGGAGGGAGGGGGCCAAAAGGTATGCGACAATTGTGCTGATAACGCAATCAAGTTTGTGTGTGTGTGTGTGTGTGCGCGCGTTCGTGCGTGTGTGTGCGTGTGTGTGTGCGCGTGCGTGCGTGCGTGTGTGTGTGTGTGTGTGCGCGTGCGTGCGTGTGTGTGTGTGCGCGTGCGTGTGTGTGTGTGTGCGTGCGTGCGTGCGTGTGTGTGTGTGTGTATGTGCTCAATATGCAAATGTTATTTAGCTGAATCTTTATTTAACTACCCGTTGGACCGAATTGATTATAGAGCCGGTGGAGCACCGGTCACCTGTTTCAGTGGTTACGGGCCACGGCATACTGGAGGATGTGTGGCCAGCACAATGCCCAGCCGCCCTTACTTTTCCCCAACTGGTACCCTTCAGAGCTGGGTACACTCGAGTCCAGGGGAAAAATTCTAGCCTTCACCAGGATTCGAACCCAGGACCCTCGGTACGCCAGTCGAACGCGCTTGCCGCTTGGACAGCGTGCCCCATATCTGAATGTTTACTTACTTCAAAATCTTGACTTTAATTATTCGCAGTTCTTTTAATCTTGTTTGTATTTTTTTTTTCAATAACAACGTGCAATTTATTGTTATAGAATGTGATTAAAAACAAAAACCCCTTGGGAAATATGGGATGGAATTTCTCGGTAATTTCCTGATTCACATTTAACGTAACTGGTAAATTAATTAATGACACCTCGATGTAAGCAATCAATAAGTTTCACCGCAACCCTAGGTAGCGAATACAGCAAACAATTTCTCACGCGATCGGTGTGTGTATCCTGCAAGGGGTAAGTATGGATAACTCGTCGACTCATTGAACGAACATTTGTTTGTGTTGTCTCCCCTAGTACCACTGTATCTGTAATGCAGCAAGTTTCAAGGCAACATTTCGTTACAAATTAAAATAGATTGTTTTCTGGGGCATGCTTGTTGCTTTGTTGGTGTATGTTTTGTTGTTTTAGTAAAGTTCTCATTGAGACCATGCTATCTATACATGCAAGTGAAGAACCATTCACAAGTTTCTGTCTCTACGGTATACGGGGCGGTCGTGTGGCCAGTACAATGTCCAGCCGCATTTACTTTTCCCCAACTAACTAATGTCAGGTACCCACCAAAGCTGGGTAGACTCAGCGATACAATTCATATCATAGGCCAAAAATCGAGACTCGAACTCGGGACCTTCGGTTCACGCAAAGTGTTGGTCGATTATAGTGACCTTGAAGTGTTGGGCAATGAGAGTGACCTTGAAGTGTTGGTCAATTATAGTGACCTTGGAGTGTTGGACACTTAAAGTGACCGTGAAGAGTCGGTCAATGATAGGGACCTTGAAATGTTGGTCAATCCTAGTTACCTTGAAGTGTTGGTTAATGATAGTGACCTTGGAGTGTTGGTCAATGATATTGACCTTAATGCCCTTTTCTATTGGACACATTTGATCTACAGAAATTTTGTTTGTGTGTGTGATGGTAAGGGAGTTTCAATGTCTTTGTTTTGGTGTTTTTATTATTTAGACCTGAATCAAACAAAAATGCGATACATGAGTTTGCTTTTTGAAGCGCTTAACGAGGTTCAGCGCTCCTCGCTCTGTTGGCGCCACACTAACAGGCTTTGCAGGTCATGCTGTGGCCCATTGACCGCCTGTTGCACCCCCAAGCTTTAAAAATGGATGTAATGCACTGCACTTGAGTTATAAATATGTTTGGATGGGTGAATACAGTCCGTTGTTAGATATGCGTCTTATTCGGAAGCACTAAACGGAGTGTTCAAGAGATTGACAGTTTAACGGTTGGAAATGGGAGGGGGGGGGGCAGCCGGCAATGCTGGGGTGCCTCTAGAAATCAGCCTCCCAGGTGCCAGTCGTATCTGATTAAAGGGCCACCTGAAAGCAGTGCAGGTCGGGTCGCAATGACCAGGCTATCTCGATTATCTACATGTGAACGGCGATGTTGTTGGGCGGTAACGAGGGTTGGTCTCTCTATGTGACAGGTCTGTGAGTTGGGTTTATAGAAGAGAATACGTTGGTGGCTGTATAATCAGTCCAGGAGTCTGTAGACAGGAGTTTGATACATTGTGTGGGGTGTGTGGGGGTGGGGGGGGGGGGGTGATTCAATGGTTATCTTTATACGTTTGTTGTCACATTCAAAGTTCAAGAGTTGTGTACTTGTATATGATTCTGTTTCTCCTTCCATATATCTCACTATCTCTTTCTTTTCTCCCCTCTCTCTCTCTCTATATATATATATCTTTACCACTTACCCTCTCTCTTCCCCTCTCTCTCTCTCTCTTTCTTCCTATTTCACTCTCATTATCTCTCTTTCTCTCTAGATTTTCTCTCTCTCTCTCTCTCTCTCTCTCTCTCTCTCTCTCTCTCTTTATTCAAATAGAAGGTTAAAAATATATAGGCTATATATAAACTTTATGCAAATACTAGATGTAATCTTAGACGTCCTCGCCAGTCTATCTATTTTCTTCTACTAATCTATCTCTGTGTGTTGTTATCTATCCGTCCGATCTAACCTATGTAATTATCTATCCTTACCGAAAGCCTTTTCTATCAATTTGACGATCTCTCCATCGAACCGTACGCCTATCAATGACTATATTATATTATATCAATCCAACAATTTATTTCTACTACATCTTTCTTCCCCCCCCCCCCCCGCACCCCCTCTCCCTTCTGTCAGTTTATCAGTAAACAAACAGACTCTAATTTGAGAGTGAATAAGTTGGCAGGTGGTGCTGGTGCTAAAAATAGAGCCAAAAGATGAACGTGTATATTGTATATCGCTATCTGCTGCTGTTGGCATCAGTTTGTAAACAAATGTTTAGGAAATCGTGGCTAATACTGTCAACAATCGGAAACGTTTAACACCCAGACACCTTTCTTTATATTGTGTAGTATTGTGTACTTATGTGTATATACATAACCTGTCATATATATATGTGTGTGTGTGTGCAATAGTATGCATGTGTCGTTATCCATAACCTCGACATGATATAATGTGTGAGAGTTTATTGTCCACCAGCTGGGTGTTGAAACCTGATGCTCACTGTACTTGCCTCCTAGGTCAGGTTGACTAACGAATGTGATTGGTTGTTTCCGCAGATCAATTGCAAGAGAGGGCCGTGGACAAGAATGTGTTGAGCTATCTGAATACATGCATATGTGCTCACCTAGAGGACACTGACCTCACCAATATGGCATTACTCACCATAGGCAGTATTATTGAATCAGGTAGCAGCCCACAACACACTAGTATAACACTGGAAGACACACCAAACACAGTAAAAATACTTTGTCACACACACACCTACACTAATAATACCCTATCAAACACACACCAAACACAGTTTAATACATTGTAACACACACCAAACATAGTATAATACATTGTAACACACACCAACACTTATAATACCCTGTCAAACACACACCAAAAAAAAACTTAAATAAACAGGCAGATACAATGTAGTTGGCCTTTATACAGGCTTATAATATGGTACAGTCTAGCAATTGAACAATTGCCAGGAGCAACAGAATGAATCAATTTGGCACAAGTGTGTTCTTCATTGTGGTTTAGCCCTTGCACAATATATATAATAGTACACAGGAACACAATGATTGGTTCCAATGCAAGAAGTTGGTGTCAACCAATAATGCAAGAAGTTGGTGTCAACCAATAATGCAAGAAGTTGGTGTCAACCAATAATGCAAGAAGTTGGTGTCAACCAACAATGCAAGAAGTTGGTGTCAACCAATAATGCAAGAAGTTGGTGTCAACCAATAATGCAAGTATTGGTATCAACCAATCGTCCTTTTATTTTACTTCATCTAGCCCCAAGAAACCATGACTGTGTTGAGTGTTTCAAATCTAACATATAGAAAGCTCAATGTGTGTTTAACTTGTCTGAGAAAGGAATCTAAATCCCTCGTCCAAAAAATTTAAACCATTTTGCAGAAATATTCCATTTGTTCTAACTTGGTTTACTACACTGTTCTAATTTAAATTTTCAACACCAAGTATTTATCATTTTAATCAAAAAAGGTGTGTGTTATATTTTCTTTGCCAACACCTTCCCAGTAAGTTTGTTTGCAGTTTATTTTATTGAATGGGGCATGGTGGTCGAGCGACAGCGCGTTCAACTGGCGTAACAAAGGTCCCGGGTTCGAATCCTGGTGCAGCCAGGACTTTTTTCCCAGGTCTAAAGGGTGTCCCTGAGTCTACCCAGCTCTGATGGGTACCTGACCTTAGTTGGGGTAAAGTAAAGGTGCCTGTGCATAGTGCTGGCCACAAAATCACCTAGTATGCCGTGGCCATGGAAACAGGTGAACACTGCTACACTGGCCCTACGGATCAATTTGGTCAGACGGGATACTTATTTTATTAAAGCTACTTTATGTTTGTGACTTCATTGTGTAATAAAAATATATAATAACATTTATTGAATTGCCAAATAAAGTAAACAATACATTTTTTTTAGTTCAATAAATTAATATCAAAGGATTTAAAAAAAATGTATTTGCAATCATATGCGTGTCAAAAAGACACTCATAATACCATATAACCAGTATTTAATATTCACAAAAGAAAAACAATTGTAGACAGGAATGTTTTGTTTTATATTTGTTTGCACAGTTTTTCCTTGTATATATTTTACCCTAATACAATAGTGATTTCCCTTGTTCACCTTTTTAAAATAAAAATATTATCTCCCCTTCCCCTTGTTCATTGTTAAAATATTTTCTTTTTCACTACACAATAAAGAATTTAATTTCTTTTTTTCAGTGGAGAAATCAACTTTTATTTTAAAAATCATTTTTATATAAAAGTTAACATTGGTCTAAAATTTCATTGTTAGATTCTGGCAAAGAGGCTGCTGTAAAATCTGGTTTGTTGGACACCTTCAAGAAACTCCTGGACCGGAGCGGCAATGAGAGTCTGAAGGATGTGATTGTAGACTTGCTGGGTAGCCTAATGGAATCTGGTAATATGGTGCTCCTTTAAAATTCATTCACTCGTTAAGCTAAACTTTGTCTTTGTTATAAATTGTTTGGCTTTTTTTTTGTTTTAGTTACTCAATTATTATTTGTTACAAGTAGAATATAACAAAACATAAAGACAGTTATACACTGGCTTTATATTACAAAAAAATGTTATATATCAAAAATATATTTATTGTAAAGGTTTATGTTTTCAAGCATATCAAAAATATATTAATCCTCAAGTTTTCTGTTTTCAAGTAAACTCAGTTTAGATGTCATTTTGTAATTATGTAGTTTGTGTCATCTGATGTCACCCAATGTTTTCTGTTGTTCCAGAACCTGCCAAAGACATAGCTGCTGACAATGGCCTCTACATGTCACTGGTCAACATAGTCAACTCCGAGTCCCAGAGTCCAGAGATCATCAAAATGGCTTCAGATGTTCTGGTGTCTATATTGGTTGGAGGCAAGCCTGGTTGCCCTGTTTCTTAAACTGTACCTTTGGGCAACATACCTCGGTTGCATGTGTGGATTTGAGGGGCAAAAAAAATTTGCATTTTTTAAATATCAAATTTCATTCAACAACACATACTGATAATAAGCTATGACAAAGTTACTTTGCCCTGCCATATTTATATAATATAGTAGATGGCCTTATATGAAAAACGCTGAATAACATATTTAATAAAACATAATATTGTAATACAGTATTCTAAATGTTAGCCTTAATTATTGCCCTTGCTAACTGCCCACATTCTCTTGTTCCACATAGTTCATTCCATTGTTCAGCTTTTGCTTTGTCATTACTGAGGTGGAAAAAAAAAAAGAGAAAGCATTTGTGTTTCCATTTGTATTATGTATACCTATATGAATATAATAATAATAGTTCAACCCATAGATAAATCTACAAATAAGTTTGTATTATGTATACCTATATAAATATAATAATAATATTTCAACCCATAGATAAATCTACAAATAAGTTTGTATTATGTATACCTATATGAATATAATAATAATAGTTCAACCCATAGATAAATCTACAAATAAGTTTCATTTAACATGGAAAAAAAGGATAAAGGTCCTGGGTTGGAATCCTGGTGAAGACTAGGTTTTCTTCCTGGCCTAGAGAGTGTTTCTGAGCCTACCCAGCTTCAAATGGCATCTGACTTTTATTGGGGCAAATTAAAAATGGTTAGGCATTGTGCTTGACCCTGTAGGTAAATTTGGTATGACGAGATACTTTACTTTTTACTAAAATGAAATATTGATAGGTTATTACCAAATTAACAAAAAGAACTATATTAATTGTTCATTTAACTGTTTAAAATCCAATTATAATTTGTGATAGATTAATTTTCTTAAAGATTGTATTATGTATCTGAAACTCTGCGTGCCTAGTTCTGAAATGAAGTGTACACTTTAATGCCTAGTCTAAGGTACACAGAAAGATTGTGTTAGTTCATTATTGTTTTATTTATTTCTATTCCAGATGAAAGTATGGAGAAGTTGTACAAGTCTGGAGATGGAACTCTGTTGGCACAGTCTGTGGAATGGCTGGCATCGGAGAAAGACACACTCAAAACTTTGGGAACTTTGGCTGTTGGGAACTTTGCCAGGAGAGGTGAAAAACATGAACTTTGACCCCATGGCCCTTTTTACTTACATTGACAATGTAGTGTGAAGCGTGAAATAATTTACTGTTATAATAATTTATCAGTAATTTTATTTGCCTTGTAAAAAAGGTTTTGTTGAGATAGTATGGTTTAAATACATATAAAAGTTTTTGTAATATAAGGGAAATATTATTTATTTGCTATGTTTTTTTCCTAATAATATTTTGTACAATATATTTTTAAAAATCCATTTTGTAGCCCATAGTTGTTATAGTAAGGATAAGAAGTGATTTAGAAACTGTTTTAAACATTTTTATTGTTTTCGTCTCAAGTTTGATCATTGTTATATTTGTTTCTTGTCAAGATTCTTACTGCCAGCAGCTGGTTGAAAAAGGAATAGTTGAGAAGTTGATCAGCATCCTGAGAACTTCCGTAACTTCAGAGTCTAGCTTCATGTTACACCACGCTGTGTTGAGTTCACTCAGGAACTTGGCCATACCATGTGAGTTTAGTCATTGAGTTTAGTCAGTATTCCCTTTCGAGACATGTGTTGGTTCATGCGGGTTAATGAAGCAGGACTCAAAACGTTTTTATGGTGATTGTGTGGCCAGACCAATACTCAGCTGCCTTTACTTTTCCCCAGCTAATGTAAAAAAATGAAATAGTGGTTCATCTGGATTTGAGCTCTTGAGACCTTTGCAATGTCATTTCAAATATGCTGATGCTAGATCACTGTCTCCCATTTACCATATGATGACTTGAATGGAATGCTGAGCTCAATACTTATATTTTCAATGTCATTCACTCTTTGTACTGTAGTATTAACTCTTTGTTCTGTAGCATTCACTCTTTGTACTGTAATGTTCACTCTTTGTACTGTAATATTTACTAGTTGTACTTTAATATTTACTCTTTGTACTTTAACATTCACTCTTTGTACTGTAGTATTAACTCTTTGTTCAGTAACATTCACTCTTTGTACTGTAATGTTCACTCTTTGTACTGTAATATTTACTAGTTTTAATTTAATATTTACTCTTTGTACTTTAACATTCACTCTTTGTACTGTAGTATTAACTCTTTGTTCAGTAACATTCACTCTTTGTACTGTAATGTTCACTCTTTGTACTGTAATATTTACTAGTTTTAATTTAATATTTACTCTTTGTACTGTTATATTTACTCTTTGTACTGTAATATTTACTAGTTTTAATTTAATATTTACTCTTTGTACTGTAATATTTACTAGTTGTATTTTAATATTCACTCTTTGTACTGTAATATTTACTAGTTGTATTTTAATATTCACTCTTTGTACTGTAATATTTACTAGTTGTATTTTAATATTCACTCTTTGTACTGTAATATTTACTAGTTGTATTTTAATATTCACTCTTTGTACTGTAATATTTACTAGTTGTATTTTAATATTCACTCTTTGTACTGTAATATTTACTAGTTGTATTTTAATATTCACTCTTTGTACTGTAATATTTACTAGTTGTATTTTAATATTCACTCTTTGTACTGTAATATTTACTAGTTGTATTTTAATATTCACTCTTTGTACTGTAATATTTACTAGTTGTATTTTAATATTCACTCTTTGTACTGTAATATTTACTAGTTGTATTTTAATATTCACTCTTTGTACTGTAATATTTACTAGTTGTATTTTAATATTCACTCTTTGTACTGTAATATTTACTAGTTGTATTTTAATATTCACTCTTTGTACTGTAATATTTACTAGTTGTATTTTAATATTCACTCTTTGTACTGTAATATTTACTAGTTGTATTTTAATATTCACTCTTTGTACTGTAATATTTACTAGTTGTATTTTAATATTCACTCTTTGTACTGTAATATTTACTAGTTGTATTTTAATATTCACTCTTTGTACTGTAATATTTACTAGTTGTATTTTAATATTCACTCTTTGTACTGTAATATTTACTAGTTGTATTTTAATATTCACTCTTTGTACTGTAATATTTACTAGTTGTATTTTAATATTCACTCTTTGTACTGTAATATTTACTAGTTGTATTTTAATATTCACTCTTTGTACTGTAATATTTACTAGTTGTATTTTAATATTCACTCTTTGTACTGTAATATTTACTAGTTGTATTTTAATATTCACTCTTTGTACTGTAATATTTACTAGTTGTATTTTAATATTCACTCTTTGTACTGTAATATTTACTAGTTGTATTTTAATATTCACTCTTTGTACTGTAATATTTACTAGTTGTATTTTAATATTCACTCTTTGTACTGTAATATTTACTAGTTGTATTTTAATATTCACTCTTTGTACTGTAATATTTACTAGTTGTATTTTAATATTCACTCTTTGTACTGTAATATTTACTAGTTGTATTTTAATATTCACTCTTTGTACTGTAATATTTACTAGTTGTATTTTAATATTCACTCTTTGTACTGTAATATTTACTAGTTGTATTTTAATATTCACTCTTTGTACTGTAATATTTACTAGTTGTATTTTAATATTCACTCTTTGTACTGTAATATTTACTAGTTGTATTTTAATATTCACTCTTTGTACTGTAATATTTACTAGTTGTATTTTAATATTCACTCTTTGTACTGTAATATTAACTCTTTGTTCTGTAACTGTAACATTCATTCTTTGTGTCAATCAACTTTGTGGCATTTTAAATGATAAACTTTTGGCCTTGAGGATTACCATAATAGTGGCCCTCCCCTGTACTCTACATGCACATTGTAAATCATAGTCAGAACAGTTCTATTATCATTAATAGTGAGAATTGGGGGGGGGGGGGAGAATAAGCCCTTATGGTTGATTCACATTACGACTCTTCTTCAATGAACCTAACTGCGGACAATGAAAAACTTAGTAAAATATATCCATTGAGATGATATATTGTGTGGAGTTAGAAGCCACCAAAATGTCTTTTTTATCAATTTCTCTTTGAATTGTGTTTGTTGTTTTCTTTCCTCCAAGTGGCCAACAAACCCAAACTGTTGGAGGCTGGCGTGATGGAGATTTGTCTGAGTCTCATCAACACTGATGTCATGGCTGTGGTGTTTAAGTTGCTGGGTGTGCTGCGGATGTTGATCGAAGGTCAAGGTGAGTTGTAGTTGTATGCTTAAATGGTGTGTGCTTGGGTTGTATTCACTGAAGTAACCCTGGACTATTGCAGTCAACCCTCATTATGGATAATACTATTTTTATTCCTACACTAAAGACTCTCCTTCTGTAAAGAAGATCATTTCCTGGTCTAAGTTCTGCCTTTTTATCATTATTTTCTTAAAGTGTTAAGTTGTTGGTTGACTGGTTCAGACAACCCATTCCATGGTTAATTGCTGCTCTGGATGAAAGAGAATTTATATGCATTATTCATTGCAAATGAAAACAAAAAGTTTGTTATGCCTGTCTCTTTCTGCCAATGTGTGTACAAATGTTTCCATGTGTTTAAAAATAAATTTTAGTGTGTATATGTGTGTTCATAAATGCTTGTGTGTGTAAAGAACTATATGTTCTTAATTTGGAAGAAAGCAATAAAAGTCTAAATGAAGACTTAAATTTCACTTATACTTATAGGCCAGTTGATAATTCACTTGATGCCATTTTCTTAACCAGATGCTGCAGCTGTTAAACTTGGTCTAGACAACACCTTTGTGGACCATCTCTGTGAATGGTGTGGTGTTGAGGCACACGCAGGGGTCAAAGGTAATCCATTGGTTAACAAACCAATCAGTGTATAAATACTCATTTTGTATAAAACTTGTTCTGACCTGTAGAACCAATCAGAATGTTTGTTTTTACTTCCTGTATCAACCACTTCTGTATCTGGATGCACACATCATTTTTTAATCAGGGCTTTTCATTTCAATTTAAAAATTTTTCTACTTATTTAAAGACGGGAAAAATTGAGAAGTATTAAAGTTTTATTATTAATTTATTTTTCTTTAGTAAAATTGTTGCCATGGAATTAGACATTTTAAAAATAAAATTTTTGTTTTTACTGTTTTGTAGCAATGGAAAATTTTGAATGTCTTCTTTTTTTATTTGGCAGAAAATGTAAATATTTCAAATGAAATTGAAATTTTTGATCTAAAGTGAAGTTTTATTAAATGTTCATTTTAGCCTTTAGCTTTGGATTTAGCTTTAGCTGTTTTTTTTTTTGGATTTTGCAAATTTCATGTGGCTTTAATAATTGTGTCTTTGTGTTCAAGGGGAGGCTACCCGTGTGATGGCATCACTTGTAAAAAACAGCAAGTCTCCTGCAGTCATCCAGAATCTGATCAGAGCTGATGGTATTGTCCACCTCGTGTCCATGGCCATGTCTGAGCATTTAGTAATGCAGAATGAAGCTATCATGGCCTTGACCATTATATGTACTACAGCTTTAGGTGAAGCTACTGTTTGTCAAAATCATCAATATTTACTTATGAAATACTTCTTACTGAAATAATCACTTTATTTAAAACAAGCTACATTCCCCAGCGCCCAGGGAAAAAATCACATAGGCCTATATAAGCTGCAAATTAAAGAAAATTATAATAATTTTATAAGATATATTTATTATTTACTGAAAACATTTAGGAAAGGAATTTATAAAAGAATATTGTAATCAGGTAAAAAGGTCTCTTTTCATTTAACAAAAAGTTTGGACTATCCCTGGTTGAGAAGCAAACTAACATCTCCTGCATGCCTCTAAAGTATAATTATTAGATTTTACTTGCTTACATTTTAGGAAAGCTTTAAGTCCTGAAATTCTTTACAATCTTTAAAAAAAGTAATATTAATTAATGGAAATCAACAAAATAAACAAAACATTAGAAAAAAAAGTAATCAAACTTCTGCCCAAAAAATATTCTATTAAGGAAAAGATGTATAGAGAACTGCCACAACTACTGGGCAGTTCATTGCAAATATTGGACTCATTGTCTGTCCTTCTGCATATTCCATTGGAACAAAGAAAACATTATAACAAATAGAAATGTTACTATTGATGCCGTACTTTAACAAAAAAAATTTTTTAAACTCTGTAAGCCCCATCATCAGCATTAACATGTCTGCCACTAGCCCTGAAGATGGTGAACAAAGTGGAAGACAGTTTTAATACTGCTTTTGTTTATTGTTGCTGCCAACTTTGTTATTATTGCTGCTAACTCTGGGTTTTTTGTGTGTGTTCATATTCACAGGTGAAGCCTCTGTCCCACTGAAAGAAGCCGATCTCACCGAGACGTTGATCACTTTATTAAAAGATGACAGGCTGCCTGCGGAGATGATGTGTAATGTGTTTAGTTTACTACAAGCTATATCATCAGCAGGTACAGCACCAGTTCATTGCTAGAGAAGATTGCAGTTTAAAATATAAACAATATATTAAATTATCTTTTTTTATCTAATCTTATATGATACAGATGCTCCTTCTATACAGAAGATTATTGCGTCCTAATTCCTGAGATGTGTATAAATTAATATGTAAAATTTTCACACAGAAATCTGGCAACGTAATTTCTTTGATAAAATAATTTTTACTCTATAGATAGTTTCAGGAAGAAATATACAATATTTTCTTTGTTTTCCTAAATGTTATATTTTATTTTATTTATATGAGTAATTTGTAAACAAACGTTCAACTTTGTTGAATATTTTATT
The DNA here is from genome assembly GCA_949126835.1 of Anisus vortex. Classification (NCBI taxonomy): domain Eukaryota; kingdom Metazoa; phylum Mollusca; class Gastropoda; family Planorbidae; genus Anisus; species Anisus vortex. Next base: position 30,810,052 of record OX421494.1, read on the forward strand.
TAAACCCTGGTGTCACTTTGTAAATAGATATTAGTTAAACTTAACATCTTTTCTATTCTCCATAAAGGTTTCCCTAGTTACAAAATTATAAAAAAATTTTTTTTTTCACTTGTAACATTAATTTCAGTTTATTTTTAAATATGTATTAAATATTCTCTATTGGTATAAAAGGTTGATCTAGTTTTGATTTGAAACCTCCACAATAGTTGATAGATTGTCCTCAGCTATTCTATGTTTATTAGATTGTCTTCCGTCCTCCTCATGTAATAGTTTGCTTAGAGTTACCCCTATGTAAAAATGTGTTTAGAGTTACCCCTATGTAAAAATGTGTTTAGAGTTACCCCTATGTAAAAATGTGTTTAGAGTTACCCCTATGTAAAAATGTGTTTAGAGTTACCCCTATGTAAAAATGTGTTTAGAGTTACCCTATGTAAAAATGTGTTTAGAGTTACCCCTATGTAAAAATGTGTTTAGAGTTACCCCTATTTAAAAATGTGTTTAGAGTTACCCTATGTAAAAATGTGTTTAGAGTTACCCCTATGTAAAATGTGTTTAGAGTTACCCCTATTTAAAAATGTGTTTAGAGTTACCCTATGTAAAAATGTGTTTAGAGTTACCCCTATGTAAAAATGTGTTTAGAGTTACCCCTATGTAAAAATGTGTTTAGAGTTACCCCTATTTAAAAATGTGTTTAGAGTTACCCTATGTAAAAATGTGTTTAGAGTTACCCCTATGTAAAAATGTGTTTAGAGTTACCCCTATTTAAAAATGTGTTTAGAGTTACCCTATGTAAAAATGTGTTTAGAGTTACCCCTATGTAAAAATGTGTTTAGAGTTACCCCTATTTAAAAATGTGTTTAGAGTTACCCTATGTAAAAATGTGTTTAGAGTTACCCCTATGTAAAAATGTGTTTAGAGTTACCCCTATTTAAAAATGTGTTTAGAGTTACCCTATGTAAAAATGTGTTTAGAGTTACCCCTATGTAAAAATGTGTTTAGAGTTAGAGTTATCCCTTGTATCTCTTCAGAAATATTTTTTTGTTTGTAGGTGTGCCTCTAGTTTTTGCTTTAATCAATCATGAGAAAAGTCTTTTCTTTTTTGACCACAATGTTTGTATGATTAGTTTAAGATGACCTGTATGTGAAAAGTGAAACCAGCACATAAACTCACATAACACATGCTAACTACTTTCAGCCTCCCCGTCTGTGCCTACATCCTGTGCTCTGCTCGCCTGCACTGGCCTCATGCCTGATGTCCGCAGTAGGCTCCCTTTCTTCTTTCCCTCTCTCCCGTCTCTTATCTTCGGATTGAGACTTCAAGGGCGAAACGGTAAAATCCATTTCACAAACATTGTCTCCCTTTGCTGTTTTATTTTCTCTCTATGACAATTCCAACAGCATGATTTAAAATTCATAAAGAACCACAAAAAGACAAAATAATCTCAGTATAAAAATACATTTGCTTCAAAATATTTAATGTTGCCCATGAAGTCTTAATTTTGTGTGTTGCCCATGAAGTCTTAATTTTGTGTGTTGCCCATGTTTCTCTTAGCTTCTTAGTGTGTGTGTTTATGCTAAGGAACTTTTTTTAATGTATTCCACTATGGTGTCCTGCATGTTTAGTTAGATTTCATGTTACATTAGAGGCCATTTTATCTTCTGATCTTGCATGCCATAATTTCTATATCAATGTTTTTCTATTTTCAAGTAATTTGCTTTTTTTTTTTTTAATTCTCTTAATAGAATTATTTCTTTTTTGTTTAACAGGAAGTTTTTAAATGTAAGCAATTTGTTTAGTGTAAAGTTTAGTGTTTAAGATTAGTAGAAAAATCTAAAGATAATGCTATATACACTAGGGCTAAGAAATCAAATATTTGCTTTGAAATATAAACTTAGGAAAAATGTTAAAATTATACAGAGATCAACCATCATCATTGTTTACAAAATTTAAAATACAAATTTAAAATGCTAAATGAAATAATTATATTTGTATTATGTTGAATTTGTAATTAATTCTGACAGCACTCCAGTAAAATACATATTTATCTAGCCAGGGACAAAATGTGACAATGATTTCTTATGAATGGTGCATTAGGCGGGGCTTGAACAGACACCCCTTAGGGTGGGCCTATCTAGAGTGTTTGTTTTCATTTATTAACAATAAAGCACATAGGTGTTAGTACAGGCGTTAGTACAGGTGGTTTGTTGAAATCATTTTGTTTTCTTCACTTGAAATTGTAGTTGATAACAAATGAACTCATTTTTTCAGGTTATTTTATTTTTTGATTTTTTTCAATAATATAGTATTTTTTTTTATAAGTGTCATTTTGGTGCCCTGGGGGGGGGGGGGGGGGCAGCCTCTCCCACCCACCTCTACTGCACATAGCTCATATTATTATTATATTGATACTATTTCTGTTTTCTTTAGTCAGTTTTTTTAGTGTATGTTTTAAATTATTACCTCCCCTAAATAAAGGACTGGTTTTAGTTGATAATTACTTCCCTTAGACCATTGACACAATATGAAGGTTTTTTCTTTTTTTGAAAACCATTATCATTAGAAATGTTAAGTAAAGATCCACATTTCATGTATGTCTTCATCATTCTCAGTCCTTAGTGAAGTAATTTTTTTTTTACTGCAACAATGTACAATTTCATACTCAAGTTAATAGAACAAAGCAATATTCATTTCTGTCTATATAGTCTCCCAAGTTTGTTTTGTTTTTCAACTTCTCTGAAGATACATCTGAATATCCAATCAGTTCATGAAAGCTGTTCATTTTTATTTGAAAAAACCTTAATAATATGAGGTAGTAGGAATTTCAAGCTTTTTAAAGTCAATGTTTTTAATACCAAGTATTGAATGATTTAAGAAAGAAGTTTTTCTTTTTTTTGCTAAATGTCTACACAAAATGTTATTCCTGTATCAATAACTAGGATGCTTCAACATGTTTGTTTTTGCTTTTTTCTTTTTATTATTTTACTTTCTTAAAATTCTATCAGGATTTTTTCATAAATTGTATTTTCAGTTACAAAATGACTCCATATTTATATCCCTTGCGGTCCATATTTATATCCCTTGTGGGTTGTTTTTTTCTTACAAATATAAATAAAAGTTCAGGAAAAAAATGCTTGCAACAATCCTGCCTGACAAATGTGATATTTTATAGGGAAAGAAAGATTGTGCTATGACATTGTTACAGAGGAAGATTGTATTACTGACCACTGTCCAGTCTTTATTCCTTGCACTGTAGTTATCAACCCCTGTTGACCCAGTGACATGGGGTCAGAGTTCATACCTGTCTACACTTTATTGTTGTGGGCAAGCCATAAAAAAAGTTGGTGTCAGTTCCACCAGCCTCCACCAATCTTCTTATCCTCTCCCTATTCAGTCACAGTTATCACAATCATTGGAACATTCTCCACCAGCCTCCACCAATCTTCTTATCCTCTCCCTATTCAGTCACAGTTATCACAATCATTGGAACATTCTCCACCAGCCTCCACCCACCCACCCTTCCCTTTAACTTTCAGACTGGCTATATAGAGTTTGAGTTTTTAAACCTGACACCAGATCTGAACTTTGTAGAAGATAGCTAGAGCTAGTGTTTGTGGAGAAGCTTCTGAAAATCATCTACTTTTATTTTAAATTTAGATAAACTGTGTATGGTGTTTATATAGGTTAGTTTCAACTTTGAACTTGAACTCTTGATGTTGAACCAGTTACTACCAGTTGTAATTGGAAAGAAAGAAATTACACACAGATAACATAGATAAACCTACATGTGACAACTGAATATCTGCAGGTTAACAGATAGGACAACTCCTAGATCTTACTGATACTGGCTTACTATTTCAGTGGTTTATACATAGATATATAACCATAACATATTTCCAACATCATGTTTAATTAATGTGAATTAAGCAAACACCAGCAATCGATTGATTTCTAATTAAAATGAAGTTTATGAAGGCTACAGATTTTCTGTTTACTAAATCATTAAATGCCTAAACAACTCTTTTTTGCATGAGTATTATGAGATCTATAAATCAGGGTTCTCACATTTTCCCTGAAAAAAAATTCAAGGCAGTTTTCAGACTATTTCAAGGCTATAAGAGCCAAATTCCAGGCTGCTGGAACACGTTATTTGGAAAATGATCACACGCCTCCTCCCCCTAAGTGACCTAAATATTGTGTGAATGAGGTATCAATCTTAAGGCTCGGTCAGTGGGCATTTATGGCGTATAAAAATTAGATTGGCATTTTTTGTCTGACCTTGATTTTTATAATAAATTTAGATATAAATATAGATTTATATAAATTTCAAGGCTGACAGGCTATTTTTCCAGGCTAAAATGTCAATATTCAAGGTTGTCCAGGCCTTGATTTGTTTGTTTTTTGAAAATCCAGACTTTTCAAGACTTTCCAGACTGTGTGAGAACCCTGATAAATAGTGTAACTGAAATCACAGAGACATTCAAGCTACTTAATTTATTTGTGTAATTGATATATATATATACGGTATATAGGCCTATATAATATTGACATGTTTTTTGTTTGTTGTTTTTATGAGTAAATTAGTTAAAAGCTTATCCCCACACATGGCATGGGTTTCTATTTGAGTTATCTAAACATTTATAGTTTTATGTCAATGTAATAACTGTAGACATTATAGTATGTTGGTGTGTTTGTGTTGAGTCTCTTTTTTTTTTTAATTTTACGAATTTTAAATAATATTTTCATTTTTTCTTAAATTACGGGTGTGCGTGCCAACTATGTCCAATTGTTACTCAGGCCTCCATGTCAATGGCTGCTCCCTTTTTGTCTGTTTTTTTCTTGCCAGTTTGTTTCATGATGAAGATGTATTTATTTTATTCATATGAATTCCACATAATGTTTGATAGTAATTGATACTTTAATTTTAAATAATACATTCACTAGGATTTGGGTAATATGTGTCCCTTCTTTTACTTAACTCACCAAAATTATGGCTCCCATGCCTGTGTCACCCATTGAATATGGATCAAAGCTACAAAAAATTTGCCCACCCCTGTCTTAAATAATGAAAAAAACATGCTGAAAATATATTGTAAAGGAAAATATATAACATGATAATTGGTAAACTGAAATGCTCTGTTTGGTAATGATTTGATGGAATGTATTCTCATGGTCTTACAACGACTTCGGTGATTCCTCAATTGACAGTTGTAGTAATGATTTGATGGAATGTATTCTCATGGTCTTACAAAGACTTCGGTGATTCCTCAATTGACAGTTTTAGTAATGATTTGATGGAATGTATTCTCATGGTCTTACAAAGACTTCGGTGATTCCTCAATTGACAGTTTTAGTAATGATTTGATGGAATGTATTCTCATGGTATTACAAAGACTTCGGTGATTCCTCAATTGACAGTTTTAGTAATGATTTGATGGAATGTATTCTCATGGTCTTACAAAGACTTCGGTGATTCCGCAACTGAGAGTTTTAGTAATGATTTGATGGAATGTATTCTCATGGTCTTTCAAAGACTTCGGTGATTCCTTTCGCAACTGACAAGTTTCTTTCTTTCAATTTGTATTTTCTAGGAACACTGAAGGAAGAAATTTTAACTTCCAGCATCGTGGAGCTAGTCAGGTCACTTGGGGAGAATCACTTGGATGAGAGGGTCAAGGATGCAGCAAGGTCAACTGTTAATCTACTGGAGCAGTCAATGTGCAGTTAGAAACAATGTCCACCAAGGTCACCAGTGCTCACTGCTGGTCGCAAACAAAGGAGGAAACTAAAGCCAGTGAACTCTTCAAGAGATCCATTAATTTCTTATTATGTTCTATATAGAAATTATTTACAAACTGCTATGGTTTTAAAAACTCTCAGCTTAACAACAGATACAGAAAAAGAAAACCTCTAGAGCCATTGGTAAAAAATCTGGACTATGCATACTTTAAAGGAAATTAGATATCTTCATTTGTCTTTAACTAAAAATTTCTAAGGCTAGAAATTTTCAATTCCAAGACTTTATTATTGTAGGTCAAAGATATAAAAAAGCCTTATTGCTGCTGTGGCCATCAAGGTCCAAGATTATTTAGGTCAGTGGTTTAATACAGGATTTTTCTAATTGCTCAATGTCTTTAGACCTATCAAATTTTTTTTTATCATTAAAACTTTTTTAAACAGTGTTTTAAATGGTTACATATTTTTCTCTACTTTAAATTCAAAAGAAAACTGCAACTAACTTTTTTTTTGTTTAGAAGCTTTTTATACCCTTTCATCATTTATGTAACAATATTAAATGTTAATTTGTTTTTCCTGGGACCAACTAAAGAAATATTGCTTGTTTTTTGCCCATTCAGCCAAGTAAATCCCTGGAAGAATATATATGAAAACTAAAGTGAGAATAATAAATGATTCTAAAGGATCATCATTATGTGAAATAATAGATTTAGTAGTTCCATCAATAAAAACATTTGAGTGAGTTTATGTATTTTGAATTAATGCTTCTAAATGTATGGTGGCAATTTCGTTCTAACAAAAGTCTGTTGTTTTTTTTTTCAAGTGCAATATTTACTTCTTCAAATAGTTTCTTTTTATTTTGTAAATTGTTTGAAAATTAATGCTGCATTTTTATCTACTAAAGCAGGAGTTTAAAGTGCTAGGAATGCTGGGAATACAGGGCTAGAGATGTTGGTCTTTCTACCAGCTTGAATGATGTAGATGCAATAAATTTTATTGTACTTTTTCAACTTGTACAAATATCTTTGACTGTTTTTTTGTAAGTGTCCAAATTTGCTGAGTTTGTATAATAGACAATTCAATTAAAACTTTTTTCTTTTTTTGCTTGATTACAAAAACATCTTTGCTATTTGTTCCTATTTACATTCAATTTAATCTCAGTATGAATAAAACATGGGGCAGGGTGACCGAGCAGCAGCGCGTTCGACTAGCGTACTGAAGGTCCCGGGTTCCTGGTGAAGACTAGGATTTTTCCCCCAGGTCTGGAGGGTGTCCCTGAGTCTACCCAGCTCTGATGGGTACCTGACCTTAGTTGGGGTAAAGTAAAGGTGGCTGTGCATTGTGCTGGCCCCACAATCACCTAGTATATCGTGGCCACAGAAACTGGTGAACTTCACCGGCCCTATGGATAAATTTGGTCGGAGGGGACTTCTAAATAAAACAAAAACAAGTCACAAAAAATAGAGTAGAACGCTTTGAAATAATTAGTCTATATATTTATTGTCTTAAGTTGATCACATAGAACTTTCTGGGAAACTTTGCCCAATGCATCCAAGATAACCCAGGAAATAAAACTGCTTGCAGTAACAGACACGAGAACGAAAATGAACATAATGTACATTAACAATAAAAATGTTTTGTTGTAACATCATAGAGCAAAAAAAAAAAAAAAAGAAAATCTTGTGTTGGGATTAAATTTCCCCCCAAAAACTCAGTTTTAAATGTACTGAGGCCTTCAGAATTAATGTCTAGAGGGACATCAAGTAATCAAATCTAATATGAGACCCCTTTATAGTTACAAGAAATAATGTTTGTTTTTTAAACTATTTCTTTTTGTTAAAAATTTACAGTAAAAAGTCAACAATCTGTTGAAAAAATAAACCTACAGTTTAAAAAAAATATATATCTTTAGATTGTGTTTTAAAAATAAATAGTATACACACAAAAATTTATTGGAAAAATAAAATTTGTATTCTAGTTTAAAGGTGAAAAGGTTCAAAAAATTGTGTTTGAGCTAAATAAATTTGAACTAATTGATGTGAGCATAAAGATATATTCAGTACTTTATACAATTAAAAAATTTAGAGTTTTATTAATAAATTTATTATTAAGCCTAATTAGCTTAGACTTAATAAAAATTTATGTAAAATATGTAAAAATGATTACTTGTAAAACTGAAAATAGGAATATTTTCTAATATAAATTCAAAGAAAACTTTGGATTTCTTTCAGATAACAATGTGTTATATATAACAATGTGTTATATATAAGTCCATAATAGATGTCCTATCCACACAAAATAATCCTAAGCTATTAAAAACAGCTACAAGTAATAATATGATTACTATTTTTAAAAAATGCCACTTTATTCTTGCTATGCTTTTACTACCAATATAAAAAAATGGACAGAAATTTGATGGTCTGGAAATTTGTTTCCTATTAAAATGTACAAAAACTAGTCAGTGAATTGGATCTGACTAGTTTGTCATAGTCACATGACCTATAAGGGAGTTCTTTTGGAACCAATAGAAAAAAATGAAGAGGCAGGGGGAGGCAAGCAACACATTTGTTTATTGTCTACCAACTAAACATCGCTCTGGGATAAAGTGTACAAGGGGGAAATAATAACAAAACTTTGATGGAAGAAGCAGTTCAAACATAAAAACTTGACACAAGGAAGTGAATTGTTTCTTTGGCTGTAGTTCACAAACTCTCTCACTCTCTCTCTCACTCTCATACAATTAGATAAACCAAGCACACACATTCAAAATACAACTTGAAAAACTAAACAGAAAATATAAAGCTTTTTTGGAGGGGAAATAAAAACTAGATGGCTGAACAAATGAATATGTGTTTTGAAATAAGTTAAAGCAATACATTCATAAGACATCAAATTGGCGCAGGTTTATTTTTCAAAACCTACTCCCAAATACTGCAAAATGTCAAAAAAAAATATTTTTCATGAATTCTGTACAAAAGTCACCAACTAAAATGTTAAACACACAAAAAGTTTCACCAAATGAGATGATGAAATCAAACATTGAGAGAAGAAGTCTTCACCTGAATAACTCTATACAATCAAATCAAGAAAACATTGTTTATAAAATAAAAGAAACAAATACGGAAGTTTGATGATTTTCAACTCTATTACGTCTTCATAACCGCAATCAGATTTCTGTACGGATAAAATTTGTGATAAGTTGGCAGCAATTTTTATACAACATGTCACTCACAACCACTGCATTGTTGAATTAAAACTACAAATGGTTATTTAGTTGATTATATTAAAAATAGCAAATATTACAATTTTCACCAAATTACTTTTGTTTGGTCTAGATAAAATATTTTTCATAAAACCATTCAATAAATCAATGTAGAGTGTGTCTGGAGATTGTTTTGTTTTCATGAACTTTGTTCCCAATATACATGATGGAAAATTTCTTTTCCAGAAAATTAAAAGCAACAAAATCTAACGTCCAGCTTATTCAAAGAGCAAACAGTGCATACAATTAAAATTTTCAGAGAAAATAACACATTTTCTCGTTAAGATCATCATTGGGGAAGTTTAAAAATGTACATAGCTTTCTACTCATTTTTTTTTATAAATCTTTTATGTCGTGAATTATGCACCTTTGTTATCAATATTTTATTTTTTTAAACATTCCATATTTACCTCAAATTTAAAAAAAAATAATAAAACAATATATAGATCTGTATAATTTGTTTTACCTTCTTAACAAAACTCTTTAAATTTAAAAACATAACAAAAAGTACAAAAAACTGTGTGGTAGTTCCAATGATAAAATTGTGTAGCTCATATAATTGCATAACATCCAAGAAAAGTTTTTCAAAATGGGTTGTTGTGATGGCTCATATCTTCCTTTCTCTTTCACCAAGCACTGAACACAAACAACCAAAAAAGAACTAACAAGAAGAATGTGAAAATAAATTATTCCAAATCAAGTCATCAGATGAGAAAAATATGCCGAGGATTTACAACAAACAGTATATGCTATGGAAAGACAATAGTATGACATAGAATAGACATAGAATAGACATAGAATAGACATAGAATAGACATAGAATAGACATAGAATAGACACACACACATAATATGGGTGAGTTGGATTTAGAGTTACCATTAGACTTGAGTGGTCAATGACAAAAATAGAACATTCATGTGTAGCTTTGTTTCCACACAATCTCATGTGTAGCTTTGTTTCCACACAATCTCATGTGTAGCTTTGTTTCCACACAATCTCATGTGTAGCTTTGTTTCCACACAATCGACCAGGACAATGGATAGAATTCAAACACTGGGTCACAATGACATTTGGGACAGAGGCTATAAGACTTGATTGCATTATACTCATTTTTTTTTCCTCTTTCCATTTAGTTTCCATTTAGTTTTACAAAACTCTCAGATACTATAACAAACGCTAGGTCTTTGCCTCATAAATACATTTATAGATTTATTCTAGACAAAGTTGAAAACTTCAAAATATAAATATTGGCCTCAGAGAATAAGTTACTTCCCATCGTCAACATGAATATAAAAAATATAATTAACTGCACAGTAAACTGTCATCTCCTTTTTCATTAAAAAAAAAACTTGAGTTTATAATGTCCAAACTATTTCTGTTTGATACTTATGTTTGTACTGAACAAAAACCAAAACAAAAATTTGATCTATTAAATTTCAGTGTAAACTTTCACAAAAAAAACTTGTTTACTATTTTGTTGCAAAAAAAAAAAATCATTTATAAGAAAATATTCTGAAATTTCCATTCGTAATGGACAAATGGAAATAGAGAAAAAAGAATTCTTCTACTCATGAAATCTTAGCAAGACACTGTCCTTCTCTGTATATTACTGACAATGTTGACGCTCAATCAAATAGATGCAAGAAACAAAAACAGATATTGCTATTTCATTTGCTAGTTGTACAACAAATAGAAGAGAAAAAAAACATTGATAATATCCTGTACAGTGACAAAACATTCACAGATAGGTTTGGTTTATATGTATAATATATATATATATATATTTATATATAATAAAATAATTATAGAACAACTTTGTACAACAAATAAAATATAATAGCAATTAGGTAAAAACAATTTGGTTGCCTGATTGGCCTTTGAGAGCCAATTTGAATTTAAATTATTCAACTTGAAAAATAAATTAATTACAAAATGAGAGCATTCAAGAAAATAGATGTCATGTGATATGATCAGATAAACACAAAAATGTTCCTTGTAACTGGAGTTAGGAATTTTGGTGAAGCTTGTTAGCAGATTGAATGATTCTGTAGAATGATTGAGTGATTGAATGATTCTGTAGAATGATTGAGTGATTGAATGATTGTGTAGAATGATTGAGTGATTGAATGATTCTGTAGAATGATTGAGTGATTGAATGATTGTGTAGAATGATCAAGTGATTAAATTGTTTGCTGCCTTGGGATCTAGATTCCCATCTTCTTGATGCGATTCAGAAATATTTTATCAAACAACTTTTTTCCCCCTCCTCATTTAAAAAAAAAAAAGAATAGTCTAAAGTAAGAAAGAAAACGAGTCAATGAAAAAGATAACCTAAAATATGTTATGTGACTGATAGCAACAATAGTGTTTGGTCTACATCTCCATGGCAACAATATATGAGAATGGTCAGTGTGGATGATGATGATAAATAAAGTACAATACCAATGGAGTTGAGAAATTTCATTTATTATTAACACTATTCTTCTTCTGCTCAGTCTGTTACAATTTTCAAAGATGTTTAACACTATTCTTCTTCTGCTCAGTCTGTTACAATTTTCAAAGATGTTTAACACTATTCTTTTTCTGCTCAGTCTGTTACAATTTTCAAAGATGTTTAACACTATTCTTCTTCTGCTCAGTCTGTTACAATTTTCAAAGATGTTTAACACTATTCTTCTTCTGCTCAGTCTGTTACAATTTTCAAAGATGTTTTTTGCCTTAGCAGAAACTTTCAAGGTTAGGGTGCAAGTAGTGTCCCTTGTTGTTTATTTCATGCCTGGCAGAAGAACATTTTCAACTAGTTTTAACCACTATCTTCAAATTAGAGTTTAAAAAGAAAAAAACAAAACTATTCATATTATTTCCAAATCTAAAACTGACAGCTGTTATAAATTCCCTGAGGTTTTTTTTCTTCTCTTTCTTGCATCAAAAATATTAATATATCATGTAGACTTTTCTTCTTTAGACATTTAAAAACAATGTTTTTTCATGAACTTTATACAAGATCTAAGAAATGTCTGATTTAAAAAAAAATTTTTTGCTTGTTCCAAGTATAAAACTTCTGCTAACTAGCAAAATATAAAACAACTCAATCTTATAAATAATTTATAGTTTTTTTATATATGTGTTCGAAGGTGTGTTAAAATAAAAAATTTAATTTGCAAGGCTAAACGTATGCAATGTTTTCTTCATTAAAATACAAACAACAACTGCTTAAGACAACTGTTTCTGTTGTTGACAAAATTCTACACACAAAATAAATCTATCAATCATCACAATCTCTTAAGCTCTCAAAACTGTACAATTGTGAACATTTGTTTTGCGTAGATTACAAAAAGTTGTTAAAAGTGTTGGTTTTTTTTTACTTTTTAAATTTAATTCACCAGTCTTGAACCAACTTGTTTTGCTGTCAGGAGGAATTCAGAGGTTATGCTTTTTTTGTTTTATGACTTTGCATTTGCAGTTAAAATGCTAGTTGGTTATCGAACAACATACATCCCACAATATACTGGAACAGCCTGTAGTGTAGAAAAAATCCAGGTACATCCAAAAACAGGTCATGAATCCGTCACAAAGTCTGTCAATAATGTGTCGTGATTCCAGCAAGGTGAAAACACACGTACATCCTATGTATCCGTACATCCAATGTATCCGTTCCATCAGTTTGATAAAGAATTAGAAGGGAGTTCCCGTACACAGAACACACGACTGCCCCAGACCAAACTAAATGCTTTGCTGGCACATGGTGCTCTCTTTTGATTTGGCCAGTGAATGGGGGGAAAACCAGCCCAGTGTCAGCAAGTACACATGATCCAGCAGACTACTTGTGGTTGATATGAAGGAAGGTGATGACATCATGTTTGTCTCAGTTTATGAAGATCTTTAGTTTGGTGTCAAGAAAGAAATAATATTTTAAAAAACTGTGTTTGATTCAATAATAAGAAATGGAGACAATATCTTCAAGCACAAACCCTTAAGACATGAATGTTTTTTTGTTTTGTTTTAAAACAGTTGATGAAAATCACAACTCAGTAGTCAATAGACGTACTATGAAGTTGTTTTTGTTTTGTTGTCCATTTGATGATAAATTCATCAAGCTCTCCAATACAGCAACGCAGGGTTGACTGTTGTTGTTGTTCTGGTTTATAGAAATGCCAGTTCAGTAAGAAAATCAGTCAGTTTTCTAGTTTTAGGGTTTCATTTATCTTCCCAGTGTCAGGCACTTGAAGGAATCATTTCAGATGACATTTGTTGCTGGCAGAATTCTCTTCTTGCTGAATTCTCTTCACATTCAGGGACATTGAGAAATGTGACACAATTTGAATATCATCCACTTCTGTGCCAGATATTCTTCAGCCCATTGGATTTTCAGGGTAGTTCAGATTGTCTTCTTCTCTATTCCTCCTTTATGAAATGTTCCACTTCCTGGACACGTAACACAGGAAAGTGTCTCCAGCAGAGACAGGAAGTCCACACACAGCACACCGCCAGACTCCAAATGTTTCTTTTTTACATTTTACATCCGCTGATTGACTGGCAGGTCGCTGATTGACTGGCAGATCATTAGTGTGTGCGCCAGAGGGAAGGACAAAAAAAGGTCTTTAAAAATGCCAATGTCCAGAGGCTAGTTTTCAAAGAGAGCCAGCAAGTCATCCCCTGTACTGGATGAATTAGGTCCATTATCTCCAGTTGAGTCAGAAGGTCCAAGATAAGCAGTCAAAAGTTCCATGTCACTGAGGTTGTCTGCCAACAACTGGAAAAGAAAGAAAAGGAAAAAAAAGTTAAGAAATGTTCATTTCTGCTTAAACTAAGGGAGGTAATGATAACAGTTCATTTCAATCTACATCTAATTATTTCTATTCAGTAGTTGGTAAATAATATCATTAATTTCAATCTATATCTAATTATTTCTATTCAGTAGTTGGTAAATAATATCATTAATTTCAAACTATATCTAATTATTTCTATTCAGTAGTTGGTAAATAATATCATTAATTTCAAACTATATCTAATTATTTCTATTCAGTAGTTGGTAAATAATATCATTAATTTCAATCCACATCTAATTATTTCTATTCAGTAGTTGGTAAATAATATCATTAATTTCAATCCACATCTAATTATTTCTATTCAGTAGTTGGTAAATAATATCATTAATTTCAATCCACATCTAATTATTTCTATTCAGTAGTTGGTAAATAATATCATTATAATTGAAGACCAATAAGTAATGCCTCACCTCCAGCCCCTGAGCAGAGCTTGTGTCCCCATTGATGATTGCAGTTGGATCAAAGTTTAAGTCACTTAATGAATGACAGTCGGGTAATGAGCTGTTCATGTTGTTGCTGTTGATGCTGTTGCTGTTGATGTTGTTGCTGTTGGACATTCCGTTGCTGTTGCAGTTGGTTGGGGTATTGCTAGTGGAGGAGTTGTTATTGTTGTTGTTGTTACTGCTGCTGGGAGAAGGATGAGAAAGGTTGCTGTGGCTGCCATTTTGCGGGTGAGGTTGCGATGACGGTCGGGGAGTCATGTGATTGTTGCTTGGAGGTCGGGATGGATCAGGATGACGCAAACTTTGGCTCATGGGATCGCCTGCAAGAATTTTAGTTTAAAGTTATATGTACAAGTTAATATAATTATATAATTATAAAGTTGGAAACAAATTGCTTTTGAATAGGTCACACATTAAGTGTTAAAATATAATTTTTAAAAATGTATGTATTACACACCATGGCAAAAAAAATCAGGAAAATTCTAAGTAAAATTAATTTATTAATGCAAACATTAGATATTCCTTAAGAGGTAAATTCTAGTGTATCTGTAGTTTAACTGTTCTTTGACTAAATGTTCAGGATTTTAACAGCCTAACAAACATTGCAAACAACTTTTTGACAGCTTACCTGGCGTTGACGGAGGTGGGAGGTTATAAGGTGAAGCTTGGGGTCCTGCATCCCACGATGTCATTGTAGGAAGCTGCATACTGGATGGTGACATTGCCTTCATCCAGTTGTTTTGACAAGAATCGGGATTACCTGGTATTTGAAGGACAGAATTTGGTTGAAGTATCGTTAAACACACACAAAACATTTTATTGACATTCATTGTCATAATAGACCTAATACAGAGTTAAATAACAGAATGGAAATAGCATTTGAGCAATGAACCTACTTGGGTGGCAGTGATATGTTTCATTTAGCTTATCAACTAGTAAACAATCTAAGTCACAAGTGGGACGCTTGGACCTACCACTGTCCTCTTCTTTGACTATAGATTTGATTGGAACAGGCTTCCAACTGGCTGTCTGGTTGATGGTCACTTCCTCAAACTGAAGGTTGGTCATGTTGGTCAGGATGCCCCAGATATACTGGTCAATTTCCAAACCTTCTAAAAGTGCTGATTTACTGTTTCAATGAAATACACACATTATTAGTTCATCTCTAACTAAATAGATTTCAGCAAAACAATGACAACAGATTCTATTTTAAGGAAGTTTAGAATGTTAAATAAAGAAAACCAAATAAACTTTTTAAAATGTTTAAAAAGGAAAGAATCCCAATTCAGACCATTCTGTCCATAGGTCTGGTGAAGAAGTATTTCACCATAGCATTTTAAGGGATTGTTTTGTCAGCACAATGCCCAATCACTGTTACTTTCCCCAAACTGATGTCCATGTCATGTAAACATCAAAGCTAAAGATAGACTCAGGGATGTCCTATAGGAACAGGATTAAAACCCAAGACCATCAGAACGGCTGCCAATCAGACCACAAGTGACCAGTGCATAATTCATGCAAAGTATTTTTTACTAATGTTCAATTCAATACTTCAGAGATTTATAAAAAATCGTAGGTGTTCATTTAGAGATCTTTGTATTTTATCTTTAAATCTATCTACTACAGAGAATAATCTTGCATACTATGTTTATGAACATCTTATAAATTATATCTTGTAATATATGAAACTTACTTGCATACTGGACATTTCCATGAACCTTTGTCACAATTAAGTTGAAGGTAAGATTCTAAATCAAAGCACTAAAAAAAACAAAAACAACAGAATTCAGTTATTTATTTGTTCAGTTGTTTATTTGTTCAGTTGTTTATTTGTTCAGTTGTTTATTTGTTCAGTTGTTTATTTGTTCAGTTGTTTATTTGTTCAGTTGTTTATTTGTTCCGTTGTTTATTTGTTCAGTTGTTTATTTGTTCAGTTGTTTATTTGTTCAGTTGTTTATTTGTTCAGTTGTTTATTTGTTCAGTTGTTTATTTGTTCAGTTGTTTATTTGTTCAGTTATTTGTTCAGAATTAAATTCACGAATCTAATCTACAAGTCATTCAGTTGTTTATTTGTTCAGAATTAAATTCACAAATCTAATCTACAAGTCATTCAGTTGTTTATTTGTTCAGAATTAAATTCACGAATCTAATCTACAAGTCATTCAGTTGTTTATTTGTTCAGAATTAAATTCACGAATCTAATCTACAAGTCATTCAGTTGTTTATTTGTTCAGAATTAAATTCACGAATCTAATCTACAAGTCATTCAGTTGTTTATTTGTTCAGAACTAAATTCACAAGTCTAATCTACAAGTCATTCAGTTGTTTATTTGTTCAGAACTAAATTCACGAATCTAATCTACAAGTCATTCAGTTGTTTATTTGTTCAGAATTAAATTCACGAATCTAATCTACAAGTCATTCAGTTGTTTATTTGTTCAGAATTAAATTCACGAATCTAATCTACAAGTCATTCAGTTGTTTATTTGTTCAGAATTAAATTCACGAATCTAATCTACAAGTCATTCAGTTGTTTATTTGTTCAGAACTAAATTCACAAGTCTAATCTACAAGTCATTCAGTTGTTTATTTGTTCAGAACTAAATTCACGAATCTAATCTACAAGTCATTCAGTTGTTTATTTGTTCAGAACTAAATTCACAAATCTAATCTACAAGTCATTCAGTTGTTTATTTGTTCAGAACTAAATTCACAAGTCTAATCTACAAGTCATTCAGTTGTTTATTTGTTCAGAACTAAATTCACAAGTCTAATCTACAAGTCATTCAGTTGTTTATTTGTTCAGAACTAAATTCACAAGTCTAATCTACAAGTCATTCAGTTGTTTATTTGTTCAGAATTAAATTCACAAGTCTAATCTACAAGTCATTCAGTTGTTTATTTGTTCAGAACTAAATTCACAAGTCACACACACACAAAAAGATTTAGTAAACACTTTACAGTTCAAACAATGACATGCACAAAAACAATGAGCTACCCATAATCCCCACTCACCTGGATGTGTTTGCAGTCATGACCTCTGGCCGGTAATGTTATCCGCCTACATGTGATTGGACATTTTAATGGGACTTTAATAGCCGTCTGCTCAACACCATCTTCCCCGTTGATTGCATTATTTGGAGGAACATTGGAAAAATTTCTTTTGACTGAAAGATAAAGAGTTAACAAAAAACCCAGGTTAACAAAAAACCAGGTTAACAATGTTTGATCTGTTTAGAAAAACAATTGAAAGTTGTTTAATGCAATTTTATGTATTGAGCTGTAATTTTCAGTGACTTACTTTTAGTGATGCAATGTTCAGCAGGTAACAAGCGCTTCCGTAACAAACCCTGCAAAACTGACCGTATGCTTGGCCGATGGACTAGTTGGAGGACAAACAAGTGGGACTGCAAATGACAAAAAAATATTAAATCAACAACACAATAAAAAATAGTGTTCAAAAACTTTTATTTTGAAAACTTAAAATGAAAAAATCAACATCTATGTGGAAAAACTTACACAGCAGCAAGCTGTGACTGTAATCTGTATTGTGTTGCGACCTGCTTGACACACTTCTTTGAGGTACAGTGGCTTATGTGTGGTTTTGCTATCCCCTCTTTCTATATTCAAGGGTGTGGCATTGACGCTGACAGTAACAGAGGCCGGCCAGTTGGTGCTCATCTGTCGGTCTTCGTGATGGAAGCATTTCAGTTGTAGCTCCAAGTCTGACCTATACAAAGTTAAAACAAAAAGTTCAGCACCGCGTCTTAAAAACCTGTCCCATCTGTCGATTTCATCCAAACTAATTAATGGTAAGACAACCAATGAGAGTATATCCTTGAGAAAAAACTAATATGTGTGTAACTCACCTAAACATTAATGTGTTGTAGACCGTGTCCCTTAGTTGGAACACATGATTACTGACTGCCAGATTGTGCTCTAGTCGAAAGGGAGGTAAGACAACTCCATCTCGCACGGGGAATGTTAACCTCAGCTCATCAGGGCCTACATTGATATCATCAAAAGGAAGAAGAGCTATATTCGCAAACTGTGATAAACTAGTTCGTGTTGGGTGCGGCAAAATATCACCAAGAGCTTTGTGTCAGTAGCAATACTTTCCACCAAAATATAAATATATAACCCATTCCCATCTACAGCATAGAAACCAAGGTTGGAGAAAGGTAAGAGGAAGTGATACAATATCAATAAAGGACGAATTTTCAAAGACAATTTTCAATGACTAGCTGTTCATTTTAAAATAAGTCTAGATTAGTGAAGATTAGTTCACTTTCCACACTTAACTGTTGCTATAGATTCCTGAAGCAAAAGTATTGAGACAAAAAAAAATATGTAGACTACTACAGGCTACTACAGACTACTACAGGCTACTACAGACTACTACAGGCTACTACAGGCTACTACAGGCTACTACAGACTACTACAGGCTACTACAGGCTACTACAGGCTACTACAGGCTACTACAGGCTACTACAGACTACTACAGACTACTACAGACTACTACAGACTACTACAGGCTACTACAGGCTACTACAGGCTACTACAGGCCTTCTTTACTGTAGATGGGGGTAAGAGTTTTAAATTTGTAAATTCTACTGGAGAATTTTAAACGCAACTTCCTGTAGCCAATCACGACACAAAGCCCTGATGTATGCATCAAATAATCAACCAATGAAATTGCCACTGACTCCAATGAATTACCATTGGCCCCAGTGAATTACCTTTGGCTCCAATGAATTACCATTGGCTCCAGTGAATCACCATTGGCTCCAATGAATTACCATTGGCTGATTATTTGTTCTGATAGTTTGTACTGTACATCAATAATGTTAAAATTGTTTAACAGCAATGAGAAGAAGTTATATGACATACTTTGTTTGACCAAAGGCTTGACATCTGGGGGATAGCTGGGTTTCATGTCACCTGGGTAGCCGGACACTGACCCTGGAGTGATGGGAGGTGTAGGGTTGCCTGGTATGGGGGAGTGGGGAAAACTGTTGGGCTGTGGACAAACCAGACATCAGAATTATATTGCAATTTTATCTATCTATATCACCATGAAATATTGCACTTATAGCTACATTCATTCTAACAACTATTGACAAAACAGGCATGAAATATTAACATCTAGTACTTGTGATAGTGTCAAGAGATATTAACGCATTTTATCTTAAACTTTCCTAAGGCATCAAATGGAACCTTACCGTTTGCCCAGGGTACTGTGTGTAACTGGGTGCAGGGCCGCTCGGCCTCTGAGGATGCCCATACTGGCCTGGCGTCATGTACGGGTGCTGGCCATTGGGGTAGGGCGAAGGTCCCCCAGGCCGCATCCCACCCATGGTCTGTGGCATTCCGTAAGTTGGTGATGGCAACGGCTGCTGGCTAGGAGGGTAACCTGGCTTTCCACCATACTGTGAAGCCATGTAAGGGCTGTGAGGATTTGGTCCAGCAGGAACAAACTGCTAAGAAAATAAAATGTACAATGAATGCATATAAAGATGCATATAAAGATGGATATAAAGATGGATATAAAGATGCATATAAAGATGGATATAAAGATGGATATAAAGATGGATATAAAGATGGATATAAAGGTGGATATAAAGATGGATATAAAGATGGATATAAAGATGGATATAAAGATGGATATAAAGATGGAGACATAACTATACGAGTTGAAACAATTTTGCCCTTTTTGGTTACGGGTTAGAGATTAATAATTGCGTTGTTTAGAGAAAAAATGTTTTCTAGAATGCAATATAAATATCTTGATTTTTTTCTCTTGTATTTCTTTCCCATTTGAGTATTTCTCATTCCATCTATTAAAAGGCATATATAAGAGTGTGTACATTTCTTCTGTTTATTTGTTTACATTTAGAATTCAAGTGTTTACAGAAATGTTACTATTCCATGTTCTTGTCCAGTGATTGTGAAATAATATTATAAGTACAGAGATTCAACTTATACAGTAAATTTTGATTACTAAATAGTTTCTAATTACTACAAATGGCTTAAGGTAATCATTAACATTTTCCCACTGGTTCGAGTCACGAAGCCGTAATAGAAACACACACTGAGAAGAAAAACACAAGTTACCTCCATCTGAGCTCCATTCTGATACATGGTTCTCTTCTGTATGTAAGGGTTATGATAGGGTGTTGGCCTTCTGTGGTACATGGGGCCCATTGTGGGCTTCATGGGCCCAGGGCCTGGGCATGGCCCACCAGCCATAGACATGGGCCCTGGATGCCGCTGGCCAGCCATGCCTGGTGGGTACTGAGCACCGTACTGGTGTTGACTGGGCATCTGGAGATAAAAATGTTTTAAAGACTTTAATGTAATCATCTACGATTCTTATCGGCACACATTTATTCTACTCCATAGCTCTATATACTCATTCTATTTTAGGATACTCAAAAAATGAATTGTTTTACTACTATTTATGTGACAAATGACAATAACAAGAAAAATATTAGGCATGTTGAAAATTCACAGAAAATACCAGAGAAAAAAACTCAGAAAAAAACACAGAATGAGACTCAACTAAGACTTATCTAATCTTATCTTATATAAAACAAAATGTCCCAGAAAGATAACATAAGCATGTAATACACATGCAGTACTATATTGTGCAGTACTACACATATTACTTAAAGGGATTTGAAAGGTGACTTTATTATTTTATTTTCTTTAAATAAATTTTTAGCTTCATTTCATACAAGACCATATTCTGCACTTAATTAAATGTGGTTTGGTGTTTTTTTGGGATAGTTCAATTTTACCTGCATGCCAGGGTTGTACTGATTGTTCATGTTCATATGCATGTTGATGTTCATCTGCTGCTGGTTCTGCTGCTCCTGGATGGCAACAGCCGTGGCCGTAGCGGTGGCAGTGGCAGTAGCGGCTGCCGCCACGTAAGCTGCTGCAGACAAAGCTCCGGGGGGCGCCGTGTAGTCAGTGGGTGCCGACCCAGGCATCTGGGGCTGGTTAGAGCCCGGTGTGTTGGGTGTTGGGGGATAGCCACTGGAATTATGATTATTTCAATAGTAATATATTATATCCATCATCATTCACAGTTTAAAAAAAAACATTTCTAATATAAATCTATCTGTTAGTGCATAGTTATAACTATTTGTTATTTTATAAAATAACAAAAAAGGTCAATCTTCCATTCAGACCCAGTTGTTCCAACCATCACAAGTTTCAACATACTAGGTCATCTGAGACACCCATCAGAGCTAGGTAGGTTCAGACTCCAGGGACACCATTAAAACCCAAGAAAGAAGATACTTCTGTTAACCTGGATTCAAACCTAGGGGTTTCAGAACTGGCATCTGCGTGCACCACAGCTCATAAATACAACAGCAATGAACAACTCACCTGTACGGTGCCATGTTCTGTGGATTGTAACCTGGTTTATTCATGGGCGGGTAGCCTTGACCTTGCTGGACATGCCCCGTCGCCCCAGTCATAGTTGTGTTTGCAAAACCTGGCGTGTTGTGTGTGAACGGCCCACTCTGCGTAGTGTGCACTGGGAATATCGTGGTGACCACGTTGAGCTGTGTCTGGCCCTGGTTCGAGCCACCCCATCCTGAGTTTGGATCTCCACTGAAAACACACAACAACAAAAAATTGTTGTAGCAACCCCGCAAGTAAATACAGACAAGTCTGACAGACTAATTAAATCAGACATAATTCCTTTAATATGTCCTTCTCTGTATAGCATAAATTAAAACAAATCAAGTAAATTAATGAGAGAAGAATAGAAAGAAACGGGTAAGAGAAGAATCAGAAAAAAATGATAGCCAATTAAAACTGGGCTGGGCTAGATTTGTTTAAAGAATACATTCGCACACATCTTATCTACCAGCACTCAAGACAGTTCAGACAGACCCAGATTTTTCTGAAGTAAAAATAGTCTTTAAAAAAAACACACATTTGAGTTGATGAAAAAATAAATCTTTCACCAGAAAATCTGAAAATGTCCAGAAAAGATGAAAACTCTGCATGGGTTTTATGTTTGGATATAATAACATGATCACATGTTAGAGAGATGTTATATTGGTTTAGAGAGGTTATGGGTTGTATTTGGAATATGTTCATAGTTCTGTTTGAATATTTGTCATTGGTTAACATGTCACTGTTTAAATTTCTTGCAGATGCCATTAGTAGTATTTGGGGATGTGACATTGGTTGTTCTTAAATTATATATATATATACCTTATACATACTGTATAATCTCTTTTGTGTATTAGAAGATATTTAACATAGAACTTGTCAGTTGTTAAAAAAGGTATTCTATATGATATATGCCATTAATGCATTATTTTTGTTGCAAACTTCCATCCCCTTTTTTGCTTTTTTGTGTAAAGCTATGTATGTTGTCACTTGTCATTTCCTACAACCATAGTTAACAAGTGACACAGAAGTGACCTCACTTGTCATACACATTAGCTAGGCCTAAAACCACTCCTTAAATGCTGACATATCATTATAAAAAGCCTAACTATTATTTGTTCATAACAAGTCCATTTAAAATCATTATTGACAGGGTACTTTTTAAAATAGAACAACACTAAGGCTGAAGGACTGATTGATTTATTTGTATTGATGTGAACACTTTACAAACAGATCTCTCCCTCCCCTCTCTTTAACACCATATCCCATCTCTTTTAACCAGGTAGCTAGCAGCCCTTCTCCCATCAACACCTTATGTTCCACCTATACCTACCTAGTCCTTATTACAGCTTTATTAGCTGGGGGATGCAACAGCTTGTAGACCAGGGGAGGGGGCGGTACTGTGAAACTGCAGGTTGTGTAATTCAAACTATCTCTATATGTGAGTTTAGTATTTCATCATGTCCCTCACCTCAGCACCTAAATGTCACATTAAGTGGTGGCACGTGCACTGGGGTGGGGAAGGGGAAGTATGTTTTTATTATGTAGAGTCACTCACACCCTCATCATGGGATCCAAGCATTATATACTGTATCAGGGTCAAATTAATCAGGAGTTGTGCTATGGAATCTGCAGCCAATGACAGAGAGGGAAACAGGTAAAATAAATGGAGAAAAAAAACTTAACATGTAGAGATGACCTGCAGACTAAGTCAACCTTTGAACTCTGCAGCTCAACCCACTGGAACTAAGACTGTTCTTCCATCATACACACACATACACACACACATATACACACACATATACACACACATATACACACACATATACACACACATACACACATAACACATGTAACTACATCTTTAGGATGATAAGATGCCTAACTACCAAAACCATTAATTGTGTGTTTTTTTCTACTTCAATCACCCAAATACACACAATTTAAAACTTAAAATCTGAATGTAAAAAATTCCAAAAAGTAATCTGATATTATCCTCAAGCACAGCATACAGTGACTATTGGTACTATTCTCAATCTGTCATGAAATTGAAAAAAAATGAGCCCTGACTATCTACTATATGTATTAACCTCCAATGTTTCATATTTTCCGCCCTGTAAATATTTCAATAAAACAAAAAAGAGAAAGCTGATGTTTACTCTTGATTCTATAATTAGCCCAGACATTAAACTAGTTGAGTTAGCAACAGGAACAACAACTCTTGGTGGTGGTTTTTTTTATAAATAAAAGAGAATTAAATAAAAGAGAAAAACAATCAGTTGACGTCAGCAAATCTTGAGAAATACTCTCCCCCCATCCACTCTCCTCCCCCACCATCCTCATACAGGGTGGCATCAACATATGCCAGACTCTGAAACAGCTATAAGGGATAGAACTACTGGTGTGATGATGTCATGTCCTCTAAATCAATTGATAACTGGGTGGCCGCCAGCCCTCTCTCTTCTCTTTTTCCCATTGCCCCCCTTCTCATTTCTCTTTCCCATTCTCACCTCTCTCTCTGTTTCTCTCAATCACTCTTTCACTTACTCCCCCACAGATGCTCTCACACTTTACAAACACTCATGTCGGATATCTTGTTATAATCCAAGTGTTGTTCTTGTATCAGCTATATAAACATATCTTGTTATAATCCAAGTGTTGTTCTTGTATCAGCTATATAAACATATCTTGTTATAATCCAAGTGTTGTTCTTGTATCAGCTATATAGACATACACCATTGCTTAAATAACAACAAACAATTCAACTGTAGATCAATTTTTTTTACACAATAACTAATCAGTGTTTGAGATAAATCAAGGTATTCTTTCTTTAACCCCCACCCCCTTTCCTGGCCACCACTGCCACCATTTCTTATAATTCAGCATTGTGCAAGCAGTTCATCATCAATCGATACACAGGACAGTGTGGGCCCAAGATTTTGAAGATGCAGGGGAAGGGGAGCGGGGGACAACTACCTCGCGATACCAGCTTATTGTGAGATCTGAACAGATGGGCGGTGCTTTCATTCTGATTCAATGAAACAAATACAAGATCAGGCACTTGGACTCGAATACAATAAATGTAAACAAGTTATCGACAGACACCAAGTTTACGTGGGCAGCAGACACCAAGTTTATGTGGGCAGCAGACTCTCATCAGAGCTTGGTATTTGGTATACAGGAAGAGTGTGAAGGACAGCTGAGTTTTGATAGTCAGCAGAGTTTCATCACAAAGTATTTGATGTCAATTCGAACCAGTCTCATTTGTGGTTAACTGTGATTGGCTGGTTAAGACATGTTGGTCGGATTTATGCGTCTGATAACAGTTGACAATATTTTCAACTTGCCATCTCGTGATTGAAATAGCGAGCCAACGTTTGGATACACGTGTTCAATTTACACAGAAAGACAGACGTGACACACAGAGACAGGCGTGACACACAGAGACAGACGTGACGATACACAGACAGACGTGACGATACACAGACAGACGTGACGATACACAGACAGACGTGACGATACACAGACAGACGTGACGATACACAGACAGACGTGACGATACACAGACAGACGTGACGATACACAGACAGACGTGACGATACACAGACAGACGTGACGATACACAGACAGACGTGACGATACACAGACAGACGTGACGATACACAGACAGACGTGACGATACACAGACAGACGTGACGATACACAGACAGACGTGACGATACACAGACAGACGTGACGATACACAGACAGACGTGACGACACACAGACAGACGTGACGACACACAAACAGACGTGACGACACACAGACAGACTTGACGACACACAGACAGACGTGACGACACACAGACAGACTTGACGACACACAGACAGACGTGACACACAGAGACAGACGTGACACACAGAGACAGACGTGACACACAGAGACAGACGTGACGACACACAGACAGACGTGACGACACACAGACAGACGTGACGACACACAGACAGACGTGACACACAGAGACAGACGTGACAACAGGACAGACATGAGACACTGGTCACCGATGTGTAACACACACACGCACGTGCGCTCACGCACACAAATTGCCCTAAACTACTGGTGAGCTGCTTGCAACAAGTTCCTCTGTCGGTCAACAAGAGGACCCTGCCTGACGTGTCCGTCAAGTTGGGTGGAGTCAGCGTACGTGTAGAAGGTCACAGTCCACGGTGCCTTCGTGTGTGTGTGTGCGACCGTGTGTCCGTAAAGACCCAATGCAGTAACAGCAATGAAAAGCTCTTTCATTTATACATCAGATCAGAATAAATAGTTCACCCTAGAATCTTTATGTTCGAAGAATATCTCTATATTTTACCAGACAGCATTAGGTGAAGGGTCGAGAGTTGGGAGGAAAACACTGAGATAATTTATTCATTTTAGTATTGTCATGGTTATTGAGGGGAAAAAAACACAACTCGTCACATTGCGTGGTGATGTGGGGGGCGGTTGGGGGTTGAAGTGGTGTTGGGGGGGAGGGAGTGGAGAAGTGGGTGTTTGGGGAGGGGGAGATGGGGGGAAAGGAAAAAAACGCGGAGAAATCAATCATCACCAAGCGGCACTGTGTCACGTGATTTTAATCAACTGATAGAGAGAAAGGGAGAGAAAGAGGGTTGATGTGAGTAGGAGTAGGAGTTGAGCTAAATGAAGATGGTGGTTGCATGTGTGTGTGTGTGTGTGTGTGTGTGTGTGTGTGTGTGTGTGTGTGCGGGAGAGATGGAGAGAGTTGATGTGAGTAGGAGTAGGAGTTGAGCTAACTGAAGATGGTGGTTGTATGCGTGTGTGTGTGTGTGTGTGTGTGTGTGTGTGTGTGCGGGAGAGATGGAGAGAGTTGATGTGAGTAGGAGTAGGAGTTGAGCTAACTGAAGATGGTGGTTGCATGTGTGTGTGTGTGTGTGTGTGTGTGCGTGTGTGTGTGTGTGCGGGAGAGATGGAGAGAGTTCAGATATTATTCATGATTAAACTAACCAGTCTTACTAATAACTCGGGGGAAAAACCAAAAGTAAACTTCACCACCGAACAATAAGTCTACACGTTTTATTATACACGATAGCAATCGCTGCGGGCATCAAGCGGTTGAAAATCCTTCACTCGTTGAGAAACATCCTTAGCAGACGACAAATAAGCACATAATATACTGTGAATAAAAGAAATCCCTTATATAAGGTACAGAGTTTATAGATATCCAGAGTTTATAGATATAACTTGGACAAAAAGGACCCACACCTAGAGCGTGTGATGTAAATGAAATAGAAAATACAGGATCTGTGCCTCACTGTGCTATCTTTTGCCAAATTTTGGCGTCATTCAGAAGAGTAGCAGCACGACATAGATACGGGGTAGCAGACGACAGCAGAATGGCGACAATGAATCTGTTGAAACTAAATCGGCAACGGCCACATATAAGCATGTAATAAGTATACATATTCATTCAAGGAACAATAAGCCGATATATTCAAACAGCCTGAGAGCTCACACAAGCGCAAGCAGACAGACAGACAGCGCGAAAATTGCGTCGATCTAGCAGTCGCCACGATGTTGACTTTTCGACCTTTGACCTATGTCTTACCACATGCTGTCGCTTGTGTAGCTCACGACGTCACCTATTTATATCTGCTGTCATGATTTGTACCGCTCACGTCTGCTACGCCAGAGAATGGCGCACGAACATTTAGCAGACGACAGAAAAAACATAAACGTTTTACATCACGTACCTGCACAGTTTAAACCACACACAAACACTCTCACACATACATTTGCACATACATTTACACATATAGCAGCGTATCCGATTCGTTTGACTTTGACAAAAGCAGATTTATATTTAGACATTAATTGTGACAATAGTTGGTGGCGCTGTTTAAACGTTAGCAAAGTAGCACGAATCTTTGATATTTTCAGATTGGTTGATCGCAAAAATTCAAGTACCGGTAGAATGTGCAATAGATATCGGAAACTCTATAAGGAACAAAATGATACATGGAACAGAAGGAACAGTTGTAACAAAGATCATGGCCTTTGGTTTTACATGGTAACTTTTGTGGATACAAGAACGTCTCAGCCGTCTGTGTTTATAAGGGTTAGTTGCAAGATGGCAGCATGGCGGTTATTTAACGTTTAGAGAACAGACTAGGATTCGATCCTGTGAACTTCGATACGCCAGTCGAGCGCGCTGCCGCTAAGGCCCCCCCCCCCCTACCCCACCCTGTCTTATATGATAATAGATAAATATGTGCAAATGACATTGGTTTATGAATGACTAGGTGTGATTACAAAAATTGCCTTCACTGCATATTCACCAGCGTATCTTGATCGCTGTAAATGACAAACTGTATGGAGAACTGGCACAGTTCAAAACACACTGCACAGTAAGGCCAGTTCCTTACAAATAGTGGACTAAAAAAAACTATTGACAATTTTGATGTTTCATGCTTGTTGTTGTAGATGTTATGTTTTGATTGTTACGGTTTGTTTTGGGTGTTACTTTTTTTGTTGTTGTTTGTTTATTGTTTTTTTTTGTTTGGATATAAACTGTAAACCATTATATTACATTTCTATCAACTATTATAAGATATTCACCCCCAACCCACCCCTCAACTCTCCAGTACCATTGGCCGCCCAGTTAGCAGTAGTTTAAAATGCAACAAGTTTCACCTGTGTCCTAAAGTTGTCTAAAAAGAAAAAGGCCCTCCTAGCTACCACTGGAGATATTGAAGCAAAGGATGATGGGAAAATGTGCTGACCAAAGAAAAAAGAAAACAAAGAAACGAGGCTTTAGCGAGTCGATGGTCCAATTAAAGTACAAGAGGGAGGGGGGGGGGAGTTTTGGACTGAGAAAAGGGGAGGGCGTGAGGGGGGTGTTTCCAGACAAGAAAATTATAATGGCTTTTTTTCATCCTAAAAGAATTCTTTCTTTTTTTATTTCCTAAAAAATGTCTCCCTCATTGTTTAGTTCCGGTAAACAATGTTTTGTTGAAGACAGACAAATGGCGAGTGAAATGGTGAAAATATTTGAAGTAAAGATCAAGAAAACAATAGTGAAATGAGAGGTAACGAGAAATAATTCAAAATAACAACTTTCATTTGCTAGGTCGGTCTTTTTTTTTTTTCTATTTCATATTTTAAGAACTATAACTAAATCTTGGTAGATCTAATTATGGACAAAATAGCACAATCAATCAAATCAAATTAAAGAGCCAATGAAAACTTGGCACAGGATTCGATATTTTAAGATATTTTACGCTCAAACGTGCTTAGTGCTCATTGCTTTATTGTGTAGTCGATTACCCTACGCTTTCAAATATTGGGAGTAATCGATTACCCTAAAACTTTCCAAACTTTCTATTAATCCGTTTACTTGTGTTTCTTGGTTTTTACGAAAACAAATATAAAGAAGAGGGGAAGGGGGGGGTGAGATAATGAAAACAGGAAGTAGATGCTCCAATTGGAGGAAGTTAAACATTGGTTGGAAAAAAAACTGCTGTGCCGTTGAATGAAATAGATTCTAAGTCTAGATCTATATTTTAACGAAAATTTAAAACAAGAAGAAGGCAGAAAAAAGTTGCTAGGGAGTTCTTTATTGAGAGAACTTGAGATTGATGGAAATATGAAGCAACGATGTGCTTTATAACAGATACGTCCAAATGGAGAGAGAGAGAGAGTGAGAGAGAGAGAGAAGTGTAACGAAAACGTGGGAGGTAGGGCAGAACTGGGTCCATGTGAATGGAGGAAACAGAATTGTTTACTGAGTTCAAAGAAGAAAACTAAACATTTCCTGACTAAACAAACAGCGGACTTAGGCCTCCTGTCTGTGACATTGTAACTTTCAACGTTACATTCAACTTACAACAAGATGTCATTTGAAGGGAGAGGGCGGGCAGAGTGGGGAAGGATATGAGGAGGAGGATGGGGTCTAGGGAGAGAGAGAGGGGGGACAAGCTGTAGAGCATTCGTTCAAGTGGCCTGAGACATACCTTGACACACAAGAGCAGTGTCCATCATTCTTGAGTTTTTCCTCACATAGATCTCGGTTGTTCTTAAATCCCGACCTGTATATTCTTCCTTAATAGATTTTCTTTTCTAAATATGTTTGTCTACTTGGCTATGTTTTTATTGTTCTTATAGTCTATGTATCCCTACTGATATAAAAGTTTGTTCAATGTTTGAGTCCGTAGTTAATAAAAAAAAAAAAAATCTGCAAAATTTAAGTAATCCAATATGCTGCTATGCACTATAATTAGCCATTGGGAAAATTTAATTTCAATCGAATGAAGATGATTCAATTAACTTTGTAAGATAAATGAAAGTATGCTTACTATAAGCCACAGATGTTTTAATTGTAGCCTTCATAGCGGCTTTGTTCATTATACTAGTAGTATTTTTTTCCACCTTAAAAAAGTTACCGCCTCTGGACAATAGATTATACTGTGAGAAACAAGTCCATAATTCTAAATTACTTTTTTTTCTAAACAAAAAGTTCCATTTTATCATCACTAGTTTAGTTGAATGGAGATTAATAGAATGTTGTATTATAACATATGAATATAATGTTGTATTAAAACATATGAATAGAATGTTGTATTAAAACATATGGATAGAATCTTGTATTAAAACATATGAATAGAATGTTGTATTAAAACAAATGAATAGAATGTTGTATTAAAACATATGAATAGAATGGTGTATGAAACACTGACAAACAGTTGTGTACTGAAAAGAATAAACTTGCGTCATAACAATTCCTGGTTGTTATAAATTTGTTAGGGTTCACTTAATCTATTTGATATAACTGGCCATTAAGATCGGAAATTTACAACCAATATGTAAACCAATGCTAATCGTAAAACAAACCAAATGGAATGTAATCTAAATCAGTTTTGATATGAAAACGTTCATCTTTCTTCTTTATTAAAAGTGTTTTGAAAAGTTTAGTCAGTGCGTGTGATCGGGGGCTTGGCTGATTTTGTTGAAAGCTGGAAGATGATTGTGTTGTTTAAAAACGTAAGTTGTACACACATTCCATATATTTGATCGGTTTATCTATCGGGCCATCTCTATATAAGTAAAAGAATTGCCCTCAGATCCATATGGGGCATGCGAAGCAGCGTTTAAAAGTTTATGTGACCACGGCATACTAGGAGATTGTGCGACCACAGGAACAAACCCTAGCCTTCAACAGGATTCGAGCCGGGGACCTTTCGCTGCCTCTCGTGACCCATTTCCCCCATATAAACAATCTATTAAGAGGGTTATAATATATATTTGAGAAAACATCCTATCCTTCTATACCACTGTTCTATAGTTATAGTGTTCCACCTTGAACCCATTACACCAAGTACATTCAGTTGTATAACAAGGGGGGGGGGGGTGTAACCACGTTATGTAAAAACGTGTTTATATTACGTAGCCAATGGGTTATATAAGTGAGGGGGAAGGAAAGGGCGTACAAAGCGTTACAAACAGTCAAGTGTGTTGAATGCATTACGTACAAATGGACAGAAGTACAAAGTGTTTTGTGTTCAACGAAGCAGTAGTAGTAGGCCCATAGTTTGAAGGAGGGGGGAGGAGGGTAGTAGGGTTTGTTCTACAACTTGGCAGACAACCCACAACGATAAAGGATATATATATATACCTTCTGTATGACTTGGGGGACATTTTTGCTGTCTTCATACCTGTAAATACACAAATCTAATACACGTGGACTAGTACTATCTACAAACACACAAACAAACGTGTTTATAGTACCCCCTCCCCCTCAAAACTTGTTTTGTTTTCCCTCCCAATCAATCACAAACATTTTCTTCATGTTGTTTTTTCCAAATGTTATTTTGCATTTTTTTTTCTCTCTTATCAACTCATCATCGATTCTTTATTATCAACGCTTCTCGATTTCACCCAGTGGGCGGAGTCGAATACATATATTCCAGGATCGATACCCAGCACGCAGACGAATCCCATCCTCTATCTACGCAAAAGTTGAGATGGCGACATCTTTAAACTGACCACCAGAGTAGTTAGTAGTACACGGTTACACCTGGCCCTTACGTGACTGACAAAACACCACTGTTTTAATTCAATGACTCCATTTTGACGTGTGACTTTACGATTTCACATCAGGGTTTGGATTTGTTTTTAATAAATACAAAAAAAAATACTACAAATAGAAGAAAATTTATAACACAAAAACATCGTTGCTACAACCAGCCGAACTGTAGTTTCTTTTTAAAGACCTCTTGCAGCACCCCCCCCCACACACTGCTTGATAACAAGACTTTTGACATATAAAAAAAAGAAGAGGAAGAAGCTGTTGATATTGCACAAGATAACTGAACAATGTTTGTTGTTTTTTTACTCTAGCAGTTTGTCCAATCACATCTCTCTCTCACACAAACACACACACGCGTAACCACTAAATGTGATAAAAAGACTCCCGTTATTTGGGGAGGTGGGAGGAACGAGGGGGGTGGGAGAAACAACAAAACAATAACGACATTTCAGGCTTAACCAGTTGCCTTCAACTAATCTACGCCCCCCCCCCCCCCAATCCCTTTTCCAGAACGAGGCTGAGGTCACCACTGTGACTGGTACTGGGTGCATCGCTACATAAGGTCACGTGGTTGGGACGTCACCGCGTCCCTTCACTCTGGCAGATAATAATGGGTTTCCTAAAGAACAGCTGACCTCTCAACCAATTTGTTGTTATTATATATATCTTACACTTCTCAACCCATGTCCATATTACTGTAATTTTTTTTTTAAATGAGGGGGGTGGCGCTTTACCTTTTATAACCTGCTATTGGATGGCAATTACTCCATTATTTCTTAATGTATAAAATGTCCAGAGAGAGAGAGAGGGGGGGGGGCTAGGTGAAATTATGAAAATATAAACTCACCAGAGTACCACTGACCACAAAATGGATTCAATCCCCCCCCCCCACCACCTACATAGTACAAGAAGTAAGTACATACACGTAAAGTCATCAGGTGCGAATGACGCAACCACAAGACAAGCATAGATCCAGGTGCAGTGCTACAGTTCTTACGGTGTGTATGTGTGTGCATTTAGCACCCAAAGTCCACTCCATCCCCCCGTTCCCTTACTACTTGGTTGCTAAGGACATGGAACATCGTGCAATCTGATAGGCTCACGATAAGATCAGAGTCTGGTCGAGAGTGAGCGGTATTGGTAGTTGTAGTAGTATGGCTGGTGAGTGGAGTGGAGGTGACAAGTGGCTAAGGTAAAGAGGTTTCAAGAGAGAGAGAGAGAGTGTGTAGGACGAATTCGAGAATTGAGGGGGGGGGGGGCATAGAAGACGATGAATACCATTTGGTGGGAAAAATCGACCGTCAAGTACTCTCACTATCATCGGCGTGTCCGCAGAAATATTCCAGAGAAGGACGCATCTTCACAAAAATATATGGGTGAAATGACAGGGTTAATGTTTTGTATACGTTTCGAGCAGACATTCCTACTTTCTGTGTAATATGTAGACGCCCATGCTTACAAGCCATGGAAAGAATCGTAAGAATAAGTTAATGTTTAGTACCAAGTGTGGTATTGTAAGCAGTTCAAATTTGATGACAGGGACATTTAATCTCTTCAAACGCTGAAATTAATCTTGTACACACACACTCACTGTATCAACGTGTAGGTTCTTTTTTCCTATCCAAAATACAAACACAGCAAGCGTGTCAGTCAAATGTTCCAGTTATTGACCACTGCCGTCTAAACAAGACCAAACCCAATCACCAAACAAAATGGAAGAGAGACAGGTCATGACATGCACAAACTTTAATAGTTACAATATTTGTCTTTTCTTCCCCCCCCCCCCCTTCCCGGTCCTTCTCCTGTCTTGTCTTACGTACTTCGCAACAAATTGTAACTTGTTACACTGGACATGCTACATACACACACAGTCACCACCACCCTGGACCGGGGACGGGGGGAATCAGTTAAATCGACTGTGATTGGCTAATTGCCCATCCAGAATCACGCAATGAACGTAGAGTAATACTCTCATTACTTTACAGCTACGTTGTACGGCTCGTTAAATGGCATGAATGAAAATTGTAAAATACACTAAATATTTTTTTACTGTCGAAATACATTAACTGGGACACAAATATTATTATCTAAAGATTCAATCACATTCACAAAAAGTGTGTGTGGGTGTCCATATTATAATTTGGCAGCAATTCAGGTCCACTTAATTGAGAGGTGGGGGAGGGTAGTTATGTGTAGGTTTGTGTTTGTGGGCTACAGAGAAATGTGTCAAGCAGTTGCGCAAGCTGTCTGCAGACCAAATCAAAAACCATACGATTTAAGAGGTGAACGAACACACACAGTGGCGTGTTGGGCGGTAGTCGTGGGGAGTGGGGGCCTGGAAGGCTATTTTAGAACTCGTCTCTTCAACCAATCACACCCCCAAGACAAACAAAACGGTCATTGTTGACCATTACACACACACACACATACAGTGAGTGTGTTAGCGAACAGCCCATGGCGGCTTACACGGCGATGTGGACAATTAAAAATTACACACAACGCTATTTTTTAAACGCTGGTCAGTTTGATTAGTTTGAAAAGATTACAAACTTGTTCAGCCAGGAAAAGGGGGCATTTAGTCTAGGAGGGGGCATAAAGCGGAGGAGGAAAAGTGGGGCATATAGTGGATGACAATGTCTGGACATCGTTGGTTGGTGGGTCAGATCACTGGATGAACACTCCTGAAGTGTTTTGACCGAAACAAATTGCGTAGGCCTAAACTATACATATATACAAGCTACATTGCCCGGCGTTGCCCGGGTGAAAAAAAACAGGACTATATAAGATGCAGATAAAAATTGTATAATTTACAATTAAAAGAAAGCTATAGACTAAATCTAATATTTAAATTATTATTTTTTTACTGAAGACTTTTAGGAAACTAATTTAAAATAAATATTGTAATCGGGTAAAAAAATAGGCAAGTATTTTTATTTAACAAAAATCTAAATTGCCCGTAGATTTAAAATGTCTTTTGTTTTTATAAGTTTGAAAAAAAATGTAGAAAAAAGGTATAGTCTAACTGGAGAATCGAACACGGGTCACCCGCATAGCAGTCCACTACGTTAAGACACATGTCCGATGTGAAAAATTATTATACAGTATATAGGCCTAGGCCTAAATAGGTCAGTGACGCAAACTCGCGTCTTTTCAAATTGACCAATGGTGATCCGTGGGGACACAAACACGATCTTTATATATATATATATATATTGTATATTGCATGGTGAAAACTGTCAAATACATGAGACAGTAAGACAAAATCATATCATTTCAAAAAGTTTCCCTACTTATATAGTAAGATACAAATGGAGAACACAGAGTAGGAACAATGAAAAGTTTCGCAATGAGTTCAGTTACTTTGGCCAAATGATTGTGTTGACGGCACAATGCCCAACCACCCTTTCTCCTTCTGCTGATATGCCCCCTGGATCCAGCTCGCTAACTAGCAATTTGTAAGCACTATGCCGCTAGACCACCGCACTATGCCGCTAGACCACCGCACTATGCCGCTAGACCACCGCACTATGCCGCTAGACCACCGCACTATGCCGCTAGACCAACGCACTATGCCGCTAGACCACCGCACTGCCCCGCAACTTCTCGGTGCTCACACTCAAATATGACAAATACAATTTTCTTGACCTTTGGAGGTGGATGATCTCCCCCCCCCTTTCCCAATTCATCATCGGGTGAAAGGTCAATGGTTGTCCTGGCTCAATGACGTGAGTCACAAATGAACCCATGTTGTTTTATTGTTTCTATGTTTGTGACACGGACAAAATCTACCCCCCCCCCCCCCCAAACAACTAAATAAAGTGTTGACAGACAGCTCATTCGAAAAACTAAAAGTCGTACATATTAAACAAATAAATAATCATAAAGTCAAGACGGTGTATGGGAAAGCAACGGAGTAGGGGGGGGGGTATAATGGGACGTGAGTAATAATTGCAAAAGACGCCAGCAATCATGTCAATTAAAATCTCTTCCCAGACTCCACCGCGGTGAAATGATATAAATACCGCGGCAAGCGACCTTGAGCTAAGTCATCGTGACTTTTTGTTTATAGAATAGACTATCGTGTAGAGAAAGACCTGTGGATCGACCATCGATTTAGTCACAGAAATAGCGTAAGACGTAAAACTCCTTTGTCCCATATTGTCGTGGAGATTGAAATAGTAAATTTGGTTTAATTTTTTTTTGTTGTGCCAACAATTCCATAACATTTAACTTACACTATAATATGGTGCACGTTTCATACGTGGAGAAATAAACAGCAGACTCATCCCTTCCCCCTACTACCCCCCCCTCCCAACTCCCTTCATTCATAGTGCCCACACTCCTCACATCCGCCCCCATCCTCAATTATAGTAACTAGACAACACGACTTGCACTTTTAGTTGCGCACTAGAAGGGGAGAGAAGAAAGAAAAGACTAGACACATTTCTTTTCTTCGGGTACTTCCCCTTGAACCCAATCCCTTTGCCAACAAAGAGGTGTGCTGGAAATGTTTCCTGTTTCTTTTTCAATTATAATATAGATCTAGGCTACCAAAACAAGTTTCGTATAAAAAAAAGAGTATGTATGTTAACGAACATCAATAAAATAAGATTAAACGTTCAAAAGATTAAAAGCCATTATTAATTGAAGTTTTTTTTACAGAAAACGTTCGATAGTGTGTAAGAAAAGAAACAACACATAAAGCTAAATGTGAGGTGTGTTCAATGTGAGGTGTGTTCTCTTAACATTTCTGTGCTACAACACAAACTTACAAGACATCATTGGAGATCAAGGTGTATATGATCGGTGCACAAGACTCACATATACAGGTATGTCAATGTATATATAACAAGATCAAAGGACTAGTTTACTTAGAGGTAAAACATACCAAACAAATCACTCGATCCCTTTAATTATTCAATCTGGTTTGCTTTTTTTAAAATATATTGTATAGAATTAAAAAGGTACAACGGCGACAGTCACACAGACAGACTCCATGTATCGATCTTTCAAAACAAAGGAATCAGACATGCACTGGGTTAAGTGAAATGAACGTTCGTATCATGGATCAGAGAGTAGAATAAGCAGATCGGGGGAGGGGGATGAGGGGAGAGTCGGGCGCTCTGAAGCTAAATCTGCTCCACCCATACCACCCCCTCCTTCCCAGTATACCTCCTTCACCCAGACCCACAGTGGTCGCGTATACACACGCCATTTTTTCCTCTTCTTGTTGCCTTCATTTATTGTGTGAGTGTGTCGTTTGTGTGTGTGTGAAATTTGCCTTTTGTTTCTGGGTGTCGCGTCGCCCGACTGCTTCCCCCAACCCTCCCACCCCCGGTCACATCCGATCTGTCTTTGTCTCCAAGCTACAAAAACAAAACACACTCACAATTAAGAGAGAATATGATGAGTAAATTCACGTGACTAATTGGATAGGTGAGATAAAGCATTCAGGTAAACACAGGAGTTGAGAGAACAAATCCTAAACATTGAAACCTCTTGTCTCTAGACTATAGTGTCTATTCACTACTTTCAATGACCACTGGCTAGTCAGTTGATGTGTACCCATTATACTTTACAAAGCACGTGTAATTCTTACAACCACTGGACTGGAACCACCCATAATAAAGGCCTGATCCTCCACCCCCCTTCGCCCACACAATCTCTCTACACTGTCATTTTTGGGGGCTAAATGGTTGAACACAAAACTATCAAGTACAAAAATCCGTCGATCACACCTGGCGTTTATTTCAGGTCCACACATGGGGGTGGGAGGGTGTATTAGGTATCTCGTCACTACTATACACACATGGCTTCGTTTTGGCAAGTATATATTTTCATCAATTGTGCCACATTCGCCAATTGTCTGATGAAATACATTTTCATTTGTCCGCCGGGGGGTAAAGATAAATCTATTTTATTTTTAAAGTGCCCCTCGCAGATAAATTCAAGCGATAAGAAACACAACTGCAATGTTGATGATGCCAGTTGACGGCCATTTACCGACCGATGTTCGGCCATTTAGTGTTGGGTGATCATTTAGTGGTGTGTGGGGTCATTTAGGTTATTAAGTGGGGTTTGGTCATATAGTGAGTTGAGGTTCACTCATTGATTATGCTCGTTCATTGATAATTTCGCGAAATCACTTTAAAGGTTCGTGAAGGGTTCACTCATTGATTATGCTCGTTCATTGATAATTTCGCGAAATCACTTTAAAGGTTCGTGAAGATTTTATACAATTTAGATACGACGTGGGGTGGGAGTGATATTCTAGCATTAACGTACGGGTTGTGGTTGCTGTATGGGTTTAATAGCGACGGGTAAGAAAGAATCCCTAATATTTGAACGAATCCAACTGCTCATCAGAAGAATGAGATAATGAATCTTCGGACATGCGACTCTTTGGTTTCGCCGTACAAAGCATTGAGTTGAGGTCAGCAGCACACACAATATGAGACTAGTCCGAGTCAACCGATTCCATTTAGTGCGATTAAGACAAACCATTATATCTGCACGTATTGAACATACATATGCTTGTACTATACGAGTCAAGAATGACACAGCCATCAGTTTTAGACTTTTTCTAAAAACTCCTAACAAACACACACACACTAGCCCTTCATAAAGTTACATTCACATTCTCCCTCAATAAATGTAAAGAATCAATGGTATCCCACTGATAGTATTGTTTTAATTAAAAATATACACATTAGGTAAATCCAATGTATAGAGAATTACAATAAGAATTGTAACTTGATTGAAAAAAAAGGGGAG
This sequence comes from Anisus vortex, assembly GCA_949126835.1. Lineage (NCBI taxonomy): Eukaryota > Metazoa > Mollusca > Gastropoda > Planorbidae > Anisus > Anisus vortex. Next base: position 30,848,589 of record OX421494.1, read on the forward strand.
GCAAAACTGGTAGAAGTTAAAGTTTACTACAATCCACACCTTTACCACCCTATTTTACAATCATTTGCTTGTTATTGTGTTATGCAGATATAGTATTGTCTGTCGTTATAAATAAAAGTTGTTATTGTGTTATGTATAATATATACTTTTGTCTGTCGTTATAAATAAAGGTGGCAAGTGGGACAACTTCTGCTCCTGACGTATTATCAAGCTACTGTTTCATTGTCCGTTATCTCTACCATGGGATCTTTTCACCTGCTTTATGAAGTGAACACATCGATTCGCTATAATCTATACACCTGATCGATTTGGCGGCTTTCCCTTCCTGGAGAGACCTACTTTGTTTTCTATATATACATAAATGGCTTACCCCCCATTTTTTTCAAATCTATTGAACGAGTTTCTGTTTAATAGAGCGTGCAGATTGAGTAGAAGGAAAGCAAACGACACGTTTTTTTTTCATTCTGTGTTCATAATGTTGAACAGTGTCAACTTGTACATAAAAATGTAATGGGGTAGGAGGGCGCCTGAGTTACCGTACGGTTGGTTTTAACCGAGAGAGAGAATTATATACGTAAACTGTACGGTGACTAGTGTAGATGTTTAGTAGCCTACTGGACTGTAAATCATAATACCCTAATGTTGAGTTCCAGAAATGGTTTCTCGATAAATTGAGAGGGGGTTAGTGTAAGTCCTACTCATAAAAAAAACTGGTTAAACAACTCACAATATACTCCGTGTTTGTTTATTTAGTACATCAAGGTGAGATAAACTATATTGAGCCCTCGCTGTGTGTCTCGGCGTGTCTATGGGAAACTTAGCTCGATGGCTGTCCCCCCCCCCCCAAAGCTTTTTGAAACCTGCGTGACTGTACTGTTAGGTGTGAACTACGCGTATTTAGATGATGCTTGATGATAATGATGCCCAGTGGCCACTGGTCATCGAAATCACCCGTGAAAACCAACTGTGTGTCACGTGGTCATTGGTTACGGCTCATTATCAGATCTAAGTCAATATGCGCACCGGTAGTCGACTAACTTGACCACACCATGAGCTTGCAGGTAAGGGGGGAGATCCTTGTTTAAGGAAGGGGTGTGCGGAGAATCGACAAAGGGTTGACACATGTCTATCTAGGCCAGATCTCGGTAGTGTGTCCCCCCCCCCCCCCCGTGTTATGCTGTGTCCAAGGCCGAGGCGGTTGGGGGGGGAGGCTAACGTGTAAATTTTGTTTCCTGCTGTGTTTACTACGTAAGGCCTACGCGTCCCTTGTCCTTGTGTGTGTTTGTGTGTTAAAAGCCCGGAGACCGATTGGATTATACGTGTTTGATCTATGACCTACTTTACGAGCCAGGTTTCATTAGCATTTCTACTACAACAACACAGAAAAAGACAATAAGACACTTCACGACTGGAGAGCTTCGGTGGGTTTCGTTCCCTTTCTATTTCCGAAAGCTGTTTAATGCAGGGTTTTCTTAAGGCTCCTATAATATAACCCCAAATCAATTAAAGTTTTCTGAATGCCTGTTAGATGGCTACTGTTGAGGCAACTAGAGAACTATCTAGATCTTGTCTAGTTGCCTACCCAAAAGGGCAAAAGATCACCAGGAGTTAAGTAAAAATAATAAAGATGTGATGATTTAGCAAAACATTATTTTGTCCACGAGGACCTATGTAACAGCCTATGTCTACAATTAATTTGATGAAAAATAGGCTTACAAATAGATCTCGAATCTAGAATCAACATTTATAGAAATGCCCAATAAATATTTATGTACATGTTATTTGGGGGGGGGGGGGCTTCTGCAACACGGTTGTAAACACAAAATCTGTAGATTCACTACTAGGTTAATCTTTTTATCATAGGGCAGTCTGCTAGGTCCATGGGAATGTGTAGCCAGCACACCTTACTTTAGTGGTCTTGAAATGTAGTTGTGGTGGGTGGTGTCGATCATAATCGTACTCTTTCAAAGTAAACAAATAAAACAAACATATCTTTCTAGGAGTAACTATAGACAACTATGATACTATGGATTAGTAAAAGACTGCAGAGGCTGCAACCAGCAGTTTCAGCACTGTGTATAAAAGTATAATATATAATAAATATAATAAAGTTGTACGAGTTAAAATTAAAATACATCAACCAACAAAGAAATATAAGAACATTCACAAACATGTCTGGGATCTTAAAACATAGCAATAGCTTCAGACAAGGGAAGCGTCTGGAAATAGCCTATATTCCTATATAGTAAGTATATAGTATAGGTATAGGTCTAGGCCTACATGGCCTATTGTATTATAATAGGTAGCCTAACTAAACAACTGAAAATGTATTAGTACACAAGTGCAGGCAATGTTAACTACATATTGAATAGGTAATTAGTAATGGGGGATTTATAATTAATTTGGAGCCAGAGTGTAGAGATGGTGATTGTGTCATTTCAAAGTTTCAAGTTTGTTTAGTTTAGATCATTAAGTTTAGCTTTACTAGATACTAGATCTATATCTGTATAACTAAACACTATAGGCCTAAACCAAAGGATAGGCTTTCCATTGTTAAGACTCAGTATTATTGTATTAATTATCTACATTTAGCTTGGCTAAGTGTTAAATGATAAATGTCTTTAAGACCCCTTGGACCATACAATATAATTATATTACTTTTCATTCCTTGTTATTTGTTCACCGGTTCTTAAAAATATAAATATTAAAAATATAAATATCAATCAGTAAAGTCAATACATCATTAAGATTAAGCCATCATTAAGCCTAACAAGGGGTGGCTAACATGTTAAACACATCGACTCAACAGCACAATCACAGGGGCCACAGTGCGTGGTGTGGATAAACCTCACACAACACAGCATGTCATAAAGCACAGCAAGTGTGTTTACAAAAGCTTAACCAGTAAAAGGAACTCTTATATCACTGCTATACAAACAACAACAACATAATGATATGATAATAAGTTATTAAAACACCCCATGACCTCTCTTACCTGTATAATGAAAGTTGTATTGAGCCAGAGAGTGAGGTTTCAGTTCCCTCCATCACTCGTTCACAGCACATTCATGAACGTTAAAACCATTAAGTACATAAATCATTTAGTCCGGAATGAAATAGCAGAATAAATCATTTGTGGATGAACAGATCGACAGAAGTGCGTATATATCTAAAACAGCCGAATGGAGAAAAGCAACACACGCACACTATAATAATAAACTGCACCAGCGAAAAGGTACAAAAAGCGGGTAAAGAGTGTGACACACACACACATACAATGTGTTGTGAGTCCTTACACAGACACTATATAAAATGCTTCATTTCAGCTTTGGACACAAAGGCGAAGGAATCGAATTCGTAAAAGTTATAGCGAGGCGAGGGATAAAAATAAAAACCGAATCGAGCCACTTTTCAGACACCGGCTCAGCCCACAAACGAAGAGGCGAGCATTAGGTTGAGGGCGGGCGGGATGGGCACAGGAGGGAATGTTGTGGCGGTGTTTAGTATCCGTGCGTACTTTTTTTTTCCCCTTTTTCCCCCCTCCCTTCTTTTATCTCCTCTCCGCCCTCTTTAACACCCTCCTCTCCCTTCCCCTCCTCTATCTCACCCTCTTTTCCCTCCTCAGGACGTGTTGTGCGTCTAACTGGCTTTATCAGCATGCCTGGCTTTGCGTCTCAACAACCTAGTTAAAGGCACAGGGGAGGGGGAGGGAAGTGGAGAGAGGAGGAAGAGGCGGAAGGCGGCAGAAAGAAAGGGAGGGGGGAGCGGTGGGGTAAAGATAGCGGACGGTGGACGGAGAGAGAACGTCCAACAGACGCAGCGAGAAAAATTGATGGGGGGAGGGGGGGCGGCGGCGGTGTCAGGGAAACAGTGCGAGAGAGTGAGATCTGCCTATTGCTGGTTAGTAGAGCTAGTAACAATACTGCCATCATATTGTTAGGGAAGAGAAAGCAGGGGAGGGGGAGGGAGGCAGAGTAAAAACCAGAACGCTTGTTTTCTTTATTTGTTGTAACAAGAATAAAGCGGTTCGTGGCTTGTTCCAGATTAATACATTTTTTAATTCTATCGTAGAAGGAGAGAGGAGGGGGGAAGGGGCGCGAAGAAAGAAGGAGGAAGGCTCACAAAAGGCGCTAATTTGAGCAAACTATCCAAGTGCTTTATAATGTGCTAGTGACAAAATCAGCCTTTGTTTACAGTGTACCGCTTACAGATCAATAATCCGAATAATCGGAATCATAGCGCCAGAACTATAGGCTAGGTTTCGAAGAGAAACGATTATAAAGTTGTTAACGATACGTAAATCTTTTAAATAAACTAATTTTTCGAAAATGTAAGCCTTATTTAGGCCTACGTCTATAAAACAAAGTAACATGTATTAACTTTAGTTGCAATTTGCATAATTTGCAGGTTTAAAATACACAAGTGATGTTGCATTTTAGCATCGCCCCCCCCCTTTTTTTTTCCCAATTACCTCGGTAGGCGAAATCTGTATAAAAGATCACCTCTATAAAATAACCATTAGCATACGGCCTTTCTTGCATTCTGATTTCTGTAACCCCATTCACGGCCCGAACTGCCTGAACCTTAGACTCCACTTGCGAAAGAATGCAACAGTAATCACCTTTTAATAATCTGCATAGTTAAGTGCAAAATGTAACAGCCTGTATTTTGCTTATAAAACGAGAAAGGTGTCGAGGGCGAATAATGTCTCGTTACGGTTTGTTTGGTTTAACAGGGCTAATGGATTAAAGCCCAAAGTTTCATTTAAACTTTACAATCTAGTCGCTTTAATGTCTGCCACTAAATATATAAATAGGACCTAATGCGTAATATAATTAGACAAAAATCGATTTCACAACTTAAATACAACAAGTCACTGTTGTTTTTCTAAAAGATTTGTGTGTATATGTGTGTATATAATAATACTTTATATATATATATATATATTACAGTCAGCCAGTCCTTTATATACAGGTATACAGGTAACATGTTTTGAACGTTGCAAGTGAAACACATTACTTGAACAAGGAGAAGAGAGGGGACGTAGAGTATGCCGCCCCACAAAATGTAGGAGAACCTTCTTCAAACAGGCTGGGTCAAAAAACCACCACAGGTAAATTCTTTCAATTTGGCTTCTGGTTAAGATCCCCCACTCCCCTTTCCCTCCCTCCCCCCGCCATTCCCCCCCCCCCTTTATTTTAAGCTGGAATTTGATGGAATCTGACACACTTAGAGAAAACTACTGAGAGTTTTATGTTCGTTTTCTTTTTGTTATTTTTTATTCCTTTAAATTTTAATTGGATTGGTTTTCTTACTTAAAAAAAAACAACAACAGCACACATACGATTTGCTTTCGTTACAAGTGAAACATATTACACAATATTGAAAAGTCTAACGACGGTGGGGAAAAAAAGGTAACCAATAAAAAAAAAATAATCAGGAAATGGATATTTATTTTTTCGCCAATTAACGCCAATTAGCGTTTAAACCCAACTTTTTTTGTAAACCTTTGAGTTTGCATTTGACATAAGAACAAAAAACATAAAAGATAGGCCTACTAAAAACTTTGTAAATACAATACTCAATGTAATAACTGAAAATGTAAAATTTAACCTTTTAACAAAAAAAGTAGTACGTTTAAATCAATTGCGCCTGCTTCTTGTCAATTTCATTACTTATTTGTTAAGCCAAATACAAAGCCAGTTAATATAGCTTTTTATTTCGTATAAAGATTAACAGTAATAAGCCACAATTCAAGTCACTGCTAAAAAAAAGATTAGTCTTGTTTTAATTTTTTGCTTTTATAAACGATCAACGCCCTTTTTTTAAAAATACCAATTTGATCCTCCTTTTACAGTGGAGGCAGCTTGTAAATAGGTGACAGGATTATCAAATTTTCCAGTGCTCGGCCATCGTCCGATAATGACCACCTCAAAAGCCAAGCCAGCTCCATTAAATAGCGCGCATTCGAGAAATATCGTTTAATCGGGTTTTATTAAGAGGGGAAACGCGCGGTGGACACATCAAGGCACACGCGGTTGTAGCAAGCAGACGGCCACAAGTTCAAGGACAAGAAACCAATGCGGGGCTGACAAAGGAAAAACGACAAAAACTGACGCGGATTTCAATCTTTGGGGGAAAGAGAGACTACAATGAGAAAGCCAAGCTCCAAATAAGAACTACTTCACCGCCAACCCTCGCCAGCCCCCTCCCTCCGTAGACCAATCAAACCAGGCAGACGCTTCATCACTCCATCTCCCTCGTTGCCCCACTCTCTATCAACTAATTCTCTCTTTCGTTTCCACCTTTCGCCTCCGCCATCATCCCAACATCGACTCGTTCAGAGAAATCAGCCAAGCGTAGCAAAAGTCACGAAGTGAGAGAGAGAGAGGGGGAGAGGAGCGCGAGATAGAGTAGGAAAGAGAGAGAGAGAGGGGGGTGGGAGGGGGACAAATATGAAGGAAAGGGAACGGAAGGGAGAGCAAAATAGGGTAAAGGGCGTGATTCATTCTCTTAAACGTTAGCAGATTGGGGAGAAAGGGAGGGGGGGAATTTCACTGGTTTTTTTTTATTTTCTCCGACGAGTCCGACTTGGCGACTGATGAAAATACACACGCGTGTGACGTCGACCGTGTGCTGAAAACGAGAAGGGGTGGAGTGGAGAAAGGGAGAGAAGAAAAAAATGATAGTGACGCAGCGAGTAGGAAGGAAAAGTCGGGGACATTCCAACATATTTGTGTTTGCATTATTCCGCCCAGAAATACAACAAAAAACTTTGTCACACGACGAAGGTTCAATGCAGACGAACGAAATTAATTGCGCAGTTTTAAAAAGCGTCACCCATTATAACAAACAACGTATATATATATATCGTATTACACCATGACTAGCGCTTTTGTTCTGTTCATAGGGACAATTTTAAATTAAAAACAATATTTTCTTAATATCATAAAATAGGTGGCCTTACTTGAAAATTTAACGATTTCGTCCACAAATAAATCAATTCACTAACACTAGCATAAAAATGTATTAATTAGAAAACCAATTATTGACCATTTTAAAGTAGATATTGTACGAATAAAAATGCCTACAAAACCATATTGTATATAGTAGTAGAACTTATACGCTCTAGTTGACTTCCATGACAACACAAGCTTATCATAAATAGTGGATGAATGCACACGGAAGTCCCCCCGTATGCCTACTGTTCGGATGTATGTAAATATTTGCATTCAATAAGTATAGGCCTACGCTTGCGCAGTTGGCTTTTTTTAAACCCTCGCTAAAGCCATCGGTAATTAACTTCATGGTGTTGAAATAACATTATGTAATATAGTCTGTGTACTTTGACACACCCACACACAGACAAAAAGCACTTACAGTTCTAATAAAATGAAAGTGTGTTACTGGGTCAATAACCATTATATTATATTATATAAGAAAAAATTACCAGCATAACTACTGTTAAGGTCACTAGTCCAAACCTACAACCCCCACGTTTGTGGCCTACCCCCAACACGATACTCGTGCAGAAGAAATCAAAGGCTACTAATGTAGTCACTACTCGTGCTGTGTAACTTCTTGCAAATTAATGACAACAGAGTGTATAGACTTTCAACAACATGTTTAGCTCTCTCTTTCCGTGTGAAATCAAATAGATTTCCTTCAAGTCACGAGCGTTAAAACGAGGGGTGGGCTGCTCGGGGTATGAAAATAGTTCATAACCTACTTAAAGAGTTCTTTAAGTTTTTTTTTCTCCTTTTTTACCTATCGTTGTGGCCTAACAGAATAGTGTGGGCCTAAAAATATCCAGGCTGCAGCTTAAAAAACTTTGAGAAATGTAATATAAATGAATACTTTCACTCCCTTACTCCAAACAGAAACCATTTCTGCCGATGCATACATGACTCGAATCAAATACATAGGCAGGAGGGCACGGTGGTCGAGCTGGCAACGCGTTTGACTGGCGTACCGAAGGTCCTGGGTTCGAATCCTGATTAATTGGAGGGTGTCCCTGAGTCTACCCAGCTCTGATAGGTAACTGACTTTTATCGTATCCTATACATTACAGACGCTCCTTCTATAGAGAATATTATTGCGTCCTACGCTCATCCGTGGTCCGAGTCTACTGTTGCATTTTTATTAATGTTTTAAATGATGTTAAGTTACTGGTTTTTTTTTGGTTTGTTCAGGCAACCCATTTCATGCCCGAATGCCACTCGGGAAGAAAGAGTACTTATATGCATTTGTTCTCGCTTAAGGGATAAGGAAAGTGTTTTTGTCTTTATGTTTATCTGAGCTTGGCAACAGGTTGTTATTGTGTTGTATTTCTAAATTAGAGTTTAATATGCCTTGTGTATTATTACTACTTTACTCTTTGCCCTTTATTAACAGGGCCTTAACTTAATCCACTAGTATGCTTATGGCCACAGAAACTGGGTTTTATCCTAATGGATACGCCTTTTCTCTGACTTTTCTTCATGGGTGCAAATTCTGATTTAAGTCAGAGGCGTGTTTGTATGGCGATTCACTGTGCCCCCCTCCACCCCCCACAATCACATGAGCTGGGCGCCCAGCCCTCTTCTTTCCCCCAATCTTTGTCTAATAATATACAAAAATTGGGTCAATCAGACAACAAACATACATAGCAAATAAATGACAAATATAGAATAGAGACTTGTTGATTCAACTGTTGTCTTGCGTGAGGCGTAATTAAAGCCTTACGAATACCAACCGCTCTCTCTCTCTCTCTTTCTCTCTCCCTCTTTCTCTCTCTCTCTCTCTCTCACCTATAGACAATTTAAAACACAAACACACACATGTGAAATCCATATGCGCATTTCATTTATTAAAGCATAAAGTTTTCTCTTCACTAATACATTATCACATACGAGAAGAGTGTGTGGCCGATTAAAAACTCTAGTTTCGCTATTTCGCTTTGATCCCAGGTTGTATGTATTCTTGGAACAGGGAAGGGGTGGCGAGCCGGGCAGGGTGGGGGGGGGGCTGGTCTTTTCGTTCTAGCTCCTCCAAAAATAAAAATGTGAAATCTTCAAACTATGGCTATTCAGCCAACTCACAACTCGCCCTTATCCTACACGGGATTTTTCCACCATAAGTATATAACCTAATCTATATGTATAGATACCGCTCAGAGTGTGGATTACGATCTCCATTGGTTAATTTCAAGGCACGTGACCCTTTGTCTCATATTTTACTTTTGCGATCTCGCTTTCGGCATGTGTCCTCCTTAGCTGAGTGGACGACCTAGGTTCGATTCCCACGGATGATAACTTTTGTTCTTTTTCTGTTTTTTTTTAATTCCATTAATGTTACTTTTTTTTAAAAATATAGACTATTTAAATATTTACATATATTTTAAAGAATTTTAGAACTTAAAGCTTTCCTAAAATGTTTTCAGTAAGTAAACTCTAATAATTATATTTTAGATGCATGCGGGGGACGGGTGCTAACTTTTTGATAATTAAAAATACATACTTTTTTTCACCCGATTACAATATTTATTTTAAATTACTTTCCAAAAGGTTTTCATAAAAAAGATGCTTTTATTTCATGTCCCCGGGCGGGGACGGGGAATTTAGCTTGTCAATTCATAATCATAAGAATGCAACATCCCATTGGATGCATTGTTTGGCAGATGATAGAAACTCTCTGATGAGTTCTTGTGCATTGGGGAATAATTAAATGGCAGCGACAATAAGCAAGAGGATCTATCTGCATCTTTCTATTGTAAACAAACAAACTAACACCGGAATAGTAGAAAAGTAGGGCAGACTTGGGGATATGTTTTTAGCAGAATAGGCTTTGCATATAATAGCGGCAACTATCTGCATCTTTCTGTTGTAAACAAGCAAACATCGGAATAGTAGGGGAGACTAGGGGATATGTTTTTAGCAGAATAGGCTTTGCATATAATAGCGGCAACTATCTGCATCTTTCTGTTGTAAACAAGCAAACATCGGAATAGTAGGAGAGACTAGGGGATATTTTTTTAGCAGAATAAGCTTTGCATATAATAGCGGCAACTATCTGCATCTTTCTGTTGTAAACAAACAAACATCGGAATAGTAGGGGAGACTAGGGGATTTTTTTAGCAGAATAAGCTTTGCATATAATAGCGAAACTCTGGAGTTGCCGTGTCTACACTCGGTTCGTTCCCGGATTCGGCGAATAGTAAGTCGGATTCAGTACTTGGTGGAAATCTTCTACTCGGTTTAACCCTAAAATAAACGCTTTCGTTCTCCTTGGGGCATTTACAAAAATATTACTGTAAATGTTGTTCGGTATTTGTTTCATGGTCTTCTCATTCAGGATGTATTGACCAAATCTAAATGAACTACCTGGTTAGTTAATCTACGTAAACTTCAAGTCTTTACGCACTAAATAAATAAATTGAAATGTCCAATAGGTTTAATATGTATGGACTCAATGAGCTTGTCTATATCAACCAACGTGTCTAGACTACATGACCAAGAGGGTTTAGTCCAGGGATAAACAACATGTTTGGCCATCGGACAGTACCGCAATATATATAATAAGTTTGATACAACAAGACGGGCCACATATTTCTGAAAAATTATATCATTAATTAATTTGTATATTCTTTATTTATATGAATTTAACAAAAAACTGTCGTGTTGTGGCCCGCAGGCCGCCTGTAGCACACCCATAGCTTAGTATGCATGGCCTAAAGACCTTAAGAGTTTAGTCTACACAACCTAATGGGTTCGATATACGTGGCCTTCAGGGTTTAGTTTGAGATAGTGGAGACAGAAGGAGACAGTTGACGCCATATTTAGTTATGGATAGTCTGGGCTTAACTTTTCAACGGTCAGAAACATTTTCAATATTAATATATAAGAAATTGCTCTGTCATGGTCAACTAGAGTGGCCAGTTCAATTGACATAGGTTTACATATTTTCAAAATGGAGCCTAACATTTCACTTATATGAACTTTAATATATATTCATGAATCGTTAGTGTCTATGAATTTAAGAAAATATTTAGCCATTGAAACCATTTTTTTTCCATTTATAGAGTAATAATCATATATAAAAACACACATCAAAGAAAATCTACCTCCCATAATGCTTAAATAATAATTCGTTCGTAACGAACTCTCAAAACAAAATTCTTTAGTCAATAATAAATTATGTCTAGCAGGTCACGCACGAAGCTATTAATAGTCACTTTTCAGCCCCAACAGGAAGGGATACTCAACATTTTAAGTTACAAAGTGTCTAAATATTGTTCTAAAAATATATAAAGTCAATTAACTAGGGAAGGAGTGGTAGGGTCTACCCCAGACTTAATTTTATTTCATTTGTTAAATATATTTTTTTCTTCGGTCAAAAGAAACAAAAAAAGTGAACTTTTTGTTATAATGAAATCAACTTGTAGATACAACAAATATTGGGAATAACACATAAGGTATTAAACTATTAGTTAGAGATAGGCCTACAACCCAATAACAACCTACTTGTAGATACAACAAATATTGGGAATAACACATAAGGCATCAAATTATAAGTTCGAGATAGGCCCACAACCCAATAACAACCTGTTGCAATGCTCAGATAAACATAAGGACAAAAACAATTTACTTATCCCTTGTGCGAGAACAAATGCTTATAAGTAATCTTTCTTCCCGAGTGGCGTTCGGGCATGGAATGGGTTGCCTGAACAAACCAGGAAAACCAGTAACTTAACATCATTTAAAACATTACTAAAGATGCAAGACTAGACTCGGACCACGGATGAGCGTAGGACGCAATAATCTACTTCATAGAAGGAGTGTATGTTTTATATAAGATAAGATTCATTTTAACGAATCACTGTAAATTACACGAATCACGGTAAATTTAGCAAGGGTTTTGATAGTTTTGCCAAAATTACCGTTGCCGAATTTACCTTTGCCAAAATTACCTTGCCGAAAATACCGTTGCCGAATTTACCGGGCACCCATTTTGACGATATAGAGAAGGTGTTATTGTGTTTTGATCTCTCTACTTAACATAGGTCGTGCTGTGTCAAACACCATCGATACATTATAGTTATAGAAACACCACAATGAACGCAGTAGTGGATTATAATATTGTGAAACAAAAATAGTTTACTCCCCATCAATGGGGTCCCGCCCTTGTTCACACAGCTGCGCTCAAAATAAAGAAAAAGGGAGAGGTAGAAACGGAGGAGGGAGGGGAGAAAAAGGTGGAAAAGGAGGGGATAGGAGGTGGGGGGGGGCGTGATCGTGACATATGTTGTACATAGCCGTTCTTTCTCTCTCTCTCTCTTTTTCCCTCCCTCCCTATCTCTCACTCCAATATTAATACATTTCTCTGAAGTATATTAAAGGCCTGATGTACAAACTGATGTACAGACACACACGGGGCGCAAGCCGGTAAGAATTTTTAAATAACTCTGACGTCAGCAACTACGGCGAGAGACCGAGAGAAGAAAAAAAAGGGAGGGTAGAAAGGATGGGGGGAGGGGAGAGGAGTGAGAAAACAAGGAGATGAAGAAAAAGAAAAATGAAGAAAAAGCAAACATTTTCCAGAAAACAAGGGCAACAATCAGCGCAACTCTTTTAGATAAACTTGCAATGGTGCACGCAGTTGCCCTGCCAGCACTACCGACTCGGGACGCTGCTCGGGGAGTGGCGGGGTTTGGGACAGCGAGTGAGTGACGCGGCGGCTCGTGTGCTTCTTCGCTGGATTGAGGGAGGGGAGGGAAAGGTGAGAGAGAGGAGAAAAAAAAAGGTAAAGCTGATGAGAGATGGTGTGGTTAGAAGAAGAGGAGTGGAGATGGGGGTTTACATCTCGGGGAGGGAAGAGGGGAGTCATGATATTATAATGCCCGTATGTTTGATGTTTTAATGGTCGATATTGTAGGACGATACCTTTAGCTTTGTCTTTTTTTCTCCTCCTCCTCTATCCAGATTGAGACAGAGAGAGAGAGTAGAGCGTGGGGGAAGGGAGTGTCAGGTGGGGGAAGGGACTGTCAGGTGAGGGAAAGGGTGGGACGAGAGCTATAAAATATTGAAATTAACAGAAATGGAAGCTCGCTTCATATTATTGTTTTTATTTGTATTATTGATATAACGATTGCCGCAAATAAACCAGCTGACGACTTTCTATATTTGTGAACATCTTACTAAACTAAATGAATTATAAATGGTATCCAAGGCACAGCGCAATTCATTAATCGAATACATTTTTAGTTTTAATAACAAGACTCGGGTCTATGGATTGGACAGGGGGATAGGTTTATAATTAGCAACAAAAGAAGCATAAACAAAATATTTCTTATGAAAGCCTAAATACTTTTAAGACTACACGTTAATGCCTATAACATTGCAAAGACTATTATTAATTTGTTATTCTTTTACTATACTACAGTTGTTTATTGTTTTGTTCATTCTATCATATACAGAGGAAACACGCAGTACGAAATTTAACGATGTAAAGATCTATTCGCTGATTCAAGATAGTGTCACAATCCAAATTTAACTTCTTTTAAACTTCTGTTGTTGTTTTGTTCTTATTGTTTATTATTGCTAGAAAATTAGACCAAATACTAATTGAGTCCAAGTTGAAGGTAAACCACCACGTTATAATATACATTCAAACAACGAGACCAGTGTCGTGTGTGTTTGTTTACACATTTCGAGTGTTTTCTTTTTTTTCTTTTGTTATTAGTCTGTGTGTGTGTGTGTGTGTGTGTGTGTGTGTTTACATTGCATTTTAAATATTACATTACAAACTATAAGAAAAAACTTTTGTCAAAATCCTTCCAATCTATTTTTAGATAACCAAGTGTTTCACGATTAAATAATAATATCGTTTGGGTTTTATTTACGGCGTTTGTTATTACTATTGTATTTGTTATTACTTTTGTGTTTGTTATTACTATTGTATTATGTGTTTGTTATAACTATTGTATGTGTTATTACTATTGTGTTTTCTATTATTAAGACATTATTATATTGTGCAGTTTTCCCTGACGACAACTTGGACAATGAAATGAAAACCAGCATCGACAGTTTAACGTAATGAAAGACGAGAACATGTTGTCACACAACGGATTTGACAACAATCAGAGTGCTGTCATATTGTGACAGTTGGTACGTGTGGACTGTAGAGCCCTCCCCCCCCTCCCTCATTACAAACACTCAGGAATTTTTTACATCTATTACAACACACCAAGTGTAGATAGTGATTTACCTGAGCGAACACGACCAGTGATTTACCTGAGCGAACACGACCAGTGATTTACCTGAGCGAATACGACCAGTGATTTACCTGAGCGAACACGACCAGTGATCTACCTGAGCGAACACGACTAGTGATTTACCTGAGCGAACACGACCAGTGATTTACCTGAGCGAACACGACCAGTGATTTACCTGAGCGAACACGACCAGTGATTTACCTGAGCGAACACGACCAGTGATTTACCTGAGCGAACACGACCAGTGATTTACCTGAGCGAACACGACCAGTGATTTACCTGAGCGAACACGACCAGTGATTTACCTGAGCGAACACAACCAGTGATTTACCTGAGCGAACACGACCAGTGATATACCTGAGCGAACACGACCAGTGATTTACCTGAGCGAACACGACCAGTGATTTACCTGAGCGAACACGACCAGTGATTTACCTGAGCGAACACGACCAGTGATTTACCTGAGCGAACACGACCAGTGATTTACCTGAGCGAACACGACCAGTGATTTACCTGAGCGAACACGACCAGTGATTTACCTGAGCGAACACGACCAAACACTTTGCCAAACGACTCCTTTATTAATATCTACAATTTACTACAAATAAAAAGATTCAGTTATGGTGTAGCTAGTCCGGGAATTTTTTTTTCAAAATGACAATGCCAATTACGAGCACTTTCTTGTAAGTTCACTGATAGCGCGTATTTTATATACATGTTATATATTTATTCTAATGGCTTTTTTTTTTAATAATATCAGAACAAGTTATCTTTATAAATGCACTGCCTCCTCCCCATCCCCGATATGTTATCTTTATTTAGAATCTATAGCCTGTGCAACTCAAGCTGAATGGACATTTAGGCGTTTTTACTGCAGTTTATTAAATCTCGCTCTTGCCCCCCCCCCCTCTCTCTCTCGCTCCCCCCTCTCTCTCTCTCTCTCGCTCCCCCCTCTCCCTCTCTCTCTCTCTCTTATTCTTTCCATGTACAATGTTGTGGAATAATTTTATCACTAAATCAGTATTGGTCTACTAATAAGTCAACAACAATAATGCCCTTCTTTGCCAATTAAATATATTAGGTTTAATACTTGACAGAATCAATAATGAAAGTTTCAAATGTAAGCTCTTTTAGTTTTCATTTAGCAGTTACCGTATCTAAAACAAGTCCGGAACAAATGTATTTATTGCCAACGTTATTTTGTGTGTGTGTGTGTGTCAATATCAGCTTTGAATAAATTTAGTTTTAATACGACAATAAATTATTTATGTTTTTGTTTGGTTGTATTTCTGTCATTTGTGTTTCTGCTTTTGGGTTTTACTTTTGGGGTTTTACTTGTGGGTTTTACTTTTGGCTTTATTTAACCATTGTTGGAATAAACTCCGTTAAAGTCAAGACAATCGAAGATAACATTTAGCTAACACTTTGAAGATAAGGTCGTAAAGCTCTTTATCTATAAAAACAAAACACGTTAATATAAAATAGTTAAAAGTATCTGTAATTAACGTTGAAAATGACGTAAAAAATAATTATGAAACATGTTGTGTAAATCAAGAAAAAAACATAACAGTTTTATAAACAAAACAAAAATGTAATCAATACAAACGAGAACAAGTAAAAAGATAACATTAGATCTAGTTGTGGTTTTATTGTGTTTGTAAATGAAGCGTTGAGTCTCAAACAGAATAAAACTAAAAACTTAGAGAGTAAAGTAATGGTAGACATGAGGGTGTGGGGAGGGGGGCTAATGCATCTTCCTCTCCCTGCACGGAGCAACCTGCCAATGCTCGGAAGAGACGACGCACAACATGGAAACGCGAGACACAAGAGAATTCATCCATTTTTAATACGAGCTCGGGGCCCAGTAACCAATGCAAAGAGAAAACTTTTGCCGATACGTGACAAAAGACGGGGCAGTTTCGATACCGCGATCAATACACGATACCGGAGGTATGCTGAATTTTTTTTTTCTTTTTTTCTTGTTTCTTTTTTTTTCTTTGCCTGGTCCGTAACGTCCCGTGTGTTGTGAATTAAAATAGGTTAATGGAACACCGACCGTATTCTCCTCTTTTTTTTTCTCTCTAGCTAGCAGTAATGAGATAAACCCGTGTATTTCATTGATTTAAAATAGATCGGCACCTCTTAACAAGGTTTATACAGTATGGATTTTGTATGGCTTAACTCCCCCTGTCTTGTGCAGTAGGCTACTGATTGCTGATTGGTGGGAACATTCCCCGTATATCGCGACTTGCATTCAATCAGAAGGAGAATAGAATATAGATAGAAGAAGGGGGTGAGGGGGGGGTAAGTGTCACAATAATCAAATTCTAAAAAATTACACACATATTCTGGTGCGCACAGTGGCGGAAAAATTCATAGTACAGGTTGTGCAATGCACAAGGGCCCCCGGCGGTCACTAGGTCAAATGATCTTTTGAGACTTGGAAGGGAGGCCCCCTCACACACACACACACACACCAACGAAGCTCCATGCGCAAGAACCTCTAAATAATAAAAACTTGCTTGTCCACTGCACCCACAAACACTCACACACACACTGCGTCTGCATTTATTATTGAACAAACAACACCCCCCCCCCCGCCCAAACTAACCGACTGCATGTCTATAAACTATAAACTACTACAGTGTATGGAGTATCATCCACTTAAACACACCGTTGGGGATACATTAGACCTGGCTCAATAATAAATATCTTTGGCTCAATAAAAAATCTCTTTGGTTCAATAAAAAAAACTAACGGATTTACAGTTCTTCCTTTATAGCTTTATGCAATGTTTAATGATCGAATTGAATGCATGGGGTCTAGACTATATTAGAATCCTGACTTCGTTTATTTAACCATGGGTTTTGAAAACAAAGTTTGGTCTTGCTGTTACTACTTAACTCACTGAAATAAATTATTCTACGTTACAGAGGCGTATCTCGTTATGGTTCCGTGATTGGGGTGTGTGGAGATAAGGGGTATGGGGTGATGGAGGGTGAGGGTTCGATCATACGCGAATGCAGTGTTTGAAACTGCAATGTGGGCGAGAAAATTCCGGTTGTTTCTGTGTTTGTGCAATTTTTTATTATTTATTTTTAAATTGTGTTCTTGTGTGACTGTTTGTATCTGTTTGTGTCGAGGTTGTTTGTATCATTGTTTCAGTCATTGTTTGTTTGTATCATTGTTTCAGTCATTGTTTGTTTGTATCATTGTTTCAGTCATTGTTTGTTTGTATCATTGTTTCAGTCATTGTTTGTTTGTATCATTGTTTCAGTCAATGTTTGTTTGTATCATTGTTTCAGTCATTGTTTGCTACCAGATCAACATGGATTTATATAACGTTTTTGGTATAAACATTGAAGCGATAGAACTGGCTAAAATATTAAGGAATAAACTTACATAGAAAGTTATAACAGATTTTACATACACATTTCTTTGACATGGAGTTAACTTTAGGGTATTGTGGTCTGGCGACATAGTGTTGGGAGTGCTATAACGAAGTTATCGAATTCAAACCCCCGGGTGTAGACCTACAGGCTGGGCATGAATCTGCCCAGCTCTGATGACTCTGATGTGCACCTGACGATACTTAGTGAAAAAGTAAAATGCGGTCGCTCTTTGTGCTAGCCACACAATCCCTAGACATGGGCGAACGTTGCTTCACTAGTCACATTTTATAAATGTGTTCATTGTCGTTGTCTTTTTTTTTTTATATAGTAAACACTTCAAATGCATGTCAGTTTAACGCCTGCGAATGTAGAACATGCAGTAATAAATTACTATATCAGATTAAACTCTGATAAATGGGCATAAAGCGGTTTATCGGTGACAGGGTGTACATTAATCTAATCAATACGATATTGTTAATCCACGTATCCTATTCTGGTGCAATTGACATGACGGACTTTGTTCAGCCATTTCTAAGACGCGAGTCGAAGTGAGTGTTAAACCCGAACCCCATTAAATAAAAAAAAAGATTTATTATTCTCACGGCACGTTCCACGTCAATGCGAAAAAAAAAATTGAGTATTATAATACAACAACACAAAAAACACTATTAGCATATTGCTGCATTAAAAATAACTAAAGTGTGACAACATGGTTAAAGACGTAGGGGAGGGCGGTAGATAAAAAAAAAAAAAAGTAAAAACTACCCCGCGCGCCCCAATTTTCAATGAAGCACACAACAAAGGACCAAGCAAGTTCTATCAATAAAGGCCATGTGGCTAAATATAGCTCTTCAGTAATCGCCACTTATGAACGAGTCAAGTCGAACTAACGCAATCACGGTTAGAGTTAGTATACCACCGAACCCCTTTTTCTAGGAGACACTGTGTGTACATGCGCGACCTTTGACCCCTTCACCCACCCCTACCACTCTCTCTCTCTTCCCTCTTTCCCTCTCCCCCCCCCCCCAAAAAAAAAACTCATCGGTGTGGGTTTATATTGGGGGTGGGAAGAGGAACAAGTTTCTGGCCCTCGTGTGACAGCTCGTAGTTTAGCTTACTGCCTTTCTCTGTCAGACGTGAACGTGTGTGTTTATGGTATGTGTGTGTTTATGGTATGTGTGTGTGTGTGTGCGAATGTTCAGTAGTCAAAAAAGCTATGACATAAGATGGACGGAAAGTAGAACTGGCTCGGCGGGCGGGAGAAGGGAAGAGAGGGGTAGATTAATAATGTGGCCGCGTGGTAAAAGTGGGGGGGGGGGGGACATGGGCCGCGGGAGACGGCGGGTGGGTGTAAAATCAAGCCTAGGTCCGCCGAACGAAACGCGAAAAATTGAAAACAAGTCATTTTAAACAGGAGAGATGGGGGTGATAATGGAGGGACTAGGGTAAAGCATGCAAGATTAGATTGTTTTTAAAGACTTCCAACTTTTAGGGCTCTCTTATCAAAACATCGACAGTTTGTAATAATTGTTCGTTAAAATGAACAATGTAAGTTCTACTTATGTGCCCTGCTGTTTGTACGGTTTAATGATCTCAATAACTTTAAACTCTATTGTACGACCCCACGATGTCATTATTTTTAGTCCGATGAAAAATGTAAAAATGTCAATAAGCAATATAAGCAAATAATGCAATTTTTTAGCATTAGAATTGCAAGTCCATAGAAGTGTAGTTTAAGCCAAGCATTTATACTTATAGTTTTAATCCAAATTATGACAACACACACACACAAAGAAAAGCTGTTGAAGGCAGAGCAAAAAAAAAAGAAGAGGAAATTCAAGGGTGTCAGCTGACGATGTCACGCCCCAATGTTCCCCATTTACGTACTAGAGCTACCTGTACAACTGGGCGTAAAAATCGGTACGCCCCTCTAAATATATAGGCACAATATATTTTTTCATTTACCTCCCCTTTCCCCCATATATTTAGAATTAATCATAGTCATAGTCTGCATCTTTTTCATTTCCAATTGCGAGTCAGTCATTAATTATTTATTTGTCAATTACAGAAACCAAAAAACAATTGAGAGAAATACATTGGATAAATTACATCTAATATATGTTGAGGTATTTTTATTGGCAGCTATTTTTAAATTCTTTATATTAACTGAGCAAAATTTTCCGGTTGGCTGGCTGGCGACCGACCAGCCTGACTTTCGGAAAGCTAAGTGAACCACTTCCTGTCATCCTATCGATCTGAGGCTTGGCACATAGACGTTAAGCCTAAGGGCGGTCAACAGAAATATTTTACATGTAATTTCATGAATTAAAACAATGATACATTAGATATGTCTCTAGTTGTTTGTAATACTTATACTAATACACTCAGTTTTACTGTGGTTTTTGTTGTTGTTTTTTTGCTTGACACTAAATTTGTAAATAGTTTTGCAACAATAATTATACTTAGGCCTACAAATGCAGTGTTTCTATCAATATTGGAGGATGGAATTAGTTCGAAATTGGGGTCGCGGGGGTCGACTAAGTAGATATGCGATGGGTGCAAACTGCACACCAATTTCTTTATATTAGTAAATATTTATATATATATATATTTGGTTTGGGGGGGGGCGGGCGGTAGGTTTCTCTTCACTGTAGGGCGTCCACGGGTGGAGGTTCTTTTCAAAGCAGACGTAGAGTGTGATTGCTACTCGTTTGAGTTTAGGGCGCCGCCCTGGCAGTGTGGAGTCACATTTAGTGCGTACTTTTCTAGAGCTACGTGGAAAAGATATGTGTGTATGTGTTTGAACACAATCCAGTACGCCCCATTCACCCCCTGGACAAGACTACGCCCCCCCCCCCCCACCGTCTTTAACATTTGTCTGCAGTAAATACACCATTTACAAGCTAGCACATATTGTATTTGAGTTTTTTTTTTTTTAATTTAAAGCGGTAAGGACACTGACTGAATTATTTCCCCTGTCTGTACAGTTCTACATCTGTGTCGCGTGTGTAGTGCACAGTGTAGTGCACAGTGCACACTGCACACCGAATCGCGGAAATGGCGGCGCATGTAAACATACAGTAGGGTCCTTGATGTGTGTGTGTGTGTCAGGAAGGAGCTTCAGTCAAACACCATGCGTAAATATAGCCAACACATTCAGATAGTATCGTGGCTCTTATATTGACTATAAATTGTTTGTTTAGATTAGACAACTTTACAAATAAAAAAAATTGCCCAATGTTTAAGAAGGAAAAGATAAAAAAAAATGTATCAAAGCAGTGAAGGAAGGTTAAAGGTTATAACATATACCCGGTGATAACACTGCTAATGAATTATTATGAAGTGGTTTTGTTGTTTTTTTTTAAAGCGTATTTTGTTGTTGCTGGTTATTACCAGGAAACTGGATAACTCTAAACTCTTAGGGTCAGGGTGAACAATATCCCTAACAAATAACAATGTACTAGTCAAACATTGTTTAAGACGTAATGTTAATACATTTGTTCAGAATCTATAAAAGGTCAAGGATGAAACCTATAGGCCTATAGAGAAACAGAAATATAGAAAAACAGACAGGAAAAACAGACAGGAAAAACAGACAGGACAAACAGACAGGAAAAACAGACAGACATATAGATAGATCTAGATATATATGTGATATTGTGTTTATAGTATATAGTGTTTCTTTTTATTAAAAGAAAATACATGACTTTAATATAATGGTCAGAATAAAGTTTAGTTCAAGTGTTGGTGTTGTTGTTTTTTTGTTCTACTTTAAACTTGTTAAAATATACACTGCGTTGGCACATGTATTCAAATTACCAAAATTATCGGGGGATGAGGTGGGGGAGGGGGGAGGTGCATTTGGGCGAAAAATATTGCACCGAGATTGTAAGAAAATAGATCTCCTATTGGCCAACGTCCGCCTACGCATACCTACACAATGAAACACACACACACTTAACAACTACACATAATAATTGCATGTCAGCAACAGCATTAACAACAACAACACGGCAGCGACACTGCACAAACACGTCGAGACACAAACAAAAATCATGCACACAATATTGACACAATTCAATTCTACAACAAAGCTTTAAGTACAATCCCAGATAAAATAATTGTTTCCCTTTAAGTGGCCCATACGACTTATCAACAAAAATTATAATTTAAAAAAAGATGCCCCCTCCCCCCTCTTCCTCACCGCCCCCCCCTTTTTTTTTTGGTGTTCACCAGTTGATAATGCGACCAAAACCTGTAGTAACTTGACCTACATCTTGCCTTGTTTTTGCTAAACGCAGCAGACGATATATTTTTTTTTTCTATTTGGTTTGTGTGTTGTTTCAAGCCATAACATTTATTTAAACAACAAAATAAAACAAAAAAACTGTAACATCTAGAAATATGGCCTCGTTTCCAAAGTGAGGCACAGAAACAATAGGCCGTAAAATTGTTACTAAAAAACAAAACAAATAAAATTTAAAAAAAAGTGCTCCCGGAATATTGAGAAACAATTTTACAAAGGAATAAAGTGTCGCAAGTCACGTGTTCATGTCATTGTATCATTCCAAACGTTGTTTGTTTCTTCGTGTTGCTGTTGTACACATGTACACACTGTTTCTTACGTCATTGTGATTCTGTTAGTAGTAGTGGTGAAAAGCTAACGCGTGTTTAAGGGGTGGAGGGGGCATTGTGCTGGCAACACAATCCCCCACTTGTATGTCGTGGCCACGGAACTGCTTCACCAACCCATTCGAAGCGACCAAGTCTTTACAAGAAAATTGTTGGGATGGACGGGGGTGGGGGGTGGGGGGTCAATTAAGTATGCCGACACCAACTTTCAGCAATTTTCACTTCAACCGTTTGATGCGTGTGGGGTGGGGTGTGTTGCCCTTTGGGAGCCCCCCCCCCCTTCATCCCCTCCCACAAACATCTGGAGAACGAACCGCTCTCTATAAAAAAATTATTCTGTACCCACGCGAGCAAAGTCCCGGCGTTTCTATGACAACCAAAAACATTACAATGTTTGCGTTTCCAGATCAAAGGTCAAATCATCAAATGTCCCGCCAAACTGTGGAAAAGATTCACCTTTTTGGTTTTGTTTTGTTTCTTGGCCGTTTAATTATGAACAAGTCTATTGTAGAACAAGAGAAGAAGATAGACGCATCACTACATAGACACATCCACAACACAATAACATTAACATAAGAAAACATATAGAACAAATAGAAACACATACAGCACATATAGACACACATACAGCACACATAGACACACATACAGCCCATATAGACACACATACAGCGCACATAGACACACATACAGCACATATAGACACACATACAGAGCACATAGACACACATACAGCGCACATAGACACATACAGAGAAATGTAAACACATTGTTTTCAAGGTGGAACAGCATTTATGAAATTAGGTCATTGTGAATGTGTAAATCTATTTTTAGAAATAAGTCTAATTCACAATGTACTGTATTTCATCCAATGTAAAAAAAATTGTTTGTTTTGTTGTTTTGTAATTGCTTCATGTTGTTGTAATTCAGATAGTATATTTCATGACATGTGCACAAGTGTATAAGGCTCCTAATATTTGTATTCGTGAGGCAACAAGTGCAATTGGCTCATTACATTTGTATTCGTGTGGCACAAGTGCAATTTGGCTCGTGGCTCGATGCCTTTCCATGCTTCCCTAATACCACAATCTCATTAATTTAAAAATTATCAAGCTGCATCCTCTTAAGAAGTCAATTTTACTGTAGGCTTTAAATTGTATTGCTGTTCAGCGCCATTAAATTGTCGGTGTTCGCCGTTACACGATAAAACGTTCGGGGAAATTTGGACAAACGTACAAATAAATATGTTAATAATGTGTGTGACAGATGACAAACTTACAAATAAATATGTTAACAATGTGTGTGACAGATGACAAACTTACAAATAAATATGTTAATAATGTGTGTGACAGATGACAAACTTACAAATAAATATGTTAATAATGTGTGTGACAGATGACAAAGTTGTTCATTTTGTTCCTCGGTTCATCATAACAGAAGGGATATTTCAACACCAGGTGTACCATCATTAGCTTGAACACTACAGACTTGTGGGTGTAGCTTGAGGACGAAGCTTGTGGACGTAGTTTGGGGACGTAGTTTGTGGATGAAGCTTTCATACAATATGTACATTAATACATATAACGTACATGTTATAGAAATACAGCACAATAACAACCTGTTGTAATGCTCAGATAAAAATTAGGACAAAAGCACTTTCCTTATTCCTTATGCGAGAACAATCATCAAATGCATACTCTTTCTTCCAGGGTGGCATCCGGGCAGGGAAAGGGGTTGCCTGAACAAACCAGGAAAACAAATAACTTAACATCATTTAAAACAGTAATCAAGACTAGAACTCAGACCACAGATGAGCGCAGGACGCAATAATCTTCTTGATAGAAGTAGCGTCTGTAATATACAGGATAAGATATACCTTTGTGTTTTCTTAACGTGTAAATGTAATTGCGCATTATACTACTCACGTAACTGCAATACTCGCATCATTGGCCCAGCAAAAATCTCTCTGTCTATAGTGCACAGCTGTTGCGTAGACTTTACATAAGATGTATTAGAGTAGGCCTATATAGGGCCTGCTGGTGATTTAGTAAGTCGGCATGAATATATAACACCTAGACTGGCCCTAGTCATTGACCCAACAGGGAGAGGGTAATGGGGAGGAGAGGTAGTGTGGGGGGGGGGGGCGATATAAACACTTGTACAGAAGTTGCATACACAATGAGCAAAGGTGAGGGGGGGGGGGCAAGGGATCGAACATAACCAGGGGCGGACCCGTTAGGTGATGTAGTGTGTGGGGAGGGGGGATGTTCGAGATAGTTAATAATTGTCTAAATATGGTTAAAAAAAACACAACTGTTTTACTCATATACAACTACAGTACTATTTGTAATCGACTCCCCCCCCCCCACAGTACTATTTGTAATCCACTTCCCCCACAGTACTATTTGTAATCCACTTCCCCCACAGTACTATTTGTAATCCACTCCCCCCCCCACAGTACTATTTGTAATCCACTCCCCCCCCCACAGTACTATTTGTAATCCACTCCCCCCCCCCACAGTACTATTTGTAATCCACTCCCCCCCCCACAGTACTATTTGTAATCCACCCCCCCACAGTACTATTTGTAATCCACTCCCCCCCCCACAGTACTATTTGTAATCCACCCCCCCCACAGTACTATTTGTAATCCACTCCTCCCCACAGTACTATTTGTAATCCACTCCCCCCCCCTACAGTACTATTTGTAATCCACTCCCCCCCCACAGTACTATTTGTAATCCACTCCCCCCCACAGTACTATTTGTAATCCACTCCCCCCCCCCACAGTACTATTTGTAATCCACTCCCCCCCCCACAGTACTATTTGTAATCCACTCCCCCCCCCACAGTACTATTTGTAATCCACTCCCCCCAACAGTACTATTTGTAATCCACTCCCCCCCCAGTACTATATGTAATCCACTCCCCCCCACAGTACTATTTGTAATCCACTCCCCCCCCCACAGTACTATTTGTAATCCACTCCCCCCCACAGTACTATTTGTAATCCACTCCCCCCCCACAGTACTATTTGTAATCCACTCCCCCCCCCACAGTACTATTTGTAATCCACTCCCCCCCCACAGTACTATTTGTAATCCACTCCCCCCCCACAGTACTATTTGTAATCCACTCCCCCCCCACAGTACTATTTGTAATCCACTCCCCCCCACAGTACTATTTGTAATCCACTCCCCCCCCACAGTACTATTTGTAATCCACTCCCCCCCACAGTACTATTTGTAATCCACTCCCCCCCCCCACAGTACTATTTGTAATCCACTCCCCCCCCCCACAGTACTATTTGTAATCCACTCCCCCCCCCCACAGTACTATTTGTAATCCACTCCCCCCCCCCCACAGTACTATTTGTAATCCACTCCCCCCCCACAGTACTATTTGTAATCCACTCCCCCCCACAGTACTATTTGTAATCCACTCCCCCCCACAGTACTATTTGTAATCCACTCTCCCCCCCACAGTACTATTTGTAATCCACTCCCCCCCCCCCACAGTACTATTTGTAATCCACTCCCCCCCTCTATCTTGCCTCTCTTTTCTTTTTTTTTTTTTTCTGCTCCAATCGCCCTAATCGGTATCCAATAACCTTCTCTTTCTTACCACACTCAGATTAGTTTAGATACGCCACTGATTTGTAAAATGCAACGGCTTTTTTTTCCACCAGTCCTTTTTTTTTTTGTAGGTTTTAAGCTTTTCAATAAACATACCCCCCCCCCCCCAATCATAGCCCATCACCTTCACCCTAAACACTGACACCCTCCATTACACCCTCCCCTCCACAGAAATGAGTTTGTTCTCATTTCATTGGTTTTCTTTGTGTCTATAAAATAAAGAACTAAGCTCTGAGCTTTCCTATATTCGAGAGCTAAAGTTTAAGCAACACTTCTTGTTGTGTGTGTGTGTGTGTGTTTTTTTTTTAACGGAAAGACATGGGACGAGGTAAAGCTCTCATCATACATACACCGAGCATCCAATCGAGTGCAACAACCAAGTGGCCTGTTTTCAAACAGATAAAACATAAATTTAAAAAAAAACAATAAAAAACAAGGGCCGGCCACTCCGCCAGGTCCTTGTTCAATGCTGTACAGGTGTGTGACCTACTCTCGCAAGGCATCCCCCCGTGCGGCAACATCTTGAAACTAATTCGTTTCATACCACCACGGGCAGCAGAAACAACCAACCAACTTTCAAACTTTTGTCAGTTGCCGAAGAACAAATGTCACTTGCTTTAAATGTCATCACCAGATGTCGATAAGAAATGTCACTATTATGATTTGGTGTGTTTTGTAGTTTTGCTTTTTTTGAATGTCATGGAAAGATGGTTCAATAATTCTCAAGTTCTTGTATAGTCTAAATGTTACAAAAAAAAAACAACAACTTAAGATCAGACTACAATCTACAATGTGTAATGCATAAAGCATTGCCTTAACTCTAAACACAATCGATTTTCTTCATATCCTAAGCTGGTTTTGTGATGTTGTTTTCTTTTTTTTTTTTAGCAGTTTTTTTTTATGTGGGACATTGTCATGACTTATGAATTAAATCTGACTATTGGCATGACACGCACAGACACGAAACAGTCACAATTCTAGATGGGGTGGGGGGAGAGTTGATCATTTATCTATATATACACGTGTTTGTCCGTCATGACTGGTTGTTGTTGTTTTTTATCTTTTTTTTATGAAGAGAAATCGTTCATCAGTGCAAGAACTAAGACTTGTGTTTAATTTAGTGCAAGAACTAAGACTTGTGTTTAATTTAGTGCAAGAACTAAGACTTATGTTTAATTTAGTGCAAGAAATAAGACTTGTGTTTAATTTAGTGCAAGAACTAAGACGTGTTTAATTTAGTGCAAGAGCTTAGACTCGTGTTTAATTTAGTGCAAGAGCTAAGACTTGTGTTTAATTTAGTGCAAGAACTAAGACTTGTGTTTAATTTAGTGCAAGAACTAAGACTTGTGTTTAATTTAGTGCAAGAACTAAGACTTGTGTTTAATTTAGTGCAAGACCTAAGACTTGTGTTTAATTTAGTGCAATAACTAAGACTTATGTTTAATATAGTGCAAGAACTAAGACTTGTGTTTAATTTAGTGCAAGAACTAAGACTTGTGTTTAATTTAGTGCAAGAACTAAGACTTATGTTTAATTTAGTGCAAGAACTAAGACCCCCTGGTGTAGAAGATTGAACTTGAAAAAAATGTTTGGCGTTTAGGCAACAACAAGCAACAATTACAACAGAAAGGTGAAACTCACGGGTGCATAGGTTGCATTGCCTTGTGCATCTGTGGGTGCATATTGCTGAGGGCTGGCTGGGGCGGTCCTTTGTTGGCGTCAGGGGGTCGATTCTTCGGATGCCTCAGCAGTAAGGACTGGCCGAGCTCCTCACACCATTCGCTCAGCTGACCTGCCAATGATAAATTGTGTATGTAATATTACAATATGGTAGAATATGTGATAATACTGCTCAAAACATGAAAATACGGTCGACAATATGAATATACCGTTTCTTACATTAACAATACGTCATAAAACATAAAAATTACTATGCAAAACATGAAAATGCTATAAATAATAGAGAATATAACATTTAACAATATTTTTAATTGTTTTGCAACATCGTTGTAGTGGTCTTTCTAGTGGAAAATGTCTTAAGAGCCAATACTTTCACAAAGAAATAGTTTTAGTGGGCCTAGAGTAGGGCTCAGCAATCAGCGGCACGCGTACGAGACTTGCCACGCAGAGCTATTTTCAATGGCATGCGGAAGAATTCCAAACAGAAAATCTCAAGTATTTTCTACCAGAAATTGAGTGTAAGAGCAGAATAAATTAGAGGCTCTTGGCACGCTGGATGAATTAGAAAATTTCACTTTGGGACAGCATTATCAAAGGGTTGCCGATCCCTAGCCTAGAGTCTTTACAAAAAGGCGAAGTTTGAATTTTCTCTTATATTTTCATGGTCACATTGTCCAGTCACACCTCTCACAATCTATTCTGACGTTGTCCCTGAAATTGTCAGTTTATGTGTCCATGTCAAAAGTGCAATTGTTTCAAATGTTTATTGTCTCACTATTAACGTGTTAAACATAGGGCTAAGTCGCGCGCTTATACTAAAAGTGCTTGCACGTGCCGAATACAACTGGAGATAACTGATAACACGCTACACTGATATTAAAACAACGATATACCCAAATGACAATAACAATAATAACGCAACACTATATACTGTGAATATTGTAGCTAGATAAGGGGAAGAGGGATATATGGTCAAAGAGAACGATTTTATTTTCAAGACAAATTAATATGTTTTGGTGGGCGATGCGGGGAGTAAAAATTTAAGACAGTTATAGATTCGTTAGTTAAATTATTAATTTTTAGAGTTTAGAATGAAATTGAGAACGTGTTCAGAATTTGCATACTATTCCACCACTCCTCACCTTTTCTTAATCTTGGCAATGTTAGCACCCATCCCCTACCCTCCCCCCGACCTCACCTACAAGTTACATTCATGGTTACGACACTGCCGATACGTTATGTGTGGGCTTATAATAATATACTGTAGTATGTGTGGCATCATAATGAAATGTATAACAACACTATACACGAGGTCAGTGGAATAAGGAAGTGGAAGTTGAAACTACACTGACGATGTAAAGCAATAACCCAACAAAGGTTATCTTCCTTTATAGTATAGCACAGCGTTTACCTAATGCCGGGTCGCTCCCCGGGGACTGGGGGGGGGGGGCACAAAAGCCAACATCAACGGGTCTCAGAGAAATGGGTGTGGGAGGATGGGGGAAAAATCAAGGTTTGACTATCGTGATGATGCAGATCAAATACCCATAAAAAAAATATTTAGCCCTAAGCGGAAATTTTAAGATATTTGATATTTTTAGCTACACCCTTCGACTATAGGCGGAAATTAGTCTGGGAAATTTTTGTGGGGCATTCATAACCGTTATAGATCTACTAGGCTACTAGATCTACTTTGCTACCGATTTGTCAAACACACAAGAATGCGGATAACGAGTTAAAGAATATATCTAACGAAAATAACCGTGCGGCAAAATCTATGCAAAAATAAATCCTTGCAACGAAAATGTGCTGTTGTTTTGATACTGTTTTGCCGTTGTTTTGATGCTGTTTTGCTGTTGTTTTGTTGCTGTTTTGCTGTATTTTTGATGCTGTTTTGCTGTTGTTTTGATGCTGTTTTGCTGTTGTTTTGCTGTTGTTTTGCTGTTTTGATGCTGTTTTACTGTTGTTTTGCTGTTTTGATGCTGTTTTGCTGTTTTGATGCTGTTTTGCCGTCTTGATGCTGTTTTGCCGTTTTGATGCTGTTTTGCTGTTGTTGTTTTTTTGCTGTTTTCCTGTTGTTTTGATGCTGTTTTGCTGTTGTTTTGATGCTGTTTTGCTGTTTTGTTGCTGTTTTGCTGTTGTTTTGATGCTGTTTTGATGCTGTTTTGATGTTGTTTTGATGCTGTTTTGCTTTTGTTTTGATGCTGTTTTGCTTTTGTTTTGATGCTGTTTTGCTGTTGTTTTGATGCTGTTTTGCTGTTGTTTTGCTGTTGTTTTGCTGTTTTGATGCTGTTTTACTGTTGTTTTGCTGTTGTTTTACTGTTTTGATGCTGTTTTGATGCTGTTTTGTTGTTCTGATGCTGTTTTGTTGTTCTGATGCTGTTTTGCTGTTTTGATGCTGTTTTGCTGTTTTGATGCTGTTTTGTTGTTTTGATGCTGTTTTGCTGTTCTGATGCTGTTTTGCTGTTTTGATGTTGTTTTGATGCTGTTTTGATGTTGTTTTGCTGCTGTTTTGCTGCAATGGACTTAAGGTGACCTTAAGTTGACAATGTCAACAAGGAAAACATAATACTTGTGCGTGTGTGTGTGTTCTCGCCTGTGGAGGTGGAGTGGGCGATACAATCGATAAAACTCACTATGATAACAACAGTCTCCTCCCCCAAGACTACAGGGATAGAGTTCTTGGTTTGGTGAGTGTGTGAATGCGCGATCGAGTGTGTGTGTGTGTTTGAGCTCCATGTCTGTATCTGTGAGCGCGCATGAAAGGGGCGTGGGAAGGGGGCGGGGTTAATATGAATATTTTTACGAAACAAAATAAAAATACTTTTTTGGTGTGTTTTTGTTACACCGTCTTCCGTTCTACGATTGTTTGTTTGCTGTTTTTTAATTTCAGGCGCCTGTTGCTGTTGGTGAAAGCTTAATTTCAACAATTTGCTGATTCAATACAAAAATTAAAAAAAATGTACCGCATCAACACCCCCCTCCTCCCGGGGAACCCACAACTGGCCACAACAGTCGGGACATTAATTGACAGAAATCTCAGCGTTCCTTCATCACACGTGTCTGTTGATATGTCTCTCTATGTGTGGAATTGTCATAATTATGTTTTGGTTCCTTTGATGTTGTTTTGTTTTTCCATAAAAAATGAATACTTTAACTTTAAAAATATTACATTTGATTACCGATGATGTCATTAGAACATAGGCCTACTAAGGGTGCCACGTATCCCACAGGGTGCCACGTCTCACACAGGGTGCCACGTCTCCCACGGGGTGCCATGAATGGCACATAAATATAAATTACTTTATTTCCTCATTTAGTTTCGATAATTTCCATTTAAATCTAATCTAACAACTCGCTGTAATAAAAGTATGGGCTATTTTGAGGGAATTGTAGTGTAAAAATATAATATAGTGAACTGAATAAACAGTTTGTATTTGAAACCCTTAAGGTCACTTAAAGTTATGAAAATCGTTTAATTACGTAAAGTCAAAAATATATCAGACTGATATAGCAAGACAACACTACAACATTGAAAGGGGTGGGGGGAAGGAGTTCACTTGTGACCAACAAAAAATCTGGCACATAACAAGATATGACAAATGACATTAGGTAACAAAAATAAAATCATTTTCAAGCGCAACATATTATACGCTAAAAATAAAGACCCATTCCCCCTCCTTTTTTCTTTCCTTCCTTCCTTCCAAGCAAAAAAAAAAAAAATCTCGTCTGCTGTCTTTAGCAAAAGACAACGCCCAGAATCATACTGGTAAAAAGAGGGTAAACAATTTCTATTAGAAATGTAGGTCATAATGGGAGAGAACAAAAATACCAGTCGTGATTCCTTCCACCTTTTTTTTTGTATTCTTTCACCCTTAAAAAAGTTCACTCCCTTGTCGATGTGTACTGTACACGAAGGAAGAGAGAGCGAGAGAGAGAGAGAGAGAGAGAGAGAGAGAGAGAGAGCGAGAGAGGTACAAATGTACAAATGTACATGGCTTTATTTGACTGGTGGTGTTTTTTTTTAAGTTGTGTTTTTTTTCGCCCGCCTACTTTTTAAACTTGTGTTAAACACCTCGTTTCTTTTATTTTTCTGGTGTCCTTAATTTGACCTCTTCACTTTTCAAACCCTTTACTTATGTTCTTTCTCGCGCAAGAATTTAATGTTTTCTTTAAAGAGGGAAGACAAATGTTGTGTTATAAGGTTTTAATACGCTAGATGTGGGATATATTATCTATATTTGATTTATATGCTGGTTGTGGGGCTTTATTCGCTAGTTTTGTGGCTATATTAGCTGCTTTTAAGGTTATATACGCTAGTTGTTAATTGTTTTTTAAAGTAGCCTGCCTGTGGCTATTGCAGAAAAAGGAAAAAAAAGTTATCAGTAAGGAAAAGAATCAGGGTCACCCGCATGACATCCCGGGGCGCTAACCACTCAGCTAGGGGGACACTGAGGAAACATGCAGAAAGGAAGATCGCAAAAGTAAAATATGAGACAATAAGGTCACGTGTCTTTAAATTAACCAATGGGGAAACGGAATCAACACAGACATCGTACTGTATATATATATATATATATATATATATATATATATATATATATATACAGGGTGGGCCAATAAAATGTTACCACTATTTATATTCTTACAATTTTCAAAGTTACACAGATTTTTGTTTCATTTTCAGGAATATTACCAATGAAACAAAATGAAACAATAAATTCTCCCCCCAATGGATCGAGAGCAAGAGACTTTCACTTATCAAGGATTATTCATCACTGTTGAAAATACAATGGGACAAGATGGCCGAGCGGCATCGCGTTCGACTGGCGATCCGAAGGTTCTGGGTTCGAATCCTAGGATTTTTTCGCGGGACTTGATGGTGCCATTGGGTCTACCCAGCTGTGATGAGTACCTGACATTAATTGGGGTAAAGGCGGCTGGGCATTGTGCTTGCCACACATCCCCTAGTATGCCGTGGCCACAGAAACTGGTGAACGCTGCTTCATCGGCCCTATGACCAGTTTGCTCCGAAGGGTACTTTACTTTTATTGAAAATACATGGACCTTGTTTGTTGACAGGACATTGATGATAGCGGACAATATTCTGATTACACTATATATCATAAGTTAAGTAAACAATAATGGCGGTACGGTTAAACCAAAACAATTGTGTGGCTTAAAACACGATCAGTGTCAATAAATCAGTGAGTTGTCTTAAAATTTTAATGAAGCCTTCTGTTTGTAAGGCTGTCTCTTGTTAACCCTTTTAATTGTTCGTTGGGGTCACTAGACAGTTCAACCCCCCCCCCCCCCCCGAGACTGGATTAACGGATAACACAACAAGAGTGACGTATAAAATAATGAGAGAAAAAATATCTGACGGATAGAAAAAACAGAAAAAAAAAAACATTTCCATTTAATTTTTCAATTCAATGTATTTCTTTCGGTGTTTTTTTTTGTTGTTGTTTTAATGTACTTCTATTTTGTTCATCTTGTTGTTGAAGAGAAGTAGTCACGTGTTGTCTTTAAGTTTTGGCGGGTTACACATACAGGCTAAATACTTTGATGTCTTGTCTGGTGCTGTCTGCCTAAATTTTTTTTCCTGCCTGTCTGATGTCTGTCCAATATATATTTCTTTCTGTCTGACGTCTGACGTATGTCTGAATGTCTGATGTCTGTCTGATGTTTTTTTTTGGTCTGCCTAGATCTTTTTTTTTCTTTTGTGTTTTTCATGCCCGTGATTATTCTTGCAGAATAAAAAAATCTCTCTAGCTATCATTCCTCTCTCTTTCTTTCTCTCTCTCTCTTTCTTTCTCTCTCTCTCTTTCTCTCTCTCTCTCTCTCTCTCTCATTAATATTGAAATACCTCTATCGCAAATACTGGCTTTTTGGAAATGAATAAATTGGTGCATTTCTCGGGAAATTCAGGGACATAATTACTTGCCCAAGAATAAATTGGTGCATGTCCCGGAAAATTATGGGACATGAGCCACTTGCCAAAGAATAAATTGGTCCATTTCTACGACAATTCTGGTGCATGAGATACTTGGCAACGAATAAATAGCTGGATTTTCCGGGCAATTCAGGGGCATGAAATAAATTGGCGCATTTCCCGGGCAATTCTGGGGCATGTGATACTTGGCAAAAATTGTTAGATTTTCCTAGCAATTCTGGGACATGGAATAAATTAGCGCATGTCCCGGGCAATTCTGGGGCATGAGCTAGTTGCTTAAGTTTTTCAAGTTTGATGAGCTTAATATATTTTAAATATAAGTTTTAACTGCCTTCATTGTAAGCCTATTTATGTATTAATGTGGCAAATAAAATACCGTTCACAGTACATTGCTGAGCATTACAGAAACCATCAGGCCTACTTGCATTAGTTTATCGTATCATCGAAATAAAACAAATGTAGGCCTACATCTGTAACAAAAGCTGCATTAATAATACAACTGAAACATGATCTTGTATATATTGTAAATAGGCCCTCTATAAGTGTTACAAGTGTTATAAATACAATTCATTGTTATTTATGTAAGCGTATTTTCCCCCATAATATTATCATAATGAAAGTGGGCATCTGGAAAAGACATACGGCCTAGACATAATTCATTTTGCGTTGTTTAAAGCATCAATCAGCAATAAAATTATTTTTTAAAGTTATATATAAGATAGTTAAGTTATATATAAGATATCTTAGTATAGGAATTGGTTGAAAATTGTTTGAAAACTGGTTGAAGATTGGTTGAAAATTGGTTCCCAGAGAAACAATAACATTTTTTTTAACAACTAGTTGAGTTCAGTAATTGTAGAAAGACTTTTTGATTTGCTTTTGTGTAATACCAAGTACAACAAAGACCGTCTACGTTGTACATTCATGGGTCATGCTGACCTACCGCTCGGCTTGCGTTTCGAAGGTCCCGGGTTCGAATCCTGGTGAAGCGCTAGGGTTTGATGCCGAGCTCGGAAGGGTGTCCCTGAGTCTACCCAGATCTAATGGGTACCTGGCGGTAATTGGGGCAAAGTAAAGACGGCTGGGCATCGTACTGGTCACACAGTCCCCTTAGTGGCCACGGAAAGTCGTGAACGCTCCTGCACATACCTCATAGGTCAAATTGGTCAGACGGGGATACTTTACTTGACTACTATGTGCGTTTTTGTTTGTTGTCGGTGACACTCTAGTGTGGGAGGGACACCAACAAACTGGTTCCCTCGATAATGTAAAAGACGAAAATGTAAAAGTCGAAATTATTATGTATAGACGTCTTGAGTGACTGAAGTGTGGAAAACACACAGACAGACCTGGATTAACCATTAGGCACACAAGGCACGAGCCTAGGGCACCAAGCGTTTGGGGGGCACCACAAGGCCTCAAGAAAAATGTGTATATTGTAAAAGCTAAGTGCAGAAAATTAACGAATTATTTAGTTTCAGTTAAGCAACAGGTGGCACAGGATTTTACTCACACCATCAATCCTCTTGATAATTCTACTATAGGCAGAGGCGTATTTAGGCATGTTTCATGTGTTCCTATGGAACAGGGGCCCCCACACAAAAGGGGCCCACACACATTCCAAAATACAAATGTTAAGTCTTTTTCTTTCGGCAATTACAACAGTGCTGTTGTTGAAGCGCACAATGAACAAATACTGTGAATGGGACATCACATAATTTGATTGTTAAGTGACACTGGCAGGTTCGAGTCCACGAGGGGGCCCCCACATAAATTTGGCCCTTTGGAACAGGGCCCCCACAATCCTAAATACGGCCCTCACTATAGGCTGTTCTGCAAATCCAGACACTGCATTAGTGCTTGAAAATGAAATTTGTTGAGACCCATTTCAGTCTGCTGAAGATGATGATAAAGATGAAGATAATAAAGATGAAGATGATAAGATAAATCAAGCAGTAAATCCAGGACTGAGGATTGACGTCTAGGCTGATGTTGTGACTTACTGGGTCGACTGTGAGCCCACTAACTGTCAGCATCATTATGGTCCCTTTGATAAATCTTGCCGTATTTATGCTGGAGGAAACATAACACGATATTGTTCTCAAAAACTCTTCTATGGCACAAAAGAAAATGGTGAGACGTACAGACTGGAAAAATAACATTAAAGTTGATAATCATGAACAAAGTCTACTCATAAGACTGCATGTTATATACATAGCTCGTCGACTACAAAAGCTAGAAGAGCAAATAAATTAAAAGTACAGTTACTGAGAACATGTTTTGAGGCAAGCAGTAGCGGTTATTTGTACTATAGATGAGCTTGGTCTAGCTTTTAGAAAGACAAATGCAAAATTTGGATCTTTACAAAATTGAAATTATCTAGGGTTGCTGGAGTTGGTCAGTCAGTTTGATCCATTATTAGCATCACACATTACGAAATATGGAAATTCTGGAAAAGGAAATCCTTCTTATTTATCCAAAACTATATGTGAAGAACTGATTGAAATAATGTCCCAAAAAGTCCATGAAGTAATTGTAGATGAAGTAAAGGCATCCGGTTCTTTCAAGCTTGTCTGTAGACTCAACACCCGATATTTCACATATAGATCAGTTAAGAGTTGTTCTTCGATATGTGGTAGACGGATAGCCCATTGAGCGCTTTTTTTACTTTCTTGGACCTGCAAAGTCACACCGGTGAAGGTATGGAGGAAGTGTTGCAGTACTTACGTTAAGTTTGCAATATTGATTTTGCGAAATGCAGAGGTCAGTCATACGATAACGCAGCTAATATGTCTGTGTGCTACAAAGGCATTCTAGAGGAAAATGAGTTTCCTTTAAACATACCCTGTGCTTCCCATTCACTAAATCTGGTAGGCAGAAGTGCCGTCGACTCTTGTTTAGAGGCAGTAAACTTCCTCCATACAGTGCAACTGATCTATACTTTTTTTTTCTCAGCTTCAACAAACAGATTGAAGAGTCTGAAAGTATGCCTTGTGAATGAAACGCTGGTAAATTCTTTTTCCGATACCAGATGGGAAGCACGTGCTGTTGCAACTGAAGCTATTCTAAAGTTTCATCTTCAGATTATAGAAGCGTTAGAATGTTTACAAGAAGAAGGGGGACTCCAGAAGAGAAGCAGAAAACATTGAAAAGAAGATGCAAGAATTAGAATTTGCTCTCATGCTTGTCTTTTGGGAAGAAGTGTTACAACATTTTCACAGGGTCAGTCAAGCTCTACAAAATGAGCACGTGAACTTGAAAACGTGAGCTGATTTATATTCTTCACTAGCAGATCACTTGCATGAATGTAGGAATGAATTTGAAAGATTTAAAGAAGCTGCAAAAGAAATAACACCAGGTGTGGATTATAAGTCAACGAAAGTCAACAGTAAACGAAAGACAGTGGTCATTGATGGTGATGCCCCTAAGGTATCTCTGAATGCCAGAGACAAATTTCGTATATCTGTGTATGTCTGCTTTCTACGGCATTGTTGACAAACTTGAGACAGAGATAAGTAGACGAGGACAGGTATACAATGATATAGCAGTTCGATTTTCCTGTTTGGTCGATGTATCACAATCATCTCAGTGTTGTGAAGGACTAATAAATGCTTATCCTGAAGATCTGAACAATAATTTATATACTGAGCTACAACATTCCCACTCATATATTTGCCACAAGTTTGTTGCATCAAAATCTGAAAACAACACGTTCAGTCATGCAGAATTTTACAACCCAATAACAACCTGTTGCAAAGTTCAGATAAACATTAAGACAAAAACACTTTCCTTATCCTTTATGCGAGAGCAAATGCATTTAAGAACTATTTCTTCCCGAGTGGCATTCGGCCATGGAATAGTGTTGTCTGAACAAACCAGGAAAACCAGTAAATTAACTTCATTTAAAACATTAATAAAAATGCAAGACTAGACTCGGACCACAGATGAGCGTAGGGCACAATTATCTTCTTTCTATAAGGAGCGTCTGTAATGTATAGGCCTAATATAAGATAATAATTAGAGACAACATCTAGTGTGCTTTTCCAAATGTAGAAATTGCCTTGCGCATATTTTTAACATTAATGGCTACAAACTGTTCAACTGCGCGCTTCTCAGTTGAAACTTGAAACGTACAAAAAATCCAAGTAGATCGACGATGAAACAAGAAAGGCTTGATGCCATCTCTGCTGACAGGACCGGCTCTAGGGTTTTTGACGCACTAGGCGAAAACAAATTTTGCGCCCTTATTAAAGTGCCTTTGGCGGGAAGAAACTGAGTAGGCCTAGTGTTAGGTCATTCTTTCCTATTTACTAAGACAGCTTAAATAAAATGCCCTTCGCCTTTCACTACCTAGATCTAGTAATTCGTCTGCTTATGCTAGTACTAAACTTTAATTTAGATTATATTTTTACATCCCCAATTTAAAAAAAAACAAATCCTCAATTTATGCACCCCCCACACACACACCTAATTTTGCGCCCTAGGCGGCCGCCTAGGTTGCCTATATGCATAAGCCGGCACTGTCTACTGGTGATTAAGGCAGACTTGTTATGCAAAATTAACTTTGATTATGTACTCAAAAACTTTGCCAGATTTTAATCTCGAAAAACGAACTTTAAAATGTAAATGTGTGCTTTCTCTGATTATCTCATCTATTTAAAAAGTTACAGCATTTTTGTGTATTATTATTACAAAATTAATAAACTATTAATTTTAATACAGAAATACCTTATTGTAGGTTTTATATATGTGATAGTAGTACAAACATATGTGTTAGGTTTGTCTTTGTTAATTTATATGCATAATATTGAACATACCAGCGGTCAGTGGAGGATCGGGGGCCCGGGGAAGAAGGGGGCACCAATGTGGGTTTGTGCCTAGGGCACCAATGTGGGTTTGTGCCTAGAGCACCAAGATGGCTTAATCCGGCCCTGCACACAGAAATACATTTTGTTAAATATACACAATAACTCAATGTTGTACTGTTGTGGTTATACAATACGGGAACAGAAAGGTGGGATACGTTTACAAATGCAAATTTTCCATGAAACTGTCTAAAGAGAGCATTCTTGCATAAAGACTGAACCCTTGGGGTACTCGATGAATCCAGAGCTCAAAACCGTTGATTCGTAAAGTCGCACCCAGGGCGTGGAGCGTGGCGCATGTGGGGTTTCAGTGGCGAGGGATATGATTTTACACCCTACTTTTAAAATGGAGTTCACGCTCAAACGGATGTTTTAAGACAAATGTCCCTTCAATATTTCAACATTCCGTCAGATTGCGTCATTGATGTAAAAGGAAAAGTTATATAATGACGCACATAGCTATTTGACTAACTGGGCGATCTGCTCCAATTACTCCAGGATATGACCACAATCTTTGCTTGTGAGATAGGGTTCGAGAGCTAAGACCTAAAGCTTGTGCTCTGAGGGTTAAAACCTCCCGAGGGGCTAACAACCCTGACCTGGAGATTGAACCGATTACAGAATAAATTAACACTTGCACTGAACCCAATCACGACTCGGGAAGTCTTTTGAGCAAGCTAAAAGCTAAGTGCAAAAGGGGCAGATGGGGAAGGGGGGGGGGCACAAAAAACCTGTGGACCTGCGCATTAAATCGGTTAAAATATCCTGATCAGTTATACGGCACTGGGTGGTCTCTTGAGGTCTGGGCTGTGTCGGATAATCCCGTGGGTTTGAATCCCACGAGGCGGTGCCTTCCTAATGGCGGGTGGCGGCCCGTCACCGGGCAGGGAAAAGTAAAATTACCGGGACGCGGTAAATCAAAAACAGTCTCTGGAAATATATCCGTTTAAAATGTTTCTTCTCTTAGATTAATAAGAGAAATACAACTGTTAGAGAAACAAGAAGTAAGAAGAAAAAAACGGTTATGGTTAGGATCAAGACAACAGTTTGGAAAAAAAGCAGCTATAAGGTGTAATTGAGTCTAACCAGTTTTGATGGGTATATGCTGTTGTTGTTTCTTTTCTGTTGTTTTTTTCGTGCAACACAATACTCTAGTATGCAGGAGAAAACGGGTACGGGGCTGCTTAATTAGCTCCCAAGAGGGGGGGGGGGGGGGGCACGTGGTCTTCAACGGGATCTTTACTTCCCACCTGACAAATATATCTTATGTTCGTTTTCAATTGGCCGTCAGCAACTGCAAACGGATATTTCGGGACACCTTGGGGAAGTGTGCTTCTCTCCCCACCCCCCCCCCACCACCACCACCATCTAAAACTACACCCTTGTAGTCAGGTAAGCTTGATCACCAAACACCAACTTTTCTATATCGAGAACGAGAGAGAGAGAGAGAGATTGAGTTAGGTGAAGTGAGTGAGAGAAGGGAAGGAGAATGGGGGGGGGGGTGAAGGGGTGGGGGCGGGGACCTTGCCGTGAATGGGACAGACAGGTAGTCAGCAGAAAGTTGGGAGCCAAAAGTTGAGAAAATAAAATGTCGGAATGCAGGTGTATCAAGAGGGCTGTACCGACCAACAGCTACATTCATGCCTACGCCCATGCATGCAACCCACTCAAACTTATTTAGTGTACAGTGTACAGGACAGATCAAATTTACTTTTTACTTACAGTCACGCACGGCATGTACAACAGATCAAATTTACTTTTTACTTACAGTCACGCACGGCATGTACAATAAACTACAATTACTCATTGGTTGCTGTGGGTTTATTTTTTTTTACATTTCGTTATCCGTTGTTCAGTTTGAATAAAAGAAATGTTTGAGCCTCATGTTTCCCCTCGTTGTAGACTTTATGTATTTCTGCACAGAACGACTGATACAGTCCATCTTTTTATATATATATATAATATAAACATTACAATAAGACTAGCAGGATGTTTGTGTGATATAAGACGATTACGTCAACTGGTACATCAAGAGAACATCTCGTTTGAAACTAAGTTTGTTTTTTTATGTTTGTTTGTTTAAAAAAAAAACAACTATAAAAACTATTGAATTTCCACCAGGTATACTAGACGTTTGTATTGTCATTCAAAATACACAGCATGTGACAGAAACGGTATTTTATATCTCCCTACCTCCCCCGCTCTCGCTCTCTCTCTCTCTCTCGCTCTCTCTCTCGCCCTCTCTCTCTCTAGTTCTCTCTCTCTAGCTCTCTCTCGCTCTCTCTCTCTCTCTCTAAAGAGAAGAATAGTACACTCGTGAATGGGACTCGGTGGTCTGAGCTCGTCTTTTGTAAGACATTAAATTTATGAAAATGTTGTAATTAGGACTACTGTTATTGGAATGTATTTCAACTACTGAACACGATACCCTGAATGAAGATTATGTCAAAGAATTCGGTAAAAGAATTTGTAAGTTTCTACGAGATAAGAATCTTATTGCTTTCAGAATTTAACAATAAAATATTTGGTTACAAACGACTTCCGTATTTGGGGGCAAATATGTTCAACTTTAAAATTCTGACAAATTATACATTATCTTCTTTTTTTTTCCGTTTGTTAGCAGGATGGGAAGCGAAGTGTCTTTGAGTGTGTGTGTGTATATATATATGGTATATGTGATAAAAGTTAGGCCAGGCATTGTGTCAACAGCTATTTATAGAATGACAAATGAACACGCTGGTCTGGAAGGTTCGCATCGCCATTACGAAGGGCTGCGGTTAGAAAACTGGTT
Organism: Anisus vortex; assembly: GCA_949126835.1. Classification (NCBI taxonomy): domain Eukaryota; kingdom Metazoa; phylum Mollusca; class Gastropoda; family Planorbidae; genus Anisus; species Anisus vortex. The sequence continues at coordinate 30,889,791 of OX421494.1, forward strand.
TAAACCCCCAAGGTTTTTCTTTTGTTCCTCAGGATTGGAAGGTATCCCCCGAGTCTACCCAGCTCTGACGAGTAACTGGCATTCGCTGGGCGTACGGTGTAATCGGTTTAGCGCTGTACTGGCCACAAAATCTCCGCGTATGCTTTGACCACATGGACGCGCTGCTTGGCTTTGCCTTGTGGACAAATGCTGTCTTCAAAAGTCTACATCACTTTAGGCCATCGGACAGCACAATCGCCGAGGATGGGGGAGAGACAGGCCTCGAGAGACACGAGCGTTTTGGGTTGCAAGACTGAGTATGTAAGAAGTAGGTCAAATCAGTAACCAGACGGTCCTTTCGTGACATTTCATAAAGGCGCGAAAAAATCAAAACAACAAAAGAGGCAGACGCAATAGTTCATAAATCAGAAATAAATATATTTGTTAAAATAGTCTGACACAGATATGCTGCAATACAAAATAAAAAGTCCAAACGATTGAATACGTGGAAGGGAGGGGCAGGGTCTGTGGTAAAAAAAAAGGAAGCCCAAAACTGCCTAAAAGTGCAGCTTAGCCAAGAACGAAAACTCATATGGGGTGTGTAACGTGACCCATGCAGGATAACAAGGTGTTCTCTCCCCTCTCGTCATTTGAGACAGACGTAAGTTTTGGTCTAATGTTTTGTCTTTTTTTTTTTCTTACTTTATTGATGTTTTGTTTTTTTGGGTTTCAGGCATAGCGCCATCACGAATGCAGACGATAACAAATCATGACTTCACCAAGCACTTATTTATACTTGCAGAATTTTCAAGACACAAAAATACAATATTGAACAATATATCGGATGAAGACAGCTACGGAGAGAAATTTAAGCAGAAATGATGGCCAACAATGAACGCTGTAAGAACAACAACAAAAGCAGCAACAACGAACGTGTTATTTTGTGTACATAAACATATGTCCCATTTCTTTATTCGCCCGGGAAATGTGTCACATTACACTTCTGGTGGTCTTGGGGCGGGGTAAAGCTCCTTACGTTTGCTATTATTAGGTTTTGTTTACTTTTTAATATGAATGCACGGTACATTACAAAAAATTACATTAAAAAAAAACTTTACAACCAAGAAACACAGAGGCCAAACAACAAACAACAAACAACAAACAACAAACGTTGTCCTTCTTTAAGCCAGTTCAAAACCTCGCACCCCTGCCTCATACACATTCCATCATGCACCCCTCCGTCATACACATTCCATCATGCACCCCTCCGTCATACACATTCCATCATGCACCCCTCCCCCTTCATACACATTCCATCATGCACCCCTGCCTCATACACATTCCATCATGCACCCATCCCCCTTCATACACATTCCATCATGCACCCCTCCCCCTTCATACACATTCCACCATGCACCCCTCCCCCTTCATACACATTCCATCATGCACCCCTCACCCTTCATACACATTCCACCATGCACCACTCCCCCTTCATACACATTCCATCATGCACCCCTCCCCCTTCATACACATTCCACCATGCACCCCTCCCCCTTCATACACATTCCATCATGCACCCCTGCCTCATACACATTCCATCAAGCACCCTCCCTCATACACATTCCATCATGCACCCCTCCCTCATACACATTCCATCATGCACCCCTCCCCCTTCATACACATTTCACCATGCACCACTCTGTCATACACATTTCATCATGCATCCCTCCGTCATACACATTTCACCATGCACCCCTCCCTCATAAACATTTCATTATTCCATCATGCATACCTCCATCATACACATTCCATCATACACCCCCACCCTCATACACAGTCCATACAAAAAGTTGTATGTACAAATATTTTAAGATTACATTAATATTTACTTGTATTTGTCATTTGGCCCTTCTAGTAAAATATACATTTAAACACAAGCGGAATACATGACATCTTATGACATCATCATGGATTAAACCTTGAAAACAATCACTTGACATTTTTATTGGTATCGAGAGTATGCCGTTTCTACATCTTTCTTTCCATTATGTTTCTAGTCTCTACTCTCTACTCTCTACTAACACAGGCAGAGCAAAGTTATGGCGAGTTGTCGTCATTTAACAACACTTTGCTAAGCAGGATGTTAAAAAAAAAAAACACCATCAAGTTGTCAAATACGTGTGTGCATATCACTCCGGGAAGTGTATACATCTGGTACACGAGGAAATAAGGAAAGAACAAACAAAAAAATGAGCTAACCTACATTTAATAACAAAAAAATGATTAAACAAAATGAGCTTAATTCGACAAAAATGAGTTTTTTAAAAAGCAAGTGTATAAATATTATACAATTTGAGCTAAAGGAGCCAGGTTGGCTAAAATATATCGAGTGTGAGCTAATTTATACACTTTTGAGCTAAAATATACGTGTGTACGCTAAAATATACGTTTGTTCGCTAAAATATACGCAAGTGAGCTAGAAAAATACGCCTGTGGGCTAAAATATATGCATGTGAGATATAATATAGGTCTACGCATATGAGCTAAAAATTTACGATAGTGGGTTAAAATATAAAAGATAGTAGGTATATAAAAATGTGTGTGTTGAAACGAGGGGGGGGGGGGTTAAAACTCAACACTTAATGTTGTAGGCCAAACTGTATCAACTACATTCACCGATAATCGGACAATAATATCAATTTTCTCGCGGTCCGGAAATAATTGTACGCCGGGCCGGATGTGTCCCGCGGGCCTTGAGCCTGACACCTATGTCGTACAGTAACATCTCTCAAATGGCCCAGAAAAAAATATATAATTGCCCCTTTATCTCATCCAGCGAAAAAAAAAGGATGAAGAAGGAAAAAGAAGAATTGGAAACACCCATTGCTTGATTTGTCATACCTTGTATAATATATGTTGTTATGGTATAGAGATAAAATAAAACCTGTAATGGGGCACGGGGTGGCGTAGGTTTTGGTGTGGGTAGGGGTGAAATTGAGGGAGCAGTGGTGTTATAATCCTGTTTGTAAGCGGAAGACTTGAGAAAACTGACATGCAATAAACTTTTGCATTCGGGTAGAAGAAATGTTACAATATCCAGCAGAGTGAAGTCAGACCAGTTGTTATTACGTATCCAGTTATTTGATAACGCTGTAGGGGGGCGCGGGAGGGTGGGGGGGGTAGGGGAGTCGGCAGGGTTTGCATGTCACAGAGGTGTGACTGCTTCAATGATGTGTGGGGGAGAGGGGGGTACAGGCCTAGGACCTTAGATGTTGGGTTGGGTAAAGAGACCAAAGTGATTGTGTTTCGTGGCAAACTGATGTTTGTCCAGATGTAGTTTGTTTATGAAGTAGCAAACAAATGCATTCAATACTTTAAGCACAGAGATGATTGTAAGAAGTTATTTGTGGTGATATGGCCATTGCTTGAGTGATGATTGTAAGAAGTTATTTGTGGTGATATGGCCATTGCTTGAGTGATGATTGTAAGAAGTTATTTGTGGTGATATGGCCATTGCTTGAGTGATGATTGTAAGAAGTTATTTGTGGTGATATGGCCATTGCTTGAGTGATGATTGTAAGAAGTTATTTGTGGTGATATGGCCATTGCTTGAGTGATGATTGTAAGAAGTTATTTGTGGTGATATGGCCATTGCTTGAGTGATGATAAGCTCTATAGATTAAGAGAGAATGTTAATTCGTAGCGGAACGATGGGCTAGAATGACGCAGTTGTAAAAGAAAAGTGGGTATATTCCTTTCATGCCATCTGTGGGGCAAGTGAAAACTGCGTTTCTATGACCGAGGCATGCAATGAGATTGTGTGATCAGCACAATTTCCCATCCGCATTTCATCTACCCCAGCTAATACCATGAAACCTGCAAACCCCAGGGGGAAAAAACACACTAGCCTTGCGCCACACATACACTGAGAACACCGCTGCACTCTCCCAGAGGCGTCGCTTCAGTTGGTTCACAAAGTTTAGTCCACGTCACTGACATGACTGCTGAGTTTCCTATGTGTATGTATACCTTCCCGTCTCCCACCGAGGGGTCAACTATTGAGCATCGGCAACGTTCATTCCAGAAAGGGCACCATCATTAGGCTACGCCCCTTTTTCCTCGACGTCGACCACGGCTTCGTATCTTGGTTAATTATGGATATGGATCTATTTCAATATTTTGTAGGCGGGTCAGGTGCGCGGGATAGGAAAAGGGGGAGGGGGTTGAATTCCAGAGATTTCTAGCTTCACCGGCCTCACCTGGTCTATAAGGATTTGCGTGGCGAGCACCGTAATCCTACTAATAAAGACAGAATGACTTTTTAGGGTGACCACATAAAAAAAAAACGGAAAGACTAATTTGGTCCAGAAACTATAACAATTTATTAAAAGATTGCAATCAGACACGTATTTTTAAAGTTCGGACTCGGTAAACTCCGTATTAGGGTTCGGACACATCTTGCCTTCATGTTCTGTAACACCTTAAGTTCAGATTCAATTCGGTAACACCTTCACTTCGGGTCCAATAACACCTTTAAACTTTAATTCCAGTTCGGTTCCGTCGCCGGTTGGGTTCGAGTTCGGTTTACTCGGTTCGATCTTAGTCTCTGAAATAATTTGCATTAGCAAGTGAACAACCCATCCTCTAAACTCTAAACTCTAAACCAGCTGAGTTCGCTAGGGCAAGAGCTCAGTTTGTCGTATTTTTTTTTCTCCTCCACGCAAGTTTGCTGTTGTGTAGAAAACATGGCGCGATTACTAGACGGGGGCATTGAAACATAAGGCAGCTTAGGTGTCTATTAATAGCACACATTTACTCCTCCAGCCCTCCCCTCTTCCCTTGCACTTCACTCCCACCCCTCAACCACACACACAGTCTTTCGTTCGCATGTCCATACGGTTGTAAAGAAGATGGTGGGTGGAGGGTGATGAAGTTGACGGTGAGGGGCGGGATGTGAAAGCGGTGTGGTGGATGTGGGGGGAAGGGGGGGGCGGAGCACGCACGTTTATTAAAGATGAGTACAAATGCGCTGAAGGCTTGGTGGGGGAGGGGGGAGTAATGGAGTCAATGTGGAGAGTGCCGACATGTTGGTGTATGTAATATAAGAGTCAATGTGGAGAGTGCCGACATGTTGGTGTATGTAATATAATGGTATTGATTTGATCACGTGGCAGTTTGTGTATTTGAAGTGGATCCAGTTTTAAACTGGAGTTCAGTTGACAGGATTATGTGGAGAGATTATTACCTGAAAAAACAACAAAATTTAAACTAAAAAAACAAAAGTTAAACCAAAAAACAAAAGTTAAACCTTCAGTAAACAAATCCTTTATCATTATTTTTTTTTTTGGAACTCGGAATATATAAACTCTTCCTTGTTAAAAAAAAATAGAACTAATAAAAACAACAACATTGAATCGCGTCAAATGTCTCAGGGACAGCACAATAAATCTCTAGTCTCTATCTGTGTGATCCGATATTTTAAACTACCGAATTACTGATGACTGTTATAATGTTTATGTTTCATTTCATTTTGAGTTAACCAGCAGGAAAAATTGACAAAACAAAAAACAAAAAATTGAGCAAGGCACACCTCGGCCAGCAGTACTATTACCCCTTCATCCCCCCTCCTCCCCCCTGGACAGTACGTTTAAGTAATAACGTGTGGTTGTTATTCGTACGAAACTAATTTTGCCCTTTGACACCTACTGGATCTCTCTATGTCGATGTTTGAAAACACAAGACGGTTGAGAAAAGAGGGCGCGGGTGGGGGTTGAAATTTTGTTGTTGTTTTTGTGAAGACCTAGAAGAAATTAGGTGTAAATGATCGTGGGGGTGATGGTGGAGTATATCTGCGAGGTTGGGGGGGGGGGGGGGGGTAAAAAATGGACCAAAAGATGGAAATAAAGATATTGATGAATTAGCTTTGTAAATACTGTGTAGGAGGGGGTATAAGACTGGGAGAGTGTGAATAAAGAGAGTGGTTGGTTTTCAAAGTGGAAAAGAGTGCGGGGCGATGACGGTTAGAGAGAGAGTGTGTGTGTGGAGGGAGAGAGAGAGCGAGTAGAGAGAGTTTTAGGGAAAAAAACGAATGAGCACACGCAAACAACAAGATGAAAATGAGAGAATCAGACAGAGAGAGAGAGAGAGAGACAGAGAGAGAGAGAGAGAGAGAAAGTTTGTGAGGGAGGAGAAAAAACAGACAAATCTCCGTTTATAAAGAAATCTACTTACTCTTTTTATCTTCTTAACAAAAAAACATAAAAATAAATGTAATTCGTTTTTAATTCTCAATACTTGCTTGCAACGCTTGTTATTGTTTTTGTTATTGTTTTTTTTTTTTTATTTTAAACCATTTTTTAAAATTAGTATTGTTATTATCCTGTCACTAGAGATACCCGCAATGAGAGCAGATACATTTTTTAGCTCACCTACACACACAAGTTGTATCGATCTATCGGGTGACAGCATAGAGGCAGACGACAAGTTGGGATTACATGGGACGTGGGCTGGTAGGGGCGGGGCGGGGGGAGGAGGGGGAGCAGGGGGTAGAGGAAAAGGCAAGGGAGAAGGTTGGAACTGTTCAACTGTTTTCTCTTTCTCCGCTAGTGCGTGTTAGTGGATGTGGCGTATGTGGCCGTAGGGTCAAAATGTGTGTGTGTATATATATATATATATATATGTGTAAATAAAATATATATATGTGTGTAGTTATTTTTGTTTGCAGTCGCTGCGCCATGTAGGGGGCAACAGCGCGTTTGCGTTGATAATTTTAAGACGTTTAATTTTTTTTTTTAAATACGGTTTCTGCTGTAAAACTACGAGTTCATTCAAGGTATGAAATCTTTACATTTGAACTTTGCAGACAAGACGTCCCAAACCTTACATTTTAAACTATAGAGTTCACAATTTGTCTTGCTCCACGTCATACAATGAGATTGCGTTGCCATCAATTTACCTATTCTAGTGGAAGCGCTAATCAATTGTTACCTTACTTGCAAAGTAAGATCATTTGTTAATCACTTGATAAGTTATACCGGTGTCATACTACTGCTTATATACCGGTACGTATTTGGACAATGCCAAGAACAACGTTTGGGAACCACTGGTCTAAATTTAAAGTCTGGGTCGAATGGTCATATCATGGGCCTCCTTTAAACAATGCAATTTAAGCTGAACATGGCAATTATATCCCCCTCCCTCCCCTCTCCTCTGTTGCAAGGATTGCACACGCGGTGACACACTTGTCACACACACACACATATCACGCAATCAAAATAAAACAAAATAAAATGTGCGAGAGAAGATGTCAATAACAGATGTCACAAATCTCGTGGTGTTCTCGCGATGCATGTCGGGAAGAGTAAATTGATGTGTTGCTTTATATATATATATTTATATGTATATTGGGTCACGCTTTATGGGGCTTAGAAGAGAGGAAATAAAAGCCACCCCAGCGGGCACATCACGTCTTATCGACGAGGAAAAAACGTGGTGTTCCACCTGTTTTCGTGGTTTCCACGTCTTTTCTGCGTCGATACGACGTGGTGTGCCCTCTGTGATGTAAATAGAAGCATCCCAATAACACAACAAGAGATCAACCGATGTTTTTGTAGAAAGGGGGGAAATGGATGATAGAGTCCACAGGAGGCTGTTGTTTTATAGTTTATGGAAAAGATTAAAGTTGAGTAAATGTAAGTGTTGCTAACACAATGCCAGTGGCGGAGTTCTATGGAGGTTTGAATAAAAGGGCGAACGGGGTCGTGTGGCTTGCTTTCGGAAGAATGACGAATTGATATATAAGATGTCCAATCTATTCGGCTTTTAGTTCAAAATCTATTTCCTTGAAATCATTTTGCACAATCATTCTTTTATAAGAGTTTAAACTACAGTTATTTCAGACAGGCTGTTGATTTCTTAGCTCTCTTCCAGCCAATAACAATCTACATGTCTCTCAGATTCAATAACAGACGACTTACATTGAGTTGTTCCATAATGTTGTAAAGTACTGTAATTGTTGTAGATTAAGTGATTGAATGAGTAAAGAAAAGAAAGGCCTTGCATAAGATTAACTTGCCAGTCAAATTCATTTTGGCTTTTGACTCGCGGATTCATTTTCCAAATTAAGTGCAATGTTCAGATAATACGGAGTTATAATTAAAGCCGCTGGATTACAAGTACCAGAACTTCCCATCCTATACAATGAATGTATCAAGAACCCATTTACATTTTTTTTATTACTTAGCCAATTGGCTGTTTTTCACACTTCAGGTGATTAGATGATGCATTGTCCTACGTTAAAAAATGTGTTGTGCATGTGCAACAGGCGGCCCGCGGGATATAATATGGACCCCCACCAAGACTTTTGACATGCTCCCCACAGAGCTGCTAACGGCGGGATGTTGTTTTTAATGAATTCATTGAATTTATTATGTAAAAGCAAATTTAGAATGTGTATCTTATTGTATCAAACACATTATATGACAACAACAAACAGTTGCACATCCATGGGTCTTTTATAAAATATCAGCCAACTAGCAGATTAGCTCTACATCATTAGTTCGAAAAAGGAGTTTTGACATGTTAAAGAAAAAACAGCATTACTTTTGTGTGAAATAATTCCTAATTTGTACATTTTCTTCGACAAGTACAATTGTAATTGATGCAAATATTTTATTTGACTAGATCTAGATGTAAGTAAACAAAAAAATGAAGCACTTTGTCCGTGAGCAAGGTTGCATGATAAACCGTACACAAATAAACTATCAAATATCAAAACTATACTCTTTGTCAAACAAATAGCGTAGCTTTAAAAACTGTTTTATCAATTAACCAGAACTCGCCGAGATAAAAAGAGAGCTAAGAACATTTACAGACTTATTCCCCTTAGACCGCCCGCTAAATCTCTTCTGTTCCGTTTGGCCTATTCTTTCTTCTTCTTCTGTCCCCCTCACTGAACGCAGTGTGTGCAAAGCACAACCGAGAGGGAAGGGGGGGGGGGTGGGGGGAGAAGAATGAATGAAGAGATAAATAGTTGGAGAAGTGGGTGAGGAATTTCCGAGGGTTTAGCCTTGTACCTGCTGGCGTGTGAACGATCTACTGAACACGATACAGGGGTCATGTATTAAAGAAGAAAAGAGAGAAAGAAGGCGCTTTTAAAGCAGACGTGAAATAGAAAACGATAGCGGGGGGTTTATAAACGCCACACGCGAAAAGCTAAGCAGAAAATTATGTTTGCTTTATTTGCATTTTCTCTGAATGTTTGTGTGTTATTTCAATTATTTACATGAACAGTAGAGAGGTTCTGTATTGACACCGGAACACAATAGTGAATGCAAGTAGTCGGTCAAGGAGAGCCTAAATATGGACAAATCTTAACTATTGACTATTGACTAGTGGAAAGATTGGGGGAGGAGGGGGCAATATGAATTAGGCCTAAGCATAAGTATATAGTGAATTGTAGCTTATATAAAGTTGTTGTTGCATGTCGAATGCAAATTAAGAGAAATAAAGTGTGGGTGAAATCATAAAAATAGACAAAAACGTCAAAATGGATAAGCCTCATTGATTTTGTATTGTTATGAATAAATGGACTGTAGATAATTAAAGTTATAACGATTTTTTAGCATAGCCTATCTTTTTTTTTTAGTTTTAATAAAACATTAGGCATAGGCTATATGGCTATATCCTTATAAAACAAGCTTAGGAATAGGCCTACTATATAGGTATAATAAGTATAAGCCTACCAAAAGCAACAGTAAAGTAAGCCTATAACTTAAGTTACAATTATACAATGGAAAGTGAAAATTGACCAACACATAAACTTAATAAGTGTAGGCCGCCTACCTATAAACTATAAACGAATGTAAACATAAGTTGATAAATATAAGCGATTTAATCTGCCTAAGTCAGTGTGTAGGACTGTCTTTAGGTCCTAGTAATCCTAGTAGTAGTAGGCCCCTAATTTTCTAAATCTTTGACGTCTTTGATGTTTAGCCGATATAAATTAAACAAACTAAAGTACTAAACCTAGTCCTATGGCTTAGGACTTAGGAGATTAATAATAATAATAATGTCACCTTAGTTTATAAACAGTAGCCGTCAGTAGCCCTAAGTTTATTGTTTTTTATGTAATGGCCTAAACAAAGAATAGTTATTACTTGTCGTAAAATCAAAATGCACAAAAGCATACAAACATTTACAATGTTAAGAGTCATGTTTAGTCCTATTCAAGCTAATCAGTTTACATAAATGCTTCCCTATACAGCCTATATAGTTCAATACAGGAAATTCGATTGTAAGTGTATATATATAGGCCAGTGGCACGCAGTAATCAATTACACTATAAATAGCCCAATGCTATTTATGTAAACAAACATTCATATGGCGGCACTAACAAATGATTTTAAAACAACCCGAGACATATTCGAGCCTTGAAAAAATTTAATGTTTCAGTTTGACTTGTTAAATCTCTTTCAGGAACACGAGATTAACGCGACACTTAGCGCCGAACCCTCGCTCCCTTCCTCACTATTTGTGGCAGTGTAAACACGCGTGCGAACACACACGCACACACACACGCCGCTGTTAACAACACAGCTATTCGTGCTTAAACTTATTAACAACACATTTAACACAAAGAATAAACAACATCAAACCAAGAGAAGAAAATAAAACCTACCTATTCTGTATGAATATGTATATCCCTGCTACTCAAAACATTATTTAATCCACCATGTTATATCCGTGTGTTTAATTGGGCAATTTTTATCCTTTTTAAGTTGTTACCCCCTCTCACTCTCTCTCTCTCTCTCCTCTCTCTCACAAATTCACAGATCACCGATAGTAAACACGATGTCAAGCTGATATGAGGTTCCACACACACACGCACACAGAGACGCTCGCCCGGAACAGCCTCCGTAGGCGATTTCGTACAATAGGGCGGTTCATGAATATTCATGAGGCAAGCGGGGGCCCGTGAACCAGCATTAGTAGAAGCGACGAGGCGGTGCACTGCACGAGTCTGACCTGTGAACTAGACCGAAACCTCGAAGCCGGTCTCGAGTTTTTTATTTTTATTTTGGAGTAAGAGGGTGAAGGGAAAAGAATGAGGCAAATAATTAAGTTGTGACTTGTACGCTCCTTTACGATAATACGCCCCGTTCCCCTCTCCCCGCCTCATCGCCCTTCACCTCCTCCCCATTCACATTAGCAATACAGCAGCAAGCGTTAGTTCAAACTTGTCAATATTGTGTTCGGCTTTTCACAGATTTACCTAGTTAATACACTGGTACGTTAGGCTCATGGCTGTAGTCATTCTTTAATATTATGTTAAGGCGAAGAGATAGAGAGATGGGAGGGGGAGGGGGGGTAAGAAGACGGAAAGAATATATAATATGACTGAAAAAAAGATAGCCTAGATGTGTGTGTGTGGGGGGAGGGGGGGTACAAGATTAAGAAATAGCAATAAAAAACAATTTTAAAGGCAAAGATTATGGAAAGAAAATGAAGTGCAAATAAATTGGGATGGAAAGAAGAAGAAACGAATAAAGAAATGAAGATTAAAAGAAGACGAGAACGAACAAAATATGAATAGAAAGAAACTATATGGACAGAAAGAAAAGGAGAAACAGGTATTCCTCATTGAAAGAGTGTTAAAGAAACATACAAGGGTGTATGGATAGACAGAATGAGAGACGATATAAGGGAAGGACAGAAACAAGGAATTTGACCAGAAAGAAATATGGTGAGGAAGAAAGAAAGAAAGAAAAAATATGGAAAGCAAAACGTAGAAAGAAATGTGAAATTAAGAGAGAAAAAAAACGAGAGAGAAAGCGATGTGTGGATGCACAGATGTGTTTTTCCAAGCAACTGGATGACGCTTTGTGTTGATGCATTGATTGCTTGCGTCGCCGCATCCGATAACTAGGGCCGTCCGCACCCCCCCCCCCCCAGCGCCCACTTTACAATGACCCCCCCTCTTTCCACCGATCTCTCCCCTCCCCCCTTCCTCCCTCATCCGGAATTGAGAAAACAAAGAGTTTGGATTTAATTAGTCGTGAAAAGGCGTGTGAGTCGGAGGGGGGGGGGGGAGTGAAGACGGAATGAGGGGTGTGCGGTTGTTTAGGGAGTAAATTACATGATCACATAGAGGGAGGTGGTGGTGGGGCTGTCCAACGCCCCCAAGCCCCCCCCCCCCCCTCTCATTTTCCAGCGAAGTACTTAATCCATCTCACGTCTATTTCGATTAACAAGTTCCGTATCATTACTATTAAAGTGACTTCTGTCAAGTTCTGAGTATGTGTGTCAATGGTCATCAGGAGCCATCTTGAATCTTGAACAACGGATATTCCCAATCTCTCCTCTCTCACACAATCCATTTTTTGCGTTCATACGCGCGCCCCTTAAAATAGAGTGACAGAAAACAGGCAGAAATCAGTTTGGAATGTGCTAGAAGCCTTCCCCCACCCCGACCTCTTTCCTATTATAACGGATGCCGCAAGAAGGGAGGGGGGGTAGCATCAAATTTCAACAGTAAGTTATATTACACAATACATTCTTCCTTAATAATATCCTTACACAAAATTATTTCCATCCATTCAGAACAAGATTACATCTAGATCTATATAGGCCTATTCATTGGCAGTCAGTTAACTCTTTGATTACCAACCACAACCTTTTTGTTTTTTCAAGACACTTCAATGATTGAAACATTGTAATCTTATTAATATGTTCACATATCCTGAAAGGGTTAATACTGTTAGCAATGTAACTGTGGACGGAACTAAATTTCACTTTAGACTAGAACATCTTTGAGATCTAGAACTAGCCGCAGACCCGTTCTCCGTCTTCACCAATAACCCTATGGCTATTTTTAAGTACCGTAATGGTTTTCTTGGATGGGGTGTGGGGGGGAGGGGGCAGATGTTGGCGGGCTTTTTTCGGTTATTTAATATCAAGGTGTTCACCAGAGAGATTACACCAGTTCTTGGGTTAACGCCCTCCCCTCCCCCTACTCCAGCCGCCCCCTCCCGTCGTGTGTGTGGGGGGGGGAGGGGGAGGGCCTCTCAGATCCATACACCTCCCCGAGCAGTGTTTTGTCGTCAGTTTGCGCCTAGCCGACGATAAAAACCGACTGGTGCGGCCTTGGACATGGTCAAGTGGCCTTTACCGGCCGATAATGTGGAAGGTTACTGGCTGACCTTTCACTTTTGGACAAAACGTGCTGGAAAATCAATGGTGCGGCTAGTTAAAAGACAATCTCTTCAATAAGACATACCGGCATGATGAGCTGGGTTTTTGGGGTTTTTAATGCAGCGGTCAGTTTATCTTATACACTCAAACAGAAATATGGTTTTAAACCTAAGAATGGGTCCCTGTTATTTTCTTTCAACTGTGCATCGGTAGGCTATTCTTGCCCATTTCAAAGTAAATAGAGCTTAGATAAACAACATATATTTCTATATATTATAGAAGCCCCTGCTATACACTGCTATACAGAAGTTTATTTATAATGTTTATTCGTTGTTTTGAGTTGACTCTCGCTTTTATATAAAGTTAACTGCAAGGTTTCCCCCACTAGTTCAGGTAACCCATTACAGACCCGGATGCCAAATGACAAGAAACAAGCTTAAAATGTATAACGTCTTTGCTTATGTGGAAAAAGTAAAAGAAATCAAACCTATATACAAAATGTGTGTTCAGGCTAAATCCAGCACGGCTATATTTGTGGAAATTGACTTGTGGATAGCCGTATATTGAATTCAGCCACACGTATTTTTAATCGTTTTGTCCATGGGATTGTGGATGTTCGAAAATGGATTGTTTTCAAATTACTGTGTCAAGTTATGTTAAAATAGAGCGTGTCTTTAGGTTTTAATCTACTATAAGTCACAGCGAAATCACCCTACCCCACGCCTTACTTTACACCCTTATATTTAGTGTAACAACCCGCCCCCTCTATTTTACAGTGAAGTGTATCAGTTTGAATTAATTACAATTCTTGATTTCAACAAAGTTATGACCTCCTCCTCCCTCCCTTCTTTCTTTTTTGCTTCTTCCGCCCGCAACCGCCCTCTCTCTCTCTCTCTCTCTCTGCCAGGCAAAAATATCTGCTAGCTAGGAATGGCCCTCGCTTTTCTCTCGCGACTTCTTCAATTAGACGGATCGATACTGAGAAATTATCGTGTTTGTTTGTATTGATTGAAACCTATCGTCGCATCGAGTATAGTGCCGTGGTTATGAGAGAGGGGCGAGGTGGTGGAGAAGAGTGAATGGTGGGGGGGGGGGGAGAGGAAGAAATCCGTTGAGAAATATGCCCGTAGGATTGAGGGGGTGGAGGGTAAGACCAAGACCATCGTAAATACGGTGGTCTTGGTAAGACTGGTAGAGGGGGGAAAGGGAGGGGTTGGGGGGTTCAGAACAAAATGGCGGGGTGCCAGTTGTAAAAGGCGGGAGAGAGGGATGGGGTTGGACCCTGATGGGGAGGGACGATTACAATCGATAGTTGACAAGGTCGCGCTTCACTGCCGCCCCTTCCCCCCTCACTGTGACGAGACGCGTTTGGATAGAAAAGAAAAGCGACAATGAACAATGAACAATGAACAATGAACAATGAACAATGAACAATATTTTTTTTTTTATGAACAATATTTTATTTGCCACATAGTACATAGGTACAATAAAGGCATAGGTCTAGTCGAGGGCAACGGAGGATTGAGGGAGGGAAGTGAAGGGGAAAAGATCATGCACAAAAAAAAAAAAGGATGGAACGAAGGAAATTAAGGCGGGGATTTGAAAAGTAGATGTGTGGGAAAGGGTTGTATATAGTATTTAGCATCGATTTAATGCCGTCAGGTTGTGTTTCTTTTGGTTCTTGCGGTCAGTTTATTGTAGAACTGTCGCATAACATCAATGATGATTTGATAGACCATGTCTCTGGTTAATCATTTGATTTGTTTATCAAGTCCCCCTCCCCCAAAATGGCCTGATATTGGAATTGTCATGTAGCCATTTCTATGAATAATTTAAATATAATTTATTTTTTTTATGAAGTGTTCGGTAGCAAGGTTGCTATGTAACACCAGACGAATGGTTAATTGGCTAGTTATTTGTTTTTATATAAAATAAATAAGCATTGTTTAAATTCATAAATATCATTTTTAGATTTCATATTATCTTCTAATTCATCAATCGTATAAGTTAAGCCTATTTTTTTTTATAATGGCGTTTTATGTATTTAAATATCGAGTTGTCGTTATAATAGAATGACAATCATAACAAATCTATGTAAAATGACACTGAAACAGCCCTTCTATAAATTATAATACACCCAACTAACAGGGCACCCCACCCCCCCCCCCTCTATCTCTCCCACCTCTCACTATATAATTCCTCTAGCCTCTAACGTACGACCATTGTTTGGGGGCTCGTTGTTAGTTTCGAATTGACGAGCCCCCGGGCCTTTATCTCTTTAATAATACCACGATTCTCTAAATTATGACATCCAAAACTAAACATCAGGATTTCATCCGCAACACTACCACAACCTCTCCCTGTCGCTTTCCTGAACATTTCTTCCTCTTGCCCCCTCCCCCCCCCCACACCCCTCACTCTTTTGTTTCTCCCGAGCTCACACCCCTCTATCCCCCCTCCCCATGCTATGAACTCACACCCTCATCTACACCTCCCCCTCCCTCCCTCTCTTTTCATGCTCTGAACTCACACCATCAGCCCCATGACAGAAACTGGGGCGCCTAGTATATGATCAACATTTTAAAAAGAAAAAAAAGACCCCCAGAACGCCAAACTAACTCACACGCCCCCCCCCCCCCACCTCAACCTCCCTATTTTCTCTTTCTAGTTTCCTCTCAGAGGATTGTACAAGTGTGAGTTACAGGGTCGGCACAGTAAGAGGGGAGGGGGGGCGGTATGGTTGGGCGCGGGGAGCGGAGACCGAATGAAGGGAGATGGGGAGAGATGAGGTGCACGAGATAATGCCTCCCCCTTGCTCTCCCCGTCCTTTTCTTTCTTTCTTCACTCCTTATCGCCAGAAAGAAAGAGAGAAAGAAAGAGGCACACCACCATGGCTGAAGGCCAACAATGGAAAGCTGAAGTCTCCCTCTTTCACCCCCTCTCCCTACACCTTTTCCCTCCCCCACTCTTACACACATTCCTCTTAGAACATTTTTTTTAAAATCCTATCCACCACCCCCTCCCTTTCTCCCCCACCTCCCCCAGTTGTTTTTTTATCCACCAGTTTTAATGCCTTGTTCTGTCGTGGCTCGTACTTTGTTCCGCCGTTGTGTACACACAGACGAACACAAACACACACACACTTAATACACACATACACAAACACACTCCATCGACGCTTTCAATTTGAACAGAACACAAAAAGGGGGCTGATCACTTGGGCAAATGGCGGTCTACGGGCGACAAGGCTTGTTTGGGACCTTGACCGTGGAGGGAAGAAGCCTAGATACAAAATGTGCGGATGTGTGTGTGCCTAGGGGGGTGGGAGAGGGGTTGCCTGTGTGTGTGATGAAGGGGCGTGGGGTATATGTGTGTGGTGTAAGGGGAGGCGTTAGTGTTTGTGTCACATAAGCAGACAAGTATTTAAATACAAGAGGGGAAATGTACAAGTTAATATTTTTATTAACTGCTATATAAAAAAAAAAAAAATTTTTTTATCCCAAACCTACACAACCTTTATGTTCAGATAGGTCAGAGGACATACAATCAGGAATCAGGACCTTGCAAACATTTCACTAATTGACGTCTTGTAAATCTTTCCCATGGCGTCAGGCAATCTTTAACTTGAGTTAATCCATCATTATATTACAAACTTAAATCGCTGGGGAGGGGGGAAAAGATCGCTCAAAGAGACAGAAAATGTCTGGCCGCTAAAGAAAATCGCCAACAATAACAGACAAATCGCAAGCAGCGAAAGAAAATCGCTAAGATCGCTAGCCGCGAAATCAAAATCGCTAATAGAGAAATAACAGACTGCGCGTGAAAGACTAGCTTCACGGTGATGAGCGACGCGACGGCAAATTTGACAAATTGCTTGCACACACTCGCACAAGTCCTCGCGGTGTGACTAAACTATAAACACTATCTCCCCCTCGCCCTCTCTCGCTCTCCCCGCCTCGTGTGCTTGTTTACAGCGCGTCATCAGACGATACAGTAGTTGTTTTTATTTTTTGTTGGCGGGAAAAGGAGGGGGTGGGGGCTTATATTGGACTGAACGGTAATATGTAAGTAATCATTAGATTTATCAAGCCAATGATTTTCCACGCGTATCCGTTTGGCTTGCTAAAACATCTGCTAGATCGGCCGACGCGAGATGAAGAAAGAGAGGATGGGAGTTGAGAGGGGGTAACGCACAGAGAGAGGGAGAGGAGTGTTGTCGTTTTTCCCGTTTTTCCTTCTTCTGGAAGGCGCCTGTACAAATAGCGCATCTTTTCGCCTCTTGTAAAACGCTCGTTGAATATATGCCCACATGCCTCTTGCAAAAGGTAAGAAAAAGTGGGGAGGGGGAGTGGTTGGAGAATGGCATAACTCCTAGTAATAAATCACTTAACTCACTGCTGACCTCCCCCCGCCCCCCATTTTCACCGCCACACCACCAACTCTCCCTACTTAGTTTTCTCTCTCTCATCTCGTCAATGCTACTCTTTCTCACACACACAAACACATAGAGGCGCGGGCCACCTGCAGAGGTTGTTTTTTCCTCGCTTTCAAACAAGGGGGAGAGAGTCGAGATAAGGACAGGGGGAGGTAATTTTGAAAAAAAAAAAGAGGAACTTAGAGGCCCTTTTTTCTCTCTCTCTCTCTCTCTCTCTCCCCGAGTTGGCAGCGAAACCCTAAACGTGAGACGCTGATGGAAGTCCGACTCTGGGTTTATTCAGTACATTAGTAGCAGAGGCGGATCCTGTAGGTGAGGCTGACCACAGAATAGGTATAGAACTATTCTGTGAGGCTGACATTGGCGGCAGCCGACACTTTAACGCTTATTAAGGTAAAATCATTTAAAAAAAAAATGTTTAAAAAGGGAGGAGGCAAGGCCCGCCTTACCAGAAAAGATGACGACGCCGATGAGGGCATTTAAAAACAAACAAACTAGGCTTTCATTATAAAATAAATAAATCTATACTTATCAGAGTATTTGCAAGCTAGCAAAAGTAACCTACCCGAAATAATGATACATTAAGTATTGTCAAAAAAGGGGAAATGAAAAAATTAAGTGTTTTCTTAACTAGATGTTACAACCATACTGCCAGACTAACGACAATATGAGTAGCCTAGGTATCATATGCGAAGAGAGGGCCCCCCATTTGAGTCGGTAGGCCTATCATATGCGAAGAGAGCTCCCCCCCCCCCCCCCACACTTTGGGTAGGTATCATATGCGAAGAGAGGGCTCTCCACTTAAGTTTAACTCAAGCTAGTTTTAACTATCACATCGTAGATGCTCCCAGAATCCCATAGCTTTTCCGCTCGCCCCCCCCCCTTCCTCCACCTCCCATGCCCTGCTCTAAATAGGAAAATGTTAGTTTTTAGTTAAATTAAATTTCAAATAGTTCTACAGGCAATAAATACAAGTGAAATAAATATTGATACAACTGATACAAGTGAAATAAATATTGATACAACTGATACAAGTGAAATAAATATTGATACAACTGATACAAGTGAAATAAATATTGATACAACTGATACAAGTGAAATAAATATTGATACAACTGATACAAGTGAAATAAATATTGATACAACTGATACAAGTGAAATAAATATTGATACAACTGATACAAGAGAAAGTCTGTTAAGACATTATAGCCTGGAAGTCTGTCTGCCAAAAAAAATAATGAAAAAGAGAAGTATGTTTCTGTCTACTCCAATACGTAAATTTAAGTAAACGTATGTCTGTCTGTCTGCCACCAAGGTGAAGGGCACTAAACTCACACTCCCTGCCTGGCTCACCTTCACTCTCCATCCCTTCATGGGGAGATAACAACGTTTTTCTTTATCTCCAAAATTTTTGTTGTGTACAGCTAACGACCGGGGCGCCTACCATCCTTTCTCTCCCCCCCCCCTCCCTGCTTCCTCGAAAATATGGAGAAGGGAGGGATGGGGGGTGTATGCTTGTGCCTTTGGAACAACTCTTACTACAACAATTTCTAAAAGTATCTTCCCCGCTCCCCTCCCCCACACCCGGGGGCCTGCCTCAACAGTCGTTATCTTTAATTGAATATAAAATTGGCCCTGTATGTAAACGGTAAGTTACAGTCAAGGTAAGTCCACAGGATTAGTGAAGCAGCGTTCATGCAAAAGGATTAGGGGGAGGAGGGGATCTCGTCGCTAGCACAATGTCCAGCCACCTCTACTTTTTTTCGCCTAACTAATGTCAGTCGCGGAACAAACCAACGACTGCCTACCTGGTTTCGAACAAACATGACCTTATTAATGGCACTGTAAAGTGCCCGCTGGTAGACCACTGCGTTTACCAATAACTTGTTATGTTTCTAACATTACATTAATACAGTTTACATGGTTTTAGGGTGACAAAATGACGATCAGAACATGGCATTTATTAGAGACTGCTGGATTGTTCATTCGAACGTATGGAGGATCAAAATAGATTTGAAAAACCCCCGGTAGTTCTGTTTTTGGTGTGCATCTCGTTTACCCCCCCCCCCCCCCAATCCTATTCAGATCACATGTGTAGGCCCTACATACTTGATATGGTAAAGTATCCCGTCGGACCAAATTGACCCATAGGGCCGGAGAAGCAGCGTTCATCAGTTTCTGTGCCCACGTGACACTAGGGGATTGTGTGGCCAGCACAATGCCCAGCCGCCCTTATTTTATCCCAACTAAAGTCAGGTACCCATCAGAGCTGGGTATCAAGGTCATCTAGGTCACTCTTCAGACCCGGGAACAAATCCTAGCATTAACCAGGATTTAAACCTACTTGATATAGGGAACGTTCAAGGTTTCAGGGCATTGCAGTGCCCACACAATTTTCTTTGAGCCCTTGTCCAAAAGAAACTCATGATCTCTGTTTCATTGGCACTTTAGTGCGAAATGTTCTGTTTAAATTATCTGTAAGTTTTGTTTCTTTGATTAAATCTGACTTATATGTGAGTTGAAAGTTCCACCAAAAATGACGGACCGGAAACAGATTTTTTTGTTTAAAGTGACAATAATGTCAGTTTTTTTAAACAGACCTGACTTAGGGGTACGTAGGTGTGGAAAGTAATTTGTCTTTAATTGCTCAAGGCTTCTAATCAAACATGTCCAGTCAAACTGAAGACCACTGCGCCCAGGTCATGCGCTTTCTCTCAAGACTATCCATATCCACTTCCGGCAACTTACTCTCACAAAGTTTATCTCCCAACCCCAAGCGCTCCTCCCTGGATTCGCATCTACATCCCACAGCTGTAAACTATCCACGAATCCACACTTCCAGAACGGGGTTCCATGACACACCGGTCTAGCAGCACGTGTCTTTGATTAAGTAAGTGAATATTTTCTTTATAGACTTAAAGCTCCTCGCCAGAGTCTCGACATTTTCTCAAATTTTTGCCTCCGGGTTTTTATTTCATTCCTCTTTCGTTTCGTTTCGTTTCTTTTTTTTTGTTTTGTTTTCTTGGCACATTCAACAAGAAGAAAACCTTTTCACACTTTTTTTTCTCAAATGACACAACTTTCACACACACACACACACACACATGCATACATTGACTTTGTTTAAATTTTTGTGTTTATAAGTGCGTAGATTCATTTCATTTTTTCTGCAAAACTTTTGTTTAAAAATACAAATTTGAATATAAAGCGATAAGACAAAAAAAAATATATTTTTGTTTGGACTGAGACCTAGACCTACATTAGACAAAGGTCAGAACACAGTGATGTCAGAGACAGCAAAAGTTAATCAGAGTAAGCCGGATCACTTTGTTGTACTTAACTTGATGAAACACTATAGACTAGTTCCAGTTGTTTCGAAAACATTGGGGGAATTCAAGCTACGAGAAAGATTAGAACTAGAAATTTACTTCACAGGACACTGACTTAAAGCATGTCTAATTTATAGTGAAACTTGTGCACACTTTCGTAAAACACGTGTTTGTAAAGTATGTCTAGAATTCAGTAAAAGATGTCTAGAATTTGATAAAAGATGTTTATAACTTAGTTATTAGTCCATTTGGGCAATACATGTTTACTATTAAGCTATGAAGCAGCAGCGCTCACCAGCTTCCCTGGCTACAGCATAGATCGCGTAGACTGCCCAATGTCCAGTCGCCTTGACCTTTACCCAACTGATGTCAAGTACACAGCGCTGGATGGACACAAAGATCCCCCCCCCCCCCCCAACAAAAAAAAAAAAAACTAAAAAAAAACCAAGACCTTCTCAAGTACTGAATTATTTACGTAAATGAAGTACCATTTGGACCAAACTGATCATTGGGGTGGCGAAGCAGCGTTCACCAGTTTCTACGGCCACGGCATACGATGAGATGTGTGGCCAGCACAATGCCTAGCCACCTTTTCTTTACCCCAGCTGGGTAGACTCAGGGGCACGCTCAAAGTCCCCGGGGAAAAAAACTTAGCCTGCACCAGGATTCGAACCCAGAATCTTCGGATCGACAGTCGAACGCTCTGCCGCTCGACCACCGTGTCATATGAAGTATTTACGCAAGTCTTGCAATAAACTCTGGCGTTTAAACCTGGATTCGAACCCCAGAACGGCGAAATCCCGAAAGCGGCGCATCTAGACCACGCATCTAATACTGCTACATACAGTAACAATAATTGTTGGTTGAGCCAATGTTGTGATGAGTGCAAGTTTTCATTTTGATTAGTTGTCTGTCTGTCTGTCTGTCTGTCTTGTCTTAAGATCACCTTGCAGTTGTTCGTCAGATGGACAAAGGCCCTTATTTAATGACAAGGCCGTCAGACAACGTGCGACAAGCACAAAGATTATTTTTAACCCATTCCTTCACCTATATTTTCTGTGCCCCCTTCATAAAAAGCCGTTCCTGCTCCCCTCCCCTCCCAACAACCCCACACCCTCGTCTGTTTAACCGCATACACATACACACTCTCACTAACACAATTTAAATGCAAGCGAGAAACATGCGTATTTGGGCCATTGGGAGTTTTTTTTTCCTTCTGTTGACATTGCCACTTTTTCATTTCCTCGCCTTATGTCACCGGTCAACGAGGGTGTAAGCGAGGGCGCTTCCTATCCTGGTCTTCTTATCCCTACTCTTTGCAACAAAACAACATAGGCCGATTTTAAATGAATATATAACAGTACTCTTCTGTTTTCTTTTGTACTTTTAAGCGCCCTTGTACCCCGACTGATGTCTAGCATACAGACGCCCCTTCCCCCTTACATTCACACTCCTTTCGCCGGTGGCGTTTTTTTTCATTATATAAAAATATTTTGGGGCATAAATGTTCCATAAACAGAACAAAATGTATTTTAAAAAAGATGATTGTCCAATTTATTACGACAGAAATTGTTTATGGAAAAATGGGTGTGGGTTGGGAGAGGTGAGGGAGGATCTAAATTAAAAAGAGAAAAAATGTGGTCGGGGGGAGGAGGGCGCAAAATTAACATGTTGGTGCTTTTACTTTCATTTATTAAAAAAATTTTAAAAAGCTATTAGTAAGGGGAAGTAAGTGTGCTAGTGGTCTACATTAGGCCCAAGAGACTTATCTCCGCTTGTCGCCTTTCTGTGCGAGATAATCCCATCGTTTTTAAACAAAGTGATAATCTCAATGATTGTCTTAAACATGGATACGCCGCTGACCCGGTTTTGACAGACTGCTTAAGGATGTAAGGTTGAAATGTTAGAGACACAATGAGAGAAGAGAAAATACAAGAAAACACAAACAAGACAAACTTGGACATAATTTACGTCGCCCATTGCATGCTTTCATTTGTACAAGTCTGCATTTTTGGAAACAAATTCTTGTATACTTTATACTGGGGTGAACTTTTTAACAAGAAAATTACCTCCAATAAATAGTATTTTACATCTTATATATATTTTTAGATCTAGACACATGTGATACAATCGCAAATAATTTATTGATGGCAAAAAAACTTTCTGGCCCAAAAAGACGAAAAAAACGACCTTATAGTTTCTGGTATTTTTTCTCTCCCCCCACCCCTTTCAACATCTACAGAGAAGCAGATGGTTCCTTCAACATTTACATCATAACAGCGTCTCCAAAGTCTACATAAAACAGCTAACACCTTCAAAATATGCAACAAAAAAAAGCTCAAATCTTCAAAACATGCAGCAAAACTGGTCAAACCTTCAAAATCTACAGCAAAACAGCTCAATTCTTCAAAATCTACAGCCAAACAGTTCAGAACTTCAGAATGTGTAGCAAAACAGCTCAGAACTTCAAAATATGTAGCATCAGAGCTCAATTCTTCAAAATGTACAGCAAAACATCTCAAACCTTCAAAACCTACAGCAAAACAGCTAAAACGTTCAAAATCTACAGCAAAACAGCTAAAACCTTCAAAATCTACAGCAAAACAGCTCAAACCTTCAAAAGATGCAGCAAAACAGCTCAAACCTTCAAAATCTACAGGAAAACAGCTCAAGCCTTCAAAATCTACAGCAAAACAGCTCAAGCCTTCAAAATCTACAGCAAAACAGCTCAAACCTTCAAAAGATGCAGCAAAACAGCTCAAGCCTTCAAAATCTACAACAAAACAGCTCAAACCTTCAAAAGCTAGAGCAAAACAGCTAAAACCTTCAAAATCTACAGCAAAACAGCTCAAACCTTCAAAACCTACAGCAAAACAGCTAAAACGTTCAAAATCTACAGCAAAACAGCTCAAACCTTCAAAAGATGCAGCAAAACAGCTCAAACCTTCAAAATCTACAGGAAAACAGCTCAAGCCTTCAAAGGATGCAGCAAAACAGCTCGAACCTTCAAAATCTACTTCAAAACAGCTAAATTCTTCAAAATCTACAGCCAAACAGTTCAAAACTTCAGAATATGTAGCAAAACTTCAGAATATGTAGCGAAACAGCTCAGACCTTCCAAATATGTAGCATCAGAGCTCAAGTCTTCAAAATGTACAGCAAAACAGCTCAAACCTTCAAAATCTACATCGAAACAGCTCAAACGTTCAAAATCTACTGCAAAACAGCCAACCCGTGAAGTTTACAGCAATATTGCAAATCTACACAATATCTAAAGTAAAAAGTTTTAAAATCTACAGGAATATCTAAAATCAATATTAATACATCCATATCTACGACATCCACCCCCTTTACAACACTAAAGTCCCTTCCTCCCAATGCGCAGTATTACACGCCCCCCCCCCCACCGAGACCCTCTCGACGCCCCCCCCCCTGCTCAGTGGTTCGTGTGTAGAGAAACAGGTGCACGGTTCTTGAAGAGGCAAATATATGGGATGAGCGCCCTGTGCACGTGCACGCTGAGCTACGTGCCGCGTTAGCACGTTTTGATCCAGGCATCGGACCAGGAGAGCTTTTCATATCAAACCAAAACTTTGGACATAACCAGTACAAAACCGGGTTAGATATTGGTGTTGGTGAGTATATAGTGAATAGTGAAAGGTTGGGGGAGGGGAGGGGACTGGTGGATGGGGGAATGGGAAAGGAGGGAGGGGGTATGTTACAGAGGTGCCACAGATCTAAGACTTTGCTGGGCGTCAAAATCAGGTAGGGGGTAAAGAATCTTAACGACTCACACACACGAACACAAACACGCCCGCATTCTGATTTTAATTAATGTACTGTTGGCATAGTGACCGTGTGTTGGCAATTCAAACAAGAAACTAACTGTGTTGGGTGGCGGGAGGGAGGGGGCGGGGTGAGTAAGAGTTTGTTTCTGAACCAGGGGCGCCGGCCAATCGTGGGGAGGAGGGGGCGCCTTACAGTTCGTTAGTACAACTAGAGAGACAAATGGTTTCACTCGTGATAAGTGTGCTCAGTTGTTGTTGTTTGGGGCAGCAGGGGGGGGGGGCGGTTGGGCAAAAGGGGGGCTGGAGGGCGTATTTCTCACAATGCATGTGAGTGTGTGATTGTTTGCGTGTTGTGTTTGTTGAGTGAGCGTCCGAACGAGGGAGCCAAAAGCTCGAGAACTATCGATTGTGTTTACGGCCTGTGTGATTAGTTGAGTCGTGTCGGTATCTGTCTGTGAATAGAAAAGGACAGGGGGTGGGTGGATGGGACGCCTAGGTGAGAGTGAAGAGACCTGGGCGTAGGTGGGGGTGAGGGGTTGGAAGGGAAAGGTATTGTCACGTGACCTGTAAGCTTTGATTGTGAGTGAATGGATGCGCACTTGCCTATGACCCAAAACAATTGTGTGATGAAGGTTGTATCCGTACTTGGCAATATGCAGTCACTGACTCGGTGACGGACAGATCGATTCATGGACTCGTGAACTATCAACTGGGCTCGTGCTATGGATCAATCAATTGGTTATATTGATTCAGGTGGATGATGATGTTTTTTCTTCTCGTCTTTTCTTTGTATTCATCACTACGTCACTAATAGAGTCATGGATTGATTCTTGGTTTGACTCAGTCGTATAATACTGAGTGAAGAGTTGCAACAATGTAATGAGTCATTTGATTGAAACGATTGACTCTTTGAGTGATTCCAACGATTGACTCTTTTAGTGAGTGAAACCAGTGAATCGTTCAGTTGATGGAAACTATTCTCATTCGGTGATAGCAACGATTAAATCGGTCAATGATTGAAACGATTGACTTATACAGCTGACTAAGACGATTGATTCACATTGTTCGATCGACACCATTCAAACACTCAGTCATTGTGTTTGCCAGATAAAAACAACAACTTATTGATTGGTTAACTTATTGATTGGTTAACTTATTGATTGGTTAACTTGTTGATTGGTTAACTTGTTGATTGGTTAACGTATTGATAGGTTAACTTATTGATTGGTTAACTTGTTGATTGGTTAACTTGTTGATTGGTTAACGTATTGATTGGTTAACTTGTTGATTGGTTAACTTATTGATTGGTTAACTTGTTGATTGGTTAACTTATTGATTGGTTAACGTATTGATTGGTTAACTTGTTGATTGGTTAACTTGTTGATTGGTTAACTTATTGATTGGTTAACTTGTTGATTGGTTAACTTGTTGATTGGTTAACTTATTGATTGGTTAATTTATTGAATAGTTAGCTTATTGATTGGTTAACTTATTGATTGGTTAATTTAGTGATTGGTTAACTTATTGATTAGTTAACGTATTGGTTAATTTATTGCTTAACTTGTTGATCAAATTATCGGTTAACTTATTGGTTAACTTATCATTTAATGTATACCTCCACCAATACCAAACTGTATGGAAAAAGAGGCAGACCTAGAAACCACCGTGCAATGCACCATAGCTACAGGTCTTGTTCGTTAAACCCCTGCATTGACAATATTGAGAACGAAGAAGAAGAAAAAGGTGACGTATCGGTTAACTTATTGGTTAAATATATTGGATCGGTTAACTTATTAGATCGGTTAACTTATTGGTTAACGTATCGGTTAACTTATCAATATACTTATTGGTTAACTTATTGGTTATCTAATTGGTTAACTTATTGGTTAACTTATTGGTTATCTAATTGGTTAACTTATTGGTTAACTTATTGGTTAACGTATCGGTTAACTTTTTGGTTAACGTATCGGTTAACTTTTTGGTTAACTTATCGATTAACTTATTGGTTAACATATAGGTTAACTTATTGCATCGGTTAACTTATATATAACTTTTGGTTAACGTATTGGTAAACTTATTGGTTAACTTATCGGTTAACTTATTGGTTGACTTATTGGTTGACTTATTGGTTGACTTATTGGTTGACTTATTGGTTGACTTATTGGTTGACTTATTGGTTGACTTATTGGTTGACTTATTGGTTGACTTATTGGTTGACTTATTGGTTGACTTATTGGTTGACTTATTGGTTAACTTATTGGTTAACTTATTGGTTAACTTATTGGTTAACGTATCGGTTAACGTATTGTTAAACGTATTGGTTAACGTATTGGTTAACTTATTGGTTAACTTATCGGTTAACTTATTGGTTGACTTCCCAAACTACACATTGAGATCAATGACGATGGTGAAGACGATGTTGATCAACAATGAAATGGCGGTCCTGGTCAGGGAGTCTGGGACAGTACAGGACAATATGGACTTCACTTACTTGCAGCTTTTGGAGAAAAGAGATCTTTGTGAGACGAGCAGACGGCAAGAAGTCTGTAGCCAAGGTCAAAGTCATAGCCAGGTTGGGAAGCAACCTTGTACACAACCTGTGGAGACATGAAGTGAACAAAAAGGAGGTAAAAATCACGTGGTTTTTATGTGGCGCTCAAACATCTTCAAACAAATCACGCGACACTATTTGGTGTGACAGTCTCTGTTACACTTGGTGATGTAACTTTAGGATGTTACTGATTTATTAACGACACCTACACACATACACACCAACACAAACAAAAAATTCACTAAACTACAACAGTATGCACGGTGGCCAGCGCGTTAGACTGGCGTACCGAAGGTTCAGGTTCGAATCCCGGTGAAGGCTAGGATTTTATTCTCTGGGACTCGAGGGTGTCCATGAGTCTACCCAGCTCTGATGGTTACCTGACATTAGTTGGGGGTAAAGTAAAGGTGGGTGGGCACTGTGCTAACCACACATCCCCTAGTATATCGTGGTCACTGAAACCGGTGAACGCTGCTTCACCGGCCCCATGATCAATTTGTTTCTACGTGTACTTTACTTTTTACAAAAGGAGGCTTTTCAAAGGAAGTCAACATCTAAACAAAGAATAAATTCTCAGACTTCAATATATCATCTTCGTATCTTACGTCTTACAAACGCGCCATCTAGACAGAAGATTATCTTACGTCTTACAAACGCGCCATCTAGATAGAAGATGATCTTACGTCTTACAAACGCGCCATCTAGACAGAAGATTATCTTACGTCTTACAAACGCGCCATCTAGACAGAAGATTATCTTACGTCTTACAAACGCGCCATCTAGACAGAAGATTATCTTACGTCTTACAAACGCGCCATCTAGACAGAAGATGATCTTACGTCTTACAAACGCGCCATCTAGACAGAAGATTATCTTACGTCTTACAAACGCGCCATCTAGACAGAAGATTATCTTACGTCTTACAAACGCGCCATCTAGACAGAAGATGATCTTACGTCTTACAAACGCGCCATCTAGACAGAAGATTATCTTACGTCGTACAAACGCGCCATCTAGACAGAAGATGATCTTACGTCTTACAAACGCGCCATCTAGACAGAAGATTATCGCGTTCTATGTTTATCTGTGGTTGGAGTGCAGTCTTTAAATTTCGATTAGGATAGTAAATTATGTCAATTGGTTTTCCTGGTTTGTTCAGGCAACCCATTCCATGACCGGATTTTACTCGGGAAGAATATATCTCTATAGAGAACTTATACCGTAAAATCTAGTAAAAAAATAAAATTATTATGTTCTGTGTGCAAGTGAATAAAACGTGTGTTAAGATAAAAGACTGCCTTAGACCTAACCACAACCCTTGTATAAAACAGAAAACTTAAAGTTGAAGTTATTATAGAGTGTAGTCTGTGTTATAAATGTGTTATAACATCTTGAATCTGACATAGTGAAAACCTCTCCCACGCTTCGTCTCCTCTCCCCAACCCTACCCCATCCCCCTCCCATCATTTATGATTTCTTTTATCCGCCCACCAATGTGGCGAGAGAGGGAGACGCCCCCGTAGACAGTCGTGAGAAGAAAAAGAAACGCGCGGGTAAAAGAAGGCAAGAAAAAAGTGCGTCCAAGGAGAGGGGTGGGGTGGGGGAGTCGGAGGCACGCGTTACGTCAGCACCGAAGGGTCAAGATAGCCCTCCCCCCCCCCGTGACGTGTGTAGTACAAGGTGACCACAACACAGGTCCGCGCTTGTCCATCTGGGGATCAGACACGTTATTGTAATCTCAGAGACTAAACTTGCAAAAGTGAAAGAGAGGGGTGGGTGGGATACTAGGAGATGGCAGGTTCTAACATAAAGTCAACACGCTGGTCAAGTCATCCGTTTGTTCGGACCATATTGTTCCACTGTCCAGTAACTTGTGCTGACCACCGTGATAGAGAATCTTATGGAATGTGGCACTTTAAAAAAAAAACTTGCTAGTCCATGAAAAAAATAATTTCCCACCATCCACAAAGAATATTTCACCCCGCCTCTCCCCCTCCAACAGAGTTTTATCATCCATCTAACAATGACCAACATTCCACAAGTTCCACCATCCACCCAACGTTTCACCATTCATCCACCAATATTTCATAATTCCCCCACCCATGTTCCAACATTCCACTCGCCACCCAGCAATGTTTTACCATCCATACCACCAATATTCAACAAGTTCCACTCGCCACCCAGCATAGTTTTACCATCCATACCACCAATATTCCACAAGTTCCACTCGCCACCCAGCAATGTTTTACCATCCATACCACCAATATTCCACAAGTTCCACTCGCCACCCAGCAATGTTCTACCATCCATACCACCAACATTCCACAAGTTCCACTCGCCACCCAGCAATGTTCTACCATCCATACCACCAATATTCCACAAGTTCCACTCGCCACCCAGCAATGTTCTACCATCCATACCACCAACATTCCACAAGTTCCACTCGCCACCCAGCAATGTTCTACCATCCATACCACCAACATTCCACAAGTTCCACTCGCCACCCAGCAATGTTCTACCATCCATACCACCAACATTCCACAAGTTCCACTCGCCACCCAGCAATGTTCTACCATCCATACCACCAACATTCAACAAGTTCCACTCGCCACCCAGCAATGTTCTACCATCCATACCACCAACATTCAACAAGTTCCACTCGCCACCCAGCAATGTTCTACCATCCATACCACCAACATTCAACAAGTTCCACTCGCCACCCAGCAATGTTCTACCATCCATACCACCAACATTCAACAAGTTCCACTCGCCACCCAGCAATGTTCTACCATCCATACCACCAACATTCAACAAGTTCCACTCGCCACCCAGCAATGTTCTACCATCCATACCACCAACATTCAACAAGTTCCACTCGCCACCCAGCAATGTTCTACCATCCATACCACCAACATTCAACAAGTTCCACTCGCCACCCAGCAATGTTCTACCATCCATACCACCAACATTCAACAAGTTCCACTCGCCACCCAGCAATGTTCTACCATCCATACCACCAACATTCAACAAGTTGCACTCGCCACCCAGCAATGTTCTACCATCCATACCACCAACATTCAACAAGTTCCACTCGCCACCCAGCAATGTTCTACCATCCATACCACCAACATTCAACAAGTTCCACTCGCCACCCAGCAATGTTCTACCATCCATACCACCAACATTCAACAAGTTCCACTCGCCACCCAGCAATGTTCTACCATCCATACCACCAACATTCAACAAGTTCCACTCGCCACCCAGCAATGTTCTACCATCCATACCACCAACATTCAACAAGTTCCACTCGCCACCCAGCAATGTTCTACCATCCATACCACCAACATTCAACAAGTTCCACTCGCCACCCAGCAATGTTCTACCATCCATACCACCAACATTCAACAAGTTCCACTCGCCACCCAGCAATGTTCTACCATCCATACCACCAACATTCAACAAGTTCCACTCGCCACCCAGCAATGTTCTACCATCCATACCACCAACATTCAACAAGTTCCACTCGCCACCCAGCAATGTTCTACCATCCATACCACCAACATTCAACAAGTTCCACTCGCCACCCAGCAATGTTCTACCATCCATACCACCAACATTCAACAAGTTCCACTCGCCACCCAGCAATGTTCTACCATCCATACCACCAACATTCAACAAGTTCCACTCGCCACCCAGCAATGTTCTACCATCCATACCACCAACATTCAACAAGTTCCACTCGCCACCCAGCAATGTTCTACCATCCATACCACCAACATTCAACAAGTTCCACTCGCCACCCAGCAATGTTCTACCATCCATACCACCAACATTCAACAAGTTCCACTCGCCACCCAGCAATGTTCTACCATCCATACCACCAACATTCAACAAGTTCCACTCGCCACCCAGCAATGTTCTACCATCCATACCACCAACATTCCACAAGTTCCACTCGCTACCCAGCAATGTTCTACCATCCATACCACCAACATTCCACAAGTTCCACTCGCCACCCAGCAATGTTCTACCATCCATACCACCAACATTCAACAAGTTCCACTCGCCACCCAGCAATGTTCTACCATCCATACCACCAATATTCCACAATCCCATCATCTGGTACAGCAGTTGTCAACCAGATCATTACTTGAAATCAGTCAAATCAAACTAAATCTGCTGTACTACACTGTGTTCTCTTGGACAAAGGAATTGTTAAACACTAAAGACTCAGTATACATTCAGTATAAACTCATTATAAACTCAGTATGCTCTCAGTATAAACTCATTATAAACTCAGTATACACTCAGTATAGACTCATTTTAAACTCATCTTCTAATTCTATTTTTTTACTACTATATTCGCAAACTTTTGTTATCAATCAGCCGACCATATCCCAGACCAACAAGAAAGAAACTCCGATTATTAATATAAATACAATAAGTCTAAATATAAATACAATAAGCCTAAATATAAATACAATAAGCCTAAATATAAATACAATAAGCCTAAATATAAATACAATAAGCCTAAATATAAATACAATAAGCCTAAATATAAATACAATAAGCCTAAATATAAATACAATAAGCCTAATTATAAATACAACAGATTAATGTGGTATGTGGTATGCCTATACAAGAACAAATGCATATAAGTACTCTTTCTTCCCGAGCAACACTCGGGCATAGAATGGGTTCCCCGAAAAAAACACCACAGGAAAACCAGTAACTTAACAACATTTAAAACACTAATCAAAATGCAAGACTAAACCATGGATTAACGTAGGAAACAATAATCTTCTTTATAGAAGGAGCGACTGTAATATTATATAAGAAAAGATAAAGAAAACTACGATAAGGATTGCATTGGCAATACAACGCCCAACACTAGTTTATAGTTTATTTTTTCTTTGTCCTTAAGAAACTATTACAAAAGACCACTATATGTACTGATAAAGCAATGGTCTGAAGTGGTGATGTTTATGACAATGTCAGGTGATAATTAATTATGATACATTACGACGACCTTCACCTTAGAAACACAGACATAACAGAGGAGGTAAACAACGCACACAACGAGGTCAGAGGTCGTGAACCAACGTGACCTACAAGCCAAAAAGATACGGCGCAGGTCACGAGCATAGATTGTGTTGTATTTACATGGCTACAATAACGTAGGTGTTGATTGTTGTTGTTGTTCGTCAAGCTAATTACAACGAGGAAGTATTTTCATTTGCCTACTGCCCAGCTGTGATGGGCCACGGTGTGGCAGCACGTTCGACTGGGTTCTGGGTTCGAGTCCTGGTGGAGGCTAGAATTTCTCCCGGGACTTGATGGTACCCCTGGGTCTACCCAGCTCTGACCTGGCATTAGTTGGGGTAAAGTAAAGGCGGCTGGACATTGTGCTGGCCACACATCCCCCTAGTATGCCGTGGCCACAGAAAACGGGTGAACGCTGCTTCACCCGCCCTATGATCAGTTTGGTCCGAAGGGTACTTTACTTTTATTTTACTAACCAGCTCTGATGGCTATACCTGACAGTAGATAGGAATAAATAAGGCGGCTGGGGCGTTGTGCTGGCCACACATCCAGTTAGTATGTCGTGGTTTTAGAAACTTGTGAACGCTGCTTGAACTTTGAATGTGGATCAAACTGGTCTTAAGATCTTAAAGGGATACTTACTCACTTACATACTATACTTATATACTATACTTATATACTATACTTATATAATATACTTATATACTATACTTATATACTATACTTATATACTATACTTATATACTATACTTATATACTATACTTAGATACTATACTTAGATACTATACTTAGATACAATACTTAGATACAATACTTAGATACTATACTTAGATACTATACTTAGATACTATACTTAGATACTATACTTATAATATACTATACTTATAATATACTATACTTATATACTATACTTATATACTTTACTTATATACTATACTTATATACTATACTTATATACTATACTTATAGACTATACTTATAGACTATACTTATAGACTATACTTATAGACTATACTTATAGACTATACTTATAGACTATACTTATATACTATACTTATATACTATACTTATATACTATACTTATACTTATATACTATACTTAACGCCTCATTGCCTCAATGGGACATTTAAAATGTATTGAATTAATGCAAATAATTTGAAATAACGTAATCATACTCAATCAGCTCTTTAGTCACCCCTTCCCCCTTTGCTCCCCACCCCCACCACACACACCATTATCAACAAACAAAATGTGTGTGGGCTACTTGTCCACGTCGCCCCCACCCCTCTCTTTAATCATAGCGTTTGTTGGTCAGTGTGTCCTAAATGATAGAGTCTTTAAGTGGTCAGTATGATAGGGGGGGGGGCGGGTGCGTGTTTAGCCACGTCAAACCCGCTGATGTCCAAATAGTCTCAACGATGATCAAGTTGTTGTTGATGATTTGTGTGTGTGTGTGTGTGTGTGTGTGGGTGGGTGTGTGTGTGTGTGTGTTCTCCTTCGGAATGTGATCAACGCAGAACTTTGGTGTAGAATTATTGTCCTTACAGGTGAAAACTGTCCAGTTGAGATGGTCACTCTTAATAAATGACCGAAAGCCCGAAAGTGGTCATTCCCTCCCTTAGCAGAGAGAGAGAGAGAGAGAGAGAAAATGGTAGGCCTATACTATAATTATACCCCCCTTCCATCACATTTCTCTTAAGAGAATTCGTGTCCGGGTCATAACCCAATACTGACCAGTGAGGGTGAATGGGGGGGGGGATTCTATACAATAAGTGACCAGATCTAAAGCTTTAACGCTCTTCACTTCTGGCCTTTCAGCATCAATTTCGGGGGGGGGGGGAGAGAAACTGACCAGTGACCAGATAGGTGGTCATCGGTCTGTACCGGTGAATGGACAATACCTGGCTAGTGGTTTAAATCCATGCTTGGAGTGGCATTTTTTAGGAGGTGGACACAGCATTCAGCGAAATGGGGCTCTTGTATTACAGTTGCCCTGTAGGAATCCGTGTTGAAAGAGTTAACAAAGGGTGTGGATTTAAAAGGAACGAAAATATGTAGAGGTTTGAAAACTATAATTGATCACCGCTTTACCCTCACGTCTGCCATAAACTCACGTCACTTATGGAAAAATAACATTCTTATTTTTTTTTTTTTTTTTTTTTTTTTTGGTGGTATTATAATTTAGTGGTATTTGCAGTTAGTGGTATTTGCATTTGGTGGTATTTGCAGTCAAACAGCTGGGGCTCGATCGTCTCTTCTTCACCACTGCTGGTTCGATACCACAATATATCGGGGTGGGGGTCACTATCGGGTAATTGCTGCATGTTCCTTTCTGTGGAGGGGAACTGGAGAGAAATCCCTAGCCATTTATCTGGATTCAGACCCGAGCCCTTCGGAATTGTACGCGAACGCGTTGTCGCTACAACTTCTTCTTCTTCGATCTCAATATTAATTAATGGAAGTGTTCAAACAACAAGGCCTAGCCGCCTATAACTATGGTGAATAGCACGGTTGTTTCCAGGCCTGCCTCTTTACTTGTATGTGTAATAGCTGTACATAAATATTAATAATATCAAAGAAGAATATTGATGAACATACAATCGAGATGATTGGGGGGGGGGGGGGAGGGAACCGGGCCAACCAATCGCCATTTATTTGTTCTCGCGCATAGCTCCCCCAACTCCGATGTAGGCACCCTCATCGCCGCCACAAGATCGTGGCCTGTAAATTAAAAACAACAGCAACAATAAAAAAGAAAACAACAGCATAGTTTAAAAGCAAAGGGTACACAACAATTTATCTTGGTTCTCTCTCTCCCTGGCACCAAGACTGGCAGGTTATCTTCCCTTCCCTTGTGCCAGTTGGCTGGAGATAAGGAGGGGGGAGGGGGGAATACAACTTTGATGGTTACCATTAACTCTCGAGAACGAAAGAACGAAAGGTGATGGTTGTGGAGTGGGGGGGTGGGGGGGGGCAACTCGCCACCCAGCAATGTTCTACCATCCATACCACCAACATTCAACAAGTTCCACTCGCCACCCAGCAATGTTCTACCATCCATACCACCAACATTCAACAAGTTCCACTCGCCACCCAGCAATGTTCTACCATCCATACCACCAACATTCAACAAGTTCCACTCGCCACCCAGCAATGTTCTACCATCCATACCACCAACATTCAACAAGTTCCACTCGCCACCCAGCAATGTTCTACCATCCATACCACCAACATTCAACAAGTTCCACTCGCCACCCAGCAATGTTCTACCATCCATACCACCAACATTCCACAAGTTCCACTCGCTACCCAGCAATGTTCTACCATCCATACCACCAACATTCCACAAGTTCCACTCGCCACCCAGCAATGTTCTACCATCCATACCACCAACATTCAACAAGTTCCACTCGCCACCCAGCAATGTTCTACCATCCATACCACCAATATTCCACAATCCCATCATCTGGTACAGCAGTTGTCAACCAGATCATTACTTGAAATCAGTCAAATCAAACTAAATCTGCTGTACTACACTGTGTTCTCTTGGACAAAGGAATTGTTAAACACTAAAGACTCAGTATACATTCAGTATAAACTCATTATAAACTCAGTATGCTCTCAGTATAAACTCATTATAAACTCAGTATACACTCAGTATAGACTCATTTTAAACTCATCTTCTAATTCTATTTTTTTACTACTATATTCGCAAACTTTTGTTATCAATCAGCCGACCATATCCCAGACCAACAAGAAAGAAACTCCGATTATTAATATAAATACAATAAGTCTAAATATAAATACAATAAGCCTAAATATAAATACAATAAGCCTAAATATAAATACAATAAGCCTAAATATAAATACAATAAGCCTAAATATAAATACAATAAGCCTAAATATAAATACAATAAGCCTAAATATAAATACAATAAGCCTAATTATAAATACAACAGATTAATGTGGTATGTGGTATGCCTATACAAGAACAAATGCATATAAGTACTCTTTCTTCCCGAGCAACACTCGGGCATAGAATGGGTTCCCCGAAAAAAACACCACAGGAAAACCAGTAACTTAACAACATTTAAAACACTAATCAAAATGCAAGACTAAACCATGGATTAACGTAGGAAACAATAATCTTCTTTATAGAAGGAGCGACTGTAATATTATATAAGAAAAGATAAAGAAAACTACGATAAGGATTGCATTGGCAATACAACGCCCAACACTAGTTTATAGTTTATTTTTTCTTTGTCCTTAAGAAACTATTACAAAAGACCACTATATGTACTGATAAAGCAATGGTCTGAAGTGGTGATGTTTATGACAATGTCAGGTGATAATTAATTATGATACATTACGACGACCTTCACCTTAGAAACACAGACATAACAGAGGAGGTAAACAACGCACACAACGAGGTCAGAGGTCGTGAACCAACGTGACCTACAAGCCAAAAAGATACGGCGCAGGTCACGAGCATAGATTGTGTTGTATTTACATGGCTACAATAACGTAGGTGTTGATTGTTGTTGTTGTTCGTCAAGCTAATTACAACGAGGAAGTATTTTCATTTGCCTACTGCCCAGCTGTGATGGGCCACGGTGTGGCAGCACGTTCGACTGGGTTCTGGGTTCGAGTCCTGGTGGAGGCTAGAATTTCTCCCGGGACTTGATGGTACCCCTGGGTCTACCCAGCTCTGACCTGGCATTAGTTGGGGTAAAGTAAAGGCGGCTGGACATTGTGCTGGCCACACATCCCCCTAGTATGCCGTGGCCACAGAAAACGGGTGAACGCTGCTTCACCCGCCCTATGATCAGTTTGGTCCGAAGGGTACTTTACTTTTATTTTACTAACCAGCTCTGATGGCTATACCTGACAGTAGATAGGAATAAATAAGGCGGCTGGGGCGTTGTGCTGGCCACACATCCAGTTAGTATGTCGTGGTTTTAGAAACTTGTGAACGCTGCTTGAACTTTGAATGTGGATCAAACTGGTCTTAAGATCTTAAAGGGATACTTACTCACTTACATACTATACTTATATACTATACTTATATACTATACTTATATAATATACTTATATACTATACTTATATACTATACTTATATACTATACTTATATACTATACTTATATACTATACTTAGATACTATACTTAGATACTATACTTAGATACTATACTTAGATACAATACTTAGATACAATACTTAGATACTATACTTAGATACTATACTTAGATACTATACTTAGATACTATACTTATAATATACTATACTTATAATATACTATACTTATATACTATACTTATATACTTTACTTATATACTATACTTATATACTATACTTATATACTATACTTATAGACTATACTTATAGACTATACTTATAGACTATACTTATAGACTATACTTATAGACTATACTTATAGACTATACTTATATACTATACTTATATACTATACTTATATACTATACTTATACTTATATACTATACTTAACGCCTCATTGCCTCAATGGGACATTTAAAATGTATTGAATTAATGCAAATAATTTGAAATAACGTAATCATACTCAATCAGCTCTTTAGTCACCCCTTCCCCCTTTGCTCCCCACCCCCACCACACACACCATTATCAACAAACAAAATGTGTGTGGGCTACTTGTCCACGTCGCCCCCACCCCTCTCTTTAATCATAGCGTTTGTTGGTCAGTGTGTCCTAAATGATAGAGTCTTTAAGTGGTCAGTATGATAGGGGGGGGGCGGGTGCGTGTTTAGCCACGTCAAACCCGCTGATGTCCAAATAGTCTCAACGATGATCAAGTTGTTGTTGATGATTTGTGTGTGTGTGTGTGTGTGTGTGGGTGGGTGTGTGTGTGTGTGTGTTCTCCTTCGGAATGTGATCAACGCAGAACTTTGGTGTAGAATTATTGTCCTTACAGGTGAAAACTGTCCAGTTGAGATGGTCACTCTTAATAAATGACCGAAAGCCCGAAAGTGGTCATTCCCTCCCTTAGCAGAGAGAGAGAGAGAGAGAGAGAAAATGGTAGGCCTATACTATAATTATACCCCCCTTCCATCACATTTCTCTTAAGAGAATTCGTGTCCGGGTCATAACCCAATACTGACCAGTGAGGGTGAATGGGGGGGGGGATTCTATACAATAAGTGACCAGATCTAAAGCTTTAACGCTCTTCACTTCTGGCCTTTCAGCATCAATTTCGGGGGGGGGGGGGAGAGAAACTGACCAGTGACCAGATAGGTGGTCATCGGTCTGTACCGGTGAATGGACAATACCTGGCTAGTGGTTTAAATCCATGCTTGGAGTGGCATTTTTTAGGAGGTGGACACAGCATTCAGCGAAATGGGGCTCTTGTATTACAGTTGCCCTGTAGGAATCCGTGTTGAAAGAGTTAACAAAGGGTGTGGATTTAAAAGGAACGAAAATATGTAGAGGTTTGAAAACTATAATTGATCACCGCTTTACCCTCACGTCTGCCATAAACTCACGTCACTTATGGAAAAATAACATTCTTATTTTTTTTTTTTTTTTTTTTTTTTTTTTTTGGTGGTATTATAATTTAGTGGTATTTGCAGTTAGTGGTATTTGCATTTGGTGGTATTTGCAGTCAAACAGCTGGGGCTCGATCGTCTCTTCTTCACCACTGCTGGTTCGATACCACAATATATCGGGGTGGGGGTCACTATCGGGTAATTGCTGCATGTTCCTTTCTGTGGAGGGGAACTGGAGAGAAATCCCTAGCCATTTATCTGGATTCAGACCCGAGCCCTTCGGAATTGTACGCGAACGCGTTGTCGCTACAACTTCTTCTTCTTCGATCTCAATATTAATTAATGGAAGTGTTCAAACAACAAGGCCTAGCCGCCTATAACTATGGTGAATAGCACGGTTGTTTCCAGGCCTGCCTCTTTACTTGTATGTGTAATAGCTGTACATAAATATTAATAATATCAAAGAAGAATATTGATGAACATACAATCGAGATGATTGGGGGGGGGGGGGGGAGGGAACCGGGCCAACCAATCGCCATTTATTTGTTCTCGCGCATAGCTCCCCCAACTCCGATGTAGGCACCCTCATCGCCGCCACAAGATCGTGGCCTGTAAATTAAAAACAACAGCAACAATAAAAAAGAAAACAACAGCATAGTTTAAAAGCAAAGGGTACACAACAATTTATCTTGGTTCTCTCTCTCCCTGGCACCAAGACTGGCAGGTTATCTTCCCTTCCCTTGTGCCAGTTGGCTGGAGATAAGGAGGGGGGAGGGGGGAATACAACTTTGATGGTTACCATTAACTCTCGAGAACGAAAGAACGAAAGGTGATGGTTGTGGAGTGGGGGGGTGGGGGGGGGGGGCAACTCTTCCTTTCAATACTTCCCTCCTTCCGAGTGGTAGTGCAGTTTGGTCTAATTCTTAGGTTGTAGAAAAGCACCAATACTGAGACATCAAAACAGTGTAAGGCATTTTACATTGTGGATTTCAAAATTATCAAAAAAGAATAGCATTGCAAGTGCTTGTAGGTTCATTACCGATACAATTGCGCGCCGTGGTCATGTGCCAGACGGCTGGAGAACATTACGAAAAATCTTTGGGCTTCTAATGCAAACTTCCATAGGTGGTTTATCATCGGTCTAACCAGCTCCGGTAGGGGGACTAAGCTTGGGTGTGTATTAAGGTAGCCATACATTCTCTTTGGCAGATAGTGACTAAAACAAACCGGTGAAACAGTCCTTGACCTTAGCCGTCAATACCCGTCTCGCCAAGCCCGGTGTTTGGATGACCGGGCCTAGAGTCTAGTATTTGTACTACCGGTATTAAAGTCCAGGTAGACGGGGGTAAGACCGCCACATGGTCTAAGAGGGAATTCCTCGTGTGGAGGAAAAGTGCAGACCATGTGGCTCCGAGATACCTAGCATGCGGCGTGCAATGAAAGTACTTTTTTTTTTTCTTTCTGCAGCGGCGTAACCAATGGATTGTGCAGGCTGTGGTCACGTGGGTAACAAACGGAATATTTTTTTTTATCTGGAAATTTAGAATAGAAGGGCCCACCGTCAAAGCTCTGCACAAGACCACCAAGCCTTTCCACAACGACACGAATAATACTAATGATAATACAGTAGAGGGTTCCATTTCTGTGTCTTAGAACCAGAAGAAATGCTGTTGCAAGAAGCGCGTGGCCTGGTTCAACCTTTTTACATTATTGGCTGTCTTGAAGGCACGTGACCTTCCAGACCAATCGTGATGAGACGTGACCCCTCCCTACCTTCCCCCCTTCCTGTATGAATATTTTATACTTGCAAGACTGCAACCCGATCCCTAAACCCGATACTGGGATGCAAAAAGTTCAACAGAAGAGCGGGGGGGGGGGCGTAAAGCCGCCTCTTTCGACATACCGTACAGCGTCGGTTCCACCTTACGCCACCCCCACGCCGCCCTATCATCTCATTTGATGCTCGGAATTTGTCGACGACTGAAGAGGAATCTGGGTCAGAGAAGGTTGGGGGGAGGGGGAGGGTTGGAGGGTGGTGGAGGAGGTGACAGAAATTATATCTAATATTTTGTATTGACTCATTCCTGGATACATTTAAATGATAAACAATCGTCCGTCTCACTCTTTCTCTCTTATTCTCTTTCTCTTGATCATTCTCTATTTCTTTATTCTTTCTCCACCCCCTCCCCATCCTCGTTTATTTCTCTCAGCCTATTCAAACTTAATTAAAGGCGATGATGTAATGACGGGGGTCAATTAAAGAGGTGGGAGCGAAAAGACTAGTTGTAGAGAGAGAGAGATGGAAAGAAAGAAATAGAGAATAAGGAAAATAAATAGATCAGCTGGAGTTGGGATAGATCAGCTGGAGTTGGGATAGATCAGCTGGAGCTGGGATAGATCAGCTGCAGCTGGGATAGATCAGCTGGAGTTGGGATAGATCAGCTGGAGTTGGGATAGATCAGCTGGAGTTGGGATAGATCAGCTGGAGCTGGGATTGGTTACTGTAAAAATACAATGTGTTCTTTTTACCGAATTGTAGAGAATCATAAGGGGAATGTTTATGTAATGGTTCTTTCTTTCTCTCTTCACTTCCTTTTCTCTTTCTTTCTTACTTATCTCTTTCTTTCTCCCTGCTTTCTTTCTTTCCTTCCTTCCTTCCTAATGTATTTATTTCTCTTCAAAAGTCTTACCTTTCTCCAACACACAACACATTTGAAGAAACTACACTGGCGTGAATAGAAAGAGAGAAAGAGAGAAAGAGAGAAAGAGAGAAAGAAAGAGAGAGTATTAGTAATAGCGGTCGTTTACAGATAGAAGGAAAGCTAGATAGTATAGATATATATTATATAGTACACATAGTAAATAGAGTAGATGATGCTTGGAACATAAAAAGACACATAGAAATAATAGACCCGTGTGACCTTGAGAGAAAGACTCGGCACCTCATAAACAGAACCCAATGGCACAAACAGGACAGACCCAGTCACGATCAAGTTATACATTGACCTAGATCAGAATAATAACAGAGTTATAATTTCACAACACCCCCCAAACAATTCTCGACAATATTTTCATTCTCTTCTGGAAAAAAAACACAACAACACTAAACAAAACAAACCGAGTAGCATTAACAAAAAAAAACAAACAACCAATCTAGATGTCTATGACATGAAGCCGAGCCTAGTTTATTTGTAAAGAAGTAATGGGCGACTTAACATTAATTCCTTTAAAATGTTTAAAATGCATGCAATAAAATAGTATCTAGTTTAGTTATTACTCTTTTATCAACTCTATTGTTTGAAATTTTAGTTTAGATTTAACGTATCTTTTTTAATGGGTAGGCCTATCCAATACATAATCACCGCCAACTTAGTATTTTTGTAAATCTTAAATCAATTCTCTATAGGATGTATATATATATATACATGTAATGCTACTCTGATAATAAAAATGTATTTTTTTTTTAAATGTAATTTCAAAGTTTATTACTGTGTGTTGGCATTCTATAAAAAACTTTTTCCAGGGTTCTCTAAAATCATTTTTAAAAATCGCATGCTTTTCCACAAAAACTTTTATATATTCATTTATTTAAAAAAAAATATAAAAAATCACGCAACAGCTCAAGACCATTCAAGACAAGATGCTCGTTAATTGATACAGATATTATGCTCATCTTTTTAAATCAAGCATGACTATAAATCATTCTATAACAAATTTACTTGTTTCATTATTTTAATAAATATAAGAGGCTTATTTACTAGCATTATATTATGTAATTCTTGTAATTATTCATGCTTAAAAAATAAAAGCCTTCTAACGACAAACAATTAATGCGGGAAATCTTTATTTAGAACAGTTTAACGTATATTAATTTTATACCTCTAATTAAATCTTGAAATGAATACTATAACGCTGGATTTGAATAGAGAAAAAATAATTAGTAA
The DNA here is from genome assembly GCA_949126835.1 of Anisus vortex. NCBI lineage: Eukaryota > Metazoa > Mollusca > Gastropoda > Planorbidae > Anisus > Anisus vortex. The sequence continues at coordinate 30,932,573 of OX421494.1, forward strand.
GTAATATTAGTTATACTACAAAGCATTACTATAGTATTTAATTCGAAAATTATAATTTAATTAAAGGGAAATAATTAACCCGTTTTCTTTGTATTAATATTTCTATTATGTTTTTCTTTTTCTTTTATACAAAAAATTAATGACTTACAATTTATAGCTTTAAAATGATCAATCTATAAAAGATAGTTGAAAATTATAGTAATATTATATGAATAAAGAATTTGTATGTACATTTATAAACACTACAACGATTACCCAGTTTGAATGATCACTACGTATCAATTCCGATTAATTGTAATATGTGAATGATTTAATTTAATTTTCGCCAATATTGTTAGCAGAAGGAATTTTAAGTTAAACTATGATCATACTATTAATTTTTTTATTTTTTAATAAAGTACGATTTTCTCCGCAATATTTCCAACCCAGACTATTGAAAAACTAATATTTATTTACTGATCAATAGTTGAAATGTGAAAATAAGATTGTGTAATTACCGTAATTATAATTTCTACTTACGACGCTAAATAAATTGACTTAGAAAAATAAATAAAATAATACAGTGGAGCAAGTTGACTTTCAGGCTGTTTAGCACGCCGAATGATTTAGAAATCCTAGTTTGGCACACTATTATCAAAAGGTTACCGATCCCTTTTCCAAAAATATCCTCCATTTCATTAATACGTCTCTGCATAATGCTATTGCTCAATTAATTTTTTTAGTTATAGGCTACATTAGTTCTATGTGCTATGATAGGTAAATAATAGATTATCTTCATTTAAAGTGCAATCCGAAATCAAATATTTTGTTCAAAAGTAAACATATTTTATGTAAATTAAATCAAATTAAATCCAAACCAATCTGAAACTGAGATAATTTAGGAACACACCAAACGTAAGTTGCTGACCAACAGATCCAGAAATTCAATTTAATCTGAATACAGACCGGTACTTTTTTAATTAATAGTATAATTAGCATAATATTTACTGTCGGTTGATAGCAGATATTTAACAGCTATTGTGTTCTAGATCAAATTACATCCATATTCTAATTCCCCCCCCCCCACCTTTCTCGTAAACTGTCTAAATATAGTAAGAGGTCAAGGTTAAGTACATGAAGGGCATTGAGTGACCTTTACTTCACAATTACACAGTATGAATATAAGTCAATACTAGAACTGTCGATTTAATTCTTTGTTTCTTTACCAAACAAAACTATAAAGATGAATATTATTATAATTGACGCACATCTACATTTTGTGAATTTTAAAAATTTAAATAGCAGAGAAGTTTAAACTATTTCAAGTACGTTTGTACCACCCACTTGCCTTTCATCGCCCTCCCCCCCCTTACCGCCCCTGTGAACATCAGTGCCCCCTAAGATATTCTCACCGCCCCTGGGGGGAGAGGGCGATAATGCACCCGTAGAGACCCTATGGTCTAAACGTTACCTGTATATTAGTATATAGAACATTTTACTTAGGTGATTTTTTTCACATCTTTAATTTATTACTTACTAGTGGTTATGCCCGTCAAAATGACGGAGAAACGAATGACTACAATGTGTTTTGTTAAGAGAGAAAGAAAAGAGACTATTACTATAAAGACAATGAACGTTTCTTTTCGGTATTTAGTTTTTGTTCTTTTTAATTGTTTCTGGTCGCCCTGTCCCTGGCATATGCATAATTGTTACTGATAAGCTTCTGGTATTAAAACGTAGCGAACAGTTGTGTTGACTTGACTTGTTATTAATAATAGCCTATTAAATTAACAATAATATAGTATGTAAAAGAAAAAGAAACCACACTACCAAACAATAAAAAGGTAAATAATAAAACAAAAGTAGAAAATAATATTTCAATACCATAAAAACTAAAGAGAGAACGATTTTTTTCGGTATTTAATTTGTGTTTTTGCTTATTGTATTAATAAAACAGTGTTGAGAATGTTTCTATCGGTATTTAGTTTTTGTTATTTTTCATTGATTCTGGTCGACTTGACCCTGGCATATGCGTAGTGTGTAAACCGCCGATACATTCCCATTAGTAATACACTGGCGTGCGAACGCATGGGGCACAGCCCCCACAGCGAGTCCGAGGTCCATTACACTGCCGAGAGACCACTGTTCTCGGTGGGGAGGAAGCGCTGCAATCCCGTCTCGAGAACCATCCGGTGCCTGGATGCATGTACCTATAGTAGGCCTATAGGATTTGTGCTACCGGGTGACAGTGCAGGTATACTGGCGAGCCACCACGATAATGATCCTTAGGGGAACCGCTGTGAACGATCGCTGTGGCTGCGGAAACCTTCCCCGTTACACGGCACGCCACGCCTTCGGCGTGTCGTTTGGGTGGCTGGAGCCCGGACAGAGATTGCTCAATCCTAAGCGTTACACCCTGGACACAAGAGCCGAAAGGCTAGTCCGGGTTTTTTAAAGATTAATTTTTTAATTTTAATTCGATATTAAAATGTAGCGAACAGTTGTGTTGACTTGTTATTAATAATATTAAATTAACAATAATATACTATATGAAAGAAAAAAACATAAATACAAAACAATCAAAAAGGTAAATAATATTTAAAAAATTAGAAAATAATATTTCAATGCAATAAAAACTAAAGTGAGAAAGATTTTTTCGGTATTTATTTTTTTGTACTTGCTTATTGTATCAATAAAACAGTATTGATAATGTTTCTATCGGTATATAGTTTTTATTTTATATTGTTGCTGTCAAGCTTATGGTACCCGGTATTCGAAAGTTGTCATTTATAAGCCTAACTTGTTTTTTTAGAATTCGTACCATTTAATTTATAGAGTGTATACAGTCGCCTATTAAAGGATATTCTCAATAGCGACGTACATCTATTAAATAATTAAAACATTTGGTTACTTTTACTTAAAAGGATAATGCAAACATCAATAATGAAAAAAGAAATAATTTCATAGACATTACGTCATACGATAGTATTTTGTTTAAAGTAAACCATTGAAACTCTCTAAGCCAAATTGCGGTGCGTAACTTTTAAAAATTGTATTAATAAAACAGTGTTGAGAATGTTTCTTTCGGTATTTAGTTTTTGTTATTTTTATTTGTTTCTGGTCGACCTGACCCTTGCATATGGATAGGAATTGTGGCCTCAAGGACTGGCGTAGTGTTTAAACCGCCGATACATTCCCATTAAGAATACACTGGCGGGCGAACGCATGGGGCACAGCCCCCGCAGCGGGTCCGATGTCCATTACACTGCCGAGAGGCCACTGGTCTCAGGGGGGGGGGAAGCAATGGACGCTGCAATCCCGACTCGAGAACCACCCGATGCCTGAATGCATGTACCTATAGTATAGGATTTGTGCTACCGGGTGACAGTGCAGGTATACTGGCGAGCCACCACAATAATGATCCTTAGGGGAACCGCTGTGAACGATCGCTGTGGCTGCGGAAACCTTCCCCGTTACACGGCACGCCACGCCTTCGTCGTGCCGTTTGGGTGGCTGGAGCCCGGACAGAGATTGCTCAATCCTAAGCGTTACGCCCTGGACACAAGAGCCGAAAGGCTAGTCCGGGTTTTTTAAAGAGACTTTTAACAGTTGTGTTGACTTGACTTGTTATTAATTCTATTAAATTAACAATAATATACTATATGAAAGAAAAAAACATAAATACAAAACAATCAAAAAGGTAAAAAATATTTAAAAAATTAGAAAATAATATTTCAATGCAATAAAAACTAAAGTGAGAAAGATTTTTTCGGTATTTATTTTTTTGTACTTGCTTATTGTATCAATAAAACGGTATTGATAATGTTTCTATCGGTATTTAGTTTTTTTTTTATATATTGTTGCTGTCAAGCTTATGGTACCCGGTATTTGAAAGTTGTCATTTATAAGCCTAACTTGTTTTTTTAGAATTCGTATCATTTAATTTATAGAGTGTACAAAGTCGCCTTTTAAAGGATATTCTCAATAGCGACGTAAATCCATTAAATAATTAAAACATTTGGTTACTTTTACTTAAAAGATAATGCAAACATCAATAATGAAAAAAGAAATAATTTGATAGACATTACGTCATACGATAGTATTTTTGTTAAAGTAGCTTACACCATTCAAACTCTCCAAGCCAAATTGCGGTGCGTAACTTTTAAAAAAGGTCTCGCCACATTAAAAAAACAACAGCAGAATTGGGAAAATCCGAAAAGACCCTCGCGTTCAACATACTGAATATCGCGTTCAATATAGTAAATGAACGGAAACGGCCATTTGCTATGCACGGTTATATTTATTTGTATAGCTGGATATACTTTTTTTTATTTATAAAATTTACTCATTCATGATTATAAGTCATAAAATAAATTTTTCTTTTGGATGACGTTTCCGATTTATACATTTAACTTTTGTCCCGATTAGTCAAACGGCTTAGGAGCCTATAGCGAACAAACATATATATATATATATATATATATATATATATATATATATATATATATCATATATATAAATCTCAAAAGGAATATGTATGTATGTGGCTGGCTGGCTGGCTGGGTATGTACATACCGCATAATCTTTTTAAATACTGGACATAAAAACGTGAAATTTGCTACAAATATTCTTTGCGTTACGGCGGTGAACACTGTCAAGGTTTTAAAAAAATTAAAATGACCGCAGTGGTCAGTTTGGTCAAAAAACGCGAATAAAACGACACATTTTGGGTTCATGTTGAATTTGCCGTTCCAACTTTTTATAGTTTTTCGTCACAAAGTTAGAAAAAAAAAAAGGATGCGCTGAGATTATTTTTATGACGTCATCAATCTTTGCGCATGGATTTTATAGCAATGAAGGGACATTTTTCATTCATGTTTAAATTGACGTCATCAAACTATGTGCATGGATTTTATTATCTCAACTCAATGACGGGAACAAATTTTCTTCATGTTTAAATTGTCTACGTGCCGTAAACAACATAAATTCTTTACACTACCAATACTGTAGTTGATTTTCCTAATCTATCACTACTTTAACACTTTACACTGTGAATACATGATTTAAAGCTAATTAATAATTTAAAACTTTACAAACATAGGACAAAGCAAATAGATTTAGCATTTTTTTTTCTGTTTCGGGAAGTAATACCGACGCCTTACTAAGCTTATTTAAACGCAATGGTCCTGGTTACACTCTATATTTAAGCTTATAATTATATGGCGTCATCAAATTTTGCGTATTTATGCGTTTAAGAAGGGAACAAAATTTTGTTTTAATTTGCGTCGTAATTTGTAAAATGCAATATTTAAATGGTATAAGTTACCGGAAAATACTTTATGCCCGCTTAAGACTATTGTTTATAACTCCATGGGTTATTTTATCCAGTTCCGAGAACTGGGCACCTTTAGGCTTATCGCCTAGGTAACGGCCATTGTTTAAATTACCGGGCAATGTTTAAATTACCGGGCAATGTTTATAATACCGGGCAATGTTTATAATACCGGGCAATGTTTAAATTACCGGGCAATGTTTAAATTACCGGGCAATGTTTATAATACCGGGCAATGTTTATAATACCGGGCAATGTTTAAATTACCGGGCAATGTTTAAATTACCGGGCAGTGTTTAAATTACCGGGCGATGTTTATAATACCGGGCAATGTTTATAATACCGGGCAATGTTTAAATTACCGGGCAATGTTTAAATTACCGGGCAATGTTTAATTTGCCGGGCAATGTTCAAATTGCCGGAACTAAATTTTTAAAGTTTTAATTCGTGTCGTATACGTTTTATAAACATTATTTCATAAGGCTTTCATTTGTTATTGTTTTACATGTTGAATAGAAAATTTAATTCTAAGTTTGCTTCCAAAGCAACAATAAATAAATATATAGCAAATAAACAAAAACAACACAACATAGGTCTGCGACTTAATGTTTGTCGTAAAAAAAAATATATCAAACAATCATTAAAAAAAAAAAAAGTACTGTCGAATGTTCTTAATCAATGAATAGAACAAAATATATTCATGTTTTAATTTGCGTCGTAATTTATAGCGGGCAATTTTGTAATTGTTATAATGGGTGATGAGTAATGATTTTTACGGGTAATTCATGTGGGCAAATAAAAAATTACCTCACGTTTAAATTCGTGTCGTAGGTCATGCGGGCAATCTCATTATAACTGCCTGAGTAGTTAGAGTGTATGTAAACATAACTTTTAGCCGGTTCGGAGGACCGGGCACATAATCGGCTAGTATATATATATATATATAAACAAATAAACAAACTCACGGTAATTATATATGTTGATAGAAACAGCTTTCAGGATAATTTTAGAATATAAAAAAATGAATCATTAGTATTAGCGTTTCTATTTTTTTCGTGCTGCTTTGTTAATTATAGCAAAGTTCACAAATTATCTAAAATTGGTCAGTTTTCTTAAACTTTCCCCAACATTGGACAGTTTTCCTAAACTTTCCCAATCATTGGTCAGTTTTCCTCAAATTTCCCAATCATTGCTAAGTTTTCCTAAACTTTCCCAACCATTGGTCATTTTTCCTAAACTTTCCCAAACATTAGTCAGTTTTCCTAAACTTTTTTAAAGATTGGTCAGTTTTCCTAAACTTTCCCGAACTCGAAAAAAAAAAAAAATTCAATTTACTCAAACTTCCCAATTTTTTTTCATTACACAGCAAGTCGGTGGCAGTGCTACATTTTTCTTCGTCAAATCGCGGGTACAATAGTTCACCATTTCAAAGAGCAACCAGGACCTCTGCTTCTTCCGGTAGCTTTTTTCGGAAGTGGTATGCAATTCCCCCCCCCCCCCCCCCCCCACCGCCCGTGAGTTCTTATCGCGCCCCCGAAATATTCTCACAATTTGTCAGGTCTGCAGTAGTGCCACTTTCTGACGTTGTTTTTACCCATTCGTAAATGTCTTTAATATCAATACACGTAGCACGCCGTCAGGTAATAGCGATGTAGTATAGCCTAAATTAAATGACAAATATCCTTTTTCATAATTACTCTTTGTGTTTACGATACAATATAATAGGTAAATATTCATCCAATGAAAGCAGCCGGTCGCAGTTGGTGCATCGTTTTCAATGCCACCACTTCCCGGAAGTCAAGATGCCTTTGAGTATGGCGTTACGGGGCGGGGATGCAGCACGGATGGGGCGCGAACAATACCCCCCCCCCTCAGTTGACATCCTGCGCATTTAAGACAAGTTGGGGGCGGAATAGGATGGAAAGTGGTGTGTGTGAGGAAGGGGGGGGGTCAACCACGACATACAAATGACCGTAAAATGACCAGGGCGCATAAAGATCCCCAAGGCTTTTGTCCGCCGACTTCAAGCAAAGTCCGATTCACTAGCGTGTTATGTCCCTTGGTTTCACATTTTCACAACAAAAGATGGCGGGGGAACAGTGTACGACTACTGCATCTATACATCCTAGTTAGGGTTTAACTAGAGACTCAGAGAGTAGAGATGGACAAGGTCAAAGGAAGCTGACTTAACAGAGTTCCCTTGGTTAAAAGAGGGCAAAGAGAAGCCAGTTGTAAAGTTATTTCTCTGCGCTGTAAAAGGTCTGGGCAAGAGGGGTGGGGGTGAATGGAATGTCATTTGTAAAAAAAAAAGAAATATATAATTCTATAATAAAAATGTTGAAAAGGGCACAGTGCAGGAGGACCAGTTTGCCATTTAGAATTAATTCGTCTGAGCGTCGGTGGACAGGTGGATTTGAAAAAGAATTGTCGCGTACGTCACGCATATAAAAAAAAAAAACAATGAGTCTATTGCACATATTGTACAGATTAACTGTGAGTCTATTACACATATTGTATAGACTAACTGTGAGTCTATTTCACATATTGTATAGACTAACTGTGAGCCTATTGCACATATTGTACAGGCTAACAGTGAGTCTATTTTGGGAAGGAGTCCAGGTCTGGAAGTCTGGAAGCAAGACTTAAAAAAATATATTTAGTTCGTCGAGACTTATCATGAATCATAAAGTATTATTTTGTCGTTTTTTCAAGTAGGCCTATTATACTATATATTATATATCACATCTAAATAAAGAACATTTTTACACCTTGATAATATATGCCTAATTACTGAAATACAACTGCAATTCCCACACAAGCCTTATTAATTTAAGTGTGATCGATATCTCTTATAGACTTGAAATAAACAGGATGTATGTAAATATAGAACATATTCAATGTGAATGTCAATAGAACAAAACTAGACTCTAATAGACGCCTGTATACTCTATATCTCTACATAGTTTTTTTTCATTAATATAAATTTTAATAAATACAAATAATATTGGTGTAATTTGTTGACATTGATTGTGTTTAGTGTTTATACTTTCACGCCTGTCAGTTTCCAAATACTTGTTTGAAAAATCAAATTGTTATTATAAACAATATATATTTACACTAAGCGCAGGAAGTCCTATATAGTTGGTAAGACTAAAATTGCATATGATGTCAAAGGAAACGAACTTATTAATTAATTAAGCCGAACATCATTATTTATTGCACATCGTGTTTATATGGATTCTATGCACTTTTTTACCAGGACAGACAACAACAAACCAAAAAAAAAACGGATGTTCTTTGTGCATCATTGATAAACAGGAAATTCCCGGTAAAAAGAGCGTTTGTGAGAAACACATTAAATCAACCAGAGAGGTTTTGTGTAAGCCTATGTATGTATGTATGATGCGTGTGTGTTTGTGTGTCATTGTGTGTAGGGGAGGGGGGGGGTAAACTTCCATGACGCTATTGACACAAAGCTTAATTAGTGACGCGGTATAAATAATAAATAATAGAAGACGTCTGCTTTTATCTTGCACGCCTGACACAACTTTGTTCTTTTTTTTTTTCTTCTCCAGCTAAATCAACAAACAACTGCAACGGACGGTCAAATAAATAACGCCGTGTGCAAGTGTGTCATCATTTCAAGCCCCAGGCTCCGATTTCTTATTTCCAATAGTATCAACCACACAAAAGAGCAGCAATGGAAAGTTAATGGCGGTTGAACATTGTGCTAACGACACACAATCCCACCCCCTGCACCACGCCACATCTCGGACAAATATACCGTTTCTTTTTTAATTATCACTCGCGCATTAATTTTTTTCTTTTCCAAAACCGGGAAACATTAAATTTTCTATATTTAGATGTTCCTACCCCCAAATTATATTTTTTTCAAATATAGATTGAACCCAACACTTTGGAAAGAAAACGAAACAAGCTATTACCCAGCGGGCATACCACGTCGTATCGACGACGGGGAAAAAAACATGCTTTCCACGTATTTTCGTGGATTTCACGTCTTTTCCTCGTCGATACGACGTGGTGTGCCCGCTGGGTATAGATATATATAGATGCGTTGTGTTGGAGCAATGGTAAATGTTATGGTTAGAATCAGCAAGTGTCCAATGTTTTAAAAAAACAAACTGTGAAGTTAATTTTTATCCCCAACCTCACCACACTCCGTTTGACATCTTGGGAGCAGAAGATTGTGGCGAAACCCAAAACTATTACTGGCAAGGTGGGGAAAAGAGAAAAAAAAGGCATATCATTGTGTTTTCTTCTTTCTGTTTCTCTGCCCCTGGTTTGGACGGTGGCAGTAGAGATGGGGTGATGTGGGAGCGGGGATGGTGAAGTTGGGGAGGAGATGGGGGGAGGGGTCGAGGCAGGGGCGTGCTGTGGAGCTCGTAGTGTCCGTTTGCGCATGTCAGAACTCCGGAAAACCCCGTAAATCGCGCGATTCATGCTGAATGGCAGGTAGAGAGAGAGAGAGAAACAGAAGGGGGGGGGGGGAAGAGTAGATAGAAAGAGAAACGAAGTGAGAGAGAGATGGAGAGTAAGAGAGCGAGAGGCGTGTATGGATAGAGAGAACACCAGGAAACACGTGACGAGTTGAAAAGTTGTAGTTTTCTATATTAGTAAGGATGGTTTTTGAAAACTCGCTCAAAGACTCGACATTTGAAAACAATATTTATGCTTTATACTAGACCAATTGAAAAAAAAAATAACGCTTCACAATACAACCTATCAGCACATGATAAAGTAGAACACATCAATAAAGTACACAATTTGTACCTTTTTTTTTACACGCGATATTAACTTTAAAAATATGAGTTGTAGTTTAGTCTTTTTTTTTTTTTAGTGTGTAGACCATAAGTAATTATAAACTGGCCCTGTTTGTAGTAGGCCTATATAAAGTTGAGAATCGGTACTGGCCCGCAAAAACCTAACTGGCCCACATTGCCACTTGTGTGCCCCTAACATGTCAGCCACCCGCCCCCTCACATATACACCCCTGCCGACCCCCCACCATCCCTGTTATTTGACTAGATGTGAGACATTTTAAAAAAATGTTCCGGAAGCGATCCTCCACTTTTCCTTTCTGAATGGGAGGGGAGGGAACTCCCAATATTTCTAAGACATTTGTGTCTAGACGAGAGAAATATGTCAAGTCTAGATTTAAACCTTGACGTTCTACAGTCACGTGACTTTCTAAGTGTCACAAAAAAAAAAACCGTCAATACAATGTGTCACACTGGGTTTAACAACAAAACTTTCAAAAAAACGTAAAAAAAAAAAGTAAAAATAAAAAACAACAAACGACATCTCTGCGATGTTGAAAAGACCTGGTGTCACTCAATGACCTGACCTAGATTTCTTCCCTCCGGCCATCGGTGTCTGACCTAAATTGAAAATGTTTAAATTTCTTTTCTTTATTTTTTTCGTCTTTTAAAATCGCGTGAAACGAAACCAGTCAAGGGAAATAACTTCTTTAAAATTTTGATTCGTTTATCCAACAAATAAAATTAAAAAAAACTAATTTTTTTAGTGGAAATTGTTTGTGTATCGACAAATGAATGGCTCCAGCGCAACAAATGATGTACAAGCTACAGTATGCATTTTGAATGAGTTTTGGTTTTCAGCATCTATTGTTTAAATTAATAGACAAACAATGTCCAAAAAGCTAGAACTTTTTGAGATTACGTTAGTCCCCCCCCCCCACTCCTTTGATTTGGACCTAAATATTTATAATGATGCGGTTTGTTTGTTTGTTTGTGTTTCCGCAAACTTACCGGCGATCACAACAATGACTTTGTTTTTCAGTCAATCGATGATGAAATAAATCACCGGGTTACGTATTACATTAGGAATGAAATGAGGAAATGTTACAGTAACAGTGTCTACAATGTAACAAAGCAAAAGAATCAAGTTTCAGCAGCTGAAATCGATGGGGGGGGGGGGGTCTGGAGGGTGGGGGGGGGGGGGGGGGGCAGTTAACTGATACTGAAAAAAAAGGTGAAATTAAATAGAAATGTGTGAAAAAAAATCTTTAGTTTGTTATTTTAGAATTATTTCAATTAAACAAAGAATAAAAGCAACAAGAACATTCTGTTTCAACATTGACATTAGTTTACTCATTCAAAAACAACTGACATGCTAGAAGTGTTAATGGATGGTTTCAAACAACAAGGACTATAGCTTTGGTGAATTGCACAGTGGTTTTCCAGGTCTGTCTCCCTTATAATATAATCTCACTGTCTTCCATATAGTTTGGTGTTGGTGTGTGGGTCATCTGCTGCCAGATGATAACAAGTGTGTAGGGCCGACTGACTGAGCCCCCAATAATGAATTCAGCAATACTATATTGTGTTCCTAAAGGACATTGACCATAAAAGATCCGGGATACAAATGGACAAGCACACAAATATCTGACGAAATTATGAACAAATAGAAGAAACAGACAGCAGAAATATATCATAATAATAATATTTGTATAGCGCTGCCAACAAACATAATGTAATCTCAGAACACAATTAAACATACAACTAAGAACACGGATATAATGATACGTGTATAACAAATTTTTTTTCACGTAGGTCAGAACAAGAGAATAATTAAAGGCAACGCTTTATGATATTATTTATGAGTTATTTTTACTCGCAAAGGTGAGACACTATTCTTATTATTGTATTTAGCATTGAATTGTAATAAAATTGTGTTAACAGTAATTGAATGGGTTTAAATTAGTTGTTATAGACAGGATGAAAATTAACAGGGAGACAGTGAAAAAGACTTAGAAAAAATTGATACGTAAAAGGTCGGAGTGAAAGAAAGAGAGAAAGAGAGAGGAGGGAGATTGGGGGTGGGGCGAGAGACACACACGCACAGGTTAAAGGAGAGGAGACGTGTGAGACAGAGAAGGGGTGGGAAGAGAGCGAGAGGAAATGAGATAAAGATTAAGAGAGAGAGAGAGAGAGAGAGAGAGAGTCAGAGAGTGAAACGCTGTGTCTTGTTTATCAAACTTGTGTTTTAAACAATCAATAATGACGGCACTTTCTTATTTCACACTATTTTAGGAGAAGACAAGGCAGCCACAATATAAGAAAAAAGGTGTTCTCAAAATGTGGGTCACGGTGCAGATTGATACACCGGACAATGCCACCCAAGAAAGCACTATACTGAACAAGCAGATTTAGCTGCCAGGCAGGATGCAGTGCAGTGTGGGTAATAAACAAAGTGGTGTGACACATTCTAAGTTTATAAAAAGTATTAAAAAGTGGCGATAATAAAATAAAGTTCTCGAACCAAAAAAAAACAACTAATTGTAAAATATAACGACACATCGGCGTAGGCACACATTTTTCAGGATGGGGGTCATTACAGCGAAGTAAAAAAAAAATAGGCTAACCTTCGAAACAAATTAATCATAGGGCCAGTGAAGCAGCGTTCACCGGTTTCTGTGGCAACGGCATACTAGGGGATTGAGTGACCAGCACAAAGCCAAGCCGCCTTTACTTTACCCCAACTAGTGTCAGGCACCCATCAGAGTTGGGTAGACTGAGGGACACCCTCAATTACTGGGAAAAAATCCTAGCCTCCACCAGGATTCGAACCAATAACCTTCGCATCGCCAGTCGAACACACTGCCTGCAGCTCGGCCACCATGCCCCCCCCCCCCCCCATAATAATTAGGTCGTGGAATGGTCAATGGACAGACTGAAAGTAAAAACAGACAAGATCTGAACTAATCTGTGGATAACAGTGTAAGAATTGTTTGCGTGCTACGTGAAATCTGCCTGTAAATATAGACTCTTGATGCCTCTACTAGACTCTAGATGCCTCTACTAGACTCTAGATGCCTCTACTAGACTCTAGATGCCTCTACTAGACTCTAGATGCCTCTACTAGACTCTAGATGCCTCTACTAGACTCTAGATGCCTCTACTAGACTCTAGATGCCTCTACTAGACTCTAGATGCCTCTACTAGACTCTAGATGCCTCTACTAGACTCTAGATGCCTCTACTAGACTCTAGATGCCTCTACTAGACTCTAGATGCCTCTACTAGACTCTAGATGCCTCTACTAGACTCTAGATGCCTCTACTAGACTCTAGATGCCTCTAATAGACTCTAGATGCCTCTACTAGACTCTAGATGCCTCTACTAGACTCTAGATGCCTCTACTAGACTCTAGATGCCTCTAATAGACTCTAGATGCCTCTACTAGACTCTAGATGCCTCTACTAGACTCTAGATGCCTCTACTAGACTCTAGATGCCTCTACTAGACTCTAGATGCCTCTACTAGACTCTAGATGCCTCTACTAGACTCTAGATGCCTCTACTAGACTCTAGATGCCTCTACTAGACTCTAGATGCCTCTACTAGACTCTAGATGCCTCTACTAGACTCTAGATGCCTCTACTAGACTCTAGATGCCTCTAATAGACTCTAGATGCCTCTACTAGACTCTAGATGCCTCTACTAGACTCTAGATGCCTCTACTAGACTCTAGATGCCTCTAATAGACTCTAGATGCCTCTACTAGACTCTAGATGCCTCTACTAGACTCTAGATGCCTCTACTAGACTCTAGATGCCTCTACTAGACTCTAGTGGCACTGTAAACATGGCAACCGTAAAATGGCAACTGTAAAAAAAAAGGCAAAATTGATAAAGCGGTAAAACGGCATGGTCTATGTCTAATAACTTGAACATCTCTTGTCACGCTAATACGTCAAGTCTATATGTAACAACTTGGAACTTTTGTCACGCTAAACTATTTTTGTAAAAGTCAGTTGAAATTGTGATTTCCAGTAGTTAAACACATCCGCGGCGCGCCATGATCTTCTCTTCACATCATTATCTCTTTCACTCTTTCTCTCAATCACAACACGGGCGCCCTCCTCTTCGTGTGATACCTCCCCCGTCAATTCTATTCCCGCATGATCCCTGTATCCTCCCTACCCCCCCCCCCCCCCGCCTCCCCGTTTTGTTGTCTTACTGAATCGTTTTTTTTCTTTTCTCTCTGTGTTTCAAGCGAGGGCTAACTAACTCCCGACTCTCCCCTCGGCAAGCTTGGTGTTCCATTGAGTTGCGGCCCATGACTAAGTCTGTCTCTCTCTCGTTTTCTCTTATTTTATCTCTCTCTCTCTCTCTCTCGCCCTCTCTCTCTCTCGCCATCGCCCTCTCCTCAGACAGTCGACAGACGGTTAGACTCGTTGAATGACTTGAATACATACAATTTCAGCTAGTCACCCCCAACGCGCCGCGGAACAGGGGGGGGGGGGAAGTGGGGAGATGAGGAGGGTTGAGATAATAGGGCGCGGAGAGATGGAAGGGGGGGGGGAGTACGGGGGAACAAACCGTAGTTTACAGAGTTACAAGGGAGAGGGAAGGAGGTAAGGGAGAACGAAAAAAAAAAGAAACAGGACAAAGAGGTTGGGGAATTGAGGCAGGAGGACAGGAATTAAAACAAAGAGAGAGAGAAAGTGAGGGTGGAGGCAGAGGAGGAGAGAGGAAAACAAAGACGATGAAATTAAAGAGCACAAAGAAAGAGAGGCAAACAGTGAAAGAGGCAACAGTGAAAGAGGCAAACAGTGAAAGAGGCAAACAGTGAAAGAGGCAAACAGTGAAAGAGGCAAACAGTGAAAGAGGCAAACAGTTAAAGAGGCAAACAGTGAAAGAGGCAAACAGTGAAAGAGGCAACAGTGAAAGAGGCAACAGTGAAAGAGGCAACAGTGAAAGAGGCAACAGTGAAAGAGGCAAACAGTGAAAGAGGCAACAGTGAAAGAGGCAAACAGTGAAAGAGGCAAAGTGGCAAACAGTGAAAGAGGCAAACAGTGAAAGAGGCAAACAGTGAAAGAGGCAAACAGTTAAAGAGGCAAACAGTGAAAGAGGCAACAGTGAAAGAGGCAACAGTGAAAGAGGCAACAGTGAAAGAGGCAAACAGTGAAAGAGGCAAAGAGGCAAACAGTGAAAGAGGCAAACAGTGAAAGAGGCAAACAGTGAAAGAGGCAAACAGTAAAAGAGGCAAACAGTGAAAGAGGCAAACAGTAAAAGAGGCACACAGTGAAAGAGGCAAAGAGGCAAACAGTGAAAGAGGCAAAGAGGCAAACAGTGAAAGAGGCAAACAGTGAAAGAGGCAAACAGTGAAAGAGGCAAACAGTGAAAGAGGCAAACAGTGAAAGAGGCAAATAGTCAAAGAGGCAAAGAGTGTGTCTACATTTAAAAGAAAACGGAATCATTTACACAGGTGAAGAATTTCAAAACTCAATCATGTAGGTAGGCTTATATAAACAGGAGAAAATCCGATGTAACAAAATTACACTCTTAAAGCCTTTTACTTACTAAAGCCTCCCTCAACCTCCCGTGAGTTACAACTCTTTACGTTTATGGACCGGACCTTCGAGGAGATTGTAATGCTACCACAACGCCTTAACCCCCATGCCCTCCATTTTTCCTTCCAATTGAATTAACGAAAACAGGTAAAAATTGGAACTTAATGATTCCCAGTCAAATTGACACATGACACGGGTTTGTGCTCGCCGAATGAGCAGACCGTAAATCTTGTCGCCACAAAGGTTGTCCTCAAACCATGTGAATAATAATTTGGGGAGAGGCGCGTTGTGGAGTTATTTCCCCTTGCAATAGACGCCCATCTTTTGATCAATTAGTGAAAAATTGTTATTATATTTCCGAAAAGAGCTCACAGTTTTCAATGTCCATATTGTATGCAGGTATTGTGTGGCCAGCACAATTCTTAAAGTGAATGTTAGTACGTAGACTGGGGAACCGAGAGGTAAAAAATAGGCCTATATGTAGCTTATCAAATGATTTGAGCCTACGGATCGTTTGGAACACCAAAGGGCAGACGATGATACTTAATTTGTCTAACATAAACTGTATGGTGAACAACAGTGACAACAAAGCAGGACAACCATAGATCAATGTCAAGGCCATCAAAGGTATTGTCAACTATTCAATTCAAGGGCGTCTACAATTTCAAAACAAACTTTTCATTCTAATTTAAAAACAACAACACCAACACACTAGTCTTAAACAACATAAAACAACACACATATAAAAGTAGGCTATTATAAATACAAACAAACAACACACACATATATAGACTGTGTATCAAACAAAACGTTTCTCATTCCATTGGCAAAAACAGTTTTGTTTTTTTTTGTTCTTAGTGGCATTTGGGCATGTAATGGGTTGCCCAAACTAGTCATAAATACCAAAAACTTATCTTTACAACAAAATAAAAGGAAGAAAAAAAGTCTTATCCAAATGTAAGACTAAGACTACAACAACGGGTAAGTGGGGGCGATTAGAATTTCCATGGTATGAAGGCGCGTCTGTAAATAACAAGACAAGATAAGGCCGAAAGAAAAAGTTGTCGAAACGTTCAATACAAAAACTAAAATAGACAAGGTTTTTTTTTTATCTGGGGTCCTAAAATTGACGACATTGTAAGAGCCCCCCCTCCCATCCTCCCTTCACCTCCTCCAGTAACTTGTCCTTTATATTGTTCACTCTCTCTTCTCACAATCTTCAGCTATTTATTTCAACCTTAATGTTCGACTAAGAATAACACCCCCCCTCAGCACCCTACACACGCCACACAAACCTTATCCCTGAAACCCCTTTACACCCCTCCCAAACCCCCCCGCCCCTACCTTTTTTTCTTTTCCTCTCCATGAATGTAAAGAACTACATAGTAATGCTTCACACCTTTGGAATTAAAACTATTTATTCACTCCCTCCCCCCCCCCCCATCATATCCACACAGCTCTTCTCATAACACACTTGTTCCCCCCTCCCCCCCCCGCCCTACCACCCTCCACGGCGTAGTATCTTTACCTCTGTTTCACCCCCTCCTCCCTCACCGCCCCACACCATAACGTAGCCCCTTGCTCCCTCACCCATCCCCCCTCCCCTTCTCAGTTTTCTTATTCTTACCTTTGACAGGTAAAGACAGGAAGTTAAGAGAAAGAAAAAACAACACAGAACCAGAAATGGTATCAAAGCAGACAATGTAGAGACAACTCTCAGGCAACTGTAGGTCTGGGATGGATTTGAACCTGACATTAGTCTCAAAACGCGGTGCCTTTTTGGACACTTCGCCCCATGCGCGTCAGCGTCGAAGTCATCTGGTCGGCGTAAGTGTATTCCTACCACAACTTGCAATTAAAACTGTAGATGTTGCATGTTTTGCCATTTTTACATTTGCCTTTTTTTTCCACGGATTTATTACATTTGCCATTTTTACCATTTATTTTTACCTTGCCATTTTAAAAATTGCTTTTTTTTTTAAACGTCCACCCACTGAGGGGCTGGAGAGCCTGCACTGTTCCGAAAGGACCGGCCACCAATTTAACAAGGATCTGATGAAGTAAACATGTTACATTCTAGCCACAAACTTGAACTTGAACTTGTTTGTAAACAAACTGTTTGTACAGTAATGACTAGGAAGTACCAGATATAGATATAATCACCTTCTCGTGTTATAGAGACTAATTTATAGACTTACTCTAGATCGTTTGTTTTAAATATTTTTAGTATTAGAAAATAAACTCGGAGGAGGGAACCACTGCCTCTCCCTAACCAGTTAGGTATTTTTAATGTATTTTTCGACACTAGTTAGGAAACATCCAAAATCCTTTCACAAAGTCTTGCACAAACTTGACAACAAAAATCACAAAACCAATTTATATCAGCAGGTGTGACATTTCTTAATGTCTACTGGTAGTTTATATAGAAAGTCTATTCATAAAAAAAAATGTTAGGACTTAAAGACACCTTAAATTAATTACAAAAGAATTAATTTCTACTTAAAAATTTAAATTAGAATCTAATCTAGAATTTTCAACGTTGTTTCTTTAATTTTAGAAAAATTCATCAACTTTTAAATACTTTGATCTGTTTTCTAAACTTTCCTAAAATTCACATCAGTTTTCAGAAACTTTTCCAACCCATATAAACCCTGTATAATAGTAGTTAACCTTACGGAACTTTTAGGTTTTTAGGGCTACATGAAGATTGTGTGGCCAGTAGAATGCGCGGTTATCTTTACTTTTCACGACAACCGATGTCAGGTGTGTCCATCAAGGCAGTCTAGACTAAAAGACCTACCATGCAAAACGCTAAGAGAGACGCCCCTGACCATTGCGCGGGAACTTAAAGACTGAATATGAATTCTTTCAGTTAAAATGACACCAAAAGTTAAGGTGCGATAGCCCACATTCTGCCCCCCACACATACCGGCGTCCAATAAAAAGAATGTGTGAAACTAAAAACTGCCTACACTGGCCATCAATCGTTGACAGGTTAAGGCTGACACCAGTGACCCGTCCCATGCACGGTGCTGTGACCATATTGACACGGATGCCTATCCCCCAAGGACAGCTTGACCACTTTGTCCAAGTTTGAAAAAAAAAAGGAGGGGGGGCATACAACTTGTTTAATGACCACATGATTCCCGGTCAAGGTGAGTCTATTGGACGAGATTTAAAAAAAAAAATGAAATACCATCGGAACCGCGTCCCGACAAAACAACACACACTAGCATTTTCCGGAGTAATGGTCTTAGTTATCATGCTCTCCCTATTTCTGTCTATTTTTCTTTCTCTCCCACTCTTTCATTCTATTTCTTTCTCTCTTTTTCTTTCTGTCTCTCATGATTCCTCCAAAGAGATCATCCGGTCATCCCTCATGGCGCTGTTTAAAATTTCTCGAGTTACTTCCCCTGCACCGCGTCGCTCCTCGCTAGAGCCGGACAATGGTCAGTGAAAACTATACAACGCAAGAGATTTCACAATGACCGCCTGATCACAGAATATGAAAACACACAATGTTAAGGCCTCCTTCTGGAAAATTGTTCCGGAAACGACAAAGCATCATCTCGTCTTTGGTACTCAATGTTGGAAACTAGACCGTAACTGCTCTCTGAAGTTGATATGGACGTATGAAGACAAATGGCCTTATTTTTGCTCGTTTGAGTCTGTGGCGCCTTTCTATATGGAACTGCTTACCTCAGACACTGATAGATTCTGAGATTAAAAAATTCTTTTAAAGCTATTTCTCTTTAACTAATGGCTGTGTGCGTTACATATTCATAGACCTACATCTGCAACTGAAATTTATTCCGAGAGCGCACTCATATAATATCTTGGTTAGAAGCACTACATAAATAACCATTATTATTATAAGAATAATTAATTTTTATTGTTATCTTATTTTCTAAATTCAAAATATATAAAAAAATATATACAATGTTGAATTTGTTTAATATAACAGATTAGAATGCGCACTATAGGGGACGGTGACGTTCCGAAGGTTCTGGGTTCGAATCCTGGTGAAGGCTCCGCTAGTATTCGTTCCCGGAAATGGAGGGTATCTCTGGGTCCACTCATCTCTAATGGGTACCTGACATTAGTTGGGGTAAAGTAAAGGCGGCTGGGCATTGTGCTGGCCACACATCCTCTTGTAGACAGCGACTCCAGAAACTGGTGAACACTGCCTCACCGGCCCCATGGATCAATTTATTCCGACGGGTACTTTACATTCTGTCTTATCGGATATTGTGTGGGACCGGCCATGGATATATCAGTCTTCTATATTGCACACAAAGAAATGCAATTTAAAAACAACACTGTATAGAAGGAGCGTCTGTAACATAAGACTATAAAGAAAGAAAAATTGTTCTATACATCGCCTACACGTGTACTATACGCAGAATTGAAAATTGAGTGCGTTATCATTTCCACCCAGTCAAGATCTCGCGAACTCTCGTTGATCACACGGGAATTGCACAAACCAAGAAAATCACAAGCGCTGACCACCAGTGGCGTTGTATACTGCAGACACTCCACCTCCCTGCTTTCCAACCACAACAGATATATTACAACAGAACTGCAACACAAATCCTTGTCAATTTTGTTTGTTCCAGTACAAACAATAATGGATGGGAGGTGACGAAATAGTACCCACCCCTCCACGCTAGTTAGTTCAAATATAGACTTCAAAATTTATTATAATATATTATATTTCTTCTTTGGATCACCTCCTTCCCCTCACCGAAATAATGGACCTGGACAACTATGTTTACTAGTTAAATCGTGTTTTAAAAAATAAAAATCCATTATATTATCTTCGCAAAACTTTTGTTTCTGGCTTGCTGGTGAAAGGACCTTCTCATGGCTAATTGACCTACTACTACATGTCATCCTATCGAGTCAAAACTTAGCACATAGAGGTTAAGTCTATGACAACATATTGTTTGAAATTTTCCGCCGCATAACTTTTTTTTTTTTCTGTACACTTAATGGTGTACGAGGAGAAATCACGCAAGTGAACGCCTATCCAATATTTCGAAATCATTAAAAATGTAGGACCTATATGTTTATTAATTTTGATTTTGTTAATATCTGTTAATTTGTTGTTGTTCTGTTAGTACTTGGCCAAATCGCCGTGAGGCTAATGAATAACTAAAGTGCATATTAAGGATTTATATGACAACAATTGTTTTTAGGGTTGATTAACCAAAGTTTGAAGTTGAAGAAATATCTCATTGTTTACTTTTAAAACATATAGAGTCAGAGATAGACAGAGAAAGAGAGAGAGAGAGAGAGAGAGAGAGAGTGACATGGAGAGAGAGAGAAAACTAAACAGAGAGAGAAAGAGAGAGGATGAGTCATAGAGAATCCGAGAGAGTGACAGAGAAAGAGACTGAGCGCCAGAAAGAAAGTGTGGGAGAGCCAAAGAGAGAAAGTCAGAGAGAGAGAGAGAGAGAGAGAGAGAGAGAGAGAGATAGAAAAAGAGAGAGAAATGCCATTTCATCATGTATCACTCCCCTTTCCACAGGGGGGATGTCTGCTCCGAATGTAGAACTAAGGGAAGTCACTCAAGTCATTGGGGACTAATATTGATAGAGGATTATCTTTCCTGTCCCGTTCTACTTATCGAGATCTATGTAACAAAAAAACAAAAACAATAACCACCCTAAAACAAAGTCACATGAATGTTTCGTTAAAAGCTGGACAACGTCCAGTAACTGTCTACTACCATGATTAAACATCCTCCATTTATTATGGTAATTAAAGCAGGAAGTGGGAAAATGGCCAAACGTGTAATTAGAGAGTATAGCATAACAAAATGATTTCAAGAATTTAAAAACTTTCCCTATACTCTTAATGCCAGCAACTGGGTAGTCACCATGTCATATGCTCATTTATAGCCTATAGGGCGTTTGCAATCCCGTGACAAAAAGCACGTGATTTGTGTTTACTTTGAGTAATGGTGTACAATTAAATATGGCCGCTGTATTAATAAAGTTTCATATAGGCTCGAGCTTTTTTTAAATGATGTGTTGTGTTTTAAGTCTTATTAAGATTTAAGCTGTATTATGTATGTTCAATAAAATAGGCTATTTTATTATTATCATAGACATAGATCATAGACGATGTGAGCCTAATAGTGACTTGACTAGATAGCCTATTCACCAACAATATCACTTGACATCGTAGCCTAGCCTACGAAACATTAAAAGTGTAGGCCTATAAAGTGAAATTGAAAGTGTAAATAGGTCTAGCCGGCCCTAGCCTAATCACATTAATCAATTAATCTACAGTACTACTATTTACCTCCTTATTTTTGAGTAGGATAGCCAATATTCAGATGTGAATTTTGCATGATAAAGAAGTACTTCTTTTTTACCACGTTACGTTTGTACCTCAAGTGGGTTCTATATTTACACAAATACGTCACTAAATTTACACACAAAAATTAAGCTCCGCCCACTGAAAACGCTCTATAGCTATATACTAGTCGACCCGTCGACTCGTTGTGGCCATACAAAAGATATAAATTAGAGATATCAGAAAAATTAGAGAGATTATACAAAATGGATAATAAAAACACATCGTATTCTGCACAGAGGCAAAGCGGCAGCTCCTTAGGCTGGCATACCAAAGGTCCTGAGTTCGAGCCCTGTTGAATGCTAGGATTTGTTCACGAATCCTAACGGTGTCCTTGAGTCTACCCAGCTCTGATGGGGTACAGTAAACACGGCTGTGCATTGCGCAGTCCACACAATCTCCTAGTATGCCGTGGCCACAGAAACTGGTGAACACTGCTTTACCATTCTTATGGATCAAATTTGTCCGACGAGATTACATTTGTTTTCCTACTTTGTACATTTGTTTTCCTACTTTGTACATTTGTTTTCCTACTTTGTACATTTGTTTTCCTACTTTGTACATGTGTTTTCCTACTTTGTACATTTGTTTTCCTACTTTGTACATTTGTTTTCCTACTTTGTACATTTGTTTTCCTACTTTGTACATTTGTTTTCCTACTTTGTACATTTGTTTTCCTACTTTGTACATTCGTTTTCCTACTTTGTACATTTGTTTTCCTACTTTGTACTTTCCATTTAAAATTATTATTTAAATAAACTGAATACACGGGAATTACTCTATCGGAAAATCGGAAAGACTGTTCAAAGTGATACAGCAGAGCAAAGGGAAACGACTCTAGATTATTTATAGTCTTCATACAGGATCATAGTGTTTGTATATTTGCATACTTGAGTATTATTTTATTTATTTTATTAAAAGCCGAATAATTCAGAAGAATATACTAATATAATAAAATACATTTTGCGAGAAATTAAGAATAAATTTGCTTAGCTTTTGACGAAAACATTCGAAAGGTGTGGAAGTTTATAGTGAAGAAAGAAACAAACAAACATTTAGAGACTCGCTGTTAATTAAAGAAACTCATACAAATGAAATGAGTTGATCTAAGAAATAACTCTTGAATAAACACACAAAGGATTTCTTTATGTTAAGGTATTAAATGATTTCTATACACCTGCACAAAAAGAATTTTAAAACAAACTGTAGGCCTATAACAATCCATATAGCTATAACAATATAAGAGACAGACGACATATACAAGTATGGAGAAAGACAGAACAGAATGGAGGGATGGAGGCATAAAGAATAACGTGGTAATGAAGGAATAGAATAATTACTTATCAAGTGTAGCCTATAACAGCTTTGGATAGAATGAGCGACAGAGAGAGTGATTTCCAATTTCTATCACAGACATAATGGAGTGAACGGCTCACAAGAGTGAGTTGAAACTATAATATAACGCGTTTAAAAGAAAAAAAAGAGAGAGAAAATGGTGTGAAGAATTGGTCAGCTGATTGGAGATAGACAAAGAGTGGCTCTATCAAATCTGTTTGGGAATTGAGGGGGGAATGGTGTGTGGGGGAAAGGGGGGGGTTGTAGAAGTGACCAGCTCCGGCAGACTGTATTTAACCCTGGGCGCTGTGACGGTGGGGGGGGGGGGAGCGGCGGTTTCGGAGCGGGGGCGTTGGAATGGGTGGTGGGGGGGAGTAATGAGTGGTCAGGAGATGGGTCAAGTGAAATAGCCCAGACTAAACTGGTGTGGGGGGGGGGCCTTGGGGTGTTGGTGGTGGGGGGGGGGGGTGATGTAGCGACTACTCTATAGAATAGAAGGCTGGTTGGAAGGGGAGAAGGTCATGGAAATACTATGTGTATGTAAGCGTTAGTACATGTGTGTGTGTACGCGTTAGTGTAAGCGTCAATGAGTATATAAAAAAGAAACACCATTGTGGCAATGGTAGGGGAGATAATTGTGTGTGTGTGTCTTTGTGGGACGTGGTGGGGGAGATGGTTGTGTGTGTGTGTGTCTTTGTGGGACGTGGTGGGGGAGATGGTTGTGTGTGTGTCTTTGTGGGACGTGGTGGGGGAGATGGTTGTGTGTGTGTCTTTGTGGGACGTGGTGGGGGAGATGGTTGTGTGTGTGTGTCTTTGTGGGACGTGGTGGGGGAGATGGTTGTGTGTGTGTGTCTTTGTGGGACGTGGTAGGGGAGATGGTTGTGTGTGTGTGGCTTTGTGGGACGTGGTGGGGGAGATGGTTGTGTGTGTGTGTCTTTGTGGGACGTGGTGGGGGAGATGGTTGTGTGTGTGTGTCTTTGTGGGACGTGGTGGGGGAGATGGTTGTGTGTGTGTGTCTTTGTGGGACGTGGTGGGGGAGATGGTTGTGTGTGTGTGTCTTTGTGGGACGTGGTGGGGGAGATGGTTGTGTGTGTGTGTCTTTGTGGGACGTGGTGGGGGAGATGGTTGTGTGTGTGTGTCTTTGTGGGACGTGGTGGGGGAGATGGTTGTGTGTGTGTGTCTTTGTGGGAAGTGGGGGGGGGAGAGGGTAGAGTAAATTGTCCTTGTCTTTCCCTTCCTTATTCTTTTTATTTTGTTATTTTGATCGAGTGGTCTGAAATAGCCTCGGGTCAGTGCTTTATTGTCTGAGTCCACACAAACTGTCCACTGCTGACCAGTATACAGGGGGCGATAACTACATTAGCTCTTGCTGCCTAGAAAACTAATGTGCTCACCCCAGTATTGACCAGTCATGGAGAGAGAGAGAGAGAGAGAGAGAGAGAGAGAGAGAGAGGGAGAGAGAGAGACTGAAAGAAAGTGAGAGAGAAAGAAACGGAGAGAACTACTGATTGAAAGATAGTATAAATCTTTCTAGACATTTACAAATAGATTTAGTTTCAGACATTTACAAATACATTTAGTTTCAGACATTTACAAATAGATTAAATTTCAGACTTTTACAAATAGATTCAGTTTCAGACTTTTACAAATAGATTGAGTTTCAGACTTTTACAAATAGATTCAGTTTCTGACTTTTACAAATAGATTCAGTTTCAGACTTTTACAAATAGATTGAGTTTCAGACTTTTACAAATAGATTCAGTTTCAGACTTTTACAAATAGATTGAGTTTCAGACTTTTACAAATAGATTCAGTTTCAGACTTTTACAAATAGATTGAGTTTCAGACTTTTACAAATAGATTCAGTTTCAGACTTTTACAAATAGATTCAGTTTCAGACTTTTTCCTACCGGTTCAAAATACAAATATTAAAAAAACAAAATTGGGAATATGTAGAAGGGAGTTATGGATGGAGGAGAATTGAGGGAGGTGAGGGGGGAAATGGGAGAGATGAGGGGGGGGGAATTGACATATACGATAGACAGAAAAATAGATTAAAAGTTTGCTAGAAAGAAATATAAATAACTTGATTCGCATAACAAATATTGAGTGACATCCGACTATTATAAACATTCTCATTATTTGTTGAAAGAGAGAGAGAGAGAGAGAAATAGTCTCCCACGTGTCCATGTCAAGAAGAATACAGTAACGACGGCAAAGTGATAGAATTTAAGAATTGGGGGGAGGGGTAGAGTAGACTACGGGGGAGAACAGACAGGGGCGTAGCGTATTGCCCCCCCCCCCCCAGCCCCCTTCTATGCCAATCAATGATTGTAAGATATGATATACAACTCAATTTAGAATTCAAAGATGAAAAGAAAGTTCTAGAAGTAAAAAAAAAAGCAAAAATGTAAACATTAAGAAACTTTTGTTTCTTTGTTAGATTTTTAAAGCAGATTTGTTCAAAATGGGGGAAAGTTGAAACAAATCATCAATAATACAATCAATAATACAATCAACAACATCAAGTGGAATGACAAGAAAATAATTATAAACTATCTTTTTTTTTTCTCTGTCTCAAAACTCAATTCCAACTGGACATTTTTCATCAGTCATTTTACATCAGTTTTACATTTTACATCAACAGAAGTAAGAAACAAAAACACGTTTACACCAGTTCATTTCATTCTCTTTCTCTAGCTCCCCCCTCTCCAGCCTCTAATCTCTCTCTCTCTCTCTCTCTCTCTCTCCATTCATCTCTCCCCCCTCTCACTGTAAAACTATTTTCCTGATACATTAATTTTGTTTGTTTCTAGTAAAATCCAAAGCTATGAATCAAGTCTCGAGAAAACAAACAGTGTCTGTCTGTCTGTGTGTCTGTCTGCGACGGGGTTTAAAAAATCAATAATTTACTTTCACTCCTAAAGTACCATTGGTGTAAGTGCATCTAACGCAATTTCACTCACACACATACACACACAGATACACACTGTGTAAGAAGTACCAACTGCAGTACCAAGAAATCAGACTATACGTACTTTAGCTGAAAAGTGCAGATCTGATGTAGATAGATCCAGTTATTAATAGTAAGGGGAAGGAGGGGACCCAAAGAAAAATATATTAGAATAAATTATAGAGTCTATAATAGAAAAAATGTTGGATGTTATCAACTGTAGACTTTATTGAAATCTAAATTATGAATGGTGGGACTCAATTCAAATAATAGAATGCTTGGTGCAATTCATTGCAATCAATATTATTGATTGTAGAATTAATTACAAGCAATATTATGAATAGTGGAGTTCATTACTGGAAAATTCATTACCAAAACACATCTTCAAAGGTCAACTGTAAAGCTTTAAAATTACCGATCTGGTACTTGATGTATGTAGGTTAGTGTTAACCAATTCTGATACAGTCTGTCCATGGACAGACTCTCAAACATAGCCTTAAACCAGAGTCAGTAATATAGAACACATTCTTTGACTCCCAGCCCAGGGCGTACGCCGAATTAGTTAGAGGAAATATCTTTATTCGAATACGTTGCCATGAGAGGGGGAAAGGGGACCCACATTTGTTCCCACCGTTACATACGCCCATGCTCAAATCCGTTCATCAGGTACTCCTCGCTGTTTGCTTCATCTCAATACCACTACAATTTTTAAACAATAACTTAACTACAGTAATGACGGGGTGGGGTGGTTGTGGCTAGTGAGGATACAATGGTGGATGGAGAGAGGGAGGGGAGAAAGAGGGCCTGGGGATGGAGCCGCCTTGCAATATCGATCTTGCAAGATCGATTCTGAGAACTATTGAAATCCGCCCCTACCCCCCTATGTCCGTAATCTTCACTTAGGTTCTAGCGAAAATAGTGTGTTTTTTTTTAAGTAACGTTTCCGGAAACTGCAATCAATGACGTCATTTGCTCTTTGGCTTTAAACAACACAGAAACAATGGCCGCCTGTTTGTTTTCTTGAGCGTGTGTGTTTGTGTGTGTTTTTTCCAATTTCAAAACACACAAATTTTCGGACCCAAAATTTCGTGCTCAAATCCAATTGTTTTCAAACTAATGGAGAGAAGAAGAAAAAACTAGAATGAAACAAAACAAACAAAATGAAACAAACCAAAAGTTTGAAGGTAGATGTCGCCACTGTGTGTGAGTGCCTCCCCCCCCCTCTCCCCACCTCGCCGTTCCACTCGCTTACAACGCCCTATACCTCCCCCCCCCACCCTCCTGCCTCCTCCATGATTGCCAACTGCTGGGAGGATTTCGCCTGGGACTACTCTCAATCAATTTCAAGGGTCTGCGCGTGGAGAGAGAGAGAGAGAGAGAGAGAGAGAAGTGGGGGTGGGAGTGAGCAAGTAGTCCCCAAGATTTATGATGGACAGGCGAGTGGTACGAGGGACCTTGGTGACAGGTCTGGTCCGGGGATAGAGTTGAACAAAAAAAAACAAACTAGAAAGAAATAGCGTGCTGGTCCCAAGTCAATACGGACTTGTTTGGGTAGCAGGCTGGATGGGCAGTTATGGGTCCAATACTAAATTACTTCGTGACCCTAAAAGTGGTTAAAAGAAAAAATAACACGTTAATCTAATTATGGATAAGCTTAATCTACAAAGAGGACATGGTGGCCTGTAGCTCGTTTGGCAGGCGTACCGAAAGTCCTGGGTTCGAATCCTGGTGAAGGCTAGTATTTGTTCCCGGGTGTGCCCCAAGTCTACCCAGCTCTGATGGGTAAGGCTACCTGACTTTAGTTAGGGTAAAGTAAAGGCGGCTGGGCATTGTACTGGCCACACAATACCCTAGTATACCGTAGCCACATAAACTGGTGAACGCTTCACCGGCCTTATGGATCAATTTACTTAAATTGCAAATAAGGCGAACATCGCCTTAGGAAGCTCATATTTGCGCCACGTGACACAGACCTCGCTACGGTACTCAATCTGTATGTCTTAAGTAACAGCACGTAGAAAACACTTTTCCAGAGGAAGTTAGGGGAGTGTGGTGGTGGTGGGGGGGGGGACCACCAATTCAGTAAGGCCAGTGCCCCACTTATTGTCAACTCCACCTGTGTCCAGTTTCCATTTATGATAAATAATCACAATATACTTTGATAACATTCCGATCAATAAGCCTGGTGATAAAATTACAGGTTTCCAACAGGTCACTGCCCTAGAGGTGCCTATAACGGAAGGTTGAGGCCCAACCTGGGCTCGCGGCGTCAAAATTGCAGAGAAGCAGAAGAGATACCTTACCGTTGAGTTACATACACACAGATACGGCCCCTTATAGTATAAAAGTCTAAACGTGTCCTTGTCTGTTTGCTTGATTCGTTTTTCTTTGTACATTTTGACACTGGCATATTCTTTTCAATGCTGTTGTCCATACGCGAAATGTCAAGGTTAAAGGTCAAACCGGGCACTGCCATGACAAGGAGGATGAAGAGGTCATCCCCTGAGTCTCACCTAAAACCCACTTAGTCACTTCAACGGCTACCGCCGGATTGGGTCCGCACACCACACACAGAGAAAAATATAATTCAATATTGCACGCGATATTAATTAGGATAGGATTAGAGTTAGTGGAAAATATAACGGTAGCAGACAATAAGGCAGGGAGGGGGAGAGGGCGGAGGGGTAATTCAATTAGTGGACAGTCACATCAAGCCTCATCACCAGTTGTCCTCTATGACCTCTTCTTTCAACCCCCCCCCCCGGTCCCTTCTGCTGCGCTGTCAGTCTATGGTTCCACCGGAGAAAATGGACAGTCTGCTGACCGCTACATTATGGAAAGAAGTTCCGCGGTCAGGAAATATCGGACGGTCATGCGGAAGGGGTTGAGTAGTTTGGGGGAAAGAGGGGTGGGGGTGGTGGAGGCACGCGGTGGTTTAGGGAAACATAAAAATATATTTGACTCGGTTTATTTGAGCCTCTTTACCCGAGACATCTGGCGAGGGCATTTAATAAAGAGGGAAATAATAAACAGATGCATAATCTTTTTGTAAATATAAAAAGCGAAAGCAATTTTAAATTGTAGCAAATATAATATATAAATTAGGACATTAGACAAAGAATTGAAAGAAAATTAATTTAATTTATATTTACAGTAAAATCTTTTTTCCATTTTAAACAAACTGAGACAAATAACAATGTACATTGCATTTATAGAACAACATTTAACCCTTATTTGTTACAAAACTAGTGGGGAAAATGTTTTTTATAAGTATTAATTTGTCTGGGAACATCTCTAAACTTTATTTTACAATAGATACGTTTTATCAAAGAAATATATAACTACAATTTTACTACGTATGGTTTTCGTGAAAACCAGATAGGCTGCTTTACGAAAGAAATCTTTATAAATATTACAGAGAGCTCAAATCAATCTTAATATAAAGCAGGCGCTACTCTTGCACCGTTTCATTGAAATCAAGTTGTTTAGATTATTCATAAATGAAGTCTCAAATGATATCATGTCTCAAGGTACTAGCATATAACCAATGAAATCTCGTATACGCTATATTTGTGGGACTAAACTAATAGTCAAACAGGGTTAGACTAGAGTACACATAGTGATAAAGTAGATCTAAGATTAGCCAACTTACGGTCAAACAGCCCATAAGACTGTCCTCAAACTGTAGCTGGAAAGCCCTTTGATCAGAACACCACTCGAGCAGTTCTCGCGCTGCGCTCTGAAATCCACTCGGGTTGTTCAAATGCTGAAAGTAAATCATTGCAGTAAATCATTTAGGCTTATTAAACTATTACAATAAATCATTTAGCCTTGTTAAACTATTACAATAAATCATTTAGACTTATTAAACTATTACAATAAATCATTCAGCCTTATTAAACTATTACAATAAATCATTTAGCCGTATTAAACTATTACAATAAATCATTTAGCCTTATTAAACTATTACAATAAATCATTCAGCTTTATTAAATCTTCATTTCAATTATAAACAACGCGTCTTCATCTATTGAAGAACTATTTATAACTATTTACGCCCAATGTAGTTTGTATAATTTACCCTAATTAAAAATAAAAAAAAAACCATGGATAAGCGTAGGACGCAATATTTTACTGTATACAAGGACCGTCTGTAACATATAAGATGAATTGAGAATGGCACATGCTAATAGGTCTTTAGCATTTGACAAACAAACAAAAAATCGCATTTAAAAAAAAATGTTTTTGGATAATAATTGTTTAAACTTGAACATTTCAAAGCTTGACACAATCAACTCCAACGGTGTCTTGATTTGTATATATACACCTGATTACATTTACAGTAAACTATCACTTCCACGTATAGGTAAATATTTTAATTACATTTAGATCTTAACAGCCAATGATATTCATTGCCAAAAATCTATATTATATTTACACCTAAATATCTAATTACACGTGCAACCGAATCTCTAATTACATCGACAGCTAAATATCTAATCACTTTTAGGAATACTATATCGAACTATTTTCCAAATATATAATAGCCAATGACCATTTACAGCTAAATGTGTGATGGAGTGGAACATATCATTATCATTAGCAAGCCAGGTAGCTCTTCCAGAGCAAGTCAAGTAGAGTGGTCAAGGTATATAATATAATAATATAAGCTGGTAACGAGGTGAGCTCAATCAAGACCATCGTAAATACTTACTTACGATGGTCTTGGCACAATGCCCTGCAGACTAACATACAAGCAATACACTTTTACAAATGGTAGTGTGGTGCCCCAATGCCCTGCAGACTAACATACAAACAATACACTTTTACAAATGGTAGTGTGGTGCCCCAATGCCCTGCAGACAAACATACACACAATACACTTTTACAAATGGTAGTGTGGTGCCCCAATGCCCTGCAGACTAACATACAAACAATACACTTTTACAAATGGTAGTGTGGTGCCCCAATGCCCTGCAGACAAACATACAAACAATACACTTTTACAAATGGTAGTGTGATGCCCCAATGCCCTGCAGACTAATATACAAACAATACACTTTTACAAATGGTAATGTGGTGCCCCAATGCCCTGCAGACTAACATACAAACAATACACTTTTACAAATGGTAGTGTGGTGCCCCAATGCCCTGCAGACTAACATACAAACAATACACTTTTACAAATGGTAGTGTGGTGCCCCAATGCCCTGCAGACTAACATACAAACAATACACTTTTACAAATGGTAGGGTGGTGCCCCAATGCCCTATATTAAACATGCGACAAATCAAGCTTGCCATCTGCATATAAACTCCTGGGATGTAGAAATAACAACAAAAAAAGGGCAATGTTTTTTTTAAATCAGGATTTTAAACCCCGGAAGATGTTGGACTGATAATGTAAAATGCCATATCAGTTAAACACAAACCTCGTTGTTGATTTATGATGCAATAAAATAAAATGAATGTTATTCCATTTAATGTAACAATGCGTTTTAATTTTGTAAAATATTTTTTTAATGGGCAAAGACTTACATAAGGGGCGGTGGGGGAGGGGTCACGTTTGGCACTGAAATATGATTCTTTTTTTCAAAAAAAATCAGAAGAGAATTGAACTAAAACCAACACAAACAAATCAAGTTAGGAATTTTCCAAAAAGTGTTAAGAAAGTGTTTTTTTTTAGAAAGCATTAGATATCTCCAACAATTGACTTGGTAAATAGAAATAATGTGTTTTTATATCAAATGATTTTATTATTTACATCGCGTATTTATTTAAAACCCTTTAGTAGATCATTTTCATCTTTAAGACAATCTTTCTTTTCTTATTGTATAATCTTTCTTTACTTTAAGACAATCTTTCTTTTCTTATTGTATAATCTTTCTTTACTTTAAGACAATCTTTCTTTTCTTATTGTATAATCTTTCTTTACTTTAAGACAATCTTTCTCTTCTTATTGTAAAATCTTTCTTTACTTTAAGACAATCTTTCTTTTCTTATTGTATAATCTTTCTTTACTTTAAGACAATCTTTCTCTTCTTATTGTATAATCTTTCTTTACTTTAAGACAATCTTTCTCTTCTTATTGTATAATCTTTCTTTACTTTAAGACAATCTTTCTTTTCTTATTGTATAATCTTTCTTTACTTCATAATCTATTTAATACAACTGCCACAGCAATGTACTCCAAGAGCGCACTAACCATGCTAATTTTAATAGCATGGATGGAAGCGCCATGTAAATTACCGTTATTATTATTACTAATTGTAATTTTGTTTTCTCTGTTTGAAATCGGTTCCAACAAAACTCTCTCGAGAAAGCGTTGAAAGAACAATAAACATAGACCTCCTACATGACACCTTAACCCTTACAGTCCCGGGCGCGTATATAGCGGAACTGAAGGCAGCATAGATAGAAGTAGGTCGGTACGGGAAGGGTTAAATAGATCTTTTCCTAGAACATAATACAGTTTGGTGAGCGGAGTGTAAAATATTGATAATTTATTAGGACTCAATCTTGGATATCAGACTACGGCCCGCGGGTCGATTACCACCCAGAAGTGCATTCTTCGACGGAATTCTCGGATTAAAAAAAAAGATTACAATTCATTAAATTATTTTATTCATCATCGTTTGAACGTTACTGTATGAGAAATTTCAACTATTATAAACATTTTCTTCTTTATACAAAGTCTTTCTATAAATAGTTGTGCATTAGGTTTAAATGAAACGAATGAAAATCTTGAAATATTTTTCGCATTTATTTTTATCTTTAAAACAAATCATAATACAGCCGGCAGTTTATTTCACTCGTCTGGCGCTCAAAGCGATTTGAAATTGAGACTAAATGGAGTAGACAAGAATATTTGCAGACGTAGATCTTATAATATTCTGAGTAAAGGGACTTGTGCTAATTTTTATTATTGTTATTATCTATATATATATAAATTAGACTGTGTGTGTGTTCAACCAATGACCTTATTGTCTCATATTATACTTTTGCGACTTCACTTCGGACATGTGTCTTCGCTAGCTAAGTGGATAACGTATCGGATTGCCATGCGGGCGACCCGGGTTCGATTCTCCTGTTAGGCTATTCTATACCTTTATTTTCTAGAAATTTAAAATTTTTTTAAATAATTTTACTTTAAAAAAAAAGATTGTAAATCTACGAGCAATATCGGGCAATTTCGATTTTCGTTAAATAAAAAGACTTAGTCTCTACCTATTTTTTTCCCGATTACAATATTGATTTTAAATTACTTTCCTAAATGTTTTCGGTAAAAAATATTTTTATTATTAGATTTATATCTTTCTGTTCATTGTAGTTTATACATTTTTTATCTGTAGCTTATACAGGTCTGTTTTATTTTCCGCCGGGAAACGCCGGGCAATTTAGCTTGTTGTAATATACAAGGGCATGGATTGTATACGTTTTGCTTCTATTTGATTATATTTGATATATTGATATATATTTGATCTGGTTATATTATTTTATTGTACCTGACACAAACGTACCTTTCTGTACAGACTATTTTTGCACCCTACGCCTTACACTTATCTGCTAACTGTCCATCGGGCTAATGGTTGATCTTTAGTTCTAGTGTTTCTGTAAGCTTACCAGTAGACTGGGGTTCACTTCTCACTAAGCGGAAATCGACCTCTTTCTTATATTTGTTTTCTAATGAAGTACGTTTCCCGCCTAAACAGCAGATTTGTATCAACCCAAACTACCAGCGGCCGCTCACCAGATGACTTCATCTTGACCGATAAATTCTGGACACCCTCCTGCTTCCGTCTCAGCCAACTTCTCTCCCCCCCCCCCCGCTTTTCCTCACTCCTCATTCCACCCCTCCCTGTCGAGTCTAAGGGTCGTCAATAACGCGAGAAGACACCAGCCAACAGAGAGAGAGGGAGAGAGAGAGGGAGAGAGAGAGAGAGAGAGGAAGAGAGAGAGAGGGAGAGAGAGAACGAGAGAAATTGGTAATGGCCAGACAAAGACATCCCCTAGAGCCGTAGTGTATCATGGCCCTATTGCGTGTCCCGAGCCGTTAGCTCACTTTGGCACTGGGGGCTTGTCCGGAAACTCACTCGCTGTGTACTTAGAAGCTGCTCAATAAAAACATTTGTATGTGTGGGTGTATGTGTGTTTTTGTTGTTTTTTAAATTATCTCCCCTGTTTTATGATTTTCTTGATTTTGTTTTGTACATTACATTTGCCGAACTGATTATCATATGAAAGTAAAGTAATTAATGGAGACAAAGAGACAGAGAGAGGCGGGGGGGGGGGGGGGGGGGTGAGACGGAGAGAAGGATAGTTAGCGCAGGCCGACGGGAGGAAAAGAGAGGGACAAGGGGTGCAATATACGCATAGAGAGAAAGAGAGAGAGGCGGAGAGTGTGTTTGTGTGCGTGTGTGAGAGAGTAAAAAGGGATAACGAGAGGAAGCGTAAAAGAGGAGGAGAGAGTGCACGAGAGATAGAAGTAGCAAGAGAGAGAGACATGGAGAAAGAGAGGCAAACAGAGGGTCAGAGATGGCGCAAGAGAGATACTACACGGAATGGAGAGGTAGGGAGAGAGAGAGAGAGAGCAAGAGATACTAAGAGATGACAAGATATGTGGAGAGTGAGAAAGAGATCAAGAGAGGGGACAAGAGAAATGGGTGTAGACGGAGAGAAAGAGAAAATGAAGAAAAGGCAAGAGAGAGTGGGGAAAGAGAGAAAACGCACAAAACATAATAAGAGAGAGAGAGAGAGAGAGAGAGAGAAAAGAAGGATTATGTTTGAAAGATAATGAAATAAAACCACTGTACCAGTGCAGTACCGCTAAGGTTTGCGATGAGATGAAGGTATTAATTTAATTGAATTTTCTAATGTCATTTGCGACCATGAAGAAAAAAAAAGCAGGATATAAAAAACAACACGAATATAAAAAAACAACAAGAAGACAAAAAAAAAAAGGATCTACCACGCAGAGGTGGTCGGAACTGATGAGTGGGTTGTGGCGGCACAAACAAAATACTTCTAATCAATATTATTGAGAGAGTCCCCAGGGGCGTGGCACTCCTGACTTGACTCCTACTTCCCGTTCACTAACGGAGAAAGAAGAACAAAAAAAAAATATGTGTATATATCCGCGCTGGAAGGTTTAACAATGAACGACTGCTACACACGAACAGCTTTTTTTGTTGTTGACCAAACGACGAATTAAATCAATAAGGAAATAAAGCCAAGAATTGTGTTAGCTAACATGGGTTGCGTTTATGGGCGCTAAAAGTGTGAGGAGGAGGAGGAGTTGGGTGGAGTGGAGAGTGGGGAGTGGAATCAAAGGACGGCATCCGGCATGAACAAACAATACAATAACAACAACTACAGAACAGAATATTTTGGATAGAATATTTTGTATTAAAATTAAATGTCCGAAAGATGATTCTTGTAGAAGGATATGTTTTTTAGTATTTATATAAGCTCCCTGTAGCATAACCAGATGGAGTTGGGCGGGGCGGAAAGAGGGGTTACGATGGTACAACGGAAGCGGGAACGTGTATTTGACTTACTGGGTACCAAACAATAATTATGGGGTTAGTCAATGCCATCACAATGCCCAGCCGCCTTTACTTTCCCCAATTGTAAGCGTGTTCTCTGACAATTGTCAACTATGCTTCACT
Organism: Anisus vortex; assembly: GCA_949126835.1. Lineage (NCBI taxonomy): Eukaryota > Metazoa > Mollusca > Gastropoda > Planorbidae > Anisus > Anisus vortex. The sequence continues at coordinate 30,968,538 of OX421494.1, forward strand.
AGCCCTAATGATCAACAAGATATGAAAAGTATACTATCAATACTTTACTAATACAATTTTTAAACACACACACACACCTGGTATTTTAATACATTATTCCTTATCTCTTTGGACGGTTCTTATAAAAAAAAAAGTAATTCCATCCTGGGGTTACGGCAAAATAAATAGATTTAGTCAAATTAGCAAGCTTAATTAATTATTGTGGACTAAGAATGTAATATTTATTTTAAAAATGTCCTTCAAAACAAAGAAAGAAAGACAGAAAAAAAAACTCGCCTGAACCATCGTTATTATTATGCCTTATATATAAACAATATAACACTAGATAGGCTAACTAATAACAAAAGTTTAACTTGATAAACACATATAAAAAGGGTGAATAGTTTTGTAAGATATAAAAACAAGCGTAAAAGTTATTAATAATAGTTTTTTGGTTTTGTTTAAAATTACCATCTTGTGTGTGGTGTTACGTTTTGAACTTACCCAAGTACAACTAGAAGGTAGCAGAAGGAATGGTCATTACGAGAACATCACTTGGGGGAAGACGAAAACGTCCGTTCTTCCATTAACAACGGATCAATGCATAGTAGCCAAAGCAGTAGAAAATTGTAACGAGTTATTCCTTCGGGAACAGTGTTGTGATATGGGAGGAGGGCTGGGCGAGGGCTGAACGGTGTGTGGGGAGAGAGGGAGGGGCCCACACGGAGAGGACTTCATCCCTAGATTAGAATAACAGTTTTATAAGCATTATAAGCGAGAAGAGAAAACACGGAAGTCTTCAGATTAACCAATGTCTAGATATGAAATCTTGGTATATTGTTATATTATAAATAAAATTACAAAAAAAAAAGCATAATAATATCGAATTGGTCAGTGTATAGAAAATATAAAGGTATGTTACCCGGCTCTGAAATAAAATAAAATGCACAAATGAAAACTTGGCAATTATAATGATTGCAATAAGGCACTTGTAATGGTTGGTATTTTGTCCCAGTTTTTTTTTTTATAGTATCGTTGTCCCTGTTTTTGTAAGTTAATTTGTCCATGTTTCTTAGAGATATTTTGTCTATGTTTCTTAAATATATTTTGTCTATGTTTCTTAAATATATTTTGTCCATGTTTCTTAAATATATTTTGTCCATGTTTCTTAAAGATATTTCGTCCATGTTTCTTAGAGATATTTTGTCTATGTTTCTGTACAATCATGAACACAAAGAATGACAAACATAGCCGTGAATCTTCTCATGCAAATACCACAAAACGTCGAAGAAGAAGCTTTCAATCAAATGACCAACAAACACACGCTGTAGATCCCGACCAATCCCCCCCCCCCCCCCCCCCCAGCGTCCCACAACGGAGATGACCGAATGTCATCAATATTATATCCTATTTCTTGCGTCCGTCGGCCAAGTCCACTCCACTAATGGGCGCTACAGATCCATGAATTATGAACACATCTACTTCTTCAAGTGGACGCTAGACTCTCTTGAGTTGGACATGAATTATGATCCATGTAGCACCCTGGGTAAAACTTTTGGTGGCCCTACATGGACCAATATATGCTGTACAAAATAAACAACTACAAAAAACTACTCGAGACTGAAATGAAAAAATATATACAGAGTAAAAAAAAAGTGAGTGAGAAAAATAATTGTAAGAGAAATAACAGTGAGAAAGAAAAGGACGCGAGAGAAAAAATAATTGTAAGAGAAATAACAGTGAGAAAGAAAAAGACGCGAGAGAAAAAATAATTGTAAGAGAAATAACAGTGAGAAAGAAAAAAGACGCGAGAGAAAAAATAATTGTAAGAGAAAAAACAGTGAGAAAGAAAAAGACGCGCGAGAAAAAATAATTGTAAAAGAAAAAACAGTGAGAAAGAAAAGGACGCGAGAGAAAAAATAATTGTAAGAGAAATAACAGTGAGAAAGAAAAGGACGCGAGAGAAAAAATAATTGTAAGAGAAATAACAGTGAGAAAGAAAAGGACGCGAGAGAAAAAATAATTGTAAGAGAAATAACAGTGAGAAAGAAAAGGACGCGAGAGAAAAAATAATTGTAAGAGAAATAACAGTGAGAAAGAAAAAGACGCGAGAGAAAAAATAATTGTAAGAGAAATAACAGTGAGAAAGAAAAAAGACGCGAGAGAAAAAATAATTGTAAGAGAAATAACAGTGAGAAAGAAAAAGACGCGAGAGAAAAAATAATTGTAAGAGAAATAACAGTGAGAAAGAAAAAGACGCGAGAGAAAAAATAATTGTAAGAGAAATAACAGTGAGAAAGAAAAAAGACGCGAGAGAAAAAATAATTGTAAGAGAAATAACAGTGAGAAAGAAAAAGACGCGAGAGAAAAAATAATTGTAAGAGAAATAACAGTGAGAAAGAAAAGGACGCGAGAGAAAAAATAATTGTAAGAGAAATAACAGTGAGAAAGAAAAAGACGCGAGAGAAAAAATAATTGTAAGAGAAATAACAGTGAGAAAGAAAAAAGACGCGAGAGAAAAAATAATTGTAAGAGAAAAAACAGTGAGAAAAAAAAAGACGCGAGAGAAAAAATAATTGTAAGAGAAATAACAGTGAGAAAGAAAAGGACGCGAGAGAAAAATAATTGTAAGAGAAATAACAGTGAGAAAGAAAAGGACGCGAGAGAAAAAAAAATTGTAAGAGAAATAACAGTGAGAAAGAAAAGGACGCGAGAGAAAAAATAATTGTAAGAGAAATAACAGTGAGAAAGAAAAGGACGCGAGAGAAAAAATAATTGTAAGAGAAATAACAGTGAGAAAGAAAAGGACGCGAGAGAAAAAATAATTGTAAGAGAAATAACAGTGAGAAAGAAAAGGACGCGAGAGAAAAAATAATTGTAAGAGAAATAACAGTGAGAAAGAAAAGGACGCGAGAGAAAAAATAATTGTAAGAGAAATAACAGTGAGAAAGAAAAAGACGCGAGAGAAAAAATAATTGTAAGAGAAATAACAGTGAGAAAGAAAAAAGACGCGAGAGAAAAAATAATTGTAAGAGAAAAAACAGTGAGAAAGAAAAAGACGCGCGAGAAAAAATAATTGTAAGAGAAAAAACAGTGAGAAAGAAAAAAGACGCGCGAGAAAAAATAATTGTAAGAGAAAAAACAGTGAGAAAGAAAAAGACGCGCGAGAAAAAGGAATTGTAAGTGAAATAACAGTGAGAGAGAAAAATAATTGTAAGAGAAATAATTTCTAATATATATATATATATTAACATTAACCGGTTTACTGTAACGACTGCGATAACCTGTTCCGTAAAAACCATTTACCCTGTCCCCTTTTGGATGCTGGAGCCATTATCATATTTTCACATGAACCGGAACCAGTAATATTTTGTTAACAATCGATTTTTATAACATTTTGTAATAAACCGGTTATTGACACACTTTTGCACAAGCCGCTTCGCCTCAACACTTTTGCTTCAAAACGATCAACTTGTGTGTTTGTGGTGCTCGGTAAATTTGGCAACGATATTTTCGTCAACGGTATTTTCGGCAAGGTAATTTTGGAAAAGGTAATTTCGGAATAGGTAAATTCGGCAAAACACGCAAAGCGGTCAAATTGGCAACGGTAAAATTGGCAATCATATAATATCCACTGTTTTTATTAAAAGTATTGCTTAGATTACACTCTAGTCCATGGATAGGCAACCTATGCAATGCGTGCCATAATTGGCACGCAGATCGTTTTTAAATGGCACATGAAAGACCACCAAAAATGGTGAAAAGAGCATGATAGGCTAATATTAAGGAGCACTTTGGCACGTTATTTAATTTAACGTCATCTAATGATCAAAGACAAGCATTTTAAATAGGCGCCAAATGTACCCCTTCCCCAGCCTCGGCGTTTCTCCCCCCCCCCCCCCCCCCACACTTAAGTTACGCCTCGGCAAAGGTCAAGGTAGGCAAAAACGAACACAGTGGTACGCGAATGTTCTTGACCGGTTACGTTAAGGAGAGTTAAAGAATTACTTTGCTGACCTCTAGGCCTATTCTCTCAACACAGGTTGTTGAGTGTGTGTGTGTGTGGGGGGGGGGGGGAACACATGGCCACCATAAAACATTTTATCACATTCCATTGCAGTCGGCTATTTGCCGTCAATCAGTACGCTACCTTTTTGTCTTTGTAGTTTTAAACTTTGTACCTTCTATGCTATAACGATACAAGTATACATTACTTAAATATATAGGCCTACAACAATACATATAGTTGGCTATATTTGATATAGAAACCTCGATAACTTACAAGAGATTTGTAGCTAAATGTGCCTTATAGCCTAAGTAAATTGGTTTAAACATTGAAAGTACGTTTATACAATTTATTAGGCTACCTATTAAATGTTTTATTTACAACTTTCGTTTGCAAAATAATTTAAATATATAAGAAAAGTAAATAACTAAATTATTTTTTCAAAATTGTAATAATAAAATGAAATCCAATATCATAATCAATGTTTTGATAGAAAGACTGATTTGTCTAACTAGCAAAAACAATGTTCTGGGATTAAAAAAGAATAAACGAATACCGTGCCCCCCCCCCCAACCTCTTTTAGTTTTCACTGCTTAGCCTGGTGCTACCAAGCTGGTCACTAACAATTTAATCGGTGGGGAGACGGGGGTGGGGAGACGGGGGTGAGAAGACGGGGGTGGGGAGACGGGGGTGGGGAGACAGGGTGGTGAGATGGAGGAGGGAGGGGCTTACGTTTGCTTTTGTTATCACGGCGAGTCTCATTCTGGTGTTTACGTAATATTGCCTTGCCTTGTTTCCTTGTGCTATAGACGGGGGGGGGGGGGCGGTTGGGGGGGGGGGTGTTTACATTATTTAAATGTTCCTTTTTTTGTATGCATTAGTTAAATAACGTAGAAGTTTTTCTTAAATTTAATTTTTAGTCAAACGAACTAATTAACTATTTTTTGTTGCCTAATTTGTTTACTTTATATATACATTTTTAGTGTCATTTTAGCACGTCTCATAAACTCAACGACTGGGGCCCATATCCTCCGCCTTCCTCATGTTACGCTATTGCAAACATGTCACAAATCAGGTACTTTCTATAATGCTAACTCCATTTCGTGCCATTAGCTTCATTTAGTAGACTAGAACAGGGGTCGGCCAACTTTAGATAATAGTGTGCCAAAGTAGCATTTCTAAATCTTTCAGAGTGCCAACGGCCTTATAGTCATCCTGCTCTTTTCATGCAGAAGATACGTAAACTTCTTTTTTGCTGGTCTTTCACGTGAAATTTAAAACCATACTGCGTGCCAAGTCTAGCATGCATACCGTAGGTTGCCCACCCCGGACTAGAGTGTAGTCCTACCAATACGGTCAATAAAAACAGTGGATATGTTAAGTTTGCCAAATTTACCGTTGCCAAAATCACCGCTTTGATCGTTTTGCCGAAATTACCGTTGCCGAATTTACCGTTGCCAAAATTACCTTGCCGAAAATACCGTTGACGAAAATACCGTTGCCAAATTTACAGTGATTCGTGTTTGTGTGTGATTGTGTGTTCATATTCTATCCGCTGTAATTACTGTCTAAAGTCTATAGTCTAGACTAAATGTCACTTTTCGGCCGAGGTGTAGACAGAGAGGCACATGCAAGTCTGTGTCTAGAGTCTAGACAGACTCGTTCACCCGTTTATAAAAAAAATCCCTCAGTGCCATGGTATAGAAGCCAACGCCAGACATAAGACAATTGAAGACAATTTCTTTCCGGTTAATATGAAGGTATCACATCAAAGGCTTGGCAATGGAGGAAGGTTGTTGTTTTCTTTACCTCATTCGACCGTATAGCGTGCTGCAGCCGGCTGTGCTGACACACACATACATACACAAACACACACTCTGTGTTATATAGCTAGTCCTGGCCTTCTAGAGTAAACACAAGATACCCGCTAAGGAGGGGACTTGAAGTTGTCAATAGTTCAAGTGTAAGCTAAACATGCTCTTATAAGTATTCTGACTAAACATTATAAATCGACGATATTCCGTCGTAACATTTACAAACTTCTATCAAGTGTTGGGTGGAAATATCAGTTTGTTTACATTGATATGATCAAATTAAGTGGATCAAAAATATTAAATTCACATTTGATCAGCTCATATGAAAGAAAAATGCTTTTACCCCCCGCCCCAGACTACCTTCCTATTTAAAACTGAACCAGGGCGCCGATGCCCAAGATGCAATTATATTACAATGTTTTATATTTTGTGCTGTGTGCAGCGGAAGTGGTATAGATCCTGGTAAGTGAAAAAGGCGGGATATTCTTTTCATTAAAACCACAGATCCTATTTACGGCCATTCCAATATAAATATATTTATGCAAATGTCTACCTGCTTTATACACTGCAGCCTATCGTTAGTCTGCTGTATGTGCTTTTCCATGTCAGGCCGGGGCTAGCGTGCCATTGGCTGGCGGAGATCACATGGCGGCGCATCCGATTGGTTTAGGTCAGGTGGTGATGACGTCGAGCTAAACACATCCAGCATCCGATTGGCTGCGATCAACCAGGGGGAATCCTCGTTGTCATGGAGACGCCTCCTTATAGATATGGCGCTGTTTGAATTCGGAATCTATCTTTTTGCTGGCCATCTGTAAAACAAAACAAAAATTAATTATTAGAAAGAGATAAAACATTTATATGTGATTAAATATAAAAACCTTTTTGTTGCACATTCTATCTAGGAAGTTTCAATTGTCTAAAGAGCATAACAGCTGATTGAATACTTTTGGAAATATTTGATACGTTTTGGCTCGTTACACCTATAATATTTTTTGTTACTTGCATTCTATTTGACTCGTTTATGAATACAGTTCACGAAAGCATCTCTGTCACTTTGTTAGTCAGTTTGCGCAAAGTGTTCTTCCTATTAGAGGTTCTCAGTACCTACTAATATGCGACAGGGTGGCCGAGTGGCAGCGAATTCGACTGGGGTACCGAAGGTCTTGAGTTCGAATCCTGGTAAAGGCTAGGATTTTTCCCCTGTACTCGAGGGTGTCCCTGAGTCGTGGGGCCGGTGAAGCAGCGTTCACCAGTTTCCGTGGCCACGGCATACTAAGTGATTGTGTGGCCAGCACAATGCACAGCCGCCTTTACTTCACCTTTACTAAGGTCAGGTACCCACCAGAGCTGGGTAGACTCAGGGACACCCTCGAGTCGAAGGGAAAAATTACACACCTACATTACCAGGCAATTACACACCTACATTACCAGGCAATTACACACCTACATTACCAGGCAATTACACACCTACATTACCAGGCAATTACACACCTACATTACCAGGCAATTACACACCTACATTACCAGGCAATTACACACCTACATTACCAGGCAATCACACACCTACATTACCAGACAATTACACACCTTCATTACCAGGCAATTACACACCTACATTACCAGGCAAGTACACACCTACATTACCAGGCAATTACACACCTACATTACCAGGCAATTACACACCTACATTACCAGGCAATTACACACCTACATTACCAGGCAATTACACACCTACATTACCAGACAATTACACACCTACATTACCAGGCAATTACACACCTACATTACCAGGCAAGTACACACCTACATTACCAGGCAATTACACACCTACATTACCAGGCAATTACACACCTACATTACCAGGCAATTACACACCTACATTACCAGGCAATTACACATCTCGAATGAAATATCCCCCCCCCCCCCCCCCCCATCCCGCCCTCCTCCCCGCCCGAAATAAAAACATGAACATGTAAGTGTCAATATTGAACTAATTTATTGGAATTACTATTTTGTATAAATTTTAAATTGTTTTTAGTATTATTCTGATATTGAATACACATAATAACATAGTGTTCGGGTTTGCCGTACATGTCTTATATGTTGCTCTCTTAATGAGGTCAGTCCATCCAGTTGTTATCTTTATTCTGCGCTAGTTGCATAGACACGAAAACAGACATAGAAATGACACAAACAAACAAACGAATAATAAATAAAAAAAATAGAAAACCCGTTAAGGTGAGATTTATTGTGACAATTGACATTTAGGTCAAACATTGACACTTTAAAAAACAAACACATCACAATGACACAGTCGATGGTTTAAAACCTGCAGAAAGTAGCACCACTCAGGATATAATCACTACTGTGTGTGGCACCACTTCAGTGCCGTGGCGTGAGGGCGGGACAAAGGCGAGCGCCAATCGGCCCGCGCCCCCCCCCCCTGAAATTGATTTTATTGCCAAGTGCGTGGGCTATTTCAAACTATTTCAAACAACTTTAAGGTGGAGGAAAGGTTGGTTTTAAAACACACACACACTCACACACACACACACACACACACACACACACACTCGCGTATGCACAACCACACGCGGATAGTACGATGTTGATGATGATGAGCAACAACAACAACAACAACTTGTGCAGTTCATTGGCTTATATATTTATCACACGGTCGTGTAAAGTAAAAACTACTCGAGGACCGTACATCATGCTTGTACAGGGGTCGGCAACCTGCGGATCGCGAGCCGCATGCGGCTCTTTCGATGTCAAGATGCGGCTCTACTGTTCCATGCGTAAATATTAATTTTTTTTTCAAAACTCATAAAAAATATTTTACTGCAAAATATATATATATATATCTATATATAGCCTAGCCTATATACTGAAAACATGACAAAATCACTCAACAGAGAACAGTGATAATAGGTGGAGTAAAAATAAAAATAAAAACCAAATAATAATACTTGTACATCCCGTTGGGAACAGTTCTATGCGCTGTAAACAGTTACAAACGAAGTACAGGCAAAGAATAAAAGACGAAAATGTATACATGTACAGCTGAATAATGCTTCTTGAATAGGTGCGTCTTTAGCTGACTCCTGAAGGTGTTGAAGCTAGGGCTCGGATGAAACTGTAGAGGGAAGGCATTCATGGCGGACGGGCCCCATAGAAGAATACACTTTGGCCAGCGGACACTAGCTTCGCACGAGGGATCTGAAGAGTTAGTGCATCAGAAGCCAAGCGGTAGCCAGTGCAGAAATCGGAGCAGAGAAGTGATATGAGTCGACTTCTTCTTAAGGACCAGTCGGGCAGCACAGTTCTCAACACGTTGGAGGCCCTGAAGGAGAGGCCAGCCAAGAGCGAATTGCAATAATCCAAGCGGCAAAAGAGGAGAGAGATGACAAGCTTAACACAAGCTTGCTTAGTGAGATGGATGGCAGCAATACGACGCAGATGGAAGAGGCAGATTTTGGTGAGGAAGGAGACGTGGGGCTGCATGGACAGCGTGGAGTTCACATAGACACCAAGGCTCTTGACAGTCGGGGAGAAAGGTAGGCCCTACTGTTGCGTCGGCCAGCTGAAGATCGGATGCAGTGAGGGACACGGACCTCCATTTCATACCGACGATTAGAGCTTCAGTCTTCTCACTGTTCAACTTTAACTTGTTTTCCGTCATCCAGTTCTTGATGTCCAGGAAACACATTGGGATGGAAGCAAGGAGCCCGTCGAAGTCTTCAGGCTCATCACTGTTATAGAACTCGGTGTCATCGGCGAAAGAATGATATTTCAGGTTGTGGTGTTCGATGATCAAGAAGAGGGGTTGGGTGTAAAGGGTGAAAAGAACTGGGCCGATGACAGACCCCTGAGGCACACCATAGTAGACATGAACAGGCTGGGATGATACAGTAGACAGACGGCTGAAGCTGACAGCCGCTAGTCACTTCTTAGACTACTATATATAACACCAAGCCAGCAACCCAGCGGGCGGTAGTGTTCAGTCTTCTTTAGAGCAAAGTTGTGAGTTGGAGAAAAGCATGCACGTCACGCTGCACAACTGGACAGTTCTAACCTCTAAAAGAAATGCCGCGAGTTGAGGCACTCATATTTGACGCATGGAATAGTATTCCAGAATGATACAGTGAGATGAAAAAGTTGGCATTTGGAGTGCTGACGATCTTCGAGTCAACATATTCTTGCGAGCAAGCGTTTTCTTGCATTATTAAATATAATAAAAAGTAAAGTAAGAAAGTAAAGAAACTAACAAATAAAAATCTAGAGGCGTGCTAGAAACTGAAAACAACAAGTTATGAGCAAGATTTAGCCAAACTTTCCAAAGGCATTCAAGGCCAATGCTCCATTGATGTAGCTATTGTAACTATCTATTACTCAATAATTATAGTTATAGGCCAACTATTTGATTACTTATCTTATTATTCTAGCAGAGCTAGCTAAAATACTTTAATATATTTTGTGCGCAACATTTGTATGTTTTATATGAATAAATAGGTCCCTATTATTTCATATTTAAAGCTGTTTATTTTAAATAAAAATCAATTTTGTAGGCCCTTAGGTAGGCCAATCCTACTCCTAATCAAATACGATAATATTGAAAAAAAAAGTTAGTGGCTCTTTAAAAACTGGGAAATTGTGTAAATTGTAACTTTTGGCTCTTCTGCCTCAAAAGGTTGCCGACCCCTGTGCTAGTAAGAAGAAAGTATCAAGTCTTTATAAATCACTAAGACCCTCCCTATCTGTTCAGCCTTGATTGTAAGGGATATTTTTTTTTACTAGAGCCAGTCATACTTAATTTATTTATGATAGAAATGTGTTGTTGTATTTTCACTAGGATAATCTCTGATAAATTTATTTGGTTCTGACGGCAAAGTGAATAAGAATAATTTTTGTTTGTTGAATGCTCATTAACGTCTGAAAGTGTACTTACTTATAAAGACAACGTGTGAAATACTAATTAATATAGCAAAAGTTGAACTGCTTGTCTATGCCTAACCCAACGAAAAACAAAACAAAACAAATAACAACAAATTATTATTCACCTTATGTCAATTAAACCTGATCATATAGTTGTGTTCGATTTATTATTATTCTATTTATTATTTAAACTCAGATCCCTTAGGAATCGTTATTAATATTTTGAACTTTGTAATGGAGACAGTTTTCTGAATATAATGGGCTACAATTATTACAACTGAAGTGTATCTTACAACAGTAACCAATACATCAATCTGAATCAACACAACACATCAACAACTTGTAATAACTACTACATTTGAAACAAAAAATCAATAAGTATTGATCGAAACCAATGTTCACAGCTAATGAACGACAACCGCTGCTGTTGTTTTTGTTTTTTTAAACTTGTTTAACTGCGGGACAGAGAATTTCACTCAGGGTAAATAATAATTAACTATTGTCAGGGGAAGATAATCTGTCAGGGGAGGTAAACAGACGAGACATGAACGTTAAGTATTGGATGAAATTTAAAAAAATTACATACCAACTATAATATTATCCTTATAAATCACATACATTTGAATAACAAAGAAATACTCAGAATTCACCACTAGATTACACAACCAACTATAATATCCTTATAAATGGTATAACCTATATTAAATGGATAGGTAAAGGAAAACGCCAAGAGTAGGAAAAAAAATGTACCGGAAGTTAGATGATCAAAGCTATGGCTGTCTATTTGAAATATATCTCTTTTGATCCGGGTTCTCAAACTAAAAAACAAAACAACAACACCCAGGTCGTCTGCTGAGCACTTTATCTCAATCATTCGGCACGAAATGGCGCTGAATTTCAGAGCGAGGAGCCCGGGTTCGAATCCAAGCCAGGATGTTGCAATAGAAAGTCTGGAAATTATGCAACCTCTGACATCTTTAAACTCCCCTCCCACTCCTTTCCAGGTCAAAGTTTGAATGCAAGTAAACGACTGGTTACAAATTCATTTTCATTAAACAGTTCTTTACTTTGTCTAACTACTAAACAGCCCTTCGACCAACAAGTGCCCACCCCCTCCCTACCCTACACCACACCCTCAACGAATGAAAAGAGTTTATTGAAACTTTTAACAAGAACTAATCTTGAAGATGTACATTTTATTAAGACAGCTTGGCTCAGATTTGTAAAGAGAATCACTACTTTGACCTCAACTAGTTCTGTATTATTTATTAACCCCAAGTTTTTAGTGTGCGTGGGAGTAAAACTTAAGTAGATTTAATTATTTATGCTCGTGGAGTTTGAGATAAATTTTGTTGTTGGTAGAATTAAAGAGAGTTCTCACAGGCTTCAAGGTTTTGTTTACTTGTTGACGTCACTTCCTTATTCTTGTAAGTTCTAGACTTTCTAGGAATTTTCTTCAGAGAATGTTGATAGAAATAGACGTACAGAGAGAGAGAGAGAGAGAGAGAGGGAGAGAGAGAGAGAGGGAGAGGGAGAGAGAAAGCGGTTGTTGTTCTAGTTGTCAGTTCAGGCCTAAAAATATGATACTGAAACTAGGAAATTGTGTGACCAGAACAACTAATGCCAGGTACCCTCCGAGTCGGGTAGACTCAGGGACGCCCTTCAGGACCGGGGAAAAATCCCACACTTCATTGGGGATTCGAACCCGGAATTTTCGGTACCACTAGATCACTAGGTCCCTATGAAAGGGGGATGGGGTTGCAGTTTGAGTGCAAAGCTCCGGGGCCCATGAAGTTCTAAAGGGGCCCATAATAAAACAATACGTTTAAAAAATATCATTAGAGTCCAAATCGTTTGAGCTTTTAAAGAGGCCAAAAGTCAGCACTGCTTCAACATATTACGATTATTTCGATATCCCTGGTTGTGTGAACTCTTGGCGTTATATTCATTTGACCTAGACAGACAAATAGACAGACACAGACAATTACACACCCATGATATTCTCCCAGACTATAAAGTATGCACAATAAAAATATCAACACAATGACAAAGGGACAGGAAAATATCAACAGAACACAAAACAGAAAAAAAGTCTAGTCTGTTGGATTGTGTTTTTCTCTTTCTTTCTTTAAACGTCTGATTGTATGGACAGAGAGGGCAAATCGTTATTGATTTATTAATACACAGAACGGATTTTACACGGCGAGAGTGGAAGGAAACGAGAGAGAGGGAGAGAGAGAGAGAGAGAGAGAGAGAGAGAGAGAGGGAGAAAGAGGGAGAGACAGAGGGAGAAAATAATGAGACTTCAAATATATTTCGACTTGGCGTTAAGTCCGTGAAGCTACATTTTGATATCATTGCTTAACTAAATTGAAATTTCTACTTGTTAAACTCACTTAATCCCCCCCCCCCCCCACACACACACACTTTCCATTATCTCCGCCGAGATACGTAATTGTGTGAGTGTGTGTGTGGGGGGGGGGTAAGGGGGTTCCGCGGGGATGTAGGAAATCTCCTTTCCTCCACTGGAACTTCCTTCTATTTTGTTGCATTATTATTTAACCAAGCAGCTAGACCAATAATATGAACCAGACCAACAATATGTGAGTACTAAACAGAAGACAGTGTAAGACAAGAGATAAACGTACAATTTAGTTGACTCCTAAGACTGAGCATCTTGTTAACATTTTCTCCTTGTTTGTTTACATTTCAATGCGCGAGTTATCCAAATGATAATCATACGACATGTGATAATGTTAATATAACAACACATTTAACTAGCTGACGAAAGCCTGCGATAGGAGAAAGCAATGGTTGTATTTTGACGTTTCGTCTTTCTTTGAATAAACTTTTGTCTTACACCAGATGTCCATGAACGTGTTGATTGCCTGGGAAGCCTAGAAATACATTTGGTTTTACTTGTACAAAAAAGAAACATTAAAATGAAATACTTAATAAACAATTTTTTTGTGGTAAAAATGTGAGAGTATCTAGTGTCACAGCTCATTATCTCGAGGTAAAAACTTCTTGAAACTTATCTGGAATAGTTTCTTTTGGCTGCGGAATAAAATGGTATCGTGTGGCCAGCTCAATGCCCAGACAAAATATTTTTCCACCTGAAACTCGTGAAATATACTACTCAGAAATGGATAGATTTAGATCCGAAGAAAAATATATATAAAATCGTTTGTTACAGGATTCGAACCCTATTGGAATCATAGACCAGGGGTCGGCAACCTTTTGATAACAGTGTGCAAAAGAATGATTTCTAATTCATTCGGCGTGCCAACAGCCTAAAAAGTCATCCTGCTGTAGCACTAAATTTCGTGTAGAATAGACTTGAGTAGACATTTAGGGCCTCTTCCGCGTGCCATTAAAAATCCCTTGGCGTGCCAAGTATAGCACGCGTGCCATAGGTTGCCGACCTCTGTCAGAGACGATTGCGCTAACATTCTGAGGTATGTATGAGTTACACTTGTAGTCGGTAACCTACGAAACGCGTGCCAGACTTGGCACGCAGAGACATTTTCATTGGCACGCGGACGACAATTCAAGTCTTTTTTCTACGATACATTTTAAGGTTTTGGCAGGCTGAATGATTTAGAAATCCTACTCAGGCACACTAGTATCAAAAGGTTGCCAACCCCTGGGCTACACAATCGGTTCTCAAACGTTTCTCACCGTGGCTTCCTCAAAAAAAAAAAGTTTTCCTATAGTTAATTTCCTTAAGTCATAGCCCTAACTTTTACATAAACAATTTGGAAGATTTATAAAAAAAAATATTTTTTTTCTATTACCGTGTTACAGACAAAATTTTTTTTTTTTCCAAATTATATTCGAAACGCTGTGTCAAAATATTTAAACAGTCTCATATTATCAAACAACAACGACAAACTCCTATTCACGTCTGCGACCTCATTCACGTAAGATATCCAAACCTTGGAACCTAAACCTCCCTCCCGCCGTGCTCCTCCCGTCTCAATCATTCTAATAAATGCTCGGTCTTTGTTGTCACGTGACTTAAACTGGAAGTTTCACCCGTAGAGTCATTCTCACACCCGGACACATGTAGACACACATAGATATAGGCACACACATATAGACATAGACACACACATAGACATACGCAGACATAGACACACATAGGTACATACACACACATACACACCCAGACAGACACACACACTCAGACACACGCATACATACACCGACAAACAAGACAAAGACAGACACACGCATTCATACACATACAAACAAGACACAGACAGACACACGCATACATACACAGACAAACAAGACACAGACAGACACACGCAAACTTACACAGACACACAAGACACAGACAGACACACGCAAACCTACACAGACAAACAAGACACATACAGACACACGCAAACATATACAGACAAACAAGACACAGACAGACACACGCAAACCTACACAGACAAACAAGACACAGACAGACACACGCAAACATACACAGACAAACAAGGCACAGCCACGCACATTTACCTGTAGGCAGAGCCTTTACAAGCTTACGTAGCGCCCCAGGGCAAAAGTTTCAGCGCCGCCCCCTTGCATACTGTAACTGCTTGTTTAGTGCTGTATTTGCTATATTTAAACTACATTTGCCGCCCCCCATCCCCTGGAAGTGACGACCCCGGGCATATGCAAGACCACCGTAAGTACTTTATTTACGATGGTCTTGGCATATGCCCCCCCTCTGCCCTCCCTATGTGAGGGCACTGCCAGTAGGCTACAAACACAACACTGTATAGCAGGAGGAGAAAGGAGATGGAGAGATAAAGGTAGGGAAAAATATAAAAAAACAGAAGAGGAGATAGTGGTAGAAAGAGAGCGAGCGAGAAATGTCGTGAGAAATAGTAAGAGTGTGTATGTGAGCAAGAGAGAGAGAAAAAAGGAAGAGAGAAATAGAGAGAGAGAGAGCAAGAGAGAGAGAGAGAAAGACATAGTATCGAAAGAGAGAGAGAGAGAGAAAGACATAGTATCGAAAGAGAGAGAGAGAGAGAAAGACATAGTATCGAAAGAGAGAGAGAGAGAGATAGGTTGTTAATTGCCTAATCAAAGATACAAAAAGTTATGGAGAGTTAAAACAAAGTCATAAGAATCTAGACTAATGCGTGAACAAAAAACTTAAATTGAGATTGCACTTGTTTTCCAATCACAGACTTCCCAATAACTGCGGTGAAAACTATTCCAAGCAGATGGAGACAACTTCCTAAACAAATATGGCGGCGTCACGTGATAAAATAATTATTAACTTGTTATAAATTCGGATTTGTGCAAACAATCGCTCTTGATGTTTTAAAAAGTATTACAGGTATATAGACTATACCATAAATATGATAGCATAAACGCCGGTGAGTTGAGATGTTGTTGTTTTAAAGGGCTCAAGGGGGAGTAATTCACGGTAAGCTAACCCGCTCTTCCGCTCAAATTCTCTCCCCTCCACCATAGTCCTAACTCCCAGATTTCTTCTTCTTCTTCCCTCCCCTTTTTTTAAAAGCTTCTTAAGGTGAAGACAAGCTAGCGCTGATTCTCCGAGGGTAAACGCGAGACGTGCCGAAAGAAGAACGAGCGACCCCGCACGAGGGCGGGTGGGGTGCGGGAGACGGGGGAGAGCGAGAGATGAGAGAGAAAGAGAGAGAGAGAGGGCGTCTTTATGCCAAAAGGGATGGGGTGGTTTCTGTGACGTTTTACGATCTGGTGGAATGGTTTTGAGCCTAAGCAATTTTTTTTTAAACCCTCGGCGGGTTCTCAGACTTTGCTCAAACTTTCCAGGGGCGTAACCCTGTTTGTTAGTTTGGCGTGTTTTTGTTTGTTTGTTGTTATTGTTGTTGTTTGTTGCTAGTGTTTGGTTTGTTATAATTTTGTTAATACTGAAGAGATAACGGAATAGGCTGTCTACACTCTACGCACAAGCTGAGGACACACGTTAAGTTAACGTGAGCTTTATAAGAGCATGCACATACATAATAGTTTAATAGAAAGTGTGTGTGTGTGTGCAGTATTGGGGGACGGATGGTAGGAGGGAGGGGTAAACAGTTGAGCCATAGGCCTATTTTTTTTAAAATCCATCCCGTTGGTTGGAAGATGGGTTGGTGTAATAGTTATCATTTTCTATCTATCGACCCTTGAAAGTGGTATAGACCTCTCTTATTGGAGGGCCTGGTTCGAGTCCTGGTGAAAGAAGAGTATTTTTCCATGGTCTTAAGAAGTGTTATTGAGTCTACTCAGCTCTGACGGGTAGGCCTACATGAAGTTAGTTGCGGAAGTAAAGGCTACAGAGCATTGTGCTGGCCACACAATCCTCTTGTATGACGTCTCTAAAGAAACGTGTACACGCTGCCTTACCGGCCACATTCGTATGAAAGTGGATCATTCTAATAAATTGATCAAAGAAGATGGATACTTGACTTAAACATTCGCTTTGGCCAGTGACGGTTTGAGGACTGAAACTGTAGGCCAAGCCATTATCTGTTGGCTCCAGAGTCCAGCTACAATCTGTAGGCCCAAGCCACAATCTTTATTTTTGGGTACCCTTAAAAAAAAGAATATCAAACAGACAAACCGTGAACCCTGTCAGACCTTAATATTCCTAATATGCGCAAAGAACGGGCCGCCATGTACAATCAATGACCGGATACACCCCTGGAGAGGTTTTTTTTCTAATCTCTCTTAACGCCACTGGCTTTGTCTGCTCTCTTAGTTGCGCGCGCTAGAATGCGGGTGTGAGTAAGCGGCATCTCACATTTGGATATAAACCTAGTTTACAAATTACCTTTTCAACACAGTACGTCTGAAAGGGAGTGGGTGGGGCTGGATGGAGATGGGGCGCAGGGGGGGGGGGGCGCAGGGGGGTTTAGGAGGGTATTGCATAAAGAGAAGGAAATTTGATAATTTCCCACGGTGAAATTAACGAGCCTAACCCTAACCGGCGCCCACCCATAGGGCTGATATGGGAGAATTTTATGGGGCGAGGTGTTTGGTGATCTTGTTTAGGCGCAAGAGAAAGAAATGAAAAAAAAAAAAAAAGAAAACGCCAAGGGCGCGTAACTACTTGTCTCCACAACAATGCCAAGAGCACATAATTCTGTCTACGCAACCATGTCAGGGACACATAACTCTGTATGCACGCCATAACGCAAAGAAGAAAAGTGGAGATAATTCTGTCTATTCATTGTCTCTCCCCCCCCCCCCCCCCGATCTCTTTCCTGTACCACAGTACTGGGCAATAGGCATGGGGTAATAAAACATCATGCATGCCACACCCTTATTAGACAAACTTCATGACATTCTTTGTTGGCATTCTGTTGAGCTCAATCATTTAGTGCATCAAATTTATTCTCACCTTCATATTGCTAGTCTAAGCAGAATAATGTACATGTCTCTATAGGCCACAACAAGGAAACTGTGTGACCAGCAAGTATTAAAGCAACCATACTTAGGCTACATAAATTAATTGAATCAAATTCTTCTCATTTTCATATCGTCAGTTTAAGCAGAGTTTACTGGTTGTTTTTGAAGGCAATAACATGCAAGGATACGGTGTGGCCAGCTGCATCTCAAGAGGCATGCGCCAATCTGCATGAATTAATTCCATGGATCATATACTACATAATATGGACAAAAAATTTGATTCAGATACAGTACAAGCGTTGCGAGCCAAATCTTCAGAATTAGGACAGTTCTGTACTCACGGGCCCCAAGTCTGGCGAAGTGTGCCAACCAACATAAGCTTACATTAAGAGCACATCGGCGGGCGAACGCATGGGGGGGGGGGGGGGACAGCACCCCGTTGCACTAACCGAGAGGCTCCGAGACTCTGTATGGGGAGGAAGCAATTAGCACAACTGCACGTCTCAACCCCGCCCTGTTGCCTGGATGTACGGGATCTGGGATACCGGGCGACAATACAGGTATATGAGCGAGCCATCACGGTAATGATCCGAGGAGAAATCCGCAGGTGGGCGTTGGGGGGGGGGGGCGGCAGAGAAGTGTAGTACATGTGATTGCTGAGGCCCTACCCCATGTTACGCCTTATCGGCGTGCGGCGGGATGGCTAGTCTCGGACAGGATCTTGCCCCCCCCCCCCACCATTGAACCACCCATGGACTGAAAACCCGAAGCTCTTCCGTTTTTTTTAAAGACGTTTGTTAAAAAAACTGAATTCGGACGGACACTTTGATAGAAAAAAAAAGACTGGACTTGGGAAGTTGTCGTTTATCTAAAAAAAAAAAAAAAATATATAGATCTATATAAAAAATTAATGGCATCTTGAACATAGAAGAAAAGAAGAATAATTTGTTTAGATGCCTAAATTATGTCTCTAACTATAGCGCTTATATCTTAATATCTTGACAACATTGAAATTTTTTAAACTTTTCTTTGAGCTATAATAATATAGTAATAAAAAATATAATTACTATGCATATTTTTTTTTACAATTTAGTTTATGCAGTAATTAATAATAAATAATTGCCTAGCAGACATTTCAATGAACATTAAACACCACAAGATAAAGTGAAAACTAGACTTTTCAAGTGGAATATCAAGTTAGCTAGTTTAACCAATCAATTCGCCCGTAGTGTTGTCAACTCCAAGGTGAGCTAATCCTTGTTTGTTGTTTTGACTTTTGACATTCAAGAAACGAATCAATATACCGGTAAGTTTTTTTCTTCTTTGTCACAGAGAAGATGGTGTTTACGTCATGTTACAAGTGAGACAAGACCGGATGTCAAATATGAGACTTAAAAAAATAGAGGGGGGGGGGGGGGGATGGCCATAGCATCCTCATTCTCAAGTTTTATTGAGCTTTGGCGACTGTTTTAAATTTGACTTTTTTTTTTGTTTTGAATATATTATATCAAAGTGTAGAATCGATGCCTTTCAGTTGTTGTTCGATACGGTTATCACATTCAATGTGTTTTTGTATCGCCATTCATTCATTATAAGTCTTTTTAAATATTGCATTGAACATTTTTATAGTTAAGAAATATTACAAATTAAAATGTACACTATGGAACTATTTTTGTTAGATTAGTTCCGTATTATAAAGCATGTTGTTTGTCAGCCGGGTTTTACATGTTCCTTTAGGGCACGGCGTACTGAGGGATTGTGTGACTTTTCTTAGGCCCACCCAAAAAGGGGGAGATAACCGATCTCCGCCAAGATTTGAACCCGAAACCTCGAGGATCGCAATCTTAGCGCTCTGTCACTAAACCACAACCCCCTATAAGAACAGTGTCTTAAACTCTTACGACCGGGAGACATAATGGGAGTCTTGTGAAACCAAACATGGCATCCATGCTCATTTTACTGAAAGCCATTATATCACAAGCCCCGCTTAACTTACTGAAAGCCGTTGTATCACAATCCATGTTAAACTAATTGGAAGCCATTATATCACAAGCCATGCTAAACGTACACAACTGATTGATCTAACGTCAATCGACACAGATTAAGATGAAAAAATAAATAACTATACAAGAGTAAGCGTTATGTATTCAATGAACAGCCTTTGAAACCAATGTGTCAGACAGCAGATGTTACACACTTGGAGTTCTAATACTAATAATACACATTGATTTTTGGTGTAACTTAACCTTCTCATTTTTCACTCAATTTTGTTTGTATTGAATTTTTAAATCTTGTAGTACAACTTTGTGAATTCTGTTTGATGGAAACATATTTGTTTAAAAACAGATTTACACACGATAACAATAAGAAACATATTTGTTAAAAAATGTAGATTTACACACGATAACAATAAGAAACATATTTGTTTAAAAATGTAGATTTACACACGATAACAATAAGAAACATATTTGTTTAAAAACAGATGTAGGCTACACACTATAAAAATAGAAAACATTTGTTTAAAAACAGATATACACACGATAACACCTCGAAACGCTCTTTCGTCGATTACATTGTGTATAGAAGTTTCTATCATTGTGTGGCCACCACAATGCCAAGAATACATTTTTCCATTTTCTAACTCAAACCAGGGCTTGCACCAACGCATAACGTTTTGAAAAGAAAAAATAGAATCAAATCATTTTCAGACAAATCAAGAACCAAAATATTATTAAAGTGGGGATTCATAGCTTGTGGGAGCGCACTTTTTCGTGGCACGCAGCAGATATCTTTACGGGCAAGGAAAACCAAAAAGTGGGCGGTACAAATTTACTTGAAACAATATAAACTTCTCTGCTATTTAAGTTACGAACATTCTTGAATTCGTTAATCTATAGTTTTGTTTGGTAAAAAGACAAAGAATTAAATCGACAGTTCTACTATTGACTTATATTCATACTGTGTAATTGTAAAGTAAAGGTCACTCATTGCCATTCATGTACTTAACCTTGACCTATTACTATATTTAGACTGTTTCCGAGAAAGGCAGGGAAGGTGTGATTAGATTAAGGACATAATTTGACGTAGAAACGCAAGTGTTGCTAACTATTTGCTACCAACCAACTTGAACCAACAGTACATATTATACTAATAAATAAAAAATAAAACAAATCGCACTGACATATAGCAAAAGAAGTTGGGCCTCGAGTCAGTATAAATTGAATTTCTGGATCGGCTGAGCAGCAACCAATGTTTGGTGTGTTCGTAAATTATCTCAGTTTCAGATGAGTTTGGTTTTAATTTGAATAAAATATGTTCACAAAACAAATGATTTTATTTTAATATCTGATATAGACATGCACTTAAAAGGAAACAATTTTATAGTACACCATAACTTGAAAAACAAATTAACCAAAAGCATTGTGCAGAGAAGAATTGATGAAATGGAGGATGTTTAGAGCAGGGGTCAGTAACCTTATGATTAGAGTGTGCCAAACTAGGATTTCTAAATCACCCGGCGCTCCAATAGCCTGAAAGGAAACCTGCTATACTATATCTTTAACATTTATTTTTATAAGACAATTTTATAAAGCGCCGTAGAAGTAGGA
Source organism: Anisus vortex (assembly GCA_949126835.1). NCBI lineage: Eukaryota > Metazoa > Mollusca > Gastropoda > Planorbidae > Anisus > Anisus vortex. Next base: position 30,990,263 of record OX421494.1, read on the forward strand.
AGACCAAGGCTAAAAGCAAAGTAGTTTTATAGAGAAAATTAACGTGTTGGTGATTACCATCTTATTTTTTTGCATTAGCAATTACACCATTTCATTACTAAGTTTTCAATTTATAGCTTAATGTCAGTAATGTTCATTTCGTTGTCACAATAGTAATATATAATCTTATTCTTGCACCTGCTAAACATTATTATCAATATGATGATTGATCTCTGAAATTATTATTAATGTTATTTTTTTTTTTTTTTTGTTAATGAATTAAAAGAAATCGACTGATAAGGGGTAAAGATACTAAGTGATCATACAAACTGGGTAGCTATTGTGCTGTTTAAAAATGTACATATATTTTCTTTAATGATATAATAATATTATAATTTACAACCTTCTTTTATAGCTTGATCATGTTATAGTTATACATTGTAAATTATTTATTTTTTTATAAAAAGAAAAAAGAAACATTTTACTAGAAATATTAACACAAAGATGACTGTATTTTTTATCTCCCTTTAAATTACTTTAATTAAATTATAGTTTCCAAATTTGATTCTATAGTGCTGTTTTGTAATATAACTTAATTTTTTTAACCTAACTTATTAATTTTTAAAAATAAAAATCCAGCATTATGGTATTCATTTCAAAATTTAATTAGAGATATAAAGTTAATTTACATTAAACAGCCTGTACACTGTACAGTGTACGTATCCCAAGGACAGCTTTGTAAAATCATACAACAAAACAAACGATTGAATATGTTACTCCAAGAAAGAAAACATTTGATAGAACTTTGTTGATATTCATCTTATGAATGCTAATACTCACTATATAGAATTGACATAAATCCTAAATTCTCTTAGTCTTACAATAAGAAAAACTAATACTATTGATATTTACAACGCGTTGTATTTCCCCTAAATACTTATTTTTTTAAATATATAAAGTGGGTGTTTTATTTCATAACGCAACAACAGCTTCTGTCTATGAACATCACTAAAAATAAATGCTAGCAATCTGAACTATCGTGGTTGGAGGAGGTTGAGGACTAAGAGAAACAGCTAGCCACCCCCTGCCCCACATTAGATCGAACTTATCTGGTTATCTAAACATTGTGCACATTTCGCCATGTGATTTGTGTCAACCAATCAAAGGGCTCATACCATTAACTTGAAGACGGTGTGTCTGCCATTAAATAAAAAAACAACAACACATTCTTTCCCATTGATCGGCTTTAATGCAGGCCGGGTTGTGCTGGTTGGGTTGTGCTGGTTGGGTTGTGCTGGTTGGGTTGTGCTGGTTGGGTTGTGCTGGTTGGGTTGTGCTGGTTGGGTTGTGCTGGTTGGGTTGTGCTGGTTGGGTTGTGCTGGATGGGTTGTGCTGGTTGGGTTGTGCTGGTTGGGTTGTGCTGGCTGGGTTGTGCTGGTTGGGTTGTGCTGGTTGGGTTGTGCTGAAGAGCATGCACCGCAATTTTTGACACTCACACTGATTCCCTTTTTTTTTCTCTTGCTTTAAAGAAAGACCCAATCTCCTCCTCTATCTCTCTTCAATAGACTATCCACTCTAAACACTCCCTATTGCCTTCTCTCTCACTATGTCTTTTGCCCCTTTCTAGGAGTGCCACGAGTTATGAAACAAAAATGTCATAAATCCTAGAGTAAAAGTAAGTAAAGTACCCTTCGGACTAAACTGATCATAGAAGTGATGAAGCAACGTTCACCAGTTTCTGTGGCCACTAGGGGATGTGTGGCCAGCACAATGCTCACTATATTTTTACTATATTGTCAGGTACCCACTACCCACCAGAGCTGGGTAGATTCCGGGACACTCTTAAGTCCCGGAAAAAAAAAATTCCTATCCGGCCACGGTGCCCCATAATAAATCCCAGAAGCCCTGTAGAAATCAACCAATGAAAACTTGAGAAATAGAAAAAAACAAAATGGCGCTCGTGCCACGGAGTGATTGATATCATACAGAGTGATAATGAGCGCAGGTAACAGGGGAAAGGTTAAAGGTCGATTTCATACAAGTCATTATAATTATTATAAAATTATCTTGTTAAAAATGATAAGGCGCTTAAAAAGAAATCTTTAAAAAAGCGTAATTTATCAAAACAATTATTGGCAAATATTCTTAGAATAAATCTTCAGCTACGTCCGATATATTGAACCAATAATCATATATTAAATATGTGGGCTATATATAAAAATGAAATCAATATATATATATCACTATAGGTCACATAATACCCGGTGAATGTGCCCAAACCATACACCCATAAGAACCTACATAAATTATATTATATGGCGTATGTATGGACAACGTGTAATGTCCTTTAAAATGACACTAACTGTGATAAATCCATATTAACTCTTACAGTCCCGGGCGCGTATATAGCGGGACTGAAGATAGCATAGATAGAAAGTAGGTCGGTACAGGAAGGGTTAATATAATTCAATGCTGTCAGTAATTTACTAATCTACATATAATATTAAGGTTTGCCAGATACCTATTGAGAAAATACTCTTGTATTTGGTGAAAATGTCCGGTATTTCTTTTAAATTTTTTACCGGATGGTCTGATGAAATACCGGACTGTCCGGTTTTCAACCGGACCCCACCTGGCAACGCTAGTGATCTTTTATGAGCAGGTGAGCACAACGCAAGCTACCACGAGTAAAAAACACAACAACTAACCGGTACTACAATCATTGCCAAATAGATAGCATGTATCGTTATTGAAGAAAGGAAGCTACTCTGATGTGGCCATTTACAAATATAAACAAGTCACCAACATTATAACAATATTGCAGTATGTAGAAAACACACACACACACACACACACACACACTCTCACACACATAGAATGGCAGAATTCTAGGGAGAGAAAATTAGACGCACCGGAAGTGGGTTACAGGAAAAGCCCATTATTCCGTAAAGCATGCAAAAAGATATGTTTGTTTAGTTAGCGCTGGGCTTGCGTGAGAGACTTAGCGAGCAATATATTGTGATGCGCTTAAGGGATTGCGAAAGACCAAAACACGCATACACACACACACATACACACACACATATGCACACAGCAATAACGAGACTAGACATAAACAGCCCGTCACGTGACATAGGGTTCCTCTGGTTAGTGTGAGGGTCAGCTATTGAAACTGTCATCCACAGAATACCCCCCCCCCACACACACACACACATAAATACACAAAACACACAAACAAACAAACAAACACAAACGCACGCCACTACCTCCAACAACAATAATAAAACAACAACATAGGTATTGTTGGTGTTACTTATTGTGTATAATGTTATATTAGGTTCATATCTCCAAGTTTCCAGTTGTATTGGGGGGGGGGGAGGTGATACGTTCCTTTAGGTACTTTGTCCGCATGCAAATTGTCCTTTAGTTATTTTGTCCATTGGCTAAATGTCCTTTGGCTAAATGTCCATTGGCTAAAGGTTCATTGGCTAAATGTCCATTGGCTAAATGTCCATTGGCTAAATGTCCATTGGCTAAATGTCCATTGGCTAAATGTCCATTGGCTAAATGTCCATTGGCTAAATGTCCATTGGCTAAATGTTCATTGGCTAAATGTCCATTGGCTAAATGTCCATTGGCTAAATGTCCATTGGCTAAATGTCCATTGGCTAAATGTCCATTGGCTAAATGTCCATTGGCTAAATGTTCATTGGCTAAATGTTCATTGGCTAAATGTCCATTGGCTAAATGTCCATTGGCTAAATGTCCATTGGCTAAATGTTCATTGGCTAAATGTTCATTGGCTAAATGTTCATTGGCTAAATGTCCATTGGCTAAATGTCCATTGGCTAAATGTCCATTGGCTAAATGTCCATTGGTTATATGTCTTTTCACGTGGGAACGGTGTCCGAGTGGCAGCGCGTTCGACTGACACTGGTTTGGGTAAAGTAAAGGGGGCTGGGCAAACATCCCCTCAATATGAACAACAAGCTACAATGCCCGGCGTTGCCCGGGTGAAAAAAAAAAACAGGACTGTATAAGGTGCAGATAACAAATTTATAAACTACACTTAAAAGAAAGCTATAAATCTTTTATTTAAATTATTTTTTTTACTGAATACTTTTAGGAAAGTAAATAAATATTGTAATCGGGTAAAAAAAATTGGCAAATATTTTTATTTAACAAATCTAAATTGCCTGTAGATTTACAATGTCTTTTGTTTTAAAAAGTTTGAAAAAAAATTGTCGAAAAAAAAAAGGTATAGTCTAACTGGAGAATCGAACCCTTACCGCCCGTATAGCGCAGTCCACTACGTTTACCACTGAACTATCGAAGACACATGTCCGATGTATAAATTATTAGACAGTATACAGGGCTATGCCTAGATAGGTCAGTGATATCACGTGATTTCAAATTGACCAATGGGGATCCTTATGGGGACAAACAGTCTCATTTTATATATACAGATATGAACAATGAACAATATTTATTTGCTACAAAGTACATCAGTACCATAAGGGCATAATCAAAAACATAATTAGAATATTCTAACATTAGTAAATAATAGTAAAAGTTACCGAAATAATTAAATTAATAATAATAGATTCATTTTAAGGTATCAAGAAAAGAGAATACCAACATAGAAATACAGGATAGACAAAGTAACATAGTTCATGAAAACAATTATAATTTAATAAAAGGTATTCTAAAAGGAAAGTTGTTAATACATGTTAATATATTTAACCGTTTTTAATTATTTTTTTTCCATTTTTTTGCCGTGGCCACAGAAACTGGTGAACGCTGCTTCACCAGCCCTATGATCAGTTTGGTCCGAAGGGTTGTTTATACTACTACTATTTATTGTCTTTTCGCTATTTAGCCTGTTGGCTTAATGTCCAGCATGTCTATTATTCTAAAAAAAACAAACAACAATTTGACTTAGATATAACCACCACTTCACGGACTAAGGTGAAAACATTGCAGCTATGCAAATAACCTTTTAAAAAAGTTTTTTACTTCAAGCAAATCATATGGAACTAGTCTTAATGAACAAGTTTTTTTAAAGAGTATAATCCTCTAAATTTAAAACTTTTTTCCATAAAAATCTTCATTTTGATACTCGCCAACGAAGCGGGTAATGAGGGGTGAAAAGAAAATGATAGGGAAAATTTGGGGGCGTGAGGGGGGAGGCTTTCTTAAATCTCTAAACGTCTCCACAAAGCATATCATTGAAAACTAAATTTAACTTTTTTGGAATTTCAGAGAAAAAAAAAAGGGTAGAGGGGAGGGAAAGTTGTGGGGGGGGGGGGCAAAGATAACAGGTAGCTGTAGAAAAGTGGAATAAGGAAACACTTCCCAGATAGCTTTCTCTACTTCCGCTGTGGTGTCATAAGATCGCAGCATGGCTCGCTCCCCCAGTGGTCGTGATATTGTGGATATCCACAAATAATAACACTCCATGAGAAGTAAACCAACAAAGATATCACTGGCTGAATATCATTAGCTTGGCTGCGTGAGGGAATTCAATATTTAGATATTTATTATTTTTTTGTAATCATAGGCGGCGAGACATGTTGTGGAAGGTGGGGGTGTATAGAATATTGTGGAAGGAGGGGTGTATAGAATATTCTGGAAGGTGGGGTGTATAGAATATTCTGGAAGGTGGGGTGTATAGAATATTCTGGAAGGAGGGGTGTATAGAATATTCTGGAAGGTGGGGGTGTATAGAATATTCTGGAAGGTGGGGGTGTATAGAATATTCTGGAAGGTGGGGGTGTATAGAATATTGTGGAAGGAGGGGTGTATAGAATATTCTGGAAGGTGGGGGTGTATAGAATATTCTGGAAGGAGGGGTGTATAGAATATTCTGGAAGGAGGGGTGTATAGAATATTGTGGAAGGAGGGGTGTATAGAATATTCTGGAAGGTGGGGGTGTATAGAATATAGACACAGAATAGAGACAATTACAGGTCACGCGGCCCTGAGACAATGGTCCATAGAGAAAGTTCCATATTACGGGGCACACACGCTTCGTGGACGCGCAGAAACTTGTGCACCCTATTGGCCTTACAATCCCTCTGAGGCATGTAGAGAATAGACAATTATGGGACAAATCCAATGAATTTAGAAAATTATTGGACGAATTGACTAAATATAAACGAATTAAGGACAAATTCGTCAAATCGACAGAATATTGACAATTATTGGTCACATTGACTGAATAGTGACAATTATTGGACAAATTGACTGAATACAGACAATTATTAGACAAATTGGCCGAATATAGACAATTATGAACTTATGAATACTTAAATGGACTGAAAATAGACAATTATAGGACATGTGGACTGAATCTGATAACTGCAGTAAATCAAACCTCCACTATATTCTCATGACCCAGGAACTGAAATAGATATTTTGTCTGTCTACTGAAATTGTAGACTTTGTAAAAGTTGACTGATTCATTAAGAAACAAAGAAAAACACAAACACATTTGTTTTAGTTGTTAATATTTTGTAAACAACAATTTCAAACACACATAAAAAAAAAGTAAAATTCAATTTATCATTAGATATTCTATCTACTTCTAATAACAGACTCTAGTTTCTGCTAATACAGAAAGTCATAGAGGTTATCTGAGTTAGATTTACATAGGGTATGTTAGTGTAAGAAAGTCATAGGTTATCTGAATTTTATGGATATGTTTTATAAAGCGTTATAACTATATATGAGACCTGAAAAGTTATTTACAGGGGACTAGATCTAGAATAGAATAGTTAGCTAAAATACTCTTCAATCTTATAATATTTTTTAGGTAAAAATGTTTATACTTGCTTGATGTATCTGTTTTAGATTCGTGATACAGATATTTGGCACTGAATAAACCAATTGTTATATAGTACTGGATGGTATTTTATCTATTATAACCTGATGGTATTTCTTGTAATACAAATATTTTATTTAGTACTCGATGGTACTTCATGTAGTACTTGATGGTATTTCATGTAGTACTTGATGGTATTTCATGTAGTATTCGATGGTATTTCATGTAGTACTCGATGGTATTTCATGTAGTACTTGATGGTATTTCATGTAGTACTCGATGGTATTTCATGTAGTACTTGATGTTTTCATGTAGTACTTGATGGTATTTCATGTAGTACTTGATTGTATTTCATGTAGTACTTGATTGTATTTCATGTAGTACTTGATGGTATTTCATGTAGTACTTGATGGTATTTCATGTAGTATTCAATGGTATTTCATGTAGTACTTGATGATATTTCATGTAGTACTCGATGGTATTTCATGTAGTACTCGATGGTATTTCATGTAGTACTTGATGGTATTTCATGTAGTATTCGATGGTATTTCATGTAGTACTTGATGGTATTTCATGTAGTACTTGATGATATTTCATGTAGTACTCGATGGTATTTCATGTAGTACTTGATGGTATTTCATGTAGTACTTGATGGTATTTCATGTAGTACTCGATGGTATTTCATGTAGTACTTGATGGTATTTCATGTAGTATTCAATGGTATTTCATGTAGTACTTGATGGTATTTCATGTAGTACTTGATGTTATTTCCTGTAGTACTTGATGGTACTTCATGTAGTACTTGATGGTATTTCATGTAGTACTTGATGGTATTTCATGTAGTACTTGATGGTATTTCATGTAGTACTTGATGGTATTTCATGTAGTACTTGATGGTATTTCATGTAGTACTTGATGGTATTTCATGTAGTACTTGATGGTATTTCATGTAGTACTTGATGGTACTTCATGTAGTACTTGATAGTACTTCATGTAGTACTTGATGGTATTTCATGTAGTACTTGGTGGTACTTCATGTAGTACTTGATGGTATTTCATGTAGTACTCGATGGTATTTCATGTAGTATTCGATGGTATTTCATGTAGTACTTGATGGTATTTCATGTAGTATTCGATGGTATTTCATGTAGTACTTGATGGTACTTCATGTAGTACTTGATGGTATTTCATGTAGTACTTGGTGGTACTTCATGTAGTACTTAATGGTATTTCATGTAGTACTTGATGGTATTTCATGTAGTATTCGATGGTATTTCATGTAGTACTTGATGGTATTTCATGTAGTATTCGATGGTATTTCATGTAGTACTTGATGGTATTTCATGTAGTACTTGATGGTACTTTAGAGGGGCACGGTAGCCGAGCGACAGCGCGTTCTCCAGGCGTACCGAAGGTCCTTGGTTCGAATCCTGGTGCAGGCTAGGATTTTTTTCCCGGGTCTGGAGTCTACCCAGCTCTGATGGGTACCTGACCTTAGTAAAGGCTGCTGTGCATAGTGCAGGCCACACAATCACCTAGTATGCCGTGGCCAGCCACGCTACTTCACCGATCCCTATAGATCACTATGGATGGTACTTTAGAGTAATACTCGATGGTAATTCAACGCAAACATTCAAATGGCCGGTGAAACCGAACACCGCCAACTCTAACAACAACAACATTATCAACAACGGCAAGAAACAGAAGAAGTAGAAAAAAAAAGCAAAGAGTCGAGTCCAGCCCAAAGCCTGGCTATTGATTGGTCCACAGACGGTGTAAAGCGTTTCAAAGTTTGTTGTCTGCTTGTGCGCCGGCCATTAGATTCGATACGGCACTTACGTCAGCAATCCGTGTGACATAATCATTCCGCCCTGCTGGGAAGATCTACTTGGTTTGCTTTCTTTTTGTTTTTCTTTTTTTCTTCTTCTTATTGTTTACTTGGGTTTTAACAAAGTATTTTATTTGAGCGTATTTCATAAATATTTTATTTGAGCGTATTTCATAAATATTTTATTTGAGCGTATTTCATAAATATTTTATTTGAGCGTATTTCATAAATATTTTATTTGAGCGTATTTCATAAATATTTTATCATAGCGTATTTCATAAATATTTTATTTGAGCGTATTTCATAAATATTTTATTTGAGCGTATTTCATAAATATTTTATCATAGCGTATTTCATAAATATTTTATTTGAGCGTATTTCATAAATATTTTATCATAGCGTATTTCATAAATATTTTATTTGAGCGTATTTCATAAATATTTTATTTGAGCGTATTTCATAAATATTTTATTTGAGCGTATTTCATATATATTTTATTTGAGCGTATTTCATAAATATTTTATTTGAGCGTATTTCATAAATATTTTATTGGAGTGTATTTCATAAATATTTAATTTTGAGCGTATTTCATAAATATTTTATTTGAGCGTATTTCATATATATTTTATTTGAGCGTATTTCATAAATATTTTATTTGAGCTTATTTCATAAATATTTTATCATAGCGTATTTCATAAATATTTTATTTGAGCGTATTTCATAAATATTTTATTTGAGCGTATTTCATAAATATTTTATTTGAGCGTATTTCATATATATTTTATTTGAGCGTATTTCATAAATATTTTATTTGAGCGTATTTCATAAATATTTTATTGGAGTGTATTTCATAAATATTTAATTTTGAGCGTATTTCATAAATATTTTATTTGAGCGTATTTCATAAATATTTTATTTGAGCGTATTTCATAAATATTTTATTGGAGTGTATTTCATAAATATTTAATTTTGAGCGTATTTCATAAATATTTTATTTGAGCGTATTTCATAAATATTTTATTGGAGCGTATTTCATAAATATTTTATTGGAGCGTATTTCATAAATATTTAATTTTGAGCGTATTTCATAAATATTTTCTCTCTCCACTAAATACAGCTGGCAAAAGCCACAGATAGCATGTGAGCAAACACAAAAAAATATATATAACTGTTTAATAAAACGTTACAAACACATTGGTTACGGTGGTCGATTCAACAGCGCTACTGATCATTATTTTTTAATGGCCTTGGGTTCAAATCCTGGTTTTAAAAAAGCAACGCTTAAGGTATTCTCGACTCAGGTGAGAACTTGAGGAGTTAAGTAAAGTTAAGGAAATCGACTGGGCGTTGTGATGGCTACACAATGATTTTACCACTAAAGTTCAAAACTAACATAATTGTGGCAGTTTCCTCCATAAGAAATAGCGCACCCCAACAGTAGTTCCTAAAATTAAAAATTCATTATAGGTCAATCAAATTTTTTTTTAAATGGGGGATTGGGGGGGGGGGGGTTTACTATTAATCTTTATGGATTCACTTATGTCAATGGAACATCCATCTTCCACTTCCCCAAGCATACACATGCACACTCGCATCCGCCATAGAACACCCATGGCACCCTCCCACATCCACCACCATCTCACCAAAAACCTAAGAACCGCCGTCATAAAGTATCATGATAAAACACTAGTCCATAAGATAATGAAGGGAAGTGTCAGGGCGCGTTGTCAGCTGATATCTTCTACCCAGTTATCACACTGACACAATAGACATTCACGTGGGGGGCTCGGTGGGTCTTGCACCTCGGTGCGCTACAATTAATCCAACTTACATGAGGGAGGGGGGTGTTGCTGTGTGTGAGTCACTGCACATGGAAACAGCTAATACACTAATACACTATTTTTTTTGGAAGGGGGAGGGTATGTTGAAAGGATGAGGGTCTAGAAGGAACACGTGATGAACTGCAGCAATGTCCTTTGGAAACATTCGCTTCCTAGGGGGCTCCATCGCAAACTTGGTTATCAAGATACGCGCTGATAATGAGACATGTGTGGATAGTAAGAAAAAAACATGGATAATTGGACACCCGTAGATACACACAAATAAGACGAGGATACTAGGACAAGCTTGAATAACTAGATAAACCTGGATAACTAGACAAACGTGGATAACTAAGAGAATATGGATAAAAAGGCAAACGTGGATTAACTAAAAGCAAATTTGGCATCCACAGTTCATTCACAGTACATTCACAGTACATTCACGGAACATTCACAGTGCATTTACAGTACATTGATACCTGCATGAATCTATACCAATATTTGTTTTACGCTACGGAAGTAAATCAAGAAATACATTTATAAATCTGTTATATTAACATATCATTCACAATTTAACTAATATATATTATGACCTTTTATAGGCAAGTGAAGATGTTTAAAGCAATAAAGGTGAACTTGTTTTAGGGAAGGGTGAGGGGGCTCCGTTGAGAGTCAAATCCCATTCATGTATAAGATAAGATAAAGATTAGTGCAGCGTGTCCCAAGTGTCGGGTGTCACGACGCGATACCGGGTCACGAAAAAAAAAATTACCGGTATGCAAAAAAGAATAATTCATTTCAAATTATCATGATATAATATACGAGAGATCAACCTTTAACAGTTGGCATCTATTTAGCCCCAAGCGGACATAGTTGACACCGAGTTTTAGCTACAGACATTCAGTACAGACGACACTAATATTGAAAAAAAAAATGTATTGAGTTCGTTATCCGTCACACGTTATCTCTCCATGCTAGCATACTAGATACTTAATGGTAGAGGGTCAGGAATTAGAAGTTTACAAAATAACCGGGCCACGAAATAATCTAATCAAGTTTTGGGAAACGCTGGATTAGAACTTAGTGTTGTGTCACAATCTTCGTGTAGCAGTGCTCAATTGTATCATCCAGTGTGTGTGGGAGTGTGGTCGGCACTATTTAGTTTTTAGAGAAAAGAAAACCTGTATCTCCGTTACCTCTTCCTTCCCCATAAACCGGTGATGTGTTAAAGACAGTTATTAGGGAGGCTGCTTTAGTGAAAGGTGATGACTGGTGAAGTTCGCGGCAGGGCTGTTCACCCCCTCCAACCGAGAACCACTTTATATTAAATAGGTAAGACGGATGATTACAGTCTGAGAGCGAGACGTAAGGCGAGGGCTGAGAGACTTGAGGGCTGAGAGACAGTAATGTGTTTCACAGCTTGCACGCTTGTTTGTACAGAAAAACACTTTGGTTAGAGGTTATCTCTCTGTTGTTGTTTTGTGTTTGTGTTTGTTAATACGTTAAACCTTCTTTCTTTATAGAGCTTTGCGTGAAATACTATTTAAAAACATAAAGTTTAGTTCCGAATCGAATGTCGTTCTTCGTAGCATTAATTCCTATTTGATCTAGATCTACCTGTATAATGTGTCAGCCAGTGGCCACATGTCAAATGTACGACAGTTACCTGCGTTTTATGTTTTTCCTAACATGCTGAGTGACTGAGAGTTAAGATCTAGGTGTTTTATTTCATTTACACACTTGTATATTCCTTTATCTGATGTTGTTGTTTTTTTATTGTTTATAAGTGTATCAAATTAGCTGAATGTAAATTGTCATGGTTCATCACTGATACTGTCACCATCATTTAGGGCTGTTTCATGGTCCTCTTAGGCTCGTTTTGCACTTTCTTATTAGTAATCCCGCCTTGTCTTGACTATGCCTTTATTGTACCTATGTAGGCCTACTATGTGGTAAATAAAATATTGTTTTATTAGATTTTATCTACGGAATTCAGTAAAAAGTTAGCCCGTAAATTTGACACCCATTAATTCTAAAAATCAAGTAGTGGAGCTTCTTTTTACCATAACATATTGTTATATCAATATTTTGATAAAACTGAACAAGAAATCGATTTATTTACATGTCGACACATTATTAAACAAACCTAGGAAGAAAAAACTACGATTCGAAAAGCAATGTTATGAAATCAACAAGCGTCAACTTGCAAACACACTTATCAGATCAAAGTCAGATCCTAATTCAAACTGAGAAATATTTACAGAGAGTTTGTTTCAAAAACATGTTTCAAAACGTTGTAGTTTAGAAATTGAAGAAAAAAGTTGAGATTGGTATTCCAACCATAGCATTTCCTACCTACAGCCTACATCCTACATAATATCCCGTAGTCTGTTAGATCGTTGGGGCGCCACAGATGACATGTAAACCAGCCTCCTCCATTCCTTCCGTCTCTCAGCCGTTCTCATTGCCTCGCACAGCTTTGTACCTGTCCATTCCTTGATATTATCTTCCCAACGTTTCTTTGGTCTTCCTCTCTTTCTGCCTCCTCTGGTGGTACCCTGCAGGATGGTCTTTGCAAGCCCGTTGGTTCTGGTGACGTGGACATACCATTCCAGTTTTCTTTTCTTGGCTGTGGCCAATTTCTTTCCAATTTCCTGTTGTATTCCTTTTCTTATCTGTTTTGTTGGAGATATGGTCTTTGTAACAGATACCGAGCAGGGTCCTGAAGCATCTCAATTCCATGGCGTTTATCTTATTTTCCAGCTTAGCTGTTAGTGTCCATGACTCGCAAGCATATAAGAAAATGGAGAGGACCAATGAGCGCATCAGCCTGATTTTGATGCTTTCCATATTGTCTTGAGCCTCTTTAGTGATGCTGTTGTCTGGGCAATCCTGGACATTACTCATGGTTTCGAGCCCTCTTCGGATACAATAGCTCCTAGGTACTTGAAGCTGCTAACTGTTTCCAAACTCTGCCCACCAATCTTGATCTGCGTGGTGATGCCGCTGGTGTCACTAGTCATTAATTTAGTTTTTTCGGCACTGATTTGCATGCCGTAGGATGCGGAAGTTTTGTCCAGTCGCTCCACTAGATTGGCTAATTCTTCCTCACTCCCGGCGAGTCCATCTATATCGTCTGCGAATCGAAGGTTGGTGATCCTTCTGCCATTTATGCTGATTGTCCCTTCATGATCCTCTAGTGCATCTGACATGATTCTCTCCAAGAAGATGTTGAACAGTGTTGGAGAAAGCAAGCATCCTTGTCGTACTCCAACGGTCGTCCTAAACCAATATCCAATGTTGTTGCTGAAGAAGACTGCACTGGTGGCCCTGTCATAGAGGCTACGTATCAGCATTGTCAGGTTGTCATTAATGTTGTAATGTTTCATGGTAGCCCATAGGGCAGCTTGCCAGACCCTGTCGAATGCCTTTTTAAAATCAACAAATATATGGTACAAGTGTTGTTGGTGTTGCGCGTGCCTCTCACAGAGTATTCGCAGGTTAAAGATCTGCTCTGTGGTACTACGTCCCTGCCTGAAGCCTGCCTGCTCTTCCGCAATGATTCTTTCAGCATAAGGTCTGAGCCGGCTTAAAATTATTTTGTAAGCGAAAAAAAATATGTTTAAATGCTATGGCTTGAAAATAAATTTTAAGCCATAGCATTTAAACATATTTTTTTCATATTTATTTTTTATAGCCTAGATCTAGTTTATTCTTTTTACTGGTATTAACCCTAGCTCAATTGTCTATTTGTTTTGTTTTTAGATGGCTCAATACGCCTGCTATGATGAGGTGACAGATTTTCGACAACTGATGAACAATTTTCTATGTTCAAGGCACTAATAGAGATGTATACATCGTTTATTGAACGCAACTGTCTGACACATTTTCACCTATCTATTATAGAATCTATGAATGTAGCTTTTGTGTCTTTCTTTCTTGGTAGGAGGCGAAGAGCACAATTTTCGGGAAGGCTAATGATCAACCTTTTGATGATAGTGTGCCAATGAAGGATTTCTAATTCATTCAGCGTGCCAAATAACCTAAAAGTCAACCTGCTATTTTTATTAGGCTGGAATCGTCTTTTTCGGTGTAGGGGAAGGGGGTGTCTTATGTGTCTATTGAAAAATTGCTACACGTGCCAAATGGACAAGTGTTCCGTTGGTTGCCGAACCCTGAGCTAATGCAGAACAAAAATGCATTTAACGGATCTATACAAAGAACTTTGTTTTTATGGGTTGTTTCATTTATGTATGTGTTACTGTGTCATTGAAAACATATATTAAATACCAAACAATAAAACCCATTTTGTAAGCGACGCTATCTTTCACCTGCCAGTCGAGTCTGATATTTAAAGATTCAGTTAACATTTTATAGTACATGTATATACGGGGATACATCAATTTCTGCCTGTCTTGGTGGCTTGTACTAATATACTTTTAAACTGTTAGGAATAATCTCTACTAACCCAACAAAAGTCTGTCCAAGTAAAAGTGAAGTATCACGTCTGACCAAATAGATGCAGCGTTGACCAGTTTCTGAGGCCACGACATTCTAAGTGATTGTGTGGCCCAGTACAATGCCCAGCTGCCTTTACTTCACCTAAGCTAAAGCCTTCACCTGGATTCGAACCCCAGGATCCAACGGTGGTAGCTGAAATAAGGGCAGATTGAGGTGGGCAGGCCACTTGGAAAGAATGGCAGAAGGCAGAGCAGCCAGAAGAGTACATCACCAGAGACCAAGAGGAAAGAGGCTTAGGGGCAGACCAAGACAAAGATGTCTCGAAGCTATAGAGGGGGATCTGCAAAAACTTGGTGTGCATGGTCGAGGAAAACCAAGTACAGGCCCGAATGGAAGGGGGTGGTGAAGCAGACCAAAGCCCTACATGGGCTGGATGGATAGGATTCGAACCCAGGACCTTCAGTGCGCTGCCGCTCAGCTACCGTGCACCCTTGTCTACCCACTAACCGTCTATGGTTTTACCAACGTCATAAATAAGTATGTATATCTAGTCGCTATATCTGATGTGTACCTCTATCAAGAGTTGGTCTATAGTCTATATAGTAACGGTATATCATTTTACCCCCATCATATGTATGTCTATCTAGTCGCTGTATCAAATGTTTACCGTCATCAAAAATCTGTCTAGCCACAAACTGTATAGAATATAGAATCTTCATTTCATTAAAAGTCTGTCTAGCCACAAACTGTATAGAATATAGAATCTTCATTTCATTAAAAGTCTGTCTAGCCACAAACTGTATAGAATATAGAATCTTCATTTCATTAAAAGTCTGTCTAGCCACAAACTGTATAGAATATAGAATCTTCATTTCATTAAAAGTCTGTCTAGCCACAAACTGTATAGAATATAGAATCTTCATTTCATTAAACGTCTGTCGCTCCATGTACGTCACAGTTTAACCCTTCCCGTACCGACCTACTTCTATCTATGCTGCCTTCAGTTCCGCTATATACGCGCCCGGGATTGTAAGGTTTAACTTGTACACAACATATCTTGGCGCGTGTTTCAATTCTGATTGATCGTCTCAATATGTCCGTCATCAATAACGCAAGATACATGGGGTGGGGAGGGGGGGCTATTAAGTAGGTCAGACGTTGGATTAACTAGGTCAGCCGATGCAAATGTCAATAAGCGGCTGACATTTGCTGCCCAACCTCATGAATGAAACATACTAAAAACATGACGGCGTAGAAAAAAAACGGAGCAGGAAAGGACGGCCATTTTTTTTTTTTTACGTTAGATGCTCTTAAAGGAAATACGTTTTTTTTATAAGCTGCAAAAAGTGGGATTATTAACCACTGTACATTAAGCTTTATTCGCTTATGTTGACTGTTTCTAAAAAAACAAGAAAGGTGAGAAGAGACAAGGGCCGGACGTGTGCAATGCAACATTCCATATATGTCAGTGCAGACAGGTACAAGGACATTTCAAAGTGACAAGAGGTGGAAAAAAAAGATGAAAAAAACGCTATCCAGCAAAAGGACAACAAGAAAACAAAAATAATAAAAACAACGTGCATATCTAAACTGACGCGGAGAGAGACGAGGGTCACGTGTCTTCTGCATATATTCAAACTTCTGGACAGTAGGTCAACATGACGGAAGTTGTGTGCCAGGTGAGGCGGAAGTGAGAAAGTCACGTTTATTAAAACGTTGCTTTTTCTTCTTCTGTGGTGGAGTGAGGGGGGGGGGGGCGTAATTAAAATAACAAGTTTTCGTTTTATACTATAGGTTTTACATTAATCTTATAATTTCATTTTAGTTCAAGCAAAAACAGCAAAAACAACAACACGAACAACAACAAAACGTGTATGAAATAGAAAGACACAGTAACGATGATAAAATGGGACACAATGGTCTAGCGGACAGCGCGTTGGAACTTGAATCCATGGTTAAAGTGATACGTCCCCCCTTCCCCCCCCCCCTTTCCCCTTCGAGAACAGAGGTCGAGACCTTGATTCAGACACTACAATTTCCCCACACACTAGATTTATGTGACTTACCCTTTTAGTCTGATTGAGTTTTGATTCGTATATTTGAGATGACCACAGTCCAGCTGAATTAAAGGTCATTCAAATGAAACCTGGTAAAGAAAAGAAATCAAAGTGTTATTCAAAAGTTATTTGCAAATCAACTATTATTAAATATTAAAGAAGTTTTTTTTCTTTACGGAAGATTATTGCGTCCAAAGTTTATTCCTGGTTGAAGGGAGGGTCTACGGGGTACCGTGGTTGAGTGTCAGAGCGTTACGCTGGCGTACCGAAGGTTCTAGTTTGAAATCCTGGTAAAGGCTGGGAATTCTTCCCGCGTTTGGAGGGTGTGCCTGAGTCTATCCAGCTTTGGTGGGTACCTGACATAAGTTAGAGGACAGTTAAGGCGGATGGGCGTTGTGATGGCCGCACAATCTCCTAGTATGCCATGGCCACAGAAACGCGTGAACGCTGCTTCACCGGCCCTATGGATGTACATGATATGACGGGATACTTTATTTTGTTTACTTTTACAACTTGACAACATAAGCTTTTCAAACAAAGAAACAAAAAGACAATGCATTAACAATAACATTAACGATTCGATCCCCAATTCAAAACACTGGCTCAATGGAGAGATTTTCGCTCTTGACTTTATGCACTACACTAGACCAATCAATGTGGAGTTCTCACTTACCATCACAATTTCTTTTGTCACAGCAATACCTGGCCAAGTGAGCGTGCTCATTCGTCTCCCAAGTTTTTTTTGTTTAGGTCAAGGCGTCTTCAAATCAAACAATCGGCTGCCCACCATTAACGCTACATTAAATATTAAAACCCCATAAAAAAAAATTTCGTCAATTATCGCGAGTTAACTTTTTTAGCCCTCGACACTCTCTCGCGTGTTGTGCGATTTTTTTTAAATGATATAAATTAATAATAGCAAGACCCCCCCCCCCCTCCCGACCCCCCCCACTCCCCCCCCCACTCCCCCCCCCCCCCCGACCCCCCACTCCCCCCCATCCCACAATGAACCATCATTTACCCGTAGGAGGACACATATCACAACAGACACACGTGTAGACTCACATCTGACGTATTGAATTTAAAAAAAAAGAACCACCACCATCGACCCGCGTCCTAGTTCCAGTTAAAGCCAGCCAGCGGCGAACAAATTGACCCAATCGATTCAATACGTTTCGCTTGACCGATTGTTCTTCAATGTTTGCCTTCACAAACGGATCAAAAGAGAGAGCGAGAGAGAGAGTGAGAAAGAGAGAGAAGGGTACGCGGGGGTGTTGGAAGTAGACTGGAGGGAGAGGCGAGGCCCGGGGTGAGCTAAACTACCCGTAGCGACGAGACAGTGGGACTTGACACGGCGGCGGCTGCTGGGTGCGTGTCCGTGACACGAGGTGGGCCCTTACGTCTGGGAGTTAACGACGCTTAATAAATTTTGCATAATAAATTGCTCGCGTGTGTGTTTGTTGGGGCGAGAAAAAGCGAGCAAGAGAACGAGGGCGATAAAGTATTTTTTAAACAGTCTAATCGATTACTCGTTTCAATAAACCTTTTGTAGAAAATAACTTACTGTTAAATACCGCCCATAATCTGTTGGCCAACATTGTCATCCTTTTATCTTACATATTATAGACGCTCCTTCTATACCGAATAGTATGGTATCATACGCTTATCCGTGGTTTGAGTCTTATCCTGCAGTTTTGTTTTAATATTAGGGTAGCCAATTAATTGATGTTAAGTTGTTGGTTATTCTACTTTAATCAGGCAACCCATTTTATACCTTGTAGACACTCGGGAGGAACTTGTATGTAGCCTATTCGTTCTTGCATATGGAATAATAAAAGTGATTTTTATTCCACTGTCAATCTAAGTATTGTAAATAATAAATATACTTTATTTATAAGTAAGAATTTAATCATTAATGTATTATTTTAAATAGCGTTTCCGTTTTTCTCAAGGCTAGTGATTTAACTGTTAGTGTAATATTTGTCAGTTATGAATATTCACTAGCTTTGTGGCTTTTTTTTTTCTGAATTTGTATTGTTTACTTCGGTAAATGGGTACCTTACGAAATATGCATAATATTATTGTAAAAGTATAACTTATGCTAAAAGGATTTTAGTTTTATGTTCTTGTTACATTTGTAAAAATGTCTTTTTATGAAGCATTTAGAACCCATGATAATTTGTCATATATTTTTTATTACTTCTAAGTATTAACATTTTTAGTTTGGATTAAGTGTTTTCTATGAATGAAATATTTAATATTAACTAATTTATCTTCTTTTGAAAAATATTCTATTGTGCTAACCATGTTTTGTTTTTCAATTTATATTTTTATATCAATAGAAATATCTATGCGATTCACAATTTAACATTCCATTTGTAGAATATTATATCGGTGTGTGTGTGTGTGTTTGTTTTACACTTTTTGAAATACCACATAAACAATAATAAAATGTCGTTGTAACATTTCTCAAAGGCTCAAAGGCCATCAGATTTTTTGTGTAAAGGTTAAAGGTGACATGGTTAAGCCATTAATTACATTCAAGTGCAGCTAGACCGTTACATTAATACACCTGTCAGCGTAGTATGTCCAGTCTCTGTTGCAAGTTGAATCTTTGTTTTTACATCGTATTTGTATAACTGTAGCTTTATATGTTCATCTATCTATATATCCAATCTATCTATTTAACATATCTATCTATCTATCTAATCTCTATCTACGTATCTATCTAATCTATCTATCCATATATCTATCAATCTATCCATATAGGCCTATCTATTTATCTATCTATCTATCTATCTATCTATCTATATATCTATCAATCTATCCAGATAGGCCTATATATCATCTATCTATCTATCTTTATATCTATCAATCTATCCAGATAGGCCTATATATCATCTATCTATCTATCTATCCATATATCTATAAATTTATCCATATGTCTTTATTTGTATTTATGTGTATTTATTTATTTCTATTTCTTCCTATTGTATTTCCACCCATCATTCTATTTGTCGAACTGATTGTTTTTCTATCTGTGTTTTTGTCTGTCAGACTGACTTGGAAAGTCTGGGTTTCTACCCCACCCCCACCCCAGTGTCTATGTGTATATTTAATGCTCAAAGACTCTTAGATGATGCAATCTTCAAGTAAACGGTCACCTGGGAAAGGCGAGCTTGGTTTAAAAACAAACCAACATTATGGTTAACACATTACACCGATTTTACGCTCATGTTATCAGAAGAGAAAAGTGGGCAATATTGATAACACTGGATACATGTAAATAGAATACTTAACGGTGAACACTAGAGATTGAAGATTTAAAAATGAGAGATTGAAGATTAAAATAAGAGATTGAAGATTAAACATTAGAGATTGAAGATTAAACATTAGAGATTGAAGATTAAACATTAGAGATTGAAGATTAAACATTAGAGATTGAAGATTAAACATTAGAGATTGAAGATTAAACATTAGAGATTGAAGACTTAACATAAGAGATTGAAGATAAAACATTAGAGATTGAAGATTAAACATTAGAGATTGAAGATTAAACATTAGAGATTGAAGATTAAACATTAGAGATTGAAGACTTAACATTAGAGATTGAAGATAAAACATTAGAGATTGAAGATTAAACATTAGAGATTGAAGATTAAACATTAGAGATTGAAGACTTAACATTAGAGATTGAAGATAAAACATTAGAGATTGAAGATTAAACATTAGAGATTGAAGACTTAACATTAGAGATTGAAGATAAAGCATTAGAGATTGAAGAACAAACATTAGAGATTGCATATTAAACATTAGAGATTGAAGATTAAACATTAGAGATTGAAGATTAAACATTAGAGATTGAAGACTTAGGATTAGAGATTGAAGATTAAACATTAGAGATTGAAGATTAAACATTAGAGATTGAAGATTAAACATTAGAGATTGAAGATTAAACATTAGAGATTGAAGATTAAACATTAGAGATTGAAGATTAAACATTAGAGATTGAAGATTAAAGATTGAAGATTAAACATTAAAGATTGAAGATTAAACATTAGAGATTGAAGATTAAACATTAGAGATTGAAGATTAAACATTAGAGATTGAAGATTAAACATTAGAGATTGAAGATTAAACATTAGAGATTGAAGATTAAACATTAGAGATTGAAGATTAAAGATTGAAGATTAAACATTAAAGATTGAAGATTAAACATTAGAGATTGAAGATTAAACATTAGAGATTGAAGATTAAACATAAGAGATTGAAGATTAAAAATTGTAGACTAAAGAGTGTAGATGATTGAATCGTGAAGAATAGGGAAGGGAGGTCTGGATGGAGAGAGAAACTAGTAGTCAAGTATCCTTGACAGACCATACTGGTTCATGGTAGAGTACAGCAGAATTGACGGTTTTTTGTTGCTACGATATTCAAGATGATTATGTGGCCACCACAATACCCGGTCACCTTTACCTTTTCCCAAGTAATTTACGCGGAGACACTGTCAACCCGAGCGCCCTGTCGCAAAACGACCGTGCCACACCATAAGTTATAAAGTATTATTGGTTACCCCTCCCATCCTCCTTTAATAGTTTCAAGGATTTTTTCTCTTCACATGAATAGTTTTCAGTTTTTTATCATATTGATATCGACAACAATTTTATTCTAACCACCCATAACCACCCAACAATCTTCCACAACCACCCAAAAAGCTTGTATGTAATTCTTGCTGCGCGGTTTCCTCAAAGTGTTGATAAGAAGTATCTGATAGTTCAGACCAACACAAGATGAGAATGTCTTAATTACCAGGTCGCAGAATGGCGTGCCAAGAACCGGTATCAACTGGAAGTTTGGAAAGTCAAAAGAAATGGATGGATAGAAAAATAAAGTATTTCAAAAGACAGTGCCGTGCCAACTAACAACAACAAGCAAATAAGCAACAAACAAATAAACAACTAAAAGCTATTGGAAAAGTTTCACGGAATGTTAGTTTTTTTTCAGATGTACGAAACAGATTCAAGAAAGGTTAAACTTTTTCACGCAACGCAAAAACAATCTATTGCAAAGCTCAGTAAAATATAGAGATAAAAACACCATTACTATTACATATGCAAGAACAAATACATACAGGTTTTCTTTCTTCCCTAGTAGCATCCGGATATGGAATGGGTTGCCTGAACAAATCACGAAAACCAACAAGCTACCATCATTAAAAAAAATTATAAAAATGCAAAATGAAACCACAGTAAAACCTAAGAACGTCTATAACAATGTATATATATATATATATATAAGCTAAATTGCCCGGCGTTGCCCGGGGGGAAATAACACAGGCTTGTAAAATCTACAGACAAAAAATGTATAAACTTCAATGTACAGAAAGCTATAAATCTAATATTACAATTTCTTTTTTTTTCGTTTTTTTTTTTACTGAAGACGTTTATGAAAGTAATTTAAAATAAATATTTTAATCGAAAAAAAATAGGTATTTTTATTTAACAAAAATCTAAATTGCCAGGAGTCGCGCGTAGATTCGCAATCTTTTTTTTTTAATGTAATATTAATGAAATAAAAAAATGTAGCATAAAAAAGGTATAGACTAACTCGAGAATCGAACCCGGGTCGTCCGCATAGCAGTCCGATAAGTCATCCAATTAGCTATCAAAAACACATGTTTGAAGTGAAATCGCAAAAGTATAATTTGAGAAAATAAGGTCACGCGTCTTTAAATTAACTAATATGATTTGTTGAACACACACAAAGTCTACTTTATGTATATATAGAGAGTATATATTAATATATAATTCATTTAAAAGTGTGATTGAACACGAAAAGTGGCCATTTATAATGTTGCTTAGTTTATCATTATTTTCTGTCTAACAGAAAACCGAAATTATAATATATAATGAGACAATAAGATTAGAAGAAACAATGTCTGTTTTATTCATCGCCCGCAGGGAACATTAGCTGCTTAGTTATCTTGTATAATCTTGTATTGGCATTGAACTCGATCTTTCTGTTCGTAACATCAATTTGTTTACAACAGTACTTGTCAAAATATCCCAGGTAATTTGGCGACAAAAGCAACATCCTCAGCTCTGTGTGTGAGGAAGGGAGGGGGGCTGATGCTAAACCAGCTTATGATTGACTTGAAAAGAATGTAATTAGTTTCCTTCCATTTATTGAACAACATCAATGGATGGTATCACACGCATCACTGCCCAGCGACTACGTCACGGTTGGGTGTTAACCGGATGTGCGTAGCGGAGAGAACACCGTGACGTATTGTTGAAGAGAAATGGAGAATGTAATAGGGAGGTAACCGTTAGGTGTTTGTTTGTGTTGTTTGTAAAGTGCAAAGGCTGACCCACAGAGTTGTCGGACAGTGCAGAACACAGTTCAAATCTTCACTCATTTGGCCATGCAGGTGAGAGCATGTCATTAACATTACATGCTTACATGAATACATTAATATTACACTCTTAGGCGATTACATTTTGTGCTTACAGAATAGCAAGGTAAAGTATTCTATTCAGATTGTGTTGGTCGATGGAGAAAGTGAAACAGCTTCTACAGTTTCGTGGCCACGAAATACGATGGGATTATTATTTTTTACTGAAGACTTTAAAGTAAATATTGTATTCGGGTTTAAAAAAAGGCAAGTCTTTTTATTTTTTATAAAAATCTAAATTGAACGCGGATTGAGAATCTTTTTTTTTAAAAGTCATATTACTTTTAAAAAAAAAAGTTTTAACAAATTAGAGAATTGAACCCGAGTGGACAGCATGGCAGTCTGATACGTTATCCATTCAGATAGAGAAGACACATGTGCTTAGTCAATATAGATGTATTGATATAATATAAGGCAATAAGGTCACGTGTCTTTAAATAAACAATTGGATTGGTTAAGCACACACACACATTGCTTTATATATATATATATATTAGATGTTGCTTAGATTGATTTGGAGATATGAAACACATAATACTTAGAGGCCTACACTTACCTGCCTACTTAATTTTTTTTTTTATTTTGTAACAAGGCGAACGAAATTTCGTATGTGGGACCAACATTTCGTAATCATAAACTTTAAAAAAAATAAATAGTACTGCTACAATACTAGTGGTAGGCTAGCTACAATACTAGTGGTAGGCTAGCTACAATACTAGTGGTAGGCTAGCTACAATACTAGTGGTAGGCTAGCTACAATACTAGTGGTAGGCTAGCTACAATACTAGTGGTAGGCTAGCTACAATACTAGTGGTAGGCTAGCTACAATACTAGTGGTAGGCTAGCTACAATACTAGTGGTAGGCTAGCTACAATACTAGTGGTAGGCTAGCTACAATACTAGTGGTAGGCTAGCTACAATACTAGTGGTAGGCTAACTTGTACAAATGTTAAATCTCTCCATAACTGTTAAGAAAACACTACAGTATATACATAAACCTACATAGCCTAATAAGCAAGAGTTAGGTTACATATTTATACATTTTTATATTGTAATTTTCCCTTAACATGTTGATTCGTTTCTGCCTTCTATTTCGATTAGAAATTAGCACAAGCACCTTTTAGTTATAGCGTTTGGTCAGCAGACTCAATACTAGACTATTGAAGACTGTCTTTCCCTTTAAATAAAGCAATGATTCTAAATTGTTTGAGTAGTGGAAAAATATCTGGTCAGTTTGTTGCTGACTCATGGTGCACAATGGCCAAGCGGTAGCGCGTTTGGGCTGGCGTAGCGAAGGTTCGAATCCTGATGAAGGCTAGGATTATTTCCCGGGACTATACTCGGTGTCCCTGAGTCCACCCAGCTCTGATGGATACCTGGCATTAGTTGGGGGTAAAGTAAAGGCGGCTGAGCATTGTGCTGACCACACATCCCCCTAGTATGCCGTGGCCAAAGAACTGGTGAACGCTGAATATGGTGAATGTGATCAATTTGGTCCGACGGGTATTTTACTTACTTATATCTGATACACAAGTGAACACATTTGAGATTGTTAAAACCCTCAACATAAACACATCGATTTCTTGTATTTGAGCATTTTAAGCAGCCAAACTCTTATATTAAAATGTCCAATTACGCACCCGTCACCCGGTGGATTTACGTCAAAAACAAAAATCAGATTTTAATAACGCCGAAAATTGTTCGTTTTTCACACCTTCATATTCATACTTTCGTAAAGGCTCAACAAAGAATGGGTTACATTGAAATCAGGTAAGAGAACGAAATTTATGTAAAAGTAAGTAGATCTGTACAATGGTTATATAATATGTAAAGTACATCATTTATAAAAAAAAAAAAAACTATATATTCTATACATCTTAACTTTATATAACTGATCGCAGCTTGAATCTCCAGGAAAAGGTGAGAGGCGAAAACATTCCGAGGTCAGTTTCTTGGATACTTTAGTTTTGGCCCTTAGGCGAGATTCTTTTAGTTGTTTTTCTTTCTCTCATTTCTTGTGTGTATTATATCTTCTCTACGCCTCACTCTCTCTCTCCCTCTCTCTCTCTCTCTCTCTCAGCCTCTCCGTCTCCTTCTCCGACTCTCTCGTACACAAACTATACGTCTACGGTTCATGCCTCCAGATGTAGCCTCCTATCACCTCCAGCCCCCGCTCCCCTCACTTTTTCTTCTTCTAAAATCCCGAATCTTGGCGAATTTCATGAAGTATAAATATTAGCGAACGGTAGTAGGAAAGAAAAAATATGGGGGAAAGGGGGGATGAAGAGAAATACACATAACACCAGGGTCTGGGGAAGGGAAAAATGGAGGAAAATGTGGCGGGGGAGGGGGATCTAAGCGCACGTGCACAACATGACCTTTGACCCTTATCCTCTCACTAGGGAGAAATTCTTTACTGGATTAAGAAGAAAGAAATGGAAAAAGGGGGGGGGGGGTGAGTTTAGGAAATGTGGTCAGGGAAAAATAGTGAATTTAAACACATCACTATTTGAATGTAATAATATTGAGGCATACATTGAACAGACTAATTAGAAACGTAAAGTATGAAGTGAAAATACGTCATTAGTTATATTTTTATCTTATCTTACATATTACAGACGCTCATTCTATATAAAAGATTATTGCGTCCTACACTTATTCGTGTTTAGAGTCTTGCATTTGATTAGGATTTTAAATGATGTTTAAGTTACTGATTATCGTGGTTTGTTCTGTTAACCCATTCGATGCCTGGATGCAAGGCTGAAAGAAAGATAACTTATATTCATTTGGTCTCGCAAAAGTGTTTTGGTCCTTTTGTTTATCTAAGCATTGTAACAGATTGTTTATTCAAAATTGTGTTTTTTCTCAAAATTATAATTTAATTTTATAATTGTTATAGCAAGTAACATAAATACAACAGATATAATGATATCACTCTTTGTCTGTTTTTTTTATTTTTGAATGTGTATAGAGGGGTCGGGAACCCATGACTCGCGAGCCAGATGTGGCTCTTTTGATGACTGCGTCTGGCTCGCAGACAAATGTTCGATTATTAAACAAATGTTTTTTTTTTTAGACATTTTGATCTACATATTAATTGTATATCAATATTTCATTCTACAAATGAGCTAAGGTCTACTGCAGCTCAGCATCAGAAGAATTCAGAGACATAATTATTGTACTTTTAGTGTTGAAATTACACAAAATGCACACATTTACTTGAATTTTTCTAGTTTTAAACATAATTTATGGCTCTCACAGAATTACTTTTCAAAATATGTGGTGTCTATGGCTCTCTAAGACAAAAGGGTTCCCGACCCCCTGGTGTATAACATAATATATTTCAGAGTAAACATTGATCCGCAGTGTTAACGCAATGTGGTAGAGGCGACGGTACGGTTTAATATTAACCCAAAGCCTGAAGCTACAAACTCTGCTTAATTTTTTCTTCTACGTTTTCCCTCTTACTATTAAAGGAACACACGTCTAATATGCGTCCATAAATAAATTAAAAATATGTAGTCGCTACGATAAAGCGGTATAACGATACATCTATATGGTGATTGATTTACAGGTAAGCAATATCATTTAATTGATCTACACTAGATTATTGATTCATTAAAAGACTAAAGGTTTAATTGTTGATCCAAGTAATGGACTATAAAATTACATTTCAATTTTTCCTTCCTTGTATTTAAAAAAAATGGAATTATGAAGTTAAGGGTTGGTTCTGTTGACAAGTTCAGCCAACCCATTCATTCCCCCAAATGTCACTGGAGTCGAAAAAGAACTTGGTATAAATTAATTGATTTTAATGACTGGGTGTTTTTTTTTAAACATTTATAAAAAAATAAAAAATTATTTACTTTGATATTAAAAAGAAAAGAAATGGTTAGGGTTAGGGTTTTAGTTATTGTTAATAAAATTCTTCCACATTTCCTTGAAACTGATTTTCGAAGTATCTTTAAAAAATTATAAATGGTGAAAAAAAAAGGGAGGAGGGGTAATAGGCTTAAAATATTTATAGATCTAACATATATTTTAGTAATAAAATAGCTAGGACCACCATCGTAAAGAATTAGCGAATAAATCTATACTATTATTTAAGTGGTTAGTTAATTAGTCAGTAACACTATATTTCTACGTATGCGCACGTTTGATTTATATTAGCTACGCAGTTTTTATGTACAATCTTCTCGGTTGTAACCGGATTCTTAAATTGCACAAAATATCTGAATTAATTCATTCATTATGAATTACGATGCATACTTTACTTAATTAATAGCGCTAAAATGGCCGGGCGAAATTACACAGCAGGGTCGGATCTGGCCCGCGGGCCGCAGTTTGGGAATCCTTGGGTTAGAGTAGCAAATAGTTTCATCTACCGTATTTCCGTTGGGATGTCTGCAGGTAAACAAGCAGGTAAATGTAGCCGTCCAGTTCATGGAATGTAGTCTACAGCTTCATTAATAAATACACTCACCATGTGTAGTGCAGATATTGAATTAACCATCAAATCAATGATTGATTTGTAATTTAAATCAATAGTAAACTTTAATTTACATTTATCAATAATTCATATTAAAGTCTATGATTGACCCAGATTAAAGTCTATGACTGACCCAGATTAAAGTCTATGACTGACCCAGTTTAACGTCTATGACTAACCCAGATTAAAGTCTATGCTTGAACCAAATGTAAGTCGATGATTGACCCTAATTGAAGTCTAATATTGACCCACATTTTTTCCTATTAGTTTTCTGAATAACTTGGCTTTAACATCATACCATCGCAATCACATGCAAGACAGTGGAAGGCACAAACACATTACATACAAAATTACATACATTGTAACTGGGTTGATCACGCCTGTAAGCACAAGTAATAATATTTCACGTTGACCTTTCATGGACACACCTTCCTTACCCCCCCCCTCCTTCTCCAACACATGCCACCGCTCACCTTTTCGTGTAAAATTAATCCTATTTTTTTTTACCTGGAACAAGCCGTATTAGAGTATTACCTGAAAGTATTAGGGAAGCGAGAAGGCTTTTCAATATCACACACGACATACGCACACACACACATGCACACTTATGTATATAGGCTATAAATATATTATATATATATATATATATATATATATATATATATATATATATATATATATATAGAGAGAGAGAGAGAGAGAGAGAGAGAAATAGAAAGATAATGGGACATGAGAATATAAAGATAAAAGAGTAAGCGAAAAATAAAGAAAAGAGGTCAAGAGAGAGGGGTGGGAAAAACGAGAGTTAAATTCTGAGAAAGAGAATGACAAAAGGAGGAGGGGGGGGAGTGGAAGAAAGAGAAAAAAAACAGAGAAAGAGGACGAGAAACCGCAGAAAGATAAGAAAGAGAAAAAGGAGAAAGAACTTGGTTAGAAAGAGAAAGTAAGAACAACGAAAATGAAATAAAGGGAGAACTAGCGAAGGGGTAGAAAGAGAGGAAGAAAGACAGGTGAGATAAAGAGAGGTGAGAGAAAGGTGAAAGAAAAATGAGGGGTGAGAGAAAGAGATGTAAAAGAAACTGAGGTAACAAAAAATTTAAGAGAAAATGAGGTAAGAGAAAATGAGTTAAGGATAAAGGAGTAAGATTAAGAGAGGTGAGAGAAAGAGGTGAAAGAGGTGTAATGTCAAGTACCCATCATATCTGGGTAGACCCAGGGACACCCTCAAGTCAAGAGAAAACATCCAAGCCTTCACCAGGATTCGAACCCGGTAGGCTACGCCAGTCGAACGCGCTGCCCTCGGTCACCCCATTCTAATATTATGAAAGTTGCTTTTATTCAATGTATCTTTTGTTGTCTTGTACAGTGAGATTTAACATGACCCCTCCCCTCCACTCAGTCAAACTATTTCACCCTCCCTGGATATCCAACCGCTAACCCCAATTACATAATTATATAGTTCATCTATTTAGATTTTTTAAAAATTTATTTTAATAGTCTGGTTTGAAATTATGTGGGGGAATTATGTACACTTTTGGCGCTAACTCTGCGATAAAACAGAATCAAGGATCAGCATTCATGCTTTTACTTTCTCTCTCTTTCTACCTCTAGTCTAGTTCTTTTTTCTCTCTCTCTCTCTCTCTTTCTTTCAGCTTCGTTTTCCGTCGCTGGCTCTCCTTTCTCTCTCTCTACCACGAGGCATCTTTTAACTGCTGATGCTAATTTATCTCTGCCCCTCATCGTATTGCCAAATGAATAAAGCTCCCTCTCCCCCTCCTCCCTTCCCTCCCATTTAGCTGGATTACGACAACTGTATCATGGTTCCGGGGGGAGGGGGGAAAATGAAGGCAAGGAATGCTATGATTACACAACAGCATTACAATCAACTCACAGCGCCTCATGCCTCTCTTCACAACAGCATTACAATCAACTCACAGCGCCTCATGCCTCTCTTCACAACAGCATTACAATCAACTCACAGCGCCTCATGCCTCTCTACACAACAGCATTACAATCAACTCACAGCACCTCATGCCTCTTTACACAACAGCATTACAATCAACTCACAGCGCCTCATGCCTCTCTTCACAACAGCATTACAATCAACTCACAGCGCCTCATGCCTCTCTCCTCCTTCTTTTCGGTGCCGTTACAATTTCTCGCACTGCACTACAGGGGGGGGCGATTGGTGCCGGAATGGGGGAGGGTACATGTAATACACAAAGGAAGTTTTTGGGGAAGGGGGTGTATCTTCCTATTCCCTATTGGTATAAGGGACTTACATGTAATCAGTTTTCCATTTTTTTTTATCATTACTTTATCGTCTACCTGTGTTCTACGAGATCTGCTAAATTCTCCTAATTGAAGGGTCACAGGAAAATAGTTCATTCAGATAGGATCATGGAATGGGGTTCCTCCACAAGAATTTGTATAGAGAGAGGCATGTCTTTTTAACAAGAATTATTTCAGGTGATGAAGGAGTGGTTGGGGGGGGGGAAAGGGGGGGAGAAAGCTAAACTTAATAATAATTGCTCATATTACTTTATAGTTCAAAGTTCAAATCAATTCAAGGAGGGATGAGGTGGGAGGCTCAAGTGCTTCTTCTGAGGGCTCACAAAATAATTAGGTCAATACTCCTCGGGTTTAGCTTGGGCTACGACATTCCCTACGACATTCCCTACGACATTCCCTGGGCATTTAAAGACAGTTTTTTTTGGCATTGTTTTACAGTTAAAATGTTAATGAAGTTTTATCGTACGCCTCTATATGGGCTGAAAGGTCAATGTTTTACAACTGTTACTTGGGTTTAATGCAAGTAAACCACTTGTGTGTGTGTGTGTGTGGGTGCGGCAAATGTGTAAAAATGTTCTAAATACATTGTTCAAAAACTATTTCCGATCCCTAAATGGTCGTAAAAAATAATTACAGAAAACTAAACATCACCTATAAATTGTCTTTCTGTTTAAACACTCTTCACCCCTATGATGTTTTTCTGTATAGACAATCTTTACCTCAAGACTGTTGTTGTTTTTCTGTATAGACAATCTTTACCTCAAGACTGTTGTTGTTTTTCTGTATAATAGACAATCGTTACCTCTAGGTTGTTGCTGTTGTTTTTCTGTATAGACAATCTTTACCTCTAGGTTGTTGCTGTTGTTTTTCTGTATAGACAATCTTTACCTCTAGGTTGTTGCTGTTGTTTTTCTGTATAGACAATCGTTACCTCTAGGTTGTTGCTGTTGTTTTTCTGTATAGACAATCGTTACCTCTAGGTTGTTGCTGTTGTTTTTCTGTATAGACAATCTTTACCTCTAGGTTGTTGCTGTTGTTTTTCTGTATAGACAATCGTTACCTCTAGGTTGTTGCTGTTGTTTTTCTGTATAGACAATCTTTACCTCTAGGTTGTTGCTGTTGTTTTTCTGTATAGACAATCGTTACCTCTAGGTTGTTGCTGTTGTTTTTCTGTATAGACAATCGTTACCTCTAGGTTGTTGCTGTTGTTTTTCTGTATAGACAATCGTTACCTCTAGGTTGTTGCTGTTGTTTTTCTGTATAGACAATCGTTACCTCTAGGTTGTTGCTGTTGTTTTTCTGTATAGACAATCGTTACCTCTAGGCTGTTGTTCTTGTTGTTTTTATTGTATGGACAATCATCGCCCAATGGCTGTTTCCTGTATAGACAATCCCCTTGGACTATATCAAACTATATTTCCTAGCCTGTACACAATTCTAAATAAAGAATGAATAAATAATCTCTATCTACTACAGCAGGATGCGCTTAACGTGTTCTACAAATGACCTGAATATCAAGCAACAGACAAGATAAGGCTTATCAACTTATTTATTGGATGCAAGCGAGAGTACCCGAGTGCTGAGACCGGTTTTTGTTGTTTTGTTTATTTTTCTTGTTAGTTCTCGCTGTTTAAAAAATGATGTACACGAATGATGCTAATAATGATGCTATAATAGAAAAAGACACTGGGGACAGAAGAAACGAGTATTGTGGAATTAAATGTGGTCCATATAAAATAGAGAAATGTAATTATTAAACGTATGAGCCATCTTGTGCAGGAGCAGGCCAAGTTTATTTCCAGGCACCAGATATAAAATGAACAACAACTTATGTAAGAGCAAATACTAAAAGGGTGAGAAAGAACGTTCAGTTTCAGTTTATTTTCCGTGGGCCTCAAGGAAGGGCTTGAGGGTGTCCCTGAGTCTACCCAGCTCTGATGAGTACCTGACATTAGTTGGGGTAAAGTAAAGGCGTCTGGGCAATGTGCTGGCCACACATCCCCTAGTATGTCGTAGCCACAGAAACTGGTGAACGCTGCTCCTACAGCCCTATGATCAGTTTGGTCCTAAGTGTACTTCACTTACAAGGATGGATCAGGTTGAATAGTTGTTCATCTCGAAGAATTTATCTGTGTATTTCTATTGTAAGTAAAGCAAAAACAAACTCTAGGCCCGGATGTTTTGTTGGTGTCTTAGGGCACAATGTTTTGGTTGTGTATCGGGTTTCTTAGACCTATGTTGTAACAAAAAAATGGTATGGACTTAACTTGAATACAGCTAAAACCCATGGCCAGCGGGCAACAAGCGGCCAACAGTTTCTGGGGGTAAAATAAAACACATTGCGATGCATTTCAAAATAAAATGAACGCGATGGAAATAATAAATAAACAGGATTTTGGGTTTGCATTAATGCTAATATATTTATGTAAAAAATTCAATCCAAACTGCAAATCTGGATAATTAGGCCTACAACAGATCAGAACTTGAATTCAGAGAAACAAAGGTGTACTTCTATAACCCATTGTATGCCTTTTCGTCTATCTGTCTGTAACATAGACATTTGTATACATTTAGCAGTGTTATTGTATGTTGTCACCTCAACTTACATACAATTATCATAGCCCAGAAAATGTCTTCTGTGACGGGCTTATTTATTTTTTGTATAACAATTATTTCATATGCTGATATGTTGATCTTTTTACTTGTTCGGTTTGATGTATATGGTATTATATTTCATGTATATGGGATAATATTTGATATATATGTCATCATATTTTATGTATATGTCATCATATTTGATGTATATGTCATCATATTTAATGTATATGTCATCATATTTGATGCATATGTCATCATATTTGATGTATATGTCATCATGTTTGAATTATATGGGATAATATTTGATTTATATGTCATAATATTTGATTTATATGGGATAATATATTTGTATAAGTTTTATCCAAACATTTTTCAATCTTTTCTTTACCTCACGCTGGTGAGCACTTGATGACACTGTCACGTGCCACTCACTACTCAGTCAGATTCACCAACACACACACGCGGTCATGTTTGTTATTCTTCGTCACACACTGCCAGAAAGCGGACGAGAGAGAAAGAGAGACGGGCGTTTAGAAGACAAAAAAAAAGCTGTTGAAAGTTGAAAGAAAGAAAAACGTTTCTTTTACATGCACTAAGAAGAAAAACTTTTTTCAGTCAGGAATTCTCACTTCTTCAAACTCGGGCACCAGAAAAACTATTTTTTCGTTGTTGTTATTTTTATAATTTAAATAAAGTAAAAAAAAAAAGTTATTTTCTGTATAATGAGTATAATGACTTTCAAAAAGTCTGAAGTTTGGAAGTCTGAAGTTTAGAAATCTGAGTTTGGAAGTTTGAAGTTTAGAAATCTGAGTTTGGAAGTCTGAAGTTTAGAAATCTGAGTTCGGAAGTCTGAATGCAATACTTGTTGTCTGCCAAGTTCACAGAATTGGCACTGAGGCTTGAAGAGATTGTAAAGTTTGAGAAATGAAAGTTTTGGGTAGAGTGTGTTTACCCACCAAGGTCTTCGCTAAGCAAGTTTTACAGTTGAACTTTGAAAATAACAAAACATAAACGAAATGTCGGAGGGGGGGTGTCGGGGAGGGGGGGTGCTTGTGTATGAAGACATTCTGGAGATGGTGTGATAGCAAACAATGAGAAATGATGGAGAAGGGTGTGTGTAGCTTTAAGAGGGGTTGGGAGTGGGAAGTGGGGGTGACTAGATGTCGAGCGCAAGGCGTGGTTATGTATTTTTTTTAAAGAAATGTTTTACAAAGTTTCGGAAAAGTAGAGAACCGGAGAAAATTTAAAACAAAAAGGAGTGCTAAAAGATCGTCGAAATAATGAAATGATAGAGAGAAGATAGAGAGAAGATAGAGAAGATAGAGAGAAGATAGAGAGAAGATAGAGAGAAGATAGAGAGAAGATAGAGAGAAGATAGAGAGAAGATAGAGAGAAGATAGAGAGAAGATAGAGAGAAGATAGAGAGAAGATAGAGAGAAGATAGAGAGAAGATAGAGAGAAGATAGAGAGAAGATAGAGAGAAGATAGAGAGAAGATAGAGAGAAGATAGAGAGAAGATAGAGAGAAGATAGAGAGAAGATAGAGAGAAGATAGAGAGAAGATAGAGAGAAGATAGAGAGAAGATAGAGAGAAGATAGAGAGAAGATAGAGAGAAGATGAGATGTAAATATAGTCTCAGAGAAAAAGGGAGAAATGGAGAGAAACTAAATAATAGAGATAGTGAAAAAATACAGAGAAGAAAAACTAAATCGAGAAAAAGAAATAGAATTTAAAAAAAAAATAGTCGAAAGCTTACTAGATAAATACCAAACCGGATGTAGTATTGAGGAGAGATTAAAAAGTTAAAAATAGAGTTAAGTCTTCAACAGCTTTTAACATCATTTTTTTTTTATCCTACGTTTTCTCAGTAAAGCGCGAGCATCGAGTCGAGTGGCTTATATCCCCGATGTTTGGCGTCCATCATTTAGTAAGGAGCTGTTTACTATCTACTAGTAGACTAACTCCATACTCCATAACCACGTTGTTTCACGTCATTATTGAAGTCTATAGCAGGGGTCGGCAACCTTTTGTGCCAAACTAGAATTTCTAAATTATTCAGCGTGCCAACAGCCTAAAATGAATCGTTACAAAGTTTTATATTAAATACAAAATTAACGTGTTTGTGATTATCATCCTCTTTATTTGACTTCACTTCACCTTCACCTATCCCAGGGATCGGCAACCTGCGGATCGCGAGCCGCATGTGACTCTTTCGATGACAAGATGCGGTTCTCCAGTTCCATGCGCAAATATTAATAATTATATTCTTTTATTTTCAAAATTCATAAAAAATATTATACTGCAAATACATATATAGCCTATTTCCATTCTGTTCTTTCAAAGAACTATTTCCATTCAGACCAGTGGTGGGAGTCCTCGCTCCCCCCCCCCCCCCCTTACCTCTCCAACTTTTAACATTGCTAAATAAAGAATATAGACACACAGGTATGTATAGAGAGTAGATTAGAGAGAGAGAGAAAGAGAGAGAGAGAGAGAAAGAGAGAAAGGGAGAGTAGAGGGAGAGAGAGAGTTGGCGGTTCATATAAACATTGGTGCTCAAGTGAGTTGGGGGAGGGTGTGTGTGTGGACGAGTGTGTGTGGACGAGTGTGTGTGGGCGAGTGTGTGTGCGCGAGTGTGTGTGTGGGCGAGTGTGTGTGGACGAGTGTGTGTGGACGAGTGTGTGTGGGCGAGTGTGTGTGGACGAGTGTTTGTGGACGAGTGTGTGTGGGCGAGTGTGTGTGGGCGAGTGTGTGTGGACGAGTGTGTGTGGACGAGTGTGTGTGGGCGAGTGTGTGTGGGCGAGTGTGTGTGGACGAGTGTGTGTGGACGAGTGTGTGTGGACGAGTGTGTGTGGACGAGTGTGTGTGGACGAGTGTGTGTGGACGAGTGTGTGTGGACGAGTGTGTGTGGACGAGTGTGTGTGGACGAGTGTGTGTGGACGAGTGTGTGTGGACGAGTGTGTGTGGACGAGTGTGTGTGGACGAGTGTGTGTGGACGAGTGTGTGTGGACGAGTGTGTGTGGGCGAGTGTGTGTGGGCGAGTGTGTGTGGGCGAGTGTGTGTGGACGAGTGTGTGTGGGCGAGTGTGTGTGGGCGAGTGTGTGTGGACGAGTGTGTGTGGACGAGTGTGTGTGGACGAGTGTGTGTGGACGAGTGTGTGTGGACGAGTGTGTGTGGACGAGTGTGTGTGGGCGAGTGTGTGTGGGCGAGTGTGTGTGCACGAGTGTGTGTGGGCGAGTGTGTGTGCGCGAGTGTGTGTGTGGGCGAGTGTGTGTGGACGAGTGTGTGTGGACGAGTGTGTGTGGGCGAGTGTGTGTGGACGAGTGTGTGTGGACGAGTGTGTGTGGACGAGTGTGTGTGGGCGAGTGTGTGTGGGCGAGTGTGTGTGGGCGAGTGTGTGTGCGCGAGTGTGTGTGTGGGCGAGTGTGTGTGGACGAGTGTGTGTGGACGAGTGTGTGTGGGCGAGTGTGTGTGGACGAGTGTGTGTGGGTGAGTGTACATGTGTGTGCGTGTTGTGATATTAGAGAAGGAGAGAGTGAGAGAGAGTACATGAAAGTGAGAGAGGTGAGAAAGAGAACCAGACAGGATTGTCTACACAATCTCACCTGAAACTGTCTAGGCCAGTTTAAAGTTTGGCTACCGACCAAGGGGCAGCGTACACCGTTATTACAACAGTAGACGGGGGTGGTGGGGGGGGGGGAGGGCGTTAAGGGTGTGAGGTGGAGGAGGGATGGGGCTGAAAGTGGCGGTGGGTGCCTTTTTTTTTTGTTCTGTTAAATAAACAAAACATCGTGCTGTGGTGTGTCGGTGTTCTATACACAACAGACATTTTTGTAAGCGGGCATGATCTCCCATGGATAAATATAGACTTGTCAGCTTGGTAGCAATTAGGGTCGGAATTAATTTAGTACAGCGAGATTTGGAGATAACGTTTGAAGTTGGGTTTTAACTGGACTAATTGAGAGCTTTTAAAAGTAGAGCCATGAGAGGGGGGACGGGATGGAGGCTGAATCTGTATTTTATTTTTAATGGATTAATAGAGTTATGGGATGAGACAAGTGGCCGAGGGGCAGCGCGTTCGGCTGACGTACCGAGGGGTTCTGAGTTCGAATCCTAATGAAGGCTAGAGTTTGTTCCCAGAGACTGGAGGGTGTCCCTGAGTCTAACCAGCTCTGATGGGTAGCCTACCCGACATTAGTTGTGGTCAAGTAAAGGCGGCGGGGCTTTGTGCTGTATGTAGAACCCGCTAGCATGTCGTGGCCACTGTAACTGCTGAACGCTGCTTCACCGACCATATGATCAATTCGGGTAGGCTACTTACTATGAGATGGGCTAGGGAGGTCTATGTGGCAGCGCGTCGAAATGTCATTCCAAGCATTTCGAGTTTGAATAAAGGTAAGACAACACAACATCATCATTTCTCCACCCCCACCCCACCCCCACCCCGCCTCCTTCAGTGTCTCTAGATAAACCCAAGTCTGATAGTGGTTGGGGGAAAAGATAAGGAAGTTCGGCATTGTGCTAGCAGTACAATCCCCTTGTATGGCCACGGAAACAGGTGAACGCTGCTTCACTTACCCAACGGACCAATACGGTCATTAAAAAATCCTTTTGATTCTAAAACGTAAATCATCACTTAAAAACTGGACCAAAGACCCTCCGTCGTCTGTTTCTGACTCCCATAGTCTAGTTATAAACTGTTAATACACTAACTGTGATACCAGAGCATTCGTTATCAAATCAATCAAAATCGTGGACTTTCCCCCTTGTCTAACGGAGTCTGAAAAGTATTATAAAGAAGAAGAATCTTGTGTCAGTTTAGAATAAACCTGTATCCATTCTACAAACTGTTGGTCAAAATATTTGCGAAACAGTTCTTTATAGTTTATACCGAATTGAATATAAGTTTTAAAAAATTAACGTGTATAACGTTCTCTCTTTAAAGTACTTTAACACCCAGTACGGCACTATGTGGTCTATAAAGCACTATGCAGTACTATATGACTCGATAAAAAGCACACACACACACACAACGTGGATATAATAAAGTAGGCCTACTCACGTGGTTTTTGCATGACACTTATATAGTAGATTCGATACCTTTTAGATAAACCAACTACAAACATAAACGCCTACAGAAAACATTTTGTTCGTTAATCCAAAATGTTCTTTTAATGCTTTACAAGACATTAGACTGCTACAGTTTTATTTCTTCTTTTCTTTTATTCTCTCTCTCTCTCTCTCTCTCTCTTTCTCTCCCTCCCCCCTCTCTATAGCTTTCTCTTCACTGCTTTTGTCAAACTTTTATTTTTACAGGATTCTGTCCCCCCCCTCCCCTCCCACTTCCCAATTCTTTAAATTACCGTGTTATGTGTGTACGTAAGTATGTGTATGTGTTAGTCAGCCGTGAACCCAAGCTTGAACCTATTGTGTATATATACTCTGTATACTATCGGCTTTTCGTTTTTCGTTTTTCAAACAATGGTTCTAAACATCTTGACATAGCGATACCCACGAATGAAAAAACAACAATATTTGCCTCTTCGTAGGCTACGTAAGTACAATAAAGTCAGTCATAGTCCAAGATATAAATTAATTTGAAAAAATATAAGTAGGCTAAATATTTTATTTTCCATTAAGCTAAACTATTCTTTAAGATTAATAATCATGTCAATAAAAAAAATAAAAGATACTAGAGCCCACCATTTTCCGCGGCCCGCGAAATTTTACGCCACGTAGCGGAATTTAGGATTTTTCCGCGGTAAAGCGCCAAGTCGCAAAAAAAAAATTAAATCTGAAGAAATCTCACCAAGAATAAATAGAAATAATGGGTTAGCATAGAACGCAATAATCTTCTGGATAGAAGAAGGAGCGTCTGAAACATTAAATGAAAGAAGTAGGGAAAACAAAAAGCGAAAACGTCATTACACTAAAACAATTTCGTCATAAGATTTCAGCTGATATCGCTGCTTTTTTTGGCGTGACTTGAAGACAGACTCCTGCTAAAGTTTACATTGCGTTGTAGGTCTTTTTTCCGAATATGGATCGGTGCTGTCACCACAATGACATTCTGTCACATGAAAACCTATGATGCAGTGCAGTTTCCTTCGACAAATTATACATAATAATAAAAAACAATATTTGATAGTTTGGTAAGAACAATATTAGGCCGAGCCCCATCAAAATTACAAGGTACTGATTACTGATGTGAACGCTTTGATATACCTTTTTGATTATAAATAATAAAGGACTAACGATAAAGAGCTTTAAAAATGCATTTATTTTCTTCGATTCAGAATGAATCGTAGATTTATGGAGTTCTGTTACTGCATTTACCTGGCCGCTGTAATACGTAGTAAAAAAGTGAGTAGAGAAATTCACTATAATTTTTGTTTGTTACTGCGGTAAAATCATCGACCCTAGTTATTATTCACCATACCCTAATAATGAATGTATTAGCCCTTAACTATATCTTTAATTCTACCTCTCCAGCACTTTATAAACAT
This sequence comes from Anisus vortex, assembly GCA_949126835.1. Taxonomy (NCBI): domain Eukaryota; kingdom Metazoa; phylum Mollusca; class Gastropoda; family Planorbidae; genus Anisus; species Anisus vortex. The sequence continues at coordinate 31,029,570 of OX421494.1, forward strand.
ATGAGAATTATTTACAGCTTTGGTATGTATTAACACAATAATAATTAAATCAAATCTCACTTATAGATAAAAAAATCTTAAAGCAGGGGGAAAATAAAGATTTTGACGAACAAATCCACACAATCCACAACTGAACAGTTTCATCTATTCTGACTGACGCGGGAAGAATCTCAGACAGATTCTCGTTCGGCAATCGAAAAAGCTGCCACATTAGCGAATTTAACATGAACCTATTATCGCCGGGGTATTACAAATAGAATTGCCTAAATTTATCTCGCGGAACGGATATAACTGAGCACAGTGCCGGATGTGGCCCGCGGGCCATGGATTTCACACCTACAAACCACATAAGCGATGCATTAACACTCTTTCTTTACTGCGCCAAATCTAAGCTTAACCCGATGTTTAATATCTTTAAAAAAAAATTGCAGGTCTACTAATTTATCTTCATGTTGTTTTTGCCCTGGTTTTAACTTCTCGGCGTAGCGTTATGTTATGCCGGAAGTTTAGTCTTAAATCTCGTTTTGAAATACAGATGAAAAAAAAAACACACACACACACACTGAAAAGGTAAAAATAAATGGTTGACTAACCCATACACAACATTATACCAGAAGTAGGACAGAAAAACCTGTACAAATATTATTTTAAACACAGCCAAAGTACTAAAAAAAAATAAACAGAAAATTAAGCCGTAGAGAAGCCAACCAAAGAATCAGTCAAGCGTAACAAGTCTTTTACACGAGTCCCCCCCCCCCCCCCCAGTCCCCACTTAATGATAGCAAGTAGCGCTATCGAATCGTTAAAGAAACAGCAAATTATTTCTATTCTATTGCACCGGGGTATTATCAGAAGTATTAAGATGAGAGAAAAACGAAAAAGGGAGGGGGGGGGGGGGTAAAAAGGTTTTTTATTATCTAAATTTTATTGGTCTAAAAATAGTTTTGAGAGGTGAAAACAAACTTCTCTCTCCCTCTTCATAGTGTGGGCCTACGTCTTCATAGTGTGGGCCTACGTCCATTTAGTGGAGACTATTCACACAAAGCCCATTTAGGTGGGAAGAGAACCTATTGACATAAAGGCCTTGGGGATACAAGGCTATTGACATAAAGGCCTTGGGGATACAGGGCTATTGACAAGGACACACAAAAACAGGGCGTCGTTCTCGATATGGTGGTGCACGGGGAGCGGGGTGGGGGTGAAGGGAATGCACCGAGGGTGCAAACTGGGAGTTTGTTATCGCATCATTAAAACCCAATAGCCCCTTTTGTAAATTTATTTATTTGATGAACGGGTCTCAGCGATAGGGATCAGGGGAGGGGGGAGGGGCTGGGGAAGTTCGGGACGGGGCGGGGGGGGGGGGGTGCTAAGTCGTGTGTAAATCATTTATTTTACGCTGGGATTAATGACTCCCCCCGCCCTCGTGGTTAAACGTTCGCCCCACCCAGGTGCAACACTGGAAAGTCATGCAGGAGCAGAATGCAGCGCCCCTGAGTTTATAGTGTACCTTCATAAACAAGCATTTAGTCCAGGTCGAGTGGTGAATGTCTTGGTGTAACTTAGGGCAATGCCAGGGGCGTCACTGTACGGTTTACACAAACTGTAGAAGGTTATTGATAACGTTTCAGTCCCACATTCAACGTTTTCCAGTCTACCTATACTCTTGACTAACTTTTTTTTTACTCCCTCCTACCAAACCTACAAATTTAAAAGCTAATTTAAGCCGCCTCTGGGTGATAATCTAGATGAGTGGTCGGCAACCTTTTTGATAATGGTGTGCCAAACTAGGATTTCTATTTTAATCAGCGTGCCAACAGCCTGTAAGTCATCCTGCTATTCTCTGGTAGACGAGTTAACTTTTTGGGAGTCTGAAAAGCGTGCCATTGAAAATCACTCTGCGTGCCAAGTCTGGAAAGCGTGCCATAGATTGCTGAACCCTGATCTAGATCATGCCCCTCCCCCAGCAAACTCCAATATTACGCCCAGTATTAAGAGTGGAAAATCACATTTCCATATAGAAAAATAAACAAATTTAATTTGAGGTCTTGTGCAACAATTAGTTTGAGAATCGCCTACGACAGTACCCGAAGTCTTTGTCGAGGGCAAGTATTTAATGAGAACAATTCAGTGAAACTGGAGAGATTTTCACTGGAGAGATTCATGAGTCATGACTCCATAGGAAGAAGGAGGGGAAAAAAAGGTTTGGATTGACTTCAGGGGGCTCAATGGGGAGATCATGTGACTTGGGTAAACATAGGACAGACAGGACATGGAGCACAGTATCCTACCTGGGTAAACATAGGACAGACAGGACATGGAGCACAGTATCCTACCTGGGTAAACATAGGACAGACAGGACATGGAGCACAGTATCCTACCTGGGTAAACATAGGACAGACAGGACATGGAGCACAGTATCCTACCTGGGTAAACATAGGACAGACAGGACATGGAGCACAGTATCCTACCTGGGTAAACATAGGACAGACAGGACATGGAGCACAGTATCCTACCTGGGTAAACATAGGACAGACAGGACATGAAGCACAGTATCCTACCTGGGTAAACATAGGACAGACAGGACATGGAGCACAGTATCCTACCTGAGGAAACAAAATGTCAGCGACTAAGAAATGAAGAGTAATGTCCCTTTCAACGTTTGCTCAAACTATTGGTTGTTTATTGACAGTTGGGGGCAACTATACAGTAAATTTGAAGTCTATCTATTTGTAATCTATTATTATGATGTATTGGGTACTTCGCCTCAACCACTTAAAATTTAAAATACCGGTAAAGGAAGTCTACCACGTGTTTAGTGTTGCATCATGGGTTTTAGACATAGTTGGGTTGTTAAGAAATCGGCATGTAAATAGAAACTTGACTCTTCTTGTAAGCCCCCCCCCCCCCCCCCCCCACATCCGTCCTCTACCAATATGATGTGGTGGAGATATGGACTTCGGCATTGTCAATGGCAAGGTTTTGGGACAAAAACAACAACAGTATCACGGATGTTGATGGCTTCAACGGGATCCACCCAGGTTTGTAATGGGATCCACCCAGGTTTAGGTTGGATCCACCCAGGTTTTTAATGGGATCCACCCAGGTTTAGGTTGGATTCACCCAGGTTTTTAATGGGATCCACCCAGGTTTAGGTTGGATTCACCCAGGTTTTTAATGGGATCCACCCATGTTTAGGTTGGATTCACCCAGGTTTTTAATGGGATCTACCCAGGTTTAGGTTGGATTCACCCAGGTTTTTTATGGGATCCACCCAGGTTTAGGTTGGATTCACCCAGGTTTTTATTGGGATCCACCCAGGTTTAGGTTGGATTCACCCAGGTTTTCAATGGGATTCACCCAGGTTTAGGATGGAATTGACCCAGGTTTTAATGCGATTCACCCAGGCTTAAGATGGGAATCACACAGGTTTTCAACGGGATTCACCCAGGGTGTCAATTGCACCCTCCAAGGCTTTCAATGTCGCCTGTCGCTGACTAGAGAAACTCTAAACACATTGGTCGAGATGCAAGAAATTCTATGTCAGTCGACACTGAACAATGCCAATACATTGTATTGTTCGCACAATCCTTAAAGACTATGGAAGAAAAACCTTAAGAGTCTTTGCGTTCCCCCCCCCCCCCCCCCCTTAAACCCTTCTCCCGCTTTACACCTATCCAATGATCAAATCATATTCATTGTTCATTTTTCAAAACAACAACACCAATGTCTATTTATTTAGTCTAGGGGACAAATCCCTCTCAACTGCCCATCCCCTACCACCTCCCCCATTTCCACCTCTGACGGCGCCCCTCCTCTCCAAGATCCCCCACTACGAATTCCCGAAGGGGGTTTTGACGTCTGACGTGATTTGAAATTCGTCCCCGTGAAACATATTTAGGTCAAACTGGTTCACACACATTAGAACAAGGCGGGAAATTCACCCGACAGCTCTGTGTCTCACGCCCCACCCCTTACCCCATTTCTTTTGTCCTCCCCCCCCCCCCCCCGTTATCTCACGTGATCATGAAAATGTTTTGAAAGAAAAATAACAATACTTTTTGAAACAAACAAACAACACCTAGTTTCCCCACCAATAAACTATCTATACCACACTCTACCCAGCATTCACGTCTCTGTGTATTGATTGGGCATATCCAATTAACTTATCTAACCCTCTAATGACGTCACAGCGAGGAATCGTTCGTTTTTTTTTGTTTCTTTTGTAGTTGTTTAATTAATGCACGACATTTTATTGCGTAAGAAAGTTGGGGGGGTGGGGGGTGAAGGGGGTGGGGCTGTTAGATATTTGACCACCTTTTGGTGTAATCAAGTAAGCTTCCCTTGGTGTATTATGACTTGCAAGAATAGTTGTGCCTCTTCGTTTCCTCTTGCTGTGTGTGATATTTTATCCTTATTATCGCAGATCGCCATTGCTATTGCTGTCTCGCCACTGGCGATTTTGTTACCTTTTCATTACAGAGATTTGTCGCGGATAATAATTAGCTGAAGTAAATTTGGCGTCTGGGCATTGTGCTGGCCACACAATCTCCTTAGATGCCGTTGAGAATGGTAAATCGGAAGGTGCTTTGTGGTCGGAAAGAGTGGCTACCTTACTAACATGGAACAACTACAAGGCAAATAAAATGGGGGAGAGAAGTGGTGTATGCGTGTGTGGGGGGTGTAAATGTGCAAAGAATGTCAGACAATCCCGGGAACTATGCCATAATTGATATATACCTGAAACATCATGGAGCGCTTATAAATACTCAAATCAGCGTCGACGGCTGGGTGCCAAATTAGACATCAGAATACCAACATATGCAGGGGGGCGGACGGCAGGCCTAGTCCACAGGAGAAGCAAATATGTTTATATATATATAATATACTCCTTAACTGTATACTTATGACTTATGTGTAAAAATTCGCTAATTATACTTTTGTATATTTTATGAGAGAGGCCGTCAGTGGAAATGCTGGCTCGACAATATAAGAGATTGGACAAAACTGCACTGCGCTATTAACAAGCGCTCAAGATAGGCAAAAATGGACAAAGATGACTGCTGAGGTGTCCATTCGCTTCCCCCAATGGCCATAACGGTCAATGTATTGATTGTGATATCTTATGACTATTTTAAAAGGAATTCTAAGTCTCCCTTTCTGGCTGTTTGCAAATGATCGCTTGTTTTCCGTGGCGGCTACGTAAGAGGTGATTATTTTTTTGGTCAGCATAATGACCAGCGGTCAGAATTACTTACAAAAACTAATGCCAGGTAAACCATTGGGGCTAAAATCCTATCGTTTCTTTTTTTAATCCAGATCTAAAACCTAGATATGTCATAAAGTTATGCAAAGCACTATGGCAAAAACAACAGCAATAGCATATTATGTGTCATAACCGGAAATACAATGCACAAGTGGCAGCACCAGACACATGTATTTCGTACGCACTGGGGGAGGTGTGGGAGACGTCTTGAATTGAGGTTTTGAGTGCGGAATGCGGAACGTTCGTGAATGTATACATACGCAATAATTATACGCAAGATCTCTCTATATATATGTAATACTATTATAGGGGGCATGGTGGGCGAGCGACAGCGATAAGCTGGCGTGTACAAAAGGTTCTGGGTTCGAATCCTGGAGAAGGCTAGCATTTTTTCCCGGGACTCGAGGGTGTCCCTGAGTCTACCCAGCTCTGATGGGTACCTGCCTTTAGATGGGGTAAAGTAAAGGCGGATGCGCATTATGCTGGCCACACAATCCTCTTGTATGCCGTGGCCACGGAAACTGGTAAACGCTGCTTCACCGGCCCTATGATCAATTTTGTCCGACTAGATACTTTACTTAAGTAACAATTTAAAAAATCCGCTCAGACAAAAGACTAGATCTATAGTTGAAATAACAAATAATACAATGAATTACTTTCTTATGGCAGGCAAGTGCTCAAGAGAATATTCTATTACGCGCTTGTCGCTCAACAGTATGACAAATATATAGATCTACTGGTTGTTGGTTATTTGGTTACCAATGGCTGCATTAAAGGCGTTTAAGGCCAACTGATTGAAGACTGATGTAAAATAATTGGTTATAAATGCCAACCAAAATTATTAATGTTTGATTAATTGGAAATAACAAACATTTGATGAAGACTAAACATTACTCAAATAATCAGTACTTAAAGCACATATCCATGTTTGATTGAATCAAATTTCCATTTCTTTCAGTTAGTTAAAAGTTTCTTTTTCGCTTATACTATTGTTCTATTTTATATATTTTTTATACAATGTTCAAGATTTAAAAAAAAAAAAAGATCTATAATATGTTATATTGTATTTCTTTAAACAAACATTCAACTATCTTAATAATAAACTATAAATGGTAAAACAAATGCCTTGTGTTTCATTCAAATATTGACATTCCTAACGTGTGAGTGTGTGTTGGTATGTGTGTGTGTCGAGAGGGGTAATTTTTCTAGATAGGCCGACAGGTGAGGGCGGGGGATAGGGAGGGGGGGGGGGTAAAAAAATTGTACGGGGTGCAACAAAAGGTGGTCGTGGGATTGTGATGTTGTTGTTGTGACCGTAATATTTGTATGGGTCCTTTCTCCTCTACTAATCCCGAACTATACATTTTGTCTTAATGACTGTAGCCTTAGGGGACATCCATTAATTACGTCAACAATTTTTGCCGATTTTTACCTCCCCCCCCCCCTCCCCCCTCCTCCCCCTTGTCTACAACTGTCAAACTTTCATAGACCCCCCCCATATATAACTATGTCAACAATTTGTTAACCCCCCCCCCCCCTTTAACAAGTAACACCATTTTAGACGCTATCTTTTATGTTTAAAATAGATTTGAAACGTAAGGTTTATACTATAATTAATTGTAAAACATTTTAAAAGATTTAAAATTGACTATAACTCTCATAGGCGTAGCCCCTCCCATATTTTTTTTTCCAATTCGAGGATTTTATCAAAATTTATTTTCTTTTTTTGTTTACTCTTGTCACTCACGCCTGGGCTTGGACAGCCATACCAGAAACTGCAAGGCCAGGAGCACACACTCCCCTGGGCTTGGACAGCCACAACAGAAACTGCAAGGCCAGGAGCGCAGACTCCCCAAGAGCACAGTAAATTATGTCGTCTCGGGAAACTTATGGAAGCCAACAAAAAAAAAAATATTATAACGTAGTCAGCAAAAATATATTATTCTATATATCAGAATTAGCGCTGTTAAAAGGAAAGGTAGGCTAAGTATTTCGGACTGCACGTGGTGGGCTAAGAATTATTTTTATATTTTAGAATATTCATATTGGATTCATACAATAGGCCTACATTTCATTCAATGCTTTGCAAACATTAATTATAGTCTCAGTTAGGGCCTATTGTTGTTTTTAGTTCTATTGCCCATCCCAGCTATCGCTTACATGGCTTACATAACGAACGCCAGTCTCGGGCGCCCTAATTTAGATGTACGGAGCGGCAAAAAACTGGGTTTCCGAACCTACTCTGCAGTTTGTTGGTGTATTTGTGTTCCTTTGTTATTCCAGTCACCATGTCTTGCTAGACAGCGAAGGCGATGTTTTCTACAATTGGTCTGTCACTTTCATTTGCTAAAATTGCATTAGTTTCCACCAATACATAGAAATCTAGATCTACAAACTTACAAGATAAACACACGAAAAACATGTCAAATGTAGCTTCCATAATTAATAGATTTGTAATAACGTTATAGGCCTACTATGTTTTTACGTTTGCTAAGTAAGTGGCACAGCACAAATGTAAACTTTTGTAAGAAATTTGTATCATCATTTATTTTATAAAAAGTAACATTGTTGACGTCAACTTTTCTTGACCCCCCCCTCCCCCATGTCAACAATTGTCAAACTTATTTCAGACCCCCTCTCCCCACTTATTTTGTTGACGTAATTAATGGACGTCCCTTATGTGCTATAATTTCACGTTTTATACGGGGATTCTTTACTTCATTTTCCTTTTTTAAAAGAAACATCATGTTAGGCTGCTTCATCTACTATGAAATATGAAACTTTCACGTTTCCGCCTCTCCTATTCATGCTTTAACATTATGAGTTAGGGCGCGAAAGGCGTCAACTTTAGCTCCCAAAGAGCACATTGTTCTTTGAACCGTCTAATATGACAATATAAGTTTGTAATGGTTGGTTTACGCTGGGGGCAAGAGGACATATTTTCATCTCGACAGTTGATTTTAAATCAGAGGCGTAGCTCGGATTCTGTTTTTGGCGCCTGGGGACGAACTATAAAATTGGCGCCTTCGCCATATCCTCGTTCAATCACTGTTTTTTTTTTCTAAATGTAACGGCGTAAGCCTAATTTTGGCGTCCCTTTTATATTGGCACCCGGGGGCGTAAGTTACCCCTACCCATCCCCTTCGCAACGCCTCTGATTATAAGTGATTTTATCTACAAATCAAACAAAAATGTAAGAACATTGAAACATATTACACATACGTACACACACAGGTAAAGACACAAGCAGAGAGTAAAGGCAAAAAGAACAGACCAGACTTTAAAAAGTTCAATTTAACACATAAAAAAATGTTCTAGTTCTATGTTCAATGGTGACAAGGCTGTGAGGTTGGAGATTCATAACAAAGAGAGAAAGAAAGAAATAACAACAAGAAAGGTTCAACCTTTTCGTGCGTGTGTCAATGAAAACGGGCGAAAAGCACGTATGTCACCCCCACTCCCTACACGCCCCTCTACCACCCTCTATTTTCCCAGGTCCAAGTTTGTACCGTCAATCCCGTCTTTCAGACAATATGTAAGAAATGTTCAGACTAAATAGATATCCGGTGAACAAAAATGTTGTTTTTTTAAAAAGGAAAAGAAAATATGAACAAACAAAAGAAAAACTTTTGTAACGAGTGTAACACGAAAAGTTTATCTAAATATAATAGTAAGAATGTTTAGTTGACACTTACACACACACACACAAACATACCGACAAACAAATAGGACAGTTTATTGAAAGACTAGATACAGTGACACGTCAATAATACAATGGTCACGTGTTGGTAAACTCTCGTTTCAATCTAAACAAATGGTTTCATTGCTAAGTGATTCACTTGTGTGTTTAAACAATTTGGTTAGGATTATGGGCTAGGTATAGGAGTTATGGGGTTCAGGGTTCGTTTTTTAAAGTTAGGGTTTAGGGGTTAAAGGGGTTTGGATTTAAAGTTAGGTAAAGGGTTAAGTGGTTTGGGCTTAGAGTTTAAGGCTTTAAATTTAGATTTCAGATTTGCGGGCTACAGTTAGAAGTTAAGGTTTTAGAAGTCTGTTTCTAAAGTTGCTCCATGTCACTGACGCTCAAACCTCCTTTCTATCTGCACCACGCCCTGTGGGGGGAGGGGGGAGCAAGGGGCGGGGGGAGGGATACTAGAAAACCATTTTGACGGTGGCGGAGAAGGCATACAAAAATGTGATGTTTTAGAAACATTCGCGGGATGAATGAAGCCTTCAAATTGAATCGTT